>CM054113.1:8163534-10606034 GCA_028673005.1 Tanypteryx hageni | reverse complement strand
CAGAAAGGTGGTCATGCAGATGCCATATACATAGATTCTGAAAAGGCTTTCGACCGAGTGGATCACGGCCTTCTCCTGAATTAACTTCAGACGTTTGGCATCAGTGGTCCTGTTCTTAACTTAATGCGATCATACTTAACCAATAGAACCCAAAAAGTTGCTATTGATGGATTCTCGTCTACAGTAACCAATGTCAACTCAGGAGTTCCACAAGGATCCATTTTAGGGCCCTTACTTTTCAATGCCTTCATTAATGATCTCCCAGAAAAAATCAGTAGTACAATTTCACTCTACGCCGATGATTGCAAAATCGTAAATTCGTTCAATAGCCCTGATGAATGTGAAATTATCCAAAGTGACCTTGTGAAACTGTCCCGGTGGTGTAAATCATGGAATCTTTTTCCAAATGTACCAAAGTGCAAGGTGATTTCCTTTTCACTCAGTAAAAATCCCTACATTTATTTATACAAATCGAATGATGTTTCATTAGAAAGGGTGAGCTCGATCATGGATATAGGCATAAGGCTTGAATCGAACCTTAGCTTTAATATTCACATTAGATCTGTTTGTGCAAAGGCGTATAGGATCTTAGGATTTATCAAGCGAAATTCACTAAAATGTTTCTCTTCAAGGTCATCTATCCGCTCCTACTGCGCACTTATTCGACCCATACTAGAATACGGGAGTGTAATCTGGAATCCCCATCAGAAGTTCTTGGTTGATTCACTAGAAAGAGTTCAGAGACGTTTTGTGAAGTGGCTGTGCATGAAAGTAAATTATACATATAATAAAAATGACTATGTCAAATTCTGCCATTTTGTTTTTGCCAACTAGGAGACCTCGAGAAAACTATTTTCGTATACAGAAGTGTCCCAGGTTCGATTCAAGGTGATGGTTATATTTTCCCATAGGTTTACACGGGATTTTCGATTTCTCAAAGTGCAGGATTTTTCCTTCATTCATTCATTCATTCATATGTAAATATGGACCAATTTTCTCCGTTTTTTTGTGATTCGACTGCTAAAACTATAAAATATTTTATTCTTTCGGTGTTTAGATGTTACACGGAGGAATTTGTCTGGCATTTCTTTTTGAAATTTTATTTATTCGTACTCTTTCCGGGCGTTGCCAAGGCGACCCGCATTGTTCCCTTCGATTGAATTAGCGTTTATTAAACCTTCAAATAGACAAAAGAATTGCGTTATTCGCTTCGCGCTTTTTATGAAGCATCGAAATTATAGTTGTAGTAACTTCAAACTTAATAGATTGCAACGTTAATAATTGCAGATAATTATTATTTGGTAAACTGCTTGTGGACTGTGGGCGTTTTTAACGATTGGCTAAAAGAAAAATCTTCTTTCTTTATTTCAATGCTGGAATATTATCCTTTTCGTAAGTAAAATCATTATATTCTAAATATTTAATGTCTATTAAAGCAAACAGGCGTACGCATCAGTTTAAAATTTGAGGATAAGGAGAATATGGGCTATTATTAAGAAATGAAAAATAACATATATATGGTGAAGTACAAAATAATTTCTGTTATGAATAATTCATGAGTAAAAAATGAAATTAATGGTTGAATTAATTGTATATGAAAAAATCGCATATCAGAATATAATAAAATGCTTATTCTCTTGGTCACTTGGTCATTCTGTCCATAACGCTCAATATCTCATCCGTTTCTTCAGCCAGTTCAACCAAATTTGGTAGGATTGCCAATAAAAGGCTTTCAGAAAGGTCCCCGGTTCGACTCTAGAGGATGATTTCAATCTTCCATAAGACGCTCGATATCTGACAATCAGCTGTTTATTTGATAACATGAAACTTTGAAAATAATTGCTGTTTATCATTATATTCCTCTCTAACATAAGATGACTTTTAAACATGATGATTTCTGATTGACTTCGCAAACGTTATTGTGGGTACCACTAGCATCAATAATTATTGTTTATTTCCGTATAATAATGATGAAAAAGGCGTTTTAGTTTACAAAAAAGTTGTGCCTAAAGCGATATGATCAGTCTCTGTGCAGTATTTTTGAATAAGTACACGTATGCGGGTAGATAATGGAAATGTTGAATTATGAAATGTATTTGGGAGATCATCTATGAAGATATAAATGAACATTCATTTTCAATTGCAATGATGGTGATACAATCTTCTGAGAGTTAGAGAACTTAAGATGACTACAGTTGTCTTGCATCAATGAATTCATTTCTCTCCATTGATAGGAATTTTTAATTACTGCACAAATGGGAGGTTTTAATTATGTAAATTATTATGAAAACATTCTACTGAAGGTAGAAAATTTAAGCATTGATATCTTTAAGCAAACGTTGCTCTGGGAGTATAGTGACTTCAAAATATGTGACATTCTAAATGCGGTAGGGTATGCAATTATATAGCAGGACATGTGAAAATGTTTGCTTAGTAAAAGATATTCAACTTAATTTCCTACCTCCTTCCCTTTCTTCGAAATTATAATTCAAGATAATAATATAGACCATAAATTAACATAATAATATAATTTTCTTAATTCATATTCGTAAACATTCCTCAATATTGTGTTTATTCATTTTTTGTATTGTAATATATCGATATATTTATATATCGATATATTCCTACCGATACATCATTTGTATCGATATTAAATTTTAGATTTATCGTGTGATATATATATATATATATATATATATATATATATATATATATATATATATATATGTATGTATGTATATTTGTTGCCATCCCTAGATAGGTTTAGTCACTATGAAGTCTTTCTGCAATATCTCCAGCCAAAGTGAAATAGAAACTCACCAACCTGCTCTGGGCCGGCGTGGTGTTTTTGGCCCAGTTCCCCATGCGATAAATTCATGATGATGCACAAACTTAAAAAAGGTCCTCGTTCTCCGGAGGCAAGACTACCTGCGACCATAGCAGTGGTCAGGAACAAGGAATGAACCACCGGAGTTTAAAAATCCACTACCACTCTTTCTCATCCTTACACAATTCCTTTTAGCTTAACCTACGGTGATCAGAATCCCGCGAATAGTCCCGGTTTTCAGTGTCTGTCCCAGTATTTTGGAAGTATAAGCGTCGTGGATTACGCAGTACTTTTTTCATTTCCGGTTTGTATGAAGTCATTATGAAGATCACATACGAATCCATACAAGGAAAATGTTGGCACCAAATGTTTCGCAAGTAAGGCTGAATGCGCTCTATCTATTTACTAAGGAGAAACACTGGCGCTGTTTTTCAGTGATTACTTTGCAATAATTTTATCTAACCATCATCATAGGTAGTCTATCCATGGGCAGGTCAGCGATTATTCATGGTTGAACCTGATTCTCCGCGTACTCCTAATTTCCGCAGTCTCCTCCATGTCTTGGCAGGTCTATTTTCCTATAAAATCCTGTATCACCTAAAACCGTTTTCTCTTTTCTTTCCAGTTTTCCTTTTATCACGTCCATAATCATTCTCTCTCTCCTCGAGTAATGACCAATCTAGTCCGCCTTCCACTTTCTTATATTAGTCTAGTCTCTATATATGTGATCGTTTGCTTATCTTCTATTCTTCGTAGTATTTTCTCGTTTTTCGTTCTATCTGTCCATTTCTTCTTCAGAATATTTCCCCATACCCAGTTTTCAAAGCTGTGTATTTTGTAACATTCTTCCTGAGTGTCCATGTTTCACCTACAATAAAATGACACAAAGAGAAAAGTTTAAAGGATGAATACACGTTTTTAAATTTAGTGCAAAGCATTGAAATAAATTTGTTGAAGGAAGCTTCTGCTACAACCATGTACTATTATTCAGCAGCTATCATTTAATTTAATGGAATTTAAGTATTGTCATAGAGATACAATTCGGTGTATTTACCTGGAGGAGGTGAATAGGAAGAATTAAAACCTCCAATTATATCAGATACCACCAAGATGAAGTGAGTGGAATATCGGATAGCGATATCTGGGTTAGTTTTTTCCTAGGACATCATCATCATAAATAGTCTGTCTGTAGACAGGTCAGTGATTATTCATGGTTAAATCTGGTTCTCCAAAAACTCCTATTTTCCGCTGTCCTCTTCATATCTTGATAACTCTCTTTCCCTTTCAATTCGTCTATCAGCTGAAACCTTTTCCTACCTCTTTCCCTTTTTCCGTGTAGTTTTCCTTCTAACACATCTATAATCATACTCTCTCTCCTCAGGTAATGTCCAACCCAGTTAGCCTTCCTATTTCTGATAGTCTGTATAACCATTCGCTTCTCTCCTATTCTTCTTAGCACTTCATCGTTTTTCATCCTATGTGTCCATTTTATCTTCAACATCCTCCTCCAAGTCCACATTTCAAAGCTTTCCAAGTATTTTATGTCATTTTTCTTTAGCGTCCATGTTTCTGCCCCGTAAAAGCTATACTCCATACATAGCATTTTATGAACTTCTTGCGAATATCTTCCCTTTTATTCCCCGTAAGTAGGTGTTTCTTTCTTCTGAAAGCCGTTATTGCTTTTCCTATTATAGTTCTGATCTCATCCGTACATTTTGCTTCTCTTGTTATGATGCTTCCAAGTTATTTATAGTTTGAAACTTGTTCTAAAGGCTTTCCTTCAATACTTATATTCAGATTCTCTTCTTTGACCGGTATTCGAATGACCTTGGATTTTTCTGTATTTATTTCCATACCGCATTTTCTACCTGTTATACTAGTCTATTTATAATTTTCTGGAGTTCCTCTTCCTTTCTTGCTACAAGTACTTGATCATCCGCGTATTTTACTCTTCTTATAATCCTTCCTCCAATTTTGAAATCTCCTGTGCCTTCTAACGCTTCTTGCGTTAGACTTTCTCCATATATATTGAATAGGGTTGGCGATAGGCAGCAGCCCTGTCTTACTCCTCTACCGATATTTACTCCGCAGGTGTCCGCATTCTCCAACCTGACCTTTACAACTTGATTCACATATAGGTACCTGATCAGTCTCCTGTCATTCCAATCTACACCTACATCCTTTAATATCTTCATCGACATTACCCAATTTACTCTATCAAAAGCCTTCTGCCAGTCTACGAAGCATACGCAGATATCTTGACTGTACTCTATTGCCCTTTCTGATATGATTTTAACTACCCCTATGGCATCTCTAGTTCCTCGTTCTTTTCTGAAATTGAATTGATCTTCCCCTAGCACTTCTTCTGCCTTTTTCCCCAGCCTTTTATTAAGAATCCTCGTGATGATCTTCGAAGTGTGTGACAGAAGGCTTATCGTTCTGTAGTCTTTTACACTGTATTGCCTTAGGCTTCTTCTTTGAGAGATCATTGTTACTTTTTGGAAAATCCGAGGCCACTCTCCCGTGTCGACAATCTTATTAATTAATTTCGTGACCGCTTTTAGTCATTCTGATTCAATGACTTTAAGTACCTCAGCCAGTTGGGCTGCCTGTGGCTTTCCCTTTCTTTAGTTCCACTATCTTAGAGCATATCCATATCATAATAGAATAGTCAAATCTGCGTGAGAAAATTGCTAATGATAATTTTGTGCGTTTCATTTTATTTACATCTACTTATAATGGGCGCATGCAAATTTTTCATATACATAATGTCGTGATGAAACGCTTACGCTTAAATGGAAGGAAATCATATCAACGAGACACCCTTACGGAAATGCAATTTGTTTCGCACATCAGAGGCGACACTATATCGGATTTCCGAAGACATATATACTTCCACCAGTCTCGCATATTCTCTTGGTTGAGGTTTGAAACTCATTAGATAAAAAAATCCACAATTAGGTGCCGCGGAATAGTTCCTTCGGGGAATACTTCAAGAAGGAAAGAGATGCATAATCAGAACGAAGTATTGGCGCAAACTCCAAATTTAACGGAAAATATCGACTGGTAGCAACTGCTGTCCTAGAGTATGAGCTGATTACATTGCTGTCATTATAAGTCGAAAGAAAGGTTTGTAAATTTTTGATAAACTGCAAGTGTTCAGTAACTCGTGATAGCACCAAAACCCTCCATTCCAATGTTTTGGAAATGTTATCTCTTATCTTAAGCAGGTTCACTAGTCGGCTTCGAATATTTTTGAGTGTAATACAAATTGGACATTCATACCTGAGGTTTCTAATATGAAACCGGACGGAATTCATTAGGAATAAAAAAACATCACAGGTGTTGTATCTATAGTCAGGTCAGTGACTATAGCATTTTAGGACATTTTCATATATATACTTTTTAAGGTCTTGAGTGAGTAAGATATGATCGTCTACCTGTCCATCGAGTAGGTTCGCTATGACGGTTAACTTAAGTAAAGGAGATGCGGTGGAATAATCGTTTTCCACACCTTTATGCAGCTTAATCCAGACTAATCGCACTTAACAATACCTAAAAAGGAGACTCTTCCTTTCTATCGGAAGAGTGTCCCTAAATGCAAGAGGCTCTTGATTTACGGGCGCACAAAACAAGCACTCCCATTCCAATCTCCTTTTCATCACTTCTTGAAAAAAATTATTCTACACAGAACTTTAAATGCCGTTTAAATTAAAAAGCGACCGACCAGTCTTTAAACTGACGGATATTAGGATCAGCACAACCTCAACCGCCGCAGGTTCTTCACTCGTAATATCGTAGGATTTTATTTGAGTGGAGTTCCAAGATCACTAATGAGGTTGTTTTACTTCCAACGAGTTATTTGGCACAACTTACGCGGCGAGGGATATATAGAGAGAGAGAGAGAGAGATAGATAAAAGGAGAAGAGGGAGAGATAGACGGACCTATCGCGAGATGCGCTCACTACTCTATTTTTGCGGCACTTACGTAGGAGCCAACGCAGCGGAATATATGTTTTCGGGAGATGAAAAAACATATCGCCGGCGACACGAGAGCCGCCAGGGGTCCTGAAATATTTCCGGTAAAAAAATAAGAACATCGATGGAGTGGCTTTTCCTTTCGTTATAATATTTCTCGCTCTCCGCGTCCCTCTTTCGGTGGCATCTTTTTGTAAACTCGGGTACAAACAAAGTCGAGGATTTTTCGCGGACCGATAAATCCACCGCGGTGTTCCTCCCATTTCGAGCGGAGGAATAATTTGCAGCAAAAAGGCGACGGAAGTTTACCTCGTTCGAAGATCGCGTCCTCCGGAAAGGCGAGGATTTCAAAGAGGCGCTTCTTTTTTAGAAGGCAGGCGAGAGTAGCAGCACGAGGCGAGCGGGCAAGTGCGTGAGAGCACGCGTTTAGCGTGAGAGAGAGCGAGGGAATTTGTGGCCGTGCCAAATCGAGTGAGGGGGCGAGAGATGGATCCGGCGGCGGGTTGTGTGGATTGAGGGGGAAAAGGCATAGGGCGGCATAGGGGAAGAGCACAGGGGGAGGGCATAGGAGGGGGGGCATTGGGGAAAAACATAGGGGGGGCATAGGGGGAGAGCATAGGGGGAGGGCATAGGGGGGACATAGGGGGGCATAGTGGGGGCATAGGGGAGGGGTCGCGTGGGGGAGGTTTGTGGGGTCCTATGGGGGGAGGAACCGAGAGACGTTGGATTAAACTCGAGATTCCTCGAGGTTTGTGGCAGACGCCAGATCGGTTTAGAAATCATGCCAACGGAGAGTATTGTTGAAGGCTCCTCGACATTTCCCTCGACCGCCTAAAACAGGTCGCGTTGATATTACATTTTTCCTTCTCTTCGCCACCGGTCGCCCTCCGATGTTATGAACTTATCTCTCTCTCTCTGTTGATAAATGGCTTGTCGACTCGAGATGCTTTGTCTGAAACTAATATTATAATAATAACGCTGTCATGTTTTACGCCCAGCTGATTCACCTCTTGCCTACGCGCAATGGGTATCTAAGAGGTTGTGCAATGAATAGCCGGATAGGAAGGAAGGAGGGAAACCTGGTCCCGGCTTTTAGCCTACTCTTAACGAAGAGCACCAAGGCTTAACGGCTTAACGTCCCTTCCGAAGGACGGAATGTTGATTTCTCTTTTCCTCGTTTTCTCATTGGCTCGTCCTCTTTTCCTTAGTTCCAACACGCACAAACAGGGGGCCGGGGTCCTCGTAAAAAATCCTATAAGGTTTCGAACCCGGTGTCGCTTTATCAGAATCACTTAACCACCGGATAATAACACTGCAATTTTCATCCTTTCTGTTTATAAAACAATGTTTCCCTTTGCGGGACTAGTGATAGATACCGCCGCTCCATTTGGAGCCCGTTCTGATCGAGCGGATCCCGCTGCCATGAAAGGGTCCATCGGAAATTTTGTTACTCATCTTGACCATCGTTTGATTCCTGACCGGTTATAATGGCGGACTCATTTGGAAAGCGCTCCTCTTGGAATATTTTGCTTTGATTATGATTTCTATGATCTCTCGAGAAATAAAATTCCGGTAATTTGAATATCGGTTAAACTAAACGAGAAAATGCGACCGCGCTAGATGCGTGTCACACCCTCTATAATGGGTAGCTCCTTGTCCTCCACGGAGCCGAACCGAGGACCTTCCTCGTATAACTCCGGCTGTTTTTTCGAAGAGATATTGCGTTAAAATTTGAAGGACGACTGGCGGCGATGGAGTCACCGCGCTCTATAAACAAGGAAATCATCTGCGTTTCTATACATACACATATGTACGGTGTGATTTTTATTCCTCGGATCATATTAGTTGCTCATAAAATTAAAACAATTTGTCTGAATCTCATTATTTACTAATTATAAGTGCAAGTAAATCTAGAGCTTGCACTTTAAAACAAAAGTTGTTCAATATGTCCTCCTTCTATTGAAATAACCTCTCGATGTCGAATTCAGAAATTACACAGTACAGCTTGCAAAGATAACTTGGAGAATGAAAAGAGTTCTTTCTGCAATGGCTCTTCTTAATCATCAAAGGTGGAAAACCTTGACTTTGAGATGTTCCCGTAGAAAATAGTCATGTGAGTTTAAATTACAAAGGTGGCCAAGTGAAACCTCGACTATGAACTCTAGGAAATGTTTGAGATTGCTCTGCTTCTAAAATATGCCAGTATTGGAAACTCGTTTAGGATGCAGAGGCATGTCAATGCGTGGATTTTGTGAAGCACACAAACAAGCATTCTGTATTCTAGTGACCTTTCTGATATGATTCTCACTACATCGATAGCATCCCTGATTCCTCGTCCTTTTTTAGTTGGTTTGTTTGTTTATATAAGCATGTAAATGTAAAGGACCTTCACCAATAAACAAAATTCTGTTTAAGATGTAGGCTTATTTTCAAGCTTGTCCGAAAACTGGTTGCAAAACACTAAACGTCTGTGTGCCTCGAAATTAGTTAAGATTGAGACAATTGTATCTCGTAAGGAAATGCTGATAAGTCAGAATGATAGATTTTATTCTGATTTCTGTTCTATAGCTCATTTGCATCTGTCGTTACAGAGGTAGATTTCTTAGGAGTCCTTAGCAATGTGTGTCTTCCACTTCGTCAGGTGCGCATATGGGTGGGCACCCAGAATGACCTTTCCGCTCATCGAGTAGGCTTCCCGTTTCTTCAAACTGCTGTACTAAAAGCAGAACTGTATCGTTCGTCGGTGCTGTTTTTTAACCAAATTCTTTACAGAATTTACTCTGTCGCCTGAAATGAGGCAAATATCGTATTAAACTGGGTATCCCTCTTCTTAGCCGCAAAATGCAGCTCGTTTTCCAATACATCAGGAAAAATACTTCGAAAAATATGGTGGAGAGGTCATCGTCAGTGATTCGACAAACTGTCAAAACTTCTTAAACATTTCGATTGACAAGACGTTTGTCGAAATGGGGATTTAGCCCCCAATTGAATACTATCGGAATGCTCTCTTATTACGGGCCAAGTCGAGGCGGATAAGAAACATAATGTATTGAGTTGAAGATTCATGAGCTATACCGAATGTTTCTGTTTCCAAATACATCCGATTTCTTATGCTAAGACAATTTCAAACAATGTCTTAAAATTTGACATTGTTGAAAGTTTGGTCATCGATGATTCTAACATAATCTAAAACTAATATGGTAACAAACAAGTGTATTCTTATTGATATTTCTCGTGTAACTTGTTAACATCAGGAGTGACTTCGTGGAAGTAGGCGATATTATTCATATCAAATAAACACTTAGTACATTTCCACAGATTTCTATTTTTGCGTCCGGTTTCACACGTATCATGTGCGAAACCGGTCTCAAAAATGAAAATCTGTGGAAAAGTACGAAATATTTGTTTGATATGAATAATATCGCTCATTTTCATTGAGGTGGTTTTGCATTAGACGTGAACGCTATTTACAGTGAAATCGGGAGAGATAATCAAATAAGCCTTTTGAATCCTGGTTATAATTTGCATTTCAGAGCTTAGAGAGGGGTTGTCGTGGTGGAGTGGTAAAAGAGACGTAAATCATTTGGTGCAAGGTTAGACAAATGCCGCCATTTGGTTTCCATCCTCCCTCCCGTGTGCGCCCCCTGTGGAAGGCAACCACAACACTACCTATATGTTACCGGAAAAGTGAAAAAACCGGGCATTGTATGAAATTCCTAGGTTTTCTATTCAATGCCTAAAACTTTTTGTAAAAGAAAAAAATCAGCGTGCTTTGATCTAATCTTTTGTATTTTACCTAGGGATTCTATACAATACTTAGGAATCAGTGGCGGATTTGGACATTTCCCGTCCCTAGGCCAAATTATTTTTCCGTCCCCTTTTTTGCGCTTATTTAAAAAAAAAACACTCATGTAATACGGTTTGTCTATACATCCTACCGTCTGCGGATCATAATAGTTTAATTAATCAAAAGTCTGCGTAATAATATTTTTTTATTCCCACCCTGAAATCCCGTTTTAATTACCACCCCGAAATCTCGCCACCCCTAAGCCATTGCCTACTTTGACCTCATTTCAAATCTGCCACTGCTAGGAATTATATAAAATACGGAAATTAATTTAGGGAAAGCATTAATAGGACAAATATTAATGTCCAATGTTGTTTATTGCCTCGCCGGCACTTTTGCACTTTACCCTCCGGACAGATTCTTGCTATTTCCGATCTTCTTTTGTTTGCTCCAAGGGAATAATACTGAAGATTGAACGAGTGTTGGGCGCATGCGGCGCTCTGACTAAACGAATCTCTCCCTCACCACGCCAGCGGTGATTGGCTGCCCGAACAGTGACGTATACTGTTTAGCCTTTTGAGATTTATTTCATATTTGCGATTTATTTCATACTTTGCCTAACAGTTTTAGGCATTGTATAAATTGCATAGAAATTCTACAAAAATCCGGATTTCGTACTTTACCGGCAACGTAGTATATATTCGATATCTAGTCAGCGAGACCAATCGAAACATTGACATTGCCGATGTGCGATGTGCGTAGAATGACAGGAGCTGTGCAGAAGTATATCGAGGGTTCCCAGTCTCGGGTCGCGAATACGGAACAGTCTATATGGAATCGTTTCAATATTATATTATTTATAGTTTTTTAAGATAACTTGCAATATTTTACTAAAATTATTAAATTCTTACAAAATATACGTTGCGATTCCTTCAGTATTACACTGTAAACAATGTTAAGCTTTTCTTACCTTTCCAATTCATAAGTAGGACTTTAGAGTTGACATTAATTAAATACCAATTAATCCACTTTTGTAGCCTTAATTTTGTGGAGTTCCATACTCAAGTAAAACAGCAAACCATGTAAAAATTTAAGTATTTTACCTTAAAACGACCAGGTTACAAAAAAACAATGTTATCATAAGGTGAATAATAGCGCATGTTTCACAGATACTGTTGGACAGTCAAAAGTAACTAATGAAATCAGAGATAAAGGAATTTCATGCAAATTAACCAATAAACGCAAAGAGAAAAAAGTTGCACACTCAGCAATTAGTAAAAACAAAGAGTCTCACACAACTTAACCAACCACTAACTGCCAATCAGAGGTGAGTTTTGTGGGAGTACTATGATAGGAGAGGGAAGGGCAATTGACTAACGATTTAAAGCAGTGGAAAGTGGTAGAGGAAGTGATGATTATTGACTAATGAGTGAGAATTTTGTGGATGTTTAATTATTTTAATTTGACCTAAGTTATCAAATTTGGGTCCCTTTCTTGAGGTGGTAAAAAACCGAGACGTTAAAGTCTGATGAATGGCTGCTTTCCATAAGGCATTTTGCAAAGTGCGAAGCCAGAGACTTATTGTGAAAACATTTAGAATACTCCTTTACTCTGACATAAAAATTTCTTCCAGTTTGTCCGAAATATTTTGTATTACATTCATGACTAATCTAATGGAATTTTTGCATAGTTTGTTGTTTTATTTATTCCTAAGTATCACTTCATTCTTTTCTTATGCTCACAGAGACATTGTTAATATGATACCCAATACTTTGACTTTTAGGACCTCCCTGATCCTCAGAACATCCTTCCCCAATCGCCAATCTGTTTTCGAGCCCTAGATCTATTTTCATAACTTTACTGCTATCCTTCTTAACTAATCATATGAACTTAAATATTAATCTTTGTGCAAAAATAAAAATATTTATGATATTTTGAAATTAAATTTATATTTATTGGTAGATAGATTGGGATAATATCGGTTGCCTTAATATGAGGATCGCCGATTCATAAAGGTTGGGAACCACTGACTAATGTGATAGGCAGAGCACTTCATATTTAGTAACATTTCTTTATTTATTCATTTTTAACAAGCTCATAAACGGCCTTGAAGAATGAGCGAAATCTCTTCGCTTTAAATAATGAGCTAAGAAATCCGGTCACGCTCGACTAATATGAACTACGACTGACTGTAACACTATTTTAAACAAACTTTCCGAGTAGGTAGAACAATGAAATTTGGTAGGAATGTTTGATTCTTATATTAAAAGCCTCAAAAAAGACCCGGATTCGAGTCCAGTAGATAAGTTCTATTTCTCATAAGATAACACGTAAAAATCAATTTTCGACTTACAGGCTTTTACTCTTTTGCAAATTAAAATTAGAAATAATTGACCTAAGATCTTCGGCCTGGACCGTTTTAAAGAAAAATAAATATCGTTTCTTATTCTTATAGTCGCATTTTGCCTACGATTCGAAATCGCTCAAGTTATACGTTTAAATCAAATTTATTGGAAATTTTTAAGCTTTTTAATGATATGTAGCCTTGCCGACCGTGTCATTATTATAGCACGAGACTGTATTGTCGTCTCAATCTTTATACTACGTACGCAAGGAGAGAGAAAAAAGGAGAGAGACAGGAGGAGAGAGAGAGAGAGAGGGAGGGAGACAGAGAAGAAGGGAAAGGGAGAGAGAGATAGATAATGGCCTTTATTAGGGCGAGATTGAGAACAGGAAGTCTGTGTGTGTGTGTGTAATTTTAGGCGAATCAGCCTCTTGGGCTATTATCGCCGAACAGGAAGTCTATTTTTCCAGAGAATGAGAGGGAGGGGAGGGGGAGATAATAATAATAATAATAATCCGTCTTTATTGAGGGAGATATTTAGACATTCATGTCCATTCTTACATATAACCCTGATATGACAAGCACAAACATTCATGTCCTAGGCGAGATTCGAACCCACGGCCATAGCATCCGATAGTGAGGGAAGGAGAGAGATAAAGGAAGAGAGAGGGAGGGAGACAGGAGGAGGTAGAAGGGGAGAGATAGGTAATGGTCTTTTTAGGGCGAGATTGAGGCTAGGAAGTCTATTTATCCAGAGAGGGGGAGATGGAGAGAGAATGGGAGGGAGGAGGCGAGAGAGGAAGACAGAAAAGGAGGAAGAATGGGAAGTGCCATAACTTTAATACTTAATCCACGCATAGCTGTCATATTTGACGGCCAATTACGCTAGTAACACTATAATAGTCGAATATGCACAATCATGCCTTTGGCAGGATTCGAGTCCGCGACCTTAGCTTTGAGAACCAGTCACTCAATTCAGGCTCTTTTTTTATATAAGGTCATTTTTCTCCATATTTTATTTAAAGTGGAGTTTAGCTGTGCTGTTTGAGTGATATTACCCAATTATGTCATTTTTTCTTGTATTTCATTTAAAACATCAAATTTTGAACCGTAAAAAGAATGCGTGCTTACGATCTAGATAATCTATAGGAAATTTTCTATCGGCGTTCTTTAAAAAAGAATTATATCAATAAACCTATGTGACGAGAATTGTTTTGCTGTACCACTGCCAAATATAAGCAATTTTCTCAGATGTGAGTTGAATTAGCGCAAAAATTTTATTTTTATGCTTTTATTAACATCATTTTGCAAAAGTTTCATTTTATTCAGTTAACTCGTTATAAATCCTAAACGTCGCATTAATACCTCCCCTAGAATAAATGAAAAGGAGAAAAACACTTGGCAAATAATTCATCCGTTGAGTTTACCAACCGTAGTATTTGGCCTGATATATTCCTACGAACGGTCAGACATACAGACCGAATAATCACATTTCTTTTGAGAAAGGCATCCGAAAAGGAAATCCGGGATATGATTAACGCCTTAAATTGACAAATCGTCCGTTCGGAATGGACAAATTCCGGAAAAATAGCTGCTTCCTCCGTAAGTGAAATATTGGGGGCGAAATACTATATTTACGATTTCTGTTCTTTTTTCCGCATCATGTTAACGTTAACACCATTGCGTCGCGAGCAGCGTGACACTCTCATGTGCACGGCGTGATGCATCAATATCGCCGTCTTCGGGAATAACAAACGAGTGCCCTCCATTTCCCTCTCACCTCCTCCCTCTCTCTCTCTCTCTCTCTCTCTCACCTCCTCCTCTCTCTCACCTCCTCCTCTCTCTCTCTCTCTCTTTTTATTTCTCTCGGCATCTGTTTTACTCGCGCGCGGTGAGAGGAACTCATTTGTTAGGAGTGACGTCATGTCTAATCTTTTTATTTTGGTTGTCATCCCATCCTTTTTCTCTTCCTCCCGTCCTTCCTTCTCTCTCTATCCCTTTCTCCCTCTCCCCCTCTCTCTCTTTCCCTCTCCCTCTTTCTCCACTCCTCATCACACTAATTTTATTTTTTACTTCCCCTCCCCTCCCCTCTCCTCCCCCCTTCCCTCTCCACTCCCTCCTTTCTCCCACCTCTCCCCTCCCTCCATTCCTTCCCCTCCCCTTCTTGTCCGTTTGTAACCAGAAGCCAGATCAAAAGAGTGCCATCGTTATCCATCTGGCGGCGAAGGGGTTAAAAACGCTTTTCACTCTTTCTCTCTTTATTTTTGTTTGTTGTTACATTTGTACGCCAAACGATTTAAAGACTACACGTTTCCGGAAAAGAACTGCCAGTAATCGTTCTAGAGGTGAAAGAGTAGTAGATCAGCGTATTAAAATTTGAAATGGAAAGGCGGCAGCGGTGAATTTCTAACGTTTAATTTGATTAAATTATTTTAACCACCACTACTCCGGGACTAAAATATACTACCATATTACTTATATTTCTTTAAAATCTAACCTAAAATATCTGTAGAAGAAATGACATATGCGAAAAGGAGCTGGATTATTTAACTCTTAGTTATTTCAGTCAGCAACTTAAGAATAGGAGTTAAGATTGTGACCAATCTTGCAGTAGCTACATTATTAACCTTGCCGACGATGTTTCAGTATTTTTTTGTTTTGGGAATTTGTTGCATTTGATATTTTTATGTTGTTATGTACAAAGTACATAGAGTAATTTTTCATTCCTTCTGTCCGTCGTTCTGGAATAGCTCTAAAAGCAGCTGAAGCTTTTAACGAAATCTGACAGTATTTCATATATATCCAAAAATGTTATCCGGAATATATGTGCTATTAAATTGAAGTACATGCCTGAAGAACCAAAGGTACTGTATTCTTGTCGATTTTCATAAAATCTCGATTAAATTAAAAGTAGCAATCGCCTTGCTGGGAAATATTCACCTTGTCAGAAATTATTACCATACATAATACTACATAAGTAATATTACTCAAGAAACAACTGTATACCGTTCGACGATATTATAATGAGCGCTATGCTGCTGCGCAGCTATGCTCTGCAATCGCTCTATGAGCCTGCGACATGTATAGGTGAGACCAGCAGCGTACCGGAAAATCTGCCCCCTCCCCCTCTCCCCCCTCTCCACATCCCCTCTCTCCCCATCCCCTCTCTCCCCCTTCCCTCACTTCCCCCTCCCGTAGCAAAATGATACGGGTCCCCCATATGGATATCTTATATATTTTCCAAGCTGAATTATTTATCAATGCCTGTATATTAATGAAGAATTCCCCCCCTCCTTCACACAAATGCTGATATTTTGAAAAGCATAAATTTATTTAAAAAATATAGTCATGTCTGTTTCTTTTATTAACTTTAATCCATTTGGAGAAATGGGTTAAAAATATTATATTATTCATAACAATCCTTATAATACCATAGAGACACAAGAAAATAAAAAGTATTCATTACTCTATGACAATGAGTATGATTATTAACTTACAGTTATCGGTCGAAGTTGGTGGAGCAGTGGTTGAAATACTCGTCAATGGTTTCAGGTATTACGGGTTCGAATCTCGGCCGAGGTCGATGATATTTTACTGCTAAAAAATATGAAAAGTATTCCTTTGACGTGGAAGTGAAGCCGTCTATCACGTGTATTGTACGATGTCGCTGCACTTCAAAAAACCCCTTTCCACGTGGGACATTAGGTAGTGACAAAGTTTCCAGGTGTAGAAGATAAGCCACTGGCGTCTGTGATTAACCCCCTTTAGGAGGAGGGAGGTCTAGGAAAAGCTGACGTTTGCTGACTTGGGGGAGAAGGCTATGACCAATGCTTACGTAAGATTTTTTATTTAAGAAAGTCTTTACTTTTTACATGCGATTTACGTGCCGCGACAGCTCGTCCATAGCAAGCTTCCACCTGCTCGTTACTCGCGTTTCGCCCGACATTAGAATTCTTTTCGCCGTAACAGATTTTTCGGTAAACATAACTTTACCCTGTTTGCTGTGATAAATTTTTCCTCATTGTGCTTTAAAGAACATTAAAATGCATTGCAACGCTATAAGAAGGCATTAGAAAATATTGCCTTGCATAAGTATGCATTTTCTATTTTTTATTAAACAACGAAATCTTACGTAAGTCGAGGGAATAAATACAATCTGTAAAATCTTATGTGCCATCAGGGGCGGCTCGTGGCCTTGAAAAGAAGGGGGGCTTCATGTCAACTAAAATCTATCGACGTATATATATATATGAAAACAAACACTTACTTCATGATGATATTTGAGTCCTAAAGCGACTACTGAACCGGCCGGTAATTGAAGTCAAGTCGTCATTCTTTAGAGCCTGAACAGTGTACTCAGAACTCATGCTTCACTTAACAAGTAAATACGCACCATTTACACAAATAAGCACAATAATCTTCCCTAGCTATATATAATACTTAAGAAGTGTTGACACATGAGAAAATACATTGGTCTAAGAGCGAGAGACCTCTGAAGGCGTGTAATCATAGCCTATATCTTGCACTGGTTTTCGTGCCGAGAAATGCCTTTTCTCAGCGTTATAAAGCCGGATTGTAGAAGTCGCAATTCCCTTTTTCGGGCTCTTAAACCGGGCGTCAGACGCCTTCATCAGTACGGTTTGAATGATTGGGGGCCCCCTAAATCTCGCCCTCCCCCCCCCGCATTGCGGGGCCTATCAGTACGCCCCTGGGTGAGACAGGGAAAGGGAATTAGGCGACTGCTTCTTAGCAAACACGTTTGCTTCACGATATGAAATGAGTGGGAAGCCGAAAAATCTCATATTGCGATACAAACCAAAATAACTGAATAACTTTGATCATACATTATATTCATGCTAAATGTCTTATTTTGTAAAATTGTTTTATAAATACTTAAATAAAACTTTAGATAATGATATATGTTTTTTACTGCAACTTTTACCCCAAAAATTAACTTTTACTCGTTAAAATAAAAGAAAGCTGTTAGGTCATATTGAACCCACGTCACTAATTATGTAACTTTTTTGACGCCACTAATTAAGTGTTAATTAAAAAAGATACGCGTCAATAATTTTTCAGAGAAAATTCACTTGACGACCGGTTTCAATGCACAGCATCATCGTCAAATTTATTATTTAGAATATACCTGTCACTTAACTTATTATGGAGCTCAAACCGATATTCTCTTCTACAGTCAATTGGAAATTAAATACCTACTTTGCTTTATGTTTAATAAGGTTTATTGGATCAAAAACGTTAGCATAATTTGGTTTGGTTGTAGGTTTGTATTTACGGCTAATCAACCTTTTGGGTTAGTTTATATCTGTCGATGAATTATAATTCGTTTTGATTTTGCTCTTAACATGACTCTGTGTGCTGTGTAGGAAAACAGATCAGTTCAGGAAAATAAGAAAGTTATAAAACCATTTGAGTAAACGCCACATTTTCTTAAGGTCGCATATTTCCCCGATACGGCATACGAGCGCTTATTGATATATTCTGCTTAATTGCTGGCAATAGGTGTCCCTGTCCCCACATACTTATTGACCTGATGGTGGAAAATTACGCCATCGGGTAGTTATAATTGTAGAACTAGTTCTCGAAGGAGTGGACGTTGTAATTCGATGTAGAATAGAGAAGCGCATACTATAATGCCGTGAAAATCACTCTCAGTTTACGATGCGAGCAGACGCAACCTTTGCCCGTTCAGTTACGAACCACTGCTGTCACTCTCCTCCGCGTGGCTGATTTCTACGCATTTCAGCACAGCTCTCAAATCATTATATGGCGGCTCCGTCGTTGAGCATGCCCTTTGTTCGGTTGTGGTGGAGTACATTTATTTTTAAAAGAAGAAGAAACTATTCAAAGTTGTTTTTAAGATAAATAAAAAAGGATTTAAAATTAACAAATTGGTATTTTATGAAATTGTGAGCTCTCGAAAATGTTGGCACCAAATGTTTCGCAAGTAAGGCTGAATCGGCTCTATCTATTTACTAAGGAGAAACACTGGCGCTTATTTTCAGTGATTGCTTTGCAATAATTTTATCTAACCATCATCTTCATCATAGGAAGTCTGTTCATAGACAGGTCAGCGATTATTCTTGGTTAAACCTGATTCTCCACTTACTCCTAATTTCCACAGTCTTTTTGATGTCTTGGTAGCTCTATTTTCCTATCAAGTTGTCTATCAGCTGAAAGTTTTTCCTTTTTTACACTTTTATTTAACTTACTCCGTTATATATATATATATATGTTTGTATGTTTCTTTTAAACCTTTCTCGCTTTATATCTCTGCCCCTGGAAATACTACAGGGCTAAAATTTAGGCTATATTCTTATTTCAGATGACAACCGACGAGAAAATCGGAAGTCACAAAAAAAATTCATATTTAAGAGGTCTTTTCAACCACAAAGTTCCATTTCAACACGCTATAAGAAAAGCGTGGGATTCAGTGCAAGGCATTATAAAAAAGAATTTTAAAATTAATTAAAATTGGGATACGAATTCGGAAAAAGAACAGTTGTTTAGCTGAAAGAACGTAGTTCTTAATTTTTTTAGGCAGAAGTCAAATACTTACCCAATTAGCGTAAATATCTGCTTTAAATTGGAAAAAGTGTGAATTTTTCCTCTCTTCAACAATGGAAACGTATACAAATCATGACAACGACATTATTGCTTTTAAAGGGACCTTTAATGCTCTTAATGGAAATTTAAGACACTTTAACGCTTTTAAGGGAAATTAATGCTGTAATTATGAATTATAGTGTAACTTCCAAATATTTTAAGAATATTCCTATATTGAAATAAACTTTGAAAATTCAATTTATAATCTTTGCAATTATCCATAATCCAAAAACTCGACTTTAAAATATAAAAAGACTAAAAAGGAGAAAATAATATATTTAAAAAATGTTTTTCAGTATGCACACTTTTTTGTGCACTCAAAAGTAGAAAATAAATTTTTCTGGCCTCAACTTGAATTAAATTTGTTGTCCAGAATAGGTGGTAATTTTTACCACCCACATTTATTCTGCACTCCAAATTTAATTCAAGTTGAGGGCAGAAAAATTTATTTTCTACTTTTGAGTGCACATAAAATTGTGTATACTGAAAAATATTTTATTCTCTTTTCTTTCAAGTTTTCCTTTTAACACGTCTATAATAATTCTCTCATCAGGTAATGTCCAGTCCAGTACGTCTTTCTCTTCCTATATATTAAGAGGGGATTGTGTGTTCGGCCGTTTGTTGCAAGACACTTTTAAATGGGAGAATAAGAAAACCGCTTTTAACTCAAAAACTTTTTATTCTTTTCGAGCACACATTCAGAAATTATTTGACTATGCCAATTATAAATTTTAAGCAGTTCACCGTCCACGTTGAAGTCATGGGTTTGCCTCCAGAAGACTACCTTTTCTCCATTTGGGTACCACAGGAGGAGCTGAAACGTAGCGTTTCGTTAACATTTTAAAATATCTTAACGTTGAGATATCGACTCTAAATGTGTACCGCTATACGGAGAAAAGCATGAAGATTAATTTTCTTATCGCCGATTTTCGTTTTCATTCCGAAATCGCTCGAATTTAACGTTTAAATGTTATATTTTGTAAAATCTTACCATTTTATTCATTGGGAGAATGGGCGTCGCCTTGGACGTCCTTGGTTCTACTTTGCGTCAATGCATCTTTTATCGCGCGGCCCGCTTCCCAACCGAGCGACAGTCTTCCCCAACCTCCCTCTTATCCTTAAACGATATAATTCCAGGCCAGCCGCGGTGCACTCCGGCACTAGCAAAACATCACAAATTTTGTTTACATCGATCGCTAAGGCAATCAACAATTAAAAATCCATATTTTTCTCTCCCTAGCTCTTATGATTTATAAGCTATGTATTAAAAAAATTATTCGGATTGAGGACAACATTTTCCACAAACCATTCCGCGACACCACATAATTACGACTTTTAGTTTCCGGTATAAAAATTCACCCAATCTTTCGATACCGTTCCATACGTATTTCCTATTAATAACGCCTTTGAAATCTCTGTGTATTCCATTTATGGAGTATAATTTTCCATCTTCTACTGTTCTTATAACCCTTCCTCCAATCTTGAGATTTCCTGGGCCTGTCTTCCTCCTTTACCGATATTTTCTACACAGGTGTCAGCATTTTCCAATCTGACCTTTACTACTTGATTCACTCATAGATTCCTGGTTAGTCTTCTGTCTTTCCAATGTACACCTATATCGTTTAATAACCTCATCCGCATTACTCAATCGAAGGCCTTCTGTAAGTCGACGAAACATACGCAGCAATCTTGACTCTATTGCTCTTTCTAATGTGATTTTCATTACACCGATGGCATATCTGGTTCCTCGTCCTTTTCGGAAACCGAATTGATCTTCCGCTAGCATTTCTTCGACCTTTTTCTCTAGGCTTTTATTGAGAATCCTCGCGATGATCTTCAATGTTAGCGACAGTAGGCTTATCGTTCCGTGGTTTTTTCACTGTATTACCTTTGGCTTCTTCTTAAGAGAGATCATTGTTAATTCTAGGAATTCTCAGGTCACTCTTCCGTGTCGTAAATCTTATTAATTAATTTTGTAATCACTTTTTATCCTTCCGATGGCTTTAAGTACCTCTGTTGGTGTCCCTTCGCTGCCTTTGGATTTTCCTGTCTTCTTCTTCTCTATTGCGTCGATTTTTCTACTTCGCCTTCCATAATACTTGGTCCTAAGTTATCTTCTTCAAACTTTGTTCTCCTCTTTCAGTTCAATTTTCGCCCATCTTGCCTGCATGTTGTATAGTTTCTTAATGTATTCTTCCCATACCTGTACTACGTCCTTTGGTTTTACGACTGTATTCATAATTTTTTACTGCGGACTCCTTATTTTATAATTCCATTGCCCTATCGTACATCATGTCATATCGTATCGCTCTAACTTCTTAACAATTCATCACTTTTTTCCTTAATCCAGTTTTCTCTAGCTTTATCTGTTATCCTTCTCAAGTCATTGTTTATGTGAATACATTTGGCTCTACCTTTCTCCGTTAACGTTTTCCCACTCTCTCTCCTCTCATCCATTTTCTCGAGTATTAGCGATCCATAGTTTTCTGGTTTTCTTCTCTAGCTTTCCAATCTCTTAAAATCTTTAATTTCCTCCCACTCTATATAAACTTTTCGTTTTTTTTTCTTCAAATTTATGAGGCACTTCCAATTTCGTGCTGAATGCATTCCGCCTTACTTTCAGTTCGTCAAGTTCCCAAGTTTGTCTTTCTCTTCTCGTTTTCCTTTTTTGTTTTAGCTTATATATTTATATTGAATATTAGAAGGTTGTGATCTGAATCTATTTATGCTCCTGATAATGTCTAAAATTATTCAATAATGTAAATATTATTTTACCAATCATAGCAGTTGAATATATTTCTTGTTTTTGTTTTTTTCTTTTCAATTATGTATTAAGGCGGTGAAATTAATTAAGGTTTGTTTGATGTGGTTCGTGGTGATTTTTACGCATGCGTGAAGGTGTGCCGTGTGAAGGAGATCACCGGCATTGGGATCGAAACGTCGGATTATAATGTACCAACATAGGCAGCTGCGTAAATCTACGTCAGAAACAGAGATTGATAATCCGTTTGCTCGTCGCTTCCGATGGTTGATTGTTTATCAAAGGGATCATCATCCCCAAATCAAAGGCAAAAATTACACCGGAGATCTCTTAAGCTTAAAACGAAAACGGATAAGGCGAAATCTTTGTTCGCACGAGTCCTATGTTCGGTCCGTTACCGCAGGGACGTTTTTCAATACTGTAGTCGTTGAAAGGCACGAAATTATCGGTTGACACGAAAATTATTTTCGGAATATGATTTAATCTAAATTCCTGTAGATGTCATGTATTCGATATAAGATTTGGTGATTATTTTTCATTTTGTCAACAATGACAAATGTAAGGTACCGTGACGACTCCCATTCCGGCCGCATTTTATGGTCCATTGCTTTTATATGGGAAATAGTTTGCCTTTATGTATGCTTATTTTGTGCATGCGTTATTCGTTCGTCGTTCGTTTATTGAAGTACATAACTACCATTAAATAGACAGTTTCTTACGCATCACATCATGCGTGTCTATGCTAAAGAGTAAGCTAGGGAGAAAGGGAGAAGGAAACAGAGTGAATGGAAGGGCGAGAGTGATGAAAATGAAAGGAAGTAAGAGAAAAGAGAGGGAGAATGGGAAGTGTCTTCATTTTAATACTGTATTCATTTATTCCGGTCTTTTTTGATGGACAATCACTATCGTTTTGTGATAAATCATGTTAGTAAAAACTTAAATTAATAGAATGTCTGCTATTAATTAAAACCATTAATCGTAAAGTGTAAATCATGCCTCACCAGTGACATGCATCATATGCTTGCTTGCATACTATCATTTTTTTAAATGAAAATATTAGCATCAATACACGACACGAATTTTGAATAGCACGAGGTGTTTGTTACATTCCCCAACGCTTCATGTTAACCGGTTTCCACTACAATTAAAAGGGAATTCTGTAGGATCGTAAAAATTAAAACAAATTAAAAGCTTCTTAGCGCAAAATTTTTTCCTACGAACTTTCATGACCATAATTTTATTTAAAAATATGAACTTGCCCTTTATTGCCTTTTATAGCGCGGTCCGCATAAAATACTCCTTGGGACCGCATGTGGCCCGCTGGCCGTAGGTTGCCGACCCCTACCGTAGGCTGCGATAACCCTCATTCTTTTGAAAACGAGTGTTTCTTCGTCACAATCGGGGTTATTGCTCAAATCCTTGCGCACGGAGAGATTTTCCATTTGGTACAAATTGAATACTAGGAAGAAACAATGACACGAGGACGCTGCGAAAATTGAATCGCTACAGCGAGAGAAAATGAATGAAGGATTTGGAGGAAGGCAGATTGTTTTGTTTGAAGCGAAGGTTGTGGAGTTTGAAGAAGCAGCTGAGAAAGATATTTATTTATTATTTTTACGAAGAAACTATCTCTTCTTTTGTTTGACGGATTGTAAATATTTATCTACGAAGACGCGCCAGGGCCCCATTGAAGCGATGGATTTTATAGAAGGGCTGCATTAGGTTTATAGTTATTTAACCCTTAGTTAGTCGCGTGAAAAAAAGTTCCGTAATTAGTCGCGTGGGGTCAATATGACCCCAAAATAATTTCTAAAGATAAGCAATAATATATTAATTTATTTATATCTTACTGGACATAAAATCAATCTTACATTATAATACAATTATTTATTAATAATTTTTACAATAAACATTGATTAAAATAACTTAAAATATTTTTTTGTATTTTCTAATCACTTTCCCTCTCCCCACATTCAATGCACTTCATTATCATATGGTCTTTGCAAGTAAAAGCTCCACAATTTCCACATCTAGTGGACACTTTATTGTCCTTATTTCTTGGGCAATGTTCGCATCTTCCTGTTGATAGTCCCGATCCTGGTGATGGACCTTCCTGCGCAAGTCCCTGTTGAGTGCATATGCGCTTTCGGAGATGCCTAGATATAAACTGACTCTGAGACCTCAAAATCTGTAGATCCTTTATTAATTCCTTCGATAATGATTTCAAGAAATTTCGCCTTGTCATTTCCTTTTGAACGTTTTGTTTATAAACAATAAAGGCATTTATGGCAGAAACGTTCAGCTAATAAAAAACACAGCTAACGGCCATCTTTTCGTTCTTCTGCCAACATTATAAGCAGCGCAGAGCTGATCGCACTTTTTGTTGCATTGTTGCATGAAGATCGCGTTGAGGGCTTTATTAGTGATAGGACTATTTTTGCGGAGATCGCTCACACTTGTGGGTTAGACATCGGTCGCAGCAAGGTCACTTTCCGGCCCCACCTACAGCATGAAGTAGTTTATGGCTGCCCCCAACAAGCAGAAAGATTCAAGCTCACTTCTGCTGTCACCGAGGATTGCCCTCGATGGGGCTTTGGACAAAAGTTGCCTCCTCAAGCGACCCAAGGGGTTCGTGCCGAGGTCCAAGCGCGTCCTCCCCTATAAGTGTGAACATACTTGGGACTTCTCCATAGAAACCCCATTGAAAATAGGATTTTTATATTTTGGTCTAAAACGTCCCAACCGTGACCATCATGCGACCGGTAGGAGATCCAAAAATTTTGAAGATTGCCGATCTCATTCGTGTTCATGCTTATTCCGAAAAATAAGGGAGAAATTCGTGCTAAAAAGGGTGAGCGGTAATGAAAGGCAAACCGCTTTCTTTTATCCTTTTTGCACATGGGTACTAAGAGCTTCATCCTATGAGGGTGATAAAAAAGCTGCCAAAAGTCGCTAGAAAGATGTTCCATTTTTGAGAGTATTTCACAATAATGACGAAAGCATGTGATAAATAATTACTGTACAGAAAAGGGAATAATATGGATGTAGTTCAATTATAAAATCTATAAAATAGTTTCAAAAATCATGCATCGGTCTTGATAGAATACGTGGAATTCTGCGTCAAAGAAGTCATCCTCGGGTCAATTCTTCGACAGCAATTTCTAGAGAGACCACGTGCGTTTGTTTGTGACTTTTATTGCGGGTAGAAAACGGTTGCATGTGTGCGGCCGAAGTAAGAAAACACCCGGAGAATTCCGAAAAGAGGGAAAAAGGTACATTGGAGGGGGGAGAGGGGAGGGGGAGATGGGAGGAAGAAGGGTAACCAACCTATAGTGAAAATTAGTGAAGTAAAAATGTATCATAAGAGAACTAGTGTTAAAATAATGAAATACTGCTTATCAGGAAAATTATTTGTATTTCTGATGTGATAAAAATAATCTGTATTGCGTTTAACCCTTCTAGACCAATAGAGAAAAAAGCAACAGGTAGAGAGATGTCAAAATAAAAGCAACTTTTTTAACCTCATATATGCATAACAAATGGATACACACCAAAATAGCACATTAAAATAGTTTAATTTTCTCAATAATTACAATATTTATACTATATGTATAAATATAAAAATATCAAAAATAACAAATTAAAAAAAAAACAAAGAAATGCTAATTTCTCTTCTAGAATGTCAGTTTCGAAGGTAGAACAAGTTTGGGTTAGATTGACAATACATTTCTTTAGATATTGACGAAAAAACATTGCTTGGGGTCATATTGACCCCACGCGACTAATTAAGGGTTAATGAGGGCCAGAGTTGGCAAAATAGACTATCTAGAAGATTGGACGCGTTTTTCAATTAAAACAATTATTTAAAATAGGTTAAATTTGGGGTAAATGGGCCATAAAAAGGAATATCAAAATTGCACAAGTACTATTACTGATGGAAGTAGCAAATTTTCAGGAGAAGCAAAGTACTCATTTGGCTATTTTTTTGCATCTCGTTCGCATTTTTAGCGCAATACTTTTTCGGTTATGATTTTTTTCCAGAAGTTGCTTCCCATTCACCCGAAGTGTGTAGGGTGTTTCGGGCCAGTTATTTGGGTGATTCGGGCCAATAAATTAAATATATATTTTTAATTAAATAAGTTAATAAGCCAGATTATATCTTCAGAATAGTTTATTTTGGTTTAATACCAACAAATGATGCTTGTAATGTTTAAAAACACTTGCCACGCATAAGCACCTTTTTCCCTTTAGCACCAACACACACATCATGGTTGGCAACTGATCCAATCGCCTTTCCTGATCGACTCATTTGGGTAATAGTTCAGTAGACAAAATCCACGTTTGTTTTCCTTTTCTTGCTCTTCTTCTTCGCCAACAGATGACTCACTAGTCAGGATCGGTCGTAAAAAAATGTTTCTTCGCGGCCTGTCTTTCTTAGCTATTTTCTTCTTTTTGGATTCCTTCTTTGTTTCTTCAATAAATTGGTGCGTTGTCATTATTGCTGCAGTTTGCTTGCGAGATGTTCTTCGCTTCATTAACTTTTTGGGAGTGAGCAGTATATCACCAAAGGTTTGTGAATTTTCCTGTTGTACATAATTTCCTAGGGGATCAATTGATGCGCAAATACTATATGATGGCTTAGCTGGATTATTTTGCCTCTAATATGCTTAGAACACCTGCATTTTTCCTAAACGGAAAATCTCCGACATCATTCACCAAAAACGGAATAGGTAAATGTTTGTTCGGTTGGTATCTCTGGGATGGCTGTGAGTCAGCATTAATGCTCTGCGCGAGAATACATCAACAATAGTTAACTAGTCCAAAATCAGAAGGACTAGCATATTATTAAGAGATTTCGTTACATAAAACAAGAGAAACCTGCTAAATTTAGAATTCCCTTACCATGCAAACCGTAACAAAAGTTCTTCACTGAAGACTAACCAGGTTCTTGGCATCCAAACAGAATCCGTTCACAAAATTATCACCAGAGCGAAATAACTATAGCTATACCCGAGGTATCTTCCATTACTTGCTGACCTTTGGTGACGAAAGTTATAATAGTGGCCCAATTCACCCGAAGTGTAAACGGAAAATGTTTTACCGGTTAGTGCCCCTGATATGACAGCAAATAATTCCTAAAACGGGGCACATGAAGAAGAAAGCATTGGTTAACTACCATAATAAGAATCAAATGCATTACAAAGCTATTAACAGAGTAATATGCGATTTCGTGACATCAACACAATTGAAACCTTCTCATTTTAGTCAGTTATTACATGCAGACCTTCACAGAAACCTTCTTTCTTGAAGAACACAGCTTGACAATAACTATTTACAATTTTTCAGACAGATAAAGTTCCCTCCTTTGCCACCACCGCAATGTTATGCCTATTCCATTGTTTGCTGACTTCTATCGACGAAAAATACAAAAACGGCCCGAATCACCCCAGCTTGCTCTACGTGTCGTCATTGTGCCTCAGTAACGATGAAAAATCTTGTCTCCATTTCATAAAAATGTTTATACAAAGTCTCGAGCGGTTTAGTTAAGATAAAAAATTACATTCCGCAGTAAAGCGCAATAAGGGCCGCATGCGGTCCGCGAGCCACCTGTTCGACATGCTCGATATACGGAAACGTGTGAAAACATAATTTGGAAATGGAGTATTTGATTTGTATTAACGTATTTATGTTTGAACAAATTATTATAGCCATTCTCCGCTGTATGAAGCCATTCCGTCGTTTATAAAGTTAAGAATTAAAACGGCCTCGAACCGAAATTTTTTTCGCTCCGGTTTGCGTTCCGGTTCACGCAAAACAAAAAATTTCGGTTCGGTTTCGCTCCGGCCACCGCCGTTGAACCGGTTGCAACAGATTCTTTTCGCTCCGACTTTGAATTTTTTGGGGAAAATTTCAAGAGAATTCCAAAGTTATCTTTATTAATTAACGTTATTTTTCATTTAAACCAAATACGTCTTCACTATCGCAACTCCAGAAGAAAAAAATATCCGCACGTAACATTGTGCATGTAACGAGCAGTAAAACATTGTATGAATTCCCTTCGTACATTTTTCGTTATTCAATTTATAAACGGCTCCTTTTATACGACTCCGTCTAATACTGTTCTATAGGAATTTATTTTTTTTAGCGCGTATAAAATCTATTTAAAATGTTATTTATTTTTAGTCTTTAATTTGCTTTTTACGGGAAATGGAAGTCGCCCCCTAGAGTTGAACCCGGGTCTTTTTTCGTATTTTTTTTGGTCACTTAATTTTTATATCTTAATCAAACATTCCTGCAAAATTTCAACCTTCCACCTAATCGGAAAGTATGTTTAAAACGCGTTAAAAATGCCATTGATGATGTCAGCGTCTCACGCAGACGGACATAACTGGAAAACTATATGTAAGAGACTAGCGTAATTGCTGGTCAAATATGACGGGCATATGCAGATTATGTATTAAAATTAAGGTACTTTCCATTCTTCCTCCCTTTCCCTTTGCCTCCCATTCTCCTCCCTCTCTCTTCCCTTATTCGCTCTCCCTCCTATTCTCCCTCTCTCTTCCTTCTACCCATTCTCTTTCCCTCTCTCCCTCCTGTTCTTCACCCTCACTTCTTCCCATCCTCCCCCCTTACTCCCTCACATTCTCCTTCTCATTCTCCCCTCAAAAATGTAGCTATCTCTCTCCGAGTTTCTTTTTCATTTAAATGAAATCTTTCCACAAAGTGATATATATCTATATATACTCACACATTACATACACACGTGCAAATATTAAGGAAAAATGAGATCGATTTTCCCTTTGAAACCATGAGCTCGTGTTTTCGAAGGCGATTCGGTTCTTGTTGTATTTGATTTTCATAGAAGTGGATTTGATCGATGTTTTGTAGATGGTGCCATTCTTATCCAATTATATGTACTAGAAGTAAGAAGAAGGTGATGCCGTAGATCGGCGGCAGATCAGAAGTTGTCTCTTTTACATATATCTGAATAACGTATTTGTTTTTCTTATTTTTATAATATTCGAAATTGGCAGAAAATCTCAAAGAATTGTGTCAAAATTCTCCGTCCAAACGGCGTCTGCGGTAGGAGCGAGGGAGGAAGACCCCTTAATGAGGAAAAGGAGCGGAGTGAGGGGAAGGTGAGGCAAGGGAGGGGGAGGGGATGGGAGGGGGAGAGGGGGGGAACACGGCGCGATCTCCCTCTCCTCATGGGGATACTCCTGGTGTCGGGAGGTTGTGGGAGAGGTCGTAGGTTCTGTGGCGGCTGAGGGCTTGGGTCGTAAGGATACAGAGTTCGCTTGGCCCCCGGCCCCCTCTCGGAGGGCAAGCGAGGCCGTCGGGGATCCAAGAGAAGAGAGGCTGACGCACGTGTATCCCTTGTGTAACCCTGCCTGCCGCCAAAAACCCTCTTCTCC
Source organism: Tanypteryx hageni (assembly GCA_028673005.1). Classification (NCBI taxonomy): domain Eukaryota; kingdom Metazoa; phylum Arthropoda; class Insecta; order Odonata; family Petaluridae; genus Tanypteryx; species Tanypteryx hageni. The sequence continues at coordinate 10,576,298 of CM054113.1, read as the reverse complement.
ACTCATCTTTCTTGCTCCGCCCTTCTCCCCCCTCCTTTCTCTCTCCCGCCCTCCTCTCTCTCTCTCCTTTCTCTCCCACCCTCCATCCTCTCTCTCCCACCCTCCTTTCTGTCTCCCATCCCCGACCGGCTGTAGCATTCCTCCACACGTTCTCTGTTAGCATTGGGAAAAAGACCGCTAAAATAACGTGTTTGTGGAGTTTTACTATTCGCTTTACTCCCAATGCAAAACGAAACAGATCGTCGTATTAAATTTAAATCCAGGCCACAAAGCTCTCAAACTGGCGAAAGTTTTGAGTGCATCCAAAAAAGAAAGAAGGCAGCGTAAGAAGAATTTGCATCGCCTCTCTATGCACCATTTCGCTTACTCTTCGTCACGCGTCGCTAATTCTTCAACAGTAAAGAGTAAAATGAGAAATTTCAGAAACTCCAATCTCTTTAAGATTGGTGTTTACTCCATCACACAAAGATTATCAGCTAGGCTGACCCGGGTAAATAGTTAGAATTCCTCTTCCTATTAAGTCTCATCATATTTATATTCATTTCTGAAATTGCATAAGTGTATCATTGCCATCCCTATATCAAGACACTTCCTTCTTTATTTATATCATAAATCATTCTCGAGTTTTGTTTACTTTGCATATTTAGTACCACTTATTCATACATATTTAATTATCCTTTTATTATGTTTAGCGCTTTTTGAAATGGAATAGAGTCGAGCCTCCCTAACACGATAGCCTTGGTCCTTGCCCTGAGCTGGATTAGGGAATTTGCCGGACTACGGGAGTTACATAACCCTTAAGTGAATCCAAGCCTGTCTTTTCATAATATTAATTGTTCTGGCAAACTAGATGCAAAAATAAACAAGTTAACTGTACGGAATGTTATTCAAACATAAATTCAATAATAAAGAAATAAATAAAAACATTTGAGGTACGTAATACATTTTATTCTCTGATAAGCTGTACCTTAAATGCTGCTTTAATTCTGCTTCCAAAGTTACGTGTATTCTTTAAAAATAATGGAATGGGGCAGTAAACGGATGTTGCGAAGATGACTGAGAAAAATTGGTATTTGCCAACTATGTCGGTTTCCGAATGATGGTTTTGACAATTTCAGGGTAATTTCAGTTTGTTCACTCATCTATACTGCAAACGTTTGAATAACGCCATTGTAAAATCATTTCATCGAAATAAAGGTAGCAAAAGATTAGTGTGAGATAACGCAGAGAAATCTTCCCACACGTATATTCACTCTCTCGCCTCCCTTAAATAATATTTTCCCCGAGGGGTTTCCTCCATACAGTTGGTGAAGCATCGAGGCTCACAACTCGGAAGAAAATTACCTTCAGGGAGAGAGATGATTAAGGAAGGGCGTTGTTTGCTCAAAGAGGGGAATATGAAGCGATAGACAAACTTTTAAAATGCTGCTCTATGTGGCGGCTGCAAAATTTAAAGTATCGCATATGCAACATCGCAGAATTACGTTGTATGAAGAAAATATATTCAAAATTAAATAGTGCTAACCGAAATTATATATGCATATATAGTGAAATAATTGCACTAATTATTGCTTATTTTCCATAATTTCATTTCGTTTTTAGTTTCCTGGAAATTTATTAAAATAACACACGCTGCATTCTCTAGCTTTTAAATCATGAAGGAAGTCATAATAGAATCTTGCTTGAGGGGTTAATATATATTAAAATTCAATACATTGAACTTGACGATCGACAGTTATATCCAAACGTGGTTCATGGGAATCATACCAAACGCGAGTACTGTGCCGGATTAGGGGAGTTGCCGGATTACGGAATGACGGATCACGGAGATTCGACTGTAGGCACTCTGATAAGTGCAACTTCTCTCCGCTTGGTGTAAACTTTCCTCTGCCGCCCAATGCAGCACAAAGCCATTCTTTGATTGATTTCAGTTTAATTATTTTTTAATTTATGCATTTTATGGATAAAAAATGCTAAATCCCTGCAAGAACGAGTGATAAACAGCAAAGGTGTGGTATAAAAGCTAAAACGTGAACCCCGGTATACTAATCGTAAAAACCGAAGCCACAGTCGAGATTTCAATTGCACTTCCGGTAGTCGCATTACTATATTCCAGGACTATTTTAATTTTGATTTTCCGCCGAAATTCAATCGTTTGCTTCATTTAAATATAAGCGAATGTGGAAAAGGAAACTAGTAATAACTACGTTCAATTAAATCATCTAAATTAACCAGTTGTGAGGATAAGGATGTGGATTGGAAAAAATGCTTGAACCAATTAATATTGAGATTAAATAGAGAAAACTTAAAAAACAAAGTAATAGTGTTAGAGACCATTGAGTAAGGATCCAGTGATGGACCAAATGCGAGGGTGAAAGTTCAGGAGGAGATTGGGAAGGGAAGAGATTACTGTAAGGGTGAGGGAGTCAATGTGACGGATGGACAGTCGATGAAAGTTTGAATGGGCGCAGGGTGAATAGAGCGTCATAATTTAATAGCGAGTGGAATAGAAAAGGTAATATAGCCGCAGCAAAAAGTAAAAACTAGAAAACTGAAAAATAGGACATAGTATAAGGAAGAAGGGAAGAGAAGGAATGGGATAAACGGAAGGAGGGAAAGGTCGCAGCGTGAAGAGCGGAGAATGCATATGGGGCGATGGGATGAGTGGCTGGGGAAGAAGAGGGAGGTATGAGGAGGGGAGGAATTGGGTGAGTAGGAAGGAAGGGGGAGGCAGATAGATGCAGGAGTAACACCACGGAACACGACGAGCCCCTGAGAGGTGCAGTTTCAATGCATTTGCGACACTCTCTAATGGCAGCCGACCTTATCGCGACCCCGTTCATCCCATCGATAAACATAAACTGCGATCTGAACATTTAGAGAAAATCAGCATTTTTTTTATTCATTCGTTCATTTATTTATCCTTTCGTTGATAACATATTGAAACATAAAAGTCGTCAGATACACATGAAAACACTTTGTGAATAGAATACATGCTTATAAAAACACCCAAATACAAAAATATAAAGCAAAATTTTAAAAATATATATGTACTCTATTAACAAACTAAATTAAATGATAAAAATTCACTCAAGTTGTAAATTAATTTTGTATCACATTTCTTAAAAAAGGGGTATACTTATCTTACTAAATTGCAATTTAGAAGGAAGATGTCCTTGAAGAAATGATTCATTTATAATATGCAATAGTGCTCGGAGATGAATTTTATTGATTTCTGAACCAAAGATGTCATCTGCTACAGCAGAGTGTTTTTACCTAGTTTGTTCAGTACTGAAATAAGTTCCTTCTCATCCACTGGCATTAGAAAGTAGTGTGTGGTCAGGAAGAGATGGAAGGAAATTCTAGACTGTTGGGTGAATTCGCAGATAAATTAAAAATCTTTAACAGAGTGGCAAAAATGGTCATTAAATGCATTGGCCATGAGGGTTGGATCAGTAATTTGTCATTATTAAGAGAATAACTAGTTGAAGGATGTTTGATTGGATTATATGAGTGTTCCATAATTTTCCAGGCTGTTTTAGATACGTTGTTGGAATTGAAGATGAAGTTATTATTGTAGGTTCTCCTTGGAGCTTTCAGGGCCGGCGTGATGGGGCCCCAGAAGAGGGGGCCCAAAATTTTTCTTAGACTATAATTCATTGTCGTCGATAACTGTCATAGTATACACATCGATACAGATAAATGAGCTCCGTTTAGTGGTCTGATATGCATACGAAAATCAGTATCTGATGGCCACAAACTAAATTCTCAGCTGTTAAGAGAGGTAGCAACTATGTGTCGTCAATTTTTAAATTTTCCAAAGGCTGAGCTATGTCAAGTGATGTATCACGGAGATAAACTGGAAGCGTCGAGCTTCAGACATTCTGAAACGTTTTGAGCGGCAGAGGAAGATTCAGATTCGGACGTTCTGAGACGTTTCGAACGGCAGAGGGCTAAAATGTCCTTGCCCTAAACTTTGCTAAGCCTTTCATCGAGGAAGTATCAATAGTATTCTGCTACTTCGTCGTGAATTCAGCGTCCAGCTAGCAATTATTTATCAAGTTATTGGTTTCATTCATAAAATAAAATTCAATTCAAAATTGACGGGCAATTACACTAATTTAACATTTTACTAATCACATAATATCAAAAGTTGTAACAAGGACCGTAGAGCAAAAATTCACCACCTGAGGCATCTTCATCCATCTCACAGAAATAAATATATCAACAAATTTATACGAAGAGAGAGTGTCAATTCTAGATAAAGAGTTGCCTGCCGCCGCCGTCTCACAAGCCCAGGTGACGTGACGGCCATGATTGGAATACCTTGTAGAAAAAGAAGGGTCCTCAAAATCGTACTTGCATAGGGCCCCCAAAGATATCTCTGGGAGTTTTGATTTGCTTCTTGCTGTGAATTCATTTTTGTACATCGATTTAACATTATCATCTTGGTTTCCTTTTAAAGATGAGTTTAGTCCTCTGCAACACTGACCAAAGGACTTGAAATCAAAAGTAATCCAAGCTAATTTTAATGAAGATTTATTTTGATTTTAACTCTAGGAAAGGAAGAGTAGAAACTGAGCATAAAAGATTCAAAAAAATTATCAGTTTTTCCCCTCAGCTGCAGATGCGCTGTAAATATTACTCCAGTCTGTATAGTAAAGGTTAAGTAAAAATTTCTCATTTTCCTTAATACCAAATTTTCTAACATACCTGTGTAATGCCTTAGATTAGTTGACAGGAAAAGAGAGCTTAAGTATTTGAGCAAGGTGGTTAGAAAGGCCAAGATTAACAACAGAGATTCTGAAGGATTAATAGAGGAGAAAATGATATCGATAATCATTTGGTTATGAGGGGTAATCCTAATTGGGGCATGAATGGCAGAAGTTAAGCTGCAAGAGTTAGGTCACTTAGTTGAAGTTTGTTCACATTATCAATGGAGAAATCAATATTAGGCAAAATCACCTCATAATACCAGATTATTCAAAAACTGAGAAGAGATTCCTCAAGTTTGGATAATGACATGTGCACATTACTGCTTGGAGATTTATAAACACACAACACAACAAGAGTTGCGTTATTAGATTGCAGCTTAGCAGCTACACACTCAAACATTTTATCACAGGAAAACATTTGGAGAGGTTGGGCATTAAGACCTGATTTTGAGTAAATGGCAACCCCACCACATTTTAATTGATTCCTACAGTAGGTATAAACAAGAGAGAAGCCGTGCAATTGTAGAGAGCTGATTTAAAATTTATTTAACCAATGTTCTGAAATGCACAAGATATCAGGACAGTGATCGTGAAGGACTAACTATAACTCTAACACTAAATGTTTATATGTAATACTTTACAAGAGTTCTTCAGTGGGGTACCGGAAAATTGGAGGGGGGGGGTGGGCGCAGCAAATAATACGGCCCCCCCCATGTAAATATTAAATATTTTCCAAGCTGAATTACTTATAATAGCCTGTATATTAACTGCAGTTGGCTCCCAGTCACTGTTGAAACAGGTTTTACCCCTGACGATGCTCACCTTGTGGGCGAAATGCATTGGGTTTTGTAGCCCTCTAGTTGTTTTGGCTAAAGGAGTATTTCACCTTTGTTATGTATTATTCTAGTAATCGTGTACGTTATGATTTTATAATTGTAATGAACGCAGAGTTTTGAGGTAATATCGTGTATTTTAATTATACTTATATTATTGTTATTTCGTTGCTTTCGTCCCATTTAAGAATTTTTGTAATACTTTCTGTTCTTTGATAATAATTAATATTAAAGAGAATGGATGATCTCATTTTTAAGACTCAAATTCACATGTTCATCTCTTTTGTTTTCTATATTAATGTTTGTTTAGTATTTTACAGTTATCGCATATATACCTAAGTAAGTGATTAAAAATTGATTGAAATATATAGGGGTTTTCGGTTACTATTCTCCAATGACTGTCCATGGTGTTCAGCCCTATTAAAATCGCTACTCACGCTAAAAACGCAATTAAATCCCTAAATAACATTTGCGCTGCTGCTTTTTGCTGAGAGAGCCGGAACAAACATTCGCGCCGAAAAAGAATCCAATTAAGATTCCATCCGTTTGTTTTCAACTTCCATAATCGCCGTTCCAGAGTCGCTGAACAAACATTTTCCACGTCCGAAGGATAGACGAGGAAGGGTGCGTGCTACACGAGAGCATTCCGCCATTAAAACGTGAAGAAGGGGAAGTGGGTGAGTTCGTGTCGGCTCGCAGGGATAGAGAATAATGGAGAGGAAGAAGAAAGAGAGAAGTTTTGACGGAGGGAGAGAGAGAGAGAACTATGAGAGAGAGAGAGATAGTTGCTGGATAAGATGATGGTGTCGGTGATGGCCGTTGAAGGAAAAGAGGAAAATAGGAAACGGGTTGTGGCGGGAAAGAAGGAAATGAAGGACAGCGGGGAAAGCAGGATGATATGTGAATAGGAAAAGGAATGGAAGAGATGGAGTAATGGAAGAGAGAAGAGATGGAGTAATGGAAGAGAGAAGAGATAGAGTAATGGAAGAGAGGAGAGATGAAGTAATGGAAGAGAAGAGATGAAGTAATGGAAGAGAGGAGAGATGAAGCAATGGAAGAGAGGAGAGATGGAGTAACGGAAGGGAGAAGAGATGGAGTAATGGAAGAGAGGAAAGATGGAGGAATGGAAGAGAGAAGAGATAGAGTAATGGAAGAGAGGAGAGATGAAGTAATGGAAGAGAAGAGATGAAGTAATGGAAGAGAGGAGAGATGGAGTAATGGAAGGGAGAAGAGATGGAGTAATGGAAGAGAGGAGAGATGAAGTAATGTAAGAGAGGAGAGATGAAGTAATGGAAGAGAGGAGAGATGGAGGAACGGAAGAGAGGAGAGATGAAGCAATGGAATAGGAAAGATGGAGGAATGAAAGAGAGAAGTGATGGAAGAGAGGAGAGATGTATGAAGGTGAGGAGAAAGAGAGAAGAGGAGCACCGGAAGGGTGAGTTTTGAAAACGAAAGGAGCAAGATAGTGGTCCAGTAATTGGCTCGAATGGGGGATTCGTGCCACAGGCGAGGGTTTCTTTGGAGAGGGAGCAGAAAGGGAGTTAAGTAGGCCGTGACCGCCTTCCCGGAAACTGCTGCCTTTCTACGCATGTCGCTTGCGATCCCTTCCCCTCCTCCTCATTCGCCCTCCTCCTCCTTCACCCTCGAGCCGTGGTGTCCTCCGCGCCCAAACGGCCAAACTCTCTCGGAGCACTGCTTGCGATTCCCCGCCGCGCGTGATTGCCGCGCCGCGTAAAAAGCATTCCGCTCCAGTCGACGAGAATTCCGGGCCCTCGAGTGCTTTGGAGGATGTCTTCGGGAGGAGATCTCTCTTCCTCTCCCTAGCGAGTGGGAGACGGATATATCAATGGAAAAAAACTCAAATTTAATTCGTTCTATTATTTAATCTATAAGTCGATGCGAATTGCCTCCGTTGGGACGATGCACTCGCTCGCCAATCGAGAGGCAATTGTTTCTTTGTTTGTGTGGAATTTTTGGTTAATCAACCTCTTGGATTATTATAGCCATTACTCCTTCCACACCGAACATACTCAGAAAAGGGAGGAAGGAATCCCGGTGCCGGCATTAGCCTACTCTTTACGAAGAACACCAAGGGGGCCAAATGCTTAACGTCTCTTCCGAAGGACGTAACGCTGACTTGCGCGGTCTCATCAGACCACACAAGTAGGGGACGGGACGATCCTAGGTTGAAAAATCCTCCGGAGTCGAACCTGGGACCGCTGAGTGGAAGGCCAACGCTCTTACCACTCTGCCACCGCTACCCCGAGAGGCGATTGTCGGGAGTAAATGGAATGAGAGGAAGAAGAGACGACTCTGCGGATTAATCCTTTTCCGACGTGGTTTTTACTTTCTCATACGCGTAGTATATGGGAAAAGTTTTATAAACGCGAAAATATCGACTTTTATACGTTTTAGTTGTCCCCGAGTGCAAAAAAATTATATCGTCGTCTCTCTGTACGCCTAAACGAAATCGAATTATATCTCTTATTTACGCATACCATTATCCAGAATAGATCCTATGAAGAGATGAATTACATAGAGAATGACCAATGCATTAACTTTTCATAGAGAGAGGATCTGCAGATATTGCGGAACTTCACTGGGTGTTCGTGGCTCCAAAACGATTGAGAAACACTGACATAGAGGATAGTTTATTCTTGTCAATTTTTCACAAATGTCGATTTGTTTAAAAATGGCTCTAACGCTCAAACGATTAAAACTCATTCAGTTATAGAGCTTGGGGTCATAAACAATACTATATTAGCCGTATTTCTTTTTAAAAATAACTATATATGGCGTCCAGCGACATTAAAATATATCGAATTTTACGCCCAACTACCGTCCTCTAACATTACGGAACGATTTTTGCCCAGTGATAAAGGTATAGCGCTAATGTGGCTTCGCCCATTCCACATCATAATTGATAATTATGTGTGATACAATTACTTATCAACTTCTATTTTTAAATATACGAGGTAATCAATGTCTTAATACTATTTACGTGCAGAATTTATCAGTGAAACGGTGAGCATAAGTTTTACGATATATATAAAAACGCATTGAAAAAACAATGATTGCAATAGCAAACGTCTCATTCAGCGCCGAGTTTGCTCATTTGCTTGCCCGTGGAGAAAAGAGAGCCCTGAAAAAACCCAGAAATTTATGCTTCAAAATAGCACTGCTTATGGAAGAAAGATTAGAATTTGGATTTGTGTCAGGTATTCTGCGTCCCTAATGGAGATAGCGCCATTTTCCGGTTTTAATTGCCCCCTTATTGAATAAAGAACACGATAACCTTCATTTTGGAGGAAATTATCTGCAGATCCAAATTAAACGTTTTTCAGAACTTGGATTTCTCACGCCTGCGCATTGCATTGCCGTTTCAGATCACCTTCACCAAGGCGACCACCACATACTGGGGCAGCAACAACACCAACAACAGCAGCAACAGTACGGAGAAGTGAATCAATTAGGAGGAGTCTTCGTCAACGGAAGACCTCTACCGACGGGCGTGCGAATGCGCATAGTGGAGCTCGCGCAACTCGGCGTCCGACCGTGCGACATTTCGCGACAGCTGAGAGTCTCCCACGGATGCGTCTCCAAGATCCTCGCGAGGTTCCAGGTGCAAAAATGACCTCCCTCCCAATGCACTTCCACCTCCCTCCCTCTCTCCTCTCCCTCCCTCACTTCCACCTCCCTCTCTTCCACCTCCCTCCCTCTCTTCCACCTCCCTCCTTATCTTCCACCTCCCTCTATCACTCCTCTCCCTCCATTATTCCTCTCCCGCCCTCTCGTCCACCTCCCTCCCTCTCGTCCACCTCCCTCCCTCTCTTCCATCTCCCTCCCTATCTTCCACTTCCCTCACTCTCTTCCACCTCCCTCATTCTCTCTCCTCCCCGTCCCTTTCCTCCACCTCCCTCCCTCTCTTCCACCTCCCTATTTCTTTCCCCATCCATATCTTCCACCTCCCTCTCTCCTCTCCCTCCCTCTCTTCTCTCCCTCCCTCTATTCTCTCCCTCCATCTCTTCCACCTCCCCCCATCTCTTCCACCTTCCCCATTCTCTTCCACCTCCCTCATTCTCTTCCACCTTCCTCATACTCTCTCCTCTCCCTCACTCTCTCCTCTCCCTCCCTCTCTTCTCTCCCTCCCTCTCTTCCACCTCTCTCCATCTCTTCCGCCTCCCTCACTCTCTCTCCGCCCCCTCCCTTTCTTCCACCTCCCTCTCCCTCCCTCTCTTCCACCTCCCTCCTTCTCTCCCTCCCTATCTTCCACCTCCCTCCGTCTCTTCCTCCTATCTCCCTCTCTTTCACCTTTCTCCCTCTCTTCCACCTCCCTCCCTCCTTCTCTTCCCCCTCCCTCCTTCCCACCTCTCCCTCCCTCTCTTCCTCCTCCCTTCCTCTCTTCCACCTCCCTTATTCTCTCTCTTTCCCCTCCATCATTCGCTCTCTTCCCTCTCCTTCTCTTCCACCTCCCTCCCTTTCTTCCCCCACTTCAGTAAAGTATTTTCTATCTCACATTACGTTTAAAATCTAAATTTCAAACTTAAACATAAGTTTGCTATTAATGGGGATATAGCGTTTTCTGAATTACAATATTTATATATCTTAGAATTTACTTTTAATTATTAAAATTCAAGTATCCACACTGAAGTATCAAAAATTGAAAAATGAATTATGGTAAGACCGCGTGTAATGGGTCAAAAAATGTAATTGATTTTTCTGGCGCGAAACACTTCATCTTCTACAAGGACCCTCAAACTAAAGCCGGCGGGTCATATCTAGCCGACGCAAATATTTCATATCCGGCTCGCCTGATCGCAAATTCAAAGACGCGCATATATATATATATTCACATGTGTTTGCCAGCATTAGTGTCATTAAATGTCATTTATGAAACGATATTGTTCGAGGACGTGGATATTTTTTATCTGGGATATGGCACAATTCACGATCAAAATAATTCTCGAAACAAGCAAACAAACGGCCCGATTAGTCATTTGAAATGTTGATTGTGACCCACATGGTGGTATACAAAATGTTATGTTACCCTTTTAGTAAAACTTTTGGTGACACCTCATCTGCTACATATTCTGCTCCATTTTCTAAGTGAATATATCCCACAAATGAATTTTTTCTTGCTCTGTGCAACCACACCACTCTCACGGTACCATTCCTTGGCATTCGATTGTTCCTGCACCCATTCACACAACCTTGCTGAAATAGGTTCTCTTTATTTAGCATGGAAGAACCCAGACAAGGTTACACTTCCGTCACTAGGACGTTTATGGGGCTTTCCTCATCAGAAGATGATGAGAATTTCGTTGACCCTTTTCACCCATACTTTTGTGACACCATTCGCTCAAAATGTACGTATTTGGTATTCATGAGTTGGCTCCACTGTAACGTCAATGAAGACGGCAAAAAATTATGCGAGGTCAGGTAACTGATTTGTGATAATCATGAGGAAAGACTCGCCTTAAGTTAACCGTTACAGTGTATTAAAACATACCGGAGAAAATGATCACTATTTTAAAGGCAGCTTTTTTATCAGCTTACCTTGAGCATAGCTTATTTTCTTTGCTATGTGCAGCACCGAAAGGACATGTAATAACGTGGTTTCCACTGTAAATGATTCTGTACGTTCCAATCACGTACACTGGGTGGTAATATCTACTTGACATTGTCTAGAGCGATGTATGGAAGGCCATTTCTAAAACTATCCCGATTCATCCACTGTCCCGATTCATCCTAACGTACTCTAACAAAGAGACGAATGAAGCTTATCGAAGCAGAATCCATTCCCACGCCCAAACCTATTTTCGCTGTCCTCTGCCAGACGCATTTCACTGGAAATATAGGAGGTAGACTTATTTCATTTAAGGAAGCTCTGCTTGAAATCGCTCTTTAATACGCGTGAACCAACACTAATCTACCATAATTCTGCAGGAGACTGGTTCCGTGCTGCCCGGGGCGATTGGCGGGAGCAAGCCCCGCGTCACCACACCGCGCGTCGTCGCCAGGATCCGCGAGCTGAAGCGCCGCGACCCAGGGATCTTCGCGTGGGAAATACGCGACCGACTGCTCGCCGACGGTGTCTGCGACAAGTTCAACGTGCCGTCCGTTTCCTCCATCTCCCGCATCCTTCGAAACAAGCTGGGAACGGCGCCGGGTGCAGCGGTGGGGAGCGGGGCGAACGCTTCCGGGGCGCAAACACCGAACTCTCCGGTGTGCACCTCCGCGGCCGCCCTCGCATCCACATACCACCACCACCACCACTCCTTCCACGATCCCCCCGCACCCCATCCACCCCTCCTCTCCCTGGCGGCCAAGCACCAGCACCAGTTCGTCGGGTGCGGCGTGGCCGCCCTGGTCTCCCCGCCGGAACCCCACATGCCGCACCCGTGCTCGGCCTCTAAATCGCCGTCCGCTTCCGCCGCTCCTCCCGCCTCATCCTTTTCCTCCCCTCCCTTCCCGGAGTCCCTCCTCCCGGATCCCTCCCATCCCTCCTCCCCCTCCTCCCTCAAGTCCTCCCCCGGCTCCCTCTCCTCCGATCCCTCCACCTCCTCCTCGCCATTCCCGCCCTGCTCCCGATCCCTCCTCCACCAGCAGCAGTCAGCCGCCGCCTCCAAGTTCCTGCTGCACCGACAGGCCGCTCCCGGAGACTGTACCCCTAGCCCCCCCGGTTTCCCCTCTCCGCCCCCGCCCTTCCAGCACCACGCCGGGCCCGCGCTCCCCTCGCCCTCCCACGCCTCCGGCTTCCACCCCAACCCTTACGCGCCCCTCTACAATGCCCTCTATCCCGTGTATAGAGGTGCGTGCGCCAAGATGGCCGCCGCCGCTGCGGCCGCCGCCCTCGTCTCCTCCTCCCCCGGCTCGGCATGCAGTACAGCCACCTCCGGAGGCACGCCCCCGAGGAACTTCGCTTGGCCCAGCTCCCACTCCGTTAGCGACATACTCAGCGGACAGCAGCTCCAGCAGTCGCAGCAGCACCAATCCCAGCACCAGTCCCAGCAGCACCAGCAAATCCTCCTGCAAGGAGCCGTCAACGCTGCGCACCACGGCGTTCCCGGGCAATCTCCTTCCGGGACCGCGCCCCATGACCATAACTACAACTATTACGTGTCCTACCTTCAGAGCTGCAACTCGGCCGTGGCTGCGGCAGCGGCCGCTTCCTCCCTCGCATCCCTCTGAGTCCATCTCTGCTGCTCCTCTCGCGGGGGTCCTTGCGATTTTTCTCTCGCCCTGAGCGGACCATTCCGGATGCGACCGCCTCCGACGACCACTGGGAATCGCCGTCCCCCCTTCGAGATGTGCTAAATAACGACCGCATTTTGCGCGAGTGATTGTTGCTTTCGTCCTCGTCTTGTTTTGACTGCGAATCGCATAAGCTTGAATCGTCTCTGCTGCGATCAGAGTCAAATGGTGCGCCGAAATGTCTGTCTTGGTGAATCGAAGGAATAATGTGTCGACATTTCGCTCGTTTTGACGGATTTGTCGTGGAGTTAAAGAATCTCCTGTTGTGCGCCGTTCATTTACCGGTTACGTCACTTGTGATGTTCCTCTTGTTCGAAGACATTGTATTTATTACGTAAAACGCTTTGAAACTCCTTGATTAACATTTACAGCTGTGACTCCGACTGAAACCTTACGAACATTTCCGTTTCTTTCTTTTCTAATCTTGTCTCCTTATCGCATGATCCACTTGCTAATTTGAAGAGATGGATTGACGAGAAGCGAAACCGATAAACTTTCCGTATCTATATTATAGGGTTGTAGTGTTTTTGTTTTGGTATCTTTTACCAAGGGACCATCAGCAATATGGCTTGTGTAATTTACATGTTGAACTTCTGATACAATTGCCTCGTTATTAACGCGAGCTATGTTTTGGCTTAATTCGGATTTAGACCTAAAGTTCTTTCTAGAAAGTGCCAATTTTCTTTTTTGATTAAAAGAAACACTTCTTGAGAAACCCTGGAAATTGCAGTGTATGTTTACAACCATTTGTATCATCGTGCTAGAAAAATATTTTTACTCAAATATACTGTTTTATTTATTTTCATCACGAAATGTCACCCTTAATTGCCACCATGGCCATGATTTCCTCTGTTTGTATATACTATCATGTTATTATGTCTTATAATACTGTCGCCTGTAAACGAAAATTGCGTATCTCTGCACGTTATTTTTACAGCATTACGGAAAGTGCGGATCGTAGATTTGACAGGAAGATGGAAAAAATTATAAATCAGAAGAAATTTTTTGAAATGACAGGGAATCGAACCTGGGTCGTCTACTTGCCGGGAGGTCGTTCTAACGCTCAGCTATCGCGGCAGATAAATTTTCATGATTCAGAATATGGAACTTGTTGGTTGGGGTTGGGGTTACCATGCTAATATCTAACGTCCCCATCCCGTCTTCCGTGGCGTACAAAAAATTCCTCATTCCGAAACATAAGAATTAGTCTGTAACGATAGTTAAGTGGTAGAACACTCGACCGGCAAGTGGATGATCCGGGTTCCATTCCTTAACTTTTCTGATGATTTCTAGTTTCTCCCCCTCTGTGTGTGTAACAGTAAATTTCATTCAAAAGGATAAACATGGGAGTAAACATTCGCGGGATTTGTAAAAATGCTTCCAAAAAGACAAAAGAGTGGGAGACGCAATTCCCTGCTTTCCGCAGCGACGTTGATTTTACGTTTTGGGAGCAAAATGATAGAAAAGAGACTTTCACCACGTATATATACCTCCAGTATCACATCTCCCGATTTCATCTGTGTCACTCCCGATCCTTCTTTCCCCTCTTACAAACCCACCTGATTCTCCCAATTAAATCCCTCCCGATCCTACTTTCCCCTTCTAAAATCCCTCCTTTTTCTCCTCTTACAACCTCTCCGGATCCTTTCCCAGCTACAGTCCCTCCCAATCCTGCTTTCCTCTCTTACAATTTATTCCTATCCTTTTTTCCCTCTTACATTCCCTTCGGACCCTTATTTCCCCTCCTACAATCCCTCCAGTTCCTTTTCTCCCCTCTTACATTCCCTCCCGACACTTCTTTCCCCTCTTACAACCTATTCATAACCTTTTTTCCCTCTTACATTCCCTTCGGACCCTTATTTCCCCTCCACTTCCTTCTCTCCCCTCTTACATTCCCTCCCGATTCCTATCCTTTTTTCCCTCTTACATTCCCTTCGGACCCTTATTTCCCCTCCGACAACCCCTCCAGTTCCTTCTTTCTCCTCTTTCAATCTCTCCAGTTCCTTCTTTCTCCTTTTACATTCACTCCCGACACTTTTTTCCCCTCTTACATTCCCTCTCCTTAACTCCGCCTTTCATCGCTTTACCAAAGGACGCCGCCATAAAAAACACTTAAACCAAACCGCGTGGTCTATTATCTCCTTCAAATGTTTTTCTTCCCTTCTCCCGCTTCTTACTTGATTAATTACCGTGGAGATAGGAACCCGAGCTTATTGCGATGCGGCGGGTCGTTCTTTGAAAAAATGAAATCTTTTTTATCTGTGGATATGAGTGTTGGAGAAAGAGGAGCTGCGGTGGGCATACTTTTCCCCAATGACACGAGTTCTCTCGTTTAATTTTCATATATTCACCCGTTGCATTCTCATCTCGCATTTCAGCACCTTAAACCTCTCTCTATTTATGTCATTAGAAAAACTACGCCCCTAGGAGAGAGCGGCGTTGCCGCTCTTGAGCGGTCGCCTATCCAAAGCGCCTTTCCCTCCAACGGAAATGTTTATAGCATCCATTTTTTAACAAAAAAGAGAGGTTTCGCACGCATCACTTGTTATCTACCACGTGGATTTCCGCCTGGTTAGCAGACAATTGGAGACGTCCAGTTTTTTACCATTTGAATAAAGGTGTCATCGGAAAGAGCCTTATTATATACTTTCTGTCAAAAGTGCTCCTTCGAGAATTGAGAAGATTACGTCTAAAGAACTAACCCAAGTCATTTACTGCTAACTCAACGAGAAAGTGAAAATCATCTATATTTCGAGAAACAAACCATACGGAGTCTCTCTTTGGCACTCTTTATACCTTCGGGAACTTCATCCCCTTCCTCTTTACACGTTATTCTTTGACATTGAAATTAACTGCTGCTTAAATAATAATACCGAGAATTTGATTGTTTTAATCGAAAAAAGGAATCATTGTCAACAATAAAAAATATCAACTACCGTAGCAACTTGTATATTGCTTTTAAATGGGAATTAGTAATACCATCGATTTAAAAAGACGTAGTGTACCTAGGATGACATCATAGTTTTAAAACACTATATATCGTATTAAATGAAAAACACATTACTCCTTTCAATTATGACGATTGATGAGCTATCTTCTTATACTAATAGAAGCATTTATTGCATGGGAACGATGATCTATTTAACTAAGTAGAAGACTGAAATGTGGTAGGAATGCTTCATTCGAATATCACAAGGCAATTACGAAAAGGGAATACCCAAAAAAGACCCGGATTGGACTCCAGTAGATAATTTCTGTTTCCCATAAGATAATACATAAAAATCGGTCTTCGGGCCTTGACCATTTTGAAGAAAAATAAATATCGATTCTTATCGTTACATTTTGCCTACGATTCGAAATCTCTCAAATCATATGTTTAAATCATATTTATTGGAAAATTTTAAGCTTTTTAACGATATGTTGCCCTATCGACCGTGTCATTGTTAAACGTCGAGATTGTATCATCGCCTGAATCCTTGTCTTATATGTTACTAGCTGAAAGCCCGACTTCGCTCGAGAAAGGTTTCTTTTAAGTAGCAAACGATTTTTATTATATATTGTTTTTATTGATATATCACTTTTGATGTCATATTACAATAAAACTAATACAATAAATTCTGAAATTTATTTACTTTCGCTGTTGGGTACCCCAAGTTTATCAAACGTTCCCCATTCCTTAATTACGCAAGCGATGTTTACATTAACATTTACTATTTTATGTATTGTATTGTAAAGTTTTATCATTAATCGAATAACGCATTAACGTCTTACTTAATATTCACATGGATAGATGCACCGAAGTCTTTAAAGCACCAATAAAATTATGTGGATTATGTCAATACTATTAGCCAAATCGTAAACAATAAACAACATCATGGTTACCGAACAAATGTAAGTAAATGCATAAAAATCATTTGACTCACTTAAAAGTATTCGTAGACTATATTTAGGCATGAATCCATTTGTACCTTTTATCTTGGCATTGGCTATTCTTCCTCTGAGGCGCGCCACGGCGTAGATTTTCCTTGCATTAATCTTTACGTGGCTATTTCCCTTTGAAGAGGACAACAATTAAGAAATTTAGCTTTGTTGCCGCCTGGAAAATGTAAATAAATTTTGCGCTTAAAAGATAATTTCGTGCGATTAAACATGTAATACGTCAAAACATGAACAGAATTAATATAATTAGTCTTTCGTGCGTAAAATAAACCATTTTTCGTGATCGTTAATTAATATTTAGGTATATTTATATCCATATCAATGAAGGGCTGCATGGCATTTTGGGGTTTCTCCACAGCATTTCCCATGCATTCTTATGAAATAGTATTTTGTTGACCCCATGGGGTATAAGAGACCCCGGACTGCAAACCTAGACCAAGTTCTTTCTTTGGTCCATAGGATGGCACATGAAACTTTTGAATTCGATAGCATCGACGGTGTAAAAAGTATAAAGAACATACACATACACACTCTAAAATATTTATAAGAAGATTGTCTTAATGATTTCTCTATGACAACTGTTCAAGAGATAAAAGGGGGACGGACAGACATTGTGTAATTATGTATAAAAGATAGATATGCGGAAGGAAAGTGCGCTTTGAGAGCTTTAATACAGTGGAGTCCAACATTTTTAGATGGCGGGCCGCATTGGAAGTTGCGAATTCTTCGGCGGGCCGCATTGGAAGTTGCCAATTCTTCCGTGGGCCGGATTAGAATTAAAAACACTTCGCGGTCCGAATGCGACCCGCGGGCCGTAGGTTGGGCCCCACTGCTTTAAAGCGAGAGAGAAGGAGAGGAAGAAAGAAAGAAAGGAGAGAGAGAGAGATAGAGGGTAAGAGAGAGGGAGTAAAAGACAAATTTAAATGTTCTGTAAATTCAAAATAGTTTTGGGCATGTAAGAATTGAAAAGCGCAATGTATTTCTTTATCGTACAGTTTCCATTCTCCCAATCTATTTTTACTCTCTGGAATACTCAGTTATATAAATTTTATATTTAACGTTTACGTTTTAGTGCATATATGTCGGTTTCGTTAATTTTTTATTTGAATTTTATTTTAACTTATTATTTAATCTGCGCATGCCCGTCATATTCGTCGGGCAATTTCGCTAGTACAGCACAGTACTGAGATCCGCGGACTCCCGGGGATCCTCAGCAGTAGTCTAGGGCAAGGGTTTTCAAACATTTTTCTCTGCGGCCCTGTAAAATCAGAAAATATATGTTGCGGCCCACAAAAATTTTTATTCATAAATTGTTCTTCCAGTATTTGACGCAGTAGTGTCAAAACACATTCCTTTCACTTTCTCTGCTAGATTCCACAGTTCCAAAGTTTCAACAACAGCCTTGCCCATTTCCAATCCAGTTCCAGCCGCAATTTTTGGAACACCGAGCAGTTGTTCTACTCCATCACCTGTGACTAAAATAGGAAGACGATCAACTACTTCCTTTCCAGTAAGATCTGGCAGCAGCTTGCCATCCCAATGCACAACTAGCGGAACTGTTGGATTAAATTGAGAGATTATTTGTTTAGCTGTTGCTTCCCTTTGATGAATGCGACTTACACGAATTGAGGAACAATTTACTATTGTTTATGAAGGTTCTATAACGTTCTGGACAGTTCTAGATTGTTCCAAAAGACCTGATATGGACTATTACATAACACAAAGCCTGCAAGTGGACTTACGCAGGATTTCTGAGGGGTACATCTGAAAGGTTATATCTATTGCAGTATTGCGTATTTCAAGGTTTATGTATTTTCGAATGTGCTACGGAGCTGAAATTTTTTAGAGGAAGGATTTGTAAAAAAAACGAAATAGGGATTATACAAATTTTGATATTTTAATTTGTTTGGCAGTTAAAAATTCTTAAATTTTAAACAAATAGGTAAATGTTTAGACACTACGGGGCAAGTTAGAGAGCTGAAATTTTCAATTTATTTAGAGTTTAGTCTATATAAACGAATAAACATTTCAGTGTATTTATAAAATTCTTATTGCGGCTGTTAAAAATTGTTTAAATTTTAACAATTAGATAAATTTTATTTCACTTCTAAACGTGCTACAACTTTAAAATTTGGCATAAATGTGTAGCATTAGTACCCCATAATGGAGGAAGTATTGAATTCTTAAAATTTCAAAGTTTGGGGATTGTTTTAATCTATTATTTTTACATAAGGGAAAAACGAAAATCTCTCTGAGGTGAAATCTTTAGAATTAAAAAAATATTTGTAATGATGAAATATCCGTCTGAAAAATGAATGTTTTTTCAAGGTGAGATGAAATGTTTGCAGTATGCAAGCACCTTCTACTAGTATGTTATATATATGTTATATCCTCCTCCTCTGTAAGGAACGTCTATATATAATGATATATATATATATATATATATATATATATATATATATATATATGATATATGGAGTTCTCTCTCTGTAGCTGATGAAGGAGTAATTCCGAAAGCTTCTACGTTTGTGATGTTTCTGTGTTTTAGTGTTCTTTTACGTGTGTCGCTTCGACATCCCCGGGGCCTCTCCAACCTGAAGTCGTCTGATTGGTGAGTGTTCACTGGGTATATATATATATATATATATACTAGTAGAAGGTCCTTGCATTCTGCAGCATATCACACCTTGAAAAAACATTCATTTTTCAGACAGATATTTCATCATTACAAATATTGTTTTAATTCTAAATATTTCACCTCCGCAGCGATTTTCGTTTTTCTCTTATGTATAAATAATAGATTAAAACAATCCCCAAACTTTGCTCAAGAGCTTGAGTTCTTGTTTAGTAAATGTTTCTTCAGACAAGTTATGGACAATATCGCTGTCATCAAAGTGTTCCATGTGGTCACTAAAGGATTTTATGTTTTGTGCATGTTTGAGGAAAAAGTCTCTAGCATGGAGTAGTTTCCTCTAAACCCGAAGTTCGTGTGTGATTGCGTGTGCTAGGTCCTGGCGTGGAGTAATTTCTCCAAAACCGGCGTGTGAGTACTTCCTTTTTATTATTTTTATGGTTATTAGAAAGGAGGTTTTTCCATTTTGCGTAAGTTGTAATTCACCATAGGGCTCTGATATTACTTTTTCTCTGAACTAAATATTGATTTCTGGAAATATAACTTCAAGGAAATTTATCCTCAGATATAAGATTACCGAGAATGAAACTTGGGAAAATACGCTTTGCATTTTCCAGAAAAGTAATTAGTGATGAAGCAGATGGTGCTTCTTTGCTGCACGACGGTGCTGCAGTAGGTCAGTTCTTGAGAAATGCATAGGACAATGACAATTGCCCTAACAGCGGGAATGGGTGGGAAATTTTGTAAGGAAGGTATTCGGCTGATATGGTAATAACCATTTTACCCATCGAGGCACTATAAGTTTTTTGGGCAAGGGCCTTGCGGTCCATTTTCAACATTTCGCGGGCCACCATTGGGCCGCGGCCCATACTTTGAAAAACCCTGGTCTAGGGGGTCCCCGCAGCAAAGAAATCTGCTTGAAAGGGATCCTCAGATTACCAAAATTTAAATAGGTAAAGATGGAGACTACGGCGAAATTGATGTTAAATGAGAAATCTAACTCTTTAACCGTAAATTTACGGTTAAGGAGTTAGATTTCTCATTTAATACTAAAGTTTAATAAACGCTGCGCTAGTATGTTATAATAGCTTTCATGTAGTGCTTCTAATGAGATTTAGTGGATTATATTATAATGCTATTAATTTAAAACTACGACGTAAACTTATGCGACGCCATAATCCTATAACACGAAATTTTAGCAAAACGTGATAAAAATTAATCTCGTGTTTCGTAAAAATTTTTATTACTTGACGAAATGAACAAGAGAATTGAAATAGTAGGTAATGCTACAACCTTATATTACTACAGTGAAAAAACTACAATGACGTCATACGTATTTCGCGATTTTTTAAATCCGGTAACGTACTAAAAGGCACTGATGATCACACCATAATCCTAATAGACAAAATATCCTAATTTTTCCGTAAATTTTAGTGTAACATACAGGCTATTTTCTTCATGATGATTATTGTTATTGCTGATACTTGAAATACGAAAATGTTGGATGCGCTTGCAATATGCAAGCACCGACAACTCGTATATAATGTTGATCTATTTATAACCATCACTATAAAATAATGCAAATTAATGTAAACTAAGTTAATGTATAACGTATACAAACTTGAAATCGATAACCGATGGACTGCGGAGAAGAGAGATGGCAGCGGATTGGTTTCAAAGCTGCAGAGGGACCAAGGCCGTTTAAAGTAAAAATGGTAAATCGAGTGATTGTGACACAGAGGAAGAAATTTCTTTCACTCCTCTCCCATTTCAATAACGGATTTAAAGCACAAAAGAAGTACATTCACTCCTCCTCGCGTGGTCAGCCTTTCAAACCACTATCGCCCGAAAATATTTTTACCCGCGGCATCTAAAGCCCGAAGTGGGCCGAGCGAGGCCGAGCGAGGCCGAAGATCCCGCGGATCCCTTAGTAATATTAAAGTCGTCTCTGTTTACTTTTTCACAATATTGTTTGCTACCTACGATTTCGTTCCTTTTATGGAATTGCATTAACAGCGGGACTGAAAGAAGGGTATTTTCTTACACTCAAATATGCGTTTTTTTGAAGTGCTCACGCTTCTACTCTGAACAATCAGGTAATCGCAAGGTCCTAGGGTAGATTTCAGAGATTTTGAGATTTTTGAGATTATATTTGCCGACCTAATGGTGGAATATTCGACGAGCCTTTCTATACAGATAAGGTCATGGATATGCCTTGCTGAGAATGGCTTGACCCCTGTTAAACAAGGTTCGGAAGAAAGGAATTTCGGCGGTCGTTTTCTATCCCTTCCACTCATCAACCCCGTGCAGTGTATTCCGGAAACAAATGTTTCTCGATCCTTTGCAGGGTTTATCCTATAGATGACCTTGTTGTATGCACTTTGACCCGTTCTCCCTATGCACAACCCAATCTTTTGGCAGTCTTTTTCTTAAAGTTATCCAGGAAGGATCGTTCCTCTCTCGTGCTTTTGGCTCATTCGCCTTTTGCTACAGGTTAGTAAATTTCAATTTATGTATCTATAATAGTTTCAAAAAGGTGCACATAAATTAGCAATCGTTATTAAAAATTGAAGAGGGATTATATATTAATATTTATTTCCTATTTGTTGTAAAATATTTTGCCGATTGGAAAAACATTTTAATCAGGAGGTAAGAGGTAAGACTGTTGATCGAGCGCTCAATAATAAAGTCTAATTTTTCTCACTATATTTTATGTTAAATAGAGAGGATATGTAGTGCAGTGATGAAATAATCAAATGATATGAAATATTAGATAGTTCTTTTTTGACGTCTAAAATATTATTGTGATAATTATATCGTTAATGTTTTTCCTTAATTGGCATGAACGAATGTCTAAAAGCCTTTACGCTGAACTCGCAAATTATTTTTTTAAAGAATGTTTCTCGGAAAAAGCAACATCATATTGTTCGGATTACATAAATTAATCGTTTTCTAGTTTTCATTATACAATTTAAACAGGTAAATCTCAATTCGTTATTGGGTGTTTTCTTTAATATTAACATTTAAAAATGAAGAAGAAGAGTGTAAATGCGCATAAATAAAATAAAATTCATGAAGAACACGATATATCAGTTCGATTAATTTGTACATAAAGATTTAACTTCGTATAAAATTTTAAATAAATAATCGGAGTATTGTAAAATAAACGTAAATTTTACGTAGAATTTCGACGCAAAAAGTAAAGTTAAATCATTGAATTGAAAGGCCGAAAACTTCCAGCCCTATATTTAAGTAGTAATTTTCAGTGGCGGCCGGTGGTTGTTTCAACTGGTAGGGCCAACATATGTTTAAAAAATCTAAAATTATAATAAACAAAAGTATTTAATTTTTTACTTGCCGAAAAATGTACAGTAGTGAGTAGATGAGAAAGTGTCTTGCAGCTAAAGTGAGCAAATTCGGCGATCTTTCTGGTTAGAAAATAAATCAATAACTTTTCTGTTGAAGCTATCTGTTATTTACAAAAGTTTTTCACACGATAGCATGCCCGAAGCACTTAGTCGTTCTTCTTTCATACTATTCCTAAGAAAAATCTTTATTCTTTTCATCATTGAAAAACACTGTTCTGCTTCTGATGTCGACATTGGTCTCGTGATCGCTTTTAAAAGCTTTATTGTCTCTTGAAGTGATTGCACGAACATCATGTCCGTCAGGATTAACGAAATTCCAGAACCTTTCTACCGGTTTTCCGCCTACAATGTAACGTAATACAACGACTAACTGAGATTGACATGACACGCCAGTAGTTTCATCGGCTATCAATGCTACATAATCTGCTTTTTGAATTTATTTGCGAACTTTTTCGTGGTATACTTCTAACATGCGTTCCAGCAACTCATTCTGTATAGTTTTAGACTTACCTTTAAACACAGCTGGTTGACTAAGGTGAACTTTTAAGTCTTTATCTAACTCAGAACTAAACTGGATTAACTCACGAAAAACTCCCTTATTTTGTGACTCATCCGATTCATCATGCCCTCTCAATGCTAATTCTAATGCCCCACAAAAACGTATACAATTTATAATCAAATTTAATACGTGCCTATTTTTATCTACTTGTTCGGTATGTTTAGATATAGCTAGCCGATACTGTGAGTTAAACTGACTTTGAATATTTGTTTTACCCAGCAACGATCAACTCAAAACATTGTTTATATGTTGTTTAGATTTTTAGTGATCCCTCATTTTTTTCCCAAATGTGTACCAAGTCCGAAATCCCGTTCCTCTACCAGTTGACATCTCCTTGGAAAGTAACACAAGGGAAACAAAAAAACGCATTTATTTCATCACACCCGCACAGCCAATTGTTCTTCGAATAAAGCATTAAATTTACGACACCTTTCCTGTTTGTTGGCACACTGTTGCTTTTTAACTAAACTCAAATTAGGGAAGGTTCTTCCCATTCGTTTTATTTCGAGTTTATCATCATAAGACAACGATGAAAACGATTGTTTTAATAAAGCACCTATCATATTCATTGCGGAGAATTGAAACATTCACGCTCACCAACGTTAGACCAAACTTCTAGCTTGAATGCCAGCCGAACCAAACTGAACTTGGCCCCAACGTGGGAGAGGGTAGGTGAGGGGGAGAAAAGCATGCAGTGCGCATGCCTTCCGCGTCTTGTGGCCAGTGATGAGCTGAATAAATTTTAAGAACCGGCTCTCTTTACTTAGGGGAGGCCTAGCTGCCAGGGGCAAAATTTGTTTCAGACTGTATTTGTTTGTTGATTTATTTATTCATAAACACAGACATTTAACCTATTCTTTGAAAGTAAATTTCTTCAGACATTTTGTAATACCATTCCACTAATTTAACAAACATTTGATTCATAATGTACTTGATACCCATCATTATCAACAACAGAATTCACTTTTTGTGTCACTTTCTCGGAATAATAAGAGGGAACCCTATCTTAGGAATCTACCATAAATCTGAAACATGAGACATAGAACAGCTAGGGTATCCTTACATAACACTGCTATATTATAGAGAAACAATGGAACTTCAACCGCATTTTTAAGCAAATGGAGAAAATTTCTTTTATAACTGTTTGTAAATGTTGGAAATCTTTGTCATACAAATGTCAGTCAGATAGTAAAATAACATTAAATTTACAGATATATCAGTACATATTTATACATTTAATTGTGTATTTCTCTTGCAATAATTACACATTAAAATTATAGCTAGAAATAAACTCAATAATTTATTCAATATTTGATTTTCTGAGTGTGATATTTCTTTGTGTCTTAGACCGTGCGTATCTGCAGCTGAACAATGATTTTTCAACCAGCTTTTAACATAATACTCTGCATTCCACTGATCTACAGGTTTTCCACACAAACTAATTGTTAGCAAATTTGATTAATGGGGAATGGTAAGTCTAGACCTTCTATCAGTGCAAATAATATTCATAAGGCTGAAGCCTCTTTCAGCTTCTGTGCTACTGATTGCAACTGTGTTTATGATTTTTTTTTGCTTTCCTTATTGTTGGTGGTATTTTCTGATTTTTTTATTCTAGATTCATATCAACAAAATCTCTAAAATCATTTACATCAACTTCATATTTTATGATTTTACTGAGGCATTCCAATTTATGTTCTCCTTCTTTCCATTGAGAAAGAATGTTTTCTAAATTCCAGGAATTTGGGTCAAATATGTTAAAAAGTTCCAAAAACTCATCAGATGTTGTTGTTGTCTAAATCCTTTAAAAGATGACTTGACTACTTTTAAGAAGGCAGGAAACCATGTATTTGACTAAAACATCAGTTAATTTATCTTTAAATGTTATCTGCTCTTCAAATGGAATATCTTTGAAATTGTTGCTAATTATTAAATTTTCAATCATTGTCTCATATTTGCCACTGTTTTTTCTTAATTGTTGTATGGCATTGATAGTACGCTTAATTAATTTGTCAGCTTTCTGTATTGTAATTTCTCTTGATTGTAATGCATTGGAGAGCAATGAAAATTCAGTTAAAATGTCAATAATTTAACCTAAATCTTTTATAAAATTTTAATTTTGCAATCTTTTTGCTAAACCACCATACCTTTTATTTGCTGAAAAAGGCGATATAAAGCAGGATATGCTCGCCAAACAGAAAATGCATTCATTTCCTTGGTGATGTGCTCAACTATTCCAACAGCTGTAAATCTAGAATGCAAACAGGTGCCAATGTCTACTTCATTTAATTTTTGTAGATGTAAAATTGCATCCATATCAGACATTGGTCTGTTTCTTTTTACCAACGTATAAACTGTATTTTAAAAAATTTACAGTTGCATCAATTTCTTTTTGTTTCAGATTGCTTAATAAATTGTGCATTTATTCTTTTTCACTTTCTTCTACAATACGAAGAGCTTTCAAATGGGAACCTGGTGTAAAGTGTTCTGACATTTTTTTTCTTAAAGAAGCCTGCCTGGATGCTTTAGAATTTCCGTTGCACTCAACTTCATTAGCTATCCATCGTTTTGAAAGGTGATGGAATTTAGTTGTTTCTGCTCCCAGATGCAGCACTTTTGCACATACTGAACAACCTAATTTTCTGTTTTTGATGGTCAGAGGCACATACTTTTTTTGAAAATGTTCTAATTGTTTTTTATTCCAGCAATCAGGAATATTAGATGAGTACGCCTCAAATGATTCTGCTTCACAATTTTCTTCTAAGTAGGATGTAGATGCTGAACCTACAGCTGAAGATGACTGTTCGATGACTAGAGAAGCTGTAGTTTCTCCTTCTATTGTGTTCTCATCTATTATATCACAAACAGTTACTTTCTTACTTTTAATAAATGACAGGATTGTTCCTTGTCTTTTCATTTTTTTGTATGGCTAAAATAAAAAAAAATAAAATTTGAAATATTTTTTATAAATCTTGAAAATATACACAAGTTCGCATTTTCGAACATTATTAAAATTGCCGAATTCCCGAAAACATGCAGTAAAACGTGACTTCAGTTATTCCAGTATGTTAGGTGGATACACGCAACAGTATAGTAATACGGTACTACTATGTTTAAGACCCCTGGGTATAGCTCTGTTGAAAGCTTATTGCAGGTACGCAGTATTATGGACGAAATTGAGTTTTGAAGAATTTTCTAAGTATGTACGAATCGCGCAGGGGCTAGTATAACATGGATGAAGCTGCATGCGCAAGCTCCACCTTCACATGTTCTGGATAATAGCGTCGAATTTTAGTTTAAGGGCGCCAAATTAAAGATTTGCCTAAGGCGCTAAAAATACTCACCATGCCTCTGAATATACAAGAGTGGTTTGCGGAATAACGCTAATACACATAACGTTATGAATTAAAATATGAAATTAATGAAAATCATTTAAGTTTAACAACCGGCTCGCAAATTCCGGGAAAAAATGACAAACGGCTCGCGCGAGCCGGACCGAGCCGGCTTCGGCTCATCACTGCTTGTGACCGAGCCAGTTAGGCGGTGGCCCGATAGGGCACGGCGCTGCCCGATGACGTGAGGGAATTCCCCGCCGGACTCGCCGCCCACTCCTCCCGTTAATTCTCTTATCGACTGGAGTATTGTGCTGCTTCACGAAAAACTCAACTTATTCAGGACTCAAAAATGAAATCAATCTGTTCAAAAACAATTATTTATATAGCGTTTTTTCTTTCTGTGAATTTTGGTAGGACCATGGCTCCATGGCCCTATGCCAGCGGCCGCCCCTGGTAATTTTAATCGTCGATATTCGTCGAAAATCTCTCGGGAAAATAAACGTCGATTTAAAAAAATAAACGTCGAATTCTACCAAATAGCAATTTGAAGCGTCGATATTCGTCGAAAATCTCTCGGGAAAATAACGTCGATTAAAAAAAAATAAACGTGAAAATCAACAGCTGATGATATTTTAGCGTCGTAGTTTCACTAGAAGCGGTATAATTTCAGCCAAAACATATGAAATTATCTGTATTGCATTTCAGTTTCATAATGGCATCTTGAGCAACATAAA
Organism: Tanypteryx hageni; assembly: GCA_028673005.1. Lineage (NCBI taxonomy): Eukaryota > Metazoa > Arthropoda > Insecta > Odonata > Petaluridae > Tanypteryx > Tanypteryx hageni. Next base: position 10,548,932 of record CM054113.1, on the reverse strand, counting down.
AATGTTGAAATTGTTCCGATTTTTCGCGATCGAACGCATCTTCTTGCATCAAGTCAGTCCGTTCTCGCTGTTTTTTGTTATTATTTTCTCCATATTTATTTATTTACAATCGTTGCAGGTCGGCTACTGGCCAGGTGGCAGCGCCACATCAATTATAGTCATGCATTTAAAATATTATGTGAAATCCAATTTATAAAAGAATTGTCAACGTATTAAAACATGTATCGTGCTCATACGCACTAGTCCAAATAATCTTAATTATCTTTAAAATTATTCAATTATTCAATAGCCTGTACCCTCAGAGCCGAAGTTTTCGAGGCTCATCGTAGGCCTTCACCGTTACCGTAGCGGTCCGGGGGCCCATGAAGTCCCCACCGTACTTCACCCTACCAAGCATTCACTCTACTTCCTCCGGCACCATCGTCACCTTCCAAAAAACATTTACATTTTTTCTTAAACTGTTTGGCCAATTTAGGAAAGGGCTTAAATACTTCCTCAGGTAACTCATTCCACTAACAAATTCCTTGATTTAGGAAGGACTTCTTGGCGACGTCAGTTTTTTGTGGCCTATATTTATTTGGTATCTATGGTCATTTTTCCCGATGTAGTTAGGTTTCTCTATCCCAATTAATAAATTTTCCCATGCCCCTTCCTTATTTAATATTTTAAATATCCCACATAGCCTATTTAGTTTCCTTCTGTTTTCCAATGATTCCGAACCTAGCGAATTTATCATTTCTGCTGCACTTTCAGTCTTCTTGTGCTTCCCTATCACGTATCTGGCACGTATCTTTGTACCTTTTCTAACTTGTTTATCTGCCCCACTTCATACGGATCCCACAAATTCCTTGAATATTCTAATATTGGTCTTATAATGGATTTATACGCTAATTATTTTGTGGCTTTGCCGCTCCCCTTGAGGTTCCTCATCACCCAATGTAAGGATTTATATGCCTTTCCCACAACATGATCGATATGCTGTCCCTATCCAAAATTAGCTAAGATATTTATTCCTAAATATTTACAGTACTCACTTTTAGGAATGTCGTCACCCATTAGCTCATATTGCCTACATTCCTTAACTCTTCTTTTAGTAAAAGTTATGAGTTTACTTTTCCCGACTTTTATGTCCATTTTATTAATTGATATCCAGGTAGCCACTTTCTCTAAGTCCTCTTGTAAGCTGCTCCTTTCATTCTGACTTTTTATCCTCCTATATATTATGCAGTCATCAGCAGAAAGACGTATATATGAAGATATTTTTCATGGAGATCATTGATATACTTAAATGAGGAACAATAAGGGGCCTAGGACACTCCCCTGAGGGACTCCCGATGTGACACGGACTTTCCCGTGGCATTTGTCTTGCTCACTCTAATGGAAAATCAGGCTCCGTGCATAAGTACGTAATGTCAATCTGATGATGAGACAAAAAGGACTGTTGGATATAAGAAACCAAGACAGGTGTTCTTCGAAAGTCAGGAAAATGCGCTTGCCAAATATTTACTTCGTTGTTCAAGAATATATTAAGGATTAACTCCAAAGGAGGTAAGATGCTTGTCATATAAATTCGCAGAATCTAATCGTGTAAATTTTCCTCCCAATTGGTCTGATACACAGCAAGCATCCACGAACTGGTTTTCTAGTTTTTTTGAACGCCATCCGCAGCTTTCTTTAAGGTCACCAGAGGCTACAAGCCTTAGCCCCTCGACAAGTTTCAACAAACATATCGTTATTAATCAATTTTTCACAAATTTAAAAGCAGTAATGTAGAGTTTCCAATTTGAATGTAAATATATATGGAAGGCAAATGAAACAAGCATAACAACTGTGCAAAAGCCGTCAAGGATTTTTGCCCAAAAATGAGAAAAAAACACATCTGCGGAAAGAGGCACTTTAATAACATTCATTTTTGCAGTAAATGCAAAAAAGGTCTCATGAAAAATGCACTAATACTGCTAATCCATATTATATCTGTAAACATCGTCATTCAGATCTTAGCAGCGGTGGTAGTGAATAAAACTTCCATAAATTTTCTTGCAAATTTTTATCACTATGATATTCAAATTTTTTGATAATTTCCAATTTCGTATTTATTTAATTAATAAAAACTACTTTGTTTCTGTCTACTTATGATGTTGTCTCTCTAAATTCCATTTTATGATGAATTTATGATATTGTCAAAATATGCCCCAGCCATGTCACAACTAGCCCTGTGAAGGGGCAATTTGTGCCACACTGCAGGTCTTTGAAAATAATTTTTTTCCAACAAACTGTCAAAACGTGATATAACTTTTGCTATGGGAATAAATAGCAAAATACATATAATTTAAGAATGCAAACCCCACTTCCTCCTAAATTCAACCAAAGAAATTTGAAAAATCGGAAACCGAAAGCTGTTACAACTAGCCCCGGTCTCCACTACTTAAAACCATTTGAAATAATTCTTTATAAATTATGTTGAGGGTCTTTCCACTTTGCGAAAGAATATACAAATTATTTACACTTCATACTTACTCTTGAGCATGCTGCGTAAAAATGGCCATGAGAAAGACAATGCGCACGTAAGTCGATTCCGAAAAATTTCAGTTCAAAATCACCCATGTAAAACGTTTAATTCACATATTTTGGGAAAATATTGCCATCTCAGCAATAACTGCCTTGACTACAGTGCAATTGTCAAATATCGATCTCTTATTGTTATCTTCCCCTCCTCTACCTCAAAATTTGTTTATTTTGAAAACTGCGAGAAATAAAATCAATACAAATGGTGATAGTTAAAATAATATATTATCAGTTAAAAATTTAAATTCCGTGTTTTATTAATTTGAATCCGTCTTTTTTCTTTTTTACGACCTGCTGATTCCTCTGGCCTACGCGCAATGGGTATATTTTGACGAGCAATATGTATGCATAAAATTTTCTCTCGTGTTTATTTCTGTTATTTAAAAAGTGAAGAATATATTTATAATAATATTAAGTTTATAATAAGTTTGTTATTCCCACACTCTCCTCCAGACTTTTCTCGGATATTTTATATGTTCCGTATCTGGCCCGTATTTCAATGAAGAATTCTTTCTTTGTCTCATTCGCAAAACTAAAATCTGGAAACCCTAGGACCTCATGGAGGGCATCTATTGGGGAAGTGAGACACTAGCTTGGCCAACCCGGCTCTTATCAAGAAAATCCACATTCTAAAAGAAGAGAGTCCACCATGTTAAGTGATACGATACCCACCTGGCAAATGGAAGACCGGGGTTCAATTCCCGGTCGCGAGAGAAGTAAGTGTGTTTCCTTATAACAAATCAGGTGTGCGTACCAGGAGTGGCTAGCGATACTTTGGCGCCCCGGGCGAGAAGCTACAGCAGCGACAACCGTAACATTTTTAATAAAATTTTAAAGTGGATTTTAATTTATTCAATGCTACAGTGATGTTATTATTAATAAATAACTAATAAATTGCTATACGATATTTATTCACTTACAAGAAAAATACAGATCAGACTTTTCAAGCTCAAAGAGGTGTCCAGGCCTCATGCATGGTGATGGATCGTATAGAAGGGCCGCATTAAAGCAATAGGTGTTAGAGAAGGGCCGCAATAAAACGAAGGATGTTATATAAAGGCCGCAATAAAGAGATGAATGTTAATGAAGGGCCGCGTAAAAGCAATAGGTGTTAGAGAAGGGCCGCAATAAAGCGACGGATGTTATAAAATGGCCGCATTAATGCGATAGATCTTTCATAAGGGCCTGATTTAAGCGATAGATGTCAGAGAAGGGCCGCAATAAAGCGATGGATCTTATAGAAGGGCCGCATTAAAGCGATGGGTGTTAGGTGAGGGCCACATTAAAGCGATGGATGCTATAGAAGGGCCGCATTAAAGCGACGGATGTTATTGAAGGGACGCATTAAAGCGATATGTGTTAGAGAAGGGCCGCAATAAAGCGATAGGAGTTAGATAAGGGCCGCATAAAGGAGATGAATGTCATAGAAGTGCCCCATTAAAGCGATAGGTGTTAGATAAGAGCCGCATTAAAGAGATGGATGTTATAAAAGGGCCGCATTAAAGCGATAGGTGTTAGAGAAGGGCCGCAATAAAGCGATGGATGTTATAGAATGGACGCATTAATGCGATAGATCTTTGATAAGGGCCCCATTAAAGCGATAGGAGTTAGATAAGGGCCGCAATAAAGAGATGGATGTTAGGAAAAGGCCGCATTAAAGCGATAGGTGTGAGAGAAGGGCCGCAATAAAACGATAATTGTTATAGAATGGCCGCATTAATGCGATAGATCTTTGATAAGGGCCTCATTAAAGCGATAGCTGTTAGAGAAGGGCCGCAATAAAGCGATAGATGTTATAGAAAGGCCGCATTAAAGCGATAGGTGTTAGAGAAGGGCCGCAATAAAGAGATAGGAGTTAGATAAGGGCCGTATTAAGGAGATGAATGTCATAGAAATTCCACATTAAAACGATAGGTGTTAGATAAGAGCCGCATTAAAGAGATGGATGTTATAAAAGGGCCACATTAAAGCGATAGGTGTTAGAGAAGGGCCGCAATAAAGCGATAGATGTTAAAAAAGTGCTTCATTAATGCGATGGATTAAAGCGATGGATGTCATTGAAGGGCCGCATTAAAGCGATGGATGTTAGGTGATGGCCGCATTAAAGCGATGGATGTTAGATAAGGGCCGCATTAAAGCGATAGGAGTTAGATAAGGGCCGCAATAAAGCGATAATTGTTATCGAATGGCCGCATTAATGCGATAGATCTTTGATAAAGGCCTCATTAAAGCGGTAGCTGTTAGAGAAGGGCCACAATAAAGGGATAGATGTTATAGAAGGGCCGCATTAAAGCGATGGATCTTATAGAAGGGCCGCATAAAAGCTATAGGTGTTAAAATGGTCCGCATTAAAGCGATGGATGTTAGGTGAAGGCCGCATTAAAGCGATAGATGATGGGTGAGGGCAGCATTAAAGCGATGGATGTTATAGAAGGCCCGCATTACAGCGATGAATGTTAGGTGAGGGCCGCATTAAGGCGATGGATGTTATAGAAGGGCCAAATTAAAACGATGGATGCTATTGAAGGGCAGCATTAAAGCGATAGGTGTTACAGAAGGGCCGCAATAAAGCGGTGGATGTTACTGAAGGGCCGCATTAAAGCGATGGGTGTTATAGAAGGGCCCCATTAAAGCGATAGCTGTTAGAGAAGGGCCGCAAAAAAACGATAAATGTTATAGAAGGGCCGCATTAAAGCGATGGATCTTATAGAAGGGCCGCATTAAAGCGATAGATGTTAAAGAAGTGCCGCAATAAAGAGATGGATGTTATAGAGGTGCCGCATTAAAGCGATGGATGTTAGGTGAAGGCCGCATTAAAGCGATAGATGATGGGTGAGGGCAGCATTAAAGCGATAGATGTTATAGAAGGGCCGCATTAAAGCGATAGGTGTTAGAGAAGGGCCGCAATAAAGCGATAGGAGTTAGATAAGGGCCGCATTAAGGACATGAATGTCATAGAAGTTCCCCATTAAAGCGATAGGTGTTAGATAAGAGCCGCATTAAAGAGATGGATGTTATAAAAGGGCCGCATTAAAGCGATAGGTGTTAGAGAAGGGCCGCAATAAAGCGATAGATGTTAAAAAAGTGCCTCATTAATGCGATGGATGCTAGGTGAGGGCCGCATTAAAGCAATGGATGTCATTGAAGGGCCGCATTAAAGCGATGGATGTTAGGTGATGGCCGCATTAAAGCGATGGATGTTAGATAAGGGCCGCATTAAAGCGATAGGAGTTAGATAAGGGCCGCAATAAAGCGTTAATTGTTATAGAATGGCCACATTAATGCGATAGATCTTTGATAAAGGCCTCATCAAAGCGATAGCTGTTAGAGAAGGGCCACAATAAAGCGATAGATGTTATAGAAGGGCCGCATTAAAGCGCAGGATCTTATAGAAGGGCCGCATAAAAGCTATAGGTGTTAAAAAGGTCCGCAATAAAGAGGTGGATGTTATAGAAGGGCCGCATTAAGGCGATGGATGTTATAGAAGAGCCAAATTAAAGCGATAGGTGTTAGAGAAGTGCCGCAATAAAGCGAAGGATGCCATAGAATGGCCGAAATAATGCGATAGATCTTTGATAAGGGCCTCATTAAAGCGATAGCTGTTAGAGAAGGGCCGCAATAAAGCGATGGATGTTATAGAATGGACGCATTAATGCGATAGATCTTTGATAAGGGTCCCATTAAAGCGATAGGAGTTAGATAAGGGTCGCAATAAAGCGATGGATGTTATAGAAGGGCCGCATTAAAGAGATGAATGTTAGAGAAGGGCCGCATTAAAGCTATGGATGTTATAGAAGGGCCGCATTAAAGCGATGGATGTTAGCGAAGGGCCACGTTAAAGCGATGGATGTTATAGAAGGGCCGCATTAAAGCTATGGATGTTATAGAATGGCCGCAATAAAACGATGAATATTAGAGAAATTCGAGATTTCAACGGAAAGGCATGTTTTAACTATTTTGACTATTTTCTCGATGATGTCAACGCAAACTTTTTTATTTACATATTTGTTACAGGGTCAAGAGCTGATTATATTTTGGGTCTATCAACCGATACAGGGTGTTTACTATTGTCACTTATACGTTTTTTAGAATTTTTCATGCACGTATCACTCGGTAATATTTTCATCCAAACTCAAGGTTTTCTCAAGGTAAGTGACCAATATTCTCCTTTAATTGGTTTGAAAAAATTAATTATAGACTCAAATTTGATACCTCCCCCTCCTCCAAAGAAATCAATGTTCTGACACCGAGGTGCATATCCTCAACTTCTCTTTAGTACGTATACCAAGTTTTAAGTCTCTGCATTTCTTGGTTCAACATTGATATTGGTGGAGGATTCATTCATTGGTTGCTGAGACATCTTCAAACAGAATGCTTTTTGTCAAATTCGCCGTAGTATAATCGATTATTAATGTATTTGATTTGAAATCAGAATATTATTTTTCCTTATATTGTTGTATCTCTGATTTATAAATACATTCTAAACGCATTCATTTCATTTTACCATTCTACACTCGCCCTAAAAACGAAATTTCTTATTGAAATCGGTTTAGCCAATACCTTCCAAAATCATAGTTACAGAAAAATTCTAACCTTAAAATTGTGGTAGCCCTGTTTAGTCGACCCAGTTGAAATATACTATTTGGGCTATTTATTTATATGAAGATTATATATACCATAATGGGTTAAAATCCATGCGGAGAGCTCTCTAAAAATACATGTAATTTAAATATTATTTTACCTTTAATTGTGGTAGCCCTGCTCTTAAGCTCCACTTTAAAAATCTTGATTTCATTATGGTATTTTGTAAAAATCATATATATAAAATTTAGTTGTTTTTCTCTTGCATCATTCCATAACACACCTTTCGTCAACATCAAACTTGCTTCCAGCTGCCGTTTTTCCATGTTTTAGTGGTTACTTCACAATACTTCATTTGAAGGTTGCTGTACTGTAACCTTCGTACTAGTCCTGGGGTCGTTAACGTTTTCCTGTCGAGTGTCAATCTTTATCGATATTCAGATTCTGTGGCCCTCCGCGTGCCACCCTTAAATTTGCTTGTGCATAACGCTTGCAAAAAATTATTATTAAGTCACGAGACTGCATGAATATCATTACAGCACGAAATACAATTGAAATAAAGTGAAATTCTTTTAAAAACGTGTAGTTTTCATTATTCTTTCCTGAAATATTGTGCCATGTAAAATATTTTTGCGTGCCATAGTTTTTCCGACCATTGTACTAGCCCATGGTTGTGTTTTTTCGGAGGCAGTGAAATTAAAAAAAAACTTGTACAATGCCAAAATTAAACAGAAATTATTCTGTAGCTGATAAAATCGATTGCTGAAAAACAAAGTGTTTGACTGTGAATCAGACACCGTACAATTATTAAAAATCAAATTAACCGCTTAAGCTGATTGCGCATTTTATTCTGCCCGAAATATTGGAACACAGACATTTCAAAGGCGTTCTTTATGGGGAATACTTATGAAACGATATCGAAAGATTGGGTGATTTTCGAATTTTAAATTTAATGTTAATCTAAACCTCACAGATCATATAAAAGCATGGGAGAGAAAAATATGTATTTTTAATTGTTGTTTGCCGAGAGAACAGTCTTAGCGATCGATGTTAACAAAATATGAGATCGAGAATAAGAAAGAACCCACAAATTTATTTTGCACGACCGGTTTCACTACGATCGTAACTTCATCAGGTGATAAAATATAAAAATCGTTCCATATATATAGGGAAATAAACTGATGTGGGCAACACATGACTTCCTCCATATTTATATGGCAAATTACATGTTGTTAGCTCTGGGATCGTTGTCAATATTTACTTCCGGTTGACAATTAAGAAAAAAAAGGAGCGTTACTAAGACGTAACTAAGCGTCAATTGTTAACAATAGTCTTCGGTGGGTGGCGTGGTGGTAGCAGCTAATAATATAAGATATCTCTTAAGCAATGCATTATATGGGTAAATGTTTCAAACAAAGGTTGTAGAAAATTAAATTTCCTACGACTTTTATTCTAAAACATTTTTACATTTATCAAGTATTAAAGCAAATATTTCAAAATAACGGGTGTGACAAGAGTAAACACCCACTTCCGGTTGACCGATTTTTACAAAAACTAATCCGTTCTTGTGACTTTTATAAAAATGTGAAATATAAAATTTTGCATTGACCTGATTAATAGTTTTTGAATTAGAGCGCTCACAAAAATCTATCACATACAGACCGACAGAGACACACACAGACATCATCGAGAAAATAGTCAAAACGTGTTCAGGGGACCTCAAAACGTGTATTTCCGTTGAAATCTCGAGTTCGATTTTTTCATGAAAATAATATTCTCCATATACAGGGTGTCCGGTGACTTTATGTCATAACTTCGGGATCTTATTCCTTAAGTGATTTTGAGTAAAAAATGTCATATAAACATGGGTCCGATTCTCATTTGTTACAGAGCTACGGGCAATTGAAATTATCTCGTACTTTGATTTGTACAACTTAATGACTGAAAAATGCATTGTTTAAATAATTATTCGTATACATTGTTAATTTTTGAAAAATTAACTATTTAATTAATCATTCGTTTACATTGATACAAGATGTAAGTTCAGGCGGGGGTGTGCATTTATCCAACGGCAGAATTTCAACCGACTAGCCATATCCCCGGGTTGAAGATCCCGAACTTGCTGGATATGGTATGGATCAAGTCCCTCATCGTGTAATGTTTGCCAGATTCTCATTCGCGGAACGTTGAGGCGGGAGGACATTCCTCGTGTACTAAGACGTGGACTTCGCTGAACCATTTGAATAATGTTTTCTTCCTCATCCACATTAACTTGTACTGGACGTTCAGCTCTCAAAGACACGGAAGTGAGCCATTTTCTCGTAAATGTGGGTGAACTTGAATAAAAGTACGTCGATCTGGTGTTCTTCTTTGTGGAAATCGTCTTCGATATTCGTAAACGGCAGAAACGGAGTTTCCATCGCAAAACCCGTACACGAGTACATATCCGCATACTCTTAATTTAAAAATGTAAACGGCATTATTAAATGATACCACACGTGTCACAGCGCACTACACTGAACGCTAGCTTATGTTCTACTGACATGCTGCCTGCGAGCTTGCAAATTACGTCCACGTCTGTTTTGCAAGCGTCATGCTTCTCACTGTTGTAACAATGGATTATGCATCAATGTAAACGGATGATTAATTAAATAATACATTTTTCAACAATTAAAAATGTATACGAATAATTATTTAAACAATGCATTTTTTCAGCCATTGAGTTGTACAAATCAAAGGACGAGATAATTTCAATTGCCCGTAGCTCGGTAACAAATGAGAATCGGACCCATGTTCATATGACATTTTTTACTCAAAATCACTTAAGGAATAAGATCCCGAAGTTATGACATAAAGTCACCGGACACCCTGTATATGGAGAAAGTAAAAAGGGGGGAGGAGATAGGAGGGGTTACACAGAAAACGAATGAAAGGTAATTGAATAAAAGGTTAGGAAAAGGAAGGGGTTGGAAAATAAGGCGAAAGCAAAATGTTACAAAAAGTTACAAAAACTTGGTAAAAGGGCCAAAGACAACAAAGTTGATGCTAAGTATTACAAAATATTCGGTAAGCTAAATAGAGGAGAATGATTTTGGAAAAGGTATTCATTTAAGAGAAGCGAGCCTTCACAAATAATTATCTCTAGCTGTTCAAGAGCATCCAATTTGCGACCTTTAATTTCAAAGTGGAGGAATTTAGGGTTGAAGGAACTATGATGATTGAGGTTTAAAAGATGTTTCGCAAATTGAGAATTCAAATTATTTAAACGGAAGTATCGCTTATGCTCCTTAATCCTCTTGACAAAACTCCTCCCCGTTTGGCTGATGTAAACCGCTCCGCAATCATCACAACAAGTTTATATACACCACTTCTTAATGTCAACTGTATCGGGTCTTTAGCATAAAGGAATAATTTGGAAAAGGTAACTGTGGAGTAGAAAGCAGGTTTAAGTTTAAGTTTAGGAAAAAGGTTGGACAATTTATAAGAAATGTTTCCTAAAAATGGGAGTCTGCGCCAACTAAGAAGTTTGGAGGTGAGATTAGACGGAAAAGAAACGATTGTTTTACTCCGAATTTTCTCGAATTTTTATCTCCGAAACGATAACTCGTAGTTATGTGGTCTCTCGGATCTTTTTGTGGTAAATGAAGTCCTATATCAAAATACATTATTTACTCTATACCTTACAGATCATATAAGAGCATGGAAGAAAAAATGTTGATTTTTAATTGTTGCATAACGGATGCCATTTAACGAGTTACGGGTACGTTTATTAAAGTATTTATGTAAAGTGGAAGTTATAATTGACAGATGCAGTTCAAAATTACAATTGGGCATTAAACTTTAACAAAGATCACTATTACTTAATTTAATTAAAAACCGACCAGCAGTTTCGGAGATGAAAGTTACGACAGACGGACAGTCAAGACGTGCCTATAAGGCGTTCTGCTACAACTGCTTCGCTGGTAAAGAACACTTAAAAAGGAACAAAAATATACTTGGACTTTCTTTGGATGGCAGGAAAACAAACTTTTGTTCTTTTAGGTGTTCGTTGTTTTAAGTCTCGCAATCCTACGATGATTCTATGTAATTTTAATATGCAAATGATCTCTTAAAATATTACTTATATCAAAATAGTCTTCAAACAACATTTGTAGAACTAGTCATATAGAATATGTTTTGTTCAATACATTTTTACCAAATGAGAGGTCATTTTCAAGAAAATCAAACGAGAAAGTCGTAATTAGAAGCTTTTTTTAATTGCTGAAACAATATTCGTAACAACTGAAGTAAATAAACTGATATGGGTAACATATGACTTCCTCCATATTTATATGGCAAATTATATGTTGTTAGCTCTGGGATCGTTGTCAAAATTTACTTCCGGTTGACAATTAAAAAAAAGGAGAGTTACTAAAACGTAAATAAGCGTCAATTATTCGGTGGGTGGCGTGGTGGTAGCAGCTAATAATATAAGATATCTCTATGGGTAAATGTTTCAAACAAAGGTTGTAGAAAATTAAATTTCCTACGACTTTTATTCCAAAACATTTTTACATTTATCAAATATAAAAGCAAATATTTTAAAATAACGGATAAGTGACAAGAGTAAACACCCACTTTCGGTCAACCGATTTTTACCAAAAACTAATCAGATCTTCTAATTTTTATAAAAATGTTAAATATAAATTTTTGCGTTGACCTGATTAATAGTTTTTGAGTTAGAGCGCCCACAAAAATCTATCACATACAGAGACTGACAGACAGACATACAGACATCATAGAGAAAATAGTCAAAACGTGTTCAGAGGACCTTAAAACATGTATTTCCTTTTAAATCTCGAATTCGATTGTTTTCATGAAAACAATACTTTCTCTATAATTCGTATATGGAGAAAGTAAAAAGATCTCATATAAACACCTTTAACTTCCTTACTTGTGCCCATTGCATCTAGTAAATGAAAAGAAATGGATTATCCATGACGAAGGAATGGACTTTAACACGTATATATATCCTTAACTTGGAGGAGAATGTTGAAGATAAAATGGACAGATAGGATGAAAAACGATGAAGTGCTACAAAGAATAGGAGAGAAGCGAATGATTATACAGACTATCAGAAAGAGGAAGGCTAACTGGGTTGGACATTACCTGAGGAGAGAGAGTATGATTAAAGACGTGTTAGAAGGAAAACTAGATGGGAAAAGGGAAAGAGGTAGGAAAAGGTTTCAGCTGATAGACGATTTGAAAGGGAAAGAGAGTTTTGGTTGCGGTACGTGGTAACATAAAAACTCATTAAGTGAACACGCTCTTTTATTGAAGTAGGCAATACATTACTGAAAGAATCGTACGACACGTGGCCAATGGACAGATGCTGAAACGTAAGTGGAAGCGGCAGCAAGAGACTGATAAAGCTTACTAATACACTCCGCATGGCTGTCTTTATGGCCACACTCCTGCGCTCATATCTGGTAGCGGCTGATTCCGGAACTATGTGAGACAATTGAATCTCACTGGCCGCTACACCACCCCACTGGCAGTCTCTAGGCCGGATCTAAGTCCGATACGTAGAGAGGTGACGTGGGAAATGGACTTTTCGGCCGGAGCGAGTCGTCTGTTGTGGCTCAGGTGGTATACTTCCGACAGGCAAACTCCGTTTGCTGCCAGACAAGGATGGTGGCGGTGCTGCCGGTTGGTTGGCGCCAGTTTTAGATGGTGGTGGCGCCTGCGGTATGCTCACATCATCGGCAAGGATGTATGCTGGTTTGAGACGATCGAGCGATACCGTCACGTCCTTGTCCCTTACTCGGACCACGTACTGCTTCGGCGCTGTCCGGATCACCTGGTATGGTCCATCATATGGTGGCTCCAGGGAAGACCTCACTGCGTCGCGGCGAACAAAAACATGGGTCGATGACGCCAAGTCTCGGTGCACGAAGACAGCTCTGGCTCCGTGGTGGGCGCTCGGTACGGGACGTAATTGCTGCATGCGCCTCCGAAGCTGGGCGGCAAAATCCGCCGTGTATTCCTCGGGATTTGTCGTGGAGTTAAGAAAGTCGCCTGGTAGACGGATGGGCTCCCCATAAACCATCTCTGCTGGCGTCGAGCGGATGTCCTCCTTCCATGCGGCCCGTATCCCCAACAGGACCGCCGGGAGAGCATCCGTCCATCGGTCGTCGCTGTGGCACATAATTGCTGCCTTGAGTTGCCGGTGGAACCTCTCGACCATGCCGTTGGCGGCGGGGTGGTAGGCCGTCGTACACACTCGCTGCACACCTGTAAAAACAGACAAGCTGCGAAAGAGAGAGGACTCAAACTGGCGGCCCTGGTCGGTTGTTACTCGCAGGGATGCCCCGAAATGAGAGATCCATCCGCGGAAGAATTCTCGGGCGACTGTCTCAGCCGTTGCGTCGGGCATCGGGAAGGCCTCCGGCCATCTACTGAAGCGGTCCACGCACGTTAAGCAGTATCGCTGATCAGCAGAGGGAGGTAAAGGACCAATGATGTCCAGGTGCACATGCTCGAACCGTGCTATCGGGCTGGTGAAGGTCCCGATGGGTGACGTTGTATGGCGGTACACCTTGGCTCGCTGGCACGGTAGGCAACTGCGTGCCCAAGTCCGGCAATCTTTCCGGATCGAGGGCCACACAAAACGTTGGGCGAGCAACTTAGCGGAAGCTTTGATCCCAGTGTGAGACAGCTGATGCACCGAGTCGAAAGCTTGCTTGCGAAACGGCTCCGGTAGAAATGGACGGACGTTCGATGTGGACACATCGCAATATATTTCCGCCTCTGTGTCCGGAATGCGCATCTTCTTCAGGTCCAACGCGCAACCGGAGGCGAGTAGGTTCATCAGTTCCTCTTCCTGTAATTGAGAGCGTCCCAGTGCCTCGTAATCCAAGGCGTTGGAGACCGCCTCGACGCGAGATAGGGCGTCGGCGACCACGTTATCACTGCCTGAAATGTGGCGGATATCCGTGGAAAATTGGGCAATAAAGTCAAAATGCCGAATTTGCCTCGGCGAACACTTATCCACCTTTTGTTTGAAGGCGTAAATTAATGGCTTGTGGTCCGTATATGTTGAAAAGTCTCTTCCCTCAATCATGTGCCGGAAGTGACGCACAGCTTTATACACCGCTAACAATTCCCGTTCGTAAGGGCTATGATTCCGTTCGGCTTGGGAGAGCTTTTTGGCTAGCTAGCAGCTGCCAACCGTCTCTCGAGCGCTGCTGTAAAGCGGCACCCATAGTGAAATCCGAGGCGTCGGTAAAAATAGCAAGGGGCACTGTAGGGTCGGGGTGGGCAAGTAACGCCGCTTGAGAAAGGCTCTGCTTGCACCCTTCGAAGGCGCGCTCGAGTTCCGGCGTCCAACACACGGGGTCGTTACCCTTACTTTTCGGGCCTTGCATCACGCCATGTAACGGCGCCTGAAGGGCGGCTGCGTTTGGCATGAACCTCCTGTAAAAGTTTACCATCCCAAGAAAACGCCTTAAAGGTTTCACGGTGGTAGGCTTCGGGAAGTTAAAAACCGCGTCAACTTTTTCAGGGGGAGGAGATATTCCTTCGCCGGAAACGATATACCCTAAAAATGTCACTTCAGGTCGACCAAAAGTACACTTCGCGGAGTTAACCAGCACACCATAGTCGCGGAGACGAGTAAAAAGTACACTTAGATGTCGTTCGTGTTCCTCCTCCGAAGTGGAAGCCACTAACACGTCGTCAATATACACATAGCAAAAATCTAGGCCCCTTAAAACTTCGTCCATGAACCGCTGAAAAGTCTGTGCGGTGTTACGCAGCCCGAAACACATATAGGGAAATTCGAATAGCCCAAAAGGCGTAGTTATGGCCGTCTTAGCAATGTCCGCCGAGTGGATAGGAATTTGCTGGTATGCTCTCACTAAATCAATCGTAGAGAATACGGACTTACCACGGAGGCTATGGTTGAAATCCTCTATATGGGGCAGGGGTAGCGGTCAGGTACCGTCCGTGCGTTCAAACCACGGTAGTCGCCGCAGGGGCGCCACTCGTCCCCTCTCTTCGGAACAAGGTGGAGCGGGGAAGACCAGCTGCTCTCCGATGGCCTCGCAGTGCCAAGACGCAGCATCGCCTCGAACTCTCTCTTAGCCACCGCGAATCTATCCGGTGCCAGGCGTCGCGGCTTCGAAGAAACTGGAGGTCCGGGAGTGGTGCGTATGTAATGCACCGTGGTATGTGCTGGGGCCTTCGGTGCTCCTGCCGGACGCGTAACCTCCGGGAAACGTTCCAAAAGATGATGGACTCTGCAGTCCGTGCCACCGAAAATTGATTTGATGTGGCCCCCTGTGTCACGCACCCCCTTACCGTCGGCATGGAGCGTCGTCGTGCCGTCGACGAGACGTTGGTGCCTCATATCGACTAATAGTCCGTAAAAGCGGAGAAAATCGGCACCGATGATGGGTTTTGAGACGTCCGCCACCACGAAACGCCACAAAAAGTCACGGCGCAGTCAGAAATTTAACGTCAGCGTCGTCCACCCGTACGTCGAAATTACGGTATTGTTCGCCGCAAACAACTCGTATGCAGATTTAGCCCTAGGCCCTTTCACCATAGCTCGTGGGAAAACACAAATCGGACCCTGTGTCCACCAGAAATCGCCACTTGGTTGCCGAATCAGTCACAAAAAGGCGGCACGCTTTCGGGCAATCATCGGTGGCCGCGTCTACCGACTGCCCTCGCCGTTTACCGGGACGATGAAAGAGCACGGCATGGTGCATTTACGGGCGTCGTTGCCAAACCTCCGGTGGTACCAACACGAACCCCCGGCCTGTCCGCCGTGAGGGGAGTTCGCGCGAGAATTTGAGCGAGATTGGCTTCGAGACCTACCGCGATATCGCGTCGCCGGTCGCCTGGCAGACAGGGCGGCGACTTGCGCTGTCAACTCCTCCACTCGCTGTAATAAAGTTACCACCATGGGGTCTGGGGTGAGGCTGGCGACGTGAGGACGTGGTGAAACCTCGTTCACCTTATCAGCGATGACTGCCAACGCGGCAAGGTCGAGTCCGTCGTGGGCCGTCAAAATGGCGTGCATATGCTGCGGTAGACGATTCAGCCACAACGATCGCATCAACTCGTCGGGAACGGAGGCGCCAGCCAAATTAGACAGGTGCCTGAGGAACTGAGATGGCTTCCTGTCGCCCATCTCTTCATGCTCGAGGAGCTGCCGTAGCCTCTGCTGTTCCGACACCGAGAGCCGTCGTATGAGTTCTTCCTTAATTCGCTCATATTTATTCTCTGCCGGGGGGTTCTTAATGATGTCCTTCACCTCCTGCGCGTAACGGTTGTCGAGTTGGCTGCTAACATACCAAAATTTGGTGCTGTCCTGTGTAATACCGCACAAATTGAACTGTCCTTCCAGCTGGGCGAACCAGAGTGCCGGATCTTCCGGCCAAAATGGAGAAACGCGCATCGCCACGCGGGCAACATTGGGGCTCCCGTTATCAACCATAACACTCGCGGGGATGAAAAATAAATACAACAGCAAGCACGAGGGGACGCTATGGTAGCACACTACACGAAAACTTAAAAACCACGTGGCCGTAACCTATCACCCAAAGATCACGTCGGGGTCACCACTTTGGTTGCGGGACGTGGTAACATAAAAACTCATTAAGTGAACACGCTCTTTTATTGAAGTAGGCAATACATTACTGAAAGAATCGTACGACACGTGGCCAATGGACAGATGCTGAAACGTAAGTGGAAGCGGCAGCAAGAGACTGATTAAGCTTACTAATACACTCCGCATGGCTGACTGTCTTTCTGGCCACACTCCTGCGCTCATATCCGGTAGCGGCTGATTCCGGAACTATGTGAGACAATTGAATCTCACTGGCCGCTACGCCGCTACAGAGTTATCAAGATATGAAGAGGACAGCGGAAAATAGGAGTATATGGAGAACCAGGTTTAACCAAGAATAATCACGGACCTGTCTACGGACAGACTACCTTTGATGATGATATCCTTAAGTATACACGTAGCTATTGTAAGCAGGGCCGTATATATGGGGAGGGTTTGAGGGGTTCAAACCCCCCCCCCCTTACGGATTCTCCTTTCTTAAGAACCTAAAGAATTAATGACTGAGAAAAACACAAAATGTTAAGTTTTTAACTGCAATTCAGACGGGCGGATTTATGCTTAGACACATGAGACGCTATTTAGTTACCTAGAAAGGTCACTATGTTTGACCATTGGAGAGGGGAACATTTAAGGGCGACTCATAGGTTGAAGGAAGTGAAATAAACTGCTCGAAACGTACTTCATTAGTGAAGATGGGTTGCCAGATTGCCAAATTGCCCAAAGTCACACATTTCTATCAATTCGTTGAATAGTAGGAATACTTTTATAATTTATTACGTGGGTTTTACGTTTTTGAAGCCACAGGAAAGTTAAAATAAATTGAATTGAAGAGCACATTCTTTTATATCAGAATGTTTATCATTCGTTTATGCAGGTGACATAAGAGCAGGTGGAGCATTCTGTAAAATATTTGTATCGTTTGCTCGTCAAGTTGGAGGCAGAGGAGTTCAAGCATTAGGAGCATTAGTAACAACAGCCTATCTAAACTGGAAGAATGCGAAAGAATATTTTGGAAAACATGAGAAAACAAAATATCATATTGAGGTTAGTATGCATGAAGATAATTTTCTAAATGTTATAAGTGGAAAGCAAGTTGATATAGTGTGTATGCTAGATTCCGAAAGAAGGCGTCAGGTAGAGGAAAACAGAGAAAAGTTACATTCTGTAGTAAAAAACCATAATTTTATGTGGTCGCCAAGAACTTGCTCTGAGAGGCACGAAAGATTCAGGTCCCATTTCTCTCCATGAACCAGACTATAACGACGGTAACTTTAGGGCTCTTTTACGATACCGTGCTAAATTGGGAGATAATGCACTTTTAAATCATCTTTCTACATCCTCTGGCTCCAAAAGTATGCATACTAGTCCAACCATTCAGAATGAAATTGTTGAAATTTGTGGAAAATAATGCAAAATGCAATTGTTTCTTGAATAAACAATGCTAAATGTTTTTCATTATTGGCAGATGAGACACAGGACATATCCAGGAAAGAACAGCTAGCAATTTGTGTTCGATATATTGGTAGTAAAGAAATCTTAATTCGAGAAGATTTTTTGTGTTTCATTCCTGTAACTGATATGACTGCCTCAGGTTTGGCTACTATCCTCCTGACCACATTGATGCAGCTTGGAGTAAATCTGAACAACATGATTGGCCAAGGCTATGATGGGGCTGCTGTCATGAGTGGCAAGTACAGAGGCATACATTAATATCAGAAAAATACCCAAAAGCACAATTTGTGCATTGCAATGCCCATGCTTTAAATTTAGTTATTGCATATTCTTGCAATTTGTCAGTCATTAGAAATTGTATTGGCGTTATTAAAACAGCTGTGAATTACTTCCATCTGTCTTCTTAGAGAAACAATATTCTAGAGAAAATAGCAAAAGAAAACAAAAGGCTAACTCATAAAACAGTTCTAGGTTTATGTGAAACGAGTTGGTCTGAGAAACATTACTCTGTATTCCGCTTTATGGAATTGTATTCTACAATAGTAGAAGCTCCACAGCAACTTCAAGAATCTGGAACAAAAGAACCCTCTGATCAGGCATATCAATTATTATTCTCTATAACTAGTGCAGAATTTGTAGTTGCATTATTGACATTAAACAAGATATTTTCTTATAGTGTAAATTTATGTAAAAGTCTTCAGAAAGTAAATGTGGATTTAGTAAAATGTTGTGTGCACATTGATTTAATCATTAATGAGATACAATCAATGTGTATAAACAGTGAAGACTCATTCAATGAAATATATCTGTAGGCAGAAAGCATGTTGCACAACGTTGGGAGCAAAATGATCAAACCCAGAGTAATTGGAAGACAATCAAAGCATCAAAATGCCCCATCAAATGATGCAAATGAATATTACTGACGTAATTTATTTATACCTTTTCTTGATCACTTTTTAGCTGAATTAAAGAATCGCTTCTCAACATAAAATAAACTAATAGCTAAACTGCAGCTACTGCTTCCTACTAAATGTAAAAATAAAAAGCCAGAAATTTTCTAACAGGCTTGTAAAATTTATGGTGAAGACTTTGGACAACTTAAAGTATAATTTGAAATATGGCAGTGTAAATGGAATTTGCTGTCAGAAGATGATTTGCCAAAAACCGTGTTAGAGGCATTCAAAGTTTGTGATAATATGCTTTTTCCTAGTATAAAAAGACTATTAAAGATTCTTGCTCCCTTGCCCTGCTCTACAGCAACCCTTAAAAGATGTTTTTCTTCTCTAAGACGCCTTAAAACCTGGCTTAGGAATTCAACGGTAGATGAATGTCTAACGGGTTTGGCATTGATGAGTTTGCATTGCAGTGTGCCTTTAAATGTAAATGATATTATATTCAAATTTGCTTTAAAAAATAGAAAAAAATAATTGTAATTTAGAGAATAATTTTTATTTAAAATTTTTTTTATTTAAATAAAATGTATTTTTATGGTACTTATAGTAATGTATTAAAATCTTAAAACTTTGAAATTATTTTTCATTAAACCCCCCCTTTACTAAACTGTATCTACGGCCTTGATTGTAAGTGAAAAGAAATGGATAGTTTACGACGAAGGAATGAGCGTGAACGTAAGGTTAACTACTGCTTATTTCAATTATGTTTAATTTATTACTACTGATTATAAAATAATTCGGTAAATCACAAATTCAATATTTCCTTGACATAGTTTCTGATATATCGTTTTGCACTACTAATACAATAGACAAAACCATTAGTATTTACCTTATTTTTGACATGATAACAAATTGTGAACAGCACCTTTGGAGAATCTTGCGTACTCCAACATGGAGTACACATTTACAATCTTGTTTATTTCATAAAAAAACTTTCCCGTTGAATTTTAACAGGCATATCACTAGCATTCAATAAATATTCAGAGTTCTACCTATCATAAAGTGGCTAAATATTTAGCCACTATTCATCTACGAAAAAGTATCCTCAGGAGATGTGATCATTAAAAGTTTCAAGTACAAACTAAAGAAAATTGTCTTCCATTAAGTGATCAAAATTTTTGAACTGAGAATATTAGCCGGGGGGGTATGAGGTATTTTATTTGTATCAAACAACATTGACCTATCTAGAAAAATTGGCTGAACCCTTGAATAAATTCAAACATATGGAATGGATGCTATTAAAAAATATACGTTTAGGAAGAAGCACAAAATATGCGTAAAAATTTTATTAACATGGAGTTTCATATAGATGAAACCTTATTATTAAATCAGTTTTCTTTGCTTAAAAATCTAATTTCAAAAGAACTGAGGGAAATGAGTGATAACTGGATTAATAAATCTTGTTACGATCGGTGAGCATTCTTTTCTATTTTAATTTCAAGAGCAGGCCTCAGAGTTTAAAATATTGCGTAGCTTTTTGTTTACCAACCCGGCAAATAATGCAAATGTGGAAAGAATATTTTCGCGAATAAATGTTCAATGGTCCGACGAACGAAGTGGCCTCTATGTAAAAACAATAATTGCCATAATGTTATGTAAATTTAATATAAATTTGATCTGTAAAGATTTTTATCAGATGATTAAAAATCATCAAAAATTGATTATGGCAGGCAGAAATATATATTCTAAAATATGATTGAGAAAACCTTTGGCTCCTGATAATTTTATTGTAATATTACACAATTATTCATGAAATACGTTAAATTATTTGTTATTAGAATAAAAATTGTACTTTGTCTTCTCTTAACTTTTTTATTTCAAATTTAAGAGCATACATTTTTTTTAAAATAGCAAAATTCCCATTGTCTCGGTTTTGACCATCAGAATCTGGTCACCCTACTATACCCAAATACGCTCTCAGGTTACACATAGAATTTATCATTACAAAAATAGAAATATGTATTGAGCTTTATTGATATATCTGTAATTTCAAATATATAATTTAACAGTTAACATTTACTAGCTTCACATTCCTGCGCTCTACTGCATGACTGCATCACTGCATGGAAACGACAAAGTTTGAATAATAACCGCTTCCAGCGCTTTAGTCGCTATATTTACGTCATTTGCTAGAACTACTTCGAGCTATTGTCACATGTTTTCTATGTTGAAATTTGAATAAAGAAGCGTGTTCATGCCTAGTCGGGTTCTTTGTCAGAAAAATTATATATTTCTCCTTGCAATAGTAACGTGTAATTAAAGTTAAATCATTTTGAAACAACTTTAAAAAATAATTTATGATAATCGATATATATCGAACGAGAATAACGTATTTTTCATGTTTAGCATCGGTCAGTGAAGGGGTGAAGGGTTATTGTTTTTAAATAAACTTTTGAAATCTAAGGTAAGCGAGAATGTCCGTAGGGGAAGTAGATGATTTGATCAATCAGCTCGCGAAAACGACGGTGGAAATCAAAGGTGTGACATTTGAAGGACAAACACTTAGATTAAACACTGAGGAAGATGGTGAGCTTGGTGCTTTTTACTCAATTGTGTAGTGAATCATCAGAAGTAATTTAAATTGCTTGCTATAAATTGTCAATTTGTGATATCAATTATGAAATTAACCATTGTTTCTTTGCGACTAGCTGAAAAGGTAGTTGAAGCGATTAAAACATGTGAAAACATGGAGTTTCTTAATCTGGATGGCAATACTGTCGGAGTGGAAGCCGCTAAGGTTATAGGAAAAGCCTTATCTGGAAAACCTGAATTTAAGAGGGCGTTATGGAACAATATGTTTAGCGGTAGAATGAAGACAGAAATCCCTAAAGCTTTGGTAATAGTGGTTTTTTACTAAGCTGTTTACTTTTATTTTTTTTAATGCAAAATAACTTATGTTGCATTCGTAGTTTGAAACTGTTTTCTTAATTTCAATTAACATGATCCGGCCAAATCTCTGAGAGACATAAATTGTTTGATTCGTTACAAACTGAACTTATAGATGTGTTGACTGTAGTCGTTTTGTATGATAAAGAGCGTGGTCTCGTTTAAAATGATGTTATGATGTATTTTTATCTAATTCAATTGCTTCTAAAATTAATGCACAGGAATTTCTTGGAGCTGGAATCATATCAGCTGGTGCAACGCTCACTGAATTGATTCTCAGTGACAATGCCTTTGGCCCGGTTGGTTTGGCAGGTCTTGAAACTTTCATTCGAAGTCCATCATGCCATTCATTGCAAATTCTTCGCCTAAATAATAATGGCTTGGGTATCCAAGGTGCTAAGGTAGATGCTTATTAGCCTTAATAATAATTAATCTCTAAGAAATACATTTAATTTATATTTTTAAAGTGAGATGTGATGTTATTGCTTTCTTACTGTTTTTAGTATCCCAAAAAAATTGAACGTCGCAGGTCAACCTTGTTTCAACATCATTTTATGGCAATTTTTTAAAGCAATATTAATTGGTTTTATTTAATAAAATGTATGTAATTCAAATAACAATAATTATTGTATGGTTACTTTTTAGCTATTGTCTAATGCATTGTTAGATGCAATTGAAAGCAGCAAAAAGTCAGGCAAGCCTATGGCATTAAAGGTTTTTGTAGCTGGACGAAATAGGTTGGAAAATGAAGGTGCAAAGCTATTAGCTAAAGTATTTAAGGTTAGTTGAGGAAATCAACAAATTATTTATTATTTTGTTCTTAAATGGGAGTTTATAAGATTGCAAAAGAATCTCTCTCTCTCAGGAAATGAAAACATTGGAGGAACTGTCAATGCCAATGAATGGGATTTATCATCAAGGACTATCAGTTTTAACATCGGCTCTAGCTGAGAATCCAAATCTCAGGTGCACAAAATGAAATTATTATTATTATGCAATTAGAAGGTTGTGGTGAGCAACTTAAAATGTATTTATTGCTGTTGATGATGCAATGGAATAGCTTTTATGTAGACTTCTTTTTATTGTATAGGGTAGTAGAAATAAATAAAAACTGAATCGTAAAATAATCTAAATGAGCAACCACACGTCAATAAGAGAAAAATAGGAGAAAAAAAATTATACTTACAAGTTTGCAGGACGATGGCCTACAGGGACCTGTCGTCGGAAACTAGCCTTAATAGAAACGAAAAGCACACACAAATGCACAATCACTGTGGAGAAACTCACTAGATACATATTTTGAGAGCTAAGCTCTAAGTCGAAATACGTATCTAGTGAGTTTTTCCACAGTGAGTGTGCTTTTCGTTTCTATTAAGGCTAGTTTCCGACGACAGGTCCCTGCAGGCCATCGTCCTGCAAACTTGTAAGTATAATTTTTTTCTCCCTTCTATTTTTCTCTTAATGACGTGTGATTGCTCATTTGGATTATTTTACGGTCCAGGAGTTTTTATTTATTTCCATTCTGTACACCATAGTCTCCAAATTTCATTTTCAACGTATAGGGTAGTAGATTTAAATGACAACACAGTTGGAGGACAGAAAGGAGCTGTGCACTTGGCAACCATGCTACCTCAGTTGAAGCACCTCAGGAAATTAAACCTCGGGGATTGCCTCTTGAAGACAAGTGGAGCCTTGATACTAGCTGAAGCTCTTGCCAAAGGAAGCAACAGCGCACTCGAGGCAAGTTTTCATAGTATCAGTCAATGTTGAGTTAAACCAGTTGTGTGAATATGAAGGGATTGTATTATAAACTAATATTTATAGGCCTGTGTGTTTCTCTGCTCACTCAAAATTACATAATCTACATTTTTAAAAGTATACTGTAGAAAACTAAAATAATTGAATAATTTCTTGTGTTGCTATTTACACAAGAAGGTTACAGAAAACAATTTTAGTGATTTATGATTGAAGAAAGAAAGAAATAACGTAACCATGTTTCCTCAATTTAACTGCCTTTTGCCAGGAATTGTATTTGGATTCAAATGAAATAAAAGCCAGCGGTGGATTGGAGTTAGTGAAAGCTCTTTGCTCATCTGCACATGGTCCATCAGGTGAATCTATAAGTTCTGGTCAAAACCTTAGGGTGTTAGACCTCAAAGGCAATCAATTCGGAGAAGAAGGTATTAAAAAAATTCACCATGCCATGGGAGCTCGGGGAGACATTCTAAGTGTCAGGTAAGCTTGGTTTGGTAGTTTTTCATTACAGATATTTAACTCTCTAAATACACTCGCATGTCGACTTACAAACGAGTTATGTTCCAGAAGCTCGTTCGTAAGTCGACTTGTTCGTAACTCGAACTAATATTTACCATAAGACAATGTAAATTGCAGTATATGTGTTCCTAAGCTTATGAACAAAGCCTATTTAACCTTTTAAGTATTTATTTTACATTGAAAACTGTATTAAAGAACACGTTATACATCCACAGACAGTAAAAATATAAATAGGGTTGTAAATAAAACAAAATGAACTAGTGTAGAGTTTATTTACCTGGACTGCTGATATCTTGCATCCTGGAGTTGATGTTATGCATTCCTCTTCTTGAAGTTTCGTGTAAGAGAGAAATAGAGATGGAGATAGCTAGATAGGATAGATAAAGAGAAAGTCTTTGTGAGAGAAAGATGGCAAAAAAGAGAGTTAGGATGAGGATGGAGATGCAGCTGGAGGGCCATCAGCTGCCATTTCAACATAGCTCACATCTGCTACATTGACTTCTTCAGCAACAGAAGTGGATGGTTCCATTTCCTCATGTTTGCTGAAATATGACATCAGAGAACTCTGAACAGTTTCCTTTTTTCACAGTAAATTTTGTGGTAACATGATATAGCATCCAACATGCCCCTGGCAACTGATGCGAACCTTGCACTGTCTTGATCCATACTTTAAGATTTCAAGCACTTCTTCCATTTTTTGGAATGCCTCTGCCACTTTTTGCGTTGAATTGTTTTTCTTCTTCATGTTCCAACACTTCCTCTGTGATTACGTCAGCTGTTTCCTTTTCTTTCTCACTTTCAGGTTGAACAAGGTCCTCGTAAGATAAATCATCTTGGTGAGAATCCAGCAATTCATTAACATTATTTTCATCCAATTCTAGATCTAATTGTGTTCCCATTGCAATGATATTGCTAGTGATATTTTGCAGAGTCTCCTCAAACCCTTTAAAATCATTAACAAAAGGTAAATGCAATATTTTCGAGGTGGAATTCATCATTGATTCCTTTACTTTGTCCCAAGAGTATCCTATATTTTTAACAACTATAAATATTAAATTCCCTCCAGAATTCCTTCAGGGTTTTTGGGCGTTCATGTTCTCTGGTTTTCACTGCCATAGAGGTCTCATGAGTGTAGAGGGCTTTAAATGATCGTATAACACCATGATCCATCGGCTGTAATGTTGAGGTGTTTTTGGAGGAAGATAAATAACTTTAACATCAGGATGAAAATCATCTGGATGAGTTGGATGTCCTGGAGTATTGTCCAGCACTAACAAAATCTTGAAAGGAATCCTCTTCTTTTCACAGTAAAACTTCACCTCAGGAACAAAATGCTTGACAAACCACACTAAAAATTTCGAGTGTCACCCATGCCTTTTTATTCGTCATCCAAACCACTGGTAAAGTGCTTTACTTATGTTCATGTGGGTTTTCTGAATGATACTAGCAGTGGTGTAAGCTTGAAATCCCCTGCTGCATTACCGCCTAGCAACAAAGTTAAGCGGTCTTTAGCGACTTGAAATCCTGGCTGATTTTTTTATCTAACTAGATGTAGGTTCTTTCAGGCATCTTTTTCCAGAATAGTCCTGTCTTGTCAATGTTAAACACTTGGTAAGCACTATATCCACCCTCCTTCACAACTTGCTCAAATGATTTCACAAATTCTTCAGCTGCTTTTTCATCAGCACTTGTCGATTCACCAGTCACTTTTATATTATGCAAACAAGCTCTGGCTTTAAACCGCTTAAACCACCCGCTACTTGCTTTAAAAGATGCTGCTTCACCATCAAACTCATTCACTTTTAAGTTCTCGTACAAGTCCATTACTTTTTCTTGAATTAGGCTAATAGGAATGTGCTGCTGGCTTTGATCCTCTATCCATGTGACTAACAAGCTTTCCATCTTTTCAATAGAACCTGTTCTTTTTGCTGTAATTATTGTTGATTACATTGGTGTGGATCCTTTCACATGTTCCAAATTTTTTTGTTTTTCTTTTATAATAGTTCCAATAGTTGAATGATTAAAGCCTAAAGCATTGCCAATGCATGAACGAGTTGCACCTTTTTCATGTCTCTTTATAATATCCAGCTTCATTTCGAAGGTTATTGCCCTTCTTTTCTTACTAGCACCCATTAGTTCACCAACACTTTCCCTTTTCTCTGCCATTTTAGGGCTAAAAGTAATAAAACTAACTTCATAAAGATGCACGGGAAGTTGATGTGTGGGCTGTCACAGAGGAGACTGATGTGAGAAGTGTGGGTGAGTCAGCAAAGTGACGTTCATCAATGCCTGACGCTTAGGAACACCATGACGCAACTGTTTGTTTGTCCACTTGAAGGAGAATTTCCCATAAGAGAGTTAAAAAAGGGAAAGTGGGAGGGGCCAGCAAAGAGGCCTAGGGTGGCACACCACTACCCAGTGAACAAGTTCCCATGACGTTCATATCTCCGAATGTTCGTAAGTTGAACATTCGTAAGTTGATGAGTGTGTGTACGGTGAAATGTCAGTATAATGAAGTCATGGGAATGACCAAAATATATTCGTTACAATGAAACAATTTTAAAAATTCTGAGGATGTGCAATATATCCTCCCCCTGACAGTTGCACCAAAAATGTTAATTCTATGATTAAGTCGTCATTGTAATCATAGTAAGAAAAGGAACTTGTAAAAATTTATAAATAGTACTAGTAATATATTGATATAAAGTGAAGATGCAACTACAATGACGCAATCCAAATCCATCTTAACAGAAGGTTTTATTGGAATAAAAAAGAAAAGTTTTTCGTTTATAACTTTATATAACTTGATTCATGCAAGAACATATTACTATAGGACATAGTTCCGTATTTGGCCATAGTCATTTGTGGCACCACAGTCAAGGGCATTGCCAGATGCTAGAAACCAAACCCAGTAAAGAACAAAAAGTGTACATCGTATTGTTTAAGGAATTTCTTTTACGAATTTCGTTATAATCATATTTTTTTGTACTGGAATGAATTTTTATTGCGCTAAAACAACATTTTCGCTACAATGATATTCGTTAAAATGAAACATTTTTACATAATGTTACATAGTAAATCGGTAGGGGATGGAAAATAATTTCATTTTACTGAATATTTTGTTACACCGACATTTTACTGTACCAATACCAATTTTCAGATGTTTAACCTGTCAAATTGAAAAAAATGTTTTTCCAATAATCATGAAAAGGTTGGGAAAAGCAGATGTGCATTTCAGCGACAAAGAAACCATCAGCAGTGATTCACCAAAAATAAATGTAAATTGTCACTTATGGATTCTTTATATTCAAAGCATGCATGTGGTTTTCCCAATCATTTTATAGTTTTTGGAGAATGTTTTTCAGTTTGATTTCAGCCATAAAGAGAGCTCAATAATTATTTCTTGAATCCTTGCGCAAAATTATTATTTTTATTTTTCAATTTCATACATTTTCAAACTTATCAGGGTGTCTACTGGTACTGGATTTTTGTTTTGATACTGGAAATATACTGGGATTTTGGATCAGATACTGGAAAAATAAAGTTTCTCCATGATTTAAGAAAGTTCATACATGACCTGGTATAACTGGAATGTTGAAAACTTTTTCTATTCTCGAATATGTTCAAATTTCTGATTTGTCCTGGAATTTCTTATTGAAATTCCAATATCGATAGGATGATTATTGTATCCTAGTTTTTATATTAATAACATAATCATTGCTGGCAGCTCATATAATGGGAGGTTGGGTGGGTGATGGGCGGTTTTAATCTTCCCATATGTTTTTGGGTTAGATTTCTGCTGTTTTTCAAATTAAGTTCACCCAATGCATGTGGGAAGAGTTTTTTACTATAAAGATACATGAACCTCTTTTATTCCGATGTGTACTTTGGTAGACTGATTATTAAAATGATAAAGAACAAAATGTTCTTCAATAGTTTGTTCTTTAAAATGTAAAGAAATTAATATATTTTTTTTTATTATGCTTTATGAAATCCCTTGAGGTTCTTTATAGATTCCTAAAATATACTGATTGAACTGAACTGAATTTAACTTAACCTGTGAGGGCTTTTGAATAATAATTATTAGGGGGCAAGGAAGAACTTCAATACTAAAGATGAAGTTATCCGTGCGGAAATATTATGGACTCTTAATCAAAGAATGGCACATTCTTCTGCTCGAAGTTTTTCTGTTTGCAGTGTTCTTTTCAAAACAATGGTTTATGACAGTGAAATTGCCAAGAAATTTAAAATGGACAAGGATAAACTTGGATACTTAATGACATATGGACTAGGTTCATATTTCCAAAAAGAATTGACAGGTATGGTTAATGAGTGCCCCTTTTACTCTTTTGATGAGAGCATGAATACTGTTGCTCAGAAGGGCCAGATGGATATTGTTGTGCGATTTTGGAATGAAAATACAGTTCAGACAAGATATTTTACTTCTACTGCAGAGGACCTCCTGATGGCTTTCTTGCAAGCATTAAAGGACATGTGTTTGGATTCCAAAAAAATGCTTCGGGTAGCTATGGACAGACAAACGTGAACCTCAGATTTTTGAAGGATCTAAAGAGCTACTATATGAAAGATGATTCTTCATCAGATCCTGAGTTGTTGGACTTTGGTACGTGTTCCTTATATGTTGTCCATGGCGCATTCCAACTCTAATTGGGATATTAACAAATTTTGCGTTCACTTTATTACTGTTTAAAAACTTCCCAACAGGATATGCAGATTACCAATACATAACTTCCCAATGAAGTTTTGCTCAATCAGATGGGTGGAAAATTCTAAGGTGATAGCAAGAGCTGGAAATGCGGCGATATTAGAAGAAGTATGTTGATGTTATTGACAAAAATCCTCCAGTGTTTGAAAACTTTCAAGTCATAAAAAGTTTTGTGAGGAATGAACTGCTCCCAGCACAGCTTGGGTTCTTGCTGTCAGTTGCCCTTGAACTCGAACTATTTCTCTCCAAGTACCAGAGCAATCTACTGCTCCTGCCATTTGTGTATGTGTATTTGAGCAACCTGCTTGAGCATTTAATGAGTAGAATTGTGAAACGTGAAGTAATGGATTTAGCAAACACTTCCAAGAATTATTTTCCGTTGATTTGAAGAAACAGGCAAACATGAAATCCATTCAGAGCATAGACATCGGGTTTGCAGCCTCAGCACCTCTGAAAGGAATAAAATATATAAGGGTTCTTCAGTTCAAAGGTGTCTGCCAAAAATTCCTTGTAGATATGTGCACCAAGCTTGTGCTTAAGAGCCTTCTCTCCTACAAATTTATCAAAGGTGTCAGTTGTCTCACTCCTGCAGTAATGGCCAATCCATCTGTTAGGACTTACCGTGTAACTTATGCATTGGAAGTTCTTGTGGAGAAAAACCAACTGTGTAGTGTGGAAGCTGATGCTGTGAAAAGGAACTATTTAGATTTTACATCAAAGCAAGAAGTGACCGAGTATCTTAAAAATTTCAGTCCAAAGAATGACCGACTCGATCACTTCCTCATGGTCATTTATTCTAAACAAAATGCTTCCAAGGAGTTGATCCACTTCACACAAAAAGTTCTTGTTTTATTTCACAGCAATGTAGCTGTTGAAAGAAGCTTTTTGGTGAACAAAGAATGTTTAGTTGAAAACTTACATGAGAATGGCATGATTGCTCAGGGTGCATTTAATGATGCTGTTTCTGCACTTGGAGGGGTTTTGAATGTGAACGTTTCTAAGAAGATGATCCATGCTGTGAAAAATGCTTCAGGAATGAGAAATGAAGCTCTAGTAAACAGAAGAAGACTCAAGAAGACAACCCTGAAAAGGAAATCTGCATTAGAAGAAATGCGGAAGCTAGAAGTTAAACTAAGAACTGTTCTTCAGTTGGCAAAGGAAGAGGCAGAAGTATTAGAAAATGAAATGAAAAGACTGAACAAAACAGGGTCTTAGGCTTGATTGTGATATAAACAGCTAGGGTTAACTAGTGTCTCTTCAAAATCTTAGTTGTGATGAGCCGGCGGCTTAAGAATTTGTCCCAATTTCAGCATTTTGTTGATAGTGTTTCACGTCAGAACAAATCTATAATGCTGATGAAACTGATTTATATTGGAAGTGTTTACCACAAAAAACTTGAGCTTATGAAAATGAAACAAGTGTTGCAGGGCTTAAACTTCAAAAACAGTGCCTTATCGTTTTGTGCTGTGCTAATGCCGCTGGGTCTCATTTTTTGAAACCGTGTGTTATTGGGACTGCAAAAAAACTCGAGCTCACTCAAAAGTTAAAGTTTTATCTAATTTATCCGTCGATTACTATAACAAGTCAGCATGGATGAACAGAGAAATTTTTATGGACTGGTTTAATACAAAATTCATTCCAGCAGTGCGTCAACTCTTTGAATCTCTTGATCTTCCACAAAAAGCCGTTTTACTCTTAGGAAATGCCCCTAGTCACCCGAATGAAGACATTTTAAAATTCGAAGATGGAAATGTATTTGTTAAGTATTTACCTCCGAATGTGACAGCTTTGATCCAGCCTATGGATCAAGGAGTGACACAAAATATGAAAACAATTTATCAAAGAAATTTACTGCTTAAGTTCATAAAGGTGGTTGGTGATGATGTACTGTTGTTTTGGAAAAAACTAACAGTGTTGGATGCTATTTATGAAATTGGTGCCGCTTGGAAATCTGTAAAAAGCTCAACTTTTAAAAAATCATGGCGAAAACTTTTACCAGGAAATAATGAGGAATTTCTTGGTTTTGAGGACAGTTTTAATGAAACGATGCCTGAAGTATTACGTAATTTACGCAGCATATGTGAATGTGCGAATGTTGATGAAAAAGCTGTGCACGAGTGGTTAAATGCAGACCAAAATTTGGCCGGTCATGTAGTATTAAATGAAGAAGAAATCGTGCAACGTATTGCTACCGAAGGTGAACCAGAAGCCACTGATGATTTGGACCAGGAAGAAGACAACCTTATACTAGAGCAAAGGATCAGTCACAGCACTGCTTTAACTCACGCTGAAACTCGGCTTGATTATTGGAGCAACAGCAAGACAGCACCCTTGTTGGGAAACTAATGCTGAGAAATCTGCACAGCAACATTTGCCGAAAGATGACTGAAGGGAAAAAGCAAACTTTGCTTTTTTATTTCAAATAAATAAAGTAATTTCGTATGTACATTTTTTTCGATTTGATTTTTTTCTAATTTTTTAAAATTTTTATGAACATTTCATATGGATGGTGGATTAACCAGGATTTTCATTATCCGGGATTGATTTATCCCTACCATCCCGGATCGAGAGTCTACTGTACTGGAATTTTGCTAAAAATTATACTGGAATTTTGAAAATATTACTCAGTAGACACCCTGATTTTCCACTTTTAATTTTGTGCATAGAAAGAAATCCTTTATCGAAAGTTTTTTATAGATAATGAGAACATTTTTATACATTAATAATTACATTGCATTTACTTGAATGCAAACATGATACTCTTTTGGGCTTCTTGATCTTAAATTTTCTTTCCAATATGTAAACTCAGATAGTCCTTGATTTATGTCATTTTTTTCAAGTTACATGAGATCAGTTGTGTTATAATATTAATCATGCATTTTTAATATCAATGTGTAGATACTGTATTTACCCGAATCCAAGATGACCCAGAATCTAATCTTAGCAGACTAAAAACAAAAAAGATTTTATGATATAATTTCTCATTGAATGTATTTAGTGCATGTTTCGAACACGCATTCAGTATAGGTATACTAGTTCGTTCATTAATTGAAATAGTGGGTTACGAATTTTGTTTTTAAATATATATTTTTTAAATTAATACTGTATTAATTAAAATTCAGATTGTAAATTTGCTATGAAAATTTTCAGTAGATACAAATTTTTTATCTTGTTTCATTTATTTTAAAAAACATTGATTAAACATTTAACCATAGGGGAAAGTAGCCAATTATGGAATACCATTTCCTTTTTGAGTGATATATTTTTATTTATTACAATGAAAATACTTATGAATACTTGAATATACTTCAAATCTATTGCTCCTACCATTGCAATTTTTTAAAATGGCAAATCAAGTCACTAGAATAAATAAGAAAATGCCTTTTTGAATGTGAACAAAAAGGGATTCCTAATATGGATTACCCTTAACATGTACCATATCTGCCCGAATAGAAGCCGATCCCGGATGTAAGTCGACATTTGAAATATTATATTAATCATCTGCATAGTCAATGTACGCAATTTTAATAGATTCCATGATTGAGGTTTAAACATGCATATAAACATTACAATGGCTATAGCAATAACTACAATAGCCAAGTAAAACTAATAGGAACTTCTTTTAATGGATAATGAAAAATAATACAAATTGCTAACTATTCTTAGTGATACATATGCATAGCCCTAAGAAACGAAAGAAAATATCCAATAGTATTTAGAAATGAAAGAACAGGTAACAATGGTAACAAAACATGGGTACTGGTAAATTTAATATTCTAGCTTTATTATTTATTCATTAATATTCATCGTAGATCAAATATTTACTTTATGAAAAATATAACACTGTCATTTTAACGCGACGGCAATGACAGATGTGCTGCCATCTATGGGTGGCTACATGACAACCCTAACCCCAAATTTTTTTCTCGAACTCCCATTTAAACCGAGGAGTGATTTTTTCATGATAGATTTTGACAAAAAACATCAGCTTATATTTGGGCAGTTGCGGTTTTTGCAATTAATTATTTACTTGCAAAATTTGCAAACATAGATCTTCTTGGTCTCACTGCATTCCTCATGGTACCACCCTTAACAAACAACACATTGCACTCACTTTTCACCTGTTATGTCTTCCAAAAACTTTTCATTGCAAAACAAGCACCGTGCTGATCCTCAAAATCAGAACCTTCCGAAGATACGTTATTCTTCACACTCATTCACGATTTGGATGTTTCTTCTTCATCTTTTTGTGTTTTATTCTTAGATTTTGGTTTCAAGCTGCTACAGGATGCTTGAGAATCATTGAAAAGACACTTTGACTGGTCTGGTGCCTTTGCCTCTGCTTTTCTTAGGCTTCCAACAATGCTTTGTAGGGCGATATTATCAAAGCAGCCTTCGTCATTATGGCCCTTTATTCCTCACAATAGAAGGAACGTGAGAAATTTCTTCAGTGCTCATAAATGCATTAGTGGGACATGGAGCAATGTCTTCTGATACCTCAAATAGGGCCTCAGCTGCTATGAAATCGCTCTCCGCGAAGACGTTTTTGTTGGGAGGGTAGATTTCTGTACCTTAAAACCCCTTCACAGCAATCACACCAATTTGTACTTTAAGATAGGCTCTCCCAAAAAGTTCTGCAATGTCAAACTGAGTATCTGGCTTCCCTGTACGTCTAATATGATCTCTGATCTCCTAACTATAGTAGGCCTTTAAAGGGGTCATTAACATCTTATCGAGTGGTTAAATTTTGTGTGTTGAGTGGTAAGGCAAACATAAAATGCTTACGTGCTTTCTTCGTGCTAATTCAATCACCTCGTGGTTTTGACTATGGGAGAAATGTCCATTGATTAGCATCACAGGGTCTTCCTCACTTTTTTGATGAAAAATTCTGCCGATTTCGTAAAGACATCTGCCTGAATCCATCCCTAGGGATGACAGGCAGAAATAGTTTCTGGTGGAGCATGTATCAGAAGCAAATTGTCCATATTTTTCTGGGAGAAAATGATCATTGGTGGAACAAAGATGCCTCCAGCGCTCATGCAAAAAACAACAGTCATAACAACCCCTGTTAAGCTGAAGTTAGGGTACCAACTTGTCTCTTGCCTTTTAATGCAATCACTTGCGGCACTTTTGATTGCACGATGGGCAGACCCATCTGGTCTATGTTAAATACCCCATCTGCAGAATATTTGTGCTTGTCGAACTCTTGTTCCAATAAATCAAAAAATGAAATACTCCTTCCTTATTAAGTCCTTTTGCCCTCGCAAAAGACGTTCTCGTTAGCTTACTTAGCGCTATTTTTTCCTTATGATGTGACAGAAACAGTTTTAACCATTTCATAACTGCTGTTTCTTTTTCAATAATTTTCATTTGGTGTAAAACGATGTCCCATTATTATTTTTCCTTTTGCAAACAACAATTGGGCATTGTTTCACATCAAATACCAATTATCGAAACCAATTTTATGCTGAAATTTGAGAAGTATTTAATGTAAATAATTACTGATATTTCTTCAAAACAAGGGTCTAAATATGGAATACTATTCCATGTTAGTAACCCTAAGTGGTCCATATTTGGAACCTTACCATGTTGGATTTCGAAGACTTGTAACAACAAAACTAATGAAGTACACACAATTTCTTCACCTATAACTTAAAAACAATCCAAATGCCAAGATTGAAAAACGATTTAATTAGTAAACCTACAAAATAAAGCAATGAATACATACCTTTCAAAATATTTTAAATGCACTAAATGAACTTCAATAAGCAACGAAAAAACACGCACACACACCCAACCAACAGATCTCGGTACTAGAATGACTTGGTCAATCCTTTCCTTTAGTAAAGTTGGTGCTGCCACATACCAGACTTGAAATATTGTGGTATTCCACATTAGGAGACTATTCCATATTTGGCTACTTCCTCCTACTTCCTACGGTTCTACGAGAACTAGTCAGTTTGTTGCGCATCAATTCGTCACACAAAAAATTCATCGCATGTCAATACATCGCACAACGAACTTGTCGCAGACAAATTGGAAGGCAACTCCCCATGGCTGGTGTATGGCAGGGAGACACTTTTCCACAATAAAATGTTTCTTTCTATTTTAATAATACCAATTCTTTTTGCAAATTATGCGAGGTGAGATGCATTGGATGGTGTATGGCAAGGGGTGACTACCAACCCAACAAGTATATCCCCCTGCCGTACACTGGCAATGGTGTTTCTCCTTCCAATTTATCTTGCGATGAATTGTCGCAGGATGAGTTTGCCATGCGATGCATTGACGGTCGATGTGTTAGTTGTGTGACAGATTGACGCAAAATGAATTGACGTGCGATGTGTTGATGGCAAAGAACTTTGTACTCAAATTTAAGACAACCCTCTATTTTTGAAAGCTGAAATTTGGAAAAAAACTGGTCTTGGATTCAGGTAAATACGGTAGGTATCTTTTTTACTTTGTTTTGCCAATCCACATAATACTTGATATTCATGTATGCTATAACTATTTATAAAGTTTGAATATCATGTATATGAGGTTATCAATATATTACAGTCAACTTCAGTTATAATGGATTGCCAAGGGAGGGCAGCAAAAATCCGTTATAACCGAAGCCTGTAATATCCGAGTTCTGTGAAATTACAGCATTTTCTTGCATATATGATGCACTTTTTTCAGAAAAATGTTCCCCAAAATCAGCTTGCGTCTTGTATGCCTAATGAAAGATTATTACTGTTCTCAATAGTAACACTGATGAACACATCCCCAAAATGGAATAATTGGCAGTTATATGTCGCAAAAAAATTAAAATATACCTTATTTATAATTGATAGTGAAAATTTTGTTAATATATGCAACGAATTCCGAGGACGCATTTTCATTATTACGCTTTAATACATGTCCACTCACAGTGATTACAGTTTCAGCACGTTTGTGATGTTTTAATTCCTTATGAGTCCGTTGAATACTGCAATTAATCCCATGGAACAGTAGAATTTGTGTAGATGTCATAAATATTTTATACATATCTAGGATAAATAACGTTACGTATATTGAGATTGCAATGGCTACAAGAATGAAAAGGTATGCCTACACTATTACCTATAAGCTTCAGGTGATTCAATATGCAAAAACGCATGGAAACCGAGCATCAGCACGTCATTTCGGTCCACCTTCCGCACAAAAATTATTTGTGTATGAAGAAAACGAGGAAGAACTGAAGCGGATGAGAAAAGAGAAACATTCTTCATAAGCTTGGTCTTAAATGGCCGCAACTAGATAAAGAAATAATAGGTAGTAGAACAGTGGAAGTTTGGTATTGCTGTATCGATCAAAATCGTTATGTACGAGACTTAAGGAGTTTCAAAAGAAAAAGTAGTTGAGTGTATGTA
This sequence comes from Tanypteryx hageni, assembly GCA_028673005.1. NCBI lineage: Eukaryota > Metazoa > Arthropoda > Insecta > Odonata > Petaluridae > Tanypteryx > Tanypteryx hageni. Next base: position 10,512,485 of record CM054113.1, on the reverse strand, counting down.
TCTTTATTTCATATGCATTCCATTTATCATTTATTCCATTAAATTAAAATCTCATCTTGCACTTAAGTTTAAGTAAGTACTATCGGTAAATGATATCTATACGTGTGATGTGTGCTGTGCACTCTGACAGCTTAATTGTGTCTTCTCCGGGGGGGAGAAGCAGCGGGTCCATTCTGCTAACTTCCTCTACAATTTCGCGTGATATTGTTGCACCACGTAGCATGAATGGGAGTAGTAGGGTACGATGCAGGGGCCGGAGGCGCTTGGGAAGCGAGGGCCTGTGCCTCCAAGGTGTTCTGGAGGCCATTCATTGTCTCGACGAAGCCCAAGAACTTCTCGATGGATGCTGTATTCATCGTATTTATTTCGGCCCTCACTGAATCTTTCACAGGCACCAGAGTGGCGGGCGCAAGACGGCACAAAAGCGGGGGGGGAGAGGAGGTCGGTGAGCCAGGCCGGAGAAGAGGGATGCTGGAAAATTCCACGACTCCTTTGTCAAAACGTTATATCCGAGGAAAATTAATGTTAGAGAATGTCGCAGAAATCCATTATAACTAAGATCCGTTGTACGGAAGACTGGTATAACCGAGGTAGTTACAGTGATATAGCATAGTAAAATGGTCGGGGAATGAAAAAAAATCCGTTATATCCGAAGATCCATTATAACCGAGGTTGTCTATAATACCATCTGCATGCAGAAGATATTTTCTTCAGTTTTAATGTTTTTGTAACAGTATGAGTTCCTTCCACTCAGGAAAGAGTGCAGGGAGATCAGATGCATACTTAATGTATGAGAAACTTTGCACAATATACATTGTATCAATATTTTACTGTAATTGGTGAAGCATGTTTTTCCAATGTAGCTCTGAATCAAATAAATTGTCTTTTATATGCTTTTCAATTATTCTTGAATTCATTTTTGCAGTGACGACGAAGGTGATTATGATGATGATGAGGAGGAAGTTGAAAATACTTCAGAGGAAGAAGAGAGTGATGAAAAGGAAAATGGATCTCACAAAGAAATGGGAGTTGGTGAAAAACCAGCAAAGGAAGTTGACGCTGTTTCTAGCATGGTAAGTCATTAATTTTCATAACTGCTATAAATTGATAATTTTCCAATGATATGATTTAATCCACTACTTATATAATAGCCAATTGTGATGCTCGACTGTGGCGCCTCTGGTGGCAAGTTGTGCTTTAATACAAATAACTAGAGAATGGAGTGTACGATTTAACAATTTTTTCACAATATACTGGGATCTCATGCACATTTTAAACATGTCATCGTCTATCATAATATCGTGGGTTAGATTCCAAGTGTGTTTATTTTCTCCATTTGATTAACGAGGGTACAGGTGCAGCGTATTAATCGTTTGCATTTTAAAATTACTTAGAATCATTGTATGACTTCAGGACTTGGAACAAAGTACAGTGTGTCCTCGGTTTAACGTCGCTTCAATTAATGATGATTCGAGTTCACATCATCCTGACTCAGCGTGACAAAAATGCTGACTGACACTGACACTCAGGTGCATCTGTTGCACTGCTTTTCCAGTTACTGTGGATCACATTATTAGAGTGGGAAAAAGTTTTGGAATGACACATCTTTTATTATATTTGCATTATTTGCATGGTGATATTTTGTAGCAATGGGTCCAAGGAGTGATAGTTATGGGCTCCTTGATGTCCCCTCAGTAGTCATTAAAATCCTCTTAATCCCCTGATTATTGGAAACCTTACAAGCTTTGAGTTATGCAGAAAGGAAGATCTGCTGAGTGCCCTATTTATAAACTTGTTCTGCACTATTGAGTTTAACACTCCCAATTTTATTGTCGTTTGTATCCAGTGTTGCCAATCTAATAAATGTTTAGCAAGATCTAGCGACTTTAGGTTCGATCTAGCACCTAAAACAATAAACATTATGTAACACAAATACCAACCATGTAAGGATCCAAAGAATAATGAATAACAACTGCCAATTATTTATATTTTTAATACTAAGAAATATTACGCAAGCACAGTCAGTGGGTGTAATGCAGCTCTGACAAAAAATTGTTTTTTATTGTTGCAAAGTCACAATCATACTAAAATCTGTCACAAATCCCTCAAAATATTTCAAAACTCAGCTACTAATCAAATGAAGTTATCAGCATTTCAGAAAAGAAAAATATTGACATTTTAAAATGCTCTGGGTATGATACACCCAGGCAACTGTGCTCAACGGTTAACCTCAAGTAAAAACTCATCGGTCCCTATAATTTACATTACTTCATTTTGCTGGATTGGTGTTACATATTTTCTTTTTCTTGTAACTACAGATATTATTGTGAAATGTAGCCTTTTCTGATTTTGGATGCCTTAAAATGAAATGGTGTTGTACTATTTATTTATTTTATGGCATTTCTATGTTAATGTACGTTTTTATTGATTTATTTATGTTCTGATACCATTCGTATCATACGTGGCACCATAAAGCTCCATAAAACACAGTATATAATGTCTTTTTGTGTTTCAACATGTTTTGAACCTGACGTTTTGGAACCACTTATATTATATAATATGGGTTCTTATTGGAAATATTCATTCATTTAACTTGGTTACATTCTACATTGTGATTGTTGAGGACGAATTAATGACATTAATCGAGGACATACTGTATGCCATTGATCTTCAACTGTTGCAGCCATTTCTGCAGCCGACTTTCTTAGTCGTCTGGTAGTGTTGGTATTCTGAACCTTCAAAATCTATAAAGACATGGCCAAAAAATAGCTTCTTCCAGAAATTTGTTAGGGTTTGAACTTGGACGTCCTTCCAGGCACTTGCCCAGTTAAAGATAGCAGACTTAATGTTGTAACCCTTGATATTCTGCAAAGTTCTCTGGCTCCTTAGATCCTCAACTTCCTTCAACACCACCATGACTTTATCCAAAAAATTCTTTCTGTAGAGCCTCTTGCAGGCCAGTATGATTCCTTGATCCATAGGTTGGATTAGGGATGTCGTATTGGGAGGCAAGACACTTAATATTTCCATCTATACTGCAAAGTGTTTCTAGGTTAAGGTGTGAAGGACCATTCTCGAGAAGAAGTATGGCCTTCACGTCTTCAGGGGCAATCTTCAAGGCTTCAGTCTGAAGTTTCGTAACCTCAGGGTCAAAGTGTTGATGAAACCAGTCCCTGGTGATGTCTTGGGTAAACCAGGCATTTGCAGAGTTGTAGTAGATCGCAGGAAATTAGTCCATAGAGTCCTTAAGAATTCGAGGGTTTCTCAATTTTCCCACAATCACAGATTGCAAATGATGGCTGCATTAGCATAGAGAAGTGCAGAAAGTCTCTCCTTGCTGGTCTTTCTTCCAGGTGTTTTTGACACACTTCTCATAGCTTGAGTATTTTTTGGTAGAGACTTCGAAAAAAGCCCAGTTTCGTCTGCATTATATACTTGGTCCACACACAGTCCTGATTTCCCAATGATATTGTTGCACATCACTTTGCATCATCTTCCCTCACTCCAGTCCATGAGCGAACTCTACCCAAAGAACTCTTCCCGGCAACTCAGCCGGCCCAAAACCCCCAGCGAACCAGACCCCTCCCCTCGGTCTCCCTTCACTGCCAGTTAAAATGCCCCCTTCTCCCCTCCACACATGACCCCTCTCACTCCTCCTAGTTGAGTCTCTGCCCTCATGCAAGGGGAAAGCAAGGGAGTAAACTCAGCCTTGAAGAGGCAGTCAAATGGGGAAATAAGGGAGGGAAACTCCACGTAACAATATCATTTAGTTTCTGCCTAAATGGCTCAACTCTTTCAACATCAGCACTCAATAATTCTCCACAAATTTTCTTGTCCCTAATGTTATGCCTCCCTCGAAAATGCCCTAACCAGTCACTGCTTGTAGTAAAATTAGGTATCTTTAAGTGCTTTCCAAGTCTTTCTGTAACTGTAACTCAACACCACGAATGCCAATACCATATGAATGCTGTTGGACATACCATTTATATACAGCTTCTTCCAGTTTTGCATCACTAGGAAGCTTTTAATTTTTCCTAGCTGACACTGAACTTGTAGAGATATTCACATCAAACTTCAGGGAAAATTTCTTAATCTTTACTTTGTTTTATGTTAGACACTTTGTTTTGGTATGCTGAACTCTTCCATAATCTTAGCTGTTGATACACAACTCTCTATCTTCTCAACAACCTTTAATTTATTCACGTTACTTAGGACCTTACATTTCCTTTTCATTGCACTTAAATTAGAGGCCATTGTTAACAGTTAAAATAAATGTAAGGGCACAAAATAAAATATTTTGAGTAATAATTCCTGGGAGCTCACGATTGTTTGTCTGCTGCCTACCAACTATTGACTAGAGATGCTATTGAAATTATGTAAAATTTATTTTCTAGCCTTTTCAAAGAATAAATGTCACTATAAATACTCTGTTACTAAGTAACAGCAACACTTAAGGGAAGGGAGCTAAGGTATCCATTCAAGAAACACAGGTTACTTCTTGGAACTGGATCACTTGAAACAAATATTGAAAAGTAACAATTTAGGAGACATGGCCAACGTGGTGCCGCTGTCAGTGTCAGATGCGATATCCATTGCATCAAGGTCTGTTAGATCGAGGATCTACTGCAATTAGAACTCCTACCAGTCAAGATCTTTCCTCCTTTTGGAAATTTCTTCCTGGCAGCGATTTTCCAAACTTATGCCATCTAGCACCCAGTATTCTTGCAAATTTGGGTCAACATATATTTGCGAGCAGACATTTTCAATTATGAATATAATAAAAATGAGGTTTTAATCAAAATTAACTGATGATCATCTTAAAAATGTAATGCTACTATCTTGTTCAAAAGTGAAGCTTAGCATTGAAGAAATTATGAGCCTGAAATAGATTCAATCACCTCATAAAGGGCAATTTATGTAACAAAGGAGAAGTATATGGGAATGGACAATAGAAGTACCTATATGGGAAGTTATGTTATTTTTTATTGACCTTTAAATGCCGGAGTTAAATCTCTCTTAGTAGACTCTCACTGCTGGATTTAATTTTGACCATTTAAAGTTTTCTTGCATTTGATCAGGAAATATCTTGTATATCTTGAACTATTAGCTATAAAACGTTCAAATAAAAAGCATTATTTAATAAATTGTTTGGGGAATAATGAGATTACGTCTTTTATGGTAAAAGAATGCAAATCTGGCATAATTCTATAATATAACAATGATAAGTTCAATAAAAAACATCAGTGATAATTTTTATAGTTCCTTTTTCATGCATTACAATACAAATTTCATTCTGCAATGCACTTAGAAATCCTGCTTTGTGTAGAATTCTTCAAAACGGGAAAAAACATACAGACCAACATCACATATTTTGCCACTGTATTTTCTCTTCTCTGAGCATACTCGGGATCGAAAGTAATTTCCCTTTACGGGCCAATATTTATTTTCTTTCACCTCTAATCGACCAAATGGGGCCCCGCTTGCACGTTGTCTTCCCTTTTGGAAAGTTTTTGAGGGAATAGCTGACGCCTCTTCTTCAATAAGTTCCCTCACAAAAGCAAGGCGAAACTGCTGATATGTCATTTGCCTCCTCCCCTCTCCCTGACCTTAGTAAAATGTAGGTATTGAGCACTGTGACCTTGAGAAGGTGGAAGAAGAGCTTCTTCGTCCACTTTCAACACCTTTGGACCATGGATAGGTCGGGGTTGGGGAGTCTGAAAGGGGCTAGGCTAACGCTCTCACCCTATTTTGTTTTCTCTCAGTGTGAGATGTTCCCATCCCCAATAGTTAGGTCTACCGCATGTTTGCCTCAACACATCTTGAGAGCAGGCCTCTAGGAGGACCTCTCCTAAATTTCACGCATCCATAACAAATGCAACATATGTGGGTGATTTCCAAACTAAGCGTGCCTGTACAGGCACATAAGGCACCAAACGGGATCCATTTTGCATGTCCATACAGGCACGCCAGGTGTTTAAAGGTTAAATTTTATAAACAATTTTGTATTTTTTTATAATTTCAAGCCCTTAGCATGCAATTTTAATATGGCAACTTATATCTATTCTTACCCTGAAAGGGAAAAGCATGATAGGTAAGTATGTATGTAGCATGCAATTCTTTTTATAGCTGGCAAAAATATTAGGTGGCACCAGAAGTGGATCAAAAAACTTTCCAAGGGGTGATTTACCCCAGTCCTGATAATTTTTAATAATTTCAAGTAAAATAACCCATATATAATTCAGTTATCATATAATATCAAATGTGAACATAAGTTCAATGTTAAATATCCTTATATAATAATTCTCAAGTGTCCATCTGTCACAGTACTTTTGGACATTTCACAATGTAATTAAGAGCTGAAACTTTCACAATCGTTAAACCCCCATGAGGTGGTCCCTAGAAAAATCAAACATCCCAGAAAAAGTCCCAGATTCGACTCTAGGAAACGATTATATTTTCCCATAAGTTTACACAGGATTTTCAATTTTTCCAGGTACAAGATTGATTTCTTTCATTCATCAAAATATGTAAATATGGACCAATTTTCTCCGTTTTTGCTTTATTCAATGGCTAAAACTATAAAAATATCTTATTCTTGCGATGTTTTGATGTTATGCAGAAGAATTTGTCAGAAATACACATATCTGGTCGACATTTTATGGCTTTTTCGTACTCTTTCCGGGTGTTGCCAATGCCTCTGATTCAATCAGCATCTATTAAGCCTTCAAATAGATGAAAGAGTTGCGTTATTTGCTTTGCGCTTTTTATGAATCATCAAAAGTATTGTTGTAGCAACTTCAAACGTAATAGTTTGCAACATAAATAATTGCAGATAATTATTATTCGGTAAACTTCGTGTGGACTGAGGGCGTTTGTAACGATTGACTAAAAGAAAAAATAGTTTTTATTCCAATACTGGAATATTACCTTTTTCATAAGTAAAGTCATTATATTCTACATATTTAATGTTTACTTATGCAAATAGGCCTATGCATCAGTTTGAAATTTGATGATAAGGAGAAATAACACATTGTGAAGTACACCTAGCCTCTGCTTAACATGAGAGATATGTTCCGAAAAAATGTCATGTAATGCGAATTCATGCTAAGCAAATACATACAAACATTTAGAAACCGTGTAATAGGTGAGTGATACATATGAGAAAGGAAAGATTCATTCCATGTCAAATATTAATGTCCAGTTTGATTATGGTTTTACGCATCAAATTTAAATAAATCGATGCTTGAACAATACATAAGTATTTGATGCAAAAACTTACATATTACCGTATTTTCTGGTCTATAACCCGCGCGTTATCTATACAAAAAATATAAAAATCAGGAAAAAACATCATGCGCATTATACAAAGGAAAATAAAATTTTATTGAAATCAATGCATATTAACTTTTACAATTCATTCGAAACCATAAAAATCATCACCTGAGTCAATGTCAAATGATTCAATAGCACTCATAATTTGGTCAGGCATGTTTGAAACTTCATTTTCACAAGAATCACCTTCATCATCTTCAAATTCTTCCGTGTCTGTCATAGGTGTATCACTAAGAGCCTTTTCAAAACCGTTTTTTACACAGCTAGCCGTCACAAATCCCCAACTCTCAACAATCCAATTACACATTTCTGCATAGGATGGTCTTTTCACTTTCCCGGAGTTAGTATATTGATGCACACCCGCTAACATCCAATCCTCCCACTTAGCTCGCAATTTTGATTTAAATGACTTGTTCACGGACAGATCTAGCAGTTAAAGTTTTTTGGTTAAACCACTGGGAATGATAGCTAGCTTTGAATATTTACCGACCACTTTTTTAATTTCAGGCGTCACATGACAACGACATGAATCCATGACTAACAGTGACTTCGTATTAAAAAAGGCAGATTTTCGCTTTCTCCACACACTGTCCAACCAAACCCTCATCATTTCTTGGTTCATCCAACCTTTCTCATTTGCAGTTACTACAATGTCCATAGGAAAGCATTCTTTCGGCCCAGTCTTTCGTTTAAAAATCACCATAGGAGGAAGCTTAGAACCATCAGACATTGCACACCAAACAACTGTAAAATTCGACTTCTCATGCCCAGTAGTTGCTACAGAAACATCTTTCACCCCTTAGGGTTCACAGTTCTAGCACAAGGAAGATCAAAACTCGCTGGAACCTCGTCCATATTGCTGACATGCATTGCATCAACTCCAGACATGTTTTCTTTCATATATTGTCTAAACTTAATCATTTTCGCCTCCCAGTCCATCGGTAATTTTTGGCCGATGCTTGTCGATGTACGAACACACAAATTGTTTCTCCTCATGAAACGGAATCCCCAGGAAGGATATGCTTTGAAGCCTACGATGTCCATCTCTTGAGCAATGCATTTCGCTTGCAATAAGACCCTTGTTGTTGAAATCCTAATGCCTTTTGCCCTTTCTCATATCACCCACTCATACAGTTCTTCCTCGAGTTCTGGCCAAAAGCATTTTCTAAAACGCATTGCTCGTTTTTTCCGATGCAACTTTTTCAGCACCAATTCGCCTTTACGCCATTCTTGTACACTTGATTCCCCTACGTTAAACTTTCTTCCAGGCTCATGATTTCCTTTTTCTATAGCGAATTTTATGACTTCTAATTTAAACTGCGAAGTGTATGATTTTTGCTTTCGCATATTTTCGTTTTCCATGGTAAATTAAAAACTTTTTTAATACCGACGCCAAGCTAATTCAAGACTCCATAATACCATGTGGTGTACAGTGAAAACAACTGAATAACGGAAAACCACAGCAAATTTTAATCGATTAATTTTTTTTCAGGAAGCGCTTGTTTCAAATCGATTTTTTTACTGCGCGTTATCTATACATTTGTACCAGGTTTGAAGAAAATCACTTGCGCATTATCTATAAGGTGCGCGTTATAGACCAGAAAATACAGTACTATGTGCATGAACCTTATGTATTAGATGTAAAAGACAATTATAACAAGACCGTGAGCTAGTCCTTCATGTAATGCACAGTCACTCATTGAAGTGAAAAATCTGTACGCTATTAAAATGTCTAGTCTGATCAGCATAAAATTTCATATTTAGCATTTGTATTAGTAAGTCAAGAACTGATTAGTTTATGGTAAACATCGATCAACCAGAAGTGGGTGTTTACTCTTGTCCCTTATCCGTATTTAGGCATTCTTTACCAGCGAAGCTGTAATAGTTGAACACCTTATGGGCATGTCTGGTCCATCCATCCATCTTAACTTTCATCTCCTAAACCGCTGGATGGATTTTAATTAAGTATGAGCCATCGTTATTAATATTTATCGCTCAATTGTGATTTTTAACTGAATCCATCAATTAGAAATTTCACTTTACATAATTACTTTAATAATCTTATACTAGTATCTCGTTAAATAGCATCTGTCAAGCAACAATGAAATACCCAACTTTTCTCTCCCTAGCTCTTATATGATCTGTAAGGTATAGATTAAAAAATTTATTTAGAGAACTACATTTACTACATGCAAGTCCATGATACCAGATACTTACAAGTTTAGTTTTGGAGATAGAAATTCTAGAAAATCCTGCGCAAAACATCACATATTTTGTTTATATTGATCTCTAAGGTGGTTCTCTCAGCAAACAAAAATTAAAATCCATGTTTTCCTATCCCACGCTCTTATATGATGAGGTATAGTTTTAAAAATTTATTTGGATAGAGGACAACATTTACTATAAGATAGTCTGCAAGACCACATAATTACAAGTTATGGCTTCAGAGATAAAAATTCGAGAAAATCCAGATCAAAACATTGCATATTTTGTTTACATCAATCTCGAAGACGGTTCTCTCAGCAAACAACAACTAAAAATCCATATATTTCTCTCTCGTGCTCTTATATGATCTGTGAGGTGTAGATTTAAAAAATTTATTGGGATAGAGAACAACATTTACTACAAGATAGTCCCCGAGACCATATAATTACAACAGTTTCAGAGATAAAAATTAGAGAATCGCCCAATCTTTCGATACCATTGCATACATATTTCCCGTTAAGAACACCTTTGAAATCTGTGTATTCCATTTATGGATTATACTTTTCCATCTTGTTTTGAAATATTTGCTTTAATATTTGATGAATGTAAAAAAGTATTGGCATAAAAGGTGTAGGAAATTTAATTTTCTGTGTTTGTTCAAAACATTTTCCCATATAATGCATTGTTTAAGAGATATTTTTTAAATTCATTTTTTAGCTGCCACCGCCATGCCACTGACTGGCGACTATTGTAAACGGTTTACACATAGTTACATCTTAATAACACTCCTTTTTATTTTCTTAATTGTTGCAGCTTCCTGGCTATATCCAATAAGAAGGCTATGGTTTGTGTTTATTTCTGTTCTTTGTAAAATCTAAATTTTTCTCGCAGTTACTTAAAATATAATGTGAGGAGATAAGGTGCCTATGATAAAAGCTTAGGAAACACATTATTTTCTTAGAATATTATTTTACCTGCATTTTAAAAGAGAATAGTAGTATTTTATTGACAATTAAATTAACATTGGAGTATTAAATTAACATTTATTTTTGAGAAAATAAACTTTTGGCATTTTTGCGGGAACATTGGGCACCTTGCAGGCGGCACCTGTGGAAAATGCCAACTTTGCCATACCCTAGTTATGACACTGATTACCGGTACATATGGAGAAAGTCGTGTTGGCCACATCAGATTTTCAATTTTTAGAGCGTGACCAACCAACCAACACTGGTGTCTTATATAGATAAATAATCAGATTTAACGTGAAATGGTAATTAGCACGTTTTTTCTCAAGGTCCCAATTCCATTCCATTTAAAACTTGTTAAAAATATTTGGTTAGTGCATCTTAAAAATAATGATGTTTCCTGGTTAGTACGTTCGATGAATCGTTGCAAAAAAAGTGCCACTTCATAATTTGCCTCTTAAGTAAAGGTGAAACAATAAAAATGCAGATGCAAGTTATAAATCATTAAAAATGGAATAGTAGGTCCCTCAGTTTTATGATCATATAACAAATATGTTGGTCCTCATCGGGCTCATCCAGACACAATCAGCATTTTCGTGATGTCACGTAAGAACAAATAATGGCTAATTAGATGTAGCACTATAGACAACGTTCCATTCCACATATTCTCAAAGCAACGATATCGCCATCTGCTAGACCATGTCAATAGATGACATACATAAACAGCAGGTGGCAGAAAATGAAGATGGTGATGATGAAGAGGAACCAGAGCCATAATCTGTTCCCAGTCTGTCAAAAACCATTAAGGCTATGGACGTAGTATACCAATACTTGACTAGTTTTGTGGTAGAAGATGATGTTATCAATCTAATTACAAAGTTGGACTCAAAAATTTATGGACTGGGAATTAAAAATAAAAAACCAAGTACTGTGGACAAGTTTTTAAAGTACCGTATTTTTCAATAGATAACGTGCACCTAATGTATAACGCGCACCTCGATATTTACACTGTTCATTATAATGTATACATAATGCGCAGACGAAAGTTTTGATACTTAGATATATTGGTACTTTTGCATTGGGTTAGGTTCCTGTTATTAACGTTACAAATCAACAACAACAGCATATTAACGCATATTCAATATTGCAGATTCTTTTATCAAATTAATAACAGTATTAGTTTTCGTTTAGACTAGACTTGCTTCAACAGCCAAAACTACTAACGCCTCCAGTGCCTGAATAATGTACTTCGTAGTCACAACATCTATACATCTATTCCAAATATGTAGGAACATTGTACTCTGCCCCACCAGGTTGGGTTAGTTAGTTGAATGTTTTCGTAAAAAAAATTCCAACAAAAAATTTATTTAAACATCCAATACACCAAGAAAATTAACAAAAAACTAAGTTTTATAAAATACATGATGCTATGACAACGCAGTCCATTATTCGGTCGCTAGAGGCATTTCTAGTTCTCAGTTCTGACTAGAAAAAGCAGTATTCCGTCTTTTGTTCTCAGCTTTTATCTGAAGAGACACGTGGTTTGTTTTGTTGCCAATACTTAGATTTTTAAATTTAATAGTTATCCATGGAAAACAACAATAAATCTAGGAGAAAATCCTGTACAGTGCAATTCAAGCTCGAAGTAGAAGTAGCCAAAGAAAAAGGGAATCGTGAAGCTGGCAGACTGTTTAATGTTGGAGAAACCAGTGTTCGCAAATGGCGGAAGACTGAAGCGGTTCTGAAGTGTTTACATCAAAGGAAACGTGCTATGCGGTTTAGAAAGTACTTCTGACCAACCATAGAAAAAAACTTTTTGATTGGGTTGTTTGTGAAAGAGCAAAAGATATGAGAATTTCTACTGTCTGTGTGTCACAAGAAGCAAAAAGAATTGCACAGAACGATAACATCAACGATTTCAAGGCCTATCCATCATGGGTTTTTGGTTTTATGAGGAGAAACAGTTTAAGTGTGCATTCTTCGACAAGTGTTGGACAAAAATTACCTTGTGACTGGGAAGCAAAAGTGGCCAAATTTCGATTGTTCCTGCAAGAAAACTTGTTTGGCGTTGATCCTGTTCATTTTGGAAACATGGATGAGGTTCCAGTTAGTTTTGACTTACCTAGTTCAAGGACTGTCAATCTAAAGGGAGCAGGAGGTTTCGATTGTGACAACCGGCCATGAAAAGTCGAACTTTACTGTTGTTCTTTGCATAACTGCAGATGGTTCAAAGCTGCCACCGATGGTGATATTTAAAAGAAAGACAGTTCCCAAAGGTTGCGATTCAAAAGTCATTATTATCACGGCAAATGAAAAAGGGTGGATGACTTCTGAGGTAATGAAATTTTGGTTGGAGAATGTGTGGTAAAAGAGAAAAAGGGCATTTTTCAACCCGAAATCATTGCTAGTAATGGATTCATGTCATGCACACACGACGGCAGAAATAAAGACGATAGTTTGTAAATATTAAAAAATGGCTGTCATTCCTGGAGGTTTGACAAAATTACTCCAACCCCTTGATCTTTCAGTGAATAAATCATTTAAAGGCAAGTTGCGGGCTAAATGGGAAGACTGGATGATGGATGGCATCCATGAATACAGCAAAACAGGGAAGATGAAAACACCATCTTATAAAGATATAGTGGCATGGATTGTAGAAAGTTGGGGTGCTGTAACTGAAAGTTGTGTAAGAAATGGTTTTATTAAAGCACAAGGGAATGCAACGGTGTCCGAAGATAACGATATTCTAAATGATGATGTATCTTCTGAAATCGAGGTCCAAGATGTACCAAAAGAAATCTTCAATGCAATTGACACTTTCATGATCGAGTCTGGTGACGAATTTTATGGATTTGAATAATTTAATGTAATTATCTTTAATAAATCTTAGTAAATAGTTTTACCTTATTCCAGAGTTTTATCATTTCATGTGATCTAACTTACAAAAATTGTTGTTTCCCATTAATACCTAAGTACCGGTCTTTTTGTTATTTGTCGTATTTAGAGCTTGACTGCTTTATAATAAAGGAGTATTTCATGAATTCATTCATTTAATATGAAAATATATGTAGTCTTTTACTATTTAAACTTTTAATTACAATTTGGCTAAAATTCGAAACTTCAGTAAATACTGCTCACTTGAGATACGTTATTTTCGAACATTTTTAAAATCTACTTTCAGATTGTAGTAAAATATGTTTAAACTCAAAAATAATATATTCTTAATTTACGAAAATCCTATTTTAAATACTTGTGTAGGCTGAGAAAATGAGACAAATGATTATGAATTGTCAAGATGGCTAAAAGCGTAATAATGCCATAACTCGTAAACTTATATTCGCTTTTAAAATTTTCATTTTTTCTTATGTATACCGCGCATATCCTTTTTTGCCGAATTATAGATTTTTTGTGTAGATAACGTGCGCGTTATCTATCGAAAAATACGGTAAATTTAAAACATTTTCATGATTTTCATGCGAGTTCAACCATGGACGGTTCACAATTTATCTAGCCTTTGATTCGATATATTGTTTGGTAGTCTATAACACAGCATAGGTGCCTACGGAATGCTTTCTACGGGCAAACGTTGATTAAAGTAGTAGTCTGTGAATGTATGTAACTTGCTTAGCATGTTTTCCTTGTTAATACATTCATTTGTCCTGTCCCCTGCAAAAACGTACTTAGCAGGTTTTACTGTATTACATTCATATTTACATACAGAGAGAATGAGTTTTTAAAATGTTAATTCTCGTTTATGTGAAAATGTTGTAATGAATATGCATTGAAGGACTATAAAAAAGCCTTCCCATGTTTGTAAATATTTAAAATAGACTTGTTGTAATGTAAGGAAAATTAAAAGTAAGTACGAATTCAAGTTTTTTCAATTTCCCCAATAATATAACAGATTAGCCGTTTAATTTAGTCCCTAATTGGTTAAAGTGGATAATTTGCATTTCCTTTTTCCCTTATATTTTGTGCTGAAATTAATTGTGTATTACATGTTAATTCCTTCTGATGGTATATTTTCTCTTTTTTTGGCAGATGTCAGTGGAACAGTTCCTTGGTTCTCCTCTTCCTTCATCTTTTGTTTCCTTGGGAAAAGATAGAAAAAACATCCTTTTGCTGAGGATAAAACAAGTAAGTTTTCATTTAAACTTCACTTCTTTCATTCTGGCATTAACTTTTATCTAACAAACGTGCCCAAAGAGTGCCATATAGTGGATTCACTTGCTGCCGAATGGGCCATATCTGGCCCACTTAGCTCTGAGACTGCTTATAGAGGTTGTATTTGACAGACAGTTGGGGGCTTGGGAAGACAACACCTAATAACATCATGGCAGGCCGATGCAAGAATGCCAAATTATTTTTTGTTCCCTTAGCAAATACCATCAATTCAGAAACGACTCTCTTTTGACTGCTAACCTAGAAAGTCGAGAGGCAGTTCATCATATTTGTCAAACATTCTTGAAGGCCACAAGTTATACCAAGCATTTTTCAATGTTGCAGCTGTTACATCAGTCCACGCATGAGCTTGAATTTAAATTGCATCCTTAATATTGAATCCTTTTTTAAATGTATCAACACTTAGATACATACTGCAGGCAACAAGCAATTTCTGCATAAACCTGATGATGATGCCAAGCATTGAAACCTGGGTCGTGAATTTTCTAAATAAAAATTGTGGTATTGTATAAGTTATTTTTGTCGTGTTTTTTAAGATGGAATACCACCAAGTGAAGGCCCATACAGTCAAGTTTCTACATAAATTGTTTTCTGTAATGACATTTCAGTGATCGTAAAAGGCCCTGGTCCATGAGCTGAATTAGAGATGTACAATTTGGTGCTAAATAAACAGCACAAACATTACTCGACACCAAAAGAGATGCATCAGGATGGGCAGGGCAGTTATCTAATAACAAAATTATTTTGCAGTTGTCACCTAGCCCCTTAGATCTGCAATGTGCACGAGCCTCCGGCACAAAGTGATTTTCAGACCAATCCAATATTATTTCTGATGTCACCCAAGCATGTTTATTTGCATGGCAATGGATGGGAAAACTCTGTACCTGCTTTAAAGCATGAAGGTGTGCACTCTTACCAATTACAGTCAATGTAAGTTTGTGTGTGCCTTCTGCATTTCTGCATGCAATAACCTTCAGCCTCTCCTTTGATTCCTCCACTCCACTCGCCATATCCTCATCACCATCTGCAAGTGTCCTATGAGGAAGACACTTCCAAAATAGGCCAGTTTTGTCCGCATTATAAATTTGCTCGACAATAAGACTTTCATCTGCAATGCACATAAATTTGTCAACAAATTCCTCTACAGCCGCTGAATCAATGCTAAGTTTTTTTCCAGACACTGCTAATTTTCATATACCATGTCAAAGCTTGAATCGATGGAGCCAACCTTGAGAATAATCAATCTGGTAGTTTTCAAGTCATTGTGAAATTTTTTTGCTTGGTGTCTCAGCATTAGGCCTGAAACAGGTACACCTTCACTTCTTCACTGATGAAACCACTCAAACAATACTCGATCAACATCATTTACCCATGCTGTATGTAGTGTTTTGGGGCTGCACATAGCTTTAGGTGTGTCACTCTCTGTATAAAATTTCAGTATTTCATTTTTTCTTCTTCAAGTCATACAAAGTGGAACTACCGATGCCATATTCTTTGGAAAGTCTCTTCGCTGAAGTGCCTTTTTCAGATTTTCTCAGTATTTCGACTTTTTTTCTCAGTCGTTCGAGTTTTCTGTTTATGTTTTATAACACCACTCATGGAAGGGTTTTCTTCTTTTTCTTGAAGCCATTTTAAAGTAAAGGTTTTAGAGGCCCACATAGGGGTATTAATTGATAATAAGTTAAACTTCACAGTACACATAACTGCAACAAAACGCAAAGCTATGTCCCTACTAGGAATATTATACAGATTTATGGACATAAAGGATGCAGCTTCCCTTAAATTATACTTTTCCACATTAGTCTTCCCAGTTGTGAATTATGCTTCCCCTATTTGGTCTATGGCTGCAGCCTCTAATCTTTCTTCTCTTGATTGCGTACTAAATTTCTTTGTTAGAATAGTTAAATATCGTATACCCTCTCTCCGGACTTCCTCTAAGGAAGCCATCCTAACGGCCTTGTCCCTAGACCAATTTTCGGTCTCTCGACAAAAATCTGACCTCTCCTTATGTTATAACATTTTAAACTCTAATATAGACAGTCCAGAACTCTTGGCCTCTTTCGGTTTACGAGTACCCTCTAGAACAACACGCTCTATGGATTTACTCCACATTCCAACCACAAGGTTATCTATTGTTAGGCGCTCTCTTTTTTTCCGTCTTCCTACCCTATTTAATTATCTACCTTCCCACATAGATCCGTTTATCCTTTCCTGTAAATCATTTATCAAAGGTTCTAGAGCTCATTTACCTCATTCTCACCTCTAATTTCTTTGTGCTCTATCCGCAGTGTTATTTTCCCTTTTCTCTTTCGTGTTGTATTCTTATTATTATTATTATTCTCTGTTTTTTTCCTGTTTTTTATTCGCTTTTATTTATACTCATGATGTTATATATTTCACTCTAAAATGGCGAATGCTGTATGTGAAATTTTTAATTAAATAAATAAATAAATAAAATAGTGCTATTTTAAATAAAACTTATTTGTTTAATATGTAATATAAGAAAACTTGCTTTGTAAAAAACACCACTATTTATTCACCTGAAGATGACATTTAATTGTTGAAACCTGGGTCATATTTCTGCTAAATAAAGTGGTGTTTTTAGTGATTTTTCCTATTTAAAATATTTATGTAAAATTTTTGAAAATTGTTTCTGAAATTACCAAGAACATGGTTCATTTGTTTCTGTCACTTATTAGAAACGATCTTAATAATAAATCTCTCCTTTTTTATCGGGCTGGATTGGTGCCCATACCTCGGAGCATATTCGCCTTCTAATCGGAGCTTACGTGAGAGGGTTGAGTATTAAAGACATGTTTGCGTAACGTAATACAAGAGAGCCCTAACCAACAGGATGACACATATCTGGCCTTTCTCTGTCATTCTCTCATGGAAAACCATTAAGCTTTCACTGAACCTGTCTTTCCTAACCCTCCTTGTCCTCTCATGTCACCATCTCACTAGTGTTTTGTTTAATTACCATTATATTGTCATTTTCATAATACATGTAGTTTTTATAATTCATCTGTATTTGTTCTATAGCTTCAGGGTTGAAGAATGTAACCCTGCCTCCCCCCATATTTCTTATGAAGAAAATACTCTTGCTTAATGTGTTACCACTTAAAATCACATTTTTCAGGATTGCATCTACAACATTAAACAGGAGATTATGTGCATATCAAACTAATAATGAAGTTAAAGTTGCATATAAAGCATTTAATGATAAGATTTTTTATTTTATAGTATAATTTTTTATGAAAAACTATATTTCTCCAGGTAAAGTAGTTACATGCATGGGATATTTTTAAAATACATCACAACAGCAAGTTTAAGTCTATTTTTCACATGTGCTCATTCTAAAAAAATTTACATGACTTCCAAAGCCCTCTTATGGAAAAATGTTGCTGAGAAATGAGATTTCTGACATCATCGTGATGATAAGAGAAAGAGTTATGTTTTGTTGCATGTGTGTGTATTTTGAATTCCCTGCTGCCTAACCAAACAAATATTGCCCCTTTTCATGGCCATTTCCAATATAAAAGAACTAATTTCCAAAACTTCTATTGCTTCGGAATCACCTTTCTTGGTTATTTATTGTTCGTTGTATTGTGCATCTTCAAGTAGAGAAAGGAAAAAGGACTGTACTGAAAAATTTTGCAGCTCTTCCGCAGTAAATGGAGTCCTCAAGTACCTGTTCCTTCATTAGCGCATCATTACTAAGCCCTTCCTTATGAGTTTTGACTAGGAATGGAACGATCGGTTCTTCGTTTCCTCGATTCTGCCAGTTCTCTCAAGAACCAACATAACCTGAACCAACTGTTTATAATCCGGTTCTTTCATTTTGATCCTCATTTTAATTTTTTTAAATGATTGCAATTCAGAAGCAGACACTAACCGGAAAGCAACCGCCTCATTCCGCCATATTTTTTCGCAACTACATTCGATTTTTGATGCATATATCAATGATGGAAATTGTGGGTTTACTACAACACAGAATATATTTTTATGCTGGATGTGTTATCAGTTTCAAACAGGATAAGTAAGTCTGAATTTTCTTTATTTCATTAGGTAAGAATAGCTTTGTAGCACATAAAAAAATCAGGATGACGAATCAGTTCAACGAACGATAGTTCCGCAAAAATATCTATAAAAAAATTGAATGATTGATGGGTTCTGAACTTCCGGCATTCAATATTTTGTTCATGGCTGTGTGTTTTTATAATGTAAAAATTCAAGTAATATTTTGAGTCAAATCCATCAGTTTCACGTGTTATAACTTACCCAACCCAACAGTATTGTGACATAATTTCAATTATACTTATAATGACAATAATTGACACCTGCAAATGATAACTAATCCCTTTAACAACAACACCGTAACTTTAATAACAACATTATAAGATGACTAGACGCAGTTTTTCATGGCCTTATTAGCAGACGTCCTTGTCTCTCTACCACAGTCAACGTCAGAGCGATTTATTGTTAGAGGGCACATTTTGGAGTGGCGATTGGAATTATTTGTCTTTGTTTGTGTTTTGCGAGTGATCTTCAGTTTTTGGGGGAATAAAAACTGCATTACGATGAAGAAAATAGTAGTTATAATGCATGGAATAATTTTTTTTTAAATGTTGTGCAAGTTTTATCGACGATATGCTGGAAATTGCGAAAAAAACTTTTTAAAAAATCAGAAAAAAATTTTGGTCCCTTCGGGAATCAAACCCCGGCAAAAATATTTGAAATCCAGCTCGTTTCCCCTAGACCAACGCTCCTTGATAATTAGGAAAGGACTTTTAATGTTCTTATTACGTTGACTCTCGGATCGCGATTTTCAAAGGGCATTTTCTCGTAAACGACGTCGAGTTGGCACCTATGTAGAAATAGGAGTCCGTTATTTTACATATACTTTCATTCTGCAAAGTCTCAATCCGATGCGAGTGTCACACCTTGGGGGCTTCCCTTGTAAGTTCCCACCCCTTCTAAGAGCGACAATCAGCTCCCGCCCCTCCTTTTTGCACTGGAAATAGCAAATTATATGTATAGCAGAGGCGTATATTCAGGGTGTGCTAGGTGTGCGGTGCACACCCACGGATTCGCAATGTCACAGATATTATATTTTTGCATTTATTCCTGTTAAAGACTCCCCTAATCGTTTTCTGGCTTCGCGTGATTCCTAAAATCAAATCCAAAACATTTCTTCGTACGGAAATTCATTCGCTATTGTCTTTCATGCATTTTCTTTCTTTGAAATATTTGTGAGCCCATTATTCTTGAGGATTCCTCAGCAATCAATGTTATTCATGCATTTCAAATTTCTGTAACCTTTATTTGGTAATCAAAAATTCTTTTTCTTCAATCGGGGTTTGACTGAGTAGCTAAAATACTGACAAAGCAACGACTTGGTTACAAGGGCGAATAGCCTTCTCTGCTTACCACTTCTTCGGCAATATGGCAGAAATGTATTCTATATCACCACTACATTGTGTAGTTTATATCACCTGATACCCATGCAATCGTTCTGAAGCTTTAAATACAATGTTGTAAAAGAATGTTCAAAAATTAGCTGTGTAAAAATTTTGATATGATTATTCAGCATTTTTGAGAATCTGGTGACCCCATTCCCCCATTGCGTCGGATAATCGATGATCTACTGTATTAAAAATAAAAACAACATTATGTATTATACCCTCATGTTGTACAGACATCACCTAAGTATGGTCTGTGGGTCATATTCAGCCTGCACAGTGATTTCATCTGGTCTGACTTACCTCATCATTTTCTTTCAGCCATGCATATTTGTATAGGCACAGTAAACCCTCATTAACACGAACACATGGTTTACATGAACAAATATTTTCCCTGGCACTGAATGTATGGATTAATGTATGTGAGTTGCAGGGGCGTATATTCAGGGTGTGCTAGGTGTGCGGTGCACACCCACGGATTCACAGTGTCACAGATATTATATTTTTGCATTTATTCCCGTTAAAGACTCCCCTAATCGTTTTCTGGCTTCGCGTGATTCCTAAAATCAAATCCAATATACAATGTTTCATGAAGAGGAGAAGTTTCGGCGCGTAAACATTGTATCACATTCACGTTAATAGCCCGGGTGTGCGGTAAGTAATACGAGCAGCTTTGAGCCCTTTAAACATACGTACAGATGGCGCAGCGGGTCAAATTCTTAGCCTCCTTGTGGTTTTAAACAGTCCAGAAGGCGTGGCAGGGTGTGCGCTGAGACAACAGCACCCAGAAGTAGTTAGCGGTTGTGATTGGCTATTGTGTGAACCAATCCAATTCAACGTTGTTACTTGTCATGAAATCCTGTTTTTGTTTTCTGAGTTTCGTCTGTTTTGCGTGCGTGGGGTAAGGTGTGAACCGACGTGTTTATGACACCGATTTAGACAAGTTTTTAACATATATTTATAATTTTTTAGATATAATTTGTAACTTTTTGCCCATATTTACAATGGTAAACAGTGTTGACGATGTACTGAATGCCCCGTTTTCTGCCAGAGCTTTTGCGGATTGTATGAACATAGTCGAAGAAGGTAAGCCTCGTCCTCCTCTTCCAAATTTACTGTGCAAGCACAAAGATGCAAAAACTGAGTACATGAGACATTTCTCTGTTTCACAATACGATTCAGTAGAATGGTTAACTGGATGTGAAGTGCTGTCAAGACTTTTTTGTTGGCCTTGTTTATTATTCTCCAAAGAGAAAGGTGTTTGGAATAAGCACGGGTATTCCGATCTTAATCATTTAGCTGCAGCAATGCAAAAACATGAGCGCTCCCAGCCACATGTTCAGTCATTTTTAAATCTTAAGATGTTTGGAAAACAAAGAATTGACACTCTCATTGACAGCCAAAGAAAAATTGAAATTAGTCGTCATAATGAATAAGTAAAGAAAAATAGAGACGTTTTAAAAAGATTAATTGATGCTGTATGTTATTTGGCTAAGCAAGAGCTTCCTTTGAGAGGTCATGATAAGTCTGAAGATTCAGCCAACCGAAGGAATTATATAGAATTTTTAAATGTGCTCCGTGAGTATGATCCTCTTTTAGACAGTCATTTAAAGGCATCGACTGTATTTCGAGGAACTTCTCCCACAGTACAAAATGATATCATTAACGCTATATCTGATGTGGTTAAAGATGCTATAAAGAAAGAAATTTCTTCTGCTACATTTG
Organism: Tanypteryx hageni; assembly: GCA_028673005.1. Taxonomy (NCBI): domain Eukaryota; kingdom Metazoa; phylum Arthropoda; class Insecta; order Odonata; family Petaluridae; genus Tanypteryx; species Tanypteryx hageni. Next base: position 10,490,614 of record CM054113.1, on the reverse strand, counting down.
TGGCCATTCTTCTGGATGAAACTTCTGATGTAATGTCGAAATCGCAGCTATCAACTGTTTTCCGTTTTGTCCATAATGGGCAAACACACGAAAGGTTTATCGGATTTACAGACGTAAGTGATGATAGAACGTCTAGTGGTCTTTTTAAACAAGTTGTAAACAGAGTTGAGGAATTTAATATTAAGGACAAGTTGGTCGGCCAAACTTATGATGGTGCCTGTGTAATGAGTGGACATATTAATGGGTTGCAGAGTAAAGTTATCGAGGCCTATCCTTCAGCAATATTTACGCATTGCTAAGCTCACGTTTTGAACTTAGTTCTGAAGCAAAGCCTCTTGAATATCAAGGAATGTAGATTGTTTTTCCAAACTATCAGTGGATTGGCAGCATATTTTTCTAAATCATCGAAAAGAGTAAATGCTTTGCAAGATTTTGTTGCTAAAAAATTACCCTCCGTCGCACCAACCAGATGGAATTTTACTTCCCGTTTATCAAACACAGTAAAACGCCACAGAAGTCAACTTATTGCATTTTTTGAACACATTGTGGAGAATTCTGGGAATTGGGGCGTGGATGCTGTAATCAAAGCTCGTGGTTTTCTGTAATTCTTGCAAGATTTTCAAACAATTTTTTTGCTAGAAATTTTTTCTGTTCTGTTTGGCTATATTGATGTTTTGAATAATATATTGCATACATCATCCTATGACATATTGTACTGTTGTAAAAAAGTGCATGATACTATGAAATAGCTTAGGAATGTCAAGGAACATGGATTTGATGATATTTGGGTCTCTGCAAAGAAAAAGCATACGGTTGAGTCGTCGAAGCCTAAAAGACGAAAAGGATCTATAGAAGAGGAGAAGAGCGCGTGCCTTCGATTATACCAGAGAATAGTCGACTGCATGTGCCTGGAGATGAAAGAAAGATACTCTTTACTTTCGAAACTTGAGTTTTTCAACTTCTTTGTAGCGAAATATATGATCAGTATGCGAAAACTTTTCCTGATGGTATTCTAGAAAAATTAAAGAATTTCTACGGACCAGTATTTGGCTACGTTTGCCTAAAAAATGAACTAAGAGTGCTCTTTTCTTCTGATGAATTTGCGAGGAAACCAGTGCATCACCTATTAAAATTCATGCAAGAAAATCAGCTTCAGGTTGCATTCAAGGAGATTTATAAATTAGCGGAACTTATCATGACGATTCCGAGTTCTACTGCTACAGTCGAGCGTTCTTTTTCGGCTATGAAGAGAATACATACGTGTTATAGAGGAACACAAACGCAGGAAAGGTTATGCGGCCTAAGTTCACTCGCCATTGAAAAGACATTGCTGGCGGAACTGAAGAAAAGACCTTCATTTTATGATGATGTGCTAACAAAATTCCTAAGGCAAAAGAGGAGATTGGAACTGGTGTATAAATAAGTAAGTAAAATGAGTTTTTTTAAGCCTTTCTTTGTTTCAATCCGGGAAATAATATTTTCCCAAGTGATTACTTTTTCAGATTTCTGTGCGTATTATATGGTTGTACATATTTAAAAATCGAACAAAATACAGATAATTCGTACCTCACTCTAGTATCTTCTCACAACGAAGCGTTAACCATTCTCACATAAACGGCGCGCGTGATGCATAGCTCAAGTCTATTTGACGGGGAACCTTTGTGTTGTCCATAATTATGGATTGTATAGTTAAAATCATATCAGTTAGTAAATTAAAGTATTCAAAATTATTCTAATATTAATTGCATTAGACCAATTAAGAAGAGTGCTGCTGCGCTATGCTCTCTTAAAACTTTCACACGTCGATAAAAATGCAATCGTACGTTCAAATTAACACGTGAATTTTGTAGCTCGGGTTGCATACCCCCTCCCCAATAAAAGCACACCCAACCTAAATGGGCACGCGACGCCACTGATGTATAGAGATTGTAATTGTTAATGAAAATATATTGCTTTAATCAACATAATTTTTTTAATTAGGCAAACTGTGAATAATGACTAATTATTGAAAGTGGCGTAAATTCGTGTTTTAAAAATCGGATGTGTCCAACAGATGACTTTCTTCATGTAAATAAAGTGCAATATGGTCCCTTACTTAAATACATGTATAAATAAATCTAAATTTTATCCAACCCGGATCGATTTTACTTCAGAAGGTCGATTTTACCCTATCTAAATATTCTACCTATTAGGACAGTGTGTCATTTGAGGTGATGACATCAGCGTTAGTCATAAAATGGGAACTTCTTTTTATATAATATATTAGCATAAAATCCTGTTGAATTTCAACGAGAAAACTAGAAGAGTAATATCTTATTATGTATTTCTAGTGAGGGGAGAGGAAGAGGGAAAGGAACATGGATTAAAACAACAAGAAGTCCTTGGGATTTAACAATGTCATTGTCGTCAAGGTATTAATTGTTAAAACTTAAAAATTTTGTCTATTAATGGGAATAAACGTGAAGTGCGAGAGATTTCGAATCCAAAAAGAAAAAGACCCTAAAAATAGGAAACCTTGATCACTTGTCTTTAAAACTATGCAGGGCCGAAGTTTGTAAGTTAAATTGTCCAATTTATATAAGCAAATGAACAATAGCCTGCACTATCAAAACTCAATATTTAATGTATTTTCTAATGGAAATTTTGTTTACGTCTTTAAAAGTTATATGGCTTTGATAAAAAAATTTAAAGCTCCAAAATCTTACGGCTTGCTAAATGCAGCTACGTACCAATTTTCATTGTGTTATCTCATATGTTTTAAAAGTTATGAAGAATTAAAAGCGCGGCGGATTACTTTCATGCGTTAGGCTTATGTGTATCTGAATATTGAAATCGGCGTAAAACAACGTTTTTAAAGTATTAATTTCTCGAAAACGAGACAGCATGGGACAAAAATCCGAAACACGATTCTGCTTATTTTCTATATTTTACCTGTAAATGTTTCATTAAAATCCGTTTACCAATTGTCGCAAACTCTCCTTGTAAGTCGAGTTACCACACCAGAATTTTTTCCTACCATTACAGTGGCAATTGCAATCCAGTTTCTTTTTCAGTAGCCTCGTGCAAACTGTGCATTTTTAGAGTATGCAGGAGTTGGTTCTCAATGCTTTCTGAATCTTGAGATTCCAACTCACACATCAAGAAACAACTATTCTGGATTTTCTCCTGCTCCTGCTTTTAGGTAAATTATGAGAGTCGTTTTGTTGCTTAATGCTGTTGATTCATCAATTAGCACACTCAACTTTGAATTTAAGGAATCAATTCGTGAAGTCAACAGCTCCCTCATTTCATTCGCTATGTGTTTTATTATATTTGTTGCGTAATATCGAGAATGAAGAATTGAACCAAGTTCTATGCCATTTATCTGCTGCAATCTGATGTCTTCGTGATCAGAAAACGGTATATTCTTCATTGCTACGTAGTAAGCATTTCTGAGCACTTTTGTGGTTGCTTCCTCTGCTAAAATATTCATTGTATTCACACATTCTTCTTAACGTTTTTTTTTCCTTCTTTAAATATATTTTCTGGTAATTTGTGACTTTCCGATTTAACATGATTCTTAATTTTAATGCGGATGTTAGATAATTTACTGGCACGATCTTGACCAGTTGCCTCAATTAAACAGTTACTCCACTCTTTAGAAATACGCTGTCTTCCTCGTCCTAAACTTTTGAAAGTTGAGCAAAAATCACAACCAAGTTTTCACTTTGAACTAATAAGCCATTTATATTTATCTTTAAATTCAGAATACTGGGAATCACTCCATACCTCTGGCCATGTCACTTCTAAATTAGATTTTGTTCCATGTTGTTGTCTATTAACAATTCGGCTGTACTTTTACCATAAAATTACCCCGTAGAAATGCCGCATTTCTCGATTTTTTGCGTCGTATATGATTTTAGTTCGAATAGAATTGTGTTGCCCGGCATTTTAATGCTCGGATTTCGGCATTGCTGGCCGTAAGATCGCATATAATCTTACGCGGCCATACCTGCATGGGAGGTTTCAGTTATTATGAGAGACCCTGTTTTAAGGTAAATAAAATAGGCAAATTGCGATGCAAAAAGGGGGCTCCATTTCGGCATGATAATCGGCGATAAAACTACATTGAGGCATGCAAATCAGCGATAAAACCCCATTTAGTTGTTATTTTGCGAATAATGTTCGATATATTTCTATATTAGCAAATGATCATGTGCATTTTACTAATAATTGCCAAAATGAAGTAAATTTCGCGAAATATTTCGCATTTCGCGCTGTTTTGTAAATTTCGCGTTTTCCTGTCGCGTTTCTCGCGATTTCGCACTATGCGAAAATCTTACAAGCCTGCCTATGGAGAAAGTAATAAAAAGCACTTTTGGAATGTTTTCGCAGTTCTTTATTCGTGTTTGTTTTTATTTTACTAATGGATATTTTAAAAATAAAATTAATTTTTTACAAATAAAATAGATAAAATATTTTCAAATTTTGACATTTATAATACCTACCCAAAAATTGACGTAAAATATGATTGTGAGTTTCAGATATTTTTGCTGCTGCTGTTAGAATGTCACAATGAGAAATGTGGAAAGAAATCACAACCATTACACCAGGTGGTGTTATTGTTGAAATGAGATTGGTTACCTAAAAATCTTAAAATGCACACATCATCCGAAAAGTTAAATCCAACAGTTTGTTATAAAAGCAGCTAATCAAAATATGATATTCATTACGTGAATCATTATTCATGCTTAGCAGCATAACTTACCGTATTAGTTTGAATATAGTCCCCCCCCCCTTATTTTTGAAGCCTCGGTTTTGGAAAAAGTTTGAACCCCATTACAGACCTCACTTTTTACCCTACTTTTCAGAATGGAAATAGGCTTATAGTTTTGTCATTGTCTCTGTCTGTCTGTACATCCCCCCTATTAACTTTTGAACCAATAGACTAATTTTCATGAAACTTGGTGGAAATCTCTTGCTACATGGGCCAAGATCCTGAGGATAGTTTTTGTTGCAACGATTGAAGTTCCGGGTTCAATTCCAGGAACTATCCTTCCCATTTGATTTACATAGGAAATCTGAAATCCATTATTCAGGGTAATTTTCTCTTGCACATTAAAATATCTTAGAATTGCAAGCGGAGCAAGTTTTGTACTATTCTCTGAAGAAAGGAATTCTAATTTTTATCGTAGAATTTTTCTTATCGATTGTATTTCTTAGAATTTCGCATAAATACTGATGATTTTGCAGTTTTTATCACTCATTATGAGTGTGTTGCCATAGCAACAACTATTGTTGGACTCAGATTCGGTATATTCTAATACGTACATGCGTTATTTTTGCCACACAAATATGCGTGATTAATTTAATATTCCGTTTGAATGTACTTTTAGTATTTTATAACGTTAAATTATGAAATTTGGGAACACAAAGAGCGATGACTTTAAAGCTATTAAAGCCAATATAAGTATTAAATAAATGATTAAATGGAAAGTAGTCATTATAAATTCTGTTTGGATCATCTTGTAATATTCTATAGAACGAGTTTTAATATTGACGAGCAATTTAGTTACAGTGACATCACGTTTTGTGTGCTCTAGTTGCAGGCGTAATTTAAATGTATCAAGTGTTGCTGGACTAAATTCGTAATTTTTTATTTATGAATGTTATTTAAATTCCAATCATATCATTTAGATGCCATTGACAATGGCTACTTGAATCGTCCCTGTATAAAAAAGTAATTATCACCAGATTTCCATTTAACATTCTTTTCATAATTTATTTCACCCGTATTTTCTTTACTTCCGATATGTATGCCTCAGAATATCTTGTCAAGGAATACATTCTGTAGATAGTTGAAACACCTTCAACACCTTGGTTTTATTTACGTAAGTAATACTTTTATAATGCGTTGCATTATATACAATCAACAGCTGTGCAATCTAGACAGTCTGATCAGCTGACAGAATTACATACGGCGCTACGGATTGACAGGTAACGAAGATAATTTCTTTCGTCATAGTGACATTTTCTCTAAAATAACGATTGGTGGCACCACTGCATACCAATATTTGTGACTTAGGGAAGGGATGAAGTTGGCCAATAAATGCTTTCAAAGCGAAAACTTCTGCAATTCCCGCTATTATGAAAACACGAATGTTTAAGGTAAGGATTCTAAAAAGTGAACAAAAAGAATTGAGTTACTGAGGCATATGTATCAAGAAATTCTCCGTAAATCAATCAAATAAAGTGAGGGCCTTAATTGTTACCTATACTTACTGCCGACAGCGATATTTTCGTTTGCTAATTTTTTGGGCATGAATATCGTCCCCTCCCCCTTACTTTTCTAATTTACTGATGTGGAAAGAAATGGGAAACTAAATTGGGACATAGGTGCTAGCCTTAGCAGCATAAACACATCAAATACAGTAAATTTTTTTACAGAATACCATTTTAACAGAAAAGCTGATTTTACTAAATGAAAGTAACTGATAAGGAAGTACTGAAAAAATGTTGTGATATGCTATACTCTGTTCCATCCTTGGAAGACAGTATTATGCTTATGGTATGCGCAACTGCCAAATTTCCCCAGCATTAGAGCCAGCGCTTATGCATTCGTCCCATATTAATGCTAAAAAATAAAACTAATAATGTAGATCACTGGAAGCCAATAAATGTGCATGTTTTGTCATAATTATTGGGTAATCTTATCACCTAATTATATTTGGTAATTAAAATTAAGCATATTGTTTTTGTGAGCTGTTTGCAGCATTATTATTTTAAAACAAAAAAATTGTCAGAGTAATTTACAGTTAAAAAGAATGATATTATCTTTATGAATCACAATGTCACTCATTGCGGACTCTCCTTCCATAATGGAATGTGTTGAAGGCCATAACACCTCAAACAATCACTTGCTTTAAACTCTCACACGAGACCATTTCATTGTGTCAAACACTGGGTCCTCCCTTGGGAAAAATCTTCGGCACTTGTCCCATCAGATAATTCCGTTCGTTCCTTCATAATATGCACATTTTACAGAGGAACCAAAAAGCTAGCACCTATTGACCATCTCCCTTAGAAACATCTTGTCTGTTCACTTCAAGGTCATAAACAACAATGTTATTAAATTTTATAAAGGTGTGTGATTATTATTACCTATCATCTATATAATTGCCATAAGCAATCTTTCAAAATGCATGACAAAAAAATTGCTCTTATTGGATGAGTAGAAGCCAAGATATGATGTATGTCTAAAGGTTGTAAAAAAAACTTACTGTGTCCACATTTTAATTTCTCTTACTTTTAATAATGTTCCCAAATTTTTAGAAAATTATAATACACATAATCAGATTCAGTGCAAAATTTACTACGATTGAGCATCTTAATTTCACTTAAATGGCAACATCACAATAATCAGGACAAATTTGGCAACTGAGTGGGATTAGAGGAGGACAGAGCTATAGAGAAAAGCAATAGAAAAGATAGTGATAGCCCATAAGAGACCATACTGTCAACTAAGTATGGAATTTAATATGGGTGCTCTAACACTTTTTATTTTAGTTCCAAAAATCACACATTATTGGAACAGAAAATAAACCCTTTTTATTCATTATAAAGCAAAATTCGTTAAGTATTCGTCATTGAAGCAATCCCCTCTTCAAGTACTGATCTTTGATGCTTCAAAGTGATCTGAGAGTTTCTAAGTTGACTGTTAATGTCATTTCCTTAAATCCATGCCTATGAGCTTTTTAGATAAAGTTAAAATTAAATTTACTATAAGGTAAATTGCTGATTTACATTTTTCCAGAATGAATTTTGTCCTGACCCATTCCATAAAAACAGGGTTTTGTTTTATCCTTATAAGAAAATACCATATGACGTACAGCAGCAGAAAATATTTTATGTATGCAAGAGCAAAGCCAGGAGAGACAGGAAGGGGATTCTTTAATTTGAAAGACCTGCTGTAATTTTTCGAATTAAGTGGCAGATGGTGGACTTATTAATGAATTTAATGCTTAAAAATCATGCTGATTAAGTACATCAGTCATGTTGATGGATTTCTTAAAAATGAATTAGAAAAAATTTGTGTTCAAATTTAGATAAAAAAAATTTCTGGAACATTCGATTCTCACACACTTAACGCTTAATGTTCCATATAATTATGTTGTCTTAAAGATGTTTGAAATCCATTACAAATTGCTAAATCTTGCAAATGGATGTTAGTGCCTGGTTGTATATACATGTTGCTTTTTAAATAAACTGAACTGGTTACTGAACCCATGTATTTTCTAAAGGAACTGAACCAGAAAAAAACCAATGTCATAGTATTTATAAGAACCAGATAATTAATTAGATTCAAATTCCTGCTTGTAGCCCATTAAATAAGTTATATTATAAATATTTTTATATCTTTGTAGACTTGAACATTGTAAATTATTTTACATTTTTTGTTGCTAGTGTAGACTTCCATAAAAGTATAATATGGGACATTTGAATGATTCCTTTCTTCTACTTTAGACTCAACCTAAACCTGAAGGTAATGATGCAGAGAAAGAAGACTACATTGAAGAGACTGTGGAGATATTGATGAAAGTGTCATCTTTGGCGGGAGAAAATAAACTTGGTCAGCCAGCCGGAAAGGGGACGCATGATGATTCAGCATCAGAAATCTTTTCTTGTACAAACACACTGTATGAAGAGCTCTTTAGGTGGGCTAGTGAATCTGATAAGCTGTCTACTCTCACTAATTGCCTTTTGGTGAATATGGGTCTCATTAAGGTGAGAAATCTTTCAAGATATTACTTCCAGTTCTTATTAAACTTAATTTGTCTTTTTAAATAATATTTCATAAATCTTACAGATGTTACAAATTTGTCATTTTTATCAGCATGCTTTATATTTTAATTGCATATTTTACTTTTCAGAAATTATATGCATTATTTTTTATTCTTCACTTGCTAATGTGTTGCAAATTGTTAGTGTTCATTCTGGAATTTATAAATGTATCATATTGGACATATTGATTGCATCATCTGTTACAATGTAATATGCCTTAACTGTCCACTATCCTTTCAATGCCACTTCCCACAAAACTAACACACATGGTTAATTAACAGCTTTAAGGGTAAAGTCTACTGAGTCATAATGTGAATCTCGGACGCAAGATGCCACCGCGGTCACTCGTATTTCGTGCACTAGTAGTTCGAATTTTGGACATAGGGATTAGTCCTGTCGCACCAATGACGCAACCAAAAGAAGATGGAAGAGATGGGGCAGAACCAAGATGATACCCTCTTCCCTTCCCCGACCTAATCATCAAAGGAGGGGAAGTGCGGGCACTGGGGGACACGGGGAAAATATTCTCTGGCGATTGAATGCGCCTGTCAACATCACCCTCCCCTCTAGCTCTGCCGTGAGTAGGCTGACCGTATATGATAACAAAGTATTAGATTTCGGGCGGAGACATCGGCGATTGCACTCACCGCACCTCTAGGTGTGAATCCGCCACACCTTTTGTCCCCAAGACCTAGCCTAGAAGGTCCTCGGCGTTCACAATAGATGCTCACATGATTGACCTTTCGTTTTCTTATTTTTCAGTCCCATAAAAGCCGTCAGACTAACTATTTCGTCCTGCGTCAGCGTTCGTTTCTTTTATCTATTGACGCTAGATAGTTCGTGAAATCTAATTAACCTTTATATATTTTAAAAGAATACTAATTATATTAAAATGACTATCAGGCAGAATAGGTACAAATATATATATATATATATATATATATATATATATATATATATATATATATATATATATATATATATATATATACAGTAAAACCTCTCATTAACGAATATCAAGGGACCCAATTTTTCGTCTATTCGTTATTCGGAAATTCGTTGATCGGAGGTTATTGGGCATTGCATAACTTCAGGGGCACATTGCCTGTTAGATTATACGGGAGCAACAGGGCTATCCAAATGAAGGCATATGCTCAGAAACGGAGGAACTCTACTAAATTATGCCCATTACATCTTTTCAGGAAAAAGTATCACATAAGTGGACGATATTCAAAACGCGCCCCCAATGTTTAATAATCGGCCATATTGATTTGAAGCTCCAATGACACAATGCTTTCTTATGGGAAAAAGGGCCACTTTCATTCATCTCATTTTGCAATGTTTGACAGTGGCAAGCACCAAATAACTCGGAAATGCAATGTTATTTTTTCTAGCATTGATTGGCAGGTTCTGCACGAAAACATCCTCTGCAATTTTTTATTATGCGACTTTTTTCGAGGATGCAATGTGTGATACTCGCTGAGCCTATCCTAAGGCATCTGTTGAGTCGCTAAATTTATAAAAAATATTGACAGCAACGCCAATTAATAAACTACTATTTGACCACCACGGAGCGGGTTGCAAATATTTCAAAACGAAATGAAAGAAAGCAGCATTTTCCCCATAAGAAAGCACTAACTGTCGTTGGCACTCCAAATCAAGACTCCAATATTTTTCACTAACATTCTTAACAACACTCCAGCTCCGTCTCTGACGAATAAATTATCTATCACAAAAAAGTGCATAGGAACCACCTCACCATGATACATACCTCATTGCTGCAATCTTTTGTTGAAATTCTCTCTAAAAGGATTAGGGGATTAATTTAATCGGGAATGATTTCAAATACAACACTTTTTTTAAAAGATTTATTAATAAATCAACATTTTTTAAAAAACGAGTATTTTTTTCTGTTTTAAATTCTTCGTAAATTCTCGGGAAATGGCAGTCTCCACTTCCCTGAAAGCGTGCATAGCTGCAGCACTACAACTCTTGGATGAGAGTAAATATCTTTCCACTACATCCAGTGCTGCACATACGTCGCTCGACTTCGGCCGCACCAACTCCAATTCTCCGTCTTCCTCCATATTGGACACTTCTACCCCTTCGGGATCCTCACTTTCCACAGAGCAGGTCAACAAATTGTCATCTACATGGGCAAAATCTTGAAAAGACGCCGAGTTTAAATTTAAACCTGCCCTTAATTCCTCCCACCCTTCTCCCTCAGGTTCCACACACTCCTCACTTGCAATGGAATCACAAAAAAATCCCGCCCTTGCATAGCATTTTTTTACGTTTGACGGTGAGACGGCTTCCCATGAAATGCAAAACCGTTGCATTGCCTGCAAGAGGTTCCATTTAAGGAGGGTTGCATTTCCCGCCATCGTTGTGAACCACCGTTAAGCACTAAATATCAAAAGGAATTGATATTTAACGCACTTCTTCTCACTCAATAACTTGTTGCACTTTTACACCTTCTCTCACCTAGGACACACCGGTCAATGGCGCGAGAATGCCGGAAACACAGGAAATACGTCATCATGCTAGAAAACGTGCTATGATTGGCTTGTTGTAAGCTTAACCCTAATTGGCGCGTTGGCGACTGTTTTCAATAGTTTTCCGTACTTATGTAACTGAAAAAAATGTTTAGCGAGCAAAATTTCGTTCTAAAGAGGTAAATAAAAACGGAAGGGACCACTTTTTCCCTTCGTTGTTCGGAAGTTTTCGTAGTACGGAAGTTCGTAGTAAAGAGGTTATAATTAGAGATTTTGTATACAAGTTTGGTGGGACCCCGTCAATTGTTCGTTATTCGGAGGTCTTCGCTATAAAGGGGTTCGTAAGGTAGAGGTTTTACTGTATATACACACATACATACACGTGAGTGTCACCATGAGGGACGGCCTATATTTGTGGTAAAACTTCTTACCAAACCAATGAAGAGAGAGGGGAGAGGGAGACAGTAAGGGTTACAAAGAAAACGAATGGGAGGTAATTGGATGAGCAGTCGGGAAAAGAAGGAGTGGGAAAGGAAGGTGAAAGCAACATAGTAGCAAACTGTTACAAAAATTACAAAAACTTGGTAAACACAAAGTTGAGCCTGACCTCATTAATTATATACATAATGATGACATACTTAATTTAAATACAGAAAGTTGCGCCCGGGGCAGAAGCCCTGCTTGCCCCGCCCTAGTTACGGCACTGCTCTCAGGAAACGTATGAAAAGTACATTACTCCTGCTCATCTCCAGGTTCACGTATCTCCAATGACCTGCACATTCTGGGCTCGACGATTTCCGGAAGAAGAACTCTGGTGTAAAAGAACACTAGTTTTTTTCCATCTTCTCTTTCAAAAAAAGACGACGCAGTCTTTTGTAGTCCAAACCACAAAATCACAAAAGGGAAGGCCTGTCACATGGAGCTGACCCTGAACTTGGTAATAGTAATTGTGCTTTTTTTTAAGTTGAAGGTCTTCGTCTAGGCAAAAGCACTTTAAATTTTCTGAGGCACAATTTATTGTCATTGTTTCGGCCGATTTCGGGCACTTTATTTCCACAATCGTCAGTCAAGCCGTCTGGTGAAGCAGCAAAGAAAGAGTGTTCCAGGTCCACAAAGAGCCCCGAAGGGAATACTCGTCTCCCAGTGATCGCCTCGTACTCCCTAATTGCATCTTTCTCTCGGAGCTGCCCATACCACATCGCTTCAGTCTCAAAATGCATCGAGTACAAAAGGTGCTTCACAAGGGGGCTCCACTTTGATGTCTTTCTCTGTTTGCAGACAAGGCCAAAGTTAGAAGAAGTCAGTCTGTTTTTTCTTTCTTCAAACCACCTATTGTTGGCAGCTTGACCTTGCGTGACTCTCTGCAAGGAATCTCTTGATTCTTGATTCACTTTCAAGTTTTCAATACACAAAGACGCCTCTTTCTCGAATTCGTCGTTGTCCATGTCCAACTTTTGGCACATTTCCCCGTAATCCTTTGCGCCATCCACGAAATTTATCCGCTTCTTGGGCTTGCCCTTTTGTCTTCTGTCTAGGCACTTCTTTACTGCCTGTAGACGTTTCAACTTGCGTCGGCATGTTGATTGCAGAGATTTATGTGGACTTTTCCCGCAAGAATTTTCCATGCCGCATAACTCCACATGGGCCCCAGCTGAAAATCGAGGCCAGCACTGTAAGCCCTGTGCTGGTATGATCCTTTTTTTGATCTCTTAACCTGCTTTCCACCAACAAATTTTGCTACTAAAGCCATAAAATTTTCTGCGTAGTTACTTGTGTCGTTAGTCAGTAACTGGCCGGCTTTCCGAATCAAAGGCTTCAATGCCTCTTCATTTGTTTCAATGGAGCAGCTTTTTTGTTTTGTGGCCAATCACACACACTACACCGGAATTAGCCATGTATCTATGGCCGTGACTTCTTTGCGACCACCCACCATTGACAATCACCGTAATGTAGGGAACTACAGATGGTGTAACATCACCAAGTTCGATGGCTAATGCTTTTTCTTCTCTTAAGCATCAGATCCAAGATAATGTCTTCCCATGCCTATAAAATGTTCAAATACATGTCAAGGCAGTCAGTCAATGGTAACAACATTTGAATGCTTGAAGCTTCGTGCTTATGGAATGTTGTCTTATTTATACTACTGATGCCCAAAGCAGAAAATACTTCCTCTAAATTAGCATGGCCACCTCCTATGGACATAAATCCCCACACAGCACTATCAGCTATTGTAAGATGTGCCTTAGTTCCACAGGTAGATTTTGTGTGATCTTCCGGATAATATGTGCTGTCAGGCTCTGCTCTGCAATGCGGACACTGAAAAACTAAATGCCACACCAGAGCCTTTGTTGACGTTGATATCAAACGGAAATATCCCTGACTGCTTTTGAGGCAAGTTGCTCGATGGTGCTCCAGAGATCTGATTTCTCTCAGAAAATGCCGCCCATCTATTATAAAACGGCCATGAATTTGGTTGAACTCAGGATCAAGAGTGGGATCTGGCACGTTTTCGAATGCCATGTCTTTCACCGCGCTGAAAATAAGTGTGGACATTTAGATTAGTTTTTTTATACAATTTTCCCCTCTTATGAAACATTACTTCCTAATTCAAAACACACAAGCTTTCTCTGACAGAATGGAAAATATTTTTAACACGCTCACGATGGCGTGAACCAACCGGTAAGTCACGCTTGTCTCTCCTCATAGGCGTCGTGACCCACCGGTGGGTCACCGGCAATCAGGCCCGCAGCCGCCGTGTTACACCGGTGGGTCACGTCCCCTAAGTTAAGAATACAGTTTTCTTGCTCGTACGACCCTCAGGAAGGATTCTGATCTTTATATACGCCCACAGATGTAGCGTAGGTTACTGTGCATGGTTATTTTGATAAAAAAATACGTAAAACTTATAATTCTAACAAGGTTAAATAAATAATTCAACGCACTTTTGGAACATTACACATTTTGTTTTTATTAGATAGAAATATAATCAAAATAAAAAATTGTGCAAATGAAAATTCAATTGTTTATAAAACATACGTAATTTACTTATACACTATGATAAGCTATAAAAGCGATGTCTAAATTGGCATTTTTTGTAGAATACAAATATAACATTCTTTATAATACTGAATTTGAAAATGTACTTTTGAATACGATGCATAAATTCAACTTCTCTGCACATAATAAAACGATATATTTCAATAATGTATTTTACAAAATGCGAATGTCATAGATACACTGAAGTACCGCTGTGATCAGTTGAAAATCTTCAAAAAAAATTTCTAGAATACCATTTTCCGAATAGATTGGGAACTCACTCGTGCACAAACCAAATCAAAAATGCTCGCTATTTCAGAATTTCTAAGGGTAATAAGGGAAATGGTAGAGGAGGGAATGGGGCGGCCGATGAGAAAGGAGAAGGGACGTCGGCAATTAAAAATGAAAACAATTAGAGAGTTTATAGCTGCTTGTGCTTATGGGTAAAATACTCTAATTCACTCAAATTTCGCATGGATTTTCCCTGCCCGCCTACACATCTGGTTGGGATGCGGTGCAACCAAAACAGAAAAACAACACGCTGCAGTTTTGTGTATGGTGGGTCACGAAAAATAGCATTCGACAGACATGGTATCGTAAACACATGCCTGGAGAGGGGGAAAGCTGCCGCCCTGCAAAAGACATCGGTCAACAACCCAAACTGTGACTCAACCAGAGCGGGGAGGGTCATCCTAAGCTATCTATTGTTCGGGACGTAAGGGATAAAAAAACATCACCGGAAAATCTGCTGGAGGATCATAATGTACGAATTTTTTGACATTTCATTATATTTCTTATTTTAGAATAAATATTTATAATTTGAATAGATATTTGTAGAATACATCTAATACACATTTCTAAAATTGCCTGCATATATATATATATCATAAGAAAATTATTACGTAAATATGAATAATGATTTTGAAAGAATTTATAATGCATGAAACGTGGCGTTTTGCTACAAGGTCAAGTACGTCATAAACGTATTTTTATAAATTATTTCTCACTCTAAAAGTTCTAAAACGTGTTTTTAAGTATCAACATATAATAATTACTAATTATAAAACAAAAAATTTAAATTTTTTTTTTTTAATTTTACGCTCCTGAGGAAGGACAGCGAAAATGGCTTCCGTCGTGAACGTGTTAATGATTTATTTCCCCTCATATCCAGAAAATTTGCCTTCACCTCCCACATTCAGCACTTATGTTTTCTGCATGCTGAATGGAGGACGGTTCTTCAACAGGAGCACGCCCTTTCCTAGAAAAAGTGAAGCGGTGAGAAAAAGGACAGTGATACAAATCCAAATCATGAGCTCACTTCAGTTTAAAAACTCACATAATTTGCCATCTCTGTAGACCCAGAATCGACTTCTTTTACCTGTTCTTCGATAAAAACAACCCGCCTTCTTTACTGCGACACCTGTCCATCACAGCATTTTCCATTGTGATTGCTATCGGCAAACTACAATGATGAACTTAAAAATACAAACGTAATTCAAAAAGTGTGAGCAACGATGAACGTGGACGATACCTCAAACAGAATCACCTCCTTTCAACCGAGATCAAATTGCCGCTTGCTGGCGATGCGCCTCCTTGCGAAGCTCTACTCCTCTCTCACGTCACATTCACCTCCCCTAGTTCCCTTCTCCACTCTCATCGTGAGTCATCACGGTTGGACCCAGAGATTGCACTGGCGCAACTCTTCCGTTTTCTCCCTTCGCCGCCAGGATCACTTATAGCCGGGGGCGAACAATGCAGTATGTATTTCCAGCATAACTTATTAACTGTTGGAAAAAATATTATTCTTTAACTTGATAATGGATTTTTATTCTATTATCTTTCTAGTTTTTTACTTTTTTTGGAAAGTATTTTAATCATCGTATTTAGGAATTTGAAAGGCTTTAAATTTGTTATATTAAAAATATAAAAAGCTAAGAAAATTTATAAAAGATAAAAGTTTACAATTGCGAAAACTGCATAGAGATATCTGTAACCGTATAGCTTGTGTGCTGGAAATAGTTTTTTGGGGCAATAGGCTTTAGCCTTAACAGATAGTTTCCTCTCTTCCTTATATACATTAATATTTTTTACTATTGCCTTTGTTTATAACATGTAGTTTTACCAATTCACTTCCTTATTTCATAACCATTTTTGTAAGAGAATTGTGTCTATGTAGCCAACTATTACCTCCATGCAAAAAAACTGGTCCTTTTTTACTCCCAGTCAACTGAAAGGGTTTAAATGATGCCATTAATGATTTATGCTTTTTGGGTTATCATTATTACTTGGCATCAACATTAGCTCTTTTCCTATCATACTCATTTTTACTGGCAGGTTTTTGAGTGAAGAATCTTCAGATTTAATACATTTACTAACATTAAATTGATGATTAAATATTATGAAATGTTCTTCCCTCCTTTCAACAAGGTAACTTCTCAGTTAACTGCTGCTTGAGTAAGGTCTCCTGCAAATAATGTCTTTGCTCATGTAATATTCACACTTATTTTCCTAAAAATTCCCTCTTAACTATTGGTTGTGGATATGCTGATTTTGTCATTGTTGATTAAAAAAATCAGTGTTTGTTGCACACTTTGTATGCAATTAATCTTACAAACATACCATAGCATATACAGTAAAACCTCTTATTTATTTTTTCCAGGGACTTGGAAAAGTGTAAATTTCGGGAAAAGAAAAAGAAGTTGATTTTACTTTGAAACTTGCTCATTTAATACGCTGAGACTAACACAATAACCAGGATTAGAAGAGTGAATTTTTAAAAGAGTATATTCTATTAATTACTTCATTTATCCATAACATTTTTTTTTAATTTGAACATTTGCATAACTGATAATGAGTGGTGAAATTAAGATTTAAAAGGCTATCAATTAATTATTTAGGAGCTATGAAAAAGATGCAATGTTGTATATGGCTATTTTGTAAAAATGTCTAATGTTTTATTCCCCACTTTTTAAGCCTATTAATTTAATGTTTTTGTTTTTAAGATGGAGTTGTAAACATGGCACATAACCTAAATAATGATTTATACGATGACTTGTAACTGTAGTATTCTGAGTTATTTTTCTTTAAGTTGTCTTAAGAATAATGTTTAAAACTTTTGATAATCGCATGCTAAATTTATTTCTAAAAAAAGTGAAAGTAGGAAATTCAATTTTTCAAAAACGCTTTTAACATGAACAAAATTGTGTTAATGATGGTAAAAGGCTGAAATGAAATAATGTAAATACGCGGTTGTATTTACATTGAAATGATAAAAACATTGATAGGGCCCAATTAAAATGGCGTAAATAGCAGGAAAACTTAAAATGTGATAACATAAACACAGAGTTTTACTGCGCACTACCGGACCCCTTATCTGGTGGGACCTGAAAGCCTGCTGTGTTTCAAAATTAGTGTACTGACTATTTCTCTGTCCTGCAACTTTGGTTTTGTAAAGTTACTGTTTTGAGATACCGCATATACACGCGTCCACTGTATTGTGTAGTACAATGGTATTCAACATGGGATACACTAACCCCTGGGGAAACGCAAGGTCTTTCCAAGGGGTAGGCAAATATACTAGAAGAGAAGGTTCGTGTTTTCCCATTTTACTTTCCCGCTCAACAACCGGCTTCGCCACCTACTACTCCTCATCTGCCTTGAAGTAATCTTCCTTTTGAAGTAATCTTCCTTTTGAAGTAATCTTCCTTTTGAAGTAATCTTCCTTTTGAAGTAATCTTCCTTTTGAAGTAATCTTCCTTTTGAAGTAATCTTCCTTTTTGTCAGTTTATTTTGATCAAATAAACCAACATGAAGAAATTGCAGTAGAAATTCCGATTTATTCATGATAAAGTCAGCGTATGGTATTTAAATACAGAACTCAGAAATGGTGAAGGAAAGGTTGAAAAACGGACAATCGATGGGCGATTATGGTTAGGAAGAGACAATGTGAGAGGAGAACGAGTGAAGAGGGGAGTTCTTCAGCAATGCAATGCAATTATGGCTGATTGATTAGAAAGTTTAAATAAAGGGGCACAGCGAAGTATTGGGAGAGTAACTCATTATATACCATAAGGTACAAATTTCTTCAAAACTGTCTTAAGGGGTATGCCGACAAAAAAGGTTGAATATCATTGTAGTGCAGTACATTGAACATTTTCTTACAAGGAAAAGTGTTTGGGTGTCTACTCCAGATTCTTTTTAATTTTGGTGGTTGGTAGGCCTCATGGAGTAATGAACCAAGGCACAAATATTTCTGTGAAAATACGTACAGGTATGCCTTGTTTAGCGCATGTTTTTAGCGCATTTTAGATATAGTGCAGTTGGCATCTTGGGACTAAAATTTTAATTTATGAAAATTTTTAAAATAATGCTCCAAAATGCTATGGTCCTTTATTATGGTCCCAGCACTTTTCTCACCTTCATTTGTACTTCACTCTCTGTTCAGAGATAGTCATTCCACTCTAATTAAAGTCAAGTTAATGTTATTTATGTTTATTAACTTTATTTCTATTTCACTTGTTCACTTTTATTATGTTTTTTACATTGGTTTCCTGCAATTCCACAGTCTTTTGCAGTGATGCTAACATTGGAAGTTTTAAAGTTCTTAATGTTGCTGTTGAGATGTGCTGGGTTGGGTTTGCTTTGGATGTGGGTTTGCTTAAGATTCGGTTAAATTAGGTTCACGACAACTTTAACAATAACTATCGTTAGTCATTTGTTATTCTGATGCTTTTTCTGTTGGTACCTATGCTATAGTTCCGTGTCTGAAGCTGCGGCAGCGCCGCTGAATTGTAATATCACTCGTATTCTGTTTTTGTTTACTTTTGCGCTGGCCAATCATCATCAAAGATCTTCGTAATCATGAAGAATTTTAGGAACATGTCAAGGTAATACACTGTCTTGATGTTTTACCAAGTATATACCAGAAATACTTATGATATTTTGCATATCACATTTATTTTATAATATTTATTTTTATATTTTTTCATCGCAAATGTTATTAGAAAATTGTGATTTTCCATCATAAAGAATTAGTTTTTTGAAGCTGTTGTACACCAATAAGTTCATAATAATTATTTAAAAATAATTGTCATATACTGTATTAACACTTTAGCTGTGGCGGACGTCAATTGACGTCTTTTCAAAACTTCCGAAGATTGCGGAGGACGTCATTTGACGTCCTCTTAGTTTACCTTCTATCTTATGCGGGAAGACATCTTTTGACGGCTCCAGCATTGTTCCGTGGTGTTCGTCGATCTATTTAGTTCACAAAAAATCTGCTATGTGGGGTATGCGTATATTATTTGACGAATGATAGTGAAACGCAGTTTGTGTCGCTCTGACAGTTTGTAAACAAACGACCATGGATTTACATCGATTGACAGACAGCGATATTTTGGATGAATTACGTTGTTATTGGGACGAAAGTGATAGTGATAATGAAAATGTTGACTCGGAAGACGATCCAGATTATGTTCAAGAAGAGATTGACGCTGATTCAAGTAAGTGAACCTTTTCATTTTATTACTGAACTTTACTTTTCTTGTTGGTATTTTGGATTTCAGCTGTTTGTTTTTCAGAATTAGGTATTTATTGTTCAATTTTGTTTATTATTTTCCGATTCAACTTGTTTTTATTTTATTTTAGATGATGGAAGTGATAATGTAAGTGAAAACTCTGACTCAGAACAAGAAGAATCTGCTCAAGTTCAACTTCAAATTCCCCCTAGAGGGAGACCAAGAGGACAAGGTACTGGAGCTAGAAACCGTAGAAGTGACTCACAACCTGGATGGACTTCAGTTGATCAAGTTCCAAATATTGATGTTTACACTGGTCAGTCAGGTATTTCAGATGTTACAGAGCTTGACAATAATAACTCATTGCTAGATTTCTTCATATATTTTATTGACGATGATCTTATTCGGCACATGAAGGAGCAAACAAATTTGTACGCAAGACAGAAGATTCTGAAACTTAGAAGTTTGAATCAAATTTCCCCAAAAAGTAGAATAAACTTATGGAAACCAGTGACATTAACAGACATAAAAAAATTTATAGCCATCATTCTGCATATGAGCATTAGCGAAAAGACACAGATCAACGATCACTGGTCGAAAAATCCTGTTGTCTCTTGTAACTTCTGTCCAAATATAATGAGCCGTGATAGGTTTTTAGCCATAATGGTGAATTTTCATCTAAATGATAATACGTCATTTATAAAAAAGGGGGAGCCAGACTATGACCCTTTGCATAAAATTCGACCTTTTATTGAATCAGTTCGTTCACGTTTTCAAAATGCCTATCAACCTGCGGAAGATATTACAATTGATGAGGGAATGTGTAAATTTCGAGGCAGATTGACATTCAAGCAATATATGCCTAAAAAGCCCAGCAAATATGGCATAAAAGTATACATGCTGTCAGAATCTGATTCTGGGTACATCTGGAATTTTGATGTTTACTGTGGCCAAGAAAATGTTATTGTGAATGTTGTAAAAAATCTCCTCAGTAACTTAGCTGGAAAAGGGCACACATTGTACACCGACAGGTATTACACTAGCCCTTCTCTTGCCACTGATCTAGAGATAGAAAAAACAGGTTTAGTCGGCACTACAAGAAATA
Source organism: Tanypteryx hageni (assembly GCA_028673005.1). Classification (NCBI taxonomy): domain Eukaryota; kingdom Metazoa; phylum Arthropoda; class Insecta; order Odonata; family Petaluridae; genus Tanypteryx; species Tanypteryx hageni. The sequence continues at coordinate 10,469,642 of CM054113.1, read as the reverse complement.
ATAGAAAAGGTATGCCCATTGCTCTGAAAAATCCCAGATTGCAACGAGGAAAACAAATATTTCGGAGAAATGGTAATATTTTAGCACTATGTTGGCGAGATAAACGTGATGTTTATATGATAAGTACACGACATAGGGCAGAAATGATTACCTACGCAGATAGAAGAGGAAGAGAGAGAACCAAACCAGCATGTGTTATAAATTATAACAAGAAAAAATTTGGAGTTGACCTTTCGGACCAAAGAATGTCGTATGGTGCCTTTGAGCATCGCAGCGTCAAGTGGTGGCGAAAGTTATCTTTTCACATCATACTAATGTGTGTTGCCAATGCCTGCATTTTATACACCCAAGTTATGGAGAAGAAAACTACTATCACCCAATTTATGAAGGACATATGCAATGAACTTGTTGTATTTGAGGAAGCTTCACCTCAACCCAGCACAAGCGGAACTCCACTAACCAGGCTCACAGGGAATAAGCACTTTATGGAAAAGATTCCTCCTCTCCCTGGAAAGACAAGACTACAGAGAAAATGCAGTTTGCTCTGACAAAGGAAAAAAAGAGAAAGGAAAGGCTGCAAGGAAGGACATCTTATCAATGCAGTTTATGTAAATTCCCTCTGTGCGTACAACCATGTTTCAAATTGTTTCATTAAAAAAAAATTACAAAAGTTAGTGTTTGAGTTTTTTATTATGTAAGTGTTCCTAATTATAAATAATTTTTTCTCACATGATTTGCATTTAATTTATTTTAACATAAAAATCACCACACTCAATTATTTTTTCTTTTTTGAAAAAAAGCCATTTATTAGGTAAATTTTATAGCTCTTAATATTTGCTTAATATTAAAAACCTATTTATCATCAAAGAGTAGAAGATTGAACCTTTCTTTTCATGTAAGTAACATTTTTGTAGGTAATATAGTTTTTCCACCATAAATTTAAAAAAAATGCCGAAAATGGCCAGCATTGGCGGAAGGGTTGCCATTTAAATAGCCAGCAGTTAGAGTGTTAACTCGTTTAATACCCACACATAAGTATTGCCCGCACCCCTGTTTTTAGAGCTGGAAAAAAAATGTAATTCGTGTCATGTCCGCACTTCCAAAATTTTGATATTTTACAGTAATATCGATTGAAGAATCTATCTGAAGCCGAATTTGATGATATAATTGTGGCAACAAGCAAATATTTAAGAAATGACTTCAAAAATGATTTTTTAATACTTTTTTTAACGTACATAAACATGAAAAATTCACATTCATTGCCATTATATTACACAGAGACAACTCAAAAACCTATTTTGGAGTGTAGCTCCTTGATCTCACAAATTTTCAATTTTGAGCCGCTGCACATTCATTAGTTATTTAATTTTAAATGAGTAATTTTGCGAAATTATGCTAACTCAGCCATTATTCACCTAGAAAAAGAGCAAATTTTACATAAATATAAACGGTTCATGCTTAAAATAAATCCCCGTGTCAAATCCCTCAGAGATCACACAATACCAAAAATAAACCGGTCACTAGACGTACTGCAACTGGTTACATAGAAGCGTTTCTCACGTTTCTGTGGATAAAATGTATCACTTACAACTTTCAGAATGCACAAACGAACAATTCCAACAGGTATTTAGTGACACATTTCCATCGCAAGACTGTGTTCTTTGCTTTTATACAGAGTAATAAAAGTATGTGCATGTATTCTTTTAGGATTGCGTAACGTAAAATGAACCCAAAAAAATTCACTTATGGTAAAATGTGGTTTGAGCATGTCACGAATCAAAAGGCAGTCTAACAAAATTCGTTTGTTTTTAATGAAAAATATATGCAAGTCAATTGTTTATTTCTCATATCCCCTCTTCTAATGAATGACATTCTTCTATTTACATAGAAACTTATGTGATTTAGGTTTACTGCTGACAGCTGGCAAGGAATTTTTAAAAAATGCCTGATAAATATCGTGCTTATTATATTATTCTACACATTTAAAAAAATACCTAGGTTATAAATCGAGGAAATAAAATGCGCTGCATATTGCGCCTACTGAAGAAAACGCATACTCACCTCATGCCAGGCACGCAGTGTAAGTAGGCATTTTGTGGGGGGGCCTACCCCCAAAAGATGAAAGGGCAAATATTGTGTAATGTCCACACCCCCTTTTTTGATAGGAACTTGTGGGGAAAAATGTACAGGTAATACATGAGTAAATACGATACTTTGTTTTCTTGACTTTAAATTAATATATAAAAATGTCCTATCATTATATAAGTTGCAAGATAAAAATAGTAAAATTTCTTAAGAGTAAAAATCAACTGGGTTATGTGCTATGTTAAAAACTGTTCTTTTAGCGCAAATTCTGATAGTGCACAGATGTCTCGGAGCACCTCTTATGTGCTAAGCAAGGCATGCCTGTAATCATGGCAAAAGGCGCACATGGAAGTTCTGATTATCACTATGAATTAATAGGCCAAATGACAAAATGCTTTAATTTTCATCTATTCTGATGGTGTAAAACGGTCATTATCAGACACATATTGTAAACTTTCTAATTGTTCCAGTTAGGGATGGGACAATTCCACTTTTTCACGGTTCTGGTTATATTAATCTGATTCCGGTTTATAGGCTCATTCCAGCATAAGTGCCTATAAGCTTCGGTTTGTCTGTCCGTATGTTCATTCTCGACTTCTACCAAATGGATTTTTATGAAATTTTATATTAAGGACTTACAGTCAAAGACTAAGAATATCACATAAATCACGTAAGCCTATCAGGGGTGCCACTTGACTGGTGACAAAAAATGAACTTTCCATTATATCTCGTAAATTTTTGGTCATATCAAAATAGTTATAAAATAAATGTTTAAAACTAGTAATGTAGAGTGCATATTTCTTTTCCTATACATTTTCATTGTAGGAGTAGCCATTATCAAAAAAATCGAACAAGAAAGTCATAATTCGCTTTGAACTTAGAAAAATTCAAGCTTAGCTACCTAATTCTTGTCAAAGTAAACAATCTTATTGGTTACTGAAGTAAATAAGATTGCAATAATTACAAAAGTACATTTAATTTCCTTATGCATGCATGAAAGATTTTGTAAGCAGAAGGAAATCTACGGTGAAGATAAGAACGTAAAAATAAACATTACAACTACTGAAATCAATTGAGGTATGTTTTAAATAATTATCAATTGTTTGGATGATTAAAACTGATTAGAAAATAAATCAGTAAATAAAAATTGAATATTTCCCTGGCATCATTTCTGATATATTATTGTTTTGCAGTATTTAGTCATTAAAATTACGTAATATGTTTATTGATGCACCAACTAAGGGGGGGAAAGAAATTTTTAATAGACAGAGATATAATTGGGTTGTGGTGTTTTGCTGTTTTATGCTGTGTTCGGTCAAATTATATCATATAGCTTCAAATACTCCGCCACACTGTGATACACTACACTTTCCTAACTTGTTTTAGGTTAGAAGTGCTTTTTGATACACCTCGGGAAATTCTAGCTTTACAATACACCGCCTTTTTGAACTTCGCAACAAAAATTTTTATGACCATTATTTCTGTTTGGCGCCGATTATTTGCATTTCGCGTCATCCATTTGCAATGACAAGTGGAACTTCCTCTACTTTTTTGTTTCAATGTTCAGCTTAAAATTTGGTGCCCTAGAAAAGAGCTGATTATTATTATATTATATTTATAATTCTCATTATTAGTAGCTTTCAAAGTAAACAAAAGTGATAACTCTCGACTTAATTATTTTGTTGCTCAGTTTGAACTTCACCACCAATGGTGCTATTTTCGATGTGAAACTTCCGTTTAAAATTTAAAAAAATGCCATCATTTTGGAATTGAGACGAAACTGTCTCATTTTACATTATTCTCTCGAAATACTAAAAGTACTTGAAAATAGTTAAACGATACGATACCCTTGGTGACACTGCTGCTGCCAACCACAAATCAAATAGCATACACTGGATAAATGTCACGAAATGTACTAACAATTATATTGCAGTGACATAATACAAAGCACAAATATAGTACAATACTTAGTAGAAATGTCCACTTGAGGAATCACAAATGATATGGAAAAGGTTTCGACTCGCAGATAACCTTTCCACAGGTGCATTTGCTCAGCTGTCTTCGCTCTCTCCTCTCCGCGTCCTATCTCGTTCTCCCTCTCTCCTTCACTGCCTCTGCTCGTGGTGACGTTGTCAGCTCGGAACTAATTCAGTTCGCAGTGAAGTGCCGGTAGATTGCACTGCACTTGCGAACGCTAATTGGTTCTACCCTCGATCTACTAGTGTCCTCTTCCGGGCTAATGTCTGTTGCTATAAAAGAAGGCTTCCCACGAAAAAGGGTGTGTCGCACGCAAGGGTGCGTCGCAGGCAGGGGTCGTCATTTGCTGGAGTTCGCGATTGGAAAGAGTTTGAACACAAAAACTTCTGGCGAACACGAAAACTGATGGGGAACTCGATAAACTGTCAAAAGTAGGAAAATGCTGCAGAATTAAGGTTATCATTTACTGTTATGTTTGTATTTTGAACGTAATTTAGAGAAATTATTTTGTTTTGTTAGGTTTTCATTTAAAATTAAATTTAAAAATTACTATACAACAAAATAAAACTTATTTTAATAAGTTATCGTAACACTTCAAAGAGATGGATTTGACTCAAGATATTACCTGAATTTTTACATAATAAAATCATGCAGCCATGAACCAAATATTGAATGCTGGAAGTTCAGAACCCATAATTCAATTTTTTAATAGATATTTTTGTGGAACTATGATTTGTTGAACAGATTCGTCATCCTGATTTTTTTACATGTTACAAAGCTCTTTTACCTCATGAAATAAAGGAAATTCAGACTTGCTTATCCTGTTTGAAACTGATAACACATCCAGCATAAAAATATATTTTACGTTGTAGTAAACCCACAACTTCCATCATCGATATATGTATTGAAAATTGAATGCCGTCATGGAAAAATATGGTGGAATGAGACGGTCGCTTTCCAGTTAGTGTCTGCTTCCGAGTCGCAATCATTTTTTTTTATGAAAATGAGGATCGGAATCAAACCGGATTATATACAGTCGGTTCTGGTTATTTCCGTTCTTGAGAGAACTGGCAGGACCGAGGAACCGATCTTCCCATTCCTAGTTCCAGTACATCCATTTTCGGGCCTTTAGTCATAAAATGTAACACAGTGGGTACAAAATCTGCTTGATTTTAAACATGTTAGTGGAAAAACTCCCCTAAAAATAAATTTTTTTTATTTTTGTCAGTTTTATTCAATAATGTAACATCATGCCAAACTTCATAAATAGACTTTAGAATATTAGTTTAAAGTTTACTTATTTTCCAACTTAAGCATCCTCTAACAGAAATTCAAACTAATGGAGGGTTCATAAAATAAGAATTGTAATATTTTATTAGCACCGACCCAGACAAAAAAGAATTTTTGGTCAATCTCTTAAAAAAGTTGAATGTCTACAGATAGCAAACAAATAACAATAACCCATTTTTTACATTTTTGAAAATGGTCTAAAAAAGATGCAAATGTTAACCGTATAAATTATTTCAAATTTTAAGTTGAGCACTAAAAATTGAGATTTTGTATAATGGGACAGGTGTCATTCACTTTTATTTTGTTTAATTTTTGTTGATGAAAAACTGTCTAGCTTTCAATGTAGTCTTTCATGTCAAAATTTACTGACATGAATTAATTGGACCCTAATTGTGTCATCAAACTGCCTCTCATAGATAACTACACAAATGTAGTCTTTTAATATCAACGCTCAAAAGTTGCAGTTTGGCCATTATACAGATTTTAATTTTTTCCAAATTTTAGTTTAAAAAAGTGGTTGAGGGCATTACACATACATGGGTATAACATGAGCAAAATAGGTAATTTGGTGTGACTACTGAGTTTTCTGAGTATAACTCTGACAAGTTAGTTAATAGTTGTTTGTTCTCTATAGGCTATGATCTTCTTGAGTCTTATTATTTTTTATTTCTCACATTCATTAATGTAGGCCTCAAATGGGTCACATGATTATACTCTACGAAGTCCAATATTCTAGTCAAATTTGAGACGATCTATGCATCAAATTTTGAAGAAAAATTATTTTCTTATAAAAATTACATTCTTTACAATTGGTGCATCATTATGACATTCACAGCTCATATTGTGTAACTTTTAATAAGAGCGTAATGTTATATCCTCCACAATACAGATGCATTGTAAAAGGGACATAATAGACAATTAAGGTATTATATTTCAAGTACCTAATCTAGATTTTATTTTATTTGTGCACTTTCTCCTTTTAATATTCTTCTTGCTTTAAAAAAATTAAATAAATAAATTAGCGCGATAAGTTGGAGTCAGATGTAACTGGTAAATCTCTGCATGGCATAATTCTAGATTAGGGACTTCATTCAACACTCAATCTGTGATCTGCTTGAGTTCTTTTTGACAAGCTCCAGGTTAAATCCGGAGATGTTTGCTCTGGATTCAACACAGCATTCTTTTCTCAACTCGAACAATATGAGTTGTGGTAAAGTATGTGGAACTTGCTCAAATACACTTCATTGTGCCATACTAGGAAATGTGATCAGTGAAGCAGTAATCATGTTAATCAATAAGTATAGATCAAAGTTGGTGATAGGACATGTAAGGTTTAAGTTATTACCCAAGAACCAATCATATATGGTATGTGATAATGGATCAATGTTGATTACCAGCAGAGTGAAGATAAAAAGAAGAAAGGTGTCAAATGGGACTTAGATGGTGTCATGGTGTCCTTGGAAAAAGCCTTCTCACTTCCAAATTTTCCGCAAAGTACCAAAGATGCTCTCGTATGTTTCCTGCACAAGTATGTATGAATTGGTATCCTATCTGGTAATGTCCAAAATTTAGTGTAATTATTTACTGCAATTATTAATACTTGTAAATTCAGTGGCCAAGAAAAAGAAATGATAAAACTAATGGCTGAAAAGTAAGGGGAAAAATGTTTTCAGTCTTCTACTGATACAATAGGAACTGTTGTTTTTTAATGCCTCTTGAAAGGTTGTTTATAACGATTATATAAATAATAATAATAATATTTATTTGACAGGCACATTACAGGGAAATAATCATTGTCTTGTGAATACATTAAAATGAAAGAAAATACAGGATACAGGGCATACATGTACAGGTATGCCTCGTTTAGCGCATTTTTGATATAGCACTGTTGGCATCTCGGGACAAATTTTAATTTTTTTAAATTAATAAAATAAAGTTCCTAAATGCTATGCTCTTCTATTATGGTCCCAACATTTTTCCCACTTTCATTCGTACTTCACTTTCTGTCCAGTGAGCCATTCCACTTCAGTTAAAGATAAATTTGTTCTAATTTATTTTGGAGAGGAGGGGAATCTTTAAGCGGTGCATTGTATGCTGAAATTAGCAACAATGTGATTTCCCTTGTTGACAAAAGATTAACCTGAAAAATACGCGGAATCTTCATTTCAAAAGGAATATGTGTACAGATTCGACATGTATTTAAAAATCAACGTTAAGTAACTGAATTTGCATCCTTTTAGGCGTTGTTTGATACAAATCCTATATTTGTACGACAATTTTAATTGACTTGATAATGTGATTGAAAGTTATGCGGTGTAAGGTCATAGATGGCGTTACACATGATGATCATGAGCATGATGATGACGATGATCACCATTTTGCTTTTATGTTATGTAGAGAGAGAGAGAGATATTCTGTATATCTCATTGAATTTATAATACATTTTTTCATAGCAAATGTTATTAGAAAATTGTGCTTTTCTATCATAAAGAATTAGTTTTTTGTAGCTGTTGTACACCAATATGTTCATAATAAATAATTACTGTATTTTCCCATCGATAATGCAGCTAGTTGATAACGTGCATCTTAATATTTTTAATGCTCATTGAAATGTACAGATAATGCGCAGTCGAAATTTTTTCTGTTGATTGGTAAAGACCATTATCATGGTGTCTACTGGTACTAGAAATACTGGAAATATACTAGATTTTTATTTTGATACTGGAAATTTTACTAAATCTCCATTATACCGTATTGACCCGAATATAGTGCGATGTTTTTTCCTCAATATGTACCTTTGAAAGTCACATTCGCACTATATTCGAGTACTTGTTGCATTCGTACTATATTCGAATACTTGTATCTTTAAAAAATAACTGCGTATCGGCGCGTTTCATGACGCATGTTTCAGCGCATATTTTTATAATTGCTACATTGTAAGTGAATTGGACGTTCATGTTACGATGCTACATTGTACAAATATACTCTGTAGGGGTCTGAGGAGACTTGAAAATAGATCAAGGTCAAATTGCAGCAACCACAGCACCGGCACAACTTCACGCAGGGTCGCGACACAACGTTAGAAAACATTACCCCCCTTTAGTACATAATTCATGAGTTTACAGGTAATTTAAATGTGCAAAATAGAGAAAATTAAATGTTTTTCGTCTTTTTCTAAAATTCCTTTCAAAATACTTGGAGTCGCACTATATTCGGGGTCACATTATATTCGGGCTAATACGGTAGTTGTTTTTCTAATAAAAAATAGTGAAACGTCAAGTCATTTGATTATTCATCTAATTTCAGAATTTTATTTTTCAGGTTCAATCCAACGATTGCCTCTCTTCAAAGATCTAAGCACAAACTAATGACCGCAATATATAAAATGTAATTTATTTCAATGCTTTGTGCTGCCAGTCTGTGTATTTTTCCTGATAAAAAGATCTCATCAGTTCAGTTGTTTACTTAAATAAAAGAAAAAATTCCTATTCATGTGGTTAAAGAACATAAAAGCATGGAGCTAGATTCCTTCAAAAGACTTATGGTATGAATAATTTTCTAATTACTTAGTCTTTATTTTTGTTTAGATAATTTATTCCAAAAATTATTAATACATATTCATTGAGTTTTAGATGCACCTTTCAAAAACAAATGAAAAATACATATAACTTATATAAAAACAATTTATAAAGTTGTTAATTAATTCACAGACATTATTTCTAATATGTGATTTTTGTTTTGTTAATGCCTCACATGTTTAATTTGCTGCATTGTCTTTTGCATTCTATTTTCATTTGAAAAAAGGGATTAATAAACATTCCACCCTATTGGTGATCAGATGCTATAATTTAAAGATTTAAATTTAATGATTTCAAAATGAGAGCAAGTCATAAAAAACATCCTTTTGATAATAATAATATTTATTGGTCGTTAAGCAATTTACAATGCAGTAGACTATGTCATGTCAGACACATTTAACAAATATAGACAGAAACTTAGGCTGCGTCCATGCTGTTGCTCACAGCGTAGCTCATAGCCAAGCTCAAAGCTGCGCTTGTAAAACGAATACATTGTGTTAATACTCCATACTCAAGCGGCGCTCATAGCTGCTGACCGAGGAGAGATAAGCGATGACAGCTGCGATGACATTTAAATTTGTTTTCTTGGCTAGTAAGCGCTGATAATCGAGACACGCGCGTGCAAACAGTAAAGGTCATTCGCCTGGTGAAAACACGTTAAGCACTGTAGGAAAGAACGCCTCCAGTTAAACATTTCAGGTAAGTAGAAATATATTTGAATTTCGTATAAAATACATAATTACATCTAATTTTTTATTGGTATTTTATACTTAACAGTTTATTTCTTTTAGAATGGAAGTTGACAAATTAATAAATCCTGTGTCATCACGATCGCTTTTGTGGAAACAGGACGATCCTAACCAACACAATCGTTTCATGCTTGACAAAGCATGGAATGAAATAGCAAATGAAATGGGGACTACAAGTGAGAAATAACTGTAATGGACAATGTTTGCAGTTTTATAATATAGTATTATATATTATTTACTGATGAGAAATGAACTGAGAGATTTGAAATACTTTCAGATACATTTTGAGTAATCACTTTACAAAATTGGTATTAGTGTTTCATACATGAGCTAATGTCATATACGAAATGAAATAACAGCTTAAATAGAAAAAAGCACAGTTATACAAAGAAATATAGTATGTCTTTCTGGAGCTTCTGCAGATCTTATAACATCGATAAATTTCTTGTAACTTGGGGAAAATTCTTAAATATTATGCCCTTTGTTGTGTAGTAAAGTACTCCTTGAACATATTTCTTACATATCTTGCCTGTCAGCTGGAAGTATTGCATCCTCGTCCTACTGCTCTGGTTTGTTGCGCTATATAGTTCTGCGTCTCAGTCGAGGTTCGCTGAACACCTTCCATGTCAATAATTGTGTTGTGGAGGACACAAATAGCCTTGATAATTTTATCTGCATTTTCAGGCGATGTTTCAATTGGCTTCCAATGAATTCTGAACTTAGAAGTTATTATTCCAAACGACATTCAACGAATCTTCTGGCTCTCGATAATCTCTGATTGAAGTATTCACATTCTTCAGTGAGATCAGCCCTAGGATATGGTTTTAATAAATTACTCATTAATGGATAGGCCTCATCTCCTACGAAAACATAGGGGAAAGAAGCATTAGATCCTGGCAATGAGTCATCATTAGGAATTTGTCAAGTACTGTTCTCCAACATAGCGAATAGCCGTGAATTTCGAAAGGTACCCCCGTCACTCTGTCTTCCATATCCCCCAACATCAATAATTGTAAATTTACAGTTTGCATCACAGACAGCTTGTAAAACGATTGAGAAATATTTCTTATAGTTGAAATAGAAGGATCCGGTGTGAGAAGGGCATTTTATTCTAACGTGCTTTCCGTCAATTGCTCCCACACAATGAGGAAATTGCCACAGTGCCGCAAATTCTTCAGATATTTTTTGAAACATTTCTTGATTTGGAGCCGGTAAATGATTTGGCTGCAGTACATCGTACAATGCTGAAAGAGTTTCGGGAACAAGTTTAGCCACCGTAGATTTACCCATTCTAAATGAAAATGCCAAGCTTCTAAATGACTGACCAGTTGCTAAAAACCTGGAAAAGTTTAAAATTATTATGTAATATAGCTATAAAATGCAATAATGTAAATATGCATAAATAAAGTTATATACATAAAGTATAAATACATACACACGCAGTTATATATATATATAACGATGTGTTTTAGGGAAGGGCTAATTCTATTGTAAAAATTTTATTATACAGACCAATATTACTGAATTACTTCATATCATGGGCAAAAATGGTTGCAGGTCTTTATGGGATAGCATTACACGAACAGTTCTTAAAAGGTATACGACAGACACAAGTGTTGTGATCCCGTTTAAGTAAGTGTAAGTCCTCTGTGTTCTGAAAGTTAAAAATCGTTGAAGGAAAGTCTCCTTACGAAGGAGGTATTGAAATTTCGTTCTTTTTATTGCGTGAATAGAAAATTATAGACTCTAAAGCGGTGATTGTCAGTGGGATAATATGTTATTAGGAATGATTCAACTTTTAAAGCTTAGAAAAGTATTTTATCTTCAGTATAATATAAGTAAATCGTGTTAACAGGTAACAACAAATATCTCTTACCTTAAAGTAACTACAAGGCGCTCTGCTGGTTCTATTGGATGTTTGACACAATTACTCCACTTACAAACGAGTTTAGGCGACACTTTCCCTAAAATGTTTTCAGAAGTGGAGACAGGCATCCTTTAATATTCCTGGAATTTTTTTGGATGCTTCTTTAGTTCAGGAAAAAGATGGTGAAATTCGCCGAGAATATTCCTTTTTTCATTTATAGGATGCACTGAAAAAGATCTCCCGTTTTCTATCGCTAAAATACGCAACGCAAAACTTGGTTCACGCAGAAGACACAGTCGCTGATCACCTGTCAGAGGCATACCGGCGACTATCGGCGATGCTGTGATCGAGTATTCTGCTCTCTAGCATGGCCATAGACGGCGCTCATCACAGCTATGCGCTAGGCTCACTGCTGGTATCTCTGCTCTCGTCGCTGAGCGATGAGCGTCAGCATGGACGCAGCCTAAGTGTAAAGCTTATGTCAACTATGGGTAAATCTAAAAATTCATTTACTGTATAAAAAGGCATTGTGACTTGCCATGAAGCAAAAATTAACTTAAACTTAGAAACAGGTAACTTATGAGCACATTGAGGCAGTTTATTCAAAATTCTCATATCTAAAATAAAAAAGGAACGCCTTATGGTCATGTCGTGTCCATCCATCCGTCCGCATGTTTCATCTGCGAAACTACTGAGCGGATGTTGATGAAATTTGATATTTAGGACAGGTGCAAAGGAAATAAGAAAATGATATAAATGGTTTACGTAGCCTAATCGGGAATGCCACTTGACATGATAAAAAATGAACTTCTTTATATCGTAAAATATCACTTGTAACAAAAACATATTGAAACAATACTGTAGAACTAGTCAAATAGCATATATTTTGTTCATTGCATTTTTATCGAAGGAGTAGCTGATTTCAAGAAAATCATACGAGAAAGTCATAATTCACTTTTTACTTAGAAAAATTTTCCCGCATTTTTTAATTGTTGCCAACGAAAACAATCTTCATGGTAACTAAAGTAAACAATATCTGGCGTGAATAACTAATTAATTTAATTTTCTTTCGTGCACATGCAACATTTGGAAAATAAAGGGAAATGGATCTACGACGAAGAAATGAATGTATACAGCGTTTGTAAGTGAAAAGAAATGGGTAATTTACGATGAAGAAATGAATGTGAACTTAAAGACTATATTAGTACTATTCAAGCGAGGTATGTTTTAAGTAATTGTCGATTGTTTTATTAATTACAACTGATTAGGAAATTAGTTGTTAAATCAAAATTTTGATATTTCCTTAGCATCACTACTGACATCATTTTTCAGTTTTTAGACATTATACTATGCCATCAATATTGATCTTTTTTGACATGATTGCATAAACAGTAAAGAAGGCCTCTGACTCACATGCATGTGTGCATCTTTCCTCTCTTGTTAAAGAAAAAAGGATATCAAATGTAAACAAATTACAGTCATAATAGACTCTTATAAAAAGTGTTACAATGATCATCTGATGGAGAGTTAGTCAAAATTCTAATGGCTTTCCTATGAAGCATCAGGAAATTGTTAACTCCTGCACCATTACCCAATAAACATAAGCCATACAGAAGTATACAGGCATTCCTCACTTAGTGCTCTTAATTGGTTTCTGAAAAATAGCACTAAATAAAACTGCATTAAGCGAGGGATTTTTTCTCACAAAAACATTTAAATAGATTTAATCCATATTTCCAACCTATTCTCTCAATGCTAATTATTTCCCAACTACTGGTACCCGCAAAAACTTTTGTGAAGTCAGTTACAAAATCCTCATGTTTAAAAGTAATAATAGCACAATTCCCCTTATAAAATTATACAACTGACTTTTTTAATTTCATGTTTGTTTTTATAAATTATATGTGCAATTTTAATTGCTTCTCACTTATGAAAAGGCTAACATTCCAGTATTGAAATAAAGAAAGATTTTTTCTTTTGGTCAATCTTTATAAAAACCCCCAGTCCACACACAGTATACTGAATATGTAACACCGTATTTACCTGAAAGGAAGACAACCTTGAATTTAAGATGACCCTTAAAAAAATTAGGTTCAATTACAAAAAACTTACATCTATGTATAACAAGCTAACATTAAGAGGATGAATAAAAAAAGTAAATTTACTACTTACATCTCCCTCGCCTCTGTTTCCTTCCCTTATTTTTGCTGTCCTGTTCATTCATCACATTTTATTCAAATTCGAACAAGTCATCTGCCATACCATCCATGGAATTTGATATGCAGTATTTCTTGAACCCTCTTGAGATACTATTGGGATCTATTTTTTCCATGCTGCAATGGTCCAATTACAGAGAAGTGGTATACTGGGCTAATCTTTATACTGCCTTGAAAATATATTTAACATTACCTATAATGAATTGTGAGGTGGAAATGTCATTTTCAAAAATGGCTTATAGCTATAATAATAAAAGAAGCTGTCGCAGTCATAACTCTTCTGAAAATAAATGTAGGAGCTTCAAAACTTGGCAGCAGCTTCAGGATGATCCTGAGAATTGCAGTGCCAAAAATAATTTTAATGGGCCCATGGGGGCCTGAGGGTCCCCATTGTTGGTCCAAATGTTGGTTTTTTGAGGATATCTCGGCAACCAATTGACTGATTATGATGAATTCTCCACCGATAAAAATGTTTTGATGAGACATTTTCCAGACTAAAATGGATAAAATCGGTCTACGGGGTCAAGGATCGTAATGTAAGGGCCGATCCAAATTTCACAATTTTGAGGGGTCCCCATGAAACAGTCGGTCCAAATTTCGGTGATGTCCTTCTGCCTGTATGCATATATCAGGGAAGAACTGGCAGAGCCGATTTCAACCCAATTTGGTAGGTACATAGAATTTTCACATAAATACATAACCAAAATGACATAATTGGACCGGATCGACCAAGCAGGGGTGCCACAATTGCAAAATAAACTTTTTGGTAATTATGCTTTTGGAAAGCATTGGCAGAACCTAATTCAACCAAATTGTTAAATAGAATCGTCACAAATTCATGACCAAAATGACATACTTTGACCCGATTAACTGAGTAGGGGTGCCACAATTGCAAATTTAAACTTTTCGGTAATTATGAATTTGTAAGGAATTGGCCAAACAGATTTCAATGAAATTTTGTATGAAGTAGTTGTGCAACAAAATTAAGATTTTTAGGATATATATAGAAAGCAGGGCTGCCATAATAAAAGTAATAAAAATTTTCTTTTTACAAGTGTTTGCGTTGAACTGTCCACATCAATTTTAACCAAATAATAATATTTATTATGTACACATATGTATAAAACCATAATAGTATATTTCAACCGGATCAACTAAACTGGGATACCGCAATTACAAATTAAACTCTTTCAGTAACTATGGATTTGGAAGGAATTATCTCAATGGATGTCAACTAAATTTTATATATATATATATATACTCTTTCGCTGAAGAAGGGAACAGGCCCGATAAGCTTGCATGTGTTTTTTTTTGTTTGTGTGTTTTATGTGTCTCTTCGATGCCCCCAGCAGCCTTCCAGCTTGGTCCTCAACTTGGTAAGTGTCCGCTGGGCTTCCCTCAACACCTTGTTGCCACCCTCATTACTACCTTTTCTTTTCCTTATATACACATATATATATATCATAATGAAATCAAGATTTTAAAAGCAGAGCTTAAGAGCAATGCTACCATAATTAAAGGTAAAATAATATTTAATTTACATGTATTTATAGAGAGCTGTCCGCATGGATTTTAACCCATTATGGTTTATATAATCTTCATATAAATAAATAACCACAATAGTATATTTCAACCGGGTCAACTAAACAGGGCTACCACAATTTTAAGGTTAGAATTTTTCTGTAACTATGAATTTCGAAGGTATTGGCTGAACCGATTTCAATAAGAAATTTCTTTTGTAGGAAAGGTATAGAATGGCAAAACAAAATGAATGTTTTGAATGGATCTAAAAAGCAGAGCTACTACAATATAAGGAAAAATAATTTTTTGATTTCAAATCAAATACATTAATATTCGATTATACTATTGCGAATTTGATGAAAACATTGTTTGAAGATATCTCAACAACCAATTGACAGCTTTTGATGAATCCTCCACCAATATCAATGTTGAACCAAGAAATGCAGAGACTTAAAACTTGGTATACGTACTAAAGAGAAGTTGAGGATATGCACCTCGGTGTCAGAACATTGATTTCTTTGGAGGAGGGGGAGGTATCAAATTTGAGTCTATAATAAATTTTTTCAAACCAATTAAAGGAGAATATTGGACTTACCTTGAGAAAACCTTGAGTTTAGATGAAAATATTACCGAGTGATACGTGCATGAAAAATTCTAAACTCTAAACCCAGGGCAAAGCCCAGGCAATAACGCTAGTATTAAAGCATATATTTAAAAAAACGGATAAGCGACAAGAGTAAACACCCTGTATCGGTTGATATATCCAATAAATAATCAGCTCTTGACCATTTAAAAAATATGTCAAATATAAAATTTTACGTTGACATCGAGAAAATAGTTAAAACATGCCTTTCCGTTGAAATCTCGAATTCGATTTTTTTCCTGAAAACAATACTTTCTCCATATAGGAAGTTTATGGAGAAAGAAAAATAGTTTAAATTTCATTACAAAGGAAGTGTTTGGCCAGTGACCTTGCTGTGTGGGGAGAGGTACTGCATTAACATGGCATACATTGCTTAATTGAAGCACTTATCTAACACATATTGCTTTAATGCGACCCTTCTATAACATCCATTGCTTTAATGCGGCCCTTCTCTAACATCCATCGCTTTAATGCGGCCCTACTAAAACATTCATCTCTAATGCGCCTCTCCTCTAACATCCATCGCTTTAATGCAGCCCTTCTATAACATCCATCGCTTTAATGCGACCCGTCTCTAACATTCATCTCTTTAATGCGGCCCTAATATAACATCCATCGCTTTAATGCGGCCCTTCTCTGACATTAATCTCTTTAATGCGGCCCTTCTATAACATCCACCGCTTTAATGCGGCCCTTCGCTAACATCCATCGCATTAATGCGGCCCTTCTCTAACATCCATCTCTTTAATGCGGCCCTTCTATAACATCCATCGCTTTAATGCGACCCGTCTCTAACATCCATCGCTTTAATGCGGCCCTTCTATAGCATCCATCGCTTTAATGCGGCCCTTCTATAACATCCACCGCTTTAATGCGGCCCTTCTCTAACATCCATCGCTTTAATGTGGCCCTTCTATAACATTCATCGCTTTAATGCGGCCCTTCTATAACATTCATCGCTTTAATGCGGCCCTTCTATAACATCCACCGCTTTAATGCGGACCTTGTCTAACATCCATCGCATTAATGCGGCCCTTCTCTAACATCCATCGCTTTAATGCGGCCCTCTATAACATCTACCGCTTTAATGCGGCCCTTCTCTAACATCCATCGCTTTATTGCAGTCCTTCTATAACATCCATCGCTTTAATGCGGCCCTTCTCTAACATCCATCGCTTTAATGCGGCCCTTCTATAACATCCATCGCTTTAATGCGGCCATTCTCTAACATTCATCTCTTTAATGCGGCCCTTCTTTAACATTCGTCTCTTTAATGCGGCCCTTCTCTAACATCCATCGCTTTAATGCGGCCCTTCTCTAACATCCATCGCTTTAATGCGGCCCTCTATAACATCCATCGCTTTAATGCGGCCCTTCTCTAACATCCATCGCTTTAATGCGGCCCTTCTCTAACGTCCATCTCTTTAATGCGGCCCTTCTATAACATCCATCGCTTTAATGCGGCCCTTCTCTAACATCCATCGCTTTAATGCGGCCCTTCTCTAACATTCATCTCTTTAATGCGGCCCTTCTATAACATCCATCGCTTTAATGCGGCCCTTCTATAACATCCACCGCTTTAATGCGGCCCTTCTCTAACATCCATCGCTTTAATCCGGCCCTTCTATAACATTCATCGCTTTAATGCGTCCCTTCTATAACATTCATCGCTTTAATGCGGCCGTTCTCTAACATTCATCTCTTTAATTCGGCCATTCTATAACATCCATCGCTTTAATGCGGCCCTACTCTAACATTAATCTCTTTAATGCTGCCCTTCTAAAACATCCATCGCTTTAATGCGGCCCTTCTATAACATCCATTGCTTTAATGCGGCCCTTCTATAACATCCATCGCTTTAATGTGGCCCTTCTCTAACACCCATCGCCTTAATGCGGCCCTTCTATAACATCCATCGCTTTAATGCGGCCCTTCTTTAACATCCATCGCTTTAATGCGGCCCTTCTATAACATCCATCGCTTTAATGTGGGCCTTCTCTAACACCCATCGCCTTAATGCGGCCCTTCTATAACATCCATCGCTTTAATGCGGCCCTTCTATAACATCCATCGCTTTAATGCGGCCATTCGCTAACATCCATCGCTTTAATGCGGGCCTCTATAACATCTACCGTTTTAATGCGGCCCTTCTCTAACATGCATCGCTTTAATCCGGCCCTTCTATAACATCCATCGCTTTAATGCGGCCCTTCTATAACATTCATCGCTTTAATGCGGCCGTTCTCTAACATTCATCTCTTTAATTCGGCCCTTCTATAACATCCATCGCTTTAATGCGGCCCTACTCTAACATTAATCTCTTTAATGCTGCCCTTCTAAAACATCCATCGCTTTAATGCGGCCCTTCTTTAACATCCATCGCTTTAATGCGGCCCTTCTTTAACATCCATCGCTTTAATGCGGCCCTTCTATAACATCCATCGCTTTAATGCGGCCCTTCTCTAACACCCATCGCCTTAATGCGGCCCTTCTATAACATCCATCGCTTTAATGCGGCCATTCGCTAACATCCATCGCTTTAATGCGGCCCTTCTCTAACATCCAATGCTTTAATGCGGCCCTTCTCTAACATTCATCTCTTTAATGCGGCCCTAATATAACATCCATCGCTTTAATGCGGCCCTTCTCTGACATTCATCTCTTTAATGCGGCCCTTCTATAACATCCACCGCTTTAATGCGGCCCTTCGCTAACATCCATCGCATTAATGCGGCCCTTCTCTAACATCCATCTCTTTAATGCGGCCCTTCTATAACATCCATCGCTTTAATGCGACCCGTCTCTAACATCCATCGCTTTAATGCGGCCCTTCAATAGCATCCATCGCTTTAATGCGGCCCTTCTATAACATCCACCGCTTTAATGCGGCCCTTCTCTAACATCCATCGCTTTAATGTGGCCCTTCTATAACATTCATCGCTTTAATGCGGCCCTTCTATAACATTCATCGCTTTAATACGGCCCTTCTATAACATCCATCGCTTTAATGCGACCCGTCTCTAACATCCAACGCTTTAATGCGGCCCTTCTATAGCATCCATCGCTTTAATGCGGCCCTTCTATAACATCCACCGCTTTAATGCGGCCCTTCTCTAACATCCATCGCTTTAATGTGGCCCTTCTATAACATTCATCACTTTAATGCGGCCCTTTCTAACATCCATCGCTTTAATGCGGCCCTCTATAACATCTACCGCTTTAATGCGGCCCTTCTCTAACATCCATCGCTTTATTGCAGTCCTTCTATAACATCCATCGCTTTAATGCGGCCTTTCTCTAACATCCATCGCTTTAATGCGGCCCTTCTCTAACATCCATCTCTTTAATGCGGCCCTTCTATAACATCCATCGCTTTAATGCGGCCCTTCTCTAACATCCATCGCTTTAATGCGGCCCTTCTCTAACATTCATCTCTTTAATGCGGCCCTTCTATAACATCCATCGCTTTAATGCGGCCCTTCTATAACATCCATCGCTTTAATGCGGCCCTTCTATAACATCCACCGCTTTAATGCGGCCCTTCTCTAACATCCATCGCTTTAATCCGGCCCTTCTATAACATTCATCGCTTTAATGCGTCCCTTCTATAACATTCATCGCTTTAATGCGGCCGTTCTCTAACATTCATCTCTTTAATTCGGCCATTCTATAACATCCATCGCTTTAATGCGGCCCTACTCTAACATTAATCTCTTTAATGCTGCCCTTCTGAAACATCCATCGCTTTAATGCGGCCCTTCTATAACATCCATCGCTTTAATGCGGCCCTTCTATAACATCCATCGCTTTAATGTGGCCCTTCTCTAACACCCATCGCCTTAATGCGGCCCTTCTATAACATCCATCGCTTTAATGCGGCCCTTCTTTAACATCCATCGCTTTAATGCGGCCCTTCTATAACATCCATCGCTTTAATGTGGGCCTTCTCTAACACCCATCGCCTTAATGCGGCCCTTCTATAACATCCATCGCTTTAATGCGGCCCTTCTATAACATCCATCGCTTTAATGCGGCCATTCGCTAACATCCATCGCTTTAATGCGGGCCTCTATAACATCTACCGTTTTAATGCGGCCCTTCTCTAACATCCATCGCTTTAATCCGGCCCTTCTATAACATCCATCGCTTTAATGCGGCCCTTCTATAACATTCATCGCTTTAATGCGGCCGTTCTCTAACATTCATCTCTTTAATGCGGCCCTTCTATAACATCCATCGCTTTAATGCGGCCCTACTCTAACATTAATCTCTTTAATGCTGCCCTTCTAAAACATCCATCGCTTTAATGCAGCCCTTCTTTAACATCCATCGCTTTAATGCGGCCCTTCTTTAACATCCATCGCTTTAATGCGGCCCTTCTATAACATCCATCGCTTTAATGCGGCCCTTCTCTAACACCCATCGCCTTAATGCGGCCCTTCTATAACATCCATCGCTTTAATGCGGCCATTCGCTAACATCCATCGCTTTAATGCGGCCCTTCTCTAACATCCAATGCTTTAATGCGGCCCTTCTCTAACATTCATCTCTTTAATGCGGCCCTAATATAACATCCATCGCTTTAATGCGGCCCTTCTCTGACATTCATCTCTTTAATGCGGCCCTTCTATAACATCCACCGCTTTAATGCGGCCCTTCGCTAACATCCATCGCATTAATGCGGCCCTTCTCTAACATCCATCGCTTTAATGCGGCCCTTCAATAGCATCCATCGCTTTAATGCGGCCCTTCTATAACATCCACCGCTTTAATGCGGCCCTTCTCTAACATCCATCGCTTTAATGTGGCCCTTCTATAACATTCATCGCTTTAATGCGGCCCTTCTATAACATTCATCGCTTTAATGCGGCCCTTCTATAACATCCATCGCTTTAATGCGACCCGTCTCTAACATCCAACGCTTTAATGCGGCCCTTCTATAGCATCCATCGCTTTAATGCGGCCCTTCTATAACATCCACCGCTTTAATGCGGCCCTTCTCTAACATCCATCGCTTTAATGTGGCCCTTCTATAACATTCATCGCTTTAATGCGGCCCTTCTATAACATTCATCGCTTTAATGCGGCCCTTCTATAACATCCACCGCTTTAATGCGGACCTTGTCTAACATCCATCGCATTAATGCGGCCCTTTCTAACATCCATCGCTTTAATGCGGCCCTCTATAACATCTACCGCTTTAATGCGGCCCTTCTCTAACATCCATCGCTTTATTGCAGTCCTTCTATAACATCCATCGCTTTAATGCGGCCCTTCTCTAACATCCATCGCTTTAATGCGGCCCTTCTCTAACATCCATCTCTTTAATGCGGCCCTTCTATAACATCCATCGCTTTAATGCGGCCCTTCTCTAACATCCATCGCTTTAATGCGGCCCTTCTCTAACATTCATCTCTTTAATGCGGCCCTTCTATAACATCCATCGCTTTAATGCGGCCCTTCTATAACATCCATCGCTTTAATGCGGCCCTTCTATAACATCCACCGCTTTAATGCGGCCCTTCTCTAACATCCATCGCTTTAATCCGGCCCTTCTATAACATTCATCGCTTTAATGCGTCCCTTCTATAACATTCATCGCTTTAATGCGGCCGTTCTCTAACATTCATCTCTTTAATTCGGCCATTCTATAACATCCATCGCTTTAATGCGGCCCTACTCTAACATTAATCTCTTTAATGCTGCCCTTCTAAAACATCCATCGCTTTAATGCGGCCCTTCTATAACATCCATCGCTTTAATGCGGCCCTTCTATAACATCCATCGCTTTAATGTGGCCCTTCTCTAACACCCATCGCCTTAATGCGGCCCTTCTATAACATCCATCGCTTTAATGCGGCCCTTCTTTAACATCCATCGCTTTAATGCGGCCCTTCTATAACATCCATCGCTTTAATGTGGGCCTTCTCTAACACCCATCGCCTTAATGCGGCCCTTCTATAACATCCATCGCTTTAATGCGGCCCTTCTATAACATCCATCGCTTTAATGCGGCCATTCGCTAACATCCATCGCTTTAATGCGGGCCTCTATAACATCTACCGTTTTAATGCGGCCCTTCTCTAACATCCATCGCTTTAATCCGGCCCTTCTATAACATCCATCGCTTTAATGCGGCCCTTCTATAACATTCATCGCTTTAATGCGGCCGTTCTCTAACATTCATCTCTTTAATTCGGCCCTTCTATAACATCCATCGCTTTAATGCGGCCCTACTCTAACATTAATCTCTTTAATGCTGCCCTTCTAAAACATCCATCGCTTTAATGCGGCCCTTCTTTAACATCCATCGCTTTAATGCGGCCCTTCTATAACATCCATCGCTTTAATGCGGCCCTTCTCTAACACCCATCGCCTTAATGCGGCCCTTCTATAACATCCATCGCTTTAATGCGGCCATTCGCTAACATCCATCGCTTTAATGCGGCCCTTCTCTAACATCCAATGCTTTAATGCGGCCCTTCTCTAACATTCATCTCTTTAATGCGGCCCTAATATAACATCCATCGCTTTAATGCGGCCCTTCTCTGACATTCATCTCTTTAATGCGGCCCTTCTATAACATCCACCGCTTTAATGCGGCCCTTCGCTAACATCCATCGCATTAATGCGGCCCTTCTCTAACATCCATCTCTTTAATGCAGCCCTTCTATAACATCCATCGCTTTAATGCGACCCGTCTCTAACATCCATCGCTTTAATGCGGCCCTTCAATAGCATCCATCGGTTTAATGCGGCCCTTCTATAACATCCACCGCTTTAATGCGGCCCTTCTCTAACATCCATCGCTTTAATGTGGCCCTTCTATAACATTCATCGCTTTAATGCGGCCCTTCTATAACATTCATCGCTTTAATGCGGCCCTTCTATAACATCCATCGCTTTAATGCGGCCCTTCTCTAACATTCATCTCTTTATTGCGGCCCTTCTATAACATCCATCGCTTTAATGCGGCCCTTCTATAACATCCACCGCTTTAATGCGGCCCTTCTCTAACATCCATCGTTTTAATCCGGCCCTTCTATAACATTCATCGCTTTAATGCGTCCCTTCTATAACATTCATCGCTTTAATGCGGCCGTTCTCTAACATTCATCTCTTTAATTCGGCCCTTCTATAACATTCATCGCTTTAATGCGGCCGTTCTCTAACATTCATCTCTTTCATTCGGCCCTTCAATAACATCCATCGCTTTAATGCGGCCCTTCTCTAACACCCATCGCCTTAATGCGGCCCTTCTATAACATCCAACTCTTTAATGCGGCCCTTCTATAACATCCATCGCTTTAATGCGTCCATTCGCTAACATCCATCGCTTTAATGCGGGCCTCTATAACATCCACCGCTTTAATGCGGCCCTTCTCTAACATCCATCGCTTTAATCCGGCCCTTCTATAACATCCATCGCTTTAATGCGGCCCTTCTATAACATTCATCTCTTTAATTCGGCCCTTCTATAACATCCATCGCTTTAATGCGGCCCTACTCTAACATTAATCTCTTTAATACTGCCCTTCTAAAACATCCATCGCTTTAATGCGGCCCTTCTTTAACATGCATCGCTTTAATGCGGCCCTTCTATAACATCCATCGCTTTAATGCGGCCCTTCTCTAACACCCATCGCCTTAATGCGGCCCTTCTCTAACATCCATCGCTTTAATGCGGCCATTCGCTAACATCCATCGCTTTAATGCGGGCCTCTATAACATCCATCGCTTTAATGCGGCCCTTCTCTAACATCCATCGCTTTAATGCGGCCCTTCTCTAACATTCATCTCTTTAATGCGGCCCTTCTATAACATCCATCGCTTTAATGCGGCCCTTCTATAACATCCACCGCTTTAATGCGGCCCTTCTATAACATCCACCGCTTTAATGCGGCCCTTCTCTAACATCCATCGCTTTAATCCGGCCGTTCTCTAACATTCATCTCTTTAATTCGACCCTTCTATAACATTCATCGCTTTAATGCGGCCGTTCTCTAACATTCATCTCTTTAATTCGGCCCTTCTATAACATCCATCGCTTTAATGCGGCCCTTCTTTAACATCCATCGCTTTAATGCGGCCCTTCTATAACATCCATCGCTTTAATGCGGCCCTTCTCTAACACCCATCGCCTTAATGCGGCCCTTCTATAACATCCATCGCTTTAATGCGGCCCTTCTATAACATCCATCGCTTTAATGCGGCCATTCGCTAACATCCATCGCTTTAATGCGGGCCTCTATAACATCTACCGCTTTAATGCGGCCCTTCTCTAACATCCATCGCTTTAATCCGGCCCTTCTATAACATCCATCGCTTTAATGCGGCCCTTCTATAACATTCATCGCTTTAATGCGGCCGTTCTCTAACATTCATCTCTTTAATTCGGCCCTTCTATAACATTCATCGCTTTAATGCGGCCGTTTTCTAACATTCATCTCTTTAATTCGGCCCTTCTATAACATTCATCGCTTTAATGCGGCCGTTCTCTAACATTCATCGCTTTAATGCGGCCGTTCTCTAACATTCATCTCTTTAATTCGGCCCTTCTATAACATTCATCGCTTTAATGCGGCCGTTTTCTAACATTCATCTCTTTAATTCGGCCCTTCTATAACATCCATCGCTTTAATGCGGCCCTTCTTTAACATCCGTCGCTTTAATGCGGCCCTTCTCTAACATTCATCTCTTTCATTCGGCCCTTCAATAACATCCATCGCTTTAATGCGGCCCTTCTTTAACATCCATCGCTTTAATGCGGCCCTTCTATAACATCCATCGCTTTAATGCGGCCCTTCTCTAACACCCATCGCCTTAATGCGGCCCTTCTATAACATCCAACTCTTTAATGCGGCCCTTCTATAACATCCATCGCTTTAATGCGTCCATTCGCTAACATCCATCGCTTTAATGCGGGCCTCTATAACATCCACCACTTTAATGCGGCCCTTCTCTAACATCCATCGCTTTAATCCGGCCCTTCTATAACATCCATCGCTTTAATGCGGCCCTTCTATAACATTCATCTCTTTAATTCGGCCCTTCTATAACATCCATCGCTTTAATGCGGCCCTACTCTAACATTAATCTCTTTAATACTGCCCTTCTAAAACATCCATCGCTTTAATGCGGCCCTTCTTTAACATGCATCGCTTTAATGCGGCCCTTCTATTACATCCATCGCTTTAATGCGGCCCTTCTCTAACACCCATCGCCTTAATGCGGCCCTTCTCTAACATCCATCGCTTTAATGCGGCCATTCGCTAACATCCATCGCTTTAATGCGGGCCTCTATAACATCCATCGCTTTAATGCGGCCCTTCTCTAACATCCATCGCTTTAATGCGGCCCTTCTCTAACATTCATCTCTTTAATGCGGCCCTTCTATAACATCCATCGCTTTAATGCGGCCCTTCTATAACATCCACCGCTTTAATGCGGCCCTTCTATAACATCCACCGCTTTAATGCGGCCCTTCTCTAACATCCATCGCTTTAATCCGGCCGTTCTCTAACATTCATCTCTTTAATTCGACCCTTCTATAACATTCATCGCTTTAATGCGGCCGTTCTCTAACATTCATCTCTTTAATTCGGCCCTTCTATAACATCCATCGCTTTAATGCGGCCCTTCTTTAACATCCATCGCTTTAATGCGGCCCTTCTATAACATCCATCGCTTTAATGCGGCCCTTCTCTAACACCCATCGCCTTAATGCGGCCCTTCTATAACATCCATCGCTTTAATGCGGCCCTTCTATAACATCCATCGCTTTAATGCGGCCATTCGCTAACATCCATCGCTTTAATGCGGGCCTCTATAACATCTACCGCTTTAATGCGGCCCTTCTCTAACATCCATCGCTTTAATCCGGCCCTTCTATAACATCCATCGCTTTAATGCGGCCCTTCTATAACATTCATCGCTTTAATGCGGCCGTTCTCTAACATTCATCTCTTTAATTCGGCCCTTCTATAACATTCATCGCTTTAATGCGGCCGTTTTCTAACATTCATCTCTTTAATTCGGCCCTTCTATAACATTCATCGCTTTAATGCGGCCGTTCTCTAACATTCGTCTCTTTAATTCGGCCCTTCTATAACATCCATCGCTTTAATGCGGCCCTTCTTTAACATCCGTCGCTTTAATGCGGCCCTTCTATAACATCCATCGCTTTAATGCGGCCCTTCTCTAACACCCATCGCCTTAATGCGGCCCTTCTATAACATCCATCGCTTTAATGCGGCCCTTCTATAACATCCATCGCTTTAATGCGGCCCTTCTTTAACATCCATCGCTTTAATGCGGCCCTTCTATAACATCCATCGCTTTAATGTGGGCCTTCTCTAACACCCATCGCCTTAATGCGGCCCTTCTATAACATCCATCGTTTAATGCGGCCCTTCTATAACATCCATCGCTTTAATGCGGCCATTCGCTAACATCCATCGCTTTAATGCGGGCCTCTATAACATCTACCGTTTTAATGCGGCCCTTCTCTAACATCCATCGCTTTAATCCGGCCCTTCTATAACATCCATCGCTTTAATGCGGCCCTTCTATAACATTCATCGCTTTAATGCGGCCGTTCTCTAACATTCATCTCTTTAATTCGGCCCTTCTATAACATCCATCGCTTTAATGCGGCCCTACTCTAACATTAATCTCTTTAATGCTGCCCTTCTAAAACATCCATCGCTTTAATGCGGCCCTTCTATAACATCCATCGCTTTAATGCGGCCCTTCTCTAACACCCATCGCCTTAATGCGGCCCTTCTATAACATCCATCGCTTTAATGCGGCCATTCGCTAACATCCATCGCTTTAATGCGGCCCTTCTCTAACATCCATCGCTTTAATGCGGCCCTTCTCTAACATTCATCTCTTTATTGCGGCCCTTCTATAACATCCATCGCTTTAATGCGGACTTTCTATAACATCCACCGCTTTAATGCGGCCCTTCTCTAACATCCATCGCTTTAATCCGGCCCTTCTATAACATTCATCGCTTTAATGCGTCCCTTCTATAACATTCATTGCTTTAATGCGGCCGTTCTCTAACATTCATCTCTTTAATTCGGCCCTTCTATAACATTCATCGCTTTAATGCGGCCGTTCTCTAACATTCATCTTTTTCATTCGGCCCTTCAATAACATCCATCGCTTTAATGCGGCCCTTCTTTAACATCCATCGCTTTAATGCGGCCCTTCTATAACATCCATCGCTTTAATGCGGCCCTTCTCTAACACCCATCGCCTTAATGCGGCCCTTCTATAACATCCAACTCTTAAATGCGGCCCTTCTATAACATCCATCGCTTTAATGCGTCCATTCGCTAACATCCATCGCTTTAATGCGGGCCTCTATAACATCCACCGCTTTAATGCGGCCCTTCTCTAACATCCATCGCTTTAATCCGGCCCTTCTATAACATCCATCGCTTTAATGCGGCCCTTCTATAACATTCATCTCTTTAATTCGGCCCTTCTATAACATCTATCGCTTTAATGCGGCCCTACTCTAACATTAATCTCTTTAATACTGCCCTTCTAAAACATCCATCGCTTTAATGCGGCCCTTCTTTAACATGCATCGCTTTAATGCGGCCCTTCTATAACATCCATCGCTTTAATGCGGCCCTTCTCTAACATCCATCGCCTTAATGCGGCCCTTCTATAACATCCATCGCTTTAATGCGGCCCTTCTATAACATCCATCGCTTTAATGCGGCCATTCGCTAACATCCATCGCTTTAATGCGGGCCTCTATAACATCCATCGCTTTAATGCGGCCCTTCTCTAACATCCATCGCTTTAATGCGGCCCTTCTCTAACATTCATCTCTTTAATGCGGCCCTTCTATAACATCCATCGCTTTAATGCGGCCCTTCTATAACATCCACCGCTTTAATGCGGCCCTTCTCTAACATCCATCGCTTTAATCCGGCCGTTCTCTAACATTCATCTCTTTAATTCGACCCTTCTATAACATTCATCGCTTTAATGCGGCCGTTCTCTAACATTCATCTCTTTAATTCGGCCCTTCTATAACATCCATCGCTTTAATGCGGCCCTTCTTTAACATCCATCGCTTTAATGCGGCCCTTCTATAACATCCATCGCTTTAATGCGGCCCTTCTCTAACACCCATCGCCTTAATGCGGCCCTTCTATAACATCCATCGCTTTAATGCGGCCCTTCTATAACATCCATCGCTTTAATGCGGCCATTCGCTAACATCCATCGCTTTAATGCGGGCCTCTATAACATCTACCGCTTTAATGCGGCCCTTCTCTAACATCCATCGCTTTAATCCGGCCCTTCCATAACATCCATCGCTTTAATGCGGCCCTTCTATAACATTCATCGCTTTAATGCGGCCGTTCTCTAACATTCATCTCTTTAATTCGGCCCTTCTATAACATTCATCGCTTTAATGCGGCCGTTTTCTAACATTCATCTCTTTAATTCGGCCCTTCTATAACATTCATCGCTTTAATGCGGCCGTTCTCTAACATTCATCTCTTTAATTCGGCCCTTCTATAACATCCATCGCTTTAATGCGGCCCTTCTTTAACATCCGTCGCTTTAATGCGGCCCTTCTATAACATCCATCGCTTTAATGCGGCCCTTCTCTAACACCCATCGCCTTAATGCGGCCCTTCTATAACATCCATCGCTTTAATGCGGCCCTTCTATAACATCCATCGCTTTAATGCGGCCCTTCTTTAACATCCATCGCTTTAATGCGGCCCTTCTATAACATCCATCGCTTTAATGTGGGCCTTCTCTAACACCCATCGCCGTAATGCGGCCCTTCTATAACATCCATCGCTTTAATGCGGCCCTTCTATAACATCCATCGCTTTAATGCGGCCATTCGCTAACATCCATCGCTTTAATGCGGGCCTCTATAACATCTACCGTTTTAATGCGGCCCTTCTCTAACATCCATCGCTTTAATCCGGCCCTTCTATAACATCCATCGCTTTAATGCGGCCCTTCTATAACATTCATCGCTTTAATGCGGCCGTTCTCTAACATTCATCTCTTTAATTCGGCCCTTCTATAACATCCATCGCTTTAATGCGGCCCTACTCTAACATTAATCTCTTTAATGCTGCCCTTCTAAAACATCCATCGCTTTAATGCGGCCCTTCTATAACATCCATCGCTTTAATGCGGCCCTTCTCTAACACCCATCGCCTTAATGCGGCCCTTCTATAACATCCATCGCTTTAATGCGGCCATTCGCTAACATCCATCGCTTTAATGCGGCCCTTCTCTAACATCCATCGCTTTAATGCGGCCCTTCTCTAACATTCATCTCTTTATTGCGGCCCTTCTATAACATCCATCGCTTTAATGCGGACTTTCTATAACATCCACCGCTTTAATGCGGACTTTCTATAACATCCACCGCTTTAATGCGGCCCTTCTCTAACATCCATCGCTTTAATCCGGCCCTTCTATAACATTCATCGCTTTAATGCGTCCCTTCTATAACATTCATTGCTTTAATGCGGCCGTTCTCTTACATTCATCTCTTTAATTCGGCCCTTCTATAACATTCATCGCTTTAATGCGGCCGTTCTCTAACATTCATCTCTTTCATTCGGCCCTTCAATAACATCCATCGCTTTAATGCGGCCCTTCTTTAACATCCATCGCTTTAATGCGGCCCTTCTATAACATCCATCGCTTTAATGCGGCCCTTCTCTAACACCCATCGCCTTAATGCGGCCCTTCTATAACATCCATCGCTTTAATGCGTCCATTCGCTAACATCCATCGCTTTAATGCGGGCCTCTATAACATCCACCGCTTTAATGCGGCCCTTCTCTAACATCCATCGCTTTAATCCGGCCCTTCTATAACATCCATCGCTTTAATGCGGCCCTTCTATAACATTCATCTCTTTAATTCGGCCCTTCTATAACATCCATCGCTTTAATGCGGCCCTACTCTAACATTAATCTCTTTAATGCTGCCCTTCTAAAACATCCATCGCTTTAATGCGGCCCTTCTTTAACATGCATCGCTTTAATGCGGCCCTTCTATAACATCCATCGCTTTAATGCGGCCCTTCTCTAACACCCATCGCCTTAATGCGGCCCTTCTATAACATCCATCGCTTTAATGCGGCCATTCGCTAACATCCATCGCTTTAATGCGGGCCTCTATAACATCCATCGCTTTAATGCGGCCCTTCTCTAACATCCATCGCTTTAATGCGGCCCTTCTCTAACATTCATCTCTTTAATGCGGCCCTTCTATAACATCCATCGCTTTAATGCGGCCCTTCTATAACATCCACCGCTTTAATGCGGCCCTTCTCTAACATCCATCGCTTTAATCCGGCCCTTCTATAACATTCATCGCTTTAATGCGTCCCTTCTATAACATTCATCGCTTTAATGCGGCCGTTCTCTAACATTCATCTCTTTAATTCGGCCCTTCTATAACATTCATCGCTTTAATGCGGCCGTTCTCTAACATTCATCTCTTTAATTCGGCCCTTCTATAACATCCATCGCTTTAATGCGGCCCTTCTTTAACATCCATCGCTTTAATGCGGCCCTTCTATAACATCCATCGCTTTAATGCGGCCCTTCTCTAACACCCATCGCCTTAATGCGGCCCTTTTATAACATCCATCGCTTTAATGCGGCCCTTCTATAACATCCATCGCTTTAATGCGGCCATTCGCTAACATCCATCGCTTTAATGCGGGCCTCTATAACATCTACCGCTTTAATGCGGCCCTTCTCTAACATCCATCGCTTTAATCCGGCCCTTCTATAACATCCATCGCTTTAATGCGGCCCTTCTATAACATTCATCGCTTTAATGCGGCCGTTCTCTAACATTCATCTCTTTAATTCGGCCCTTCTATAACATTCATCGCTTTAATGCGGCCGTTTTCTAACATTCATCTCTTTAATTCGGCCCTTCTATAACATTCATCGCTTTAATGCGGCCGTTCTCTAACATTCATCTCTTTAATTCGGCCCTTCTATAACATCCATCGCTTTAATGCGGCCCTTCTTTAACATCCATCGCTTTAATGCGGCCCTTCTATAACATCCATCGCTTTAATGCGGCCCTTCTCTAACACCCATCGCCTTAATGCGGCCCTTCTATAACATCCATCGCTTTAATGCGGCCCTTCTATAACATGCATCGCTTTAATGCGGCCCTTCTTTAACATCCATCGCTTTAATGCGGCCCTTCTATAACATCCATCGCTTTAATGCGGCCCTTCTCTAACACCCATCGCCTTAATGCGGCCCTTCTATAACATCCATCGCTTTAATGCGGCCCTTCTATAACATCCATCGCTTTAATGCGGCCCTTCTCTAACATCCATCGCTTTAATGCGGCCCTTCTCTAACATTCATCTCTTTAATGCGGCCCTTCTATAACATCCATCGCTTTAATGCGGCCCTTCTATAACATCCACCGCTTTAATGCGGCCCTTCTCTAACATCCATCGCTTTAATCCGGCCCTTCTATAACATTCATCGCTTTAATGCGTCCCTTCTATAACATTCATCGCTTTAATGCGGCCGTTCTCTAACATTCATCTCTTTAATTCGGCCCTTCTATAACATTCATCGCTTTAATGCGGCCGTTCTCTAACATTCATCTCTTTAATTCGGCCCTTCTATAACATCCATCGCTTTAATGCGGCCCTTCTTTAACATCCATCGCTTTAATGCGGCTCTTCTATAACATCCATCGCTTTAACGCGGCCCTTCTCTAACACCCATCGCCTTAATGCGGCCCTTCTATAACATCCATCGCTTTAATGCGGCCCTTCTTTAACATCCATCGCTTTAATGCGGCCCTTCTATAACATCCATCGCTTTAATGCGGCCCTTCTCTAACACCCATCGCCTTAATGCGGCCCTTCTATAACATCCATCGCTTTAATGCGGCCCTTCTATAACATCCATCGCTTTAATGCGGCCATTCGCTAACATCCATCGCTTTAATGCGGGCCTCTATAACATCCACCGCTTTAATGCGGCCCTTCTCTAACATCCATCGCTTTAATCCGGCCATTCTATAATATCCATCGCTTTAATGCGGCCCTTCTATAACATTCATCGCTTTAATGCGGCCGTTCTCTAACATTCATCTCTTTAATTCGGCCATTCTATAACATCCATCGCTTTAATGCGGCCCTTCTTTAACATCCATCGCTTTAATACGGCCCTTCTCTAACACCCATCGCCTTAATGCGGCCCTTCTATAACATCCATCGCTTTAATGCGGCCATTCGCTTACATCCATCGCTTTAATGCGGGCCTCTATAACATCCATCGCTTTAATGCGGCCCTTCTCTAACATCCATCGCTTTAATGCGGCCCTTCTCTAACATTCATCTCTTTAATGCGGCCCTTCTATAACATCCATCGCTTTAATGCGGCCCTTCTATAACATCCACCGCTTTAATGCGGCCCTTCTCTAACATCCATCGCTTTAATCCGGCCCTTCTATAACATTCATCGCTTTAATGCGTCCCTTCGCTAACATCCATCGCATTAATGCGGCCCTTCTCTAACATCCATCTCTTTAATGCGGCCCTTCTATAACATCCATCGCTTTAATGCGACCCGTCTCTAACATCCATCGCTTTAATGCGGCCCTTCTATAGCATCCATCGCTTTAATGCGGCCCTTCTATAACATCCACCGCTTTAATGCCGCCCTTCTCTAACATCCATCGCTTTAATGTGGCCCTTCTATAACATTCATCGCTTTAATGCGGCCCTTCTATAACATTCATCGCTTTAATGCGGCCCTTCTTTAACATCCATCGCTTTAATGCGGCCCTTCTATAACATCCATCGCTTTAATGCGGCCCTTCTCTAACACCCATCGCTTTAATGCGGCCCTCTATAACATCTACCGCTTTAATGCGGCCCTTCTCTAACATCCATCGCTTTATTGCAGTCCTTCTATAACATCCATCGCTTTAATGCGGCCCTTCTCTAACATCCATCGCTTTAATGCGGCCCTTCTATAACATCCATCGCTTTAATGCGGCCATTCTCTAACATTCATCTCTTTAATGCGGCCCTTCTTTAACATTCGTCTCTTTAATGCGGCCCTTCTCTAACATCCATCGCTTTAATGCGGCCCTTCTCTAACATCCATCGCTTTAATGCGGCCCTCTATAACATCCATCGCTTTAATGCGGCCCTTCTCTAACATCCATCGCTTTAATGCGGCCCTTCTCTAACATCCATCTCTTTAATGCGGCCCTTCTATAACATCCATCGCTTTAATGCGGCCATTCGCTAACATCCATCGCTTTAATGCGGGCCTCTATAACATCTACCGCTTTAATGCGGCCCTTCTCTAACATCCATCGCTTTAATCCGGCCCTTCTATAACATCCATCGCTTTAATGCGGCCCTTCTATAACATTCATCGCTTTAATGCGGCCGTTCTCTAACATTCATCTCTTTAATTCGGCCCTTCTATAACATTCATCGCTTTAATGCGGCCGTTTTCTAACATTCATCTCTTTAATTCGGCCCTTCTATAACATTCATCGCTTTAATGCGGCCGTTCTCTAACATTCATCTCTTTAATTCGGCCCTTCTATAACATCCATCGCTTTAATGCGGCCCTTCTTCAACATCCGTCGCTTTAATGCGGCCCTTCTATAACATCCATCGCTTTAATGCGGCCCTTCTCTAACACCCATCGCCTTAATGCGGCCCTTCTAGAACATCCATCGCTTTAATGCGGCCCTTCTATAACATCCATCGCTTTAATGCGGCCCTTCTTTAACATCCATCGCTTTAATGCGGCCCTTCTATAACATCCATCGCTTTAATGTGGGCCTTCTCTAACACCCATCGCGTTAATGCGGCCCTTCTATAACATCCATCGCTTTAATGCGGCCCTTCTATAACATCCATCGCTTTAATGCGGCCATTCGCTAACATCCATCGCTTTAATGCGGGCCTCTATAACATCTACCGTTTTAATGCGGCCCTTCTCTAACATCCATCGCTTTAATCCGGCCCTTCTATAACATCCATCGCTTTAATGCGGCCCTTCTATAACATTCATCGCTTTAATGCGGCCGTTCTCTAACATTCATCTCTTTAATTCGGCCCTTCTATAACATCCATCGCTTTAATGCGGCCCTACTCTAACATTAATCTCTTTAATGCTGCCCTTCTAAAACATCCATCGCTTTAATGCGGCCCTTCTATAACATCCATCGCTTTAATGCGGCCCTTCTCTAACACCCATCGCCTTAATGCGGCCCTTCTCTAACACCCATCGCCTTAATGCGGCCCTTCTATAACATCCATCGCTTTAATGCGGCCATTCGCTAACATCCATCGCTTTAATGCGGCCCTTCTCTAACATCCATCGCTTTAATGCGGCCCTTCTCTAACATTCATCTCTTTATTGCGGCCCTTCTATAACATCCATCGCTTTAATGCGGACTTTCTATAACATCCACCGCTTTAATGCGGCCCTTCTCTAACATCCATCGCTTTAATCCGGCCCTTCTATAACATTCATCGCTTTAATGCGTCCCTTCTATAACATTCATTGCTTTAATGCGGCCGTTCTCTAACATTCATCTCTTTAATTCGGCCCTTCTATAACATTCATCGCTTTAATGCGGCCGTTCTCTAACATTCATCTCTTTCATTCGGCCCTTCAATAACATCCATCGCTTTAATGCGGCCCTTCTTTAACATCCATCGCTTTAATGCGGCCCTTCTATAACATCCATCGCTTTAATGCGGCCCTTCTCTAACACCCATCGCCTTAATGCGGCCCTTCTATAACATCCAACTCTTAAATGCGGCCCTTCTATAACATCCATCGCTTTAATGCGTCCATTCGCTAACATCCATCGCTTTAATGCGGGCCTCTATAACATCCACCGCTTTAATGCGGCCCTTCTCTAACATCCATCGCTTTAATCCGGCCCTTCTATAACATCCATCGCTTTAATGCGGCCCTTCTATAACATTCATCTCTTTAATTCGGCCCTTCTATAACATCCATCGCTTTAATGCGGCCCTACTCTAACATTAATCTCTTTAATGCTGCCCTTCTAAAACATCCATCGCTTTAATGCGGCCCTTCTTTAACATGCATCGCTTTAATGCGGCCCTTCTATAACATCCATCGCTTTAATGCGGCCCTTCTCTAACACCCATCGCCTTAATGCGGCCCTTCTATAACATCCATCGCTTTAATGCGGCCATTCGCTAACATCCATCGCTTTAATGCGGGCCTCTATAACATCCATCGCTTTAATGCGGCCCTTCTCTAACATCCATCGCTTTAATGCGGCCCTTCTCTAACATTCATCTCTTTAATGCGGCCCTTCTATAACATCCATCGCTTTAATGCGGCCCTTCTATAACATCCACCGCTTTAATGCAGCCCTTCTCTAACATCCATCGCTTTAATCCGGCCCTTCTATAACATTTATCGCTTTAATGCGGCCGTTTTCTAACATTCATCTCTTTAATTCGGCCCTTCTATAACATTCATCGCTTTAATGCGGCCGTTCTCTAACATTCATCTCTTTAATTCGGCCCTTCTATAACATCCATCGCTTTAATGAGGCCCTTCTTTAACATCCGTCGCTTTAATGCGGCCCTTCTATAACATCCATCGCTTTAATGCGGCCCTTCTCTAACACCCATCGCCTTAATGCGGCCCTTCTATAACATCCATCGCTTTAATGCGGCCCTTCTATAACATCCATCACTTTAATGCCGCCCTTCTTTAACATCCATCGCTTTAATGCGGCCCTACTCTAACATTAATCTCTTTAATGCTGCCCTTCTAAAACATCCATCGCTTTAATGCGGCCCTTCTATAACATCCATCGCTTTAATGCGGCCCTTCTATAACATCCATCGCTTTAATGTGGCCCTTCTCTAACACCCATCGCCTTAATGCGGCCCTTCTATAACATCCATCGCTTTAATGCGGCCCTTCTTTAACATCCATCGCTTTAATGCGGCCCTTCTATAACATCCATCGCTTTAATGTGGGCCTTCTCTAACACCCATCGCCTTAATGCGGCCCTTCTATAACATCCATCGCTTTAATGCGGCCCTTCTATAACATCCATCGCTTTAATGCGGCCATTCGCTAACATCCATCGCTTTAATGCGGGCCTCTATAACATCTACCGTTTTAATGCGGCCCTTCTCTAACATCCATCGCTTTAATCCGGCCCTTCTATAACATCCATCGCTTTAATGCGGCCCTTCTATAACATTCATCGCTTTAATGCGGCCGTTCTCTAACATTCATCTCTTTAATTCGGCCCTTCTATAACATCCATCGCTTTAATGCGGCCCTACTCTAACATTAATCTCTTTAATGCTGCCCTTCTAAAACATCCATCGCTTTAATGCGGCCCTTCTTTAACATCCATCGCTTTAATGCGGCCCTTCTATAACATCCATCGCTTTAATGCGGCCCTTCTCTAACACCCATCGCCTTAATGCGGCCCTTCTATAACATCCATCGCTTTAATGCGGCCATTCGCTAACATCCATCGCTTTAATGCGGCCCTTCTCTAACATCCAATGCTTTAATGCGGCCCTTCTCTAACATTCATCTCTTTAATGCGGCCCTAATATAACATCCATCGCTTTAATGCGGCCCTTCTCTGACATTCATCTCTTTAATGCGGCCCTTCTATAACATCCACCGCTTTAATGCGGCCCTTCGCTAACATCCATCGCATTAATGCGGCCCTTCTCTAACATCCATCTCTTTAATGCGGCCCTTCTATAACATCCATCGCTTTAATGCGACCCGTCTCTAACATCCATCGCTTTAATGCGGCCCTTCAATAGCATCCATCGCTTTAATGCGGCCCTTCTATAACATCCACCGCTTTAATGCGGCCCTTCTCTAACATCCATCGCTTTAATGTGGCCCTTCTATAACATTCATCGCTTTAATGCGGCCCTTCTATAACATTCATCGCTTTAATGCGGCCCTTCTATAACATCCATCGCTTTAATGCGACCCGTCTCTAACATCCAACGCTTTAATGCGGCCCTTCTATAGCATCCATCGCTTTAATGCGGCCCTTCTATAACATCCACCGCTTTAATGCGGCCCTTCTCTAACATCCATCGCTTTAATGTGGCCCTTCTATAACATTCATCGCTTTAATACGGCCCTTCTATAACATTCATCGCTTTAATGCGGCCCTTCTATAACATCCACCGCTTTAATGCGGACCTTGTCTAACATCCATCGCATTAATGCGGCCCTTTCTAACATCCATCGCTTTAATGCGGCCCTCTATAACATCTACCGCTTTAATGCGGCCCTTCTCTAACATCCATCGCTTTATTGCAGTCCTTCTATAACATCCATCGCTTTAATGCGGCCCTTCTCTAACATCCATCGCTTTAATGCGGCCCTTCTATAACATCCATCGCTTTAATGCGGCCATTCTCTAACATTCATCTCTTTAATGCGGCCCTTCTTTAACATTCGTCTCTTTAATGCGGCCCTTCTCTAACATCCATCGCTTTAATGCGGCCCTTCTCTAACATCCATCGCTTTAATGCGGCCCTCTATAACATCCATCGCTTTAATGCGGCCCTTCTCTAACATCCATCGCTTTAATGCGGCCCTTCTCTAACATCCATCTCTTTAATGCGGCCCTTCTATAACATCCATCGCTTTAATGCGGCCCTTCTCTAACATCCATCGCTTTAATGCTGCCCTTCTCTAACATTCATCTCTTTAATGCGGCCCTTCTATAACATCCATCGCTTTAATGCGGCCCTTCTATAACATCCACCGCTTTAATGCGGCCCTTCTCTAACATCCATCGCTTTAATCCGGCCCTTCTATAACATTCATCGCTTTAATGCGTCCCTTCTATAACATTCATCGCTTTAATGCGGCCGTTCTCTAACATTCATCTCTTTAATTCGGCCATTCTATAACATCCATCGCTTTAATGCGGCCCTACTCTAACATTAATCTCTTTAATGCTGCCCTTCTAAAACATCCATCGCTTTAATGCGGCCCTTCTTTAACATCCATCGCTTTAATGCGGCCCTTCTATAACATCCATCGCTTTAATGTGGCCCTTCTCTAACACCCATCGCCTTAATGCGGCCCTTCTATAACATCCATCGCTTTAATGCGGCCCTTCTTTAACATCCATCGCTTTAATGCGGCCCTTCTATAACATCCATCGCTTTAATGTGGGCCTTCTCTAACACCCATCGCCTTAATGCGGCCCTTCTATAACATCCATCGCTTTAATGCGGCCCTTCTATAACATCCATCGCTTTAATGCGGCCATTCGCTAACATCCATCGCTTTAATGCGGGCCTCTATAACATCTACTGTTTTAATGCGGTACTTCTTTA
Source organism: Tanypteryx hageni (assembly GCA_028673005.1). Classification (NCBI taxonomy): domain Eukaryota; kingdom Metazoa; phylum Arthropoda; class Insecta; order Odonata; family Petaluridae; genus Tanypteryx; species Tanypteryx hageni. The sequence continues at coordinate 10,431,290 of CM054113.1, read as the reverse complement.
ACATCCATCGCTTTAATCCGGCCCTTCTATAACATCCATCGCTTTAATGCGGCCTTTCTATAACATTCATCTCTTTAATTCGGCCCTTCTATAACATCCATCGCTTTAATGCGGCCCTACTCTGACATTAATCTCTTTAATGCTGCCCTTCTAAAACATCCATCGCTTTAATGCGGCCCTTCTTTAACATCCATCGCTTTAATGCGGCCCTTCTATAACATCCATCGCTTTAATGCGGCCCTTCTCTAACACCCATCGCCTTAATGCGGCCCTTCTATAACATCCATCGCTTTAATGCGGCCATTCGCTAACATCCATCGCTTTAATGCGGCCCTTCTCTAACATCCATCGCTTTAATGCGGCCCTTCTCTAACATTCATCTCTTTATTGCGGCCCTTCTATAACATCCATCGCTTTAATGCGGCCCTTCTATAACATCCACTGCTTTAATGCGGCCCTTCTCTAACATCCATCGTTTTAATCCGGCCCTTCTATAACATTCATCGCTTTAATGCGTCCCTTCTATAACATTCATCGCTTTAATGCGGCCGTTCTCTAACATTCATCTCTTTAATTCGGCCCTTCTATAACATTCATCGCTTTAATGCGGCCGTTCTCTAACATTCATCTCTTTCATTCGGCCCTTCAATAACATCCATCGCTTTAATGCGGCCCTTCTTTAACATCCATCGCTTTAATGCGGCCCTTCTATAACATCCATCGCTTTAATGCGGCCCTTCTCTAACACCCATCGCCTTAATGCGGCCCTTCTATAACATCCAACTCTTTAATGCGGCCCTTCTATAACATTCATCGCTTTAATGCGGCCGTTCTCTAACATTCATCTCTTTAATTCGGCCCTTCTATAACATCCATCGCTTTAATGCGGCCCTTCTTCAACATCCGTCGCTTTAATGCGGCCCTTCTATAACATCCATCGCTTTAATGCGGCCCTTCTCTAACACCCATCGCCTTAATGCGGCCCTTCTAGAACATCCATCGCTTTAATGCGGCCTTTCTATAACATCCATCGCTTTAATGCGGCCCTTCTTTAACATCCATCGCTTTAATGCGGCCCTTCTATAACATCCATCGCTTTAATGTGGGCCTTCTCTAACACCCATCGCGTTAATGCGGCCCTTCTATAACATCCATCGCTTTAATGCGGCCCTTCTATAACATCCATCGCTTTAATGCGGCCATTCGCTAACATCCATCGCTTTAATGCGGGCCTCTATAACATCTACCGTTTTAATGCGGCCCTTCTCTAACATCCATCGCTTTAATCCGGCCCTTCTATAACATCCATCGCTTTAATGCGGCCCTTCTATAACATTCATCGCTTTAATGCGGCCGTTCTCTAACATTCATCTCTTTAATTCGGCCCTTCTATAACATCCATCGCTTTAATGCGGCCCTACTCTAACATTAATCTCTTTAATGCTGCCCTTCTAAAACATCCATCGCTTTAATGCGGCCCTTCTATAACATCCATCGCTTTAATGCGGCCCTTCTCTAACACCCATCGCCTTAATGCGGCCCTTCTCTAACACCCATCGCCTTAATGCGGCCCTTCTATAACATCCATCGCTTTAATGCGGCCATTCGCTAACATCCATCGCTTTAATGCGGCCCTTCTCTAACATCCATCGCTTTAATGCGGCCCTTCTCTAACATTCATCTCTTTATTGCGGCCCTTCTATAACATCCATCGCTTTAATGCGGACTTTCTATAACATCCACCGCTTTAATGCGGCCCTTCTCTAACATCCATCGCTTTAATCCGGCCCTTCTATAACATTCATCGCTTTAATGCGTCCCTTCTATAACATTCATTGCTTTAATGCGGCCGTTCTCTAACATTCATCTCTTTAATTCGGCCCTTCTATAACATTCATCGCTTTAATGCGGCCGTTCTCTAACATTCATCTCTTTCATTCGGCCCTTCAATAACATCCATCGCTTTAATGCGGCCCTTCTTTAACATCCATCGCTTTAATGCGGCCCTTCTATAACATCCATCGCTTTAATGCGGCCCTTCTCTAACACCCATCGCCTTAATGCGGCCCTTCTATAACATCCAACTCTTAAATGCGGCCCTTCTATAACATCCATCGCTTTAATGCGTCCATTCGCTAACATCCATCGCTTTAATGCGGGCCTCTATAACATCCACCGCTTTAATGCGGCCCTTCTCTAACATCCATCGCTTTAATCCGGCCCTTCTATAACATCCATCGCTTTAATGCGGCCCTTCTATAACATTCATCTCTTTAATTCGGCCCTTCTATAACATCCATCGCTTTAATGCGGCCCTACTCTAACATTAATCTCTTTAATGCTGCCCTTCTAAAACATCCATCGCTTTAATGCGGCCCTTCTTTAACATGCATCGCTTTAATGCGGCCCTTCTATAACATCCATCGCTTTAATGCGGCCCTTCTCTAACACCCATCGCCTTAATGCGGCCCTTCTATAACATCCATCGCTTTAATGCGGCCATTCGCTAACATCCATCGCTTTAATGCGGGCCTCTATAACATCCATCGCTTTAATGCGGCCCTTCTCTAACATCCATCGCTTTAATGCGGCCCTTCTCTAACATTCATCTCTTTAATGCGGCCCTTCTATAACATCCATCGCTTTAATGCGGCCCTTCTATAACATCCACCGCTTTAATGCAGCCCTTCTCTAACATCCATCGCTTTAATCCGGCCCTTCTATAACATTTATCGCTTTAATGCGGCCGTTTTCTAACATTCATCTCTTTAATTCGGCCCTTCTATAACATTCATCGCTTTAATGCGGCCGTTCTCTAACATTCATCTCTTTAATTCGGCCCTTCTATAACATCCATCGCTTTAATGAGGCCCTTCTTTAACATCCGTCGCTTTAATGCGGCCCTTCTATAACATCCATCGCTTTAATGCGGCCCTTCTCTAACACCCATCGCCTTAATGCGGCCCTTCTATAACATCCATCGCTTTAATGCGGCCCTTCTATAACATCCATCACTTTAATGCCGCCCTTCTTTAACATCCATCGCTTTAATGCGGCCCTACTCTAACATTAATCTCTTTAATGCTGCCCTTCTAAAACATCCATCGCTTTAATGCGGCCCTTCTATAACATCCATCGCTTTAATGCGGCCCTTCTATAACATCCATCGCTTTAATGTGGCCCTTCTCTAACACCCATCGCCTTAATGCGGCCCTTCTATAACATCCATCGCTTTAATGCGGCCCTTCTTTAACATCCATCGCTTTAATGCGGCCCTTCTATAACATCCATCGCTTTAATGTGGGCCTTCTCTAACACCCATCGCCTTAATGCGGCCCTTCTATAACATCCATCGCTTTAATGCGGCCCTTCTATAACATCCATCGCTTTAATGCGGCCATTCGCTAACATCCATCGCTTTAATGCGGGCCTCTATAACATCTACCGTTTTAATGCGGCCCTTCTCTAACATCCATCGCTTTAATCCGGCCCTTCTATAACATCCATCGCTTTAATGCGGCCCTTCTATAACATTCATCGCTTTAATGCGGCCGTTCTCTAACATTCATCTCTTTAATTCGGCCCTTCTATAACATCCATCGCTTTAATGCGGCCCTACTCTAACATTAATCTCTTTAATGCTGCCCTTCTAAAACATCCATCGCTTTAATGCGGCCCTTCTTTAACATCCATCGCTTTAATGCGGCCCTTCTATAACATCCATCGCTTTAATGCGGCCCTTCTCTAACACCCATCGCCTTAATGCGGCCCTTCTATAACATCCATCGCTTTAATGCGGCCATTCGCTAACATCCATCGCTTTAATGCGGCCCTTCTCTAACATCCAATGCTTTAATGCGGCCCTTCTCTAACATTCATCTCTTTAATGCGGCCCTAATATAACATCCATCGCTTTAATGCGGCCCTTCTCTGACATTCATCTCTTTAATGCGGCCCTTCTATAACATCCACCGCTTTAATGCGGCCCTTCGCTAACATCCATCGCATTAATGCGGCCCTTCTCTAACATCCATCTCTTTAATGCGGCCCTTCTATAACATCCATCGCTTTAATGCGACCCGTCTCTAACATCCATCGCTTTAATGCGGCCCTTCAATAGCATCCATCGCTTTAATGCGGCCCTTCTATAACATCCACCGCTTTAATGCGGCCCTTCTCTAACATCCATCGCTTTAATGTGGCCCTTCTATAACATTCATCGCTTTAATGCGGCCCTTCTATAACATTCATCGCTTTAATGCGGCCCTTCTATAACATCCATCGCTTTAATGCGACCCGTCTCTAACATCCAACGCTTTAATGCGGCCCTTCTATAGCATCCATCGCTTTAATGCGGCCCTTCTATAACATCCACCGCTTTAATGCGGCCCTTCTCTAACATCCATCGCTTTAATGTGGCCCTTCTATAACATTCATCGCTTTAATACGGCCCTTCTATAACATTCATCGCTTTAATGCGGCCCTTCTATAACATCCACCGCTTTAATGCGGACCTTGTCTAACATCCATCGCATTAATGCGGCCCTTTCTAACATCCATCGCTTTAATGCGGCCCTCTATAACATCTACCGCTTTAATGCGGCCCTTCTCTAACATCCATCGCTTTATTGCAGTCCTTCTATAACATCCATCGCTTTAATGCGGCCCTTCTCTAACATCCATCGCTTTAATGCGGCCCTTCTATAACATCCATCGCTTTAATGCGGCCATTCTCTAACATTCATCTCTTTAATGCGGCCCTTCTTTAACATTCGTCTCTTTAATGCGGCCCTTCTCTAACATCCATCGCTTTAATGCGGCCCTTCTCTAACATCCATCGCTTTAATGCGGCCCTCTATAACATCCATCGCTTTAATGCGGCCCTTCTCTAACATCCATCGCTTTAATGCGGCCCTTCTCTAACATCCATCTCTTTAATGCGGCCCTTCTATAACATCCATCGCTTTAATGCGGCCCTTCTCTAACATCCATCGCTTTAATGCTGCCCTTCTCTAACATTCATCTCTTTAATGCGGCCCTTCTATAACATCCATCGCTTTAATGCGGCCCTTCTATAACATCCACCGCTTTAATGCGGCCCTTCTCTAACATCCATCGCTTTAATCCGGCCCTTCTATAACATTCATCGCTTTAATGCGTCCCTTCTATAACATTCATCGCTTTAATGCGGCCGTTCTCTAACATTCATCTCTTTAATTCGGCCATTCTATAACATCCATCGCTTTAATGCGGCCCTACTCTAACATTAATCTCTTTAATGCTGCCCTTCTAAAACATCCATCGCTTTAATGCGGCCCTTCTTTAACATCCATCGCTTTAATGCGGCCCTTCTATAACATCCATCGCTTTAATGTGGCCCTTCTCTAACACCCATCGCCTTAATGCGGCCCTTCTATAACATCCATCGCTTTAATGCGGCCCTTCTTTAACATCCATCGCTTTAATGCGGCCCTTCTATAACATCCATCGCTTTAATGTGGGCCTTCTCTAACACCCATCGCCTTAATGCGGCCCTTCTATAACATCCATCGCTTTAATGCGGCCCTTCTATAACATCCATCGCTTTAATGCGGCCATTCGCTAACATCCATCGCTTTAATGCGGGCCTCTATAACATCTACTGTTTTAATGCGGTACTTCTTTAACATCCATCGCTTTAATCCGGCCCTTCTATAACATCCATCGCTTTAATGCGGCCTTTCTATAACATTCATCTCTTTAATTCGGCCCTTCTATAACATCCATCGCTTTAATGCGGCCCTACTCTGACATTAATCTCTTTAATGCTGCCCTTCTAAAACATCCATCGCTTTAATGCGGCCCTTCTTTAACATCCATCGCTTTAATGCGGCCCTTCTATAACATCCATCGCTTTAATGCGGCCCTTCTCTAACACCCATCGCCTTAATGCGGCCCTTCTATAACATCCATCGCTTTAATGCGGCCATTCGCTAACATCCATCGCTTTAATGCGGCCCTTCTCTAACATCCATCGCTTTAATGCGGCCCTTCTCTAACATTCATCTCTTTATTGCGGCCCTTCTATAACATCCATCGCTTTAATGCGGCCCTTCTATAACATCCACTGCTTTAATGCGGCCCTTCTCTAACATCCATCGTTTTAATCCGGCCCTTCTATAACATTCATCGCTTTAATGCGTCCCTTCTATAACATTCATCGCTTTAATGCGGCCGTTCTCTAACATTCATCTCTTTAATTCGGCCCTTCTATAACATTCATCGCTTTAATGCGGCCGTTCTCTAACATTCATCTCTTTCATTCGGCCCTTCAATAACATCCATCGCTTTAATGCGGCCCTTCTTTAACATCCATCGCTTTAATGCGGCCCTTCTATAACATCCATCGCTTTAATGCGGCCCTTCTCTAACACCCATCGCCTTAATGCGGCCCTTCTATAACATCCAACTCTTTAATGCGGCCCTTCTATAACATCCATCGCTTTAATGCGTCCATTCGCTAACATCCATCGCTTTAATGCGGGCCTCTATAACATCCACCGCTTTAATGCGGCCCTTCTCTAACATCCGTCGCTTTAATCCGGCCCTTCTATAACATCCATCGCTTTAATGCGGCCCTTCTATAACATTCATCTCTTTAATTCGGCCCTTCTATAACATCTATCGCTTTAATGCGGCCCTACTCTAACATTAATCTCTTTAATACTGCCCTTCTAAAACATCCATCGCTTTAATGCGGCCCTTCTTTAACATGCATCGCTTTAATGCGGCCCTTCTATAACATCCATCGCTTTAATGCGGCCCTTCTCTAACACCCATCGCCTTAATGCGGCCCTTCTATAACATCCATCGCTTTAATGCGGCCATTCGCTAACATCCATCGCTTTAATGCGGGCCTCTATAACATCCATCGCTTTAATGCGGCCCTTCTCTAACATCCATCGCTTTAATGCGGCCCTTCTCTAACATTCATCTCTTTAATGCGGCCCTTCTATAACATCCATCGCTTTAATGCGGCCCTTCTATAACATCCACCGCTTTAATGCGGCCCTTCTCTAACATCCATCGCTTTAATCCGGCCGTTCTCTAACATTCATCTCTTTAATTCGACCCTTCTATAACATTCATCGCTTTAATGCGGCCGTTCTCTAACATTCATCTCTTTAATTCGGCCCTTCTATAACATCCATCGCTTTAATGCGGCCCTTCTTTAACATCCATCGCTTTAATGCGGCCCTTCTATAACATCCATCGCTTTAATGCGGCCCTTCTCTAACACCCATCGCCTTAATGCGGCCCTTCTATAACATCCATCGCTTTAATGCGGCCCTTCTATAACATCCATCGCTTTAATGCGGCCATTCGCTAATATCCATCGCTTTAATGCGGGCCTCTATAACATCTACCGCTTTAATGCGGCCCTTCTCTAACATCCATCGCTTTAATCCGGCCCTTCTATAACATCCATCGCTTTAATGCGGCCCTTCTATAACATTCATCGCTTTAATGCGGCCGTTCTCTAACATTCATCTCTTTAATTCGGCCCTTCTATAACATTCATCGCTTTAATGCGGCCGTTTTCTAACATTCATCTCTTTAATTCGGCCCTTCTATAACATTCATCGCTTTAATGCGGCCGTTCTCTAACATTCATCTCTTTAATTCGGCCCTTCTATAACATCCATCGCTTTAATGCGGCCCTTCTTTAACATCCGTCGCTTTAATGCGGCCCTTCTATAACATCCATCGCTTTAATGCGGCCCTTCTCTAACACCCATCGCCTTAATGCGGCCCTTCTATAACATCCATCGCTTTAATGCGGCCCTTCTATAACATCCATCGCTTTAATGCGGCCCTTCTTTAACATCCATCGCTTTAATGCGGCCCTTCTATAACATCCATCGCTTTAATGTGGGCCTTCTCTAACACCCATCGCCGTAATGCGGCCCTTCTATAACATCCATCGCTTTAATGCGGCACTTCTATAACATCCATCGCTTTAATGCGGCCATTCGCTAACATCCATCGCTTTAATGCGGGCCTCTATAACATCTACCGTTTTAATGCGGCCCTTCTCTAACATCCATCGCTTTAATCCGGCCCTTCTATAACATCCATCGCTTTAATGCGGCCCTTCTATAACATTCATCGCTTTAATGCGGCCGTTCTCTAACATTCATCTCTTTAATTCGGCCCTTCTATAACATCCATCGCTTTAATGCGGCCCTACTCTAACATTAATCTCTTTAATGCTGCCCTTCTAAAACATCCATCGCTTTAATGCGGCCCTTCTATAACATCCATCGCTTTAATGCGGCCCTTCTCTAACACCCATCGCCTTAATGCGGCCCTTCTATAACATCCATCGCTTTAATGCGGCCATTCGCTAACATCCATCGCTTTAATGCGGCCCTTCTCTAACATCCATCGCTTTAATGCGGCCCTTCTCTAACATTCATCTCTTTATTGCGGCCCTTCTATAACATCCATCGCTTTAATGCGGACTTTCTATAACATCCACCGCTTTAATGCGGCCCTTCTCTAACATCCATCGCTTTAATCCGGCCCTTCTATAACATGCATCGCTTTAATGCGTCCCTTCTATAACATTCATTGCTTTAATGCGGCCGTTCTCTTACATTCATCTCTTTAATTCGGCCCTTCTATAACATTCATCGCTTTAATGCGGCCGTTCTCTAACATTCGTCTCTTTCATTCGGCCCTTCAATAACATCCATCGCTTTAATGCGGCCCTTCTTTAACATCCATCGCTTTAATGCGGCCCTTCTATAACATCCATCGCTTTAATGCGGCCCTTCTCTAACACCCATCGCCTTAATGCGGCCCTTCTATAACATCCAACTCTTAAATGCGGCCCTTCTATAACATCCATCGCTTTAATGCGTCCATTCGCTAACATCCATCGCTTTAATGCGGGCCTTTATAACATCCACCGCTTTAATGCGGCCCTTCTCTAACATCCATCGCTTTAATCCGGCCCTTCTATAACATCCATCGCTTTAATGCGGCCCTTCTATAACATTCATCTCTTTAATTCGGCCCTTCTATAACATCCATCGCTTTAATGCGGCCCTACTCTAACATTAATCTCTTTAATGCTGCCCTTCTAAAACATCCATCGCTTTAATGCGGCCCTTCTTTAACATGCATCGCTTTAATGCGGCCCTTCTATAACATCCATCGCTTTAATGCGGCCCTTCTCTAACACCCATCGCCTTAATGCGGCCCTTCTATAACATCCATCGCTTTAATGCGGCCATTCGCTAACATCCATCGCTTTAATGCGGGCCTCTATAACATCCATCGCTTTAATGCGGCCCTTCTCTAACATCCATCGCTTTAATGCGGCCCTTCTCTAACATTCATCTCTTTAATGCGGCCCTTCTATAACATCCATCGCTTTAATGCGGCCCTTCTATAACATCCACCGCTTTAATGCGGCCCTTCTCTAACATCCATCGCTTTAATCCGGCCCTTCTATAACATTCATCGCTTTAATGCGTCCCTTCTATAACATTCATCGCTTTAATGCGGCCGTTCTCTAACATTCATCTCTTTAATTCGGCCCTTCTATAACATTCATCGCTTTAATGCGGCCGTTCTCTAACATTCATCTCTTTAATTCGGCCCTTCTATAACATCCATCGCTTTAATGCGGCCCTACTCTAACATTAATCTCTTTAATGCTGCCCTTCTAAAACATCCATCGCTTTAATGCGGCCCTTCTTTAACATCCATCGCTTTAATGCGGCCCTTCTATAACATCCATCGCTTTAATGCGGCCCTTCTCTAACACCCATCGCCTTAATGCGGCCCTTCTATAACATCCATCGCTTTAATGCGGCCATTCGCTAACATCCATCGCTTTAATGCGGCCCTTCTCTAACATCCAATGCTTTAATGCGGCCCTTCTCTAACATTCATCTCTTTAATGCGGCCCTAATATAACATCCATCGCTTTAATGCGGCCCTTCTCTGACATTCATCTCTTTAATGCGGCCCTTCTATAACATCCACCGCTTTAATGCGGCCCTTCGCTAACATCCATCGCATTAATGCGGCCCTTCTCTAACATCCATCTCTTTAATGCGGCCCTTCTATAACATCCATCGCTTTAATGCGACCCGTCTCTAACATCCATCGCTTTAATGCGGCCCTTCAATAGCATCCATCGCTTTAATGCGGCCCTTCTATAACATCCACCGCTTTAATGCGGCCCTTCTCTAACATCCATCGCTTTAATGTGGCCCTTCTATAACATTCATCGCTTTAATGCGGCCCTTCTATAACATTCATCGCTTTAATGCGGCCCTTCTATAACATCCATCGCTTTAATGCGACCCGTCTCTAACATCCAACGCTTTAATGCGGCCCTTCTATAGCATCCATCGCTTTAATGCGGCCCTTCTATAACATCCACCGCTTTAATGCGGCCCTTCTCTAACATCCATCGCTTTAATGTGGCCCTTCTATAACATTCATCGCTTTAATACGGCCCTTCTATAACATTCATCGCTTTAATGCGGCCCTTCTATAACATCCACCGCTTTAATGCGGACCTTGTCTAACATCCATCGCATTAATGCTGCCCTTTCTAACATCCATCGCTTTAATGCGGCCCTCTATAACATCTACCGCTTTAATGCGGCCCTTCTCTAACATCCATCGCTTTATTGCAGTCCTTCTATAACATCCATCGCTTTAATGCGGCCCTTCTCTAACATCCATCGCTTTAATGCGGCCCTTCTATAACATCCATCGCTTTAATGCGGCCATTCTCTAACATTCATCTCTTTAATGCGGCCCTTCTTTAACATTCGTCTCTTTAATGCGGCCCTTCTCTAACATCCATCGCTTTAATGCGGCCCTTCTCTAACATCCATCGCTTTAATGCGGCCCTCTATAACATCCATCGCTTTAATGCGGCCCTTCTCTAACATCCATCGCTTTAATGCGGCCCTTCTCTAACATCCATCTCTTTAATGCGGCCCTTCTATAACATCCATCGCTTTAATGCGGCCCTTCTCTAACATCCATCGCTTTAATGCGGCCCTTCAATAGCATCCATCGCTTTAATGCGGCCCTTCTATAACATCCACCGCTTTAATGCGGCCCTTCTCTAACATCCATCGCTTTAATGTGGCCCTTCTATAACATTCATCGCTTTAATGCGGCCCTTCTATAACATTCATCGCTTTAATGCGGCCCTTCTATAACATCCATCGCTTTAATGCGACCCGTCTCTAACATCCAACGCTTTAATGCGGCCCTTCTATAGCATCCATCGCTTTAATGCGGCCCTTCTATAACATCCACCGCTTTAATGCGGCCCTTCTCTAACATCCATCGCTTTAATGTGGCCCTTCTATAACATTCATCGCTTTAATACGGCCCTTCTATAACATTCATCGCTTTAATGCGGCCCTTCTATAACATCCACCGCTTTAATGCGGACCTTGTCTAACATCCATCGCATTAATGCGGCCCTTTCTAACATCCATCGCTTTAATGCGGCCCTCTATAACATCTACCGCTTTAATGCGGCCCTTCTCTAACATCCATCGCTTTATTGCAGTCCTTCTATAACATCCATCGCTTTAATGCGGCCCTTCTCTAACATCCATCGCTTTAATGCGGCCCTTCTATAACATCCATCGCTTTAATGCGGCCATTCTCTAACATTCATCTCTTTAATGCGGCCCTTCTTTAACATTCGTCTCTTTAATGCGGCCCTTCTCTAACATCCATCGCTTTAATGCGGCCCTTCTCTAACATCCATCACTTTAATGCGGCCCTCTATAACATCCATCGCTTTAATGCGGCCCTTCTCTAACATCCATCGCTTTAATGCGGCCCTTCTCTAACATCCATCTCTTTAATGCGGCCCTTCTATAACATCCATCGCTTTAATGCGGCCCTTCTCTAACATCCATCGCTTTAATGCTGCCCTTCTCTAACATTCATCTCTTTAATGCGGCCCTTCTATAACATCCATCGCTTTAATGCGGCCCTTCTATAACATCCACCGCTTTAATGCGGCCCTTCTCTAACATCCATCGCTTTAATCCGGCCCTTCTATAACATTCATCGCTTTAATGCGTCCCTTCTATAACATTCATCGCTTTAATGCGGCCGTTCTCTAACATTCATCTCTTTAATTCGGCCATTCTATAACATCCATCGCTTTAATGCGGCCCTACTCTAACATTAATCTCTTTAATGCTGCCCTTCTAAAACATCCATCGCTTTAATGCGGCCCTTCTTTAACATCCATCGCTTTAATGCGGCCCTTCTATAACATCCATCGCTTTAATGTGGCCCTTCTCTAACACCCATCGCCTTAATGCGGCCCTTCTATAACATCCATCGCTTTAATGCGGCCCTTCTTTAACATCCATCGCTTTAATGCGGCCCTTCTATAACATCCATCGCTTTAATGTGGGCCTTCTCTAACACCCATCGCCTTAATGCGGCCCTTCTATAACATCCATCGCTTTAATGCGGCCCTTCTATAACATCCATCGCTTTAATGCGGCCATTCGCTAACATCCATCGCTTTAATGCGGGCCTCTATAACATCTACTGTTTTAATGCGGTACTTCTTTAACATCCATCGCTTTAATCCGGCCCTTCTATAACATCCATCGCTTTAATGCGGCCTTTCTATAACATTCATCTCTTTAATTCGGCCCTTCTATAACATCCATCGCTTTAATGCGGCCCTACTCTGACATTAATCTCTTTAATGCTGCCCTTCTAAAACATCCATCGCTTTAATGCGGCCCTTCTTTAACATCCATCGCTTTAATGCGGCCCTTCTATAACATCCATCGCTTTAATGCGGCCCTTCTCTAACACCCATCGCCTTAATGCGGCCCTTCTATAACATCCATCGCTTTAATGCGGCCATTCGCTAACATCCATCGCTTTAATGCGGCCCTTCTCTAACATCCATCGCTTTAATGCGGCCCTTCTCTAACATTCATCTCTTTATTGCGGCCCTTCTATAACATCCATCGCTTTAATGCGGCCCTTCTATAACATCCACTGCTTTAATGCGGCCCTTCTCTAACATCCATCGTTTTAATCCGGCCCTTCTATAACATTCATCGCTTTAATGCGTCCCTTCTATAACATTCATCGCTTTAATGCGGCCGTTCTCTAACATTCATCTCTTTAATTCGGCCCTTCTATAACATTCATCGCTTTAATGCGGCCGTTCTCTAACATTCATCTCTTTCATTCGGCCCTTCAATAACATCCATCGCTTTAATGCGGCCCTTCTTTAACATCCATCGCTTTAATGCGGCCCTTCTATAACATCCATCGCTTTAATGCGGCCCTTCTCTAACACCCATCGCCTTAATGCGGCCCTTCTATAACATCCAACTCTTTAATGCGGCCCTTCTATAACATCCATCGCTTTAATGCGTCCATTCGCTAACATCCATCGCTTTAATGCGGGCCTCTATAACATCCACCGCTTTAATGCGGCCCTTCTCTAACATCCGTCGCTTTAATCCGGCCCTTCTATAACATCCATCGCTTTAATGCGGCCCTTCTATAACATTCATCTCTTTAATTCGGCCCTTCTATAACATCTATCGCTTTAATGCGGCCCTACTCTAACATTAATCTCTTTAATACTGCCCTTCTAAAACATCCATCGCTTTAATGCGGCCCTTCTTTAACATGCATCGCTTTAATGCGGCCCTTCTATAACATCCATCGCTTTAATGCGGCCCTTCTCTAACACCCATCGCCTTAATGCGGCCCTTCTATAACATCCATCGCTTTAATGCGGCCATTCGCTAACATCCATCGCTTTAATGCGGGCCTCTATAACATCCATCGCTTTAATGCGGCCCTTCTCTAACATCCATCGCTTTAATGCGGCCCTTCTCTAACATTCATCTCTTTAATGCGGCCCTTCTATAACATCCATCGCTTTAATGCGGCCCTTCTATAACATCCACCGCTTTAATGCGGCCCTTCTCTAACATCCATCGCTTTAATCCGGCCGTTCTCTAACATTCATCTCTTTAATTCGACCCTTCTATAACATTCATCGCTTTAATGCGGCCGTTCTCTAACATTCATCTCTTTAATTCGGCCCTTCTATAACATCCATCGCTTTAATGCGGCCCTTCTTTAACATCCATCGCTTTAATGCGGCCCTTCTATAACATCCATCGCTTTAATGCGGCCCTTCTCTAACACCCATCGCCTTAATGCGGCCCTTCTATAACATCCATCGCTTTAATGCGGCCCTTCTATAACATCCATCGCTTTAATGCGGCCATTCGCTAATATCCATCGCTTTAATGCGGGCCTCTATAACATCTACCGCTTTAATGCGGCCCTTCTCTAACATCCATCGCTTTAATCCGGCCCTTCTATAACATCCATCGCTTTAATGCGGCCCTTCTATAACATTCATCGCTTTAATGCGGCCGTTCTCTAACATTCATCTCTTTAATTCGGCCCTTCTATAACATTCATCGCTTTAATGCGGCCGTTTTCTAACATTCATCTCTTTAATTCGGCCCTTCTATAACATTCATCGCTTTAATGCGGCCGTTCTCTAACATTCATCTCTTTAATTCGGCCCTTCTATAACATCCATCGCTTTAATGCGGCCCTTCTTTAACATCCGTCGCTTTAATGCGGCCCTTCTATAACATCCATCGCTTTAATGCGGCCCTTCTCTAACACCCATCGCCTTAATGCGGCCCTTCTATAACATCCATCGCTTTAATGCGGCCCTTCTATAACATCCATCGCTTTAATGCGGCCCTTCTTTAACATCCATCGCTTTAATGCGGCCCTTCTATAACATCCATCGCTTTAATGTGGGCCTTCTCTAACACCCATCGCCGTAATGCGGCCCTTCTATAACATCCATCGCTTTAATGCGGCACTTCTATAACATCCATCGCTTTAATGCGGCCATTCGCTAACATCCATCGCTTTAATGCGGGCCTCTATAACATCTACCGTTTTAATGCGGCCCTTCTCTAACATCCATCGCTTTAATCCGGCCCTTCTATAACATCCATCGCTTTAATGCGGCCCTTCTATAACATTCATCGCTTTAATGCGGCCGTTCTCTAACATTCATCTCTTTAATTCGGCCCTTCTATAACATCCATCGCTTTAATGCGGCCCTACTCTAACATTAATCTCTTTAATGCTGCCCTTCTAAAACATCCATCGCTTTAATGCGGCCCTTCTATAACATCCATCGCTTTAATGCGGCCCTTCTCTAACACCCATCGCCTTAATGCGGCCCTTCTATAACATCCATCGCTTTAATGCGGCCATTCGCTAACATCCATCGCTTTAATGCGGCCCTTCTCTAACATCCATCGCTTTAATGCGGCCCTTCTCTAACATTCATCTCTTTATTGCGGCCCTTCTATAACATCCATCGCTTTAATGCGGACTTTCTATAACATCCACCGCTTTAATGCGGCCCTTCTCTAACATCCATCGCTTTAATCCGGCCCTTCTATAACATGCATCGCTTTAATGCGTCCCTTCTATAACATTCATTGCTTTAATGCGGCCGTTCTCTTACATTCATCTCTTTAATTCGGCCCTTCTATAACATTCATCGCTTTAATGCGGCCGTTCTCTAACATTCGTCTCTTTCATTCGGCCCTTCAATAACATCCATCGCTTTAATGCGGCCCTTCTTTAACATCCATCGCTTTAATGCGGCCCTTCTATAACATCCATCGCTTTAATGCGGCCCTTCTCTAACACCCATCGCCTTAATGCGGCCCTTCTATAACATCCAACTCTTAAATGCGGCCCTTCTATAACATCCATCGCTTTAATGCGTCCATTCGCTAACATCCATCGCTTTAATGCGGGCCTTTATAACATCCACCGCTTTAATGCGGCCCTTCTCTAACATCCATCGCTTTAATCCGGCCCTTCTATAACATCCATCGCTTTAATGCGGCCCTTCTATAACATTCATCTCTTTAATTCGGCCCTTCTATAACATCCATCGCTTTAATGCGGCCCTACTCTAACATTAATCTCTTTAATGCTGCCCTTCTAAAACATCCATCGCTTTAATGCGGCCCTTCTTTAACATGCATCGCTTTAATGCGGCCCTTCTATAACATCCATCGCTTTAATGCGGCCCTTCTCTAACACCCATCGCCTTAATGCGGCCCTTCTATAACATCCATCGCTTTAATGCGGCCATTCGCTAACATCCATCGCTTTAATGCGGGCCTCTATAACATCCATCGCTTTAATGCGGCCCTTCTCTAACATCCATCGCTTTAATGCGGCCCTTCTCTAACATTCATCTCTTTAATGCGGCCCTTCTATAACATCCATCGCTTTAATGCGGCCCTTCTATAACATCCACCGCTTTAATGCGGCCCTTCTCTAACATCCATCGCTTTAATCCGGCCCTTCTATAACATTCATCGCTTTAATGCGTCCCTTCTATAACATTCATCGCTTTAATGCGGCCGTTCTCTAACATTCATCTCTTTAATTCGGCCCTTCTATAACATTCATCGCTTTAATGCGGCCGTTCTCTAACATTCATCTCTTTAATTCGGCCCTTCTATAACATCCATCGCTTTAATGCGGCCCTACTCTAACATTAATCTCTTTAATGCTGCCCTTCTAAAACATCCATCGCTTTAATGCGGCCCTTCTTTAACATCCATCGCTTTAATGCGGCCCTTCTATAACATCCATCGCTTTAATGCGGCCCTTCTCTAACACCCATCGCCTTAATGCGGCCCTTCTATAACATCCATCGCTTTAATGCGGCCATTCGCTAACATCCATCGCTTTAATGCGGCCCTTCTCTAACATCCAATGCTTTAATGCGGCCCTTCTCTAACATTCATCTCTTTAATGCGGCCCTAATATAACATCCATCGCTTTAATGCGGCCCTTCTCTGACATTCATCTCTTTAATGCGGCCCTTCTATAACATCCACCGCTTTAATGCGGCCCTTCGCTAACATCCATCGCATTAATGCGGCCCTTCTCTAACATCCATCTCTTTAATGCGGCCCTTCTATAACATCCATCGCTTTAATGCGACCCGTCTCTAACATCCATCGCTTTAATGCGGCCCTTCAATAGCATCCATCGCTTTAATGCGGCCCTTCTATAACATCCACCGCTTTAATGCGGCCCTTCTCTAACATCCATCGCTTTAATGTGGCCCTTCTATAACATTCATCGCTTTAATGCGGCCCTTCTATAACATTCATCGCTTTAATGCGGCCCTTCTATAACATCCATCGCTTTAATGCGACCCGTCTCTAACATCCAACGCTTTAATGCGGCCCTTCTATAGCATCCATCGCTTTAATGCGGCCCTTCTATAACATCCACCGCTTTAATGCGGCCCTTCTCTAACATCCATCGCTTTAATGTGGCCCTTCTATAACATTCATCGCTTTAATACGGCCCTTCTATAACATTCATCGCTTTAATGCGGCCCTTCTATAACATCCACCGCTTTAATGCGGACCTTGTCTAACATCCATCGCATTAATGCTGCCCTTTCTAACATCCATCGCTTTAATGCGGCCCTCTATAACATCTACCGCTTTAATGCGGCCCTTCTCTAACATCCATCGCTTTATTGCAGTCCTTCTATAACATCCATCGCTTTAATGCGGCCCTTCTCTAACATCCATCGCTTTAATGCGGCCCTTCTATAACATCCATCGCTTTAATGCGGCCATTCTCTAACATTCATCTCTTTAATGCGGCCCTTCTTTAACATTCGTCTCTTTAATGCGGCCCTTCTCTAACATCCATCGCTTTAATGCGGCCCTTCTCTAACATCCATCGCTTTAATGCGGCCCTCTATAACATCCATCGCTTTAATGCGGCCCTTCTCTAACATCCATCGCTTTAATGCGGCCCTTCTCTAACATCCATCTCTTTAATGCGGCCCTTCTATAACATCCATCGCTTTAATGCGGCCCTTCTCTAACATCCATCGCTTTAATGCGGCCCTTCTCTAACATTCATCTCTTTAATGCGGCCCTTCTATAATATCCATCGCTTTAATGCGGCCCTTCTATAACATCCACCGCTTTAATGCGGCCCTTCTCTAACATCCATCGCTTTAATCCGGCCCTTCTATAACATTCATCGCTTTAATGCGTCCCTTCTATAACATTCATCGCTTTAATGCGGCCGTTCTCTAACATTCATCTCTTTAATTCGGCCATTCTATAACATCCATCGCTTTAATGCGGCCCTACTCTAACATTAATCTCTTTAATGCTGCCCTTCTAAAACATCCATCGCTTTAATGCGGCCCTTCTTTAACATCCATCGCTTTAATGCGGCCCTTCTATAACATCCATCGCTTTAATGTGGCCCTTCTCTAACACCCATCGCCTTAATGCGGCCCTTCTATAACATCCATCGCTTTAATGCGGCCCTTCTTTAACATCCATCGCTTTAATGCGGCCCTTCTATAACATCCATCGCTTTAATGTGGGCCTTCTCTAACACCCATCGCCTTAATGCGGCCCTTCTATAACATCCATCGCTTTAATGCGGCCCTTCTATAACATCCATCGCTTTAATGCGGCCATTCGCTAACATCCATCGCTTTAATGCGGGCCTCTATAACATCTACTGTTTTAATGCGGTACTTCTTTAACATCCATCGCTTTAATCCGGCCCTTCTATAACATCCATCGCTTTAATGCGGCCTTTCTATAACATTCATCGCTTTAATGCGGCCGTTCTCTAACATTCATCTCTTTAATTCGGCCCTTCTATAACATCCATCGCTTTAATGCGGCCCTACTCTGACATTAATCTCTTTAATGCTGCCCTTCTAAAACATCCATCGCTTTAATGCGGCCCTTCTTTAACATCCATCGCTTTAATGCGGCCCTTCTATAACATCCATCGCTTTAATGCGGCCCTTCTCTAACACCCATCGCCTTAATGCGGCCCTTCTATAACATCCATCGCTTTAATGCGGCCATTCGCTAACATCCATCGCTTTAATGCGGCCCTTCTCTAACATCCATCGCTTTAATGCGGCCCTTCTCTAACATTCATCTCTTTATTGCGGCCCTTCTATAACATCCATCGCTTTAATGCGGCCCTTCTATAACATCCACTGCTTTAATGCGGCCCTTCTCTAACATCCATCGTTTTAATCCGGCCCTTCTATAACATTCATCGCTTTAATGCGTCCCTTCTATAACATTCATCGCTTTAATGCGGCCGTTCTCTAACATTCATCTCTTTAATTCGGCTCTTCTATAACATTCATCGCTTTAATGCGGCCGTTCTCTAACATTCATCTCTTTCATTCGGCCCTTCAATAACATCCATCGCTTTAATGCGGCCCTTCTTTAACATCCATCGCTTTAATGCGGCCCTTCTATAACATCCATCGCTTTAATGCGGCCCTTCTCTAACACCCATCGCCTTAATGCGGCCCTTCTATAACATCCAACTCTTTAATGCGGCCCTTCTATAACATCCATCGCTTTAATGCGTCCATTCGCTAACATCCATCGCTTTAATGCGGGCCTCTATAACATCCACCGCTTTAATGCGGCCCTTCTCTAACATCCGTCGCTTTAATCCGGCCCTTCTATAACATCCATCGCTTTAATGCGGCCCTTCTATAACATTCATCTCTTTAATTCGGCCCTTCTATAACATCTATCGCTTTAATGCGGCCCTACTCTAACATTAATCTCTTTAATACTGCCCTTCTAAAACATCCATCGCTTTAATGCGGCCCTTCTTTAACATGCATCGCTTTAATGCGGCCCTTCTATAACATCCATCGCTTTAATGCGGCCCTTCTCTAACACCCATCGCCTTAATGCGGCCCTTCTATAACATCCATCGCTTTAATGCGGCCATTCGCTAACATCCATCGCTTTAATGCGGGCCTCTATAACATCCATCGCTTTAATGCGGCCGTTCTCTAACATCCATCGCTTTAATGCGGCCCTTCTCTAACATTCATCTCTTTAATGCGGCCCTTCTATAACATCCATCGCTTTAATGCGGCCCTTCTATAACATCCACCGCTTTAATGCGGCCCTTCTCTAACATCCATCGCTTTAATCCGGCCGTTCTCTAACATTCATCTCTTTAATTCGACCCTTCTATAACATTCATCGCTTTAATGCGGCCGTTCTCTAACATTCATCTCTTTAATTCGGCCCTTCTATAACATCCATCGCTTTAATGCGGCCCTTCTTTAACATCCATCGCTTTAATGCGGCCCTTCTATAACATCCATCGCTTTAATGCGGCCCTTCTCTAACACCCATCGCCTTAATGCGGCCCTTCTATAACATCCATCGCTTTAATGCGGCCCTTCTATAACATCCATCGCTTTAATGCGGCCATTCGCTAATATCCATCGCTTTAATGCGGGCCTCTATAACATCTACCGCTTTAATGCGGCCCTTCTCTAACATCCATCGCTTTAATCCGGCCCTTCTATAACATCCATCGCTTTAATGCGGCCCTTCTATAACATTCATCGCTTTAATGCGGCCGTTCTCTAACATTCATCTCTTTAATTCGGCCCTTCTATAACATTCATCGCTTTAATGCGGCCGTTTTCTAACATTCATCTCTTTAATTCGGCCCTTCTATAACATTCATCGCTTTAATGCGGCCGTTCTCTAACATTCATCTCTTTAATTCGGCCCTTCTATAACATCCATCGCTTTAATGCGGCCCTTCTTTAACATCCGTCGCTTTAATGCGGCCCTTCTATAACATCCATCGCTTTAATGCGGTCCTTCTCTAACACCCATCGCCTTAATGCGGCCCTTCTATAACATCCATCGCTTTAATGCGGCCCTTCTATAACATCCATCGCTTTAATGCGGCCCTTCTTTAACATCCATCGCTTTAATGCGGCCCTTCTATAACATCCATCGCTTTAATGTGGGCCTTCTCTAACACCCATCGCCGTAATGCGGCCCTTCTATAACATCCATCGCTTTAATGCGGCACTTCTATAACATCCATCGCTTTAATGCGGCCATTCGCTAACATCCATCGCTTTAATGCGGGCCTCTATAACATCTACCGTTTTAATGCGGCCCTTCTCTAACATCCATCGCTTTAATCCGGCCCTTCTATAACATCCATCGCTTTAATGCGGCCCTTCTATAACATTCATCGCTTTAATGCGGCCGTTCTCTAACATTCATCTCTTTAATTCGGCCCTTCTATAACATCCATCGCTTTAATGCGGCCCTACTCTAACATTAATCTCTTTAATGCTGCCCTTCTAAAACATCCATCGCTTTAATGCGGCCCTTCTATAACATCCATCGCTTTAATGCGGCCCTTCTCTAACACCCATCGCCTTAATGCGGCCCTTCTATAACATCCATCGCTTTAATGCGGCCATTCGCTAACATCCATCGCTTTAATGCGGCCCTTCTCTAACATCCATCGCTTTAATGCGGCCCTTCTCTAACATTCATCTCTTTATTGCGGCCCTTCTATAACATCCATCGCTTTAATGCGGACTTTCTATAACATCCACCGCTTTAATGCGGCCCTTCTCTAACATCCATCGCTTTAATCCGGCCCTTCTATAACATGCATCGCTTTAATGCGTCCCTTCTATAACATTCATTGCTTTAATGCGGCCGTTCTCTTACATTCATCTCTTTAATTCGGCCCTTCTAAAACATTCATCGCTTTAATGCGGCCGTTCTCTAACATTCGTCTCTTTCATTCGGCCCTTCAATAACATCCATCGCTTTAATGCGGCCCTTCTTTAACATCCATCGCTTTAATGCGGCCCTTCTATAACATCCATCGCTTTAATGCGGCCCTTCTCTAACACCCATCGCCTTAATGCGGCCCTTCTATAACATCCAACTCTTAAATGCGGCCCTTCTATAACATCCATCGCTTTAATGCGTCCATTCGCTAACATCCATCGCTTTAATGCGGGCCTTTATAACATCCACCGCTTTAATGCGGCCCTTCTCTAACATCCATCGCTTTAATCCGGCCCTTCTATAACATCCATCGCTTTAATGCGGCCCTTCTATAACATTCATCTCTTTAATTCGGCCCTTCTATAACATCCATCGCTTTAATGCGGCCCTACTCTAACATTAATCTCTTTAATGCTGCCCTTCTAAAACATCCATCGCTTTAATGCGGCCCTTCTTTAACATGCATCGCTTTAATGCGGCCCTTCTATAACATCCATCGCTTTAATGCGGCCCTTCTCTAACACCCATCGCCTTAATGCGGCCCTTCTATAACATCCATCGCTTTAATGCGGCCATTCGCTAACATCCATCGCTTTAATGCGGGCCTCTATAACATCCATCGCTTTAATGCGGCCCTTCTCTAACATCCATCGCTTTAATGCGGCCCTTCTCTAACATTCATCTCTTTAATGCGGCCCTTCTATAACATCCATCGCTTTAATGCGGCCCTTCTATAACATCCACCGCTTTAATGCGGCCCTTCTCTAACATCCATCGCTTTAATCCGGCCCTTCTATAACATTCATCGCTTTAATGCGTCCCTTCTATAACATTCATCGCTTTAATGCGGCCGTTCTCTAACATTCATCTCTTTAATTCGGCCCTTCTATAACATTCATCGCTTTAATGCGGCCGTTCTCTAACATTCATCTCTTTAATTCGGCCCTTCTATAACATCCATCGCTTTAATGCGGCCCTACTCTAACATTAATCTCTTTAATGCTGCCCTTCTAAAACATCCATCGCTTTAATGCGGCCCTTCTTTAACATCCATCGCTTTAATGCGGCCCTTCTATAACATCCATCGCTTTAATGCGGCCCTTCTCTAACACCCATCGCCTTAATGCGGCCCTTCTATAACATCCATCGCTTTAATGCGGCCATTCGCTAACATCCATCGCTTTAATGCGGCCCTTCTCTAACATCCAATGCTTTAATGCGGCCCTTCTCTAACATTCATCTCTTTAATGCGGCCCTAATATAACATCCATCGCTTTAATGCGGCCCTTCTCTGACATTCATCTCTTTAATGCGGCCCTTCTATAACATCCACCGCTTTAATGCGGCCCTTCGCTAACATCCATCGCATTAATGCGGCCCTTCTCTAACATCCATCTCTTTAATGCGGCCCTTCTATAACATCCATCGCTTTAATGCGACCCGTCTCTAACATCCATCGCTTTAATGCGGCCCTTCAATAGCATCCATCGCTTTAATGCGGCCCTTCTATAACATCCACCGCTTTAATGCGGCCCTTCTCTAACATCCATCGCTTTAATGTGGCCCTTCTATAACATTCATCGCTTTAATGCGGCCCTTCTATAACATTCATCGCTTTAATGTGGCCCTTCTATAACATTCATCGCTTTAATACGGCCCTTCTATAACATTCATCGCTTTAATGCGGCCCTTCTATAACATCCACCGCTTTAATGCGGACCTTGTCTAACATCCATCGCATTAATGCGGCCCTTTCTAACATCCATCGCTTTAATGCGGCCCTCTATAACATCTACCGCTTTAATGCGGCCCTTCTCTAACATCCATCGCTTTATTGCAGTCCTTCTATAACATCCATCGCTTTAATGCGGCCCTTCTCTAACATCCATCGCTTTAATGCGGCCCTTCTCTAACATCCATCGCTTTAATGCGGCCCTTCTATAACATCCATCGCTTTAATGCGGCCATTCTCTAACATTCATCTCTTTAATGCGGCCCTTCTTTAACATTCGTCTCTTTAATGCGGCCCTTCTCTAACATCCATCGCTTTAATGCGGCCCTTCTCTAACATCCATCGCTTTAATGCGGCCCTCTATAACATCCATCGCTTTAATGCGGCCCTTCTCTAACATCCATCGCTTTAATGCGGCCCTTCTCTAACATCCATCTCTTTAATGCGGCCCTTCTATAACATCCATCGCTTTAATGCGGCCCTTCTCTAACATCCATCGCTTTAATGCGGCCCTTCTATAACATTCATCTCTTTAATGCGGCCCTTCTATAATATCCATCGCTTTAATGCGGCCCTTCTATAACATCCACCGCTTTAATGCGGCCCTTCTCTAACATCCATCGCTTTAATCCGGCCCTTCTATAACATTCATCGCTTTAATGCGTCCCTTCTATAACATTCATCGCTTTAATGCGGCCGTTCTCTAACATTCATCTCTTTAATTCGGCCATTCTATAACATCCATCGCTTTAATGCGGCCCTACTCTAACATTAATCTCTTTAATGCTGCCCTTCTAAAACATCCATCGCTTTAATGCGGCCCTTCTTTAACATCCATCGCTTTAATGCGGCCCTTCTATAACATCCATCGCTTTAATGTGGCCCTTCTCTAACACCCATCGCCTTAATGCGGCCCTTCTATAACATCCATCGCTTTAATGCGGCCCTTCTTTAACATCCATCGCTTTAATGCGGCCCTTCTATAACATCCATCGCTTTAATGTGGGCCTTCTCTAACACCCATCGCCTTAATGCGGCCCTTCTATAACATCCATCGCTTTAATGCGGCCCTTCTATAACATCCATCGCTTTAATGCGGCCATTCGCTAACATCCATCGCTTTAATGCGGGCCTCTATAACATCTACTGTTTTAATGCGGTACTTCTTTAACATCCATCGCTTTAATCCGGCCCTTCTATAACATCCATCGCTTTAATGCGGCCTTTCTATAACATTCATCGCTTTAATGCGGCCGTTCTCTAACATTCATCTCTTTAATTCGGCCCTTCTATAACATCCATCGCTTTAATGCGGCCCTACTCTGACATTAATCTCTTTAATGCTGCCCTTCTAAAACATCCATCGCTTTAATGCGGCCCTTCTTTAACATCCATCGCTTTAATGCGGCCCTTCTATAACATCCATCGCTTTAATGCGGCCCTTCTCTAACACCCATCGCCTTAATGCGGCCCTTCTATAACATCCATCGCTTTAATGCGGCCATTCGCTAACATCCATCGCTTTAATGCGGCCCTTCTCTAACATCCATCGCTTTAATGCGGCCCTTCTCTAACATTCATCTCTTTATTGCGGCCCTTCTATAACATCCATCGCTTTAATGCGGCCCTTCTATTACATCCACTGCTTTAATGCGGCCCTTCTCTAACATCCATCGTTTTAATCCGGCCCTTCTATAACATTCATCGCTTTAATGCGTCCCTTCTATAACATTCATCGCTTTAATGCGGCCGTTCTCTAACATTCATCTCTTTAATTCGGCCCTTCTATAACATTCATCGCTTTAATGCGGCCGTTCTCTAACATTCATCTCTTTCATTCGGCCCTTCAATAACATCCATCGCTTTAATGCGGCCCTTCTTTAACATCCATCGCTTTAATGCGGCCCTTCTATAACATCCATCGCTTTAATGCGGCCCTTCTCTAACACCCATCGCCTTAATGCGGCCCTTCTATAACATCCAACTCTTTAATGCGGCCCTTCTATAACATCCATCGCTTTAATGCGTCCATTCGCTAACATCCATCGCTTTAATGCGGGCCTCTATAACATCCACCGCTTTAATGCGGCCCTTCTCTAACATCCGTCGCTTTAATCCGGCCCTTCTATAACATCCATCGCTTTAATGCGGCCCTTCTATAACATTCATCTCTTTAATTCGGCCCTTCTATAACATCTATCGCTTTAATGCGGCCCTACTCTAACATTAATCTCTTTAATACTGCCCTTCTAAAACATCCATCGCTTTAATGCGGCCCTTCTTTAACATGCATCGCTTTAATGCGGCCCTTCTATAACATCCATCGCTTTAATGCGGCCCTTCTCTAACACCCATCGCCTTAATGCGGCCCTTCTATAACATCCATCGCTTTAATGCGGCCATTCGCTAACATCCATCGCTTTAATGCGGGCCTCTATAACATCCTTCGCTTTAATGCGGCCCTTCTCTAACATCCATCGCTTTAATGCGGCCCTTCTCTAACATTCATCTCTTTAATGCGGCCCTTCTATAACATCCATCGCTTTAATGCGGCCCTTCTATAACATCCACCGCTTTAATGCGGCCCTTCTCTAACATCCATCGCTTTAATCCGGCCGTTCTCTAACATTCATCTCTTTAATTCGACCCTTCTATAACATTCATCGCTTTAATGCGGCCGTTCTCTAACATTCATCTCTTTAATTCGGCCCTTCTATAACATCCATCGCTTTAATGCGGCCCTTCTTTAACATCCATCGCTTTAATGCGGCCCTTCTATAACATCCATCGCTTTAATGCGGCCCTTCTCTAACACCCATCGCCTTAATGCGGCCCTTCTATAACATCCATCGCTTTAATGCGGCCCTTCTATAACATCCATCGCTTTAATGCGGCCATTCGCTAACATCCATCGCTTTAATGCGGGCCTCTATAACATCTACCGCTTTAATGCGGCCCTTCTCTAACATCCATCGCTTTAATCCGGCCCTTCTATAACATCCATCGCTTTAATGCGGCCCTTCTATAACATTCATCGCTTTAATGCGGCCGTTCTCTAACATTCATCTCTTTAATTCGGCCCTTCTATAACATTCATCGCTTTAATGCGGCTGTTTTCTAACATTCATCTCTTTAATTCGGCCCTTCTATAACATTCATCGCTTTAATGCGGCCGTTCTCTAACATTCATCTCTTTAATTCGGCCCTTCTATAACATCCATCGCTTTAATGCGGCCCTTCTTTAACATCCGTCGCTTTAATGCGGCCCTTCTATAACATCCATCGCTTTAATGCGGCCCTTCTCTAACACCCATCGCCTTAATGCGGCCCTTCTATAACATCCATCGCTTTAATGCGGCCCTTCTATAACATCCATCGCTTTAATGCGGCCCTTCTTTAACATCCATCGCTTTAATGCGGCCCTTCTATAACATCCATCGCTTTAATGTGGGCCTTCTCTAACACCCATCGCCGTAATGCGGCCCTTCTATAACATCCATCGCTTTAATGCGGCACTTCTATAACATCCATCGCTTTAATGCGGCCATTCGCTAACATCCATCGCTTTAATGCGGGCCTCTATAACATCTACCGTTTTAATGCGGCCCTTCTCTAACATCCATCGCTTTAATCCGGCCCTTCTATAACATCCATCGCTTTAATGCGGCCCTTCTATAACATTCATCGCTTTAATGCGGCCGTTCTCTAACATTCATCTCTTTAATTCGGCCCTTCTATAACATCCATCGCTTTAATGCGGCCCTACTCTAACATTAATCTCTTTAATGCTGCCCTTCTAAAACATCCATCGCTTTAATGCGGCCCTTCTATAACATCCATCGCTTTAATGCGGCCCTTCTCTAACACCCATCGCCTTAATGCGGCCCTTCTATAACATCCATCGCTTTAATGCGGCCATTCGCTAACATCCATCGCTTTAATGCGGCCCTTCTCTAACATCCATCGCTTTAATGCGGCCCTTCTCTAACATTCATCTCTTTATTGCGGCCCTTCTATAACATCCATCGCTTTAATGCGGACTTTCTATAACATCCACCGCTTTAATGCGGCCCTTCTCTAACATCCATCGCTTTAATCCGGCCCTTCTATAACATGCATCGCTTTAATGCGTCCCTTCTATAACATTCATTGCTTTAATGCGGCCGTTCTCTTACATTCATCTCTTTAATTCGGCCCTTCTATAACATTCATCGCTTTAATGCGGCCGTTCTCTAACATTCGTCTCTTTCATTCGGCCCTTCAATAACATCCATCGCTTTAATGCGGCCCTTCTTTAACATCCATCGCTTTAATGCGGCCCTTCTATAACATCCATCGCTTTAATGCGGCCCTTCTCTAACACCCATCGCCTTAATGCGGCCCTTCTATAACATCCAACTCTTAAATGCGGCCCTTCTATAACATCCATCGCTTTAATGCGTCCATTCGCTAACATCCATCGCTTTAATGCGGGCCTTTATAACATCCACCGCTTTAATGCGGCCCTTCTCTAACATCCATCGCTTTAATCCGGCCCTTCTATAACATCCATCGCTTTAATGCGGCCCTTCTATAACATTCATCTCTTTAATTCGGCCCTTCTATAACATCCATCGCTTTAATGCGGCCCTACTCTAACATTAATCTCTTTAATGCTGCCCTTCTAAAACATCCATCGCTTTAATGCGGCCCTTCTTTAACATGCATCGCTTTAATGCGGCCCTTCTATAACATCCATCGCTTTAATGCGGCCCTTCTCTAACACCCATCGCCTTAATGCGGCCCTTCTATA
Organism: Tanypteryx hageni; assembly: GCA_028673005.1. Lineage (NCBI taxonomy): Eukaryota > Metazoa > Arthropoda > Insecta > Odonata > Petaluridae > Tanypteryx > Tanypteryx hageni. The sequence goes on along the minus strand of CM054113.1, from coordinate 10,403,002 downwards.
ACATCCATCGCTTTAATGCGGCCATTCGCTAACATCCATCGCTTTAATGCGGGCCTCTATAACATCCATCGCTTTAATGCGGCCCTTCTCTAACATCCATCGCTTTAATGCGGCCCTTCTCTAACATTCATCTCTTTAATGCGGCCCTTCTATAACATCCATCGCTTTAATGCGGCCCTTCTATAACATCCACCGCTTTAATGCGGCCCTTCTCTAACATCCATCGCTTTAATCCGGCCCTTCTATAACATTCATCGCTTTAATGCGTCCCTTCTATAACATTCATCGCTTTAATGCGGCCGTTCTCTAACATTCATCTCTTTAATTCGGCCCTTCTATAACATTCATCGCTTTAATGCGGCCGTTCTCTAACATTCATCTCTTTAATTCGGCCCTTCTATAACATCCATCGCTTTAATGCGGCCCTTCTTTAACATCCATCGCTTTAATGCGGCCCTTCTATAACATCCATCGCTTTAATGCGGCCCTTCTCTAACACCCATCGCCTTAATGCGGCCCTTCTATAACATCCATCGCTTTAATGCGGCCCTTCTATAACATCCATCGCTTTAATGCGGCCCTTCTATAACATCCATCGCTTTAATGCGGCCCTTCTATAACATCCACCGCTTTAATGCGGCCCTTCTCTAACATCCATCGCTTTAATCCGGCCCTTCTATAACATCCATCGCTTTAATGCGGCCCTTCTATAACATTCATCGCTTTAATGCGGCCGTTCTCTAACATTCATCTCTTTAATTCGGCCCTTCTATAACATTCATCGCTTTAATGCGGCCGTTTTCTAACATTCATCTCTTTAATTCGGCCCTTCTATAACATTCATCGCTTTAATGCGGCCGTTCTCTAACATTCATCTCTTTAATTCGGCCCTTCTATAACATCCATTGCTTTAATGCGGCCCTTCTTTAACATCCATCGCTTTAATGCGGCCCTTCTATAACATCCATCGCTTTAATGCGGCCCTTCTCTAACACCCATCGCCTTAATGCGGCCCTTCTATAACATCCATCGCTTTAATGCGGCCCTTCTATAACATCCATCGCTTTAATGCGGCCCTTCTTTAACATCCATCGCTTTAATGCGGCCCTTCTATAACATCCATCGCTTTAATGCGGCCCTTCTCTAACACACATCGCCTTAATGCGGCCCTTCTCTAACACACATCGCCTTAATGCGGCCCTTCTATAACATCCATCGCTTTAATGCGGCCCTTCTATAACATCCATCGCTTTAATGCGGCCCTTCTCTAACATCCATCGCTTTAATGCGGCCCTTCTCTAACATTCATCTCTTTAATGCGGCCCTTCTATAACATCCATCGCTTTAATGCGGCCCTTCTATAACATCCACCGCTTTAATGCGGCCCTTCTCTAACATCCATCGCTTTAATCCGGCCCTTCTATAACATTCATCGCTTTAATGCGTCCCTTCTATAACATTCATCGCTTTAATGCGGCCCTTCTTTAACATCCATCGCTTTAATGCGGCCCTTCTTTAACATCCATCGCTTTAATACGGCCCTTCTCTAACACCCATCGCCTTAATGCGGCCCTTCTCTAACACCCATCGCCTTAATGCGGCCCTTCTATAACATCCATCGCTTTAATGCGGCCCTTCTATAACATCCATCGCTTTAATGCGGCCATTCGCTAACATCCATCGCTTTAATGCGGGCCTCTATAACATCCACCGCTTTAATGCGGCCCTTCTCTAACATCCATCGCTTTAATCCGGCCATTCTATAATATCCATCGCTTTAATGCGGCCCTTCTATAACATTCATCGCTTTAATGCGGCCGTTCTCTAACATTCATCTCTTTAATTCGGCCATTCTATAACATCCATCGCTTTAATGCGGCCCTTCTTTAACATCCATCGCTTTAATACGGCCCTTCTCTAACACCCATCGCCTTAATGCGGCCCTTCTATAACATCCATCGCTTTAATGCGGCCATTCGCTTACATCCATCGCTTTAATGCGGGCCTCTATAACATCCATCGCTTTAATGCGGCCCTTCTCTAACATCCATCGCTTTAATGCGGCCCTTCTCTAACATTCATCTCTTTAATGCGGCCCTTCTATAACATCCATCGCTTTAATGCGGCCCTTCTATAACATCCACCGCTTTAATGCGGCCCTTCTCTAACATCCATCGCTTTAATCCGGCCCTTCTATAACATTCATCGCTTTAATGCGTCCCTTCGCTAACATCCATCGCATTAATGCGGCCCTTCTCTAACATCCATCTCTTTAATGCGGCCCTTCTATAACATCCATCGCTTTAATGCGACCCGTCTCTAACATCCATCGCTTTAATGCGGCCCTTCTATAGCATCCATCGCTTTAATGCGGCCCTTCTATAACATCCACCGCTTTAATGCCGCCCTTCTCTAACATCCATCGCTTTAATGTGGCCCTTCTATAACATTCATCGCTTTAATGCGGCCCTTCTATAACATTCATCGCTTTAATGCGGCCCTTCTATAACATCCACCGCTTTAATGCGGACCTTGTCTAACATCCATCGCATTAATGCGGCCCTTCTCTAACATCCATCGCTTTAATGCGGCCCTCTATAACATCTACCGCTTTAATGCGGCCCTTCTCTAACATCCATCGCTTTATTGCAGTCCTTCTATAACATCCATCGCTTTAATGCGGCCCTTCTCTAACATCCATCGCTTTAATGCGGCCCTTCTATAACATCCATCGCTTTAATGCGGCCATTCTCTAACATTCATCTCTTTAATGCGGCCCTTCTTTAACATTCGTCTCTTTAATGCGGCCCTTCTCTAACATCCATCGCTTTAATGCGGCCCTTCTCTAACATCCATCGCTTTAATGCGGCCCTCTATAACATCCATCGCTTTAATGCGGCCCTTCTCTAACATCCATCGCTTTAATGCGGCCCTTCTCTAACATCCATCTCTTTAATGCGGCCCTTCTATAACATCCATCGCTTTAATGCGGCCCTTCTCTAACATCCTTCGCTTTAATGCGGCCCTTCTCTAACATTCATCTCTTTAATGCGGCCCTTCTATAACATCCATCGCTTTAATGCGGCCCTTCTATAACATCCATCGCTTTAATGCGGCCCTTCTCTAACATCCATCGCTTTAATCCGGGCCTTCTATAACATTCATCGCTTTAATGCGTCCCTTCTATAACATTCATCGCTTTAATGCGGCCGTTCTCTAACATTCATCTCTTTAATTCGGCCATTCTATAACATCCATCGCTTTAATGCGGCCCTACTCTAACATTAATCTCTTTAATGCTGCCCTTCTAAAACATCCATCGCTTTAATGCGGCCCTTCTATAACATCCATCGCTTTAATGCGGCCGTTCTCTAACATTCATCTCTTTAATTCGGCCATTCTATAACATCCATCGCTTTAATGCGGCCCTACTCTAACATTAATCTCTTTAATGCTGCCCTTCTAAAACATCCATCGCTTTAATGCGGCCCTTCTTTAACATCCATCGCTTTAATGCGGCCCTTCTATAACATCCATCGCTTTAATGCGGCCCTTCTCTAACACCCATCGCCTTAATGCGGCCCTTCTATAACATCCATCGCTTTAATGCGGCCCTTCTTTAACATCCATCGCTTTAATGCGGCCCTTCTATAACATCCATCGCTTTAATGTGGGCCTTCTCTAACACCCATCGCCTTAATGCGGCCCTTCTATAACATCCATCGCTTTAATGCGGCCCTTCTATAACATCCATCGCTTTAATGCGGCCATTCGCTAACATCCATCGCTTTAATGCGGGCCTCTATAACATCTACTGTTTTAATGCGGTACTTCTTTAACATCCATCGCTTTAATCCGGCCCTTCTATAACATCCATCGCTTTAATGCGGCCTTTCTATAACATTCATCGCTTTAATGCGGCCGTTCTCTAACATTCATCTCTTTAATTCGGCCCTTCTATAACATCCATCGCTTTAATGCGGCCCTACTCTGACATTAATCTCTTTAATGCTGCCCTTCTAAAACATCCATCGCTTTAATGCGGCCCTTCTTTAACATCCATCGCTTTAATGCGGCCCTTCTATAACATCCATCGCTTTAATGCGGCCCTTCTCTAACACCCATCGCCTTAATGCGGCCCTTCTATAACATCCATCGCTTTAATGCGGCCATTCGCTAACATCCATCGCTTTAATGCGGCCCTTCTCTAACATCCATCGCTTTAATGCGGCCCTTCTCTAACATTCATCTCTTTATTGCGGCCCTTCTATAACATCCATCGCTTTAATGCGGCCCTTCTATAACATCCACTGCTTTAATGCGGCCCTTCTCTAACATCCATCGTTTTAATCCGGCCCTTCTATAACATTCATCGCTTTAATGCGTCCCTTCTATAACATTCATCGCTTTAATGCGGCCGTTCTCTAACATTCATCTCTTTAATTCGGCCCTTCTATATCATTCATCGCTTTAATGCGGCCGTTCTCTAACATTCATCTCTTTCATTCGGCCCTTCAATAACATCCATCGCTTTAATGCGGCCCTTCTTTAACATCCATCGCTTTAATGCGGCCCTTCTATAACATCCATCGCTTTAATGCGGCCCTTCTCTAACACCCATCGCCTTAATGCGGCCCTTCTATAACATCCAACTCTTTAATGCGGCCCTTCTATAACATCCATCGCTTTAATGCGTCCATTCGCTAACATCCATCGCTTTAATGCGGGCCTCTATAACATCCACCGCTTTAATGCGGCCCTTCTCTAACATCCGTCGCTTTAATCCGGCCCTTCTATAACATCCATCGCTTTAATGCGGCCCTTCTATAACATTCATCTCTTTAATTCGGCCCTTCTATAACATTTATCGCTTTAATGCGGCCCTACTCTAACATTAATCTCTTTAATACTGCCCTTCTAAAACATCCATCGCTTTAATGCGGCCCTTCTTTAACATGCATCGCTTTAATGCGGCCCTTCTATAACATCCATCGCTTTAATGCGGCCCTTCTCTAACACCCATCGCCTTAATGCGGCCCTTCTATAACATCCATCGCTTTAATGCGGCCATTCGCTAACATCCATCGCTTTAATGCGGGCCTCTATAACATCCATCGCTTTAATGCGGCCCTTCTCTAACATCCATCGCTTTAATGCGGCCCTTCTCTAACATTCATCTCTTTAATGCGGCCCTTCTATAACATCCATCGCTTTAATGCGGCCCTTCTATAACATCCACCGCTTTAATGCGGCCCTTCTCTAACATCCATCGCTTTAATCCGGCCGTTCTCTAACATTCATCTCTTTAATTCGACCCTTCTATAACATTCATCGCTTTAATGCGGCCGTTCTCTAACATTCATCTCTTTAATTCGGCCCTTCTATAACATCCATCGCTTTAATGCGGCCCTTCTTTAACATCCATCGCTTTAATGCGGCCCTTCTATAACATCCATCGCTTTAATGCGGCCCTTCTCTAACACCCATCGCCTTAATGCGGCCCTTCTATAACATCCATCGCTTTAATGCGGCCCTTCTATAACATCCATCGCTTTAATGCGGCCATTCGCTAACATCCATCGCTTTAATGCGGGCCTCTATAACATCTACCGCTTTAATGCGGCCCTTCTCTAACATCCATCGCTTTAATCCGGCCCTTCTATAACATCCATCGCTTTAATGCGGCCCTTCTATAACATTCATCGCTTTAATGCGGCCGTTCTCTAACATTCATCTCTTTAATTCGGCCCTTCTATAACATTCATCGCTTTAATGCGGCCGTTTTCTAACATTCATCTCTTTAATTCGGCCCTTCTATAACATTCATCGCTTTAATGCGGCCGTTCTCTAACATTCATCTCTTTAATTCGGCCCTTCTATAACATCCATCGCTTTAATGCGGCCCTTCTTTAACATCCGTCGCTTTAATGCGGCCCTTCTATAACATCCATCGCTTTAATGCGGCCCTTCTCTAACACCCATCGCCTTAATGCGGCCCTTCTATAACATCCATCGCTTTAATGCGGCCCTTCTATAACATCCATCGCTTTAATGCGGCCCTTCTTTAACATCCATCGCTTTAATGCGGCCCTTCTATAACATCCATCGCTTTAATGTGGGCCTTCTCTAACACCCATCGCCGTAATGCGGCCCTTCTATAACATCCATCGCTTTAATGCGGCACTTCTATAACATCCATCGCTTTAATGCGGCCATTCGCTAACATCCATCGCTTTAATGCGGGCCTCTATAACATCTACCGTTTTAATGCGGCCCTTCTCTAACATCCATCGCTTTAATCCGGCCCTTCTATAACATCCATCGCTTTAATGCGGCCCTTCTATAACATTCATCGCTTTAATGCGGCCGTTCTCTAACATTCATCTCTTTAATTCGGCCCTTCTATAACATCCATCGCTTTAATGCGGCCCTACTCTAACATTAATCTCTTTAATGCTGCCCTTCTAAAACATCCATCGCTTTAATGCGGCCCTTCTATAACATCCATCGCTTTAATGCGGCCCTTCTCTAACACCCATCGCCTTAATGCGGCCCTTCTATAACATCCATCGCTTTAATGCGGCCATTCGCTAACATCCATCGCTTTAATGCGGCCCTTCTCTAACATCCATCGCTTTAATGCGGCCCTTCTCTAACATTCATCTCTTTATTGCGGCCCTTCTATAACATCCATCGCTTTAATGCGGACTTTCTATAACATCCACCGCTTTAATGCGGCCCTTCTCTAACATCCATCGCTTTAATCCGGCCCTTCTATAACATTCATCGCTTTAATGCGTCCCTTCTATAACATTCATTGCTTTAATGCGGCCGTTCTCTTACATTCATCTCTTTAATTCGGCCCTTCTATAACATTCATCGCTTTAATGCGGCCGTTCTCTAACATTCATCTCTTTCATTCGGCCCTTCAATAACATCCATCGCTTTAATGCGGCCCTTCTTTAACATCCATCGCTTTAATGCGGCCCTTCTATAACATCCATCGCTTTAATGCGGCCCTTCTCTAACACCCATCGCCTTAATGCGGCCCTTCTATAACATCCAACTCTTAAATGCGGCCCTTCTATAACATCCATCGCTTTAATGCGTCCATTCGCTAACATCCATCGCTTTAATGCGGGCCTCTATAACATCCACCGCTTTAATGCGGCCCTTCTCTAACATCCATCGCTTTAATCCGGCCCTTCTATAACATCCATCGCTTTAATGCGGCCCTTCTATAACATTCATCTCTTTAATTCGGCCCTTCTATAACATCCATCGCTTTAATGCGGCCCTACTCTAACATTAATCTCTTTAATGCTGCCCTTCTAAAACATCCATCGCTTTAATGCGGCCCTTCTTTAACATGCATCGCTTTAATGCGGCCCTTCTATAACATCCATCGCTTTAATGCGGCCCTTCTCTAACACCCATCGCCTTAATGCGGCCCTTCTATAACATCCATCGCTTTAATGCGGCCATTCGCTAACATCCATCGCTTTAATGCGGGCCTCTATAACATCCATCGCTTTAATGCGGCCCTTCTCTAACATCCATCGCTTTAATGCGGCCCTTCTCTAACATTCATCTCTTTAATGCGGCCCTTCTATAACATCCATCGCTTTAATGCGGCCCTTCTATAACATCCACCGCTTTAATGCGGCCCTTCTCTAACATCCATCGCTTTAATCCGGCCCTTCTATAACATTCATCGCTTTAATGCGTCCCTTCTATAACATTCATCGCTTTAATGCGGCCGTTCTCTAACATTCATCTCTTTAATTCGGCCCTTCTATAACATTCATCGCTTTAATGCGGCCGTTCTCTAACATTCATCTCTTTAATTCGGCCCTTCTATAACATCCATCGCTTTAATGCGGCCCTTCTTTAACATCCATCGCTTTAATGCGGCCCTTCTATAACATCCATCGCTTTAATGCGGCCCTTCTCTAACACCCATCGCCTTAATGCGGCCCTTCTATAACATCCATCGCTTTAATGCGGCCCTTCTATAACATCCATCGCTTTAATGCGGCCATTCGCTAACATCCATCGCTTTAATGCGGGCCTCTATAACATCTTCCGCTTTAATGCGGCCCTTCTCTAACATCCATCGCTTTAATCCGGCCCTTCTATAACATCCATCGCTTTAATGCGGCCCTTCTATAACATTCATCGCTTTAATGCGGCCGTTCTCTAACATTCATCTCTTTAATTCGGCCCTTCTATAACATTCATCGCTTTAATGCGGCCGTTTTCTAACATTCATCTCTTTAATTCGGCCCTTCTATAACATTCATCGCTTTAATGCGGCCGTTCTCTAACATTCATCTCTTTAATTCGGCCCTTCTATAACATCCATCGCTTTAATGCGGCCCTTCTTTAACATCCATCGCTTTAATGCGGCCCTTCTATAACATCCATCGCTTTAATGCGGCCCTTCTCTAACACCCATCGCCTTAATGCGGCCCTTCTATAACATCCATCGCTTTAATGCGGACCTTCTATAACATCCATCGCTTTAATGCGGCCCTTCTTTAACATCCATCGCTTTAATGCGGCCCTTCTATAACATCCATCGCTTTAATGCGGCCCTTCTCTAACACCCATCGCCTTAATGCGGCCCTTCTATAACATCCATCGCTTTAATGCGGCCCTTCTATAACATCCATCGCTTTAATGCGGCCCTTCTCTAACATCCATCGCTTTAATGCGGCCCTTCTCTAACATTCATCTCTTTAATGCGGCCCTTCTATAACATCCATCGCTTTAATGCGGCCCTTCTATAACATCCACCGCTTTAATGCGGCCCTTCTCTAACATCCATCGCTTTAATCCGGCCCTTCTATGACATTCATCGCTTTAATGCGTCCCTTCTATAACATTCATCGCTTTAATGCGGCCGTTCTCTAACATTCATCTCTTTAATTCGGCCCTTCTATAACATTCATCGCTTTAATGCGGCCGTTCTCTAACATTCATCTCTTTAATTCGGCCCTTCTATAACATCCATCGCTTTAATGCGGCCCTTCTTTAACATCCATCGCTTTAATGCGGCTCTTCTATAACATCCATCGCTTTAACGCGGCCCTTCTCTAACACCCATCGCCTTAATGCGGCCCTTCTATAACATCCATCGCTTTAATGCGGCCCTTCTTTAACATCCATCGCTTTAATGCGGCCCTTCTATAACATCCATCGCTTTAATGCGGCCCTTCTCTAACACCCATCGCCTTAATGCGGCCCTTCTATAACATCCATCGCTTTAATGCGGCCCTTCTATAACATCCATCGCTTTAATGCGGCCATTCGCTAACATCCATCGCTTTAATGCGGGCCTCTATAACATCCACCGCTTTAATGCGGCCCTTCTCTAACATCCATCGCTTTAATCCGGCCATTCTATAATATCCATCGCTTTAATGCGGCCCTTCTATAACATTCATCGCTTTAATGCGGCCGTTCTCTAACATTCATCTCTTTAATTCGGCCATTCTATAACATCCATCGCTTTAATGCGGCCCTTTTTTAACATCCATCGCTTTAATACGGCCCTTCTCTAACACCCATCGCCTTAATACGGCCCTTCTATAACATCCATCGCTTTAATGCGGCCATTCGCTTACATCCATCGCTTTAATGCGGGCCTCTATAACATCCATCGCTTTAATGCGGCCCTTCTCTAACATCCATCGCTTTAATGCGGCCCTTCTCTAACACCCATCGCCTTAATGCGGCCCTTCTATAACATCCATCGCTTTAATGCGGCCATTCGCTTACATCCATCGCTTTAATGCGGGCCTCTATAACATCCATCGCTTTAATGCGGCCCTTCTCTAACATCCATCGCTTTAATGCGGCCCTTCTCTAACATTCATCTCTTTAATGCGGCCCTTCTATAACATCCATCGCTTTAATGCGGCCCTTCTATAACATCCACCGCTTTAATGCGGCCCTTCTCTAACATCCATCGCTTTAATCCGGCCCTTCTATAACATTCATCGCTTTAATGCGTCCCTTCGCTAACATCCATCGCATTAATGCGGCCCTTCTCTAACATCCATCTCTTTAATGCGGCCCTTCTATAACATCCATCGCTTTAATGCGACCCGTCTCTAACATCCATCGCTTTAATGCGGCCCTTCTATAGCATCCATCGCTTTAATGCGGCCCTTCTATAACATCCACCGCTTTAATGCCGCCCTTCTCTAACATCCATCGCTTTAATGTGGCCCTTCTATAACATTCATCGCTTTAATGCGGCCCTTCTATAACATTCATCGCTTTAATGCGGCCCTTCTATAACATCCACCGCTTTAATGCGGACCTTGTCTAACATCCATCGCATTAATGCGGCCCTTCTCTAACATCCATCGCTTTAATGCGGCCCTCTATAACATCTACCGCTTTAATGCGGCCCTTCTCTAACATCCATCGCTTTATTGCAGTCCTTCTATAACATCCATCGCTTTAATGCGGCCCTTCTCTAACATCCATCGCTTTAATGCGGCCCTTCTATAACATCCATCGCTTTAATGCGGCCATTCTCTAACATTCATCTCTTTAATGCGGCCCTTCTTTAACATTCGTCTCTTTAATGCGGCCCTTCTCTAACATCCATCGCTTTAATGCGGCCCTTCTCTAACATCCATCGCTTTAATGCGGCCCTCTATAACATCCATCGCTTTAATGCGGCCCTTCTCTAACATCCATCGCTTTAATGCGGCCCTTCTCTAACATCCATCTCTTTAATGCGGCCCTTCTATAACATCCATCGCTTTAATGCGGCCCTTCTCTAACATCCTTCGCTTTAATGCGGCCCTTCTCTAACATTCATCTCTTTAATGCGGCCCTTCTATAACATCCATCGCTTTAATGCGGCCCTTCTATAACATCCATCGCTTTAATGCGGCCCTTCTCTAACATCCATCGCTTTAATCCGGGCCTTCTATAACATTCATCGCTTTAATGCGTCCCTTCTATAACATTCATCGCTTTAATGCGGCCGTTCTCTAACATTCATCTCTTTAATTCGGCCATTCTATAACATCCATCGCTTTAATGCGGCCCTACTCTAACATTAATCTCTTTAATGCTGCCCTTCTAAAACATCCATCGCTTTAATGCGGCCCTTCTATAACATCCATCGCTTTAATGCGGCCGTTCTCTAACATTCATCTCTTTAATTCGGCCATTCTATAACATCCATCGCTTTAATGCGGCCCTACTCTAACATTAATCTCTTTAATGCTGCCCTTCTAAAACATCCATCGCTTTAATGCGGCCCTTCTTTAACATCCATCGCTTTAATGCGGCCCTTCTATAACATCCATCGCTTTAATGCGGCCCTTCTCTAACACCCATCGCCTTAATGCGGCCCTTCTATAACATCCATCGCTTTAATGCGGCCCTTCTTTAACATCCATCGCTTTAATGCGGCCCTTCTATAACATCCATCGCTTTAATGTGGGCCTTCTCTAACACCCATCGCCTTAATGCGGCCCTTCTATAACATCCATCGCTTTAATGCGGCCCTTCTATAACATCCATCGCTTTAATGCGGCCATTCGCTAACATCCATCGCTTTAATGCGGGCCTCTATAACATCTACTGTTTTAATGCGGTACTTCTTTAACATCCATCGCTTTAATCCGGCCCTTCTATAACATCCATCGCTTTAATGCGGCCTTTCTATAACATTCATCGCTTTAATGCGGCCGTTCTCTAACATTCATCTCTTTAATTCGGCCCTTCTATAACATCCATCGCTTTAATGCGGCCCTACTCTGACATTAATCTCTTTAATGCTGCCCTTCTAAAACATCCATCGCTTTAATGCGGCCCTTCTTTAACATCCATCGCTTTAATGCGGCCCTTCTATAACATCCATCGCTTTAATGCGGCCCTTCTCTAACACCCATCGCCTTAATGCGGCCCTTCTATAACATCCATCGCTTTAATGCGGCCATTCGCTAACATCCATCGCTTTAATGCGGCCCTTCTCTAACATCCATCGCTTTAATGCGGCCCTTCTCTAACATTCATCTCTTTATTGCGGCCCTTCTATAACATCCATCGCTTTAATGCGGCCCTTCTATAACATCCACTGCTTTAATGCGGCCCTTCTCTAACATCCATCGTTTTAATCCGGCCCTTCTATAACATTCATCGCTTTAATGCGTCCCTTCTATAACATTCATCGCTTTAATGCGGCCGTTCTCTAACATTCATCTCTTTAATTCGGCCCTTATATAACATTCATCGCTTTAATGCGGCCGTTCTCTAACATTCATCTCTTTAATTCGGCCCTTCTATAACATTCATCGCTTTAATGCGGCCGTTCTCTAACATTCATCTCTTTAATTCGGCCCTTCTATAACATCCATCGCTTTAATGCGGCCCTTCTTTAACATCCATCGCTTTAATGCGGCTCTTCTATAACATCCATCGCTTTAACGCGGCCCTTCTCTAACACCCATCGCCTTAATGCGGCCCTTCTATAACATCCATCGTTTTAATGCGGCCCTTCTTTAACATCCATCGCTTTAATGCGGCCCTTCTATAACATCCATCGCTTTAATGCGGCCCTTCTCTAACACCCATCGCCTTAATGCGGCCCTTCTATAACATCCATCGCTTTAATGCGGCCCTTCTATAACATCCATCGCTTTAATGCGGCCATTCGCTAACATCCATCGCTTTAATGCGGGCCTCTATAACATCCACCGCTTTAATGCGGCCCTTCTCTAACATCCATCGCTTTAATCCGGCCATTCTATAATATCCATCGCTTTAATGCGGCCCTTCTATAACATTCATCGCTTTAATGCGGCCGTTCTCTAACATTCATCTCTTTAATTCGGCCATTCTATAACATCCATCGCTTTAATGCGGCCCTTTTTTAACATCCATCGCTTTAATACGGCCCTTCTCTAACACCCATCGCCTTAATACGGCCCTTCTATAACATCCATCGCTTTAATGCGGCCATTCGCTTACATCCATCGCTTTAATGCGGGCCTCTATAACATCCATCGCTTTAATGCGGCCCTTCTCTAACATCCATCGCTTTAATGCGGCCCTTCTCTAACACCCATCGCCTTAATGCGGCCCTTCTATAACATCCATCGCTTTAATGCGGCCATTCGCTTACATCCATCGCTTTAATGCGGGCCTCTATAACATCCATCGCTTTAATGCGGCCCTTCTCTAACATCCATCGCTTTAATGCGGCCCTTCTCTAACATTCATCTCTTTAATGCGGCCCTTCTATAACATCCATCGCTTTAATGCGGCCCTTCTATAACATCCACCGCTTTAATGCGGCCCTTCTCTAACATCCATCGCTTTAATCCGGCCCTTCTATAACATTCATCGCTTTAATGCGTCCCTTCGCTAACATCCATCGCATTAATGCGGCCCTTCTCTAACATCCATCTCTTTAATGCGGCCCTTCTATAACATCCATCGCTTTAATGCGACCCGTCTCTAACATCCATCGCTTTAATGCGGCCCTTCTATAGCATCCATCGCTTTAATGCGGCCCTTCTATAACATCCACCGCTTTAATGCCGCCCTTCTCTAACATCCATCGCTTTAATGTGGCCCTTCTATAACATTCATCGCTTTAATGCGGCCCTTCTATAACATTCATCGCTTTAATGCGGCCCTTCTATAACATCCACCGCTTTAATGCGGACCTTGTCTAACATCCATCGCATTAATGCGGCCCTTCTCTAACATCCATCGCTTTAATGCGGCCCTCTATAACATCTACCGCTTTAATGCGGCCCTTCTCTAACATCCATCGCTTTATTGCAGTCCTTCTATAACATCCATCGCTTTAATGCGGCCCTTCTCTAACATCCATCGCTTTAATGCGGCCCTTCTATAACATCCATCGCTTTAATGCGGCCATTCTCTAACATTCATCTCTTTAATGCGGCCCTTCTTTAACATTCGTCTCTTTAATGCGGCCCTTCTCTAACATCCATCGCTTTAATGCGGCCCTTCTCTAACATCCATCGCTTTAATGCGGCCCTCTATAACATCCATCGCTTTAATGCGGCCCTTCTCTAACATCCATCGCTTTAATGCGGCCCTTCTCTAACATCCATCTCTTTAATGCGGCCCTTCTATAACATCCATCGCTTTAATGCGGCCCTTCTCTAACATCCTTCGCTTTAATGCGGCCCTTCTCTAACATTCATCTCTTTAATGCGGCCCTTCTATAACATCCATCGCTTTAATGCGGCCCTTCTATAACATCCATCGCTTTAATGCGGCCCTTCTCTAACATCCATCGCTTTAATCCGGGCCTTCTATAACATTCATCGCTTTAATGCGTCCCTTCTATAACATTCATCGCTTTAATGCGGCCGTTCTCTAACATTCATCTCTTTAATTCGGCCATTCTATAACATCCATCGCTTTAATGCGGCCCTACTCTAACATTAATCTCTTTAATGCTGCCCTTCTAAAACATCCATCGCTTTAATGCGGCCCTTCTATAACATCCATCGCTTTAATGCGGCCGTTCTCTAACATTCATCTCTTTAATTCGGCCATTCTATAACATCCATCGCTTTAATGCGGCCCTACTCTAACATTAATCTCTTTAATGCTGCCCTTCTAAAACATCCATCGCTTTAATGCGGCCCTTCTTTAACATCCATCGCTTTAATGCGGCCCTTCTATAACATCCATCGCTTTAATGCGGCCCTTCTCTAACACCCATCGCCTTAATGCGGCCCTTCTATAACATCCATCGCTTTAATGCGGCCCTTCTTTAACATCCATCGCTTTAATGCGGCCCTTCTATAACATCCATCGCTTTAATGTGGGCCTTCTCTAACACCCATCGCCTTAATGCGGCCCTTCTATAACATCCATCGCTTTAATGCGGCCCTTCTATAACATCCATCGCTTTAATGCGGCCATTCGCTAACATCCATCGCTTTAATGCGGGCCTCTATAACATCTACTGTTTTAATGCGGTACTTCTTTAACATCCATCGCTTTAATCCGGCCCTTCTATAACATCCATCGCTTTAATGCGGCCTTTCTATAACATTCATCGCTTTAATGCGGCCGTTCTCTAACATTCATCTCTTTAATTCGGCCCTTCTATAACATCCATCGCTTTAATGCGGCCCTACTCTGACATTAATCTCTTTAATGCTGCCCTTCTAAAACATCCATCGCTTTAATGCGGCCCTTCTTTAACATCCATCGCTTTAATGCGGCCCTTCTATAACATCCATCGCTTTAATGCGGCCCTTCTCTAACACCCATCGCCTTAATGCGGCCCTTCTATAACATCCATCGCTTTAATGCGGCCATTCGCTAACATCCATCGCTTTAATGCGGCCCTTCTCTAACATCCATCGCTTTAATGCGGCCCTTCTCTAACATTCATCTCTTTATTGCGGCCCTTCTATAACATCCATCGCTTTAATGCGGCCCTTCTATAACATCCACTGCTTTAATGCGGCCCTTCTCTAACATCCATCGTTTTAATCCGGCCCTTCTATAACATTCATCGCTTTAATGCGTCCCTTCTATAACATTCATCGCTTTAATGCGGCCGTTCTCTAACATTCATCTCTTTAATTCGGCCCTTCTATATCATTCATCGCTTTAATGCGGCCGTTCTCTAACATTCATCTCTTTCATTCGGCCCTTCAATAACATCCATCGCTTTAATGCGGCCCTTCTTTAACATCCATCGCTTTAATGCGGCCCTTCTATAACATCCATCGCTTTAATGCGGCCCTTCTCTAACACCCATCGCCTTAATGCGGCCCTTCTATAACATCCAACTCTTTAATGCGGCCCTTCTATAACATCCATCGCTTTAATGCGTCCATTCGCTAACATCCATCGCTTTAATGCGGGCCTCTATAACATCCACCGCTTTAATGCGGCCCTTCTCTAACATCCGTCGCTTTAATCCGGCCCTTCTATAACATCCATCGCTTTAATGCGGCCCTTCTATAACATTCATCTCTTTAATTCGGCCCTTCTATAACATCTATCGCTTTAATGCGGCCCTACTCTAACATTAATCTCTTTAATACTGCCCTTCTAAAACATCCATCGCTTTAATGCGGCCCTTCTTTAACATGCATCGCTTTAATGCGGCCCTTCTATAACATCCATCGCTTTAATGCGGCCCTTCTCTAACACCCATCGCCTTAATGCGGCCCTTCTATAACATCCATCGCTTTAATGCGGCCATTCGCTAACATCCATCGCTTTAATGCGGGCCTCTATAACATCCATCGCTTTAATGCGGCCCTTCTCTAACATCCATCGCTTTAATGCGGCCCTTCTCTAACATTCATCTCTTTAATGCGGCCCTTCTATAACATCCATCGCTTTAATGCGGCCCTTCTATAACATCCACCGCTTTAATGCGGCCCTTCTCTAACATCCATCGCTTTAATCCGGCCGTTCTCTAACATTCATCTCTTTAATTCGACCCTTCTATAACATTCATCGCTTTAATGCGGCCGTTCTCTAACATTCATCTCTTTAATTCGGCCCTTCTATAACATCCATCGCTTTAATGCGGCCCTTCTTTAACATCCATCGCTTTAATGCGGCCCTTCTATAACATCCATCGCTTTAATGCGGCCCTTCTCTAACACCCATCGCCTTAATGCGGCCCTTCTATAACATCCATCGCTTTAATGCGGCCCTTCTATAACATCCATCGCTTTAATGCGGCCATTCGCTAACATCCATCGCTTTAATGCGGGCCTCTATAACATCTACCGCTTTAATGCGGCCCTTCTCTAACATCCATCGCTTTAATCCGGCCCTTCTATAACATCCATCGCTTTAATGCGGCCCTTCTATAACATTCATCGCTTTAATGCGGCCGTTCTCTAACATTCATCTCTTTAATTCGGCCCTTCTATAACATTCATCGCTTTAATGCGGCCGTTTTCTAACATTCATCTCTTTAATTCGGCCCTTCTATAACATTCATCGCTTTAATGCGGCCGTTCTCTAACATTCATCTCTTTAATTCGGCCCTTCTATAACATCCATCGCTTTAATGCGGCCCTTCTTTAACATCCGTCGCTTTAATGCGGCCCTTCTATAACATCCATCGCTTTAATGCGGCCCTTCTCTAACACCCATCGCCTTAATGCGGCCCTTCTATAACATCCATCGCTTTAATGCGGCCCTTCTATAACATCCATCGCTTTAATGCGGCCCTTCTTTAACATCCATCGCTTTAATGCGGCCCTTCTATAACATCCATCGCTTTAATGTGGGCCTTCTCTAACACCCATCGCCGTAATGCGGCCCTTCTATAACATCCATCGCTTTAATGCGGCACTTCTATAACATCCATCGCTTTAATGCGGCCATTCGCTAACATCCATCGCTTTAATGCGGGCCTCTATAACATCTACCGTTTTAATGCGGCCCTTCTCTAACATCCATCGCTTTAATCCGGCCCTTCTATAACATCCATCGCTTTAATGCGGCCCTTCTATAACATTCATCGCTTTAATGCGGCCGTTCTCTAACATTCATCTCTTTTATTCGGCCCTTCTATAACATCCATCGCTTTAATGCGGCCCTACTCTAACATTAATCTCTTTAATGCTGCCCTTCTAAAACATCCATCGCTTTAATGCGGCCCTTCTATAACATCCATCGCTTTAATGCGGCCCTTCTCTAACACCCATCGCCTTAATGCGGCCCTTCTATAACATCCATCGCTTTAATGCGGCCATTCGCTAACATCCATCGCTTTAATGCGGCCCTTCTCTAACATCCATCGCTTTAATGCGGCCCTTCTCTAACATTCATCTCTTTATTGCGGCCCTTCTATAACATCCATCGCTTTAATGCGGACTTTCTATAACATCCACCGCTTTAATGCGGCCCTTCTCTAACATCCATCGCTTTAATCCGGCCCTTCTATAACATTCATCGCTTTAATGCGTCCCTTCTATAACATTCATTGCTTTAATGCGGCCGTTCTCTTACATTCATCTCTTTAATTCGGCCCTTCTATAACATTCATCGCTTTAATGCGGCCGTTCTCTAACATTCATCTCTTTCATTCGGCCCTTCAATAACATCCATCGCTTTAATGCGGCCCTTCTTTAACATCCATCGCTTTAATGCGGCCCTTCTATAACATCCATCGCTTTAATGCGGCCCTTCTCTAACACCCATCGCCTTAATGCGGCCCTTCTATAACATCCAACTCTTAAATGCGGCCCTTCTATAACATCCATCGCTTTAATGCGTCCATTCGCTAACATCCATCGCTTTAATGCGGGCCTCTATAACATCCACCGCTTTAATGCGGCCCTTCTCTAACATCCATCGCTTTAATCCGGCCCTTCTATAACATCCATCGCTTTAATGCGGCCCTTCTATAACATTCATCTCTTTAATTCGGCCCTTCTATAACATCCATCGCTTTAATGCGGCCCTACTCTAACATTAATCTCTTTAATGCTGCCCTTCTAAAACATCCATCGCTTTAATGCGGCCCTTCTTTAACATGCATCGCTTTAATGCGGCCCTTCTATAACATCCATCGCTTTAATGCGGCCCTTCTCTAACACCCATCGCCTTAATGCGGCCCTTCTATAACATCCATCGCTTTAATGCGGCCATTCGCTAACATCCATCGCTTTAATGCGGGCCTCTATAACATCCATCGCTTTAATGCGGCCCTTCTCTAACATCCATCGCTTTAATGCGGCCCTTCTCTAACATTCATCTCTTTAATGCGGCCCTTCTCTAACATCCATCGCTTTAATCCGGCCCTTCTATAACATTCATCGCTTTAATGCGTCCCTTCGCTAACATCCATCGCATTAATGCGGCCCTTCTCTAACATCCATCTCTTTAATGCGGCCCTTCTATAACATCCATCGCTTTAATGCGACCCGTCTCTAACATCCATCGCTTTAATGCGGCCCTTCTATAGCATCCATCGCTTTAATGCGGCCCTTCTATAACATCCACCGCTTTAATGCCGCCCTTCTCTAACATCCATCGCTTTAATGTGGCCCTTCTATAACATTCATCGCTTTAATGCGGCCCTTCTATAACATTCATCGCTTTAATGCGGCCCTTCTATAACATCCACCGCTTTAATGCGGACCTTGTCTAACATCCATCGCATTAATGCGGCCCTTCTCTAACATCCATCGCTTTAATGCGGCCCTCTATAACATCTACCGCTTTAATGCGGCCCTTCTCTAACATCCATCGCTTTATTGCAGTCCTTCTATAACATCCATCGCTTTAATGCGGCCCTTCTCTAACATCCATCGCTTTAATGCGGCCCTTCTATAACATCCATCGCTTTAATGCGGCCATTCTCTAACATTCATCTCTTTAATGCGGCCCTTCTTTAACATTCGTCTCTTTAATGCGGCCCTTCTCTAACATCCATCGCTTTAATGCGGCCCTTCTCTAACATCCATCGCTTTAATGCGGCCCTCTATAACATCCATCGCTTTAATGCGGCCCTTCTCTAACATCCATCGCTTTAATGCGGCCCTTCTCTAACATCCATCTCTTTAATGCGGCCCTTCTATAACATCCATCGCTTTAATGCGGCCCTTCTCTAACATCCTTCGCTTTAATGCGGCCCTTCTCTAACATTCATCTCTTTAATGCGGCCCTTCTATAACATCCATCGCTTTAATGCGGCCCTTCTATAACATCCATCGCTTTAATGCGGCCCTTCTCTAACATCCATCGCTTTAATCCGGGCCTTCTATAACATTCATCGCTTTAATGCGTCCCTTCTATAACATTCATCGCTTTAATGCGGCCGTTCTCTAACATTCATCTCTTTAATTCGGCCATTCTATAACATCCATCGCTTTAATGCGGCCCTACTCTAACATTAATCTCTTTAATGCTGCCCTTCTAAAACATCCATCGCTTTAATGCGGCCCTTCTATAACATCCATCGCTTTAATGCGGCCGTTCTCTAACATTCATCTCTTTAATTCGGCCATTCTATAACATCCATCGCTTTAATGCGGCCCTACTCTAACATTAATCTCTTTAATGCTGCCCTTCTAAAACATCCATCGCTTTAATGCGGCCCTTCTTTAACATCCATCGCTTTAATGCGGCCCTTCTATAACATCCATCGCTTTAATGCGGCCCTTCTCTAACACCCATCGCCTTAATGCGGCCCTTCTATAACATCCATCGCTTTAATGCGGCCCTTCTTTAACATCCATCGCTTTAATGCGGCCCTTCTATAACATCCATCGCTTTAATGTGGGCCTTCTCTAACACCCATCGCCTTAATGCGGCCCTTCTATAACATCCATCGCTTTAATGCGGCCCTTCTATAACATCCATCGCTTTAATGCGGCCATTCGCTAACATCCATCGCTTTAATGCGGGCCTCTATAACATCTACTGTTTTAATGCGGTACTTCTTTAACATCCATCGCTTTAATCCGGCCCTTCTATAACATCCATCGCTTTAATGCGGCCTTTCTATAACATTCATCGCTTTAATGCGGCCGTTCTCTAACATTCATCTCTTTAATTCGGCCCTTCTATAACATCCATCGCTTTAATGCGGCCCTACTCTGACATTAATCTCTTTAATGCTGCCCTTCTAAAACATCCATCGCTTTAATGCGGCCCTTCTTTAACATCCATCGCTTTAATGCGGCCCTTCTATAACATCCATCGCTTTAATGCGGCCCTTCTCTAACACCCATCGCCTTAATGCGGCCCTTCTATAACATCCATCGCTTTAATGCGGCCATTCGCTAACATCCATCGCTTTAATGCGGCCCTTCTCTAACATCCATCGCTTTAATGCGGCCCTTCTCTAACATTCATCTCTTTATTGCGGCCCTTCTATAACATCCATCGCTTTAATGCGGCCCTTCTATAACATCCACTGCTTTAATGCGGCCCTTCTCTAACATCCATCGTTTTAATCCGGCCCTTCTATAACATTCATCGCTTTAATGCGTCCCTTCTATAACATTCATCGCTTTAATGCGGCCGTTCTCTAACATTCATCTCTTTAATTCGGCCCTTCTATATCATTCATCGCTTTAATGCGGCCGTTCTCTAACATTCATCTCTTTCATTCGGCCCTTCAATAACATCCATCGCTTTAATGCGGCCCTTCTTTAACATCCATCGCTTTAATGCGGCCCTTCTATAACATCCATCGCTTTAATGCGGCCCTTCTCTAACACCCATCGCCTTAATGCGGCCCTTCTATAACATCCAACTCTTTAATGCGGCCCTTCTATAACATCCATCGCTTTAATGCGTCCATTCGCTAACATCCATCGCTTTAATGCGGGCCTCTATAACATCCACCGCTTTAATGCGGCCCTTCTCTAACATCCGTCGCTTTAATCCGGCCCTTCTATAACATCCATCGCTTTAATGCGGCCCTTCTATAACATTCATCTCTTTAATTCGGCCCTTCTATAACATCTATCGCTTTAATGCGGCCCTACTCTAACATTAATCTCTTTAATACTGCCCTTCTAAAACATCCATCGCTTTAATGCGGCCCTTCTTTAACATGCATCGCTTTAATGCGGCCCTTCTATAACATCCATCGCTTTAATGCGGCCCTTCTCTAACACCCATCGCCTTAATGCGGCCCTTCTATAACATCCATCGCTTTAATGCGGCCATTCGCTAACATCCATCGCTTTAATGCGGGCCTCTATAACATCCATCGCTTTAATGCGGCCCTTCTCTAACATCCATCGCTTTAATGCGGCCCTTCTCTAACATTCATCTCTTTAATGCGGCCCTTCTATAACATCCATCGCTTTAATGCGGCCCTTCTATAACATCCACCGCTTTAATGCGGCCCTTCTCTAACATCCATCGCTTTAATCCGGCCGTTCTCTAACATTCATCTCTTTAATTCGACCCTTCTATAACATTCATCGCTTTAATGCGGCCGTTCTCTAACATTCATCTCTTTAATTCGGCCCTTCTATAACATCCATCGCTTTAATGCGGCCCTTCTTTAACATCCATCGCTTTAATGCGGCCCTTCTATAACATCCATCGTTTTAATGCGGCCCTTCTCTAACACCCATCGCCTTAATGCGGCCCTTCTATAACATCCATCGCTTTAATGCGGCCCTTCTATAACATCCATCGCTTTAATGCGGCCATTCGCTAACATCCATCGCTTTAATGCGGGCCTCTATAACATCTACCGCTTTAATGCGGCCCTTCTCTAACATCCATCGCTTTAATCCGGCCCTTCTATAACATCCATCGCTTTAATGCGGCCCTTCTATAACATTCATCGCTTTAATGCGGCCGTTCTCTAACATTCATCTCTTTAATTCGGCCCTTCTATAACATTCATCGCTTTAATGCGGCCGTTTTCTAACATTCATCTCTTTAATTCGGCCCTTCTATAACATTCATCGCTTTAATGCGGCCGTTCTCTAACATTCATCTCTTTAATTCGGCCCTTCTATAACATCCATCGCTTTAATGCGGCCCTTCTTTAACATCCGTCGCTTTAATGCGGCCCTTCTATAACATCCATCGCTTTAATGCGGCCCTTCTCTAACACCCATCGCCTTAATGCGGCCCTTCTATAACATCCATCGCTTTAATGCGGCCCTTCTATAACATCCATCGCTTTAATGCGGCCCTTCTTTAACATCCATCGCTTTAATGCGGCCCTTCTATAACATCCATCGCTTTAATGTGGGCCTTCTCTAACACCCATCGCCGTAATGCGGCCCTTCTATAACATCCATCGCTTTAATGCGGCACTTCTATAACATCCATCGCTTTAATGCGGCCATTCGCTAACATCCATCGCTTTAATGCGGGCCTCTATAACATCTACCGTTTTAATGCGGCCCTTCTCTAACATCCATCGCTTTAATCCGGCCCTTCTATAACATCCATCGCTTTAATGCGGCCCTTCTATAACATTCATCGCTTTAATGCGGCCGTTCTCTAACATTCATCTCTTTAATTCGGCCCTTCTATAACATCCATCGCTTTAATGCGGCCCTACTCTAACATTAATCTCTTTAATGCTGCCCTTCTAAAACATCCATCGCTTTAATGCGGCCCTTCTATAACATCCATCGCTTTAATGCGGCCCTTCTCTAACACCCATCGCCTTAATGCGGCCCTTCTATAACATCCATCGCTTTAATGCGGCCATTCGCTAACATCCATCGCTTTAATGCGGCCCTTCTCTAACATCCATCGCTTTAATGCGGCCCTTCTCTAACATTCATCTCTTTATTGCGGCCCTTCTATAACATCCATCGCTTTAATGCGGACTTTCTATAACATCCACCGCTTTAATGCGGCCCTTCTCTAACATCCATCGCTTTAATCCGGCCCTTCTATAACATTCATCGCTTTAATGCGTCCCTTCTATAACATTCATTGCTTTAATGCGGCCGTTCTCTTACATTCATCTCTTTAATTCGGCCCTTCTATAACATTCATCGCTTTAATGCGGCCGTTCTCTAACATTCATCTCTTTCATTCGGCCCTTCAATAACATCCATCGCTTTAATGCGGCCCTTCTTTAACATCCATCGCTTTAATGCGGCCCTTCTATAACATCCATCGCTTTAATGCGGCCCTTCTCTAACACCCATCGCCTTAATGCGGCCCTTCTATAACATCCAACTCTTAAATGCGGCCCTTCTATAACATCCATCGCTTTAATGCGTCCATTCGCTAACATCCATCGCTTTAATGCGGGCCTCTATAACATCCACCGCTTTAATGCGGCCCTTCTCTAACATCCATCGCTTTAATCCGGCCCTTCTATAACATCCATCGCTTTAATGCGGCCCTTCTATAACATTCATCTCTTTAATTCGGCCCTTCTATAACATCCATCGCTTTAATGCGGCCCTACTCTAACATTAATCTCTTTAATGCTGCCCTTCTAAAACATCCATCGCTTTAATGCGGCCCTTCTTTAACATGCATCGCTTTAATGCGGCCCTTCTATAACATCCATCGCTTTAATGCGGCCCTTCTCTAACACCCATCGCCTTAATGCGGCCCTTCTATAACATCCATCGCTTTAATGCGGCCATTCGCTAACATCCATCGCTTTAATGCGGGCCTCTATAACATCCATCGCTTTAATGCGGCCCTTCTCTAACATCCATCGCTTTAATGCGGCCCTTCTCTAACATTCATCTCTTTAATGCGGCCCTTCTATAACATCCATCGCTTTAATGCGGCCCTTCTATAACATCCACCGCTTTAATGCGGCCCTTCTCTAACATCCATCGCTTTAATCCGGCCCTTCTATAACATTCATCGCTTTAATGCGTCCCTTCTATAACATTCATCGCTTTAATGCGGCCGTTCTCTAACATTCATCTCTTTAATTCGGCCCTTCTATAACATTCATCGCTTTAATGCGGCCGTTCTCTAACATTCATCTCTTTAATTCGGCCCTTCTATAACATCCATCGCTTTAATGCGGCCCTTCTTTAACATCCATCGCTTTAATGCGGCCCTTCTATAACATCCATCGCTTTAATGCGGCCCTTCTCTAACACCCATCGCCTTAATGCGGCCCTTCTATAACATCCATCGCTTTAATGCGGCCCTTCTATAACATCCATCGCTTTAATGCGGCCATTCGCTAACATCCATCGCTTTAATGCGGGCCTCTATAACATCTTCCGCTTTAATGCGGCCCTTCTCTAACATCCATCGCTTTAATCCGGCCCTTCTATAACATCCATCGCTTTAATGCGGCCCTTCTATAACATTCATCGCTTTAATGCGGCCGTTCTCTAACATTCATCTCTTTAATTCGGCCCTTCTATAACATTCATCGCTTTAATGCGGCCGTTTTCTAACATTCATCTCTTTAATTCGGCCCTTCTATAACATTCATCGCTTTAATGCGGCCGTTCTCTAACATTCATCTCTTTAATTCGGCCCTTCTATAACATCCATCGCTTTAATGCGGCCCTTCTTTAACATCCATCGCTTTAATGCGGCCCTTCTATAACATCCATCGCTTTAATGCGGCCCTTCTCTAACACCCATCGCCTTAATGCGGCCCTTCTATAACATCCATCGCTTTAATGCGGACCTTCTATAACATCCATCGCTTTAATGCGGCCCTTCTTTAACATCCATCGCTTTAATGCGGCCCTTCTATAACATCCATCGCTTTAATGCGGCCCTTCTCTAACACCCATCGCCTTAATGCGGCCCTTCTATAACATCCATCGCTTTAATGCGGCCCTTCTATAACATCCATCGCTTTAATGCGGCCCTTCTCTAACATCCATCGCTTTAATGCGGCCCTTCTCTAACATTCATCTCTTTAATGCGGCCCTTCTATAACATCCATCGCTTTAATGCGGCCCTTCTATAACATCCACCGCTTTAATGCGGCCCTTCTCTAACATCCATCGCTTTAATCCGGCCCTTCTATAACATTCATCGCTTTAATGCGTCCCTTCTATAACATTCATCGCTTTAATGCGGCCGTTCTCTAACATTCATCTCTTTAATTCGGCCCTTCTATAACATTCATCGCTTTAATGCGGCCGTTCTCTAACATTCATCTCTTTAATTCGGCCCTTCTATAACATCCATCGCTTTAATGCGGCCCTTCTTTAACATCCATCGCTTTAATGCGGCTCTTCTATAACATCCATCGCTTTAACGCGGCCCTTCTCTAACACCCATCGCCTTAATGCGGCCCTTCTATAACATCCATCGCTTTAATGCGGCCCTTCTTTAACATCCATCGCTTTAATGCGGCCCTTCTATAACATCCATCGCTTTAATGCGGCCCTTCTCTAACACCCATCGCCTTAATGCGGCCCTTCTATAACATCCATCGCTTTAATGCGGCCCTTCTATAACATCCATCGCTTTAATGCGGCCATTCGCTAACATCCATCGCTTTAATGCGGGCCTCTATAACATCCACCGCTTTAATGCGGCCCTTCTCTAACATCCATCGCTTTAATCCGGCCATTCTATAATATCCATCGCTTTAATGCGGCCCTTCTATAACATTCATCGCTTTAATGCGGCCGTTCTCTAACATTCATCTCTTTAATTCGGCCATTCTATAACATCCATCGCTTTAATGCGGCCCTTTTTTAACATCCATCGCTTTAATACGGCCCTTCTCTAACACCCATCGCCTTAATACGGCCCTTCTATAACATCCATCGCTTTAATGCGGCCATTCGCTTACATCCATCGCTTTAATGCGGGCCTCTATAACATCCATCGCTTTAATGCGGCCCTTCTCTAACATCCATCGCTTTAATGCGGCCCTTCTCTAACATTCATCTCTTTAATGCGGCCCTTCTATAACATCCATCGCTTTAATGCGGCCCTTCTATAACATCCACCGCTTTAATGCGGCCCTTCTCTAACATCCATCGCTTTAATCCGGCCCTTCTATAACATTCATCGCTTTAATGCGTCCCTTCGCTAACATCCATCGCATTAATGCGGCCCTTCTCTAACATCCATCTCTTTAATGCGGCCCTTCTATAACATCCATCGCTTTAATGCGACCCGTCTCTAACATCCATCGCTTTAATGCGGCCCTTCTATAGCATCCATCGCTTTAATGCGGCCCTTCTATAACATCCACCGCTTTAATGCCGCCCTTCTCTAACATCCATCGCTTTAATGTGGCCCTTCTATAACATTCATCGCTTTAATGCGGCCCTTCTATAACATTCATCGCTTTAATGCGGCCCTTCTATAACATCCACCGCTTTAATGCGGACCTTGTCTAACATCCATCGCATTAATGCGGCCCTTCTCTAACATCCATCGCTTTAATGCGGCCCTCTATAACATCTACCGCTTTAATGCGGCCCTTCTCTAACATCCATCGCTTTATTGCAGTCCTTCTATAACATCCATCGCTTTAATGCGGCCCTTCTCTAACATCCATCGCTTTAATGCGGCCCTTCTATAACATCCATCGCTTTAATGCGGCCATTCTCTAACATTCATCTCTTTAATGCGGCCCTTCTTTAACATTCGTCTCTTTAATGCGGCCCTTCTCTAACATCCATCGCTTTAATGCGGCCCTTCTCTAACATCCATCGCTTTAATGCGGCCCTCTATAACATCCATCGCTTTAATGCGGCCCTTCTCTAACATCCATCGCTTTAATGCGGCCCTTCTCTAACACCCATCTCTTTAATGCGGCCCTTCTATAACATCCATCGCTTTAATGCGGCCCTTCTCTAACATCCTTCGCTTTAATGCGGCCCTTCTCTAACATTCATCTCTTTAATGCGGCCCTTTTATAACATCCATCGCTTTAATGCGGCCCTTCTATAACATCCACCGCTTTAATGCGGCCCTTCTCTAACATCCACCGCTTTAATCCGGGCCTTCTATAACATTCATCGCTTTAATGCGTCCCTTCTATAACATTCATCGCTTTAATGCGGCCGTTCTCTAACATTCATCTCTTTAATTCGGCCATTCTATAACATCCATCGCTTTAATGCGGCCCTACTCTAACATTAATCTCTTTAATGCTGCCCTTCTAAAACATCCATCGCTTTAATGCGGCCCTTCTATAACATCCATCGCTTTAATGCGGCCCTTCTATAACATCCATCGCTTTAATGTGGCCCTTCTCTAACACCCATCGCCTTAATGCGGCCCTTCTATAACATCCATCGCTTTAATGCGGCCCTTCTCTAACATCCATCGCTTTATTGCAGTCCTTCTATAACATCCATCGCTTTAATGCGGCCCTTCTCTAACATCCATCGCTTTAATGCGGCCCTTCTCTAACATCCATCGCTTTAATGCGGCCCTTCTATAACATCCATCGCTTTAATGCGGCCATTCTCTAACATTCATCTCTTTAATGCGGCCCTTCTTTAACATTCGTCTCTTTAATGCGGCCCTTCTCTAACATCCATCGCTTTAATGCGGCCCTTCTCTAACATCCATCGCTTTAATGCGGCCCTCTATAACATCCATCGCTTTAATGCGGCCCTTCTCTAACATCCATCGCTTTAATGCGGCCCTTCTCTAACACCCATCTCTTTAATGCGGCCCTTCTATAACATCCATCGCTTTAATGCGGCCCTTCTCTAACATCCTTCGCTTTAATGCGGCCCTTCTCTAACATTCATCTCTTTAATGCGGCCCTTTTATAACATCCATCGCTTTAATGCGGCCCTTCTATAACATCCACCGCTTTAATGCGGCCCTTCTCTAACATCCACCGCTTTAATCCGGGCCTTCTATAACATTCATCGCTTTAATGCGTCCCTTCTATAACATTCATCGCTTTAATGCGGCCGTTCTCTAACATTCATCTCTTTAATTCGGCCATTCTATAACATCCATCGCTTTAATGCGGCCCTACTCTAACATTAATCTCTTTAATGCTGCCCTTCTAAAACATCCATCGCTTTAATGCGGCCCTTCTATAACATCCATCGCTTTAATGCGGCCCTTCTATAACATCCATCGCTTTAATGTGGCCCTTCTCTAACACCCATCGCCTTAATGCGGCCCTTCTATAACATCCATCGCTTTAATGCGGCCCTTCTTTAACATCCATCGCTTTAATGCGGCCCTTCTATAACATCCATCGCTTTAATGTGGGCCTTCTCTAACACCCATCGCCTTAATGCGGCCCTTCTATAACATCCATCGCTTTAATGCGGCCCTTCTATAACAACTATCGCTTTAATGCGGCCATTCGCTAACATCCATCGCTTTAATGCGGGCCTCTATAACATCTACCGTTTTAATGCGGCCCTTCTCTAACATCCATCGCTTTAATCCGGCCCTTCTATAACATCCATCGCTTTAATGCGGCCCTTCTATAACATTCATCGCTTTAATGCGGCCGTTCTCTAACATTCATCTCTTTAATTCGGCCCTTCTATAACATCCATCGCTTTAATGCGGCCCTACTCTAACATTAATCTCTTTAATGCTGCCCTTCTAAAACATCCATCGCTTTAATGCGGCCCTTCTTTAACATCCATCGCTTTAATGCGGCCCTTCTATAACATCCATCGCTTTAATGCGGCCCTTCTCTAACACCCATCGCCTTAATGCGGCCCTTCTATAACATCCATCGCTTTAATGCGGCCCTTCTCTAACATCCATCGCTTTAATGCGGCCCTTCTATAACATCCATCGCTTTAATGTGGGCCTTCTCTAACACCCATCGCCTTAATGCGGCCCTTCTATAACATCCATCGCTTTAATGCGGCCCTTCTATAACAACTATCGCTTTAATGCGGCCATTCGCTAACATCCATCGCTTTAATGCGGGCCTCTATAACATCTACCGTTTTAATGCGGCCCTTCTCTAACATCCATCGCTTTAATCCGGCCCTTCTATAACATCCATCGCTTTAATGCGGCCCTTCTATAACATTCATCGCTTTAATGCGGCCGTTCTCTAACATTCATCTCTTTAATTCGGCCCTTCTATAACATCCATCGCTTTAATGCGGCCCTACTCTAACATTAATCTCTTTAATGCTGCCCTTCTAAAACATCCATCGCTTTAATGCGGCCCTTCTTTAACATCCATCGCTTTAATGCGGCCCTTCTATAACATCCATCGCTTTAATGCGGCCCTTCTCTAACACCCATCGCCTTAATGCGGCCCTTCTATAACATCCATCGCTTTAATGCGGCCATTCGCTAACATCCATTGCTTTAATGCGGCCCTTCTCTAACATCCAATGTTTTATGCGGCCCTTCTCTAACATTCATCTCTTTAATGCGGCCCTAATATAACATCCATCGCTTTAAAGCGGCCCTTCTCTGACATTCATCTCTTTAATGCGGCCCTTCTCTAACATCCATCTCTTTAATGCGGCCCTTCTATAACATCCATCGCTTTAATGCGACCCGTCTCTAACATCCATCGCTTTAATGCGGCCCTTCAATAGCATCCATCGCTTTAATGCGGCCCTTCTATAACATCCACCGCTTTAATGCGGCCCTTCTCTAACATCCATCGCTTTAATGTGGCCCTTCTATAACATTCATCGCTTTAATGCGGCCCTTCTATAACATTCATCGCTTTAATGCGGCCCTTCTATAACATCCATCGCTTTAATGCGACCCGTCTCTAACATCCAACGCTTTAATGCGGCCCTTCTATAGCATCCATCGCTTTAATGCGGCCCTTCTATAACATCCACCGCTTTAATGCGGCCCTTCTCTAACATCCATCGCTTTAATGTGGCCCTTCTATAACATTCATCGCTTTAATGCGGCCCTTCTATAACATTCATCGCTTTAATGCGGCCCTTCTATAACATCCACCGCTTTAATGCGGACATTGTCTAACATCCATCGCATTAATGCGGCCCTTTCTAACATCCATCGCTTTAATGCGGCCCTCTATAACATCTACCGCTTTAATGCGGCCCTTCTCTAACATCCATCGCTTTATTGCAGTCCTTCTATAACATCCATCGCTTTAATGCGGCCCTTCTCTAACATCCATCGCTTAAATGCGGCCCTTCTATAACATCCATCGCTTTAATGCGGCCATTCTCTAACATTCATCTCTTTAATGCGGCCCTTCTTTAACATTCGTCTCTTTAATGCGGCCCTTCTCTAACATCCATCGCTTTAATGCGGCCCTTCTCTAACATCCATCGCTTTAATGCGGGCCTCTATAACATCCATCGCTTTAATGCGGCCCTTCTCTAACATCCATCGCTTTAATGCGGCCCTTCTCTAACATTCATCTCTTTAATGCGGCCCTTCTATAACATCCATCGCTTTAATGCGGCCCTTCTATAACATCCACCGCTTTAATGCGGCCCTTCTCTAACATCCATCGCTTTAATCCGGCCGTTCTCTAACATTCATCTCTTTAATTCGGCCCTTCTATAACATTCATCGCTTTAATGCGGCCGTTCTCTAACATTCATCTCTTTAATTCGGCCCTTCTATAACATCCATCGCTTTAATGCGGCCCTTCTTTAACATCCATCGCTTTAATGCGGCCCTTCTATAACATCCATCGCTTTAATGCGGCCCTTCTCTAACACCCATCGCCTTAATGCGGCCCTTCTCTAACATTTATCTCTTTAATGCGGCCCTTCTATAACATCCATCGCTTTAATGCGGCCCTTCTATAACATCCACCGCTTTAATGCGGCCCTTCTCTAACATCCATCGCTTCAATCCGGCCCTTCTATAACATTCATCGCTTTAATGCGTCCCTTCTATAACATTCATCGCTTTAATGCGGCCGTTCTCTAACATTCATCTCTTTAATTCGGCCCTTCTATAACATTCATCGCTTTAATGCGGCCGTTCTCTAACATTCATCTCTTTAATTCGGCCCTTCTATAACATCCATCGCTTTAATGCGGCCCTTCTTTAACATCCATCGCTTTAATGCGGCTCTTCTATAACATCCATCGCTTTAACGCGGCCCTTCTCTAACACCCATCGCCTTAATGCGGCCCTTCTATAACATCCATCGCTTTAATGCGGCCCTTCTTTAACATCCATCGCTTTAATGCGGCCCTTCTATAACATCCATCGCTTTAATGCGGCCCTTCTCTAACACCCATCGCCTTAATGCGGCCCTTCTATAACATCCATCGCTTTAATGCGGCCCTTCTATAACATCCATCGCTTTAATGCGGCCATTCGCTAACATCCATCGCTTTAATGCGGGCCTCTATAACATCCACCGCTTTAATGCGGCCCTTCTCTAACATCCATCGCTTTAATCCGGCCATTCTATAACATCCATCGCTTTAATGCGGCCCTTCTATAACATTCATCGCTTTAATGCGGCCGTTCTCTAACATTCATCTCTTTAATTCGGCCATTCTATAACATCCATCGCTTTAATGCGGCCCTTCTTTAACATCCATCGCTTTAATACGGCCCTTCTCTAACACCCATCGCCTTAATGCGGCCCTTCTATAACATCCATCGCTTTAATGCGGCCATTCGCTAACATCCATCGCTTTAATGCGGGCCTCTATAACATCCATCGCTTTAATGCGGCCCTTCTCTAACATCCATCGCTTTAATGCGGCCCTTCTCTAACATTCATCTCTTTAATGCGGCCCTTCTATAACATCCATCGCTTTAATGCGGCCCTTCTATAACATCCACCGCTTTAATGCGGCCCTTCTCTAACATCCATCGCTTTAATCCGGCCCTTCTATAACATTCATCGCTTTAATGCGTCCCTTCTATAACATTCATCGCTTTAATGCGGCCGTTCTCTAACATTCATCTCTTTAATTCGGCCCTTCTATAACATTCATCGCTTTAATGCGGCCGTTCTCTAACATTCATCTCTTTAATGCGGCCCTAATATAACATCCATCGCTTTAATGCGGCCCTTCTCTGACATTCATCTCTTTAATGCGGCCCTTCTATAACATCCACCGCTTTAATGCGGCCCTTCGCTAACATCCATCGCATTAATGCGGCCCTTCTCTAACATTCATCTCTTTAATGCGGCCCTTCTATAACATCCATCGCTTTAATGCGACCCGTCTCTAACATCCATCGCTTTAATGCGGCCCTTCTATAGCATCCATCGCTTTAATGCGGCCCTTCTATAACATCCACCGCTTTAATGCGGCCCTTCTCTAACATCCATCGCTTTAATGTGGCCCTTCTATAACATTCATCGCTTTAATGCGGCCCTTCTATAACATTCATCGCTTTAATGCGGCCCTTCTATAACATCCACCGCTTTAATGCGGCCCTTCTATAACATCCACCGCTTTAATGCGGACCTTGTCTAACATCCATCGCATTAATGCGGCCCTTCTCTAACATCCATCGCTTTAATGCGGCCCTCTATAACATCTACCGCTTTAATGCGGCCCTTCTCTAACATCCATCGCTTTATTGCAGTCCTTCTATAATATCCATCGCTTTAATGCGGCCCTTCTCTAACATCCATCGCTTTAATGCGGCCCTTCTATAACATCCATCGCTTTAATGCGGCCATTCTCTAACATTCATCTCTTTAATGCGGCCCTTCTTTAACATTCGTCTCTTTAATGCGGCCCTTCTCTAACATCCATCGCTTTAATGCGGCCCTTCTCTAACATCCATCGCTTTAATGCGGCCCTCTATAACATCCATCGCTTTAATGCGGCCCTTCTCTAACATCCATCGCTTTAATGCGGCCCTTCTCTAACATCCATCTCTTTAATGCGGCCCTTCTATAACATCCATCGCTTTAATGCGGCCCTTCTCTAACATCCATCGCTTTAATGCGGCCCTTCTCTAACATTCATCTCTTTAATGCGGCCCTTCTATAACATCCATCGCTTTAATGCGGCCCTTCTATAACATCCACCGCTTTAATGCGGCCCTTCTATAACATTCATCGCTTTAATGCGGCCGTTCTCTAACATTCATCTCTTTAATTCGGCCATTCTATAACATCCATCGCTTTAATGCGGCCCTACTCTAACATTAATCTCTTTAATGCTGCCCTTCTAAAACATCCATCGCTTTAATGCGGCCCTTCTATAACATCCATCGCTTTAATGCGGCCCTTCTATAACATCCATCGCTTTAATGTGGCCCTTCTCTAACACCCATCGCCTTAATGCGGCCCTTCTATAACATCCATCGCTTTAATGCGGCCCTTCTTTAACATCCATCGCTTTAATGCGGCCCTTCTATAACATCCATCGCTTTAATGTGGGCCTTCTCTAACACCCATCGCCTTAATGCGGCCCTTCTATAACATCCATCGCTTTAATGCGGCCCTTCTATAACATCCATCGCTTTAATGCTGCCATTCGCTAACATCCATCGCTTTAATGCGGGCCTCTATAACATCTACCGTTTTAATGCGGCCCTTCTCTAACATCCATCGCTTTAATCCGGCCCTTCTATAACATCCATCGCTTTAATGCGGCCCTTCTATAACATTCATCGCTTTAATGCGGCCGTTCTCTAACATTCATCTCTTTAATTCGGCCCTTCTATAACATCCATCGCTTTAATGCGGCCCTACTCTAACATTAATCTCTTTAATGCTGCCCTTCTAAAACATCCATCGCTTTAATGCGGCCCTTCTTTAACATCCATCTCTTTAATGCGGCCCTTCTATAACATCCATCGCTTTAATGCGACCCGTCTCTAACATCCATCGCTTTAATGCGGCCCTTCTATAGCATCCATCGCTTTAATGCGGCCCTTCTATAACATCCACCGCTTTAATGCCGCCATTCTCTAACATCCATCGCTTTAATGTGGGCCTTCTATAACATTCATCGCTTTAATGCGGCCGTTCTCTAACATTCATCTCTTTAATTCGGCCCTTCTATAACATCCATCGCTTTAATGCGGCCCTACTCTAACATTAATCTCTTTAATGCTGCCCTTCTAAAACATCCATCGCTTTAATGCGGCCCTTCTTTAACATCCATCGCTTTAATGCGGCCCTTCTATAACATCCATCGCTTTAATGCGACCCGTCTCTAACATCCATCGCTTTAATGCGGCCCTTCTATAGCATCTATCGCTTTAATGCGGCCCTTCTATAACATCCACCGCTTTAATGCCGCCCTTCTCTAACATCTATCGCTTTAATGTGGCCCTTCTATAACATTCATCGCTTTAATGCGGCCCTTCTATAACATTCATCGCTTTAATGCGGCCCTTCTATAACATCCACCGCTTTAATGCGGACCTTGTCTAACATCCATCGCATTAATGCGGCCCTTCTCTAACATCCATCGCTTTAATGCGGCCCTCTATAACATCTACCGCTTTAATGCGGCCCTTCTCTAACATCCATCGCTTTATTGCAGTCCTTCTATAACATCCATCGCTTTAATGCGGCCCTTCTCTAACATCCATCGCTTTAATGCGGCCCTTCTATAACATCCATCGCTTTAATGCGGCCATTCTCTAACATTCATCTCTTTAATGCGGCCCTTCTTTAACATTCGTCTCTTTAATGCGGCCCTTCTCTAACATCCATCGCTTTAATGCGGCCCTTCTCTAACATCCATCGCTTTAATGCGGCCCTCTATAACATCCATCGCTTTAATGCGGCCCTTCTCTAACATCCATCGCTTTAATGCGGCCCTTCTCTAACATCCATCTCTTTAATGCGGCCCTTCTATAACATCCATCGCTTTAATGCGGCCCTTCTCTAACATCCTTCGCTTTAATGCGGCCCTTCTCTAACATTCATCTCTTTAATGCGGCCCTTCTATAACATCCATCGCTTTAATGCGGCCCTTCTATAACATCCATCGCTTTAATCCGGGCCTTCTATAACATTCATCGCTTTAATGCGTCCCTTCTATAACATTCATCGCTTTAATGCGGCCGTTCTCTAACATTCATCTCTTTAATTCGGCCATTCTATAACATCCATCGCTTTAATGCGGCCCTACTCTAACATTAATCTCTTTAATGCTGCCCTTCTAAAACATCCATCGCTTTAATGCGGCCCTTCTATAACATCCATCGCTTTAATGCGGCCGTTCTCTAACATTCATCTCTTTAATTCGGCCATTCTATAACATCCATCGCTTTAATGCGGCCCTTCTATAACATCCATCGCTTTAATGCGGCCCTTCTCTAACATCCATCGCTTTAATGCGGCCCTACTCTAACATTAATCTCTTTAATGCTGCCCTTCTAAAACATCCATCGCTTTAATGCGGCCCTTCTTTAACATCCATCGCTTTAATGCGGCCCTTCTATAACATCCATCGCTTTAATGCGGCCCTTCTCTAACACCCATCGCCTTAATGCGGCCCTTCTATAACATCCATCGCTTTAATGCGGCCCTTCTTTAACATCCATCGCTTTAATGCGGCCCTTCTATAACATCCATCGCTTTAATGTGGGCCTTCTCTAACACCCATCGCCTTAATGCGGCCCTTCTATAACATCCATCGCTTTAATGCGGCCCTTCTATAACATCCATCGCTTTAATGCGGCCATTCGCTAACATCCATCGCTTTAATGCGGGCCTCTATAACATCTACTGTTTTAATGCGGTACTTCTTTAACATCCATCGCTTTAATCCGGCCCTTCTATAACATCCATCGCTTTAATGCGGCCTTTCTATAACATTCATCGCTTTAATGCGGCCGTTCTCTAACATTCATCTCTTTAATTCGGCCCTTCTATAACATCCATCGCTTTAATGCGGCCCTACTCTGACATTAATCTCTTTAATGCTGCCCTTCTAAAACATCCATCGCTTTAATGCGGCCCTTCTTTAACATCCATCGCTTTAATGCGGCCCTTCTATAACATCCATCGCTTTAATGCGGCCCTTCTCTAACACCCATCGCCTTAATGCGGCCCTTCTATAACATCCATCGCTTTAATGCGGCCATTCGCTAACATCCATCGCTTTAATGCGGCCCTTCTCTAACATCCATCGCTTTAATGCGGCCCTTCTCTAACATTCATCTCTTTATTGCGGCCCTTCTATAACATCCATCGCTTTAATGCGGCCCTTCTATAACATCCACTGCTTTAATGCGGCCCTTCTCTAACATCCATCGTTTTAATCCGGCCCTTCTATAACATTCATCGCTTTAATGCGTCCCTTCTATAACATTCATCGCTTTAATGCGGCCGTTCTCTAACATTCATCTCTTTAATTCGGCCCTTCTATATCATTCATCGCTTTAATGCGGCCGTTCTCTAACATTCATCTCTTTCATTCGGCCCTTCAATAACATCCATCGCTTTAATGCGGCCCTTCTTTAACATCCATCGCTTTAATGCGGCCCTTCTATAACATCCATCGCTTTAATGCGGCCCTTCTCTAACACCCATCGCCTTAATGCGGCCCTTCTATAACATCCACCGCTTTAATGCGGACCTTGTCTAACATCCATCGCATTAATGCGGCCCTTCTCTAACATCCATCGCTTTAATGCGGCCCTCTATAACATCTACCGCTTTAATGCGGCCCTTCTCTAACATCCATCGCTTTATTGCAGTCCTTCTATAATATCCATCGCTTTAATGCGGCCCTTCTCTAACATCCATCGCTTTAATGCGGCCCTTCTATAACATCCATCGCTTTAATGCGGCCATTCTCTAACATTCATCTCTTTAATGCGGCCCTTCTTTAACATTCGTCTCTTTAATGCGGCCCTTCTCTAACATCCATCGCTTTAATGCGGCCCTTCTCTAACATCCATCGCTTTAATGCGGCCCTCTATAACATCCATCGCTTTAATGCGGCCCTTCTCTAACATCCATCGCTTTAATGCGGCCCTTCTCTAACATCCATCTCTTTAATGCGGCCCTTCTATAACATCCATCGCTTTAATGCGGCCCTTCTCTAACATCCATCGCTTTAATGCGGCCCTTCTCTAACATTCATCTCTTTAATGCGGCCCTTCTATAACATCCATCGCTTTAATGCGGCCCTTCTATAACATCCACCGCTTTAATGCGGCCCTTCTATAACATTCATCGCTTTAATGCGGCCGTTCTCTAACATTCATCTCTTTAATTCGGCCATTCTATAACATCCATCGCTTTAATGCGGCCCTACTCTAACATTAATCTCTTTAATGCTGCCCTTCTAAAACATCCATCGCTTTAATGCGGCCCTTCTATAACATCCATCGCTTTAATGCGGCCCTTCTATAACATCCATCGCTTTAATGTGGCCCTTCTCTAACACCCATCGCCTTAATGCGGCCCTTCTATAACATCCATCGCTTTAATGCGGCCCTTCTTTAACATCCATCGCTTTAATGCGGCCCTTCTATAACATCCATCGCTTTAATGTGGGCCTTCTCTAACACCCATCGCCTTAATGCGGCCCTTCTATAACATCCATCGCTTTAATGCGGCCCTTCTATAACATCCATCGCTTTAATGCTGCCATTCGCTAACATCCATCGCTTTAATGCGGGCCTCTATAACATCTACCGTTTTAATGCGGCCCTTCTCTAACATCCATCGCTTTAATCCGGCCCTTCTATAACATCCATCGCTTTAATGCGGCCCTTCTATAACATTCATCGCTTTAATGCGGCCGTTCTCTAACATTCATCTCTTTAATTCGGCCCTTCTATAACATCCATCGCTTTAATGCGGCCCTACTCTAACATTAATCTCTTTAATGCTGCCCTTCTAAAACATCCATCGCTTTAATGCGGCCCTTCTTTAACATCCATCTCTTTAATGCGGCCCTTCTATAACATCCATCGCTTTAATGCGACCCGTCTCTAACATCCATCGCTTTAATGCGGCCCTTCTATAGCATCCATCGCTTTAATGCGGCCCTTCTATAACATCCACCGCTTTAATGCCGCCCTTCTCTAACATCCATCGCTTTAATGTGGGCCTTCTATAACATTCATCGCTTTAATGCGGCCGTTCTCTAACATTCATCTCTTTAATTCGGCCCTTCTATAACATCCATCGCTTTAATGCGGCCCTACTCTAACATTAATCTCTTTAATGCTGCCCTTCTAAAACATCCATCGCTTTAATGCGGCCCTTCTTTAACATCCATCGCTTTAATGCGGCCCTTCTATAACATCCATCGCTTTAATGCGACCCGTCTCTAACATCCATCGCTTTAATGCGGCCCTTCTATAGCATCCATCGCTTTAATGCGGCCCTTCTATTACATCCACCGCTTTAATGCCGCCCTTCTCTAACATCCATCGCTTTAATGTGGCCCTTCTATAACATTCATCGCTTTAATGCGGCCCTTCTATAACATTCATCGCTTTAATGCGGCCCTTCTATAACATCCACCGCTTTAATGCGGACCTTGTCTAACATCCATCGCATTAATGCGGCCCTTCTCTAACATCCATCGCTTTAATGCGGCCCTCTATAACATCTACCGCTTTAATGCGGCCCTTCTCTAACATCCATCGCTTTATTGCAGTCCTTCTATAACATCCATCGCTTTAATGCGGCCCTTCTCTAACATCCATCGCTTTAATGCGGCCCTTCTATAACATCCATCGCTTTAATGCGGCCATTCTCTAACATTCATCTCTTTAATGCGGCCCTTCTTTAACATTCGTCTCTTTAATGCGGCCCTTCTCTAACATCCATCGCTTTAATGCGGCCCTTCTCTAACATCCATCGCTTTAATGCGGCCCTCTATAACATCCATCGCTTTAATGCGGCCCTTCTCTAACATCCATCGCTTTAATGCGGCCCTTCTCTAACATCCATCTCTTTAATGCGGCCCTTCTATAACATCCATCGCTTTAATGCGGCCCTTCTCTAACATCCTTCGCTTTAATGCGGCCCTTCTCTAACATTCATCTCTTTAATGCGGCCCTTCTATAACATCCATCGCTTTAATGCGGCCCTTCTATAACATCCATCGCTTTAATGCGGCCCTTCTCTAACATCCATCGCTTTAATCCGGGCCTTCTATAACATTCATCGCTTTAATGCGTCCCTTCTATAACATTCATCGCTTTAATGCGGCCGTTCTCTAACATTCATCTCTTTAATTCGGCCATTCTATAACATCCATCGCTTTAATGCGGCCCTACTCTAACATTAATCTCTTTAATGCTGCCCTTCTAAAACATCCATCGCTTTAATGCGGCCCTTCTATAACATCCATCGCTTTAATGCGGCCGTTCTCTAACATTCATCTCTTTAATTCGGCCATTCTATAACATCCATCGCTTTAATGCGGCCCTACTCTAACATTAATCTCTTTAATGCTGCCCTTCTAAAACATCCATCGCTTTAATGCGGCCCTTCTTTAACATCCATCGCTTTAATGCGGCCCTTCTATAACATCCATCGCTTTAATGCGGCCCTTCTCTAACACCCATCGCCTTAATGCGGCCCTTCTATAACATCCATCGCTTTAATGCGGCCCTTCTTTAACATCCATCGCTTTAATGCGGCCCTTCTATAACATCCATCGCTTTAATGTGGGCCTTCTCTAACACCCATCGCCTTAATGCGGCCCTTCTATAACATCCATCGCTTTAATGCGGCCCTTCTATAACATCCATCGCTTTAATGCGGCCATTCGCTAACATCCATCGCTTTAATGCGGGCCTCTATAACATCTACTGTTTTAATGCGGTACTTCTTTAACATCCATCGCTTTAATCCGGCCCTTCTATAACATCCATCGCTTTAATGCGGCCTTTCTATAACATTCATCGCTTTAATGCGGCCGTTCTCTAACATTCATCTCTTTAATTCGGCCCTTCTATAACATCCATCGCTTTAATGCGGCCCTACTCTGACATTAATCTCTTTAATGCTGCCCTTCTAAAACATCCATCGCTTTAATGCGGCCCTTCTTTAACATCCATCGCTTTAATGCGGCCCTTCTATAACATCCATCGCTTTAATGCGGCCCTTCTCTAACACCCATCGCCTTAATGCGGCCCTTCTATAACATCCATCGCTTTAATGCGGCCATTCGCTAACATCCATCGCTTTAATGCGGCCCTTCTCTAACATCCATCGCTTTAATGCGGCCCTTCTCTAACATTCATCTCTTTATTGCGGCCCTTCTATAACATCCATCGCTTTAATGCGGCCCTTCTATAACATCCACTGCTTTAATGCGGCCCTTCTCTAACATCCATCGTTTTAATCCGGCCCTTCTATAACATTCATCGCTTTAATGCGTCCCTTCTATAACATTCATCGCTTTAATGCGGCCGTTCTCTATCATTCATCTCTTTAATTCGGCCCTTCTATATCATTCATCGCTTTAATGCGGCCGTTCTCTAACATTCATCTCTTTCATTCGGCCCTTCAATAACATCCATCGCTTTAATGCGGCCCTTCTTTAACATCCATCGCTTTAATGCGGCCCTTCTATAACATCCATCGCTTTAATGCGGCCCTTCTCTAACACCCATCGCCTTAATGCGGCCCTTCTATAACATCCACCGCTTTAATGCGGACCTTGTCTAACATCCATCGCATTAATGCGGCCCTTCTCTAACATCCATCGCTTTAATGCGGCCCTCTATAACATCTACCGCTTTAATGCGGCCCTTCTCTAACATCCATCGCTTTATTGCAGTCCTTCTATAATATCCATCGCTTTAATGCGGCCCTTCTCTAACATCCATCGCTTTAATGCGGCCCTTCTATAACATCCATCGCTTTAATGCGGCCATTCTCTAACATTCATCTCTTTAATGCGGCCCTTCTTTAACATTCGTCTCTTTAATGCGGCCCTTCTCTAACATCCATCGCTTTAATGCGGCCCTTCTCTAACATCCATCGCTTTAATGCGGCCCTCTATAACATCCATCGCTTTAATGCGGCCCTTCTCTAACATCCATCGCTTTAATGCGGCCCTTCTCTAACATCCATCTCTTTAATGCGGCCCTTCTATAACATCCATCGCTTTAATGCGGCCCTTCTCTAACATCCATCGCTTTAATGCGGCCCTTCTCTAACATTCATCTCTTTAATGCGGCCCTTCTATAACATCCATCGCTTTAATGCGGCCCTTCTATAACATCCACCGCTTTAATGCGGCCCTTCTCTAACATCCATCGCTTTAATCCGGGCCTTCTATAACATTCATCGCTTTAATGCGTCCCTTCTATAACATTCATCGCTTTAATGCGTCCCTTCTATAACATTCATCGCTTTAATGCGGCCGTTCTCTAACATTCATCTCTTTAATTCGGCCATTCTATAACATCCATCGCTTTAATGCGGCCCTACTCTAACATTAATCTCTTTAATGCTGCCCTTCTAAAACATCCATCGCTTTAATGCGGCCCTTCTATAACATCCATCGCTTTAATGCGGCCCTTCTATAACATCCATCGCTTTAATGTGGCCCTTCTCTAACACCCATCGCCTTAATGCGGCCCTTCTATAACATCCATCGCTTTAATGCGGCCCTTCTTTAACATCCATCGCTTTAATGCGGCCCTTCTATAACATCCATCGCTTTAATGTGGGCCTTCTCTAACACCCATCGCCTTAATGCGGCCCTTCTATAACATCCATCGCTTTAATGCGGCCCTTCTATAACATCCATCGCTTTAATGCTGCCATTCGCTAACATCCATCGCTTTAATGCGGGCCTCTATAACATCTACCGTTTTAATGCGGCCCTTCTCTAACATCCATCGCTTTAATCCGGCCCTTCTATAACATCCATCGCTTTAATGCGGCCCTTCTATAACATTCATCGCTTTAATGCGGCCGTTCTCTAACATTCATCTCTTTAATTCGGCCCTTCTATAACATCCATCGCTTTAATGCGGCCCTACTCTAACATTAATCTCTTTAATGCTGCCCTTCTAAAACATCCATCGCTTTAATGCGGCCCTTCTTTAACATCCATCTCTTTAATGCGGCCCTTCTATAACAT
The DNA here is from genome assembly GCA_028673005.1 of Tanypteryx hageni. Lineage (NCBI taxonomy): Eukaryota > Metazoa > Arthropoda > Insecta > Odonata > Petaluridae > Tanypteryx > Tanypteryx hageni. The sequence continues at coordinate 10,360,628 of CM054113.1, read as the reverse complement.
CCATCGCTTTAATGCGACCCGTCTCTAACATCCATCGCTTTAATGCGGCCCTTCTATAGCATCCATCGCTTTAATGCGGCCCTTCTATAACATCCACCGCTTTAATGCCGCCCTTCTCTAACATCCATCGCTTTAATGTGGGCCTTCTATAACATTCATCGCTTTAATGCGGCCGTTCTCTAACATTCATCTCTTTAATTCGGCCCTTCTATAACATCCATCGCTTTAATGCGGCCCTACTCTAACATTAATCTCTTTAATGCTGCCCTTCTAAAACATCCATCGCTTTAATGCGGCCCTTCTTTAACATCCATCGCTTTAATGCGGCCCTTCTATAACATCCATCGCTTTAATGCGACCCGTCTCTAACATCCATCGCTTTAATGCGGCCCTTCTATAGCATCCATCGCTTTAATGCGGCCCTTCTATAACATCCACCGCTTTAATGCCGCCCTTCTCTAACATCCATCGCTTTAATGTGGCCCTTCTATAACATTCATCGCTTTAATGCGGCCCTTCTATAACATTCATCGCTTTAATGCGGCCCTTCTATAACATCCACCGCTTTAATGCGGACCTTGTCTAACATCCATCGCATTAATGCGGCCCTTCTCTAACATCCATCGCTTTAATGCGGCCCTCTATAACATCTACCGCTTTAATGCGGCCCTTCTCTAACATCCATCGCTTTATTGCAGTCCTTCTATAACATCCATCGCTTTAATGCGGCCCTTCTCTAACATCCATTGCTTTAATGCGGCCCTTCTATAACATCCATCGCTTTAATGCGGCCATTCTCTAACATTCATCTCTTTAATGCGGCCCTTCTTTAACATTCGTCTCTTTAATGCGGCCCTTCTCTAACATCCATCGCTTTAATGCGGCCCTTCTCTAACATCCATCGCTTTAATGCGGCCCTCTATAACATCCATCGCTTTAATGCGGCCCTTCTCTAACATCCATCGCTTTAATGCGGCCCTTCTCTAACATCCATCTCTTTAATGCGGCCCTTCTATAACATCCATCGCTTTAATGCGGCCCTTCTCTAACATCCTTCGCTTTAATGCGGCCCTTCTCTAACATTCATCTCTTTAATGCGGCCCTTCTATAACATCCATCGCTTTAATGCGGCCCTTCTATAACATCCATCGCTTTAATGCGGCCCTTCTCTAACATCCATCGCTTTAATCCGGGCCTTCTATAACATTCATCGCTTTAATGCGTCCCTTCTATAACATTCATCGCTTTAATGCGGCCGTTCTCTAACATTCATCTCTTTAATTCGGCCATTCTATAACATCCATCGCTTTAATGCGGCCCTACTCTAACATTAATCTCTTTAATGCTGCCCTTCTAAAACATCCATCGCTTTAATGCGGCCCTTCTATAACATCCATCGCTTTAATGCGGCCGTTCTCTAACATTCATCTCTTTAATTCGGCCATTCTATAACATCCATCGCTTTAATGCGGCCCTACTCTAACATTAATCTCTTTAATGCTGCCCTTCTAAAACATCCATCGCTTTAATGCGGCCCTTCTTTAACATCCATCGCTTTAATGCGGCCCTTCTATAACATCCATCGCTTTAATGCGGCCCTTCTCTAACACCCATCGCCTTAATGCGGCCCTTCTATAACATCCATCGCTTTAATGCGGCCCTTCTTTAACATCCATCGCTTTAATGCGGCCCTTCTATAACATCCATCGCTTTAATGTGGGCCTTCTCTAACACCCATCGCCTTAATGCGGCCCTTCTATAACATCCATCGCTTTAATGCGGCCCTTCTATAACATCCATCGCTTTAATGCGGCCATTCGCTAACATCCATCGCTTTAATGCGGGCCTCTATAACATCTACTGTTTTAATGCGGTACTTCTTTAACATCCATCGCTTTAATCCGGCCCTTCTATAACATCCATCGCTTTAATGCGGCCTTTCTATAACATTCATCGCTTTAATGCGGCCGTTCTCTAACATTCATCTCTTTAATTCGGCCCTTCTATAACATCCATCGCTTTAATGCGGCCCTACTCTGACATTAATCTCTTTAATGCTGCCCTTCTAAAACATCCATCGCTTTAATGCGGCCCTTCTTTAACATCCATCGCTTTAATGCGGCCCTTCTATAACATCCATCGCTTTAATGCGGCCCTTCTCTAACACCCATCGCCTTAATGCGGCCCTTCTATAACATCCATCGCTTTAATGCGGCCATTCGCTAACATCCATCGCTTTAATGCGGCCCTTCTCTAACATCCATCGCTTTAATGCGGCCCTTCTCTAACATTCATCTCTTTATTGCGGCCCTTCTATAACATCCATCGCTTTAATGCGGCCCTTCTATAACATCCACTGCTTTAATGCGGCCCTTCTCTAACATCCATCGTTTTAATCCGGCCCTTCTATAACATTCATCGCTTTAATGCGTCCCTTCTATAACATTCATCGCTTTAATGCGGCCGTTCTCTAACATTCATCTCTTTAATTCGGCCCTTCTATATCATTCATCGCTTTAATGCGGCCGTTCTCTAACATTCATCTCTTTCATTCGGCCCTTCAATAACATCCATCGCTTTAATGCGGCCCTTCTTTAACATCCATCGCTTTAATGCGGCCCTTCTATAACATCCATCGCTTTAATGCGGCCCTTCTCTAACACCCATCGCCTTAATGCGGCCCTTCTATAACATCCAACTCTTTAATGCGGCCCTTCTATAACATCCATCGCTTTAATGCGTCCATTCGCTAACATCCATCGCTTTAATGCGGGCCTCTATAACATCCACCGCTTTAATGCGGCCCTTCTCTAACATCCGTCGCTTTAATCCGGCCCTTCTATAACATCCATCGCTTTAATGCGGCCCTTCTATAACATTCATCTCTTTAATTCGGCCCTTCTATAACATCTATCGCTTTAATGCGGCCCTACTCTAACATTAATCTCTTTAATACTGCCCTTCTAAAACATCCATCGCTTTAATGCGGCCCTTCTTTAACATGCATCGCTTTAATGCGGCCCTTCTATAACATCCATCGCTTTAATGCGGCCCTTCTCTAACACCCATCGCCTTAATGCGGCCCTTCTATAACATCCATCGCTTTAATGCGGCCATTCGCTAACATCCATCGCTTTAATGCGGGCCTCTATAACATCCATCGCTTTAATGCGGCCCTTCTCTAACATCCATCGCTTTAATGCGGCCCTTCTCTAACATTCATCTCTTTAATGCGGCCCTTCTATAACATCCATCGCTTTAATGCGGCCCTTCTATAACATCCACCGCTTTAATGCGGCCCTTCTCTAACATCCATCGCTTTAATCCGGCCGTTCTCTAACATTCATCTCTTTAATTCGACCCTTCTATAACATTCATCGCTTTAATGCGGCCGTTCTCTAACATTCATCTCTTTAATTCGGCCCTTCTATAACATCCATCGCTTTAATGCGGCCCTTCTTTAACATCCATCGCTTTAATGCGGCCCTTCTATAACATCCATCGCTTTAATGCGGCCCTTCTCTAACACCCATCGCCTTAATGCGGCCCTTCTATAACATCCATCGCTTTAATGCGGCCCTTCTATAACATCCATCGCTTTAATGCGGCCATTCGCTAACATCCATCGCTTTAATGCGGGCCTCTATAACATCTACCGCTTTAATGCGGCCCTTCTCTAACATCCATCGCTTTAATCCGGCCCTTCTATAACATCCATCGCTTTAATGCGGCCCTTCTATAACATTCATCGCTTTAATGCGGCCGTTCTCTAACATTCATCTCTTTAATTCGGCCCTTCTATAACATTCATCGCTTTAATGCGGCCGTTTTCTAACATTCATCTCTTTAATTCGGCCCTTCTATAACATTCATCGCTTTAATGCGGCCGTTCTCTAACATTCATCTCTTTAATTCGGCCCTTCTATAACATCCATCGCTTTAATGCGGCCCTTCTTTAACATCCGTCGCTTTAATGCGGCCCTTCTATAACATCCATCGCTTTAATGCGGCCCTTCTCTAACACCCATCGCCTTAATGCGGCCCTTCTATAACATCCATCGCTTTAATGCGGCCCTTCTATAACATCCATCGCTTTAATGCGGCCCTTCTTTAACATCCATCGCTTTAATGCGGCCCTTCTATAACATCCATCGCTTTAATGTGGGCCTTCTCTAACACCCATCGCCGTAATGCGGCCCTTCTATAACATCCATCGCTTTAATGCGGCACTTCTATAACATCCATCGCTTTAATGCGGCCATTCGCTAACATCCATCGCTTTAATGCGGGCCTCTATAACATCTACCGTTTTAATGCGGCCCTTCTCTAACATCCATCGCTTTAATCCGGCCCTTCTATAACATCCATCGCTTTAATGCGGCCCTTCTATAACATTCATCGCTTTAATGCGGCCGTTCTCTAACATTCATCTCTTTAATTCGGCCCTTCTATAACATCCATCGCTTTAATGCGGCCCTACTCTAACATTAATCTCTTTAATGCTGCCCTTCTAAAACATCCATCGCTTTAATGCGGCCCTTCTATAACATCCATCGCTTTAATGCGGCCCTTCTCTAACACCCATCGCCTTAATGCGGCCCTTCTATAACATCCATCGCTTTAATGCGGCCATTCGCTAACATCCATCGCTTTAATGCGGCCCTTCTCTAACATCCATCGCTTTAATGCGGCCCTTCTCTAACATTCATCTCTTTATTGCGGCCCTTCTATAACATCCATCGCTTTAATGCGGACTTTCTATAACATCCACCGCTTTAATGCGGCCCTTCTCTAACATCCATCGCTTTAATCCGGCCCTTCTATAACATTCATCGCTTTAATGCGTCCCTTCTATAACATTCATTGCTTTAATGCGGCCGTTCTCTTACATTCATCTCTTTAATTCGGCCCTTCTATAACATTCATCGCTTTAATGCGGCCGTTCTCTAACATTCATCTCTTTCATTCGGCCCTTCAATAACATCCATCGCTTTAATGCGGCCCTTCTTTAACATCCATCGCTTTAATGCGGACCTTCTATAACATCCATCGCTTTAATGCGGCCCTTCTCTAACACCCATCGCCTTAATGCGGCCCTTCTATAACATCCAACTCTTAAATGCGGCCCTTCTATAACATCCATCGCTTTAATGCGTCCATTCGCTAACATCCATCGCTTTAATGCGGGCCTCTATAACATCCACCGCTTTAATGCGGCCCTTCTCTAACATCCATCGCTTTAATCCGGCCCTTCTATAACATCCATCGCTTTAATGCGGCCCTTCTATAACATTCATCTCTTTAATTCGGCCCTTCTATAACATCCATCGCTTTAATGCGGCCCTACTCTAACATTAATCTCTTTAATGCTGCCCTTCTAAAACATCCATCGCTTTAATGCGGCCCTTCTTTAACATGCATCGCTTTAATGCGGCCCTTCTATAACATCCATCGCTTTAATGCGGCCCTTCTCTAACACCCATCGCCTTAATGCGGCCCTTCTATAACATCCATCGCTTTAATGCGGCCATTCGCTAACATCCATCGCTTTAATGCGGGCCTCTATAACATCCATCGCTTTAATGCGGCCCTTCTCTAACATCCATCGCTTTAATGCGGCCCTTCTCTAACATTCATCTCTTTAATGCGGCCCTTCTATAACATCCATCGCTTTAATGCGGCCCTTCTATAACATCCACCGCTTTAATGCGGCCCTTCTCTAACATCCATCGCTTTAATCCGGCCCTTCTATAACATTCATCGCTTTAATGCGTCCCTTCTATAACATTCATCGCTTTAATGCGGCCGTTCTCTAACATTCATCTCTTTAATTCGGCCCTTCTATAACATTCATCGCTTTAATGCGGCCGTTCTCTAACATTCATCTCTTTAATTCGGCCCTTCTATAACATCCATCGCTTTAATGCGGCCCTTCTTTAACATCCATCGCTTTAATGCGGCCCTTCTATAACATCCATCGCTTTAATGCGGCCCTTCTCTAACACCCATCGCCTTAATGCGGCCCTTCTATAACATCCATCGCTTTAATGCGGCCCTTCTATAACATCCATCGCTTTAATGCGGCCATTCGCTAACATCCATCGCTTTAATGCGGGCCTCTATAACATCTTCCGCTTTAATGCGGCCCTTCTCTAACATCCATCGCTTTAATCCGGCCCTTCTATAACATCCATCGCTTTAATGCGGCCCTTCTATAACATTCATCGCTTTAATGCGGCCGTTCTCTAACATTCATCTCTTTAATTCGGCCCTTCTATAACATTCATCGCTTTAATGCGGCCGTTTTCTAACATTCATCTCTTTAATTCGGCCCTTCTATAACATTCATCGCTTTAATGCGGCCGTTCTCTAACATTCATCTCTTTAATTCGGCCCTTCTATAACATCCATCGCTTTAATGCGGCCCTTCTTTAACATCCATCGCTTTAATGCGGCCCTTCTATAACATCCATCGCTTTAATGCGGCCCTTCTCTAACACCCATCGCCTTAATGCGGCCCTTCTATAACATCCATCGCTTTAATGCGGCCCTTCTATAACATCCATCGCTTTAATGCGGCCCTTCTTTAACATCCATCGCTTTAATGCGGCCCTTCTATAACATCCATCGCTTTAATGCGGCCCTTCTCTAACACCCATCGCCTTAATGCGGCCCTTCTATAACATCCATCGCTTTAATGCGGCCCTTCTATAACATCCATCGCTTTAATGCGGCCCTTCTCTAACATCCATCGCTTTAATGCGGCCCTTCTCTAACATTCATCTCTTTAATGCGGCCCTTCTATAACATCCATCGCTTTAATGCGGCCCTTCTATAACATCCACCGCTTTAATGCGGCCCTTCTCTAACATCCATCGCTTTAATCCGGCCCTTCTATAACATTCATCGCTTTAATGCGTCCCTTCTATAACATTCATCGCTTTAATGCGGCCGTTCTCTAACATTCATCTCTTTAATTCGGCCCTTCTATAACATTCATCGCTTTAATGCGGCCGTTCTCTAACATTCATCTCTTTAATTCGGCCCTTCTATAACATCCATCGCTTTAATGCGGCCCTTCTTTAACATCCATCGCTTTAATGCGGCTCTTCTATAACATCCATCGCTTTAACGCGGCCCTTCTCTAACACCCATAACCTTAATGCGGCCCTTCTATAACATCCATCGCTTTAATGCGGCCCTTCTTTAACATCCATCGCTTTAATGCGGCCCTTCTATAACATCCATCGCTTTAATGCGGCCCTTCTCTAACACCCATCGCCTTAATGCGGCCCTTCTATAACATCCATCGCTTTAATGCGGCCCTTCTATAACATCCATCGCTTTAATGCGGCCATTCGCTAACATCCATCGCTTTAATGCGGGCCTCTATAACATCCACCGCTTTAATGCGGCCCTTCTCTAACATCCATCGCTTTAATCCGGCCATTCTATAATATCCATCGCTTTAATGCGGCCCTTCTATAACATTCATCGCTTTAATGCGGCCGTTCTCTAACATTCATCTCTTTAATTCGGCCATTCTATAACATCCATCGCTTTAATGCGGCCCTTTTTTAACATCCATCGCTTTAATACGGCCCTTCTCTAACACCCATCGCCTTAATACGGCCCTTCTATAACATCCATCGCTTTAATGCGGCCATTTGCTTACATCCATCGCTTTAATGCGGGCCTCTATAACATCCATCGCTTTAATGCGGCCCTTCTCTAACATCCATCGCTTTAATGCGGCCCTTCTCTAACATTCATCTCTTTAATGCGGCCCTTCTATAACATCCATCGCTTTAATGCGGCCCTTCTATAACATCCACCGCTTTAATGCGGCCCTTCTCTAACATCCATCGCTTTAATCCGGCCCTTCTATAACATTCATCGCTTTAATGCGTCCCTTCGCTAACATCCATCGCATTAATGCGGCCCTTCTCTAACATCCATCTCTTTAATGCGGCCCTTCTATAACATCCATCGCTTTAATGCGACCCGTCTCTAACATCCATCGCTTTAATGCGGCCCTTCTATAGCATCCATCGCTTTAATGCGGCCCTTCTATAACATCCACCGCTTTAATGCCGCCCTTCTCTAACATCCATCGCTTTAATGTGGCCCTTCTATAACATTCATCGCTTTAATGCGGCCCTTCTATAACATTCATCGCTTTAATGCGGCAATTCTATAACATCCACCGCTTTAATGCGGACCTTGTCTAACATCCATCGCATTAATGCGGCCCTTCTCTAACATCCATCGCTTTAATGCGGCCCTCTATAACATCTACCGCTTTAATGCGGCCCTTCTCTAACATCCATCGCTTTATTGCAGTCCTTCTATAACATCCATCGCTTTAATGCGGCCCTTCTCTAACATCCATCGCTTTAATGCGGCCCTTCTATAACATCCATCGCTTTAATGCGGCCATTCTCTAACATTCATCTCTTTAATGCGGCCCTTCTTTAACATTCGTCTCTTTAATGCGGCCCTTCTCTAACATCCATCGCTTTAATGCGGCCCTTCTCTAACATCCATCGCTTTAATGCGGCCCTCTATAACATCCATCGCTTTAATGCGGCCCTTCTCTAACATCCATCGCTTTAATGCGGCCCTTCTCTAACATCCATCTCTTTAATGCGGCCCTTCTATAACATCCATCGCTTTAATGCGGCCCTTCTCTAACATCCTTCGCTTTAATGCGGCCCTTCTCTAACATTCATCTCTTTAATGCGGCCCTTCTATAACATCCATCGCTTTAATGCGGCCCTTCTATAACATCCACCGCTTTAATGCGGCCCTTCTCTAACATCCACCGCTTTAATCCGGGCCTTCTATAACATTCATCGCTTTAATGCGTCCCTTCTATAACATTCATCGCTTTAATGCGGCCGTTCTCTAACATTCATCTCTTTAATTCGGCCATTCTATAACATCCATCGCTTTAATGCGGCCCTACTCTAACATTAATCTCTTTAATGCTGCCCTTCTAAAACATCCATCGCTTTAATGCGGCCCTTCTATAACATCCATCGCTTTAATGCGGCCCTTCTATAACATCCATCGCTTTAATGTGGCCCTTCTCTAACACCCATCGCCTTAATGCGGCCCTTCTATAACATCCATCGCTTTAATGCGGCCCTTCTTTAACATCCATCGCTTTAATGCGGCCCTTCTATAACATCCATCGCTTTAATGTGGGCCTTCTCTAACACCCATCGCCTTAATGCGGCCCTTCTATAACATCCATCGCTTTAATGCGGCCCTTCTATAACAACTATCGCTTTAATGCGGCCATTCGCTAACATCCATCGCTTTAATGCGGGCCTCTATAACATCTACCGTTTTAATGCGGCCCTTCTCTAACATCCATCGCTTTAATCCGGCCCTTCTATAATATCCATCGCTTTAATGCGGCCCTTCTATAACATTCATCGCTTTAATGCGGCCGTTCTCTAACATTCATCTCTTTAATTCGGCCCTTCTATAACATCCATCGCTTTAATGCGGCCCTACTCTAACATTAATCTCTTTAATGCTGCCCTTCTAAAACATCCATCGCTTTAATGCGGCCCTTCTTTAACATCCATCGCTTTAATGCGGCACTTCTATAACATCCATCGCTTTAATGCGGCCCTTCTCTAACACCCATCGCCTTAATGCGGCCCTTCTATAACATCCATCGCTTTAATGCGGCCCTTCTCTAACATCCATCGCTTTAATGCGGCCCTTCTATAACATCCATCGCTTTAATGTGGGCCTTCTCTAACACCCATCGCCTTAATGCGGCCCTTCTATAACATCCATCGCTTTAATGCGGCCCTTCTATAACAACTATCGCTTTAATGCGGCCATTCGCTAACATCCATCGCTTTAATGCGGGCCTCTATAACATCTACCGTTTTAATGCGGCCCTTCTCTAACATCCATCGCTTTAATCCGGCCCTTCTATAACATCCATCGCTTTAATGCGGCCCTTCTATAACATTCATCGCTTTAATGCGGCCGTTCTCTAACATTCATCTCTTTAATTCGGCCCTTCTATAACATCCATCGCTTTAATGCGGCCCTACTCTAACATTAATCTCTTTAATGCTGCCCTTCTAAAACATCCATCGCTTTAATGCGGCCCTTCTTTAACATCCATCGCTTTAATGCGGCCCTTCTATAACATCCATCGCTTTAATGCGGCCCTTCTCTAACACCCATCGCCTTAATGCGGCCCTTCTATAACATCCATCGCTTTAATGCGGCCATTCGCTAACATCCATTGCTTTAATGCGGCCCTTCTCTAACATCCAATGCTTTAATGCGGCCCTTCTCTAACATTCATCTCTTTAATGCGGCCCTAATATAACATCCATCGCTTTAATGCGGCCCTTCTCTGACATTCATCTCTTTAATGCGGCCCTTCTCTAACATCCATCTCTTTAATGCGGCCCTTCTATAACATCCATCGCTTTAATGCGACCCGTCTCTAACATCCATCGCTTTAATGCGGCCCTTCAATAGCATCCATCGCTTTAATGCGGCCCTTCTATAACATCCACCGCTTTAATGCGGCCCTTCTCTAACATCCATCGCTTTAATGTGGCCCTTCTATAACATTCATCGCTTTAATGCGGCCCTTCTATAACATTCATCGCTTTAATGCGGCCCTTCTATAACATCCATCGCTTTAATGCGACCCGTCTCTAACATCCAACGCTTTAATGCGGCCCTTCTATAGCATCCATCGCTTTAATGCGGCCCTTCTATAACATCCACCGCTTTAATGCGGCCCTTCTCTAACATCCATCGCTTTAATGTGGCCCTTCTATAACATTCATCGCTTTAATGCGGCCCTTCTATAACATTCATCGCTTTAATGCGGCCCTTCTATAACATCCACCGCTTTAATGCGGACATTGTCTAACATCCATCGCATTAATGCGGCCCTTTCTAACATCCATCGCTTTAATGCGGCCCTCTATAACATCTACCGCTTTAATGCGGCCCTTCTCTAACATCCATCGCTTTATTGCAGTCCTTCTATAACATCCATCGCTTTAATGCGGCCCTTCTCTAACATCCATCGCTTTAATGCGGCCCTTCTATAACATCCATCGCTTTAATGCGGCCATTCTCTAACATTCATCTCTTTAATGCGGCCCTTCTTTAACATTCGTCTCTTTAATGCGGCCCTTCTCTAACATCCATCGCTTTAATGCGGCCCTTCTCTAACATCCATCGCTTTAATGCGGGCCTCTATAACATCCATCGCTTTAATGCGGCCCTTCTCTAACATCCATCACTTTAATGCGGCCCTTCTCTAACATTCATCTCTTTAATGCGGCCCTTCTATAACATCCATCGCTTTAATGCGGCCCTTCTATAACATCCACCGCTTTAATGCGGCCCTTCTCTAACATCCATCGCTTTAATCCGGCCGTTCTCTAACATTCATCTCTTTAATTCGGCCCTTCTATAACATTCATCGCTTTAATGCGGCCGTTCTCTAACATTCATCTCTTTAATTCGGCCCTTCTATAACATCCATCGCTTTAATGCGGCCCTTCTTTAACATCCATCGCTTTAATGCGGCCCTTCTATAACATCCATCGCTTTAATGCGGCCCTTCTCTAACACCCATCGCCTTAATGCGGCCCTTCTCTAACATTTATCTCTTTAATGCGGCCCTTCTATAACATCCATCGCTTTAATGCGGCCCTTCTATAACATCCATCGCTTTAATGCGACCCGTCTCTAACATCCAACGCTTTAATGCGGCCCTTCTATAGCATCCATCGCTTTAATGCGGCCCTTCTATAACATCCACCGCTTTAATGCGGCCCTTCTCTAACATCCATCGCTTTAATGTGGCCCTTCTATAACATTCATCGCTTTAATGCGGCCCTTCTATAACATTCATCGCTTTAATGCGGCCCTTCTATAACATCCACCGCTTTAATGCGGACATTGTCTAACATCCATCGCATTAATGCGGCCCTTTCTAACATCCATCGCTTTAATGCGGCCCTCTATAACATCTACCGCTTTAATGCGGCCCTTCTCTAACATCCATCGCTTTATTGCAGTCCTTCTATAACATCCATCGCTTTAATGCGGCCCTTCTCTAACATCCATCGCTTTAATGCGGCCCTTCTATAACATCCATCGCTTTAATGCGGCCATTCTCTAACATTCATCTCTTTAATGCGGCCCTTCTTTAACATTCGTCTCTTTAATGCGGCCCTTCTCTAACATCCATCGCTTTAATGCGGCCCTTCTCTAACATCCATCGCTTTAATGCGGGCCTCTATAACATCCATCGCTTTAATGCGGCCCTTCTCTAACATCCATCACTTTAATGCGGCCCTTCTCTAACATTCATCTCTTTAATGCGGCCCTTCTATAACATCCATCGCTTTAATGCGGCCCTTCTATAACATCCACCGCTTTAATGCGGCCCTTCTCTAACATCCATCGCTTTAATCCGGCCGTTCTCTAACATTCATCTCTTTAATTCGGCCCTTCTATAACATTCATCGCTTTAATGCGGCCGTTCTCTAACATTCATCTCTTTAATTCGGCCCTTCTATAACATCCATCGCTTTAATGCGGCCCTTCTTTAACATCCATCGCTTTAATGCGGCCCTTCTATAACATCCATCGCTTTAATGCGGCCCTTCTCTAACACCCATCGCCTTAATGCGGCCCTTCTCTAACATTTATCTCTTTAATGCGGCCCTTCTATAACATCCATCGCTTTAATGCGGCCCTTCTATAACATCCACCGCTTTAATGCGGCCCTTCTCTAACATCCATCGCTTCAATCCGGCCCTTCTATAACATTCATCGCTTTAATGCGTCCCTTCTATAACATTCATCGCTTTAATGCGGCCGTTCTCTAACATTCATCTCTTTAATTCGGCCCTTCTATAACATTCATCGCTTTAATGCGGCCGTTCTCTAACATTCATCTCTTTAATTCGGCCCTTCTATAACATCCATCGCTTTAATGCGGCCCTTCTTTAACATCCATCGCTTTAATGCGGCTCTTCTATAACATCCATCGCTTTAACGCGGCCCTTCTCTAACACCCATCGCCTTAATGCGGCCCTTCTATAACATCCATCGCTTTAATGCGGCCCTTCTTTAACATCCATCGCTTTAATGCGGCCCTTCTATAACATCCATCGCTTTAATGCGGCCCTTCTCTAACACCCATCGCCTTAATGCGGCCCTTCTATAACATCCATCGCTTTAATGCGGCCCTTCTATAACATCCATCGCTTTAATGCGGCCATTCGCTAACATCCATCGCTTTAATGCGGGCCTCTATAACATCCACCGCTTTAATGCGGCCCTTCTCTAACATCCATCACTTTAATCCGGCCATTCTATAACATCCATCGCTTTAATGCGGCCCTTCTATAACATTCATCGCTTTAATGCGGCCGTTCTCTAACATTCATCTCTTTAATTCGGCCATTCTATAACATCCATCGCTTTAATGCGGCCCTTCTTTAACATCCATCGCTTTAATACGGCCCTTCTCTAACACCCATCGCCTTAATGCGGCCCTTCTATAACATCCATCGCTTTAATGCGGCCATTCGCTAACATCCATCGCTTTAATGCGGGCCTCTATAACATCCATCGCTTTAATGCGGCCCTTCTCTAACATCCATCGCTTTAATGCGGCCCTTCTCTAACATTCATCTCTTTAATGCGGCCCTTCTATAACATCCATCGCTTTAATGCGGCCCTTCTATAACATCCACCGCTTTAATGCGGCCCTTCTCTAACATCCATCGCTTTAATCCGGCCCTTCTATAACATTCATCGCTTTAATGCGGCCGTTCTCTAACATTCATCTCTTTAATTCGGCCCTTCTATAACATTCATCGCTTTAATGCGGCCGTTCTCTAACATTCATCTCTTTAATGCGGCCCTAATATAACATCCATCGCTTTAATGCGGCCCTTCTCTGACATTCATCTCTTTAATGCGGCCCTTCTATAACATCCACCGCTTTAATGCGGCCCTTCGCTAACATCCATCGCATTAATGCGGCCCTTCTCTAACATTCATCTCTTTAATGCGGCCCTTCTATAACATCCATCGCTTTAATGCGACCCGTCTCTAACATCCATCGCTTTAATGCGGCCCTTCTATAGCATCCATCGCTTTAATGCGGCCCTTCTATAACATCCACCGCTTTAATGCGGCCCTTCTCTAACATCCATCGCTTTAATGTGGCCCTTCTATAACATTCATCGCTTTAATGCGGCCCTTCTATAACATTCATCGCTTTAATGCGGCCCTTCTATAACATCCACCGCTTTAATGCGGCCCTTCTATAACATCCACCGCTTTAATGCGGACCTTGTCTAACATCCATCGCATTAATGCGGCCCTTCTCTAACATCCATCGCTTTAATGCGGCCCTCTATAACATCTACCGCTTTAATGCGGCCCTTCTCTAACATCCATCGCTTTATTGCAGTCCTTCTATAATATCCATCGCTTTAATGCGGCCCTTCTCTAACATCCATCGCTTTAATGCGGCCCTTCTATAACATCCATCGCTTTAATGCGGCCATTCTCTAACATTCATCTCTTTAATGCGGCCCTTCTTTAACATTCGTCTCTTTAATGCGGCCCTTCTCTAACATCCATCGCTTTAATGCGGCCCTTCTCTAACATCCATCGCTTTAATGCGGCCCTCTATAACATCCATCGCTTTAATGCGGCCCTTCTCTAACATCCATCGCTTTAATGCGGCCCTTCTCTAACATCCATCTCTTTAATGCGGCCCTTCTATAACATCCATCGCTTTAATGCGGCCCTTCTCTAACATCCATCGCTTTAATGCGGCCCTTCTCTAACATTCATCTCTTTAATGCGGCCCTTCTATAACATCCATCGCTTTAATGCGGCCCTTCTATAACATCCACCGCTTTAATGCGGCCCTTCTCTAACATCCATCGCTTTAATCCGGGCCTTCTATAACATTCATCGCTTTAATGCGTCCCTTCTATAACATTCATCGCTTTAATGCGTCCCTTCTATAACATTCATCGCTTTAATGCGGCCGTTCTCTAACATTCATCTCTTTAATTCGGCCATTCTATAACATCCATCGCTTTAATGCGGCCCTACTCTAACATTAATCTCTTTAATGCTGCCCTTCTAAAACATCCATCGCTTTAATGCGGCCCTTCTATAACATCCATCGCTTTAATGCGGCCCTTCTATAACATCCATCGCTTTAATGTGGCCCTTCTCTAACACCCATCGCCTTAATGCGGCCCTTCTATAACATCCATCGCTTTAATGCGGCCCTTCTTTAACATCCATCGCTTTAATGCGGCCCTTCTATAACATCCATCGCTTTAATGTGGGCCTTCTCTAACACCCATCGCCTTAATGCGGCCCTTCTATAACATCCATCGCTTTAATGCGGCCCTTCTATAACATCCATCGCTTTAATGCTGCCATTCGCTAACATCCATCGCTTTAATGCGGGCCTCTATAACATCTACCGTTTTAATGCGGCCCTTCTCTAACATCCATCGCTTTAATCCGGCCCTTCTATAACATCCATCGCTTTAATGCGGCCCTTCTATAACATTCATCGCTTTAATGCGGCCGTTCTCTAACATTCATCTCTTTAATTCGGCCCTTCTATAACATCCATCGCTTTAATGCGGCCCTACTCTAACATTAATCTCTTTAATGCTGCCCTTCTAAAACATCCATCGCTTTAATGCGGCCCTTTTTTAACATCCATCGCTTTAATGCGGCCCTTCTATAACATCCATCGCTTTAATGCGGCCCTTCTCTAACACCCATCGCCTTAATGCGGCCCTTCTATAACATCCATCGCTTTAATGCGGCCATTCGCTAACATCCATCGCTTTAATGCGGCCCTTCTCTAACATCCAATGCTTTAATGCGGCCCTTCTCTAACATTCATCTCTTTAATGCGGCCCTAATATAACATCCATCGCTTTAATGCGGCCCTTCTCTGACATTCATCTCTTTAATGCGGCCCTTCTATAACATTCATCGCTTTAATGCGGCCCTTCTATAACATCCACCGCTTTAATGCGGACATTGTCTAACATCCATCGCATTAATGCGGCCCTTTCTAACATCCATCGCTTTAATGCGGCCCTCTATAACATCTACCGCTTTAATGCGGCCCTTCTCTAACATCCATCGCTTTATTGCAGTCCTTCTATAACATCCATCGCTTTAATGCGGCCCTTCTCTAACATCCATCGCTTTAATGCGGCCCTTCTATAACATCCATCGCTTTAATGCGGCCATTCTCTAACATTCATCTCTTTAATGCGGCCCTTCTTTAACATTCGTCTCTTTAATGCGGCCCTTCTCTAACATCCATCGCTTTAATGCGGCCCTTCTCTAACATCCATCGCTTTAATGCGGGCCTCTATAACATCCATCGCTTTAATGTGGCCCTTCTCTTACATCCATCGCTTTAATGCGGCCCTTCTCTAACATTCATCTCTTTAATGCGGCCCTTCTATAACATCCATCGCTTTAATGCGGCCCTTCTATAACATCCACCGCTTTAATGCGGCCCTTCTCTAACATCCACCGCTTTAATGCGGCCCTTCTCTAACATCCATCGCTTTAATCCGGCCCTTCTATAACATTCATCGCTTTAATGCGGCCGTTCTCTAACATTCATCTCTTTAATTCGGCCCTTCTATAACATTCATCGCTTTAATGCGGCCGTTCTCTAACATTCATCTCTTTAATGCGGCCCTAATATAACATCCATCGCTTTAATGCGGCCCTTCTCTGACATTCATCTCTTTAATGCGGCCCTTCTATAACATCCACCGCTTTAATGCGGCCCTTCGCTAACATCCATCGCATTAATGCGGCCCTTCTCTAACATTCATCTCTTTAATGCGGCCCTTCTATAACATCCATCGCTTTAATGCGACCCGTCTCTAACATCCATCGCTTTAATGCGGCCCTTCTATAGCATCCATCGCTTTAATGCGGCCCTTCTATAACATCCACCGCTTTAATGCGGCCCTTCTCTAACATCCATCGCTTTAATGTGGCCCTTCTATAACATTCATCGCTTTAATGCGGCCCTTCTATAACATTCATCGCTTTAATGCGGCCCTTCTATAACATCCACCGCTTTAATGCGGCCCTTCTATAACATCCACCGCTTTAATGCGGACCTTGTCTAACATCCATCGCATTAATGCGGCCCTTCTCTAACATCCATCGCTTTAATGCGGCCCTCTATAACATCTACCGCTTTAATGCGGCCCTTCTCTAACATCCATCGCTTTATTGCAGTCCTTCTATAATATCCATCGCTTTAATGCGGCCCTTCTCTAACATCCATCGCTTTAATGCGGCCCTTCTATAACATCCATCGCTTTAATGCGGCCATTCTCTAACATTCATCTCTTTAATGCGGCCCTTCTTTAACATTCGTCTCTTTAATGCGGCCCTTCTCTAACATCCATCGCTTTAATGCGGCCCTTCTCTAACATCCATCGCTTTAATGCGGCCCTCTATAACATCCATCGCTTTAATGCGGCCCTTCTCTAACATCCATCGCTTTAATGCGGCCCTTCTCTAACATCCATCTCTTTAATGCGGCCCTTCTATAACATCCATCGCTTTAATGCGGCCCTTCTCTAACATCCATCGCTTTAATGCGGCCCTTCTCTAACATTCATCTCTTTAATGCGGCCCTTCTATAACATCCATCGCTTTAATGCGGCCCTTCTATAACATCCACCGCTTTAATGCGGCCCTTCTCTAACATCCATCGCTTTAATCCGGGCCTTCTATAACATTCATCGCTTTAATGCGTCCCTTCTATAACATTCATCGCTTTAATGCGTCCCTTCTATAACATTCATCGCTTTAATGCGGCCGTTCTCTAACATTCATCTCTTTAATTCGGCCATTCTATAACATCCATCGCTTTAATGCGGCCCTACTCTAACATTAATCTCTTTAATGCTGCCCTTCTAAAACATCCATCGCTTTAATGCGGCCCTTCTATAACATCCATCGCTTTAATGCGGCCCTTCTATAACATCCATCGCTTTAATGTGGCCCTTCTCTAACACCCATCGCCTTAATGCGGCCCTTCTATAACATCCATCGCTTTAATGCGGCCCTTCTTTAACATCCATCGCTTTAATGCGGCCCTTCTATAACATCCATCGCTTTAATGTGGGCCTTCTCTAACACCCATCGCCTTAATGCGGCCCTTCTATAACATCCATCGCTTTAATGCGGCCCTTCTATAACATCCATCGCTTTAATGCTGCCATTCGCTAACATCCATCGCTTTAATGCGGGCCTCTATAACATCTACCGTTTTAATGCGGCCCTTCTCTAACATCCATCGCTTTAATCCGGCCCTTCTATAACATCCATCGCTTTAATGCGGCCCTTCTATAACATTCATCGCTTTAATGCGGCCGTTCTCTAACATTCATCTCTTTAATTCGGCCCTTCTATAACATCCATCGCTTTAATGCGGCCCTACTCTAACATTAATCTCTTTAATGCTGCCCTTCTAAAACATCCATCGCTTTAATGCGGCCCTTCTTTAACATCCATCGCTTTAATGCGGCCCTTCTATAACATCCATCGCTTTAATGCGGCCCTTCTCTAACACCCATCGCCTTAATGCGGCCCTTCTATAACATCCATCGCTTTAATGCGGCCATTCGCTAACATCCATCGCTTTAATGCGGCCCTTCTCTAACATCCAATGCTTTAATGCGGCCCTTCTCTAACATTCATCTCTTTAATGCGGCCCTAATATAACATCCATCGCTTTAATGCGGCCCTTCTCTGACATTCATCTCTTTAATGCGGCCCTTCTATAACATCCACCGCTTTAATGCGGCCCTTCGCTAACATCCATCGCATTAATGCGGCCCTTCTCTAACATCCATCTCTTTAATGCGGCCCTTCTATAACATCCATCGCTTTAATGCGACCCGTCTCTAACATCCATCGCTTTAATGCGGCCCTTCAATAGCATCCATCGCTTTAATGCGGCCCTTCTATAACATCCACCGCTTTAATGCGGCCCTTCTCTTACATCCATCGCTTTAATGTGGCCCTTCTATAACATTCATCGCTTTAATGCGGCCCTTCTATAACATTCATCGCTTTAATGCGGCCCTTCTATAACATCCATCGCTTTAATGCGACCCGTCTCTAACATCCAACGCTTTAATGCGGCCCTTCTATAGCATCCATCGCTTTAATGCGGCCCTTCTATAACATCCACCGCTTTAATGCGGCCCTTCTCTAACATCCATCGCTTTAATGTGGCCCTTCTATAACATTCATCGCTTTAATGCGGCCCTTCTATAACATTCATCGCTTTAATGCGGCCCTTCTATAACATCCACCGCTTTAATGCGGACATTGTCTAACATCCATCGCATTAATGCGGCCCTTTCTAACATCCATCGCTTTAATGCGGCCCTCTATAACATCTACCGCTTTAATGCGGCCCTTCTCTAACATCCATCGCTTTATTGCAGTCCTTCTATAACATCCATCGCTTTAATGC
Organism: Tanypteryx hageni; assembly: GCA_028673005.1. Taxonomy (NCBI): domain Eukaryota; kingdom Metazoa; phylum Arthropoda; class Insecta; order Odonata; family Petaluridae; genus Tanypteryx; species Tanypteryx hageni. The sequence goes on along the minus strand of CM054113.1, from coordinate 10,341,025 downwards.
GGCCCTTCTCTAACATCCATCGCTTTAATGCGGCCCTTCTATAACATCCATCGCTTTAATGCGGCCATTCTCTAACATTCATCTCTTTAATGCGGCCCTTCTTTAACATTCGTCTCTTTAATGCGGCCCTTCTCTAACATCCATCGCTTTAATGCGGCCCTTCTCTAACATCCATCGCTTTAATGCGGGCCTCTATAACATCCATCGCTTTAATGTGGCCCTTCTCTTACATCCATCGCTTTAATGCGGCCCTTCTCTAACATTCATCTCTTTAATGCGGCCCTTCTATAACATCCATCGCTTTAATGCGGCCCTTCTATAACATCCACCGCTTTAATGCGGCCCTTCTCTAACATCCATCGCTTTAATCCGGCCGTTCTCTAACATTCATCTCTTTAATTCGGCCCTTCTATAACATTCATCGCTTTAATGCGGCCGTTCTCTAACATTCATCTCTTTAATTCGGCCCTTCTATAACATCCATCGCTTTAATGCGGCCCTTCTTTAACATCCATCGCTTTAATGCGGCCCTTCTATAACATCCATCGCTTTAATGCGTCCCTTCTATAACATTCATCGCTTTAATGCGGCCGTTCTCTAACATTCATCTCTTTAATTCGGCCCTTCTATAACATTCATCGCTTTAATTCGGCCGTTCTCTAACATTCATCTCTTTAATGCGGCCCTAATATAACATCCATCGCTTTAATGCGGCCCTTCTCTGACATTCATCTCTTTAATGCGGCCCTTCTATAACATCCACCGCTTTAATGCGGCCCTTCGCTAACATCCATCGCATTAATGCGGCCCTTCTCTAACATTCATCTCTTTAATGCGGCCCTTCTATAACATCCATCGCTTTAATGCGACCCGTCTCTAACATCCATCGCTTTAATGCGGCCCTTCTATAGCATCCATCGCTTTAATGCGGCCCTTCTATAACATCCACCGCTTTAATGCGGCCCTTCTCTAACATCCATCGCTTTAATGTGGCCCTTCTATAACATTCATCGCTTTAATGCGGCCCTTCTATAACATTCATCGCTTTAATGCGGCCCTTCTATAACATCCACCGCTTTAATGCGGCCCTTCTATAACATCCACCGCTTTAATGCGGACCTTGTCTAACATCCATCGCATTAATGCGGCCCTTCTCTAACATCCATCGCTTTAATGCGGCCCTCTATAACATCTACCGCTTTAATGCGGCCCTTCTCTAACATCCATCGCTTTATTGCAGTCCTTCTATAATATCCATCGCTTTAATGCGGCCCTTCTCTAACATCCATCGCTTTAATGCGGCCCTTCTATAACATCCATCGCTTTAATGCGGCCATTCTCTAACATTCATCTCTTTAATGCGGCCCTTCTTTAACATTCGTCTCTTTAATGCGGCCCTTCTCTAACATCCATCGCTTTAATGCGGCCCTTCTCTAACATCCATCGCTTTAATGCGGCCCTCTATAACATCCATCGCTTTAATGCGGCCCTTCTCTAACATCCATCGCTTTAATGCGGCCCTTCTCTAACATCCATCTCTTTAATGCGGCCCTTCTATAACATCCATCGCTTTAATGCGGCCCTTCTCTAACATCCATCGCTTTAATGCGGCCCTTCTCTAACATTCATCTCTTTAATGCGGCCCTTCTATAACATCCATCGCTTTAATGCGGCCCTTCTATAACATCCACCGCTTTAATGCGGCCCTTCTCTAACATCCATCGCTTTAATCCGGGCCTTCTATAACATTCATCGCTTTAATGCGTCCCTTCTATAACATTCATCGCTTTAATGCGGCCGTTCTCTAACATTCATCTCTTTAATTCGGCCATTCTATAACATCCATCGCTTTAATGCGGCCCTACTCTAACATTAATCTCTTTAATGCTGCCCTTCTAAAACATCCATCGCTTTAATGCGGCCCTTCTATAACATCCATCGCTTTAATGCGGCCCTTCTATAACATCCATCGCTTTAATGTTGCCCTTCTCTAACACCCATCGCCTTAATGCGGCCCTTCTATAACATCCATCGCTTTAATGCGGCCCTTCTTTAACATCCATCGCTTTAATGCGGCCCTTCTATAACATCCATCGCTTTAATGTGGGCCTTCTCTAACACCCATCGCCTTAATGCGGCCCTTCTATAACATCCATCGCTTTAATGCGGCCCTTCTATAACATCCATCGCTTTAATGCTGCCATTCGCTAACATCCATCGCTTTAATGCGGGCCTCTATAACATCTACCGTTTTAATGCGGCCCTTCTCTAACATCCATCGCTTTAATCCGGCCCTTCTATAACATCCATCGCTTTAATGCGGCCCATCTATAACATTCATCGCTTTAATGCGGCCGTTCTCTAACATTCATCTCTTTAATTCGGCCCTTCTATAACATCCATCGCTTTAATGCGGCCCTACTCTAACATTAATCTCTTTAATGCTGCCCTTCTAAAACATCCATCGCTTTAATGCGGCCCTTCTTTAACATCCATCGCTTTAATGCGGCCCTTCTATAACATCCATCGCTTTAATGCGGCCCTTCTCTAACACCCATCGCCTTAATGCGGCCCTTCTATAACATCCATCGCTTTAATGCGGCCATTCGCTAACATCCATCGCTTTAATGCGGCCCTTCTCTAACATCCAATGCTTTAATGCGGCCCTTCTCTAACATTCATCTCTTTAATGCGGCCCTAATATAACATCCATCGCTTTAATGCGGCCCTTCTCTGACATTCATCTCTTTAATGCGGCCCTTCTATAACATCCACCGCTTTAATGCGGCCCTTCGCTAACATCCATCGCATTAATGCGGCCCTTCTCTAACATCCATCTCTTTAATGCGGCCCTTCTATAACATCCATCGCTTTAATGCGACCCGTCTCTAACATCCATCGCTTTAATGCGGCCCTTCAATAGCATCCATCGCTTTAATGCGGCCCTTCTATAACATCCACCGCTTTAATGCGGCCCTTCTCTAACATCCATCGCTTTAATGTGGCCCTTCTATAACATTCATCGCTTTAATGCGGCCCTTCTATAACATTCATCGCTTTAATGCGGCCCTTCTATAACATCCATCGCTTTAATGCGACCCGTCTCTAACATCCAACGCTTTAATGCGGCCCTTCTATAGCATCCATCGCTTTAATGCGGCCCTTCTATAACATCCACCGCTTTAATGCGGCCCTTCTCTAACATCCATCGCTTTAATGTGGCCCTTCTATAACATTCATCGCTTTAATGCGGCCCTTCTATAACATTCATCGCTTTAATGCGGCCCTTCTATAACATCCACCGCTTTAATGCGGACATTGTCTAACATCCATCGCATTAATGCGGCCCTTTATAACATCCATCGCTTTAATGCGGCCCTCTATAACATCTACCGCTTTAATGCGGCCCTTCTCTAACATCCATCGCTTTATTGCAGTCCTTCTATAACATCCATCGCTTTAATGCGGCCCTTCTCTAACATCCATCGCTTTAATGCGGCCCTTCTATAACATCCATCGCTTTAATGCGGCCATTCTCTAACATTCATCTCTTTAATGCGGCCCTTCTTTAACATTCGTCTCTTTAATGCGGCCCTTCTCTAACATCCATCGCTTTAATGCGGCCCTTCTCTAACATCCATCGCTTTAATGCGGGCCTCTATAACATCCATCGCTTTAATGTGGCCCTTCTCTTACATCCATCGCTTTAATGCGGCCCTTCTCTAACATTCATCTCTTTAATGCGGCCCTTCTATAACATCCATCGCTTTAATGCGGCCCTTCTATAACATCCACCGCTTTAATGCGGCCCTTCTCTAACATCCATCGCTTTAATCCGGCCGTTCTCTAACATTCATCTCTTTAATTCGGCCCTTCTATAACATTCATCGCTTTAATGCGGCCGTTCTCTAACATTCATCTCTTTAATTCGGCCCTTCTATAACATCCATCGCTTTAATGCGGCCCTTCTTTAACATCCATCGCTTTAATGCGGCCCTTCTATAACATCCATCGCTTTAATGCGGCCCTTCTCTAACACCCATCGCCTTAATGCGGCCCTTCTATAACATCCATCGCTTTAATGCGGCCCTTCTATAACATCCATCGCTTTAATGCGGCCATTCGCTAACATCCATCGCTTTAATGCGGGCCTCTATAACATCTACCGCTTTAATGCGGCCCTTCTCTAACATCCATCGCTTTAATCCGGCCCTTCTATAACATCCATCATTTTAATGCGGCCCTTCTATAACATTCATCGCTTTAATGCGGCCGTTCTCTAACATTCATCTCTTTAATTCGGCCCTTCTATAACATTCATCGCTTTAATGCGGCCGTTTTCTAACATTCATCTCTTTAATTCGGCCCTTCTATAACATCCATCGCTTTAATGCGGCCATTCGCTAACATCCATCGCTTTAATGCGGCCCTTCTCTAACATCCAATGCTTTAATGCGGCCCTTCTCTAACATTCATCTCTTTAATGCGGCCCTAATATAACATCCATCGCTTTAATGCGGCCCTTCTCTGACATTCATCTCTTTAATGCGGCCCTTCTATAACATCCACCGCTTTAATGCGGCCCTTCGCTAACATCCATCGCATTAATGCGGCCCTTCTCTAACATCCATCTCTTTAATGCGGCCCTTCTATAACATCCATCGCTTTAATGCGACCCGTCTCTAACATCCATCGCTTTAATGCGGCCCTTCAATAGCATCCATCGCTTTAATGCGGCCCTTCTATAACATCCACCGCTTTAATGCGGCCTTTCTCTAACATCCATCGCTTTAATGTGGCCCTTCTATAACATTCATCGCTTTAATGCGGCCCTTCTATAACATTCGTCGCTTTAATGCGGCCCTTCTATAACATCCATCGCTTTAATGCGACCCGTCTCTAACATCCAACGCTTTAATGCGGCCCTTCTATAGCATCCATCGCTTTAATGCGGCCCTTCTATAACATCCACCGCTTTAATGCGGCCCTTCTCTAACATCCATCGCTTTAATGTGGCCCTTCTATAACATTCATCGCTTTAATGCGGCCCTTCTATAACATTCATCGCTTTAATGCGGCCCTTCTATAACATCCACCGCTTTAATGCGGACATTGTCTAACATCCATCGCATTAATGCGGCCCTTTCTAACATCCATCGCTTTAATGCGGCCCTCTATAACATCTACCGCTTTAATGCGGCCCTTCTCTAACATCCATCGCTTTATTGCAGTCCTTCTATAACATCCATCGCTTTAATGCGGCCCTTCTCTAACATCCATCGCTTTAATGCGGCCCTTCTATAACATCCATCGCTTTAATGCGGCCATTCTCTAACATTCATCTCTTTAATGCGGCCCTTCTTTAACATTCGTCTCTTTAATGCGGCCCTTCTCTAACATCCATCGCTTTAATGCGGCCCTTCTCTAACATCCATCGCTTTAATGCGGGCCTCTATAACATCCATCGCTTTAATGCGGCCCTTCTCTAACATCCATCGCTTTAATGCGGCCCTTCTCTAACATTCATCTCTTTAATGCGGCCCTTCTATAACATCCATCGCTTTAATGCGGCCCTTCTATAACATCCACCGCTTTAATGCGGCCCTTCTCTAACATCCATCGCTTTAATCCGGCCGTTCTCTAACATTCATCTCTTTAATTCGGCCCTTCTATAACATTCATCGCTTTAATGCGGCCGTTCTCTAACATTCATCTCTTTAATTCGGCCCTTCTATAACATCCATCGCTTTAATGCGGCCCTTCTTTAACATCCATCGCTTTAATGCGGCCCTTCTATAACATCCATCGCTTTAATGCGGCCCTTCTCTAACACCCATCGCCTTAATGCGGCCCTTCTATAACATCCATCGCTTTAATGCGGCCCTTCTATAACATCCATCGCTTTAATGCGGCCCTTCTCTAACATCCATCGCTTTAATGCGGCCCTTCTCTAACATTCATCTCTTTAATGCAGCCCTTCTATAACATCCATCGCTTTAATGCGGCCCTTCTATAACATCCACCGCTTTAATGCGGCCCTTCTCTAACATCCATCGCTTCAATCCGGCCCTTCTATAACATTCATCGCTTTAATGCGTCCCTTCTATAACATTCATCGCTTTAATGCGGCCGTTCTCTAACATTCATCTCTTTAATTCGGCCCTTCTATAACATTCATCGCTTTAATGCGGCCGTTCTCTAACATTCATCTCTTTAATTCGGCCCTTCTATAACATCCATCGCTTTAATGCGGCCCTTCTTTAACATCCATCGCTTTAATGCGGCTCTTCTATAACATCCATCGCTTTAACGCGGCCCTTCTCTAACACCCATCGCTTTAATGCGGCCCTTCTATAACATCCATCGCTTTAATGCGGCCCTTCTCTAACACCCATCGCCTTAATGCGGCCCTTCTATAACATCCATCGCTTTAATGCGGCCATTCGCTAACATCCATCGCTTTAATGCGGCCCTTCTCTAACATCCAATGCTTTAATGCGGCCCTTCTCTAACATTCATCTCTTTAATGCGGCCCTAATATAACATCCATCGCTTTAATGCGGCCCTTCTCTGACATTCATCTCTTTAATGCGGCCCTTCTATAACATCCACCGCTTTAATGCGGCCCTTCGCTAACATCCATCGCATTAATGCGGCCCTTCTCTAACATCCATCTCTTTAATGCGGCCCTTCTATAACATCCATCGCTTTAATGCGACCCGTCTCTAACATCCATCGCTTTAATGCGGCCCTTCAATAGCATCCATCGCTTTAATGCGGCCCTTCTATAACATCCACCGCTTTAATGCGGCCCTTCTCTAACATCCATCGCTTTAATGTGGCCCTTCTATAACATTCATCGCTTTAATGCGGCCCTTCTATAACATTCATCGCTTTAATGCGGCCCTTCTATAACATCCATCGCTTTAATGCGACCCGTCTCTAACATCCAACGCTTTAATGCGGCCCTTCTATAGCATCCATCGCTTTAATGCGGCCCTTCTATAACATCCACCGCTTTAATGCGGCCCTTCTCTAACATCCATCGCTTTAATGTGGCTCTTCTATAACATTCATCGCTTTAATGCGGCCCTTCTATAACATTCATCGCTTTAATGCGGCCCTTCTATAACATCCACCGCTTTAATGCGGACATTGTCTAACATCCATCGCATTAATGCGGCCCTTTCTAACATCCATCGCCTTAATGCGGCCCTCTATAACATCTACCGCTTTAATGCGGCCCTTCTCTAACATCCATCGCTTTATTGCAGTCCTTCTATAACATCCATCGCTTTAATGCGGCCCTTCTCTAACATCCATCGCTTTAATGCGGCCCTTCTATAACATCCATCGCTTTAATGCGGCCATTCTCTAACATTCATCTCTTTAATGCGGCCCTTCTTTAACATTCGTCTCTTTAATGCGGCCCTTCTCTAACATCCATCGCTTTAATGCGGCCCTTCTCTAACATCCATCGCTTTAATGCGGGCCTCTATAACATCCATCGCTTTAATGTGGCCCTTCTCTTACATCCATCGCTTTAATGCGGCCCTTCTCTAACATTCATCTCTTTAATGCGGCCCTTCTATAACATCCATCGCTTTAATGCGGCCCTTCTATAACATCCACTGCTTTAATGCGGCCCTTCTCTAACATCCATCGCTTTAATCCGGCCGTTCTCTAACATTCATCTCTTTAATTCGGCCCTTCTATAACATTCATCGCTTTAATGCGGCCGTTCTCTAACATTCATCTCTTTAATTCGGCCCTTCTATAACATCCATCGCTTTAATGCGGCCCTTCTTTAACATCCATCGCTTTAATGCGGCCCTTCTTTAACATCCATCGCTTTAATGCGGCCCTTCTATAACATCCATCGCTTTAATGCGTCCCTTCTATAACATTCATCGCTTTAATGCGGCCGTTCTCTAACATTCATCTCTTTAATTCGGCCCTTCTATAACATTCATCGCTTTAATGCGGCCGTTCTCTAACATTCATCTCTTTAATGCGGCCCTAATATAACATCCATCGCTTTAATGCGGCCCTTCTCTGACATTCATCTCTTTAATGCGGCCCTTCTATAACATCCACCGCTTTAATGCGGCCCTTCGCTAACATCCATCGCATTAATGCGGCCCTTCTCTAACATTCATCTCTTTAATGCGGCCCTTCTATAACATCCATCGCTTTAATGCGACCCGTCTCTAACATCCATCGCTTTAATGCGGCCCTTCTATAGCATCCATCGCTTTAATGCGGCCCTTCTATAACATCCACCGCTTTAATGCGGCCCTTCTCTAACATCCATCGCTTTAATGTGGCCCTTCTATAACATTCATCGCTTTAATGCGGCCCTTCTATAACATTCATCGCTTTAATGCGGCCCTTCTATAACATCCACCGCTTTAATGCGGCCCTTCTATAACATCCACCGCTTTAATGCGGACCTTGTCTAACATCCATCGCATTAATGCGGCCCTTCTCTAACATCCATCGCTTTAATGCGGCCCTCTATAACATCTACCGCTTTAATGCGGCCCTTCTCTAACATCCATCGCTTTATTGCAGTCCTTCTATAATATCCATCGCTTTAATGCGGCCCTTCTCTAACATCCATCGCTTTAATGCGGCCCTTCTATAACATCCATCGCTTTAATGCGGCCATTCTCTAACATTCATCTCTTTAATGCGGCCCTTCTTTAACATTCGTCTCTTTAATGCGGCCCTTCTCTAACATCCATCGCTTTAATGCGGCCCTTCTCTAACATCCATCGCTTTAATGCGGCCCTCTATAACATCCATCGCTTTAATGCGGCCCTTCTCTAACATCCATCGCTTTAATGCGGCCCTTCTCTAACATCCATCTCTTTAATGCGGCCCTTCTATAACATCCATCGCTTTAATGCGGCCCTTCTCTAACATCCATCGCTTTAATGCGGCCCTTCTCTAACATTCATCTCTTTAATGCGGCCCTTCTATAACATCCATCGCTTTAATGCGGCCCTTCTATAACATCCACCGCTTTAATGCGGCCCTTCTCTAACATCCATCGCTTTAATCCGGGCCTTCTATAACATTCATCGCTTTAATGCGTCCCTTCTATAACATTCATCGCTTTAATGCGGCCGTTCTCTAACATTCATCTCTTTAATTCGGCCATTCTATAACATCCATCGCTTTAATGCGGCCCTACTCTAACATTAATCTCTTTAATGCTGCCCTTCTAAAACATCCATCGCTTTAATGCGGCCCTTCTATAACATCCATCGCTTTAATGCGGCCCTTCTATAACATCCATCGCTTTAATGTTGCCCTTCTCTAACACCCATCGCCTTAATGCGGCCCTTCTATAACATCCATCGCTTTAATGCGGCCCTTCTTTAACATCCATCGCTTTAATGCGGCCCTTCTATAACATCCATCGCTTTAATGTGGGCCTTCTCTAACACCCATCGCCTTAATGCGGCCCTTCTATAACATCCATCGCTTTAATGCGGCCCTTCTATAACATCCATCGCTTTAATGCTGCCATTCGCTAACATCCATCGCTTTAATGCGGGCCTCTATAACATCTACCGTTTTAATGCGGCCCTTCTCTAACATCCATCGCTTTAATCCGGCCCTTCTATAACATCCATCGCTTTAATGCGGCCCATCTATAACATTCATCGCTTTAATGCGGCCGTTCTCTAACATTCATCTCTTTAATTCGGCCCTTCTATAACATCCATCGCTTTAATGCGGCCCTACTCTAACATTAATCTCTTTAATGCTGCCCTTCTAAAACATCCATCGCTTTAATGCGGCCCTTCTTTAACATCCATCGCTTTAATGCGGCCCTTCTATAACATCCATCGCTTTAATGCGGCCCTTCTCTAACACCCATCGCCTTAATGCGGCCCTTCTATAACATCCATCGCTTTAATGCGGCCATTCGCTAACATCCATCGCTTTAATGCGGCCCTTCTCTAACATCCAATGCTTTAATGCGGCCCTTCTCTAACATTCATCTCTTTAATGCGGCCCTAATATAACATCCATCGCTTTAATGCGGCCCTTCTCTGACATTCATCTCTTTAATGCGGCCCTTCTATAACATCCACCGCTTTAATGCGGCCCTTCGCTAACATCCATCGCATTAATGCGGCCCTTCTCTAACATCCATCTCTTTAATGCGGCCCTTCTATAACATCCATCGCTTTAATGCGACCCGTCTCTAACATCCATCGCTTTAATGCGGCCCTTCAATAGCATCCATCGCTTTAATGCGGCCCTTCTATAACATCCACCGCTTTAATGCGGCCCTTCTCTAACATCCATCGCTTTAATGTGGCCCTTCTATAACATTCATCGCTTTAATGCGGCCCTTCTATAACATTCATCGCTTTAATGCGGCCCTTCTATAACATCCATCGCTTTAATGCGACCCGTCTCTAACATCCAACGCTTTAATGCGGCCCTTCTATAGCATCCATCGCTTTAATGCGGCCCTTCTATAACATCCACCGCTTTAATGCGGCCCTTCTCTAACATCCATCGCTTTAATGTGGCCCTTCTATAACATTCATCGCTTTAATGCGGCCCTTCTATAACATTCATCGCTTTAATGCGGCCCTTCTATAACATCCACCGCTTTAATGCGGACATTGTCTAACATCCATCGCATTAATGCGGCCCTTTATAACATCCATCGCTTTAATGCGGCCCTCTATAACATCTACCGCTTTAATGCGGCCCTTCTCTAACATCCATCGCTTTATTGCAGTCCTTCTATAACATCCATCGCTTTAATGCGGCCCTTCTCTAACATCCATCGCTTTAATGCGGCCCTTCTATAACATCCATCGCTTTAATGCGGCCATTCTCTAACATTCATCTCTTTAATGCGGCCCTTCTTTAACATTCGTCTCTTTAATGCGGCCCTTCTCTAACATCCATCGCTTTAATGCGGCCCTTCTCTAACATCCATCGCTTTAATGCGGGCCTCTATAACATCCATCGCTTTAATGTGGCCCTTCTCTTACATCCATCGCTTTAATGCGGCCCTTCTCTAACATTCATCTCTTTAATGCGGCCCTTCTATAACATCCATCGCTTTAATGCGGCCCTTCTATAACATCCACCGCTTTAATGCGGCCCTTCTCTAACATCCATCGCTTTAATCCGGCCGTTCTCTAACATTCATCTCTTTAATTCGGCCCTTCTATAACATTCATCGCTTTAATGCGGCCGTTCTCTAACATTCATCTCTTTAATTCGGCCCTTCTATAACATCCATCGCTTTAATGCGGCCCTTCTTTAACATCCATCGCTTTAATGCGGCCCTTCTATAACATCCATCGCTTTAATGCGGCCCTTCTCTAACACCCATCGCCTTAATGCGGCCCTTCTATAACATCCATCGCTTTAATGCGGCCCTTCTATAACATCCATCGCTTTAATGCGGCCATTCGCTAACATCCATCGCTTTAATGCGGGCCTCTATAACATCTACCGCTTTAATGCGGCCCTTCTCTAACATCCATCGCTTTAATCCGGCCCTTCTATAACATCCATCATTTTAATGCGGCCCTTCTATAACATTCATCGCTTTAATGCGGCCGTTCTCTAACATTCATCTCTTTAATTCGGCCCTTCTATAACATTCATCGCTTTAATGCGGCCGTTTTCTAACATTCATCTCTTTAATTCGGCCCTTCTATAACATCCATCGCTTTAATGCGGCCATTCGCTAACATCCATCGCTTTAATGCGGCCCTTCTCTAACATCCAATGCTTTAATGCGGCCCTTCTCTAACATTCATCTCTTTAATGCGGCCCTAATATAACATCCATCGCTTTAATGCGGCCCTTCTCTGACATTCATCTCTTTAATGCGGCCCTTCTATAACATCCACCGCTTTAATGCGGCCCTTCGCTAACATCCATCGCATTAATGCGGCCCTTCTCTAACATCCATCTCTTTAATGCGGCCCTTCTATAACATCCATCGCTTTAATGCGACCCGTCTCTAACATCCATCGCTTTAATGCGGCCCTTCAATAGCATCCATCGCTTTAATGCGGCCCTTCTATAACATCCACCGCTTTAATGCGGCCTTTCTCTAACATCCATCGCTTTAATGTGGCCCTTCTATAACATTCATCGCTTTAATGCGGCCCTTCTATAACATTCGTCGCTTTAATGCGGCCCTTCTATAACATCCATCGCTTTAATGCGACCCGTCTCTAACATCCAACGCTTTAATGCGGCCCTTCTATAGCATCCATCGCTTTAATGCGGCCCTTCTATAACATCCACCGCTTTAATGCGGCCCTTCTCTAACATCCATCGCTTTAATGTGGCCCTTCTATAACATTCATCGCTTTAATGCGGCCCTTCTATAACATTCATCGCTTTAATGCGGCCCTTCTATAACATCCACCGCTTTAATGCGGACATTGTCTAACATCCATCGCATTAATGCGGCCCTTTCTAACATCCATCGCTTTAATGCGGCCCTCTATAACATCTACCGCTTTAATGCGGCCCTTCTCTAACATCCATCGCTTTATTGCAGTCCTTCTATAACATCCATCGCTTTAATGCGGCCCTTCTCTAACATCCATCGCTTTAATGCGGCCCTTCTATAACATCCATCGCTTTAATGCGGCCATTCTCTAACATTCATCTCTTTAATGCGGCCCTTCTTTAACATTCGTCTCTTTAATGCGGCCCTTCTCTAACATCCATCGCTTTAATGCGGCCCTTCTCTAACATCCATCGCTTTAATGCGGGCCTCTATAACATCCATCGCTTTAATGCGGCCCTTCTCTAACATCCATCGCTTTAATGCGGCCCTTCTCTAACATTCATCTCTTTAATGCGGCCCTTCTATAACATCCATCGCTTTAATGCGGCCCTTCTATAACATCCACCGCTTTAATGCGGCCCTTCTCTAACATCCATCGCTTTAATCCGGCCGTTCTCTAACATTCATCTCTTTAATTCGGCCCTTCTATAACATTCATCGCTTTAATGCGGTCGTTCTCTAACATTCATCTCTTTAATTCGGCCCTTCTATAACATCCATCGCTTTAATGCGGCCCTTCTTTAACATCCATCGCTTTAATGCGGCCCTTCTATAACATCCATCGCTTTAATGCGGCCCTTCTCTAACACCCATCGCCTTAATGCGGCCCTTCTATAACATCCATCGCTTTAATGCGGCCCTTCTATAACATCCATCGCTTTAATGCGGCCCTTCTCTAACATCCATCGCTTTAATGCGGCCCTTCTCTAACATTCATCTCTTTAATGCGGCCCTTCTATAACATCCATCGCTTTAATGCGGCCCTTCTATAACATCCACCGCTTTAATGCGGCCCTTCTCTAACATCCATCGCTTCAATCCGGCCCTTCTATAACATTCATCGCTTTAATGCGTCCCTTCTATAACATTCATCGCTTTAATGCGGCCGTTCTCTAACATTCATCTCTTTAATTCGGCCCTTCTATAACATTCATCGCTTTAATGCGGCCGTTCTCTAACATTCATCTCTTTAATTCGGCCCTTCTATAACATCCATCGCTTTAATGCGGCCCTTCTTTAACATCCATCGCTTTAATGCGGCTCTTCTATAACATCCATCGCTTTAACGCGGCCCTTCTCTAACACCCATCGCTTTAATGCGGCCCTTCTATAACATCCATCGCTTTAATGCGGCCCTTCTCTAACACCCATCGCCTTAATGCGGCCCTTCTATAACATCCATCGCTTTAATGCGGCCATTCGCTAACATCCATCGCTTTAATGCGGCCCTTCTCTAACATCCAATGCTTTAATGCGGCCCTTCTCTAACATTCATCTCTTTAATGCGGCCCTAATATAACATCCATCGCTTTAATGCGGCCCTTCTCTGACATTCATCTCTTTAATGCGGCCCTTCTATAACATCCACCGCTTTAATGCGGCCCTTCGCTAACATCCATCGCATTAATGCGGCCCTTCTCTAACATCCATCTCTTTAATGCGGCCCTTCTATAACATCCATCGCTTTAATGCGACCCGTCTCTAACATCCATCGCTTTAATGCGGCCCTTCAATAGCATCCATCGCTTTAATGCGGCCCTTCTATAACATCCACCGCTTTAATGCGGCCCTTCTCTAACATCCATCGCTTTAATGTGGCCCTTCTATAACATTCATCGCTTTAATGCGGCCCTTCTATAACATTCATCGCTTTAATGCGGCCCTTCTATAACATCCATCGCTTTAATGCGACCCGTCTCTAACATCCAACGCTTTAATGCGGCCCTTCTATAGCATCCATCGCTTTAATGCGGCCCTTCTATAACATCCACCGCTTTAATGCGGCCCTTCTCTAACATCCATCGCTTTAATGTGGCTCTTCTATAACATTCATCGCTTTAATGCGGCCCTTCTATAACATTCATCGCTTTAATGCGGCCCTTCTATAACATCCACCGCTTTAATGCGGACATTGTCTAACATCCATCGCATTAATGCGGCCCTTTCTAACATCCATCGCTTTAATGCGGCCCTCTATAACATCTACCGCTTTAATGCGGCCCTTCTCTAACATCCATCGCTTTATTGCAGTCCTTCTATAACATCCATCGCTTTAATGCGGCCCTTCTCTAACATCCATCGCTTTAATGCGGCCCTTCTATAACATCCATCGCTTTAATGCGGCCATTCTCTAACATTCATCTCTTTAATGCGGCCCTTCTTTAACATTCGTCTCTTTAATGCGGCCCTTCTCTAACATCCATCGCTTTAATGCGGCCCTTCTCTAACATCCATCGCTTTAATGCGGGCCTCTATAACATCCATCGCTTTAATGTGGCCCTTCTCTTACATCCATCGCTTTAATGCGGCCCTTCTCTAACATTCATCTCTTTAATGCGGCCCTTCTATAACATCCATCGCTTTAATGCGGCCCTTCTATAACATCCACTGCTTTAATGCGGCCCTTCTCTAACATCCATCGCTTTAATCCGGCCGTTCTCTAACATTCATCTCTTTAATTCGGCCCTTCTATAACATTCATCGCTTTAATGCGGCCGTTCTCTAACATTCATCTCTTTAATTCGGCCCTTCTATAACATCCATCGCTTTAATGCGGCCCTTCTTTAACATCCATCGCTTTAATGCGGCCCTTCTTTAACATCCATCGCTTTAATGCGGCCCTTCTATAACATCCATCGCTTTAATGCGTCCCTTCTATAACATTCATCGCTTTAATGCGGCCGTTCTCTAACATTCATCTCTTTAATTCGGCCCTTCTATAACATTCATCGCTTTAATGCGGCCGTTCTCTAACATTCATCTCTTTAATGCGGCCCTAATATAACATCCATCGCTTTAATGCGGCCCTTCTCTGACATTCATCTCTTTAATGCGGCCCTTCTATAACATCCACCGCTTTAATGCGGCCCTTCGCTAACATCCATCGCATTAATGCGGCCCTTCTCTAACATTCATCTCTTTAATGCGGCCCTTCTATAACATCCATCGCTTTAATGCGACCCGTCTCTAACATCCATCGCTTTAATGCGGCCCTTCTATAGCATCCATCGCTTTAATGCGGCCCTTCTATAACATCCACCGCTTTAATGCGGCCCTTCTCTAACATCCATCGCTTTAATGTGGCCCTTCTATAACATTCATCGCTTTAATGCGGCCCTTCTATAACATTCATCGCTTTAATGCGGCCCTTCTATAACATCCACCGCTTTAATGCGGCCCTTCTATAACATCCACCGCTTTAATGCGGACCTTGTCTAACATCCATCGCATTAATGCGGCCCTTCTCTAACATCCATCGCTTTAATGCGGCCCTCTATAACATCTACCGCTTTAATGCGGCCCTTCTCTAACATCCATCGCTTTATTGCAGTCCTTCTATAATATCCATCGCTTTAATGCGGCCCTTCTCTAACATCCATCGCTTTAATGCGGCCCTTCTATAACATCCATCGCTTTAATGCGGCCATTCTCTAACATTCATCTCTTTAATGCGGCCCTTCTTTAACATTCGTCTCTTTAATGCGGCCCTTCTCTAACATCCATCGCTTTAATGCGGCCCTTCTCTAACATCCATCGCTTTAATGCGGCCCTCTATAACATCCATCGCTTTAATGCGGCCCTTCTCTAACATCCATCGCTTTAATGCGGCCCTTCTCTAACATCCATCTCTTTAAAGCGGCCCTTCTATAACATCCATCGCTTTAATGCGGCCCTTCTCTAACATCCATCGCTTTAATGCGGCCCTTCTCTAACATTCATCTCTTTAATGCGGCCCTTCTATAACATCCATCGCTTTAATGCGGCCCTTCTATAACATCCACCGCTTTAATGCGGCCCTTCTCTAACATCCATCGCTTTAATCCGGGCCTTCTATAACATTCATCGCTTTAATGCGTCCCTTCTATAACATTCATCGCTTTAATGCGGCCGTTCTCTAACATTCATCTCTTTAATTCGGCCATTCTATAACATCCATCGCTTTAATGCGGCCCTACTCTAACATTAATCTCTTTAATGCTGCCCTTCTAAAACATCCATCGCTTTAATGCGGCCCTTCTATAACATCCATCGCTTTAATGCGGCCCTTCTATAACATCCATCGCTTTAATGTGGCCCTTCTCTAACACCCATCGCCTTAATGCGGCCCTTCTATAACATCCATCGCTTTAATGCGGCCCTTCTTTAACATCCATCGCTTTAATGCGGCCCTTCTATAACATCCATCGCTTTAATGTGGGCCTTCTCTAACACCCATCGCCTTAATGCGGCCCTTCTATAACATCCATCGCTTTAATGCGGCCCTTCTATAACATCCATCGCTTTAATGCTGCCATTCGCTAACATCCATCGCTTTAATGCGGGCCTCTATAACATCTACCGTTTTAATGCGGCCCTTCTCTAACATCCGTCGCTTTAATCCGGCCCTTCTATAACATCCATCGCTTTAATGCGGCCCTTCTATAACATTCATCGCTTTAATGCGGCCGTTCTCTTACATTCATCTCTTTAATTCGGCCCTTCTATAACATCCATCGCTTTAATGCGGCCCTACTCTAACATTAATCTCTTTAATGCTGCCCTTCTAAAACATCCATCGCTTTAATGCGGCCCTTCTTTAACATCCATCGCTTTAATGCGGCCCTTCTATAACATCCATCGCTTTAATGCGGCCCTTCTCTAACACCCATCGCCTTAATGCGGCCCTTCTATAACATCCATCGCTTTAATGCGGCCATTCGCTAACATCCATCGCTTTAATGCGGCCCTTCTCTAACATCCAATGCTTTAATGCGGCCCTTCTCTAACATTCATCTCTTTAATGCGGCCCTAATATAACATCCATCGCTTTAATGCGGCCCTTCTCTGACATTCATCTCTTTAATGCGGCCCTTCTATAACATCCACCGCTTTAATGCGGCCCTTCGCTAACATCCATCGCATTAATGCGGCCCTTCTCTAACATCCATCTCTTTAATGCGGCCCTTCTATAACATCCATCGCTTTAATGCGACCCGTCTCTAACATCCATCGCTTTAATGCGGCCCTTCAATAGCATCCATCGCTTTAATGCGGCCCTTCTATAACATCCACCGCTTTAATGCGGCCCTTCTCTAACATCCATCGCTTTAATGTGGCCCTTCTATAACATTCATCGCTTTAATGCGGCCCTTCTATAACATTCATCGCTTTAATGCGGCCCTTCTATAACATCCATCGCTTTAATGCGACCCGTCTCTAACATCCAACGCTTTAATGCGGCCCTTCTATAGCATCCATCGCTTTAATGCGGCCCTTCTATAACATCCACCGCTTTAATGCGGCCCTTCTCTAACATGCATCGCTTTAATGTGGCCCTTCTATAACATTCATCGCTTTAATGCGGCCCTTCTATAACATTCATCGCTTTAATGCGGCCCTTCTATAACATCCACCGCTTTAATGCGGACATTGTCTAACATCCATCGCATTAATGCGGCCCTTTCTAACATCCATCGCTTTAATGCGGCCCTCTATAACATCTACCGCTTTAATGCGGCCCTTCTCTAACATCCATCGCTTTATTGCAGTCCTTCTATAACATCCATCGCTTTAATGCGGCCCTTCTCTAACATCCATCGCTTTAATGCGGCCCTTCTATAACATCCATCGCTTTAATGCGGCCATTCTCTAACATTCATCTCTTTAATGCGGCCCTTCTTTAACATTCGTCTCTTTAATGCGGCCCTTCTCTAACATCCATCGCTTTAATGCGGCCCTTCTCTAACATCCATCGCTTTAATGCGGGCATCTATAACATCCATCGCTTTAATGTGGCCCTTCTCTTACATCCATCGCTTTAATGCGGCCCTTCTCTAACATTCATCTCTTTAATGCGGCCCTTCTATAACATCCATCGCTTTAATGCGGCCCTTCTATAACATCCACCGCTTTAATGCGGCCCTTCTCTAACATCCATCGCTTTAATCCGGCCGTTCTCTAACATTCATCTCTTTAATTCGGCCCTTCTATAACATTCATCGCTTTAATGCGGCCGTTCTCTAACATTCATCTCTTTAATTCGGCCCTTCTATAACATCCATCGCTTTAATGCGGCCCTTCTTTAACATCCATCGCTTTAATGCGGCCCTTCTATAACATCCATCGCTTTAATGCGGCCCTTCTCTAACACCCATCGCCTTAATGCGGCCCTTCTATAACATCCATCGCTTTAATGCGGCCCTTCTATAACATCCATCGCTTTAATGCGGCCATTCGCTAACATCCATCGCTTTAATGCGGGCCTCTATAACATCTACCGCTTTAATGCGGCCCTTCTCTAACATCCATCGCTTTAATCCGGCCCTTCTATAACATCCATCATTTTAATGCGGCCCTTCTATAACATTCATCGCTTTAATGCGGCCGTTCTCTAACATTCATCTCTTTAATTCGGCCCTTCTATAACATTCATCGCTTTAATGCGGCCGTTTTCTAACATTCATCTCTTTAATTCGGCCCTTCTATAACATCCATCGCTTTAATGCGGCCATTCGCTAACATCCATCGCTTTAATGCGGCCCTTCTCTAACATCCAATGCTTTAATGCGGCCCTTCTCTAACATTCATCTCTTTAATGCGGCCCTAATATAACATCCATCGCTTTAATGCGGCCCTTCTCTGACATTCATCTCTTTAATGCGGCCCTTCTATAACATCCACCGCTTTAATGCGGCCCTTCGCTAACATCCATCGCATTAATGCGGCCCTTCTCTAACATCCATCTCTTTAATGCGGCCCTTCTATAACATCCATCGCTTTAATGCGACCCGTCTCTAACATCCATCGCTTTAATGCGGCCCTTCAATAGCATCCATCGCTTTAATGCGGCCCTTCTATAACATCCACCGCTTTAATGCGGCCTTTCTCTAACATCCATCGCTTTAATGTGGCCCTTCTATAACATTCATCGCTTTAATGCGGCCCTTCTATAACATTCATCGCTTTAATGCGGCCCTTCTATAACATCCATCGCTTTAATGCGACCCGTCTCTAACATCCAACGCTTTAATGCGGCCCTTCTATAGCATCCATCGCTTTAATGCGGCCCTTCTATAACATCCACCGCTTTAATGCGGCCCTTCTCTAACATCCATCGCTTTAATGTGGCCCTTCTATAACATTCATCGCTTTAATGCGGCCCTTCTATAACATTCATCGCTTTAATGCGGCCCTTCTATAACATCCACCGCTTTAATGCGGACATTGTCTAACATCCATCGCATTAATGCGGCCCTTTCTAACATCCATCGCTTTAATGCGGCCCTCTATAACATCTACCGCTTTAATGCGGCCCTTCTCTAACATCCATCGCTTTATTGCAGTCCTTCTATAACATCCATCGCTTTAATGCGGCCCTTCTCTAACATCCATCGCTTTAATGCGGCCCTTCTATAACATCCATCGCTTTAATGCGGCCATTCTCTAACATTCATCTCTTTAATGCGGCCCTTCTTTAACATTCGTCTCTTTAATGCGGCCCTTCTCTAACATCCATCGCTTTAATGCGGCCCTTCTCTAACATCCATCGCTTTAATGCGGGCCTCTATAACATCCATCGCTTTAATGCGGCCCTTCTCTAACATCCATCGCTTTAATGCGGCCCTTCTCTAACATTCATCTCTTTAATGCGGCCCTTCTATAACATCCATCGCTTTAATGCGGCCCTTCTATAACATCCACCGCTTTAATGCGGCCCTTCTCTAACATCCATCGCTTTAATCCGGCCGTTCTCTAACATTCATCTCTTTAATTCGGCCCTTCTATAACATTCATCGCTTTAATGCGGCCGTTCTCTAACATTCATCTCTTTAATTCGGCCCTTCTATAACATCCATCGCTTTAATGCGGCCCTTCTTTAACATCCATCGCTTTAATGCGGCCCTTCTATAACATCCATCGCTTTAATGCGGCCCTTCTCTAACACCCATCGCCTTAATGCGGCCCTTCTATAACATCCATCGCTTTAATGCGGCCCTTCTATAACATCCATCGCTTTAATGCGGCCCTTCTCTAACATCCATCGCTTTAATGCGGCCCTTCTCTAACATTCATCTCTTTAATGCGGCCCTTCTATAACATCCATCGCTTTAATGCGGCCCTTCTATAACATCCACCGCTTTAATGCGGCCCTTCTCTAACATCCATCGCTTCAATCCGGCCCTTCTATAACATTCATCGCTTTAATGCGTCCCTTCTATAACATTCATCGCTTTAATGCGGCCGTTCTCTAACATTCATCTCTTTAATTCGGCCCTTCTATAACATTCATCGCTTTAATGCGGCCGTTCTCTAACATTCATCTCTTTAATTCGGCCCTTCTATAACATCCATCGCTTTAATGCGGCCCTTCTTTAACATCCATCGCTTTAATGCGGCTCTTCTATAACATCCATCGCTTTAACGCGGCCCTTCTCTAACACCCATCGCCTTAATGCGGCCCTTCTATAACATCCATCGCTTTAATGCGGCCCTTCTTTAACATCCATCGCTTTAATGCGGCCCTTCTATAACATCCATCGCTTTAATGCGGCCCTTCTCTAACACCCATCGCCTTAATGCGGCCCTTCTATAACATCCATCGCTTTAATGCGGCCCTTCTATAACATCCATCGCTTTAATGCGGCCATTCGCTAACATCCATCGCTTTAATGCGGGCCTCTATAACATCCACCGCTTTAATGCGGCCCTTCTCTAACATCCATCGCTTTAATCCGGCCATTCTATAACATCCATCGCTTTAATGCGGCCCTTCTATAACATTCATCGCTTTAATGCGGCCGTTCTCTAACATTCATCTCTTTAATTCGGCCATTCTATAACATCCATCGCTTTAATGCGGCCCTTCTTTAACATCCATCGCTTTAATACGGCCCTTCTCTAACACCCATCGCCTTAATGCGGCCCTTCTATAACATCCATCGCTTTAATGCGGCCATTCGCTAACATCCATCGCTTTAATGCGGGCCTCTATAACATACATCGCTTTAATGCGGCCCTTCTCTAACATCCATCGCTTTAATGCGGCCCTTCTCTAACATTCATCTCTTTAATGCGGCCCTTCTATAACATCCATCGCTTTAATGCGGCCCTTCTATAACATCCACCGCTTTAATGCGGCCCTTCTCTAACATCCATCGCTTTAATCCGGCCCTTCTAAAACATTCATCGCTTTAATGCGGCCGTTCTCTAACATTCATCTCTTTAATTCGGCCCTTCTATAACATTCATCGCTTTAATGCGGCCGTTCTCTAACATTCATCTCTTTAATGCGGCCCTAATATAACATCCATCGCTTTAATGCGGCCCTTCTCTGACATTCATCTCTTTAATGCGGCCCTTCTATAACATCCACCGCTTTAATGCGGCCCTTCGCTAACATCCATCGCATTAATGCGGCCCTTCTCTAACATTCATCTCTTTAATGCGGCCCTTCTATAACATCCATCGCTTTAATGCGACCCGTCTCTAACATCCAACGCTTTAATGCGGCCCTTCTATAGCATCCATCGCTTTAATGCGGCCCTTCTATAACATCCACCGCTTTAATGCGGCCCTTCTCTAACATCCATCGCTTTAATGTGGCCCTTCTATAACATTCATCGCTTTAATGCGGCCCTTCTATAACATTCATCGCTTTAATGCGGCCCTTCTATAACATCCACCGCTTTAATGCGGACCTTGTCTAACATCCATCGCATTAATGCGGCCCTTCTCTAACATCCATCGCTTTAATGCGGCCCTCTATAACATCTACCGCTTTAATGCGGCCCTTCTCTAACATCCATCGCTTTATTGCAGTCCTTCTATAACATCCATCGCTTTAATGCGGCCCTTCTCTAACATCCATCGCTTTAATGCGGCCCTTCTATAACATCCATCGCTTTAATGCGGCCATTCTCTAACATTCATCTCTTTAATGCGGCCCTTCTTTAACATTCGTCTCTTTAATGCGGCCCTTCTCTAACATCCATCGCTTTAATGCGGCCCTTCTCTAACATCCATCGCTTTAATGCGGCCCTCTATAACATCCATCGCTTTAATGCGGCCCTTCTCTAACATCCATCGCTTTAATGCGGCCCTTCTCTAACATCCATCTCTTTAATGCGGCCCTTCTATAACACCCATCGCTTTAATGCGGCCCTTCTCTAACATCCATCGCTTTAATGCGGCCCTTCTCTAACATTCATCTCTTTAATGCGGCCCTTCTATAACATCCATCGCTTTAATGCGGCCCTTCTATAACATCCACCGCTTTAATGCGGCCCTTCTCTAACATCCATCGCTTTAATCCGGGCCTTCTATAACATTCATCGCTTTAATGCGTCCCTTCTATAACATTCATCGCTTTAATGCTGCCGTTCTCTAACATTCATCTCTTTAATTCGGCCATTCTATAACATCCATCGCTTTAATGCGGCCCTACTCTAACATTAATCTCTTTTTTTGCTGCCCTTCTAAAACATCCATCGCTTTAATGCGGTCCTTCTATAACATTATCGCTTTAATGCGGCCCTTCTATAACATCCATCGCTTTAATGTGGCCCTTCTCTAACACCCATCGCCTTAATGCGGCCCTTCTATAACATCCATCGCTTTAATGCGGCCCTTCTTTAACATCCATCGCTTTAATGCGGCCCTTCTATAACATCCATCGCTTTAATGTGGGCCTTCTCTAACACCCATCGCCTTAATGAGGCCCTTCTATAACATCCATCGCTTTAATGCGGCCCTTCTATAACATCCATCGCTTTAATGCGGCCATTCGCTAACATCCATCGCTTTAATGCGGGCCTCTATAACATCTACCGTTTTAATGCGGCCCTTCTCTAACATCCATCGCTTTAATCCGGCCCTTCTATAACATCCATCGCTTTAATGCGGCCCTTCTATAACATTCATCGCTTTAATGCGGCCGTTCTCTAACATTCATCTCTTTAATTCGGCCCTTCTATAACATCCATCGCTTTAATGCGGCCCTACTCTAACATTAATCTCTTTTTTTGCTGCCCTTCTAAAACATCCATCGCTTTAATGCGGCCCTTCTATAACATCCATCGCTTTAATGCGGCCCTTCTATAACATCAATCGCTTTAATGCGGCCCTTCTATAACATCCATCGCTTTAATGCGGCCCTTCTCTAACACCCATCGCTTTAATGTGGCCCTTCTATAACATTCATCGCTTTAATGCGGCCCTTCTATAACATTCATCGCTTTAATGCGGCCCTTCTATAACATCCATCGCTTTAATGCGACCCGTCTCTAACATCCAACGCTTTAATGCGGCCCTTCTATAGCATCCATCGCTTTAATGCGGCCCTTCTATAACATCCACCGCTTTAATGCGGCCCTTCTCTAACATCCATCGCTTTAATGTGGCCCTTCTATAACATTCATCGCTTTAATGCGGCCCTTCTATAACATTCATCGCTTTAATGCGGCCCTTCTATAACATCCACCGCTTTAATGCGGACATTGTCTAACATCCATCGCATTAATGCGGCCCTTTCTAACATCCATCGCTTTAATGCGGGCCTCTATAACATCCATCGCTTTAATGCGGCCCTTCTCTAACATCCATCGCTTTAATGCGGCCCTTCTCTAACATTCATCTCTTTAATGCGGCCCTTCTATAACATCCATCGCTTTAATTCGGCCCTTCTATAACATCCACCGCTTTAATGCGGCCCTTCTCTAACATCCATCGCTTTAATCCGGCCGTTCTCTAACATTCATCTCTTTAATTCGGCCCTTCTATAACATTCATCGCTTTAATGCGGCCGTTCTCTAACATTCATCTCTTTAATTCGGCCCTTCTATAACATCCATCGCTTTAATGCGGCCCTTCTTTAACATCCATCGCTTTAATGCGGCCCTTCTATAACATCCATCGCTTTAATGCGGCCCTTCTCTAACACCCATCGCCTTAATGCGGCCCTTCTATAACATCCATCGCTTTAATGCGGCCCTTCTATAACATCCATCGCTTTAATGCGGCCATTCGCTAACATCCATCGCTTTAATGTGGGCCTCTATAACATCTACCGCTTTAATGCGGCCCTTCTCTAACATCCATCGCTTTAATCCGGCCCTTCTGTAACATCCATCGCTTTAATGCGGCCCTTCTATAACATTCATCGCTTTAATGCGGCCGTTCTCTAACATTCATCTCTTTAATTCGGCCCTTCTATAACATTCATCGCTTTAATGCGGCCGTTTTCTAACATTCATCTCTTTAATTCGGCCCTTCTATAACATTCATCGCTTTAATGCGGCCGTTCTCTAACATTCATCTCTTTAATTCGGCCCTTCTATAACATCCATCGCTTTAATGCGGCCCTTCTTTAACATCCGTCGCTTTAATGCGGCCCTTCTATAACATCCATCGCTTTAATGCGGCCCTTCTCTAACACCCATCGCCTTAATGCGGCCCTTCTATAACATCCATCGCTTTAATGCGGCCCTTCTATAACATCCATCGCTTTAATGCGGCCCTTCTTTAACATCCATCGCTTTAATGCGGCCCTTCTATAACATCCATCGCTTTAATGTGGGCCTTCTCTAACACCCATCGCCTTAATGCGGCCCTTCTATAACATCCATCGCTTTAATGCGGCCCTTCTATAACATCCATCGCTTTAATGCGGCCATTCGCTAACATCCATCGCTTTAATGCGGGCCTCTATAACATCTACCGTTTTAATGCGGCCCTTCTCTAACATCCATCGCTTTAATCCGGCCCTTCTATAACATCCATCGCTTTAATGCGGCCCTTCTATAACATTCATCGCTTTAATGCGGCCGTTCTCTAACATTCATCTCTTTAATTCGGCCCTTCTATAACATCCATCGCTTTAATGCGGCCCTACACTAACATTAATCTCTTTAATGCTGCCCTTCTAAAACATCCATCGCTTTAATGCGGCCCTTCTATAACATCCATCGCTTTAATGCGGCCCTTCTCTAACACCCATCGCCTTAATGCGTCCCTTCTATAACATCCATCGCTTTAATGCGGCCATTCGCTAACATCCATCGCTTTAATGCGGCCCTTCTCTAACATCCATCGCTTTAATGCGGCCCTTCTCTAACATTCATCTCTTTATTGCGGCCCTTCTATAACATCCATCGCTTTAATGCGGCCTTTCTATAACATCCACCGCTTTAATGCGGCCCTTCTCTAACATCCATCGCTTTAATCCGGCCCTTCTATAACATTCATCGCTTTAATGCGTCCCTTCTATAACATTCATTGCTTTAATGCGGCCGTTCTCTAACATTCATCTCTTTAATTCGGCCCTTCTATAACATTCATCGCTTTAATGCGGCCGTTCTCTAACATTCATCTCTTTCATTCGGCCCTTCAATAACATCCATCGCTTTAATGCGGCCCTTCTTTAACATCCATCGCTTTAATGCGGCCCTTCTATAACATCCATCGCTTTAATGCGGCCCTTCTCTAACACCCATCGCCTTAATGCGGCCCTTCTATAACATCCAACTCTTAAATGCGGCCCTTCTATAACATCCATCGCTTTAATGCGTCCATTCGCTAAAATCCATCGCTTTAATGCGGGCCTCTATAACATCCACCGCTTTAATGCGGCCCTTCTCTAACATCCATCGCTTTAATCCGGCCCTTCTATAACATCCATCGCTTTAATGCGGCCCTTCTATAACATTCATCTCTTTAATTCGGCCCTTCTATAACATACATCGCTTTAATGCGGCCCTACTCTAACATTAATCTCTTTAATGATGCCCTTCTAAAACATCCATCGCTTTAATGCGGCCCTTCTTTAACATGCATCGCTTTAATGCGGCCCTTCTATAACATCCATCGCTTTAATGCGGCCCTTCTCTAACACCCATCGCCTTAATGCGGCCCTTCTATAACATCCATCGCTTTAATGCGGCCATTCGCTAACATCTATCGCTTTAATGCGGGCCTCTATAACATCCATCGCTTTAATGCGGCCCTTCTCTAACATCCATCGCTTTAATGCGGCCCTTCTCTAACATTCATCTCTTTAATGCGGCCCTTCTATAACATCCATCGCTTTAATGCGGCCCTTCTATAACATCCACCGCTTTAATGCGGCCCTTCTCTAACATCCATCGCTTTAATCCGGCCCTTCTATAACATTCATCGCTTTAATGCGTCCCTTCTATAACATTCATCGCTTTAATGCGGCCGTTCTCTAACATTCATCTCTTTAATTCGGCCCTTCTATAACATTCATCGCTTTAATGCGGCCGTTCTCTAACATTCATCTCTTTAATGCGGCCCTAATATAACATCCATCGCTTTAATGCGGCCCTTCTCTGACATTCATCTCTTTAATGCGGCCCTTCTATAACATCCACCGCTTTAATGCGGCCCTTCGCTAACATCCATCGCATTAATGCGGCCCTTCTCTAACATTCATCTCTTTAATGCGGCCCTTCTATAACATCCATCGCTTTAATGCGACCCGTCTCTAACATCCAACGCTTTAATGCGGCCCTTCTATAGCATCCATCGCTGTAATGCGGCCCTTCTATAACATCCACCGCTTTAATGCGGCCCTTCTCTAACATCCATCGCTTTAATGTGGCCCTTCTATAACATTCATCGCTTTAATGCGGCCCTTCTATAACATTCATCGCTTTAATGCGGCCCTTCTATAACATCCACCGCTTTAATGCGGACCTTGTCTAACATCCATCGCATTAATGCGGCCCTTCTCTAACATCCATCGCTTTAATGCGGCCCTCTATAACATCTACCGCTTTAATGCGGCCCTTCTCTAACATCCATCGCTTTATTGCAGTCCTTCTATAACATCCATCGCTTTAATGCGGCCCTTCTCTAACATCCATCGCTTTAATGCGGCCCTTCTATAACATCCATCGCTTTAATGCGGCCATTCTCTAACATTCATCTCTTTAATGCGGCCCTTCTTTAACATTCGTCTCTTTAATGCGGCCCTTCTCTAACATCCATCGCTTTAATGCGGCCCTTCTCTAACATCCATCGCTTTAATGCGGCCCTCTATAACATCCATCGCTTTAATGCGGCCCTTCTCTAACATCCATCGCTTTAATGCGGCCCTTCTCTAACATCCATCTCTTTAATGCGGCCCTTCTATAACACCCATCGCTTTAATGCGGCCCTTCTCTAACATCCATCGCTTTAATGCGGCCCTTCTCTAACATTCATCTCTTTAATGCGGCCCTTCTATAACATCCATCGCTTTAATGCGGCCCTTCTATAACATCCACCGCTTTAATGCGGCCCTTCTCTAACATCCATCGCTTTAATCCGGGCCTTCTATAACATTCATCGCTTTAATGCGTCCCTTCTATAACATTCATCGCTTTAATGCTGCCGTTCTCTAACATTCATCTCTTTAATTCGGCCATTCTATAACATCCATCGCTTTAATGCGGCCCTACTCTAACATTAATCTCTTTTTTTGCTGCCCTTCTAAAACATCCATCGCTTTAATGCGGCCCTTCTATAACATCCATCGCTTTAATGCGGCCCTTCTATAACATCCATCGCTTTAATGTGGCCCTTCTCTAACACCCATCGCCTTAATGCGGCCCTTCTATAACATCCATCGCTTTAATGCGGCCCTTCTTTAACATCCATCGCTTTAATGCGGCCCTTCTATAACATCCATCGCTTTAATGTGGGCCTTCTCTAACACCCATCGCCTTAATGAGGCCCTTCTATAACATCCATCGCTTTAATGCGGCCCTTCTATAACATCCATCGCTTTAATGCGGCCATTCGCTAACATCCATCGCTTTAATGCGGGCCTCTATAACATCTACCGTTTTAATGCGGCCCTTCTCTAACATCCATCGCTTTAATCCGGCCCTTCTATAACATCCATCGCTTTAATGCGGCCCTTCTATAACATTCATCGCTTTAATGCGGCCGTTCTCTAACATTCATCTCTTTAATTCGGCCCTTCTATAACATCCATCGCTTTAATGCGGCCCTACTCTAACATTAATCTCTTTTTTTGCTGCCCTTCTAAAACATCCATCGCTTTAATGCGGCCCTTCTATAACATCCATCGCTTTAATGCGGCCCTTCTATAACATCAATCGCTTTAATGCGGCCCTTCTATAACATCCATCGCTTTAATGCGGCCCTTCTCTAACACCCATCGCTTTAATGTGGCCCTTCTATAACATTCATCGCTTTAATGCGGCCCTTCTATAACATTCATCGCTTTAATGCGGCCCTTCTATAACATCCATCGTTTTAATGCGACCCGTCTCTAACATCCAACGCTTTAATGCGGCCCTTCCATAGCATCCATCGCTTTAATGCGGCCCTTCTATAACATCCACCGCTTTAATGCGGCCCTTCTCTAAAATCCATCGCTTTAATGTGGCCCTTCTATAACATTCATCGCTTTAATGCGGCCCTTCTATAACATTCATCGCTTTAATGCGGCCCTTCTATAACATCCACCGCTTTAATGCGGACATTGTCTAACATCCATCGCATTAATGCGGCCCTTTCTAACATCCATCGCTTTAATGCGGGCCTCTATAACATCCATCGCTTTAATGCGGCCCTTCTCTAACATCCATCGCTTTAATGCGGCCCTTCTCTAACATTCATCTCTTTAATGCGGCCCTTCTATAACATCCATCGCTTTAATGCGGCCCTTCTATAACATCCACCGCTTTAATGCGGCCCTTCTCTAACATCCATCGCTTTAATCCGGCCGTTCTCTAACATTCATCTCTTTAATTCGGCCCTTCTATAACATTCATCGCTTTAATGCGGCCGTTCTCTAACATTCATCTCTTTAATTCGGCCCTTCTATAACATCCATCGCTTTAATGCGGCCCTTCTCTAACATTCATCTCTTTAATGCGGCCCTTCTATAACATCCATCGCTTTAATGCGGCCCTTCTATAACATCCACCGCTTTAATGCGGCCCTTCTCTAACATCCATCGCTTTAATCCGGCCGTTCTCTAACATTCATCTCTTTAATTCGGCCCTTCTATAACATTCATCGCTTTAATTCGGCCCTTCTATAACATACATCGCTTTAATGCGGCCCTACTCTAACATTAATCTCTTTAATGATGCCCTTCTAAAACATCCATCGCTTTAATGCGGCCCTTCTTTAACATGCATCGCTTTAATGCGGCCCTTCTATAACATCCATCGCTTTAATGCGGCCCTTCTCTAACACCCATCGCCTTAATGCGGCCCTTCTATAACATCCATCGCTTTAATGCGGCCATTCGCTAACATCTATCGCTTTAATGCGGGCCTCTATAACATCCATCGCTTTAATGCGGCCCTTCTCTAACATCCATCGCTTTAATGCGGCCCTTCTCTAACATTCATCTCTTTAATGCGGCCCTTCTATAACATCCATCGCTTTAATGCGGCCCTTCTATAACATCCACCGCTTTAATGCGGCCCTTCTCTAACATCCATCGCTTTAATCCGGCCCTTCTATAACATTCATCGCTTTAATGCGTCCCTTCTATAACATTCATCGCTTTAATGCGGCCGTTCTCTAACATTCATCTCTTTAATTCGGCCCTTCTATAACATTCATCGCTTTAATGCGGCCGTTCTCTAACATTCATCTCTTTAATGCGGCCCTAATATAACATCCATCGCTTTAATGCGGCCCTTCTCTGACATTCATCTCTTTAATGCGGCCCTTCTATAACATCCACCGCTTTAATGCGGCCCTTCGCTAACATCCATCGGATTAATGCGGCCCTTCTCTAACATTCATCTCTTTAATGCGGCCCTTCTATAACATCCATCGCTTTAATGCGACCCGTCTCTAACATCCAACGCTTTAATGCGGCCCTTCTATAACATCCACCGCTTTAATGCGGCCCTTCTCTAACATCCATCGCTTTAATGCGGCCCTTCTATAACATTCATCGCTTTAATGCGGCCCTTCTATAACATTCATCGCTTTAATGCGGCCCTTCTATAACATCCACCGCTTTAATGCGGACCTTGTCTAACATCCATCGCATTAATGCGGCCCTTCTCTAACATCCATCGCTTTAATGCGGCCCTCTATAACATCTACCGCTTTAATGCGGCCCTTCTCTAACATCCATCGCTTTATTGCAGTCCTTCTATAACATCCATCGCTTTAATGCGGCCCTTCTCTAACATCCATCGCTTTAATGCGGCCCTTCTATAACATCCATCGCTTTAATGCGGCCATTCTCTAACATTCATCTCTTTAATGCGGCCCTTCTTTAACATTCGTCTCTTTAATGCGGCCCTTCTCTAACATCCATCGCTTTAATGCGGCCCTTCTCTAACATCCATCGCTTTAATGCGGCCCTCTATAACATCCATCGCTTTAATGCGGCCCTTCCTCTAACATCCATCGCTTTAATGCGGCCCTTCTCTAACATCCATCTCTTTAATGCGGCCCTTCTATAACACCCATCGCTTTAATGCGGCCCTTCTCTAACATCCATCGCTTTAATGCGGCCCTTCTCTAACATTCATCTCTTTAATGCGGCCCTTCTATAACATCCATCGCTTTAATGCGGCCCTTCTATAACATCCACCGCTTTAATGCGGCACTTCTCTAACATCCATCGCTTTAATCCGGGCCTTCTATAACATTCATCGCTTTAATGCGTCCCTTCTATAACATTCATCGCTTTAATGCTGCCGTTCTCTAACATTCATCTCTTTAATTCGGCCGTTCTATAACATCCATCGCTTTAATGCGGCCCTACTCTAACATTAATCTCTTTTTTTGCTGCCCTTCTAAAACATCCATCGCTTTAATGCGGCCCTTCTATAACATCCATCGCTTTAATGCGGCCCTTCTATAACATCCATCGCTTTAATGTGGCCCTTCTCTAACACCCATCGCCTTAATGCGGCCCTTCTATAACATCCATCGCTTTAATGCGGCCCTTCTTTAACATCCATCGCTTTAATGCGGCCCTTCTATAACATCCATCGCTTTAATGTGGGCCTTCTCTAACACCCATCGCCTTAATGAGGCCCTTCTATAACATCCATCGCTTTAATGCGGCCCTTCTATAACATCCATCGCTTTAATGCGGCCATTCGCTAACATCCATCGCTTTAATGCGGGCCTCTATAACATCTACCGTTTTAATGCGGCCCTTCTCTAACATCCATCGCTTTAATCCGGCCCTTCTATAACATCCATCGCTTTAATGCGGCCCTTCTATAACATTCATCGCTTTAATGCGGCCGTTCTCTAACATTCATCTCTTTAATTCGGCCCTTCTATAACATCCATCGCTTTAATGCGGCCCTACTCTAACATTAATCTCTTTTTTTGCTGCCCTTCTAAAACATCCATCGCTTTAATGCGGCCCTTCTATAACATCCATCGCTTTAATGCGGCCCTTCTATAACATCAATCGCTTTAATGCGGCCCTTCTATAACATCCATCGCTTTAATGCGGCCCTTCTCTAACACCCATCGCTTTAATGTGGCCCTTCTATAACATTCATCGCTTTAATGCGGCCCTTCTATAACATTCATCGCTTTAATGCGGCCCTTCTATAACATCCATCGCTTTAATGCGACCCGTCTCTAACATCCAACGCTTTAATGCGGCCCTTCTATAGCTTCCATCGCTTTAATGCGGCCCTTCTATAACATCCACCGCTTTAATGCGGCCCTTCTCTAAAATCCATCGCTTTAATGTGGCCCTTCTATAACATTCATCGCTTTAATGCGGCCCTTCTATAACATCCACCGCTTTAATGCGGACATTGTCTAACATCCATCGCATTAATGCGGCCCTTTCTAACATCCATCGCTTTAATGCGGGCCTCTATAACATCCATCGCTTTAATGCGGCCCTTCTCTAACATCCATCGCTTTAAT
The DNA here is from genome assembly GCA_028673005.1 of Tanypteryx hageni. Classification (NCBI taxonomy): domain Eukaryota; kingdom Metazoa; phylum Arthropoda; class Insecta; order Odonata; family Petaluridae; genus Tanypteryx; species Tanypteryx hageni. Next base: position 10,308,561 of record CM054113.1, on the reverse strand, counting down.
GCGGCCCTTCTCTAACATTCATCTCTTTAATGCGGCCCTTCTATAACATCCATCGCTTTAATGCGGCCCTTCTATAACATCCACCGCTTTAATGCGGCCCTTCTCTAACATCCATCGCTTTAATCCGGCCGTTCTCTAACATTCATCTCTTTAATTCGGCCCTTCTATAACATTCATCGCTTTAATGCGGCCGTTCTCTAACATTCATCTCTTTAATTCGGCCCTTCTATAACATCCATCGCTTTAATGCGGCCCTTCTTTAACATCCATCGCTTTAATGCGGCCCTTCTATAACATCCATCGCTTTAATGCGGCCCTTCTCTAACACCCATCGCCTTAATGCGGCCCTTATATAACATCCATCGCTTTAATGCGGCCCTTCTATAACATCCATCGCTTTAATGCGGCCATTCGCTAACATCCATCGCTTTAATGTGGGCCTCTATAACATCTACCGCTTTAATGCGGCCCTTCTCTAACATCCATCGCTTTAATGCGGCCCTCTATAACATCCATCGCTTTAATGCGGCCCTTCTCTAACATCCATCGCTTTAATGCGGCCCTTCTCTAACATCCATCTCTTTAATGCGGCCCTTCTATAACACCCATCGCCTTAATGCGGCCCTTCTATAACATCCATCGCTTTAATGCGGCCCTTCTATAACATCCATCGCTTTAATGCGGCCATTCGCTAACATCCATCGCTTTAATGCGGCCCTTCTATAACATCCACCGCTTTAATGCGGCCCTTCTCTAACATCCATCGCTTTAATCCGGGCCTTCTATAACATTCATCGCTTTAATGCGTCCCTTCTATAACATTCATCGCTTTAATGCTGCCGTTCTCTAACATTCATCTCTTTAATTCGGCCATTCTATAACATCCATCGCTTTAATGCGGCCCTACTCTAACATTAATCTCTTTTTTTGCTGCCCTTCTAAAACATCCATCGCTTTAATGCGGCCCTTCTATAACATCCATCGCTTTAATGCGGCCCTTCTATAACATCCATCGCTTTAATGTGGCCCTTCTCTAACACCCATCGCCTTAATGCGGCCCTTCTATAACATCCATCGCTTTAATGCGGCCCTTCTTTAACATCCATCGCTTTAATGCGGCCCTTCTATAACATCCATCGCTTTAATGTGGGCCTTCTCTAACACCCATCGCCTTAATGAGGCCCTTCTATAACATCCATCGCTTTAATGCGGCCCTTCTATAACATCCATCGCTTTAATGCGGCCATTCGCTAACATCCATCGCTTTAATGCGGGCCTCTATAACATCTACCGTTTTAATGCGGCCCTTCTCTAACATCCATCGCTTTAATCCGGCCCTTCTATAACATCCATTGCTTTAATGCGGCCCTTCTATAACATTCATCGCTTTAATGCGGCCGTTCTCTAACATTCATCTCTTTAATTCGGCCCTTCTATAACATCCATCGCTTTAATGCGGCCCTACTCTAACATTAATCTCTTTTTTTGCTGCCCTTCTAAAACATCCATCGCTTTAATGCGGCCCTTCTATAACATCCATCGCTTTAATGCGGCCCTTCTATAACATCAATCGCTTTAATGCGGCCCTTCTATAACATCCATCGCTTTAATGCGGCCCTTCTCTAACACCCATCGCTTTAATGTGGCCCTTCTATAACATTCATCGCTTTAATGCGGCCCTTCTATAACATTCATCGCTTTAATGCGGCCCTTCTATAACATCCATCGCTTTAATGCGACCCGTCTCTAACATCCAACGCTTTAATGCGGCCCTTCTATAGCATCCATCGCTTTAATGCGGCCCTTCTATAACATCCACCGCTTTAATGCGGCCCTTCTCTAAAATCCATCGCTTTAATGTGGCCCTTCTATAACATTCATCGCTTTAATGCGGCCCTTCTATAACATTCATCGCTTTAATGCGGCCCTTCTATAACATCCACCGCTTTAATGCGGACATTGTCTAACATCCATCGCATTAATGCGGCCCTTTCTAACATCCATCGCTTTAATGCGGGCCTCTATAACATCCATCGCTTTAATGCGGCCCTTCTCTAACATCCATCGCTTTAATGCGGCCCTTCTCTAACATTCATCTCTTTAATGCGGCCCTTCTATAACATCCATCGCTTTAATGCGGCCCTTCTATAACATCCACCGCTTTAATGCGGCCCTTCTCTAACATCCATCGCTTTAATCCGGCCGTTCTCTAACATTCATCTCTTTAATTCGGCCCTTCTATAACATTCATCGCTTTAATGCGGCCGTTCTCTAACATTCATCTCTTTAATTCGGCCCTTCTATAACATCCATCGCTTTAATGCGGCCCTTCTCTAACATTCATCTCTTTAATGCGGCCCTTCTATAACATCCATCGCTTTAATGCGGCCCTTCTATAACATCCACCGCTTTAATGCGGCCCTTCTCTAACATCCATCGCTTTAATCCGGCCGTTCTCTAACATTCATCTCTTTAATTCGGCCCTTCTATAACATTCATCGCTTTAATTCGGCCCTTCTATAACATACATCGCTTTAATGCGGCCCTACTCTAACATTAATCTCTTTAATGATGCCCTTCTAAAACATCCATCGCTTTAATGCGGCCCTTCTTTAACATGCATCGCTTTAATGCGGCCCTTCTATAACATCCATCGCTTTAATGCGGCCCTTCTCTAACACCCATCGCCTTAATGCGGCCCTTCTATAACATCCATCGCTTTAATGCGGCCATTCGCTAACATCTATCGCTTTAATGCGGGCCTCTATAACATCCATCGCTTTAATGCGGCCCTTCTCTAACATCCATCGCTTTAATGCGGCCCTTCTCTAACATTCATCTCTTTAATGCGGCCCTTCTATAACATCCATCGCTTTAATGCGGCCCTTCTATAACATCCACCGCTTTAATGCGGCCCTTCTCTAACATCCATCGCTTTAATCCGGCCCTTCTATAACATTCATCGCTTTAATGCGTCCCTTCTATAACATTCATCGCTTTAATGCGGCCGTTCTCTAACATTCATCTCTTTAATTCGGCCCTTCTATAACATTCATCGCTTTAATGCGGCCGTTCTCTAACATTCATCTCTTTAATGCGGCCCTAATATAACATCCATCGCTTTAATGCGGCCCTTCTCTGACATTCATCTCTTTAATGCGGCCCTTCTATAACATCCACCGCTTTAATGCGGCCCTTCGCTAACATCCATCGCATTAATGCGGCCCTTCTCTAACATTCATCTCTTAAATGCGGCCCTTCTATAACATCCATCGCTTTAATGCGACCCGTCTCTAACATCCAACGCTTTAATGCGGCCATTCTATAGCATCCATCGCTGTAATGCGGCCCTTCTATAACATCCACCGCTTTAATGCGGCCCTTCTCTAACATCCATCGCTTTAATGTGGCCCTTCTATAACATTCATCGCTTTAATGCGGCCCTTCTATAACATTCATCGCTTTAATGCGGCCCTTCTATAACATCCACCGCTTTAATGCGGACCTTGTCTAACATCCATCGCATTAATGCGGCCCTTCTCTAACATCCATCGCTTTAATGCGGCCCTCTATAACATCTACCGCTTTAATGCGGCCCTTCTCTAACATCCATCGCTTTATTGCAGTCCTTCTATAACATCCATCGCTTTAATGCGGCCCTTCTCTAACATCCATCGCTTTAATGCGGCCCTTCTATAACATCCATCGCTTTAATGCGGCCATTCTCTAACATTCATCTCTTTAATGCGGCCCTTCTTTAACATTCGTCTCTTTAATGCGGCCCTTCTCTAACATCCATCGCTTTAATGCGGCCCTTCTCTAACATCCATCGCTTTAATGCGGCCCTCTATAACATCCATCGCTTTAATGCGGCCCTTCCTCTAACATCCATCGCTTTAATGCGGCCCTTCTCTAACATCCATCTCTTTAATGCGGCCCTTCTATAACACCCATCGCTTTAATGCGGCCCTTCTCTAACATCCATCGCTTTAATGCGGCCCTTCTCTAACATTCATCTCTTTAATGCGGCCCTTCTATAACATCCATCGCTTTAATGCGGCCCTTCTATAACATCCACCGCTTTAATGCGGCCCTTCTCTAACATCCATCGCTTTAATCCGGGCCTTCTATAACATTCATCGCTTTAATGCGTCCCTTCTATAACATTCATCGCTTTAATGCTGCCGTTCTCTAACATTCATCTCTTTAATTCGGCCATTCTATAACATCCATCGCTTTAATGCGGCCCTACTCTAACATTAATCTCTTTTTTTGCTGCCCTTCTAAAACATCCATCGCTTTAATGCGGCCCTTCTATAACATCCATCGCTTTAATGCGGCCCTTCTATAACATCCATCGCTTTAATGTGGCCCTTCTCTAACACCCATCGCCTTAATGCGGCCCTTCTATAACATCCATCGCTTTAATGCGGCCCTTCTTTAACATCCATCGCTTTAATGCGGCCCTTCTATAACATCCATCGCTTTAATGTGGGCCTTCTCTAACACCCATCGCCTTAATGAGGCCCTTCTATAACATCCATCGCTTTAATGCGGCCCTTCTATAACATCCATCGCTTTAATGCGGCCATTCGCTAACATCCATCGCTTTAATGCGGGCCTCTATAACATCTACCGTTTTAATGCGGCCCTTCTCTAACATCCATCGCTTTAATCCGGCCCTTCTATAACATCCATCGCTTTAATGCGGCCCTTCTATAACATTCATCGCTTTAATGCGGCCGTTCTCTAACATTCATCTCTTTAATTCGGCCCTTCTATAACATCCATCGCTTTAATGCGGCCCTACTCTAACATTAATCTCTTTTTTTGCTGCCCTTCTAAAACATCCATCGCTTTAATGCGGCCCTTCTATAACATCCATCGCTTTAATGCGGCCCTTCTATAACATCAATCGCTTTAATGCGGCCCTTCTATAACATCCATCGCTTTAATGCGGCCCTTCTCTAACACCCATCGCTTTAATGTGGCCCTTCTATAACATTCATCGCTTTAATGCGGCCCTTCTATAACATTCATCGCTTTAATGCGGCCCTTCTATAACATCCATCGCTTTAATGCGACCCGTCTCTAACATCCAACGCTTTAATGCGGCCCTTCTATAGCTTCCATCGCTTTAATGCGGCCCTTCTATAACATCCACCGCTTTAATGCGGCCCTTCTCTAAAATCCATCGCTTTAATGTGGCCCTTCTATAACATTCATCGCTTTAATGCGGCCCTTCTATAACATCCACCGCTTTAATGCGGACATTGTCTAACATCCATCGCATTAATGCGGCCCTTTCTAACATCCATCGCTTTAATGCGGGCCTCTATAACATCCATCGCTTTAATGCGGCCCTTCTCTAACATCCATCGCTTTAATGCGGCCCTTCTCTAACATTCATCTCTTTAATGCGGCCCTTCTATAACATCCATCGCTTTAATGCGGCCCTTCTATAACATCCACCGCTTTAATGCGGCCCTTCTCTAACATCCATCGCTTTAATCCGGCCGTTCTCTAACATTCATCTCTTTAATTCGGCCCTTCTATAACATTCATCGCTTTAATGCGGCCGTTCTCTAACATTCATCTCTTTAATTCGGCCCTTCTATAACATCCATCGCTTTAATGCGGCCCTTCTTTAACATCCATCGCTTTAATGCGGCCCTTCTATAACATCCATCGCTTTAATGCGGCCCTTCTCTAACACCCATCGCCTTAATGCGGCCCTTATATAACATCCATCGCTTTAATGCGGCCCTTCTATAACATCCATCGCTTTAATGCGGCCATTCGCTAACATCCATCGCTTTAATGTGGGCCTCTATAACATCTACCGCTTTAATGCGGCCCTTCTCTAACATCCATCGCTTTAATCCGGCCCTTCTGTAACATCCATCGCTTTAATGCGGCCCTTCTATAACATTCATCGCTTTAATGCGGCCGTTCTCTAACATTCATCTCTTTAATTCGGCCCTTCTATAACATTCATCGCTTTAATGCGGCCGTTTTCTAACATTCATCTCTTTAATTCGGCCCTTCTATAACATTCATCGCTTTAATGCGGCCGTTCTCTAACATTCATCTCTTTAATTCGGCCCTTCTATAACATCCATCGCTTTAATGCGGCCCTTCTTTAACATCCGTCGCTTTAATGCGGCCCTTCTATAACATCCATCGCTTTATAGCGGCCCTTCTCTAACACCCATCGCCTTAATGCGGCCCTTCTATAACATCCATCGCTTTAATGCGGCCCTTCTATAACATCCATCGCTTTAATGCGGCCCTTCTTTAACATCCATCGCTTTAATGCGGCCCTTCTATAACATCCATCGCTTTAATGTGGGCCTTCTCTAACACCCATCGCCTTAATGCGGCCCTTCTATAACATCCATCGCTTTAATGCGGCCCTTCTATAACATCCATCGCTTTAATGCGGCCATTCGCTAACATCCATCGCTTTAATGCGGGCCTCTATAACATCTACCGTTTTAATGCGGCCCTTCTCTAACATCCATCGCTTTAATCCGGCCCTTCTATAACATCCATCGCTTTAATGCGGCCCTTCTATAACATTCATCGCTTTAATGCGGCCGTTCTCTAACATTCATCTCTTTAATTCGGCCCTTCTATAACATCCATCGCTTTAATGCGGCCCTACTCTAACATTAATCTCTTTAATGCTGCCCTTCTAAAACATCCTTCGCTTTAATGCGGCCCTTCTATAACATCCATCGCTTTAATGCGGCCCTTCTCTAACACCCATCGCCTTAATGCGTCCCTTCTATAACATCCATCGCTTTAATGCGGCCATTCGCTAACATCCATCGCTTTAATGCGGCCCTTCTCTAACATCCATCGCTTTAATGCGGCCCTTCTCTAACATTCATCTCTTTATTGCGGCCCTTCTATAACATCCATCGCTTTAATGCGGCCTTTCTATAACATCCACCGCTTTAATGCGGCCCTTCTCTAACATCCATCGCTTTAATCCGGCCCTTCTATAACATTCATCGCTTTAATGCGTCCCTTCTATAACATTCATTGCTTTAATGCGGCCGTTCTCTAACATTCATCTCTTTAATTCGGCCCTTCTATAACATTCATCGCTTTAATGCGGCCGTTCTCTAACATTCATCTCTTTCATTCGGCCCTTCAATAACATCCATCGCTTTAATGCGGCCCTTCTTTAACATCCATCGCTTTAATGCGGCTCTTCTATAACATCCATCGCTTTAATGCGGCCCTTCTCTAACACCCATCGCCTTAATGCGGCCCTTCTATAACATCCAACTCTTAAATGCGGCCCTTCTATAACATCCATCGCTTTAATGCGTCCATTCGCTAAAATCCATCGCTTTAATGCGGGCCTCTATAACATCCACCGCTTTAATGCGGCCCTTCTCTAACATCCATCGCTTTAATCCGGCCCTTCTATAACATCCATCGCTTTAATGCGGCCCTTCTATAACATTCATCTCTTTAATTCGGCCCTTCTATAACATACATCGCTTTAATGCGGCCCTACTCTAACATTAATCTCTTTAATGATGCCCTTCTAAAACATCCATCGCTTTAATGCGGCCCTTCTTTAACATGCATCGCTTTAATGCGGCCCTTCTATAACATCCATCGCTTTAATGCGGCCCTTCTCTAACATCCATCGCTTTAATGCGGCCCTTCTCTAACATTCATCTCTTTAATGCGGCCCTTCTATAACATCCATCGCTTTAATGCGGCCCTTCAATAACATCCACCGCTTTAATGCGGCCCTTCTCTAACATCCATCGCTTTAATCCGGCCCTTCTATAACATTCATCGCTTTAATGCGTCCCTTCTATAACATTCATCGCTTTAATGCGGCCGTTCTCTAACATTCATCTCTTTAATTCGGCCCTTCTATAACATTCATCGCTTTAATGCGGCCGTTCTCTAACATTCATCTCTTTAATTCGGCCCTTCTATAACATCCATCGCTTTAATGCGGCCCTTCTTTAACATCCATCGCTTTAATGCGGCCCTTCTATAACATCCATCGCTTTAATGCGGCCCTTCTCTAACACCCATCGCCTTAATGCGGCCCTTCTATAACATCCATCGCTTTAATGCGGCCCTTCTATAACATCCATCGCTTTAATGCGGCCATTCGCTAACATCCATCGCTTTAATGCGGGCCTCTATAACATCTACCGCTTTAATGCGGCCCTTCTCTAACATCCATCGCTTTAATCCGGCCCTTCTATAACATCCATCGCTTTAATGCGGCCCTTCTATAACATTCATCGCTTTAATGCGGCCGTTCTCTAACATTCATCTCTTTAATTCGGCCCTTCTATAACATTCATCGCTTTAATACGGCCGTTTTCTAACATTCATCTCTTTAATTCGGCCCTTCTATAACATTCATCGCTTTAATGCGGCCCTTCTCTAACACTCATCTCTATAATGCGGCCCTTCTATAACATCCATCGCTTTAATGCGGCCCTTCTATAACATCCACCGCTTTAATGCGGCCCTTCTCTAACATCCATCGCTTTAATCCGGCCCTTCTATAACATTCATCGCTTTAATGCGTCCCTTCTATAACATTCATCGCTTTAATGCGGCCGTTCTCTAACATTCATCTCTTTAATTCGGCCCTTCTATAACATTCATCGCTTTAATGCGGCCGTTCTCTAACATTCATCTCTTTAATTCGGCCCTTCTATAACATCCATCGCTTTAATGCGGCTCTTCTATAACATCCATCGCTTTAACGCGGCCCTTCTCTAACACCCATCGCCTTAATGCGGCCCTTCTATAACATCCATCGCTTTAATGCGGCCCTTCTTTAACATCCATCGCTTTAATGCGGCCCTTCTATAACATCCATCGCTTTAATGCGGCCCTTCTCTAACACCCATCGCCTTAATGCGGCCCTTCTATAACATCCATCGCTTTAATGCGGCCCTTCTATAACATCCATCGCTTTAATGCGGCCATTCGCTAACATCCATCGCTTTAATGCGGCCCTTCTCTAACATCCATCGCTTTAATCCGGCCATTCTATAACATCCATCGCTTTAATGCGGCCCTTCTATAACATTCATCGCTTTAATGCGGCCGTTCTCTAACATTCATCTCTTTAATTCGGCCATTCTATAACATCCATCGCTTTAATGCGGCCCTACTCTAACATTAATCTCTTTAATGCTGCCCTTCTAAAACATCCATCGCTTTAATGCGGCCCTTCTTTAACATCCATCGCTTTAATACGGCCCTTCTCTAACACCCATCGCCTTAATGCGGCCCTTCTATAACATCCATCGCTTTAATGCGGCCATTCGCTAACATCCATCGCTTTAATGCGGGCCTCTATAACATCCATCGCTTTAATGCGGCCCTTCTCTAACATCCATCGCTTTAATGCGGCCCTTCTCTAACATTCATCTCTTTAATGCGGCCCTTCTATAACATCCATCGCTTTAATGCGGCCCTTCTATAACATCCACCGCTTTAATGCGGCCCTTCTCTAACATCCATCGCTTTAATCCGGCCCTTCTATAACATTCATCGCTTTAATGCGTCCCTTCTATAACATTCATCGCTTTAATGCGGCCGTTCTCTAACATTCATCTCTTTAATTCGGCCCTTCTATAACATTCATCGCTTTAATGCGGCCGTTCTCTAATATTCATCTCTTTAATGCGGCCCTAATATAACATCCATCGCTTTAATGCGGCCCTTCTCTGACATTCATCTCTTTAATGCGGCCCTTCTATAACATCCATCGCTTTAATGCGGGCCTCTATAACATCCATCGCTTTAATGCGGCCCTTCTCTAACATCCATCGCTTTAATGCGGCCCTTCTCTAACATTCATCTCTTTAATGCGGCCCTTCTATAACATCCATCGCTTTAATGCGGCCCTTCTATAACATCCACCGCTTTAATGCGGCCCTTCTCTAACATCCATCGCTTTAATCCGGCCCTTCTATAACATTCATCGCTTTAATGCGTCCCTTCTATAACATTCATCGCTTTAATGCGGCCGTTCTCTAACATTCATCTCTTTAATTCGGCCCTTCTATAACATTCATCGCTTTAATGCGGCCGTTCTCTAATATTCATCTCTTTAATGCGGCCCTAATATAACATCCATCGCTTTAATGCGGCCCTTCTCTGACATTCATCTCTTTAATGCGGCCCTTCTATAACATCCACCGCTTTAATGCGGTCCTTCGCTAACATCCATCGCATTAATGCGGCACTTCTCTAACATCCATCTCTTTAATGCGGCCCTTCTATAACATCCATCGCTTTAATGCGACCCGTCTCTAACATCCATCGCTTTAATGCGGCCCTTCTATAGCATCCATCGCTTTAATGCGGCCCTTCTATAACATCCACCGCTTTAATGCGGCCCTTCTCTAACATCCATCGCTTTAATGTGGCCCTTCTATAACATTCATCGCTTTAATGCGGCCCTTCTATAACATTCATCGCTTTAATGCGGCCCTTCTATAACATCCACCGCTTTAATGCGGACCTTGTCTAACATCCATCGCATTAATGCGGCCCTTCTCTAACATCCATCGCTTTAATGCGGCCCTCTATAACATCTACCGCTTTAATGCGGCCCTTCTCTAACATCCATCGCTTTATTGCAGTCCTTCTATAACATCCATCGCTTTAATGCGGCCCTTCTCTAACATCCATCGCTTTAATGCGGCCCTTCTATAACATCCATCGCTTTAATGCGGCCATTCTCTAACATTCATCTCTTTAATGCGGCCCTTCTTTAACATTCGTCTCTTTAATGCGGCCCTTCTCTAACATCCATCGCTTTAATGCGGCCCTTCTCTAACATCCATCGCTTTAATGCGGCCCTCTATAACATCCATCGCTTTAATGCGGCCCTTCTCTAACATCCATCGCTTTAATGCGGCCCTTCTCTAACATCCATCTCTTTAATGCGGCCCTTCTATAACATCCATCGCTTTAATGCGGCCCTTCTCTAACATCCATCGCTTTAATGCGGCCCTTCTCTAACATTCATCTCTTTAATGCGGCCCTTCTATAACATCCATCGCTTTAATGCGGCCCTTCTATAACATCCACCGCTTTAATGCGGCCCTTCTCTAACATCCATCGCTTTAATCCGGCCCTTCTATAACATTCATCGCTTTAATGCGTCCCTTCTATAACATTCATCGCTTTAATGCGGCCGTTCTCTAACATTCATCTCTTTAATTCGGCCATTCTATAACATCCATCGCTTTAATGCGGCCCTATTCTAACATTAATCTCTTTAATGCTGCCCTTCTAAAACATCCATCGCTTTAATGCGGCCCTTCTATAACATCCATCGCTTTAATGCGGCCCTTCTATAACATCCATCGCTTTAATGTGGCCCTTCTCTAACACCCATCGCCTTAATGCGGCCCTTCTATAACATCCATCGCTTTAATGCGGCCCTTCTTTAACATCCATCGCTTTAATGCGGCCCTTCTATAACATCCATCGCTTTAATGTGGGCCTTCTCTAACACCCATCGCCTTAATGCGGCCCTTCTATAACATCCATCGCTTTAATGCGGCCCTTCTATAACATCCATCGCTTTAATGCGGCCATTCGCTAACATCCATCGCTTTAATGCGGGCCTCTATAACATCTACCGTTTTAATGCGGCCCTTCTCTAACATCCATCGCTTTAATCCGGCCCTTCTATAACATCCATCGCTTTAATGCGGCCCTTCTATAACATTCATCGCTTTAATGCGGCCGTTCTCTAACATTCATCTCTTTAATTCGGCCCTTCTATAACATCCATCGCTTTAATGCGGCCCTACTCTAACATTAATCTCTTTAATGCTGCCCTTCTAAAACATCCATCGCTTTAATGCGGCCCTTCTTTAACATCCATCGCTTTAATGCGGCCCTTCTATAACATCCATCGCTTTAATGCGGCCCTTCTCTAACACCCATCGCCTTAATGCGGCCCTTTTATAACATCCATCGCTTTAATGCGGCCATTCGCTAACATCCATCGCTTTAATGCGGCCCTTCTCTAACATCCAATGCTTTAATGCGGCCCTTCTCTAACATTCATCTCTTTAATGCGGCCCTAATATAACATCCATCGCTTTAATGCGGCCCTTCTCTGACATTCATCTCTTTAATGCGGCCCTTCTATAACATCCACCGCTTTAATGCGGCCCTTCGCTAACATCCATCGCATTAATGCGGCCCTTCTCTAACATCCATCTCTTTAATGCGGCCCTTCTATAACATCCATCGCTTTAATGCGACCCGTCTCTAACATCCATCGCTTTAATGCGGCCCTTCAATAGCATCCATCGCTTTAATGCGGCCCTTCTATAACATCCACCGCTTTAATGCGGCCCTTCTCTAACATCCATCGCTTTAATGTGGCCCTTCTATAACATTCATCGCTTTAATGCGGCCCTTCTATAACATTCATCGCTTTAATGCGGCCCTTCTATAACATCCAACGCTTTAATGCGACCCGTCTCTAACATCCAACGCTTTAATGCGGCCCTTCTATAGCATCCATCGCTTTAATGCGGCCCTTCTATAACATCCACCGCTTTAATGCGGCCCTTCTCTAACATCCATCGCTTTAATGTGGCCCTTCTATAACATTCATCGCTTTAATGCGGCCCTTCTATAACATTCATCGCTTTAATGCGGCCCTTCTATAACATCCACCGCTTTAATGCGGACATTGTCTAACATCCATCGCATTAATGCGGCCCTTTCTAACATCCATCGCTTTAATGCGGCCCTTTCTAACATCCATCGCTTTAATGCGGCCCTCTATAACATCTACCGCTTTTATGCGGCCCTTCTCTAACATCCATCGCTTTATTGCAGTCCTTCTATAACATCCATCGCTTTAATGCGGCCCTTCTCTAACATCCATCGCTTTAATGCTGCCCTTCTATAACATCCATCGCTTTAATGCGGCCATTCTCTAACATTCATCTCTTTAATGCGGCCCTTCTTTAACATTCGTCTCTTTAATGCGGCCCTTCTCTAACATCCATCGCTTTAATGCGGCCCTTCTCTAACATCCATCGCTTTAATGCGGCCCTCTATAACATCCATCGCTTTAATGCGGCCCTTCTCTAACATCCATCGCTTTAATGCGGCCCTTCTCTAACATCCATCTCTTTAATGCGGCCCTTCTATAACATCCATCGCTTTAATGCGGCCCTTCTCTAACATCCATCGCTTTAATGCGGTCCTTCTCTAACATTCATCTCTTTAATGCGGCCCTTCTATAACATCCATCGCTTTAATGCGGCCCTTCTATAACATCCACCGCTTTAATGCGGCCCTTCTCTAACATCCATCGCTTTAATCCGGCCCTTCTATAACATTCATCGCTTTAATGCGTCCCTTCTATAACATTCATCGCTTTAATGCGGCCGTTCTCTAACATTCATCTCTTTAATTCGGCCATTCTATAACATCCATCGCTTTAATGCGGCCCTACTCTAACATTAATCTCTTTAATGCTGCCCTTCTAAAACATCCATCGCTTTAATGCGGCCCTTCTTTAACATCCATCGCTTTAATGCGGCCCTTCTATAACATCCATCGCTTTAATGTGGCCCTTCTCTAACACCCATCGCCTTAATGCGGCCCTTCTATAACATCCATCGCTTTAATGCGGCCGTTCTTTAACATCCATCGCTTTAATGCGGCCCTTCTATAACATCCATCGCTTTAATGTGGGCCTTCTCTAACACCCATCGCCTTAATGCGGCCCTTCTATAACATCCATCGCTTTAATGCGGCCCTTCTATAACATCCATCGCTTTAATGCGGCCATTCGCTAACATCCATCGCTTTAATGCGGGCCTCTATAACATCTACCGTTTTAATGCGGTACTTCTTTAACATCCATCGCTTTAATCCGGCCCTTCTATAACATCCATCGCTTTAATGCGGCCTTTCTATAACATTCATCGCTTTAATGCGGCCGTTCTCTAACATTCATCTCTTTAATTCGGCCCTTCTATAACATCCATCGCTTTAATGCGGCCCTACTCTGACATTAATCTCTTTAATGCTGCCCTTCTAAAACATCCATCGCTTTAATGCGGCCCTTCTTTAACATCCATCGCTTTAATGCGGCCCTTCTATAACATCCATCGCTTTAATGCGGCCCTTCTCTAACACCCATCGCCTTAATGCGGCCCTTCTATAACATCCATCGCTTTAATGCGGCCATTCGCTAACATCCATCGCTTTAATGCGGCCCTTCTCTAACATCCATCGCTTTAATGCGGCCCTTCTCTAACATTCATCTCTTTATTGCGGCCCTTCTATAACATCCATCGCTTTAATGCGGCCCTTCTATAACATCCACCGCTTTAATGCGGCCCTTCTCTAACATCCATCGCTTTAATCCGGCCCTTCTATAACATTCATCGCTTTAATGCGTCCCTTCTATAACATTCATCGCTTTAATGCGGCCGTTCTCTAACATTCATCTCTTTAATTTGGCCCTTCTATAACATTCATCGCTTTAATGCGGCCGTTCTCTAACATTCATCTCTTTCATTCGGCCCTTCAATAACATCCATCGCTTTAATGCGGCCCTTCTTTAACATCCATCGCTTTAATGCGGCCCTTCTATAACATCCATCGCTTTAATGCGGCCCTTCTCTAACACCCATCGCCTTAATGCGGCCCTTCTATAACATCCAACTCTTTAATGCGGCCCTTCTATAACATCCATCGCTTTAATGCGTCCATTCGCTAACATCCATCGCTTTAATGCGGGCCTCTATAACATCCACCGCTTTAATGCGGCCCTTCTCTAACATCCATCGCTTTAATCCGGCCCTTCTATAACATCCATCGCTTTAATGCGGCCCTTCTATAACATTCATCTCTTTAATTCGGCCCTTCTATAACATCCATCGCTTTAATGCGGCCCTACTCTAACATTAATCTCTTTAATACTGCCCTTCTAAAACATCCATCGCTTTAATGCGGCCCTTCTTTAGCATGCATCGCTTTAATGCGGCCCTTCTATAACATCCATCGCTTTAATGCGGCCCTTCTCTAACACCCATCGCCTTAATGCGGCCCTTCTATAACATCCATCGCTTTAATGCGGCCATTCGCTAACATCCATCGCTTTAATGCGGGCCTCTATAACATCCATCGCTTTAATGCGGCCCTTCTCTAACATCCATCGCTTTAATGCGGACCTTCTCTAACATTCATCTCTTTAATGCGGCCCTTCTATAACATCCATCGCTTTAATGCGGCCCTTCTATAACATCCACCGCTTTAATGCGGCCCTTCTCTAACATCCATCGCTTTAATCCGGCCGTTCTCTAACATTCATCTCTTTAATTCGGCCCTTCTATAACATTCATCGCTTTAATGCGGCCGTTCTCTAACATTCATCTCTTTAATTCGGCCCTTCTATAACATCCATCGCTTTAATGCGGCCCTTCTTTAACATCCATCGTTTTAATGCGGCCCTTCTATAACATCCATCGCTTTAATGCGGCCCTTCTCTAACACCCATCGCCTTAATGCGGCCCTTCTATAACATCCATCGCTTTAATGCGGCCCTTCTATAACATCCATCGCTTTAATGCGGCCATTCGCTAACATCCATCGCTTTAATGCGGGCCTCTATAACATCTACCGCTTTAATGCGGCCCTTCTCTAACATCCATCGCTTTAATCCGGCCCTTCTATAACATCTATCGCTTTAATGCGGCCCTTCTATAACATTCATCGCTTTAATGCGGCCGTTCTCTAACATTCATCTCTTTAATTCGGCCCTTCTATAACATTCATCGCTTTAATGCGGCCGTTTTCTAACATTCATCTCTTTAATTCGGCCCTTCTATAACATTCATCGCTTTAATGCGGCCGTTCTCTAACATTCATCTCTTTAATTCGGCCCTTCTATAACATCCATCGCTTTAATGCGGCCCTTCTTTAACATCCGTCGCTTTAATGCGGCCCTTCTATAACATCCATCGCTTTAATGCGGCCCTTCTCTAACACCCATCGCCTTAATGCGGCCCTTCTATAACATCCATCGCTTTAATGCGGCCCTTCTATAACATCCATCGCTTTAATGCGGCCCTTCTTTAACATCCATCGCTTTAATGCGGCCCTTCTATAACATCCATCGCTTTAATGTGGGCCTTCTCTAACACCCATCGCCTTAATGCGGCCCTTCTATAACATCCATCGCTTTAATGCGGCCCTTCTATAACATCCATCGCTTTAATGCGGCCATTCGCTAACATCCATCGCTTTAATGCGGGCCTCTATAACATCTACCGTTTTAATGCGGCCCTTCTCTAACATCCATCGCTTTAATCCGGCCCTTCTATAACATCCATCGCTTTAATGCGGCCCTTCTATAACATTCATCGCTTTAATGCGGCCGTTCTCTAACATTCATCTCTTTAATTCGGCCCTTCTATAACATCCATCGCTTTAATGCGGCCCTACTCTAACATTAATCTCTTTAATGCTGCCCTTCTAAAACATCCATCGCTTTAATGCGGCCCTTCTATAACATCCATCGCTTTAATGCGGCCCTTCTCTAACACCCATCGCCTTAATGCGGCCCTTCTATAACATCCATCGCTTTAATGCGGCCATTCGCTAACATCCATCGCTTTAATGCGGCCCTTCTCTAACATCCATCGCTTTAATGCGGCCCTTCTCTAACATTCATCGCTTTAATGCGTCCCTTCTATAACATTCATTGCTTTAATGCGGCCGTTCTCTAACATTCATCTCTTTAATTCGGCCCTTCTATAACATTCATCGCTTTAATGCGGCCGTTCTCTAACATTCATCTCTTTCATTCGGCCCTTCAATAACATCCATCGCTTTAATGCGGCCCTTCTTTAACATCCATCGCTTTAATGCGGCCCTTCTATAACATCCATCGCTTTAATGCGGCCCTTCTCTAACACCCATCGCCTTAATGCGGCCCTTCTATAACATCCAACTCTTAAATGCGGCCCTTCTATAACATCCATCGCTTTAATGCGTCCATTCGCTAACATCCATCGCTTTAATGCGGGCCTCTATAACATCCATCGCTTTAATGCGGCCCTTCTTTAACATGCATCGCTTTAATGCGGCCCTTCTATAACATCCATCGCTTTAATGCGGCCCTTCTCTAACACCCATCGCCTTAATGCGGCCCTTCTATAACATCCATCGCTTTAATGCGGCCATTCGCTAACATCCATCGCTTTAATGCGGGCCTCTATAACATCCATCGCTTTAATGCGGCCCTTCTCTAACATCCATCGCTTTAATGCGGCCCTTCTCTAACATTCATCTCTTTAATGCGGCCCTTCTATAACATCCATCGCTTTAATGCGGCCCTTCTATAACATCCACCGCTTTAATGCGGCCCTTCTCTAACATCCATCGCTTTAATCCGGCCCTTCTATAACATTCATCGCTATAATGCGTCCCTTCTATAACATTCATCGCTTTAATGCGGCCGTTCTCTAACATTAATCTCTTTAATTCGGCCCTTCTATAACATTCATCGCTTTAATGCGGCCGTTCTCTAACATTCATCGCTTTAATCCGGCCGTTCTCTAACATTCATCTCTTTAATTCGGCCCTTCTATAACATTCATCGCTTTAATGCGGCCGTTCTCTAACATTCATCTCTTTAATTCGCCCCTCTATACATCCATCGCTTTAATGCGGCCCTTCTTTAACATCCATCGCTTTAATGCGGCCCTTCTATAACATCCATCGCTTTAATGCGGCCCTTCTCTAACACCCATCGCCTTAATGCGGCCCTTCTATAACATCCATCGCTTTAATGCGGCCCTTCTATAACATCCATCGCTTTAATGCGGCCATTCGCTAACATCCATCGCTTTAATGCGGGCCTCTATAACATCTACCGCTTTAATGCGGCCCTTCTCTAACATCCATCGCTTTAATCCGGCCCTTCTATAACATCCATCGCTTTAATGCGGCCCTTCTATAACATTCATCGCTTTAATGCGGCCGTTCTCTAACATTCATCTCTTTAATTCGGCCCTTCTATAACATACATCGCTTTAATGCGGCCGTTTTCTAACATTCATCTCTTTAATTCGGCCCTTCTATAACATTCATCGCTTTAATGCGGCCGTTCTCTAACATTCATCTCTTTAATTCGGCCCTTCTATAACATCCATCGCTTTAATGCGGCCCTTCTTTAACATCCGTCGCTTTAATGCGGGCCTTCTATAACATCCATCGATTTAATGCGGCCCTTCTCTAACACCCATCGCCTTAATGCGGCCCTTCTATAACATCCATCGCTTTAATGCGGCCCTTCTATAACATCCATCGCTTTAATGCGGCCCTTCTTTAACATCCATCGCTTTAATGCGGCCCTTCTATAACATCCATCGCTTTAATCCGGCCCTTCTATAACATCCATCGCTTTAATGCGGCCCTTCTATAACATTCATCGCTTTAATGCGGCCGTTCTCTAACATTCATCTCTTTAATTCGGCCCTTCTATAACATCCATCGCTTTAATGCGGCCCTACTCTAACATTAATCTCTTTTTTTGCTGCCCTTCTAAAACATCCATCGCTTTAATGCGGCCCTTCTATAACATCCATCGCTTTAATGCGGCCCTTCTATAACATCAATCGCTTTAATGCGGCCCTTCTATAACATCCATCGCTTTAATGCGGCCCTTCTCTAACACCCATCGCTTTAATGTGGCCCTTCTATAACATTCATCGCTTTAATGCGGCCCTTCTATAACATTCATCGCTTTAATGCGGCCCTTCTATAACATCCATCGCTTTAATGCGACCCGTCTCTAACATCCAACGCTTTAATGCGGCCCTTCTATAGCTTCCATCGCTTTAATGCGGCCCTTCTATAACATCCACCGCTTTAATGCGGCCCTTCTCTAAAATCCATCGCTTTAATGTGGCCCTTCTATAACATTCATCGCTTTAATGCGGCCCTTCTATAACATCCACCGCTTTAATGCGGACATTGTCTAACATCCATCGCATTAATGCGGCCCTTTCTAACATCCATCGCTTTAATGCGGGCCTCTATAACATCCATCGCTTTAATGCGGCCCTTCTCTAACATCCATCGCTTTAATGCGGCCCTTCTCTAACATTCATCTCTTTAATGCGGCCCTTCTATAACATCCATCGCTTTAATGCGGCCCTTCTATAACATCCACCGCTTTAATGCGGCCCTTCTCTAACATCCATCGCTTTAATCCGGCCGTTCTCTAACATTCATCTCTTTAATTCGGCCCTTCTATAACATTCATCGCTTTAATGCGGCCGTTCTCTAACATTCATCTCTTTAATTCGGCCCTTCTATAACATCCATCGCTTTAATGCGGCCCTTCTTTAACATCCATCGCTTTAATGCGGCCCTTCTATAACATCCATCGCTTTAATGCGGCCCTTCTCTAACACCCATCGCCTTAATGCGGCCCTTATATAACATCCATCGCTTTAATGCGGCCCTTCTATAACATCCATCGCTTTAATGCGGCCATTCGCTAACATCCATCGCTTTAATGTGGGCCTCTATAACATCTACCGCTTTAATGCGGCCCTTCTCTAACATCCATCGCTTTAATGCGGCCCTCTATAACATCCATCGCTTTAATGCGGCCCTTCTCTAACATCCATCGCTTTAATGCGGCCCTTCTCTAACATCCATCTCTTTAATGCGGCCCTTCTATAACACCCATCGCTTTAATGCGGCCCTTCTCTAACATCCATCGCTTTAATGCGGCCCTTCTCTAACATTCATCTCTTTAATGCGGCCCTTCTATAACATCCATCGCTTTAATGCGGCCCTTCTATAACATCCACCGCTTTAATGCGGCCCTTCTCTAACATCCATCGCTTTAATCCGGGCCTTCTATAACATTCATCGCTTTAATGCGTCCCTTCTATAACATTCATCGCTTTAATGCTGCCGTTCTCTAACATTCATCTCTTTAATTCGGCCATTCTATAACATCCATCGCTTTAATGCGGCCCTACTCTAACATTAATCTCTTTTTTTGCTGCCCTTCTAAAACATCCATCGCTTTAATGCGGCCCTTCTATAACATCCATCGCTTTAATGCGGCCCTTCTATAACATCCATCGCTTTAATGTGGCCCTTCTCTAACACCCATCGCCTTAATGCGGCCCTTCTATAACATCCATCGCTTTAATGCGGCCCTTCTTTAACATCCATCGCTTTAATGCGGCCCTTCTATAACATCCATCGCTTTAATGTGGGCCTTCTCTAACACCCATCGCCTTAATGAGGCCCTTCTATAACATCCATCGCTTTAATGCGGCCCTTCTATAACATCCATCGCTTTAATGCGGCCATTCGCTAACATCCATCGCTTTAATGCGGGCCTCTATAACATCTACCGTTTTAATGCGGCCCTTCTCTAACATCCATCGCTTTAATCCGGCCCTTCTATAACATCCATTGCTTTAATGCGGCCCTTCTATAACATTCATCGCTTTAATGCGGCCGTTCTCTAACATTCATCTCTTTAATTCGGCCCTTCTATAACATCCATCGCTTTAATGCGGCCCTACTCTAACATTAATCTCTTTTTTTGCTGCCCTTCTAAAACATCCATCGCTTTAATGCGGCCCTTCTATAACATCCATCGCTTTAATGCGGCCCTTCTATAACATCAATCGCTTTAATGCGGCCCTTCTATAACATCCATCGCTTTAATGCGGCCCTTCTCTAACACCCATCGCTTTAATGTGGCCCTTCTATAACATTCATCGCTTTAATGCGGCCCTTCTATAACATTCATCGCTTTAATGCGGCCCTTCTATAACATCCATCGCTTTAATGCGACCCGTCTCTAACATCCAACGCTTTAATGCGGCCCTTCTATAGCATCCATCGCTTTAATGCGGCCCTTCTATAACATCCACCGCTTTAATGCGGCCCTTCTCTAAAATCCATCGCTTTAATGTGGCCCTTCTATAACATTCATCGCTTTAATGCGGCCCTTCTATAACATTCATCGCTTTAATGCGGCCCTTCTATAACATCCACCGCTTTAATGCGGACATTGTCTAACATCCATCGCATTAATGCGGCCCTTTCTAACATCCATCGCTTTAATGCGGGCCTCTATAACATCCATCGCTTTAATGCGGCCCTTCTCTAACATCCATCGCTTTAATGCGGCCCTTCTCTAACATTCATCTCTTTAATGCGGCCCTTCTATAACATCCATCGCTTTAATGCGGCCCTTCTATAACATCCACCGCTTTAATGCGGCCCTTCTCTAACATCCATCGCTTTAATCCGGCCGTTCTCTAACATTCATCTCTTTAATTCGGCCCTTCTATAACATTCATCGCTTTAATGCGGCCGTTCTCTAACATTCATCTCTTTAATTCGGCCCTTCTATAACATCCATCGCTTTAATGCGGCCCTTCTCTAACATTCATCTCTTTAATGCGGCCCTTCTATAACATCCATCGCTTTAATGCGGCCCTTCTATAACATCCACCGCTTTAATGCGGCCCTTCTCTAACATCCATCGCTTTAATCCGGCCGTTCTCTAACATTCATCTCTTTAATTCGGCCCTTCTATAACATTCATCGCTTTAATTCGGCCCTTCTATAACATACATCGCTTTAATGCGGCCCTACTCTAACATTAATCTCTTTAATGATGCCCTTCTAAAACATCCATCGCTTTAATGCGGCCCTTCTTTAACATGCATCGCTTTAATGCGGCCCTTCTATAACATCCATCGCTTTAATGCGGCCCTTCTCTAACACCCATCGCCTTAATGCGGCCCTTCTATAACATCCATCGCTTTAATGCGGCCATTCGCTAACATCTATCGCTTTAATGCGGGCCTCTATAACATCCATCGCTTTAATGCGGCCCTTCTCTAACATCCATCGCTTTAATGCGGCCCTTCTCTAACATTCATCTCTTTAATGCGGCCCTTCTATAACATCCATCGCTTTAATGCGGCCCTTCTATAACATCCACCGCTTTAATGCGGCCCTTCTCTAACATCCATCGCTTTAATCCGGCCCTTCTATAACATTCATCGCTTTAATGCGTCCCTTCTATAACATTCATCGCTTTAATGCGGCCGTTCTCTAACATTCATCTCTTTAATTCGGCCCTTCTATAACATTCATCGCTTTAATGCGGCCGTTCTCTAACATTCATCTCTTTAATGCGGCCCTAATATAACATCCATCGCTTTAATGCGGCCCTTCTCTGACATTCATCTCTTTAATGCGGCCCTTCTATAACATCCACCGCTTTAATGCGGCCCTTCGCTAACATCCATCGCATTAATGCGGCCCTTCTCTAACATTCATCTCTTAAATGCGGCCCTTCTATAACATCCATCGCTTTAATGCGACCCGTCTCTAACATCCAACGCTTTAATGCGGCCATTCTATAGCATCCATCGCTGTAATGCGGCCCTTCTATAACATCCACCGCTTTAATGCGGCCCTTCTCTAACATCCATCGCTTTAATGTGGCCCTTCTATAACATTCATCGCTTTAATGCGGCCCTTCTATAACATTCATCGCTTTAATGCGGCCCTTCTATAACATCCACCGCTTTAATGCGGACCTTGTCTAACATCCATCGCATTAATGCGGCCCTTCTCTAACATCCATCGCTTTAATGCGGCCCTCTATAACATCTACCGCTTTAATGCGGCCCTTCTCTAACATCCATCGCTTTATTGCAGTCCTTCTATAACATCCATCGCTTTAATGCGGCCCTTCTCTAACATCCATCGCTTTAATGCGGCCCTTCTATAACATCCATCGCTTTAATGCGGCCATTCTCTAACATTCATCTCTTTAATGCGGCCCTTCTTTAACATTCGTCTCTTTAATGCGGCCCTTCTCTAACATCCATCGCTTTAATGCGGCCCTTCTCTAACATCCATCGCTTTAATGCGGCCCTCTATAACATCCATCGCTTTAATGCGGCCCTTCCTCTAACATCCATCGCTTTAATGCGGCCCTTCTCTAACATCCATCTCTTTAATGCGGCCCTTCTATAACACCCATCGCTTTAATGCGGCCCTTCTCTAACATCCATCGCTTTAATGCGGCCCTTCTCTAACATTCATCTCTTTAATGCGGCCCTTCTATAACATCCATCGCTTTAATGCGGCCCTTCTATAACATCCACCGCTTTAATGCGGCCCTTCTCTAACATCCATCGCTTTAATCCGGGCCTTCTATAACATTCATCGCTTTAATGCGTCCCTTCTATAACATTCATCGCTTTAATGCTGCCGTTCTCTAACATTCATCTCTTTAATTCGGCCATTCTATAACATCCATCGCTTTAATGCGGCCCTACTCTAACATTAATCTCTTTTTTTGCTGCCCTTCTAAAACATCCATCGCTTTAATGCGGCCCTTCTATAACATCCATCGCTTTAATGCGGCCCTTCTATAACATCCATCGCTTTAATGTGGCCCTTCTCTAACACCCATCGCCTTAATGCGGCCCTTCTATAACATCCATCGCTTTAATGCGGCCCTTCTTTAACATCCATCGCTTTAATGCGGCCCTTCTATAACATCCATCGCTTTAATGTGGGCCTTCTCTAACACCCATCGCCTTAATGAGGCCCTTCTATAACATCCATCGCTTTAATGCGGCCCTTCTATAACATCCATCGCTTTAATGCGGCCATTCGCTAACATCCATCGCTTTAATGCGGGCCTCTATAACATCTACCGTTTTAATGCGGCCCTTCTCTAACATCCATCGCTTTAATCCGGCCCTTCTATAACATCCATCGCTTTAATGCGGCCCTTCTATAACATTCATCGCTTTAATGCGGCCGTTCTCTAACATTCATCTCTTTAATTCGGCCCTTCTATAACATCCATCGCTTTAATGCGGCCCTACTCTAACATTAATCTCTTTTTTTGCTGCCCTTCTAAAACATCCATCGCTTTAATGCGGCCCTTCTATAACATCCATCGCTTTAATGCGGCCCTTCTATAACATCAATCGCTTTAATGCGGCCCTTCTATAACATCCATCGCTTTAATGCGGCCCTTCTCTAACACCCATCGCTTTAATGTGGCCCTTCTATAACATTCATCGCTTTAATGCGGCCCTTCTATAACATTCATCGCTTTAATGCGGCCCTTCTATAACATCCATCGCTTTAATGCGACCCGTCTCTAACATCCAACGCTTTAATGCGGCCCTTCTATAGCTTCCATCGCTTTAATGCGGCCCTTCTATAACATCCACCGCTTTAATGCGGCCCTTCTCTAAAATCCATCGCTTTAATGTGGCCCTTCTATAACATTCATCGCTTTAATGCGGCCCTTCTATAACATCCACCGCTTTAATGCGGACATTGTCTAACATCCATCGCATTAATGCGGCCCTTTCTAACATCCATCGCTTTAATGCGGGCCTCTATAACATCCATCGCTTTAATGCGGCCCTTCTCTAACATCCATCGCTTTAATGCGGCCCTTCTCTAACATTCATCTCTTTAATGCGGCCCTTCTATAACATCCATCGCTTTAATGCGGCCCTTCTATAACATCCACCGCTTTAATGCGGCCCTTCTCTAACATCCATCGCTTTAATCCGGCCGTTCTCTAACATTCATCTCTTTAATTCGGCCCTTCTATAACATTCATCGCTTTAATGCGGCCGTTCTCTAACATTCATCTCTTTAATTCGGCCCTTCTATAACATCCATCGCTTTAATGCGGCCCTTCTTTAACATCCATCGCTTTAATGCGGCCCTTCTATAACATCCATCGCTTTAATGCGGCCCTTCTCTAACACCCATCGCCTTAATGCGGCCCTTATATAACATCCATCGCTTTAATGCGGCCCTTCTATAACATCCATCGCTTTAATGCGGCCATTCGCTAACATCCATCGCTTTAATGTGGGCCTCTATAACATCTACCGCTTTAATGCGGCCCTTCTCTAACATCCATCGCTTTAATCCGGCCCTTCTGTAACATCCATCGCTTTAATGCGGCCCTTCTATAACATTCATCGCTTTAATGCGGCCGTTCTCTAACATTCATCTCTTTAATTCGGCCCTTCTATAACATTCATCGCTTTAATGCGGCCGTTTTCTAACATTCATCTCTTTAATTCGGCCCTTCTATAACATTCATCGCTTTAATGCGGCCGTTCTCTAACATTCATCTCTTTAATTCGGCCCTTCTATAACATCCATCGCTTTAATGCGGCCCTTCTTTAACATCCGTCGCTTTAATGCGGCCCTTCTATAACATCCATCGCTTTAATGCGGCCCTTCTCTAACACCCATCGCCTTAATGCGGCCCTTCTATAACATCCATCGCTTTAATGCGGCCCTTCTATAACATCCATCGCTTTAATGCGGCCCTTCTTTAACATCCATCGCTTTAATGCGGCCCTTCTATAACATCCATCGCTTTAATGTGGGCCTTCTCTAACACCCATCGCCTTAATGCGGCCCTTCTATAACATCCATCGCTTTAATGCGGCCCTTCTATAACATCCATCGCTTTAATGCGGCCATTCGCTAACATCCATCGCTTTAATGCGGGCCTCTATAACATCTACCGTTTTAATGCGGCCCTTCTCTAACATCCATCGCTTTAATCCGGCCCTTCTATAACATCCATCGCTTTAATGCGGCCCTTCTATAACATTCATCGCTTTAATGCGGCCGTTCTCTAACATTCATCTCTTTAATTCGGCCCTTCTATAACATCCATCGCTTTAATGCGGCCCTACTCTAACATTAATCTCTTTAATGCTGCCCTTCTAAAACATCCTTCGCTTTAATGCGGCCCTTCTATAACATCCATCGCTTTAATGCGGCCCTTCTCTAACACCCATCGCCTTAATGCGTCCCTTCTATAACATCCATCGCTTTAATGCGGCCATTCGCTAACATCCATCGCTTTAATGCGGCCCTTCTCTAACATCCATCGCTTTAATGCGGCCCTTCTCTAACATTCATCTCTTTATTGCGGCCCTTCTATAACATCCATCGCTTTAATGCGGCCTTTCTATAACATCCACCGCTTTAATGCGGCCCTTCTCTAACATCCATCGCTTTAATCCGGCCCTTCTATAACATTCATCGCTTTAATGCGTCCCTTCTATAACATTCATTGCTTTAATGCGGCCGTTCTCTAACATTCATCTCTTTAATTCGGCCCTTCTATAACATTCATCGCTTTAATGCGGCCGTTCTCTAACATTCATCTCTTTCATTCGGCCCTTCAATAACATCCATCGCTTTAATGCGGCCCTTCTTTAACATCCATCGCTTTAATGCGGCTCTTCTATAACATCCATCGCTTTAATGCGGCCCTTCTCTAACACCCATCGCCTTAATGCGGCCCTTCTATAACATCCAACTCTTAAATGCGGCCCTTCTATAACATCCATCGCTTTAATGCGTCCATTCGCTAAAATCCATCGCTTTAATGCGGGCCTCTATAACATCCACCGCTTTAATGCGGCCCTTCTCTAACATCCATCGCTTTAATCCGGCCCTTCTATAACATCCATCGCTTTAATGCGGCCCTTCTATAACATTCATCTCTTTAATTCGGCCCTTCTATAACATACATCGCTTTAATGCGGCCCTACTCTAACATTAATCTCTTTAATGATGCCCTTCTAAAACATCCATCGCTTTAATGCGGCCCTTCTTTAACATGCATCGCTTTAATGCGGCCCTTCTATAACATCCATCGCTTTAATGCGGCCCTTCTCTAACATCCATCGCTTTAATGCGGCCCTTCTCTAACATTCATCTCTTTAATGCGGCCCTTCTATAACATCCATCGCTTTAATGCGGCCCTTCAATAACATCCACCGCTTTAATGCGGCCCTTCTCTAACATCCATCGCTTTAATCCGGCCCTTCTATAACATTCATCGCTTTAATGCGTCCCTTCTATAACATTCATCGCTTTAATGCGGCCGTTCTCTAACATTCATCTCTTTAATTCGGCCCTTCTATAACATTCATCGCTTTAATGCGGCCGTTCTCTAACATTCATCTCTTTAATTCGGCCCTTCTATAACATCCATCGCTTTAATGCGGCCCTTCTTTAACATCCATCGCTTTAATGCGGCCCTTCTATAACATCCATCGCTTTAATGCGGCCCTTCTCTAACACCCATCGCCTTAATGCGGCCCTTCTATAACATCCATCGCTTTAATGCGGCCCTTCTATAACATCCATCGCTTTAATGCGGCCATTCGCTAACATCCATCGCTTTAATGCGGGCCTCTATAACATCTACCGCTTTAATGCGGCCCTTCTCTAACATCCATCGCTTTAATCCGGCCCTTCTATAACATCCATCGCTTTAATGCGGCCCTTCTATAACATTCATCGCTTTAATGCGGCCGTTCTCTAACATTCATCTCTTTAATTCGGCCCTTCTATAACATTCATCGCTTTAATACGGCCGTTTTCTAACATTCATCTCTTTAATTCGGCCCTTCTATAACATTCATCGCTTTAATGCGGCCCTTCTCTAACACTCATCTCTATAATGCGGCCCTTCTATAACATCCATCGCTTTAATGCGGCCCTTCTATAACATCCACCGCTTTAATGCGGCCCTTCTCTAACATCCATCGCTTTAATCCGGCCCTTCTATAACATTCATCGCTTTAATGCGTCCCTTCTATAACATTCATCGCTTTAATGCGGCCGTTCTCTAACATTCATCTCTTTAATTCGGCCCTTCTATAACATTCATCGCTTTAATGCGGCCGTTCTCTAACATTCATCTCTTTAATTCGGCCCTTCTATAACATCCATCGCTTTAATGCGGCTCTTCTATAACATCCATCGCTTTAACGCGGCCCTTCTCTAACACCCATCGCCTTAATGCGGCCCTTCTATAACATCCATCGCTTTAATGCGGCCCTTCTTTAACATCCATCGCTTTAATGCGGCCCTTCTATAACATCCATCGCTTTAATGCGGCCCTTCTCTAACACCCATCGCCTTAATGCGGCCCTTCTATAACATCCATCGCTTTAATGCGGCCCTTCTATAACATCCATCGCTTTAATGCGGCCATTCGCTAACATCCATCGCTTTAATGCGGCCCTTCTCTAACATCCATCGCTTTAATCCGGCCATTCTATAACATCCATCGCTTTAATGCGGCCCTTCTATAACATTCATCGCTTTAATGCGGCCGTTCTCTAACATTCATCTCTTTAATTCGGCCATTCTATAACATCCATCGCTTTAATGCGGCCCTACTCTAACATTAATCTCTTTAATGCTGCCCTTCTAAAACATCCATCGCTTTAATGCGGCCCTTCTTTAACATCCATCGCTTTAATACGGCCCTTCTCTAACACCCATCGCCTTAATGCGGCCCTTCTATAACATCCATCGCTTTAATGCGGCCATTCGCTAACATCCATCGCTTTAATGCGGGCCTCTATAACATCCATCGCTTTAATGCGGCCCTTCTCTAACATCCATCGCTTTAATGCGGCCCTTCTCTAACATTCATCTCTTTAATGCGGCCCTTCTATAACATCCATCGCTTTAATGCGGCCCTTCTATAACATCCACCGCTTTAATGCGGCCCTTCTCTAACATCCATCGCTTTAATCCGGCCCTTCTATAACATTCATCGCTTTAATGCGTCCCTTCTATAACATTCATCGCTTTAATGCGGCCGTTCTCTAACATTCATCTCTTTAATTCGGCCCTTCTATAACATTCATCGCTTTAATGCGGCCGTTCTCTAATATTCATCTCTTTAATGCGGCCCTAATATAACATCCATCGCTTTAATGCGGCCCTTCTCTGACATTCATCTCTTTAATGCGGCCCTTCTATAACATCCATCGCTTTAATGCGGGCCTCTATAACATCCATCGCTTTAATGCGGCCCTTCTCTAACATCCATCGCTTTAATGCGGCCCTTCTCTAACATTCATCTCTTTAATGCGGCCCTTCTATAACATCCATCGCTTTAATGCGGCCCTTCTATAACATCCACCGCTTTAATGCGGCCCTTCTCTAACATCCATCGCTTTAATCCGGCCCTTCTATAACATTCATCGCTTTAATGCGTCCCTTCTATAACATTCATCGCTTTAATGCGGCCGTTCTCTAACATTCATCTCTTTAATTCGGCCCTTCTATAACATTCATCGCTTTAATGCGGCCGTTCTCTAATATTCATCTCTTTAATGCGGCCCTAATATAACATCCATCGCTTTAATGCGGCCCTTCTCTGACATTCATCTCTTTAATGCGGCCCTTCTATAACATCCACCGCTTTAATGCGGTCCTTCGCTAACATCCATCGCATTAATGCGGCACTTCTCTAACATCCATCTCTTTAATGCGGCCCTTCTATAACATCCATCGCTTTAATGCGACCCGTCTCTAACATCCATCGCTTTAATGCGGCCCTTCTATAGCATCCATCGCTTTAATGCGGCCCTTCTATAACATCCACCGCTTTAATGCGGCCCTTCTCTAACATCCATCGCTTTAATGTGGCCCTTCTATAACATTCATCGCTTTAATGCGGCCCTTCTATAACATTCATCGCTTTAATGCGGCCCTTCTATAACATCCACCGCTTTAATGCGGACCTTGTCTAACATCCATCGCATTAATGCGGCCCTTCTCTAACATCCATCGCTTTAATGCGGCCCTCTATAACATCTACCGCTTTAATGCGGCCCTTCTCTAACATCCATCGCTTTATTGCAGTCCTTCTATAACATCCATCGCTTTAATGCGGCCCTTCTCTAACATCCATCGCTTTAATGCGGCCCTTCTATAACATCCATCGCTTTAATGCGGCCATTCTCTAACATTCATCTCTTTAATGCGGCCCTTCTTTAACATTCGTCTCTTTAATGCGGCCCTTCTCTAACATCCATCGCTTTAATGCGGCCCTTCTCTAACATCCATCGCTTTAATGCGGCCCTCTATAACATCCATCGCTTTAATGCGGCCCTTCTCTAACATCCATCGCTTTAATGCGGCCCTTCTCTAACATCCATCTCTTTAATGCGGCCCTTCTATAACATCCATCGCTTTAATGCGGCCCTTCTCTAACATCCATCGCTTTAATGCGGCCCTTCTCTAACATTCATCTCTTTAATGCGGCCCTTCTATAACATCCATCGCTTTAATGCGGCCCTTCTATAACATCCACCGCTTTAATGCGGCCCTTCTCTAACATCCATCGCTTTAATCCGGCCCTTCTATAACATTCATCGCTTTAATGCGTCCCTTCTATAACATTCATCGCTTTAATGCGGCCGTTCTCTAACATTCATCTCTTTAATTCGGCCATTCTATAACATCCATCGCTTTAATGCGGCCCTATTCTAACATTAATCTCTTTAATGCTGCCCTTCTAAAACATCCATCGCTTTAATGCGGCCCTTCTATAACATCCATCGCTTTAATGCGGCCCTTCTATAACATCCATCGCTTTAATGTGGCCCTTCTCTAACACCCATCGCCTTAATGCGGCCCTTCTATAACATCCATCGCTTTAATGCGGCCCTTCTTTAACATCCATCGCTTTAATGCGGCCCTTCTATAACATCCATCGCTTTAATGTGGGCCTTCTCTAACACCCATCGCCTTAATGCGGCCCTTCTATAACATCCATCGCTTTAATGCGGCCCTTCTATAACATCCATCGCTTTAATGCGGCCATTCGCTAACATCCATCGCTTTAATGCGGGCCTCTATAACATCTACCGTTTTAATGCGGCCCTTCTCTAACATCCATCGCTTTAATCCGGCCCTTCTATAACATCCATCGCTTTAATGCGGCCCTTCTATAACATTCATCGCTTTAATGCGGCCGTTCTCTAACATTCATCTCTTTAATTCGGCCCTTCTATAACATCCATCGCTTTAATGCGGCCCTACTCTAACATTAATCTCTTTAATGCTGCCCTTCTAAAACATCCATCGCTTTAATGCGGCCCTTCTTTAACATCCATCGCTTTAATGCGGCCCTTCTATAACATCCATCGCTTTAATGCGGCCCTTCTCTAACACCCATCGCCTTAATGCGGCCCTTTTATAACATCCATCGCTTTAATGCGGCCATTCGCTAACATCCATCGCTTTAATGCGGCCCTTCTCTAACATCCAATGCTTTAATGCGGCCCTTCTCTAACATTCATCTCTTTAATGCGGCCCTAATATAACATCCATCGCTTTAATGCGGCCCTTCTCTGACATTCATCTCTTTAATGCGGCCCTTCTATAACATCCACCGCTTTAATGCGGCCCTTCGCTAACATCCATCGCATTAATGCGGCCCTTCTCTAACATCCATCTCTTTAATGCGGCCCTTCTATAACATCCATCGCTTTAATGCGACCCGTCTCTAACATCCATCGCTTTAATGCGGCCCTTCAATAGCATCCATCGCTTTAATGCGGCCCTTCTATAACATCCACCGCTTTAATGCGGCCCTTCTCTAACATCCATCGCTTTAATGTGGCCCTTCTATAACATTCATCGCTTTAATGCGGCCCTTCTATAACATTCATCGCTTTAATGCGGCCCTTCTATAACATCCAACGCTTTAATGCGACCCGTCTCTAACATCCAACGCTTTAATGCGGCCCTTCTATAGCATCCATCGCTTTAATGCGGCCCTTCTATAACATCCACCGCTTTAATGCGGCCCTTCTCTAACATCCATCGCTTTAATGTGGCCCTTCTATAACATTCATCGCTTTAATGCGGCCCTTCTATAACATTCATCGCTTTAATGCGGCCCTTCTATAACATCCACCGCTTTAATGCGGACATTGTCTAACATCCATCGCATTAATGCGGCCCTTTCTAACATCCATCGCTTTAATGCGGCCCTTTCTAACATCCATCGCTTTAATGCGGCCCTCTATAACATCTACCGCTTTTATGCGGCCCTTCTCTAACATCCATCGCTTTATTGCAGTCCTTCTATAACATCCATCGCTTTAATGCGGCCCTTCTCTAACATCCATCGCTTTAATGCTGCCCTTCTATAACATCCATCGCTTTAATGCGGCCATTCTCTAACATTCATCTCTTTAATGCGGCCCTTCTTTAACATTCGTCTCTTTAATGCGGCCCTTCTCTAACATCCATCGCTTTAATGCGGCCCTTCTCTAACATCCATCGCTTTAATGCGGCCCTCTATAACATCCATCGCTTTAATGCGGCCCTTCTCTAACATCCATCGCTTTAATGCGGCCCTTCTCTAACATCCATCTCTTTAATGCGGCCCTTCTATAACATCCATCGCTTTAATGCGGCCCTTCTCTAACATCCATCGCTTTAATGCGGTCCTTCTCTAACATTCATCTCTTTAATGCGGCCCTTCTATAACATCCATCGCTTTAATGCGGCCCTTCTATAACATCCACCGCTTTAATGCGGCCCTTCTCTAACATCCATCGCTTTAATCCGGCCCTTCTATAACATTCATCGCTTTAATGCGGCCGTTCTCTAACATTCATCTCTTTAATTCGGCCATTCTATAACATCCATCGCTTTAATGCGGCCCTACTCTAACATTAATCTCTTTAATGCTGCCCTTCTAAAACATCCATCGCTTTAATGCGGCCCTTCTTTAACATCCATCGCTTTAATGCGGCCCTTCTATAACATCCATCGCTTTAATGTGGCCCTTCTCTAACACCCATCGCCTTAATGCGGCCCTTCTATAACATCCATCGCTTTAATGCGGCCGTTCTTTAACATCCATCGCTTTAATGCGGCCCTTCTATAACATCCATCGCTTTAATGTGGGCCTTCTCTAACACCCATCGCCTTAATGCGGCCCTTCTATAACATCCATCGCTTTAATGCGGCCCTTCTATAACATCCATCGCTTTAATGCGGCCATTCGCTAACATCCATCGCTTTAATGCGGGCCTCTATAACATCTACCGTTTTAATGCGGTACTTCTTTAACATCCATCGCTTTAATCCGGCCCTTCTATAACATCCATCGCTTTAATGCGGCCTTTCTATAACATTCATCGCTTTAATGCGGCCGTTCTCTAACATTCATCTCTTTAATTCGGCCCTTCTATAACATCCATCGCTTTAATGCGGCCCTACTCTGACATTAATCTCTTTAATGCTGCCCTTCTAAAACATCCATCGCTTTAATGCGGCCCTTCTTTAACATCCATCGCTTTAATGCGGCCCTTCTATAACATCCATCGCTTTAATGCGGCCCTTCTCTAACACCCATCGCCTTAATGCGGCCCTTCTATAACATCCATCGCTTTAATGCGGCCATTCGCTAACATCCATCGCTTTAATGCGGCCCTTCTCTAACATCCATCGCTTTAATGCGGCCCTTCTCTAACATTCATCTCTTTATTGCGGCCCTTCTATAACATCCATCGCTTTAATGCGGCCCTTCTATAACATCCACCGCTTTAATGCGGCCCTTCTCTAACATCCATCGCTTTAATCCGGCCCTTCTATAACATTCATCGCTTTAATGCGTCCCTTCTATAACATTCATCGCTTTAATGCGGCCGTTCTCTAACATTCATCTCTTTAATTTGGCCCTTCTATAACATTCATCGCTTTAATGCGGCCGTTCTCTAACATTCATCTCTTTCATTCGGCCCTTCAATAACATCCATCGCTTTAATGCGGCCCTTCTTTAACATCCATCGCTTTAATGCGGCCCTTCTATAACATCCATCGCTTTAATGCGGCCCTTCTCTAACACCCATCGCCTTAATGCGGCCCTTCTATAACATCCAACTCTTTAATGCGGCCCTTCTATAACATCCATCGCTTTAATGCGTCCATTCGCTAACATCCATCGCTTTAATGCGGGCCTCTATAACATCCACCGCTTTAATGCGGCCCTTCTCTAACATCCATCGCTTTAATCCGGCCCTTCTATAACATCCATCGCTTTAATGCGGCCCTTCTATAACATTCATCTCTTTAATTCGGCCCTTCTATAACATCCATCGCTTTAATGCGGCCCTACTCTAACATTAATCTCTTTAATACTGCCCTTCTAAAACATCCATCGCTTTAATGCGGCCCTTCTTTAGCATGCATCGCTTTAATGCGGCCCTTCTATAACATCCATCGCTTTAATGCGGCCCTTCTCTAACACCCATCGCCTTAATGCGGCCCTTCTATAACATCCATCGCTTTAATGCGGCCATTCGCTAACATCCATCGCTTTAATGCGGGCCTCTATAACATCCATCGCTTTAATGCGGCCCTTCTCTAACATCCATCGCTTTAATGCGGACCTTCTCTAACATTCATCTCTTTAATGCGGCCCTTCTATAACATCCATCGCTTTAATGCGGCCCTTCTATAACATCCACCGCTTTAATGCGGCCCTTCTCTAACATCCATCGCTTTAATCCGGCCGTTCTCTAACATTCATCTCTTTAATTCGGCCCTTCTATAACATTCATCGCTTTAATGCGGCCGTTCTCTAACATTCATCTCTTTAATTCGGCCCTTCTATAACATCCATCGCTTTAATGCGGCCCTTCTTTAACATCCATCGCTTTAATGCGGCCCTTCTATAACATCCATCGCTTTAATGCGGCCCTTCTCTAACACCCATCGCCTTAATGCGGCCCTTCTATAACATCCATCGCTTTAATGCGGCCCTTCTATAACATCCATCGCTTTAATGCGGCCATTCGCTAACATCCATCGCTTTAATGCGGGCCTCTATAACATCTACCGCTTTAATGCGGCCCTTCTCTAACATCCATCGCTTTAATCCGGCCCTTCTATAACATCTATCGCTTTAATGCGGCCCTTCTATAACATTCATCGCTTTAATGCGGCCGTTCTCTAACATTCATCTCTTTAATTCGGCCCTTCTATAACATTCATCGCTTTAATGCGGCCGTTTTCTAACATTCATCTCTTTAATTCGGCCCTTCTATAACATTCATCGCTTTAATGCGGCCGTTCTCTAACATTCATCTCTTTAATTCGGCCCTTCTATAACATCCATCGCTTTAATGCGGCCCTTCTTTAACATCCGTCGCTTTAATGCGGCCCTTCTATAACATCCATCGCTTTAATGCGGCCCTTCTCTAACACCCATCGCCTTAATGCGGCCCTTCTATAACATCCATCGCTTTAATGCGGCCCTTCTATAACATCCATCGCTTTAATGCGGCCCTTCTTTAACATCCATCGCTTTAATGCGGCCCTTCTATAACATCCATCGCTTTAATGTGGGCCTTCTCTAACACCCATCGCCTTAATGCGGCCCTTCTATAACATCCATCGCTTTAATGCGGCCCTTCTATAACATCCATCGCTTTAATGCGGCCATTCGCTAACATCCATCGCTTTAATGCGGGCCTCTATAACATCTACCGTTTTAATGCGGCCCTTCTCTAACATCCATCGCTTTAATCCGGCCCTTCTATAACATCCATCGCTTTAATGCGGCCCTTCTATAACATTCATCGCTTTAATGCGGCCGTTCTCTAACATTCATCTCTTTAATTCGGCCCTTCTATAACATCCATCGCTTTAATGCGGCCCTACTCTAACATTAATCTCTTTAATGCTGCCCTTCTAAAACATCCATCGCTTTAATGCGGCCCTTCTATAACATCCATCGCTTTAATGCGGCCCTTCTCTAACACCCATCGCCTTAATGCGGCCCTTCTATAACATCCATCGCTTTAATGCGGCCATTCGCTAACATCCATCGCTTTAATGCGGCCCTTCTCTAACATCCATCGCTTTAATGCGGCCCTTCTCTAACATTCATCGCTTTAATGCGTCCCTTCTATAACATTCATTGCTTTAATGCGGCCGTTCTCTAACATTCATCTCTTTAATTCGGCCCTTCTATAACATTCATCGCTTTAATGCGGCCGTTCTCTAACATTCATCTCTTTCATTCGGCCCTTCAATAACATCCATCGCTTTAATGCGGCCCTTCTTTAACATCCATCGCTTTAATGCGGCCCTTCTATAACATCCATCGCTTTAATGCGGCCCTTCTCTAACACCCATCGCCTTAATGCGGCCCTTCTATAACATCCAACTCTTAAATGCGGCCCTTCTATAACATCCATCGCTTTAATGCGTCCATTCGCTAACATCCATCGCTTTAATGCGGGCCTCTATAACATCCATCGCTTTAATGCGGCCCTTCTTTAACATGCATCGCTTTAATGCGGCCCTTCTATAACATCCATCGCTTTAATGCGGCCCTTCTCTAACACCCATCGCCTTAATGCGGCCCTTCTATAACATCCATCGCTTTAATGCGGCCATTCGCTAACATCCATCGCTTTAATGCGGGCCTCTATAACATCCATCGCTTTAATGCGGCCCTTCTCTAAC
The DNA here is from genome assembly GCA_028673005.1 of Tanypteryx hageni. Taxonomy (NCBI): domain Eukaryota; kingdom Metazoa; phylum Arthropoda; class Insecta; order Odonata; family Petaluridae; genus Tanypteryx; species Tanypteryx hageni. The sequence goes on along the minus strand of CM054113.1, from coordinate 10,272,114 downwards.
ATCCATCGCTTTAATGCGGCCCTTCTCTAACATTCATCTCTTTAATGCGGCCCTTCTATAACATCCATCGCTTTAATGCGGCCCTTCTATAACATCCACCGCTTTAATGCGGCCCTTCTCTAACATCCATCGCTTTAATCCGGCCCTTCTATAACATTCATCGCTATAATGCGTCCCTTCTATAACATTCATCGCTTTAATGCGGCCGTTCTCTAACATTAATCTCTTTAATTCGGCCCTTCTATAACATTCATCGCTTTAATGCGGCCGTTCTCTAACATTCATCGCTTTAATCCGGCCGTTCTCTAACATTCATCTCTTTAATTCGGCCCTTCTATAACATTCATCGCTTTAATGCGGCCGTTCTCTAACATTCATCTCTTTAATTCGCCCCTCTATACATCCATCGCTTTAATGCGGCCCTTCTTTAACATCCATCGCTTTAATGCGGCCCTTCTATAACATCCATCGCTTTAATGCGGCCCTTCTCTAACACCCATCGCCTTAATGCGGCCCTTCTATAACATCCATCGCTTTAATGCGGCCCTTCTATAACATCCATCGCTTTAATGCGGCCATTCGCTAACATCCATCGCTTTAATGCGGGCCTCTATAACATCTACCGCTTTAATGCGGCCCTTCTCTAACATCCATCGCTTTAATCCGGCCCTTCTATAACATCCATCGCTTTAATGCGGCCCTTCTATAACATTCATCGCTTTAATGCGGCCGTTCTCTAACATTCATCTCTTTAATTCGGCCCTTCTATAACATACATCGCTTTAATGCGGCCGTTTTCTAACATTCATCTCTTTAATTCGGCCCTTCTATAACATTCATCGCTTTAATGCGGCCGTTCTCTAACATTCATCTCTTTAATTCGGCCCTTCTATAACATCCATCGCTTTAATGCGGCCCTTCTTTAACATCCGTCGCTTTAATGCGGGCCTTCTATAACATCCATCGATTTAATGCGGCCCTTCTCTAACACCCATCGCCTTAATGCGGCCCTTCTATAACATCCATCGCTTTAATGCGGCCCTTCTATAACATCCATCGCTTTAATGCGGCCCTTCTTTAACATCCATCGCTTTAATGCGGCCCTTCTATAACATCCATCGCTTTAATGTGGGCCTTCTCTAACACCCATCGCCTTAATGCGGCCCTTCTATAACATCCATCGCTTTAATGCGGCCCTTCTATAACATCCATCGCTTTAATGCGGCCATTCGCTAACATCCATCGCTTTAATGCGGGCCTCTATAACATCTACCGTTTTAATGCGGCCCTTCTCTAACATCCATCGCTTTAATGCGGCCCTTCTATAACATTCATCGCTTTAATGCGACCGTTCTCTAACATTCATCTCTTTAATTCGGCCCTTCTATAACATCCATCGCTTTAATGCGGCCCTACTCTAACATTAATCTCTTTAATGCTGCCCTTCTAAAACATCCATCGCTTTAATGCGGCCCTTCTATAACATCCATCGCTTTAATGCGGCCCTTCTCTAACACCCATCGCCTTAATGCGGCCCTTCTATAACATCCATCGCTTTAATGCGGCCATTCGCTAACATCCATCGCTTTAATGCGGCCCTTCTCTAACATCCATCGCTTTAATGCGGCCCTTCTCTAACATTCATCTCTTTAATGCGGCCCTTCTATAACATCCATCGCTTTAATGCGGCCCTTCTATAACATCCACCGCTTTAATGCGGCCCTTCTCTAACATCCATCGCTTTAATCCGGCCCTTCTATAACATTCATCGCTTTAATGCGTCCCTTCTATAACATTCATCGCTTTAATGCGGCCGTTCTCTAACATTCATCTCTTTAATTCGGCCCTTCTATAACATCCATCGCTTTAATGCGGCCCTACTCTAACATTAATCTCTTTTTTTGCTGTCCTTCTAAAACATCCATCGCTTTAATGCGGCCCTTCTATAACATCCATCGCTTTAATGCGGCCCTTCTATAACATCAATCGCTTTAATGCGGCCCTTCTATAACATCCATCGCTTTAATGCGGCCCTTCTCTAACACCCATCGCTTTAATGTGGCCCTTCTATAACATTCATCGCTTTAATGCGGCCCTTCTATAACATTCATCGCTTTAATGCGGCCCTTCTATAACATCCATCGCTTTAATGCGACCCGTCTCTAACATCCAACGCTTTAATGCGGCCCTTCTATAGCTTCCATCGCTTTAATGCGGCCCTTCTATAACATCCACCGCTTTAATGCGGCCCTTCTCTAAAATCCATCGCTTTAATGTGGCCCTTCTATAACATTCATCGCTTTAATGCGGCCCTTCTATAACATCCACCGCTTTAATGCGGACATTGTCTAACATCCATCGCATTAATGCGGCCCTTTCTAACATCCATCGCTTTAATGCGGGCCTCTATAACATCCATCGCTTTAATGCGGCCCTTCTCTAACATCCATCGCTTTAATGCGGCCCTTCTCTAACATTCATCTCTTTAATGCGGCCCTTCTATAACATCCATCGCTTTAATGCGGCCCTTCTATAACATCCACCGCTTTAATGCGGCCCTTCTCTAACATCCATCGCTTTAATCCGGCCGTTCTCTAACATTCATCTCTTTAATTCGGCCCTTCTATAACATTCATCGCTTTAATGCGGCCGTTCTCTAACATTCATCTCTTTAATTCGGCCCTTCTATAACATCCATCGCTTTAATGCGGCCCTTCTTTAACATCCATCGCTTTAATGCGGCCCTTCTATAACATCCATCGCTTTAATGCGGCCCTTCTCTAACACCCATCGCCTTAATGCGGCCCTTATATAACATCCATCGCTTTAATGCGGCCCTTCTATAACATCCATCGCTTTAATGCGGCCATTCGCTAACATCCATCGCTTTAATGTGGGCCTCTATAACATCTACCGCTTTAATGCGGCCCTTCTCTAACATCCATCGCTTTAATCCGGCCCTTCTGTAACATCCATCGCTTTAATGCGGCCCTTCTATAACATTCATCGCTTTAATGCGGCCGTTCTCTAACATTCATCTCTTTAATTCGGCCCTTCTATAACATTCATCGCTTTAATGCGGCCGTTTTCTAACATTCATCTCTTTAATTCGGCCCTTCTATAACATTCATCGCTTTAATGCGGCCGTTCTCTAACATTCATCTCTTTAATTCGGCCCTTCTATAACATCCATCGCTTTAATGCGGCCCTTCTTTAACATCCGTCGCTTTAATGCGGCCCTTCTATAACATCCATCGCTTTAATGCGGCCCTTCTCTAACACCCATCGCCTTAATGCGGCCCTTCTATAACATCCATCGCTTTAATGCGGCCCTTCTATAACATCCATCGCTTTAATGCGGCCCTTCTTTAACATCCATCGCTTTAATGCGGCCCTTGTATAACATCCATCGCTTTAATGTGGGCCTTCTCTAACACCCATCGCCTTAATGCGGCCCTTCTATAACATCCATCGCTTTAATGCGGCCCTTCTATAACATCCATCGCTTTAATGCGGCCATTCGCTAACATCCATCGCTTTAATGCGGGCCTCTATAACATCTACCGTTTTAATGCGGCCCTTCTCTAACATCCATCGCTTTAATCCGGCCCTTCTATAACATCCATCGCTTTAATGCGGCCCTTCTATAACATTCATCGCTTTAATGCGGCCGTTCTCTAACATTCATCTCTTTAATTCGGCCCTTCTATAACATCCATCGCTTTAATGCGGCCCTACTCTAACATTAATCTCTTTAATGCTGCCCTTCTAAAACATCCTTCGCTTTAATGCGGCCCTTCTATAACATCCATCGCTTTAATGCGGCCCTTCTCTAACACCCATCGCCTTAATGCGTCCCTTCTATAACATCCATCGCTTTAATGCGGCCATTCGCTAACATCCATCGCTTTAATGCGGCCCTTCTCTAACATCCATCGCTTTAATGCGGCCCTTCTCTAACATTCATCTCTTTATTGCGGCCCTTCTATAACATCCATCGCTTTAATGCGGCCTTTCTATAACATCCACCGCTTTAATGCGGCCCTTCTCTAACATCCATCGCTTTAATCCGGCCCTTCTATAACATTCATCGCTTTAATGCGTCCCTTCTATAACATTCATTGCTTTAATGCGGCCGTTCTCTAACATTCATCTCTTTAATTCGGCCCTTCTATAACATTCATCGCTTTAATGCGGCCGTTCTCTAACATTCATCTCTTTCATTCGGCCCTTCAATAACATCCATCGCTTTAATGCGGCCCTTCTTTAACATCCATCGCTTTAATGCGGCCCTTCTATAACATCCATCGCTTTAATGCGGCCCTTCTCTAACACCCATCGCCTTAATGCGGCCCTTCTATAACATCCAACTCTTAAATGCGGCCCTTCTATAACATCCATCGCTTTAATGCGTCCATTCGCTAAAATCCATCGCTTTAATGCGGGCCTCTATAACATCCACCGCTTTAATGCGGCCCTTCTCTAACATCCATCGCTTTAATCCGGCCCTTCTATAACATCCATCGCTTTAATGCGGCCCTTCTATAACATTCATCTCTTTAATTCGGCCCTTCTATAACATACATCGCTTTAATGCGGCCCTACTCTAACATTAATCTCTTTAATGATGCCCTTCTAAAACATCCATCGCTTTAATGCGGCCCTTCTTTAACATGCATCGCTTTAATGCGGCCCTTCTATAACATCCATCGCTTTAATGCGGCCCTTCTCTAACATCCATCGCTTTAATGCGGCCCTTCTCTAACATTCATCTCTTTAATGCGGCCCTTCTATAACATCTATCGCTTTAATGCGGCCCTTCAATAACATCCACCGCTTTAATGCGGCCCTTCTCTAACATCCATCGCTTTAATCCGGCCCTTCTATAACATTCATCGCTTTAATGCGTCCCTTCTATAACATTCATCGCTTTAATGCGGCCATTCGCTAACATCCATCGCTTTAATGCGGGCCTCTATAACATCCACCGCTTTAATGCGGCCCTTCTCTAACATCCATCGCTTTAATCCGGCCATTCTATAACATCCATCGCTTTAATGCGGCCCTTCTATAACATTCATCGCTTTAATGCGGCCGTTCTCTAACATTCATCTCTTTAATTCGGCCATTCTATAACATCCATCGCTTTAATGCGGCCCTACTCTAACATTAATCTCTTTAATGCTGCCCTTCTAAAACATCCATCGCTTTAATGCGGCCCTTCTTTAACATCCATCGCTTTAATACGGCCCTTCTCTAACACCCATCGCCTTAATGCGGCCCTTCTATAACATCCATCGCTTTAATGCGGCCATTCGCTAACATCCATCGCTTTAATGCGGGCCTCTATAACATCCATCGCTTTAATGCGGCCCTTCTCTAACATCCATCGCTTTAATGCGGCCCTTCTCTAACATTCATCTCTTTAATGCGGCCCTTCTATAACATCCATCGCTTTAATGCGGCCCTTCTATAACATCCACCGCTTTAATGCGGCCCTTCTCTAACATCCATCGCTTTAATCCGGCCCTTCTATAACATTCATCGCTTTAATGCGTCCCTTCTATAACATTCATCGCTTTAATGCGGCCGTTCTCTAACATTCATCTCTTTAATTCGGCCCTTCTATAACATTCATCGCTTTAATGCGGCCGTTCTCTAATATTCATCTCTTTAATGCGGCCCTAATATAACATCCATCGCTTTAATGCGGCCCTTCTCTGACATTCATCTCTTTAATGCGGCCCTTCTATAACATCCACCGCTTTAATGCGGTCCTTCGCTAACATCCATCGCATTAATGCGGCCCTTCTCTAACATCCATCTCTTTAATGCGGCCCTTCTATAACATCCATCGCTTTAATGCGACCCGTCTCTAACATCCATCGCTTTAATGCGGCCCTTCTATAGCATCCATCGCTTTAATGCGGCCCTTCTATAACATCCACCGCTTTAATGCGGCCCTTCTCTAACATCCATCGCTTTAATGTGGCCCTTCTATAACATTCATCGCTTTAATGCGGCCCTTCTATAACATTCATCGCTTTAATGCGGCCCTTCTATAACATCCACCGCTTTAATGCGGACCTTGTCTAACATCCATCGCATTAATGCGGCCCTTCTCTAACATCCATCGCTTTAATGCGGCCCTCTATAACATCTACCGCTTTAATGCGGCCCTTCTCTAACATCCATCGCTTTATTGCAGTCCTTCTATAACATCCATCGCTTTAATACGGCCCTTCTCTAACATCCATCGCTTTAATGCGGCCCTTCTATAACATCCATCGCTTTAATGCGGCCATTCTCTAACATTCATCTCTTTAATGCGGCCCTTCTTTAACATTCGTCTCTTTAATGCGGCCCTTCTCTAACATCCATCGCTTTAATGCGGCCCTTCTCTAACATCCATCGCTTTAATGCGGCCCTCTATAACATCCATCGCTTTAATGCGGCCCTTCTCTAACATCCATCGCTTTAATGCGGCCCTTCTCTAACATCCATCTCTTTAATGCGGCCCTTCTATAACATCCATCGCTTTAATGCGGCCCTTCTCTAACATCCATCGCTTTAATGCGGCCCTTCTCTAACATTCATCTCTTTAATGCGGCCCTTCTATAACATCCATCGCTTTAATGCGGCCCTTCTATAACATCCACCGCTTTAATGCGGCCCTTCTCTAACATCCATCGCTTTAATCCGGCCCTTCTATAACATTCATCGCTTTAATGCGTCCCTTCTATAACATTCATCGCTTTAATGCGGCCGTTCTCTAACATTCATCTCTTTAATTCGGCCATTCTATAACATCCATCGCTTTAATGCGGCCCTATTCTAACATTAATCTCTTTAATGCTGCCCTTCTAAAACATCCATCGCTTTAATGCGGCCCTTCTATAACATCCATCGCTTTAATGCGGCCCTTCTATAACATCCATCGCTTTAATGTGGCCCTTCTCTAACACCCATCGCCTTAATGCGGCCCTTCTATAACATCCATCGCTTTAATGCGGCCCTTCTTTAACATCCATCGCTTTAATGCGGCCCTTCTATAACATCCATCGCTTTAATGTGGGCCTTCTCTAACACCCATCGCCTTAATGCGGCCCTTCTATAACATCCATCGCTTTAATGCGGCCCTTCTATAACATCCATCGCTTTAATGCGGCCATTCGCTAACATCCATCGCTTTAATGCGGGCCTCTATAACATCTACCGTTTTAATGCGGCCCTTCTCTAACATCCATCGCTTTAATCCGGCCCTTCTATAACATCCATCGCTTTAATGCGGCCCTTCTATAACATTCATCGCTTTAATGCGGCCGTTCTCTAACATTCATCTCTTTAATTCGGCCCTTCTATAACATCCATCGCTTTAATGCGGCCCTACTCTAACATTAATCTCTTTAATGCTGCCCTTCTAAAACATCCATCGCTTTAATGCGGCCCTTCTCTAACACCCATCGCCTTAATGCGGCCCTTTTATAACATCCATCGCTTTAATGCGGCCATTCGCTAACATCCATCGCTTTAATGCGGCCCTTCTCTAACATCCAATGCTTTAATGCGGCCCTTCTCTAACATTCATCTCTTTAATGCGGCCCTAATATAACATCCATCGCTTTAATGCGGCCCTTCTCTGACATTCATCTCTTTAATGCGGCCCTTCTATAACATCCACCGCTTTAATGCGGCCCTTCGCTAACATCCATCGCATTAATGCGGCCCTTCTCTAACATCCATCTCTTTAATGCGGCCCTTCTATAACATCCATCGCTTTAATGCGACCCGTCTCTAACATCCATCGCTTTAATGCGGCCCTTCAATAGCATCCATCGCTTTAATGCGGCCCTTCTATAACATCCACCGCTTTAATGCGGCCCTTCTCTAACATCCATCGCTTTAATGTGGCCCTTCTATAACATTCATCGCTTTAATGCGGCCCTTCTATAACATTCATCGCTTTAATGCGGCCCTTCTATAACATCCAACGCTTTAATGCGACCCGTCTCTAACATCCAACGCTTTAATGCGGCCCTTCTATAGCATCCATCGCTTTAATGCGGCCCTTCTATAACATCCACCGCTTTAATGCGGCCCTTCTCTAACATCCATCGCTTTAATGTGGCCCTTCTATAACATTCATCGCTTTAATGCGGCCCTTCTATAACATTCATCGCTTTAATGCGGCCCTTCTATAACATCCACCGCTTTAATGCGGACATTGTCTAACATCCATCGCATTAATGCGGCCCTTTCTAACATCCATCGCTTTAATGCGGCCCTTTCTAACATCCATCGCTTTAATGCGGCCCTCTATAACATCTACCGCTTTTATGCGGCCCTTCTCTAACATCCATCGCTTTATTGCAGTCCTTCTATAACATCCATCGCTTTAATGCGGCCCTTCTCTAACATCCATCGCTTTAATGCGGCCCTTCTATAACATCCATCGCTTTAATGCGGCCATTCTCTAACATTCATCTCTTTAATGCGGCCCTTCTTTAACATTCGTCTCTTTAATGCGGCCCTTCTCTAACATCCATCGCTTTAATGCGGCCCTTCTCTAACATCCATCGCTTTAATGCGGCCCTCTATAACATCCATCGCTTTAATGCGGCCCTTCTCTAACATCCATCGCTTTAATGCGGCCCTTCTCTAACATCCATCTCTTTAATGCGGCCCTTCTATAACATCCATCGCTTTAATGCGGCCCTTCTCTAACATCCATCGCTTTAATGCGGTCCTTCTCTAACATTCATCTCTTTAATGCGGCCCTTCTATAACATCCATCGCTTTAATGCGGCCCTTCTATAACATCCACCGCTTTAATGCGGCCCTTCTCTAACATCCATCGCTTTAATCCGGCCCTTCTATAACATTCATCGCTTTAATGCGTCCCTTCTATAACATTCATCGCTTTAATGCGGCCGTTCTCTAACATTCATCTCTTTAATTCGGCCATTCTATAACATCCATCGCTTTAATGCGGCCCTACTCTAACATTAATCTCTTTAATGCTGCCCTTCTAAAACATCCATCGCTTTAATGCGGCCCTTCTTTAACATCCATCGCTTTAATGCGGCCCTTCTATAACATCCATCGCTTTAATGTGGCCCTTCTCTAACACCCATCGCCTTAATGCGGCCCTTCTATAACATCCATCGCTTTAATGCGGCCGTTCTTTAACATCCATCGCTTTAATGCGGCCCTTCTATAACATCCATCGCTTTAATGTGGGCCTTCTCTAACACCCATCGCCTTAATGCGGCCCTTCTATAACATCCATCGCTTTAATGCGGCCCTTCTATAACATCCATCGCTTTAATGCGGCCATTCGCTAACATCCATCGCTTTAATGCGGGCCTCTATAACATCTACCGTTTTAATGCGGTACTTCTTTAACATCCATCGCTTTAATCCGGCCCTTCTATAACATCCATCGCTTTAATGCGGCCTTTCTATAACATTCATCGCTTTAATGCGGCCGTTCTCTAACATTCATCTCTTTAATTCGGCCCTTCTATAACATCCATCGCTTTAATGCGGCCCTACTCTGACATTAATCTCTTTAATGCTGCCCTTCTAAAACATCCATCGCTTTAATGCGGCCCTTCTTTAACATCCATCGCTTTAATGCGGCCCTTCTATAACATCCATCGCTTTAATGCGGCCCTTCTCTAACACCCATCGCCTTAATGCGGCCCTTCTATAACATCCATCGCTTTAATGCGGCCATTCGCTAACATCCATCGCTTTAATGCGGCCCTTCTCTAACATCCATCGCTTTAATGCGGCCCTTCTCTAACATTCATCTCTTTATTGCGGCCCTTCTATAACATCCATCGCTTTAATGCGGCCCTTCTATAACATCCACCGCTTTAATGCGGCCCTTCTCTAACATCCATCGCTTTAATCCGGCCCTTCTATAACATTCATCGCTTTAATGCGTCCCTTCTATAACATTCATCGCTTTAATGCGGCCGTTCTCTAACATTCATCTCTTTAATTTGGCCCTTCTATAACATTCATCGCTTTAATGCGGCCGTTCTCTAACATTCATCTCTTTCATTCGGCCCTTCAATAACATCCATCGCTTTAATGCGGCCCTTCTTTAACATCCATCGCTTTAATGCGGCCCTTCTATAACATCCATCGCTTTAATGCGGCCCTTCTCTAACACCCATCGCCTTAATGCGGCCCTTCTATAACATCCAACTCTTTAATGCGGCCCTTCTATAACATCCATCGCTTTAATGCGTCCATTCGCTAACATCCATCGCTTTAATGCGGGCCTCTATAACATCCACCGCTTTAATGCGGCCCTTCTCTAACATCCATCGCTTTAATCCGGCCCTTCTATAACATCCATCGCTTTAATGCGGCCCTTCTATAACATTCATCTCTTTAATTCGGCCCTTCTATAACATCCATCGCTTTAATGCGGCCCTACTCTAACATTAATCTCTTTAATACTGCCCTTCTAAAACATCCATCGCTTTAATGCGGCCCTTCTTTAGCATGCATCGCTTTAATGCGGCCCTTCTATAACATCCATCGCTTTAATGCGGCCCTTCTCTAACACCCATCGCCTTAATGCGGCCCTTCTATAACATCCATCGCTTTAATGCGGCCATTCGCTAACATCCATCGCTTTAATGCGGGCCTCTATAACATCCATCGCTTTAATGCGGCCCTTCTCTAACATCCATCGCTTTAATGCGGACCTTCTCTAACATTCATCTCTTTAATGCGGCCCTTCTATAACATCCATCGCTTTAATGCGGCCCTTCTATAACATCCACCGCTTTAATGCGGCCCTTCTCTAACATCCATCGCTTTAATCCGGCCGTTCTCTAACATTCATCTCTTTAATTCGGCCCTTCTATAACATTCATCGCTTTAATGCGGCCGTTCTCTAACATTCATCTCTTTAATTCGGCCCTTCTATAACATCCATCGCTTTAATGCGGCCCTTCTTTAACATCCATCGCTTTAATGCGGCCCTTCTATAACATCCATCGCTTTAATGCGGCCCTTCTCTAACACCCATCGCCTTAATGCGGCCCTTCTATAACATCCATCGCTTTAATGCGGCCCTTCTATAACATCCATCGCTTTAATGCGGCCATTCGCTAACATCCATCGCTTTAATGCGGGCCTCTATAACATCTACCGCTTTAATGCGGCCCTTCTCTAACATCCATCGCTTTAATCCGGCCCTTCTATAACATCTATCGCTTTAATGCGGCCCTTCTATAACATTCATCGCTTTAATGCGGCCGTTCTCTAACATTCATCTCTTTAATTCGGCCCTTCTATAACATTCATCGCTTTAATGCGGCCGTTTTCTAACATTCATCTCTTTAATTCGGCCCTTCTATAACATTCATCGCTTTAATGCGGCCGTTCTCTAACATTCATCTCTTTAATTCGGCCCTTCTATAACATCCATCGCTTTAATGCGGCCCTTCTTTAACATCCGTCGCTTTAATGCGGCCCTTCTATAACATCCATCGCTTTAATGCGGCCCTTCTCTAACACCCATCGCCTTAATGCGGCCCTTCTATAACATCCATCGCTTTAATGCGGCCCTTCTATAACATCCATCGCTTTAATGCGGCCCTTCTTTAACATCCATCGCTTTAATGCGGCCCTTCTATAATATCCATCGCTTTAATGTGGGCCTTCTCTAACACCCATCGCCTTAATGCGGCCCTTCTATAACATCCATCGCTTTAATGCGGCCCTTCTATAACATCCATCGCTTTAATGCGGCCATTCGCTAACATCCATCGCTTTAATGCGGGCCTCTATAACATCTACCGTTTTAATGCGGCCCTTCTCTAACATCCATCGCTTTAATCCGGCCCTTCTATAACATCCATCGCTTTAATGCGGCCCTTCTATAACATTCATCGCTTTAATGCGGCCGTTCTCTAACATTCATCTCTTTAATTCGGCCCTTCTATAACATCCATCGCTTTAATGCGGCCCTACTCTAACATTAATCTCTTTAATGCTGCCCTTCTAAAACATCCATCGCTTTAATGCGGCCCTTCTATAACATCCATCGCTTTAATGCGGCCCTTCTCTAACACCCATCGCCTTAATGCGGCCCTTCTATAACATCCATCGCTTTAATGCGGCCATTCGCTAACATCCATCGCTTTAATGCGGCCCTTCTCTAACATCCATCGCTTTAATGCGGCCCTTCTCTAACATTCATCTCTTTATTGCGGCCTTTCTATAACATCCATCGCTTTAATGCGGCCTTTCTATAACATCCACCGCTTTAATGCGGCCCTTCTCTAACATCCATCGCTTTAATCCGGCCCTTCTATAACATTCATCGCTTTAATGCGTCCCTTCTATAACATTCATTGCTTTAATGCGGCCGTTCTCTAACATTCATCTCTTTAATTCGGCCCTTCTATAACATTCATCGCTTTAATGCGGCCGTTCTCTAACATTCATCTCTTTCATTCGGCCCTTCAATAACATCCATCGCTTTAATGCGGCCCTTCTTTAACATCCATCGCTTTAATGCGGCCCTTCTATAACATCCATCGCTTTAATGCGGCCCTTCTCTAACACCCATCGCCTTAATGCGGCCCTTCTATAACATCCAACTCTTAAATGCGGCCCTTCTATAACATCCATCGCTTTAATGCGTCCATTCGCTAACATCCATCGCTTTAATGCGGGCCTCTATAACATCCATCGCTTTAATGCGGCCCTTCTTTAACATGCATCGCTTTAATGCGGCCCTTCTATAACATCCATCGCTTTAATGCGGCCCTTCTCTAACACCCATCGCCTTAATGCGGCCCTTCTATAACATCCATCGCTTTAATGCGGCCATTCGCTAACATCCATCGCTTTAATGCGGGCCTCTATAACATCCATCGCTTTAATGCGGCCCTTCTCTAACATCCATCGCTTTAATGCGGCCCTTCTCTAACATTCATCTCTTTAATGCGGCCCTTCTATAACATCCATCGCTTTAATGCGGCCCTTCTATAACATCCACCGCTTTAATGCGGCCCTTCTCTAACATCCATCGCTTTAATCCGGCCCTTCTATAACATTCATCGCTATAATGCGTCCCTTCTATAACATTCATCGCTTTAATGCGGCCGTTCTCTAACATTCATCTCTTTAATTCGGCCCTTCTATAACATTCATCGCTTTAATGCGGCCGTTCTCTAACATTCATCTCTTTAATTCGCCCCTCTATACATCCATCGCTTTAATGCGGCCCTTCTTTAACATCCATCGCTTTAATGCGGCCCTTCTATAACATCCATCGCTTTAATGCGGCCCTTCTCTAACACCCATCGCCTTAATGCGGCCCTTCTATAACATCCATCGCTTTAATGCGGCCCTTCTATAACATCCATCGCTTTAATGCGGCCATTCGCTAACATCCATCGCTTTAATGCGGGCCTCTATAACATCTACCGCTTTAATGCGGCCCTTCTCTAACATCCATCGCTTTAATCCGGCCCTTCTATAACATCCATCGCTTTAATGCGGCCCTTCTATAACATTCATCGCTTTAATGCGGCCGTTCTCTAACATTCATCTCTTTAATTCGGCCCTTCTATAACATACATCGCTTTAATGCGGCCGTTTTCTAACATTCATCTCTTTAATTCGGCCCTTCTATAACATTCATCGCTTTAATGCGGCCGTTCTCTAACATTCATCTCTTTAATTCGGCCCTTCTATAACATCCATCGCTTTAATGCGGCCCTTCTTTAACATCCGTCGCTTTAATGCGGGCCTTCTATAACATCCATCGATTTAATGCGGCCCTTCTCTAACACCCATCGCCTTAATGCGGCCCTTCTATAACATCCATCGCTTTAATGCGGCCCTTCTATAACATCCATCGCTTTAATGCGGCCCTTCTTTAACATCCATCGCTTTAATGCGGCCCTTCTATAACATCCATCGCTTTAATGTGGGCCTTCTCTAACACCCATCGCCTTAATGCGGCCCTTCTATAACATCCATCGCTTTAATGCGGCCCTTCTATAACATCCATCGCTTTAATGCGGCCATTCGCTAACATCCATCGCTTTAATGCGGGCCTCTATAACATCTACCGTTTTAATGCGGCCCTTCTCTAACATCCATCGCTTTAATGCGGCCCTTCTATAACATTCATCGCTTTAATGCGACCGTTCTCTAACATTCATCTCTTTAATTCGGCCCTTCTATAACATCCATCGCTTTAATGCGGCCCTACTCTAACATTAATCTCTTTAATGCTGCCCTTCTAAAACATCCATCGCTTTAATGCGGCCCTTCTATAACATCCATCGCTTTAATGCGGCCCTTCTCTAACACCCATCGCCTTAATGCGGCCCTTCTATAACATCCATCGCTTTAATGCGGCCATTCGCTAACATCCATCGCTTTAATGCGGCCCTTCTCTAACATCCATCGCTTTAATGCGGCCCTTCTCTAACATTCATCTCTTTAATGCGGCCCTTCTATAACATCCATCGCTTTAATGCGGCCCTTCTATAACATCCACCGCTTTAATGCGGCCCTTCTCTAACATCCATCGCTTTAATCCGGCCCTTCTATAACATTCATCGCTTTAATGCGTCCCTTCTATAACATTCATCGCTTTAATGCGGCCGTTCTCTAACATTCATCTCTTTAATTCGGCCCTTCTATAACATTCATCGCTTTAATGCGGCCGTTCTCTAACATTCATCGCTTTAATCCGGCCGTTCTCTAACATTCATCTCTTTAATTCGGCCCTTCTATAACATTCATCACTTTAATGCGGCCGTTCTCTAACATTCATCTCTTTAATTCGCCCCTCTATACATCCATCGCTTTAATGCGGCCCTTCTTTAACATCCATCGCTTTAATGCGGCCCTTCTATAACATCCATCGCTTTAATGCGGCCCTTCTCTAACACCCATCGCCTTAATGCGGCCCTTCTATAACATCCATCGCTTTAATGCGGCCCTTCTATAACATCCATCGCTTTAATGCGGCCATTCGCTAACATCCATCGCTTTAATGCGGGCCTCTATAACATCTACCGCTTTAATGCGGCCCTTCTCTAACATCCATCGCTTTAATCCGGCCCTTCTATAACATCCATCGCTTTAATGCGGCCCTTCTATAACATTCATCGCTTTAATGCGGCCGTTCTCTAACATTCATCTCTTTAATTCGGCCCTTCTATAACATACATCGCTTTAATGCGGCCGTTTTCTAACATTCATCTCTTTAATTCGGCCCTTCTATAACATTCATCGCTTTAATGCGGCCGTTCTCTAACATTCATCTCTTTAATTCGGCCCTTCTATAATATCCATCGCTTTAATGCGGCCCTTCTTTAACATCCGTCGCTTTAATGCGGGCCTTCTATAACATCCATCGATTTAATGCGGCCCTTCTCTAACACCCATCGCCTTAATGCGGCCCTTCTATAACATCCATCGCTTTAATGCGGCCCTTCTATAACATCCATCGCTTTAATGCGGCCCTTCTTTAACATCCATCGCTTTAATGCGGCCCTTCTATAACATCCATCGCTTTAATGTGGGCCTTCTCTAACACCCATCGCCTTAATGCGGCCCTTCTATAACATCCATCGCTTTAATGCGGCCCTTCTATAACATCCATCGCTTTAATGCGGCCATTCGCTAACATCCATCGCTTTAATGCGGGCCTCTATAACATCTACCGTTTTAATGCGGCCCTTCTCTAACATCCATCGCTTTAATGCGGCCCTTCTATAACATTCATCGCTTTAATGCGACCGTTCTCTAACATTCATCTCTTTAATTCGGCCCTTCTATAACATCCATCGCTTTAATGCGGCCCTACTCTAACATTAATCTCTTTAATGCTGCCCTTCTAAAACATCCATCGCTTTAATGCGGCCCTTCTATAACATCCATCGCTTTAATGCGGCCCTTCTCTAACACCCATCGCCTTAATGCGGCCCTTCTATAACATCCATCGCTTTAATGCGGCCATTCGCTAACATCCATCGCTTTAATGCGGCCCTTCTCTAACATCCATCGCTTTAATGCGGCCCTTCTCTAACATTCATCTCTTTATTGCGGCCCTTCTATAACATCCATCGCTTTAATGCGGCCTTTCTATAACATCCACCGCTTTAATGCGGCCCTTCTCTAACATCCATCGCTTTAATCCGGCCCTTCTATAACATTCATCGCTTTAATGCGTCCCTTCTATAACATTCATTGCTTTAATGCGGCCGTTCTCTAACATTCATCTCTTTAATTCGGCCCTTCTATAACATTCATCGCTTTAATGCGGCCGTTCTCTAACATTCATCTCTTTCATTAGTCCCTTCAATAACATCCATCGCTTTAATGCGGCCCTTCTTTAACATCCATCGCTTTAATGCGGCCCTTCTATAACATCCATCGCTTTAATGCGGCCCTTCTCTAACACCCATCGCCTTAATGCGGACCTTCTATAACATCCAACTCTTAAATGCGGCCCTTCTATAACGTCCATCGCTTTAATGCGTCCATTCGCTAACATCCATCGCTTTAATGCGGGCCTCTATAACATCCACCGCTTTAATGCGGCCCTTCTCTAACATCCATCGCTTTAATCCGGCCCTTCTATAACATCCATCGCTTTAATGCGGCCCTTCTATAACATTCATCTCTTTAATTCGGCCCTTCTAAAACATCCATCGCTTTAATGCGGCCCTACTCTAACATTAATCTCTTTAATGCTGCCCTTCTAAAACATCCATCGCTTTAATGCGGCCCTTCTTTAACATGCATCGCTTTAATGCGGCCCTTCTATAACATCCATCGCTTTAATGCGGCCCTTCTCTAACACCCATCGCCTTAATGCGGCCCTTCTATAACATCCATCGCTTTAATGCGGCCATTCGCTAACATCCATCGCTTTAATGCGGGCCTCTATAACATCCATCGCTTTAATGCGGCCCTTCTCTAACATCCATCGCTTTAATGCGGACCTTCTCTAACATTCATCTCTTTAATGCGGCCCTTCTATAACATCCATCGCTTTAATGCGGCCCTTCTATAACATCCACCGCTTTAATGCGGCCCTTCTCTAACATCCATCGCTTTAATCCGGCCCTTCTATAACATTCATCGCTTTAATGCGTCCCTTCTATAACATTCATCGCTTTAATGCGGCCGTTCTCTAACATTCATCTCTTTAATTCGGCCCTTCTATAACATTCATCGCTTTAATGCGGCCGTTCTCTAACATTCATCTCTTTAATTCGGCCCTTCTATAACATCCATCGCTTTAATGCGGCCCTTCTTTAACATCCATCGCTTTAATGCGGCCCTTCTATAACATCCATCGCTTTAATGCGGCCCTTCTCTAACACCCATCGCCTTAATGCGGCCCTTCTTTAACATCCATCGCTTTAATGCGGCCCTTCTATAACATCCATCGCTTTAATGCGGCCATTCGCTAACATCCATCGCTTTAATGCGGGCCTCTATAACATCTACCGCTTTAATGCGGCCCTTCTCTAACATCCATCGCTTTAATCCGGCCCTTCTATAACATCCATCGCTTTAATGCGGCCCTTCTATAACATTCATCGCTTTAATGCGGCCGTTCTCTAACATTCATCTCTTTAATTCGGCCCTTCTATAACATTCATCGCTTTAATGCGGCCGTTCTCTAACATTCATCTCTTTAATTCGGCCCTTCTATAACATCCATCGCTTTAATGCGGCCCTTCTTTAACATCCATCGCTTTAATGCGGCTCTTCTATAACATCCATCGCTTTAACGCGGCCCTTCTCTAACACCCATCGCCTTAATGCGGCCCTTCTTTAACATCCATCGCTTTAATGCGGCCCTTCTATAACATCCATCGCTTTAATGCGGCCCTTCTATAACATCCATCGCTTTAATGCGGCCATTCGCTAACATCCATCGCTTTAAAGCGGGCCTCTATAACATCCACCGCTTTAATGCGGCCCTTCTCTAACATCCATCGCTTTAATCCGGCCATTCTATAACATTCATCGCTTTAATGCGGCCCTTCTATAACATTCATCGCTTTAATGCGGCCGTTCTCTAACATTCATCTCTTTAATTCGGCCATTCTATAACATCCATCGCTTTAATGCGGCCCTACTCTAACATTAATCTCTTTAATGCTGCCCTTCTTTAACATCCATCGCTTTAATGCGGCCATTCTATAACATCCATCGCTTTAATACGGCCCTTCTCTAACACCCATCGCCTTAATGCGGCCCTTCTATATCATCCATCGCTTTAATGCGGCCATTCGCTAACATCCATCCCTTTAATGCGGGACTCTATAACATCCATCGCTTTAATGCGGCCCTTCTCTAACATCCATCGCTTTAATGCGGCCCTTCTCTAACATTCATCTCTTTAATGCGGCCCTTCTATAACATCCATCGCTTTAATGCGGCCCTTCTATAACATCCACCGCTTTAATGCGGCCCTTCTCTAACATCCATCGCTTTAATCCGGCCCTTCTATAACATTCATCGCTTTAATGCGTCCCTTCTATAACATTCATCGCTTTAATGCGGCCGTTCTCTAACATTCATCTCTTTAATTCGGCCCTTCTATAACATTCATCGCTTTAATGCGGCCGTTCTCTAACATTCATCTCTTTAATTCGGCCCTTCTATAACATCCATCGCTTTAATGCGGCCCTTCTTTAACATCCATCGCTTTAATGCGGCCCTTCTATAACATCCATCGCTTTAATGCGGCCCTTCTCTAACACCCATCGCCTTAATGCGGCCCTTCTATAACATCCATCGCTTTAATGCGGCCCTTCTATAACATCCATCGCTTTAATGCGGCCATTCGCTAACATCCATCGCTTTAATGCGGGCCTCTATAACATCTACCGCTTTAATGCGGCCCTTCTCTAACATCCATCGCTTTAATCCGGCCCTTCTATAACATCCATCGCTTTAATGCGGCCCTTCTATAACATTCATCGCTTTAATGCGGCCGTTCTCTAACATTCATCTCTTTAATTCGGCCCTTCTATAACATTCATCGCTTTAATGCTGCCGTTCTCTAACATTCATCTCTTTAATTCGGCCCTTCTATAACATTCATCGCTTTAATGCGGCCGTTCTCTAACATTCATCTCTTTAATTCGGCCCTTCTCTAACACCCATCGCTTTAATCCGGCCCTTCTATAATATCCATCACTTTAATGCGGCCATTCGCTAACATCCATCGCTTTAATGCGGGCCTCTATAACATCCACCGCTTTAATGCGGCCCTTCTCTAACATCCATCGCTTTAATCCGGCCCTTCTATAACATCCATCGCTTTAATGCGGCCCTTCTATAACATTCATCGCTTTAATGCGGCCGTTCTCTAACATTCATCTCTTTAATTCGGCCCTTCTATAACATTCATCGCTTTAATGCGGCCGTTCTCTAACATTCATCTCTTTAATTCGGCCCTTTTCTAACAACCATCGCTTTAATCCGGCCCTTCTATAACATCCATCGCTTTAATGCGGCCATTCGCTAACATCCATCGCTTTAATGCGGGCCTCTATAACATCCACCGCTTTAATGCGGCCCTTCTCTGACATCCATCGCTTTAATCCGGCCCTTCTATAACATCCATCGCTTTAATGCGGCCCTTCTATAACATTCATCGCTTTAATGCGGCCGTTCTCTAACATTCATCTCTTTAATTCGGCCCTTCTATAACATCCATCGCTTTAATGCGGCCCTACTCTAACATTAATCTCTTTAATGCTGCCCTTCTTAAACATCCATCGCTTTAATGCGGCCCTTCTTTAACATCCATCGCTTTAATGCGGCCATTCTATAACATCCATCGCTTTAATACGGCCCTTCTCTAACACCCATCGCCTTAATGCGGCCCTTCTATAACATCCATCGCTTTAATGCGGCCATTCGCTAACATCCATCGCTTTAATGCGGGCCTCTATAACATCCATCGCTTTAATGCGGCCCTTCTCTAACATCCATCGCTTTAATGCGGCCCTTCTCTAACATTCATCTCTTTAATGCGGCCCCTCTATAACATCCATCGCTTTAATGCGGCCCTTCTATAACATCCACCGCTTTAATGCGGCCCTTCTCTAACATCCATCGCTTTAATCCGGCCCTTCTATAACATTCATCGCTTTAATGCGTCCCTTCTATAACATTCATCGCTTTAATGCGGCCGTTCTCTAACATTCATCTCTTTAATTCGGCCCTTCTATAACATTCATCGCTTTAATGCGGCCGTTCTCTAACATTCATCTCTTTAATTCGGCCCTTCTATAACATCCATCGCTTTAATGCGGCCCTTCTTTAACATCCATCGCTTTAATGCGGCCCTTCTATAACATCCATCGCTTTAATGCGGCCCTTCTCTAACACCCATCGCCTTAATGCGGCCCTTCTATAACATCCATCGCTTTAATGCGGCCCTTCTATAACATCCATCGCTTTAATGCGGCCATTCGCTAACATCCATCGCTTTAATGCGGGCCTCTATAACATCCATCGCTTTAATGCGGCCCTTCTATAACATTCATCGCTTTAATGCGGCCGTTCTCTAACATTCATCTCTTTAATTCGGCCCTTCTATAACATTCATCGCTTTAATGCGGCCGTTCTCTAACATTCATCTCTTTAATTCGGCCCTTCTATAACATTCATCGCTTTAATGCGGCCGTTCTCTAACATTCATCTCTTTAATTCGGCCCTTCTATAACATCCATAGCTTTAATGCGGCCCGTCTTTAACATCCATCGCTTTAATGCGGCCCTTCTATAACATCCATCGCTTTAATGCGGCCCTTCTCTAACACCCATCGCCTTAATTCGGCCCTTCTATAACATCCATCGCTTTAATGCGGCCCTTCTATAACATTCATCGCTTTAATGCGGCCGTTCTCTAACATTCATCTCTTTAATTCGGCCCTTCTATAACATTCATCGCTTTAATGCGGCCGTTCTCTAACATTCATCTCTTTAATCCGGCCCTTCTATAACATCCATCGCTTTAATGCGGCCCTTCTTTAACATCCATCTCTTTAATGCGGCCCTTCTATAACATCCATCGCTTTAATGCGGCCATTCGCTAACATCCATCGCTTTAATGCGGGCCTCTATAACATCTACCGCTTTAATGCGGCACTTCTATAACATCCATCGCTTTAATGCGGCCATTCGCTAACATCCATCGCTTTAATGCGGGCCTCTATAACATCTACCGCTTTAATGCGGCCCTTCTCTAACACCCATCGCTTTAATCCGGCCCTTCTATAACATCCATCGCTTTAATGCGTCCCTTCTATAACATTCATCGCTTTAATGCGGCCGTTCTCTAACATTCATCTCTTTAATTCGGCCCTTCTATAACATTCATCGCTTTAATGCGGCCGTTCTCTAACATTCATCTCTTTAATTCGGCCCTTCTATAACATCCATCGCTTTAATGCGGCCCTTCTTTAACATCCATCGCTTTAATGCGGCCCTTCTATAACATCCATCGCTTTAATGCGGCCCTTCTCTAACACCCATCGCCTTAATGCGGCCCTTCTATAACATCCATCGCTTTAATGCGGCCCTTCTATAACATCCATCGCTTTAATGCGGCCCTTCTATAACATTCATCGCTTTAATGCGGCCGTTCTCTAACATTCATCTCTTTAATTCGGCCCTTCTATAACATCCATCGCTTTAATGCGGCCCTACTCTAACATTAATCTCTTTTTTTGCTGCCCTTCTAAAACATCCATCGCTTTAATGCGGCCCTTCTATAACATCCATCGCTTTAATGCGGCCCTTCTATAACATCAATCGCTTTAATGCGGCCCTTCTATAACATCCATCGCTTTAATGCGGCCCTTCTCTAACACCCATCGCTTTAATGTGGCCCTTCTATAACATCCATCGCTTTAATGCGGCCCTTCTCTAACATCCATCGCTTTAATGCGGCCCTCTATAACATCTACCGCTTTAATGCGGCCCTTCTCTAACATCCATCGCTTTATTGCAGTCCTTCTATAACATCCATCGCTTTAATGCGGCCCTTCTCTAACATCCATCGCTTTAATGCGGCCCTTCTATAACATCCATCGCTTTAATGCGGCCATTCTCTAACATTCATCTCTTTAATGCGGCCCTTCTTTAACATTCGTCTCTTTAATGCGGCCCTTCTCTAACATCCATCGCTTTAATGCGGCCCTTCTCTAACATCCATCGCTTTAATGCGGCCCTCTATAACATCCATCGCTTTAATGCGGCCCTTCTCTAACATCCATCGCTTTAATGCGGCCCTTCTCTAACATCCATCTCTTTAATGCGGCCCTTCTATAACATCCATCGCTTTAATGCGGCCCTTCTCTAACATCCATCGCTTTAATGCGGCCCTTCTCTAACATTCATCTCTTTAATGCGGCCCTTCTATAACATCCATCGCTTTAATGCGGCCCTTCTATAACATCCACCGCTTTAATGCGGCCCTTCTCTAACATCCATCGCTTTAATCCGGCCCTTCTATAACATTCATCGCTTTAATGCGTCCCTTCTATAACATTCATCGCTTTAATGCGGCCGTTCTCTAACATTCATCTCTTTAATTCGGCCATTCTATAACATCCATCGCTTTAATGCGGCCCTATTCTAACATTAATCTCTTTAATGCTGCCCTTCTAAAACATCCATCGCTTTAATGCGGCCCTTCTATAACATCCATCGCTTTAATGCGGCCCTTCTATAACATCCATCGCTTTAATGTGGCCCTTCTCTAACACCCATCGCCTTAATGCGGCCCTTCTATAACATCCATCGCTTTAATGCGGCCCTTCTTTAACATCCATCGCTTTAATGCGGCCCTTCTATAACATCCATCGCTTTAATGTGGGCCTTCTCTAACACCCATCGCCTTAATGCGGCCCTTCTATAACATCCATCGCTTTAATGCGGCCCTTCTATAACATCCATCGCTTTAATGCGGCCATTCGCTAACATCCATCGCTTTAATGCGGGCCTCTATAACATCTACCGTTTTAATGCGGCCCTTCTCTAACATCCATCGCTTTAATCCGGCCCTTCTATAACATCCATCGCTTTAATGCGGCCCTTCTATAACATTCATCGCTTTAATGCGGCCGTTCTCTAACATTCATCTCTTTAATTCGGCCCTTCTATAACATTCATCGCTTTAATGCGGCCGTTCTCTAACATTCATCTCTTTAATTCGGCCCTTCTATAACATCCATCGCTTTAATGCGGCCCTTCTTTAACATCCATCGCTTTAATGCGGCCCTTCTATAACATCCATCGCTTTAATGCGGCCCTTCTCTAACACCCATCGCCTTAATGCGGCCCTTCTATAACATCCATCGCTTTAATGCGGCCCTTCTATAACATCCATCGCTTTAATGCGGCCATTCGCTAACATCCATCGCTTTAATGCGGGCCTCTATAACATCCATCGCTTTAATGCGGCCCTTCTATAACATTCATCGCTTTAATGCGGCCGTTCTCTAACATTCATCTCTTTAATTCGGCCCTTCTATAACATTCATCGCTTTAATGCGGCCGTTCTCTAACATTCATCTCTTTAATTCGGCCCTTCTATAACATTCATCGCTTTAATGCGGCCGTTCTCTAACATTCATCTCTTTAATTCGGCCCTTCTATAACATCCATAGCTTTAATGCGGCCCGTCTTTAACATCCATCGCTTTAATGCGGCCCTTCTATAACATCCATCGCTTTAATGCGGCCCTTCTCTAACACCCATCGCCTTAATTCGGCCCTTCTATAACATCCATCGCTTTAATGCGGCCCTTCTATAACATTCATCGCTTTAATGCGGCCGTTCTCTAACATTCATCTCTTTAATTCGGCCCTTCTATAACATTCATCGCTTTAATGCGGCCGTTCTCTAACATTCATCTCTTTAATCCGGCCCTTCTATAACATCCATCGCTTTAATGCGGCCCTTCTTTAACATCCATCTCTTTAATGCGGCCCTTCTATAACATCCATCGCTTTAATGCGGCCATTCGCTAACATCCATCGCTTTAATGCGGGCCTCTATAACATCTACCGCTTTAATGCGGCACTTCTATAACATCCATCGCTTTAATGCGGCCATTCGCTAACATCCATCGCTTTAATGCGGGCCTCTATAACATCTACCGCTTTAATGCGGCCCTTCTCTAACACCCATCGCTTTAATCCGGCCCTTCTATAACATCCATCGCTTTAATGCGTCCCTTCTATAACATTCATCGCTTTAATGCGGCCGTTCTCTAACATTCATCTCTTTAATTCGGCCCTTCTATAACATTCATCGCTTTAATGCGGCCGTTCTCTAACATTCATCTCTTTAATTCGGCCCTTCTATAACATCCATCGCTTTAATGCGGCCCTTCTTTAACATCCATCGCTTTAATGCGGCCCTTCTATAACATCCATCGCTTTAATGCGGCCCTTCTCTAACACCCATCGCCTTAATGCGGCCCTTCTATAACATCCATCGCTTTAATGCGGCCCTTCTATAACATCCATCGCTTTAATGCGGCCCTTCTATAACATTCATCGCTTTAATGCGGCCGTTCTCTAACATTCATCTCTTTAATTCGGCCCTTCTATAACATCCATCGCTTTAATGCGGCCCTACTCTAACATTAATCTCTTTTTTTGCTGCCCTTCTAAAACATCCATCGCTTTAATGCGGCCCTTCTATAACATCCATCGCTTTAATGCGGCCCTTCTATAACATCAATCGCTTTAATGCGGCCCTTCTATAACATCCATCGCTTTAATGCGGCCCTTCTCTAACACCCATCGCTTTAATGTGGCCCTTCTATAACATCCATCGCTTTAATGCGGCCCTTCTCTAACATCCATCGCTTTAATGCGGCCCTCTATAACATCTACCGCTTTAATGCGGCCCTTCTCTAACATCCATCGCTTTATTGCAGTCCTTCTATAACATCCATCGCTTTAATGCGGCCCTTCTCTAACATCCATCGCTTTAATGCGGCCCTTCTATAACATCCATCGCTTTAATGCGGCCATTCTCTAACATTCATCTCTTTAATGCGGCCCTTCTTTAACATTCGTCTCTTTAATGCGGCCCTTCTCTAACATCCATCGCTTTAATGCGGCCCTTCTCTAACATCCATCGCTTTAATGCGGCCCTCTATAACATCCATCGCTTTAATGCGGCCCTTCTCTAACATCCATCGCTTTAATGCGGCCCTTCTCTAACATCCATCTCTTTAATGCGGCCCTTCTATAACATCCATCGCTTTAATGCGGCCCTTCTCTAACATCCATCGCTTTAATGCGGCCCTTCTCTAACATTCATCTCTTTAATGCGGCCCTTCTATAACATCCATCGCTTTAATGCGGCCCTTCTATAACATCCACCGCTTTAATGCGGCCCTTCTCTAACATCCATCGCTTTAATCCGGCCCTTCTATAACATTCATCGCTTTAATGCGTCCCTTCTATAACATTCATCGCTTTAATGCGGCCGTTCTCTAACATTCATCTCTTTAATTCGGCCATTCTATAACATCCATCGCTTTAATGCGGCCCTATTCTAACATTAATCTCTTTAATGCTGCCCTTCTAAAACATCCATCGCTTTAATGCGGCCCTTCTATAACATCCATCGCTTTAATGCGGCCCTTCTATAACATCCATCGCTTTAATGTGGCCCTTCTCTAACACCCATCGCCTTAATGCGGCCCTTCTATAACATCCATCGCTTTAATGCGGCCCTTCTTTAACATCCATCGCTTTAATGCGGCCCTTCTATAACATCCATCGCTTTAATGTGGGCCTTCTCTAACACCCATCGCCTTAATGCGGCCCTTCTATAACATCCATCGCTTTAATGCGGCCCTTCTATAACATCCATCGCTTTAATGCGGCCATTCGCTAACATCCATCGCTTTAATGCGGGCCTCTATAACATCTACCGTTTTAATGCGGCCCTTCTCTAACATCCATCGCTTTAATCCGGCCCTTCTATAACATCCATCGCTTTAATGCGGCCCTTCTATAACATTCATCGCTTTAATGCGGCCGTTCTCTAACATTCATCTCTTTAATTCGGCCCTTCTATAACATCCATCGCTTTAATGCGGCCCTACTCTAACATTAATCTCTTTAATGCTGCCCTTCTAAAACATCCATCGCTTTAATGCGGCCCTTCTTTAACATCCATCGCTTTAATGCGGCCCTTCTATAACATCCATCGCTTTAATGCGGCCCTTCTCTAACACCCATCGCCTTAATGCGGCCCTTTTATAACATCCATCGCTTTAATGCGGCCATTCGCTAACATCCATCGCTTTAATGCGGCCCTTCTCTAACATCCAATGCTTTAATGCGGCCCTTCTCTAACATTCATCTCTTTAATGCGGCCCTAATATAACATCCATCGCTTTAATGCGGCCCTTCTCTGACATTCATCTCTTTAATGCGGCCCTTCTATAACATCCACCGCTTTAATGCGGCCCTTCGCTAACATCCATCGCATTAATGCGGCCCTTCTCTAACATCCATCTCTTTAATGCGGCCCTTCTATAACATCCATCGCTTTAATGCGACCCGTCTCTAACATCCATCGCTTTAATGCGGCCCTTCAATAGCATCCATCGCTTTAATGCGGCCCTTCTATAACATCCACCGCTTTAATGCGGCCCTTCTCTAACATCCATCGCTTTAATGTGGCCCTTCTATAACATTCATCGCTTTAATGCGGCCCTTCTATAACATTCATCGCTTTAATGCGGCCCTTCTATAACATCCAACGCTTTAATGCGACCCGTCTCTAACATCCAACGCTTTAATGCGGCCCTTCTATAGCATCCATCGCTTTAATGCGGCCCTTCTATAACATCCACCGCTTTAATGCGGCCCTTCTCTAACATCCATCGCTTTAATGTGGCCCTTCTATAACATTCATCGCTTTAATGCGGCCCTTCTATAACATTCATCGCTTTAATGCGGCCCTTCTATAACATCCACCGCTTTAATGCGGACATTGTCTAACATCCATCGCATTAATGCGGCCCTTTCTAACATCCATCGCTTTAATGCGGCCCTTTCTAACATCCATCGCTTTAATGCGGCCCTCTATAACATCTACCGCTTTTATGCGGCCCTTCTCTAACATCCATCGCTTTATTGCAGTCCTTCTATAACATCCATCGCTTTAATGCGGCCCTTCTCTAACATCCATCGCTTTAATGCGGCCCTTCTATAACATCCATCGCTTTAATGCGGCCATTCTCTAACATTCATCTCTTTAATGCGGCCCTTCTTTAACATTCGTCTCTTTAATGCGGCCCTTCTCTAACATCCATCGCTTTAATGCGGCCCTTCTCTAACATCCATCGCTTTAATGCGGCCCTCTATAACATCCATCGCTTTAATGCGGCCCTTCTCTAACATCCATCGCTTTAATGCGGCCCTTCTCTAACATCCATCTCTTTAATGCGGCCCTTCTATAACATCCATCGCTTTAATGCGGCCCTTCTCTAACATCCATCGCTTTAATGCGGTCCTTCTCTAACATTCATCTCTTTAATGCGGCCCTTCTATAACATCCATCGCTTTAATGCGGCCCTTCTATAACATCCACCGCTTTAATGCGGCCCTTCTCTAACATCCATCGCATTAATCCGGCCCTTCTATAACATTCATCGCTTTAATGCGTCCCTTCTATAACATTCATCGCTTTAATGCGGCCGTTCTCTAACATTCATCTCTTTAATTCGGCCATTCTATAACATCCATCGCTTTAATGCGGCCCTACTCTAACATTAATCTCTTTAATGCTGCCCTTCTAAAACATCCATCGCTTTAATGCGGCCCTTCTTTAACATCCATCGCTTTAATGCGGCCCTTCTATAACATCCATCGCTTTAATGTGGCCCTTCTCTAACACCCATCGCCTTAATGCGGCCCTTCTATAACATCCATCGCTTTAATGCGGCCGTTCTTTAACATCCATCGCTTTAATGCGGCCCTTCTATAACATCCATCGCTTTAATGTGGGCCTTCTCTAACACCCATCGCCTTAATGCGGCCCTTCTATAACATCCATCGCTTTAATGCGGCCCTTCTATAACATCCATCGCTTTAATGCGGCCATTCGCTAACATCCATCGCTTTAATGCGGCCCTTCTCTAACATCCATCGTTTTAATCCGGCCCTTCTATAACATTCATCGCTTTAATGCGTCCCTTCTATAACATTCATCGCTTTAATGCGGCCGTTCTCTAACATTCATCTCTTTAATTCGGCCCTTCTATATCATTCATCGCTTTAATGCGGCCGTTCTCTAACATTCATCTCTTTCATTCGGCCCTTCAATAACATCCATCGCTTTAATGCGGCCCTTCTTTAACATCCATCGCTTTAATGCGGCCCTTCTATAACATCCATCGCTTTAATGCGGCCCTTCTCTAACACCCATCGCCTTAATGCGGCCCTTCTATAACATCCAACTCTTTAATGCGGCCCTTCTATAACATCCATCGCTTTAATGCGTCCATTCGCTAACATCCATCGCTTTAATGCGGGCCTCTATAACATCCACCGCTTTAATGCGGCCCTTCTCTAACATCCGTCGCTTTAATCCGGCCCTTCTATAACATCCATCGCTTTAATGCGGCCCTTCTATAACATTCATCTCTTTAATTCGGCCCTTCTATAACATTTATCGCTTTAATGCGGCCCTACTCTAACATTAATCTCTTTAATACTGCCCTTCTAAAACATCCATCGCTTTAATGCGGCCCTTCTTTAACATGCATCGCTTTAATGCGGCCCTTCTATAACATCCATCGCTTTAATGCGGCCCTTCTCTAACACCCATCGCCTTAATGCGGCCCTTCTATAACATCCATCGCTTTAATGCGGCCATTCGCTAACATCCATCGCTTTAATGCGGGCCTCTATAACATCCATCGCTTTAATGCGGCCCTTCTCTAACATCCATCGCTTTAATGCGGCCCTTCTCTAACATTCATCTCTTTAATGCGGCCCTTCTATAACATCCATCGCTTTAATGCGGCCCTTCTATAACATCCACCGCTTTAATGCGGCCCTTCTCTAACATCCATCGCTTTAATCCGGCCGTTCTCTAACATTCATCTCTTTAATTCGACCCTTCTATAACATTCATCGCTTTAATGCGGCCGTTCTCTAACATTCATCTCTTTAATTCGGC
Organism: Tanypteryx hageni; assembly: GCA_028673005.1. Lineage (NCBI taxonomy): Eukaryota > Metazoa > Arthropoda > Insecta > Odonata > Petaluridae > Tanypteryx > Tanypteryx hageni. The sequence continues at coordinate 10,242,856 of CM054113.1, read as the reverse complement.
CCTTCTATAACATCCATCGCTTTAATGCGGCCCTTCTTTAACATCCATCGCTTTAATGCGGCCCTTCTATAACATCCATCGCTTTAATGCGGCCCTTCTCTAACACCCATCGCCTTAATGCGGCCCTTCTATAACATCCATCGCTTTAATGCGGCCCTTCTATAACATCCATCGCTTTAATGCGGCCATTCGCTAACATCCATCGCTTTAATGCGGGCCTCTATAACATCTACCGCTTTAATGCGGCCCTTCTCTAACATCCATCGCTTTAATCCGGCCCTTCTATAACATCCATCGCTTTAATGCGGCCCTTCTATAACATTCATCGCTTTAATGCGGCCGTTCTCTAACATTCATCTCTTTAATTCGGCCCTTCTATAACATTCATCGCTTTAATGCGGCCGTTTTCTAACATTCATCTCTTTAATTCGGCCCTTCTATAACATTCATCGCTTTAATGCGGCCGTTCTCTAACATTCATCTCTTTAATTCGGCCCTTCTATAACATCCATCGCTTTAATGCGGCCCTTCTTTAACATCCGTCGCTTTAATGCGGCCCTTCTATAACATCCATCGCTTTAATGCGGCCCTTCTCTAACACCCATCGCCTTAATGCGGCCCTTCTATAACATCCATCGCTTTAATGCGGCCCTTCTATAACATCCATCGCTTTAATGCGGCCCTTCTTTAACATCCATCGCTTTAATGCGGCCCTTCTATAACATCCATCGCTTTAATGTGGGCCTTCTCTAACACCCATCGCCGTAATGCGGCCCTTCTATAACATCCATCGCTTTAATGCGGCACTTCTATAACATCCATCGCTTTAATGCGGCCATTCGCTAACATCCATCGCTTTAATGCGGGCCTCTATAACATCTACCGTTTTAATGCGGCCCTTCTCTAACATCCATCGCTTTAATCCGGCCCTTCTATAACATCCATCGCTTTAATGCGGCCCTTCTATAACATTCATCGCTTTAATGCGGCCGTTCTCTAACATTCATCTCTTTAATTCGGCCCTTCTATAACATCCATCGCTTTAATGCGGCCCTACTCTAACATTAATCTCTTTAATGCTGCCCTTCTAAAACATCCATCGCTTTAATGCGGCCCTTCTATAACATCCATCGCTTTAATGCGGCCCTTCTCTAACACCCATCGCCTTAATGCGGCCCTTCTATAACATCCATCGCTTTAATGCGGCCATTCGCTAACATCCATCGCTTTAATGCGGCCCTTCTCTAACATCCATCGCTTTAATGCGGCCCTTCTCTAACATTCATCTCTTTATTGCGGCCCTTCTATAACATCCATCGCTTTAATGCGGACTTTCTATAACATCCACCGCTTTAATGCGGCCCTTCTCTAACATCCATCGCTTTAATCCGGCCCTTCTATAACATTCATCGCTTTAATGCGTCCCTTCTATAACATTCATTGCTTTAATGCGGCCGTTCTCTTACATTCATCTCTTTAATTCGGCCCTTCTATAACATTCATCGCTTTAATGCGGCCGTTCTCTAACATTCATCTCTTTCATTCGGCCCTTCAATAACATCCATCGCTTTAATGCGGCCCTTCTTTAACATCCATCGCTTTAATGCGGCCCTTCTATAACATCCATCGCTTTAATGCGGCCCTTCTCTAACACCCATCGCCTTAATGCGGCCCTTCTATAACATCCAACTCTTAAATGCGGCCCTTCTATAACATCCATCGCTTTAATGCGTCCATTCGCTAACATCCATCGCTTTAATGCGGGCCTCTATAACATCCACCGCTTTAATGCGGCCCTTCTCTAACATCCATCGCTTTAATCCGGCCCTTCTATAACATCCATCGCTTTAATGCGGCCCTTCTATAACATTCATCTCTTTAATTCGGCCCTTCTATAACATCCATCGCTTTAATGCGGCCCTACTCTAACATTAATCTCTTTAATGCTGCCCTTCTAAAACATCCATCGCTTTAATGCGGCCCTTCTTTAACATGCATCGCTTTAATGCGGCCCTTCTATAACATCCATCGCTTTAATGCGGCCCTTCTCTAACACCCATCGCCTTAATGCGGCCCTTCTATAACATCCATCGCTTTAATGCGGCCATTCGCTAACATCCATCGCTTTAATGCGGGCCTCTATAACATCCATCGCTTTAATGCGGCCCTTCTCTAACATCCATCGCTTTAATGCGGCCCTTCTCTAACATTCATCTCTTTAATGCGGCCCTTCTATAACATCCATCGCTTTAATGCGGCCCTTCTATAACATCCACCGCTTTAATGCGGCCCTTCTCTAACATCCATCGCTTTAATCCGGCCCTTCTATAACATTCATCGCTTTAATGCGTCCCTTCTATAACATTCATCGCTTTAATGCGGCCGTTCTCTAACATTCATCTCTTTAATTCGGCCCTTCTATAACATTCATCGCTTTAATGCGGCCGTTCTCTAACATTCATCTCTTTAATTCGGCCCTTCTATAACATCCATCGCTTTAATGCGGCCCTTCTTTAACATCCATCGCTTTAATGCGGCCCTTCTATAACATCCATCGCTTTAATGCGGCCCTTCTCTAACACCCATCGCCTTAATGCGGCCCTTCTATAACATCCATCGCTTTAATGCGGCCCTTCTATAACATCCATCGCTTTAATGCGGCCATTCGCTAACATCCATCGCTTTAATGCGGGCCTCTATAACATCTTCCGCTTTAATGCGGCCCTTCTCTAACATCCATCGCTTTAATCCGGCCCTTCTATAACATCCATCGCTTTAATGCGGCCCTTCTATAACATTCATCGCTTTAATGCGGCCGTTCTCTAACATTCATCTCTTTAATTCGGCCCTTCTATAACATTCATCGCTTTAATGCGGCCGTTTTCTAACATTCATCTCTTTAATTCGGCCCTTCTATAACATTCATCGCTTTAATGCGGCCGTTCTCTAACATTCATCTCTTTAATTCGGCCCTTCTATAACATCCATCGCTTTAATGCGGCCCTTCTTTAACATCCATCGCTTTAATGCGGCCCTTCTATAACATCCATCGCTTTAATGCGGCCCTTCTCTAACACCCATCGCCTTAATGCGGCCCTTCTATAACATCCATCGCTTTAATGCGGACCTTCTATAACATCCATCGCTTTAATGCGGCCCTTCTTTAACATCCATCGCTTTAATGCGGCCCTTCTATAACATCCATCGCTTTAATGCGGCCCTTCTCTAACACCCATCGCCTTAATGCGGCCCTTCTATAACATCCATCGCTTTAATGCGGCCCTTCTATAACATCCATCGCTTTAATGCGGCCCTTCTCTAACATCCATCGCTTTAATGCGGCCCTTCTCTAACATTCATCTCTTTAATGCGGCCCTTCTATAACATCCATCGCTTTAATGCGGCCCTTCTATAACATCCACCGCTTTAATGCGGCCCTTCTCTAACATCCATCGCTTTAATCCGGCCCTTCTATGACATTCATCGCTTTAATGCGTCCCTTCTATAACATTCATCGCTTTAATGCGGCCGTTCTCTAACATTCATCTCTTTAATTCGGCCCTTCTATAACATTCATCGCTTTAATGCGGCCGTTCTCTAACATTCATCTCTTTAATTCGGCCCTTCTATAACATCCATCGCTTTAATGCGGCCCTTCTTTAACATCCATCGCTTTAATGCGGCTCTTCTATAACATCCATCGCTTTAACGCGGCCCTTCTCTAACACCCATCGCCTTAATGCGGCCCTTCTATAACATCCATCGCTTTAATGCGGCCCTTCTTTAACATCCATCGCTTTAATGCGGCCCTTCTATAACATCCATCGCTTTAATGCGGCCCTTCTCTAACACCCATCGCCTTAATGCGGCCCTTCTATAACATCCATCGCTTTAATGCGGCCCTTCTATAACATCCATCGCTTTAATGCGGCCATTCGCTAACATCCATCGCTTTAATGCGGGCCTCTATAACATCCACCGCTTTAATGCGGCCCTTCTCTAACATCCATCGCTTTAATCCGGCCATTCTATAATATCCATCGCTTTAATGCGGCCCTTCTATAACATTCATCGCTTTAATGCGGCCGTTCTCTAACATTCATCTCTTTAATTCGGCCATTCTATAACATCCATCGCTTTAATGCGGCCCTTTTTTAACATCCATCGCTTTAATACGGCCCTTCTCTAACACCCATCGCCTTAATACGGCCCTTCTATAACATCCATCGCTTTAATGCGGCCATTCGCTTACATCCATCGCTTTAATGCGGGCCTCTATAACATCCATCGCTTTAATGCGGCCCTTCTCTAACATCCATCGCTTTAATGCGGCCCTTCTCTAACACCCATCGCCTTAATGCGGCCCTTCTATAACATCCATCGCTTTAATGCGGCCATTCGCTTACATCCATCGCTTTAATGCGGGCCTCTATAACATCCATCGCTTTAATGCGGCCCTTCTCTAACATCCATCGCTTTAATGCGGCCCTTCTCTAACATTCATCTCTTTAATGCGGCCCTTCTATAACATCCATCGCTTTAATGCGGCCCTTCTATAACATCCACCGCTTTAATGCGGCCCTTCTCTAACATCCATCGCTTTAATCCGGCCCTTCTATAACATTCATCGCTTTAATGCGTCCCTTCGCTAACATCCATCGCATTAATGCGGCCCTTCTCTAACATCCATCTCTTTAATGCGGCCCTTCTATAACATCCATCGCTTTAATGCGACCCGTCTCTAACATCCATCGCTTTAATGCGGCCCTTCTATAGCATCCATCGCTTTAATGCGGCCCTTCTATAACATCCACCGCTTTAATGCCGCCCTTCTCTAACATCCATCGCTTTAATGTGGCCCTTCTATAACATTCATCGCTTTAATGCGGCCCTTCTATAACATTCATCGCTTTAATGCGGCCCTTCTATAACATCCACCGCTTTAATGCGGACCTTGTCTAACATCCATCGCATTAATGCGGCCCTTCTCTAACATCCATCGCTTTAATGCGGCCCTCTATAACATCTACCGCTTTAATGCGGCCCTTCTCTAACATCCATCGCTTTATTGCAGTCCTTCTATAACATCCATCGCTTTAATGCGGCCCTTCTCTAACATCCATCGCTTTAATGCGGCCCTTCTATAACATCCATCGCTTTAATGCGGCCATTCTCTAACATTCATCTCTTTAATGCGGCCCTTCTTTAACATTCGTCTCTTTAATGCGGCCCTTCTCTAACATCCATCGCTTTAATGCGGCCCTTCTCTAACATCCATCGCTTTAATGCGGCCCTCTATAACATCCATCGCTTTAATGCGGCCCTTCTCTAACATCCATCGCTTTAATGCGGCCCTTCTCTAACATCCATCTCTTTAATGCGGCCCTTCTATAACATCCATCGCTTTAATGCGGCCCTTCTCTAACATCCTTCGCTTTAATGCGGCCCTTCTCTAACATTCATCTCTTTAATGCGGCCCTTCTATAACATCCATCGCTTTAATGCGGCCCTTCTATAACATCCATCGCTTTAATGCGGCCCTTCTCTAACATCCATCGCTTTAATCCGGGCCTTCTATAACATTCATCGCTTTAATGCGTCCCTTCTATAACATTCATCGCTTTAATGCGGCCGTTCTCTAACATTCATCTCTTTAATTCGGCCATTCTATAACATCCATCGCTTTAATGCGGCCCTACTCTAACATTAATCTCTTTAATGCTGCCCTTCTAAAACATCCATCGCTTTAATGCGGCCCTTCTATAACATCCATCGCTTTAATGCGGCCGTTCTCTAACATTCATCTCTTTAATTCGGCCATTCTATAACATCCATCGCTTTAATGCGGCCCTACTCTAACATTAATCTCTTTAATGCTGCCCTTCTAAAACATCCATCGCTTTAATGCGGCCCTTCTTTAACATCCATCGCTTTAATGCGGCCCTTCTATAACATCCATCGCTTTAATGCGGCCCTTCTCTAACACCCATCGCCTTAATGCGGCCCTTCTATAACATCCATCGCTTTAATGCGGCCCTTCTTTAACATCCATCGCTTTAATGCGGCCCTTCTATAACATCCATCGCTTTAATGTGGGCCTTCTCTAACACCCATCGCCTTAATGCGGCCCTTCTATAACATCCATCGCTTTAATGCGGCCCTTCTATAACATCCATCGCTTTAATGCGGCCATTCGCTAACATCCATCGCTTTAATGCGGGCCTCTATAACATCTACTGTTTTAATGCGGTACTTCTTTAACATCCATCGCTTTAATCCGGCCCTTCTATAACATCCATCGCTTTAATGCGGCCTTTCTATAACATTCATCGCTTTAATGCGGCCGTTCTCTAACATTCATCTCTTTAATTCGGCCCTTCTATAACATCCATCGCTTTAATGCGGCCCTACTCTGACATTAATCTCTTTAATGCTGCCCTTCTAAAACATCCATCGCTTTAATGCGGCCCTTCTTTAACATCCATCGCTTTAATGCGGCCCTTCTATAACATCCATCGCTTTAATGCGGCCCTTCTCTAACACCCATCGCCTTAATGCGGCCCTTCTATAACATCCATCGCTTTAATGCGGCCATTCGCTAACATCCATCGCTTTAATGCGGCCCTTCTCTAACATCCATCGCTTTAATGCGGCCCTTCTCTAACATTCATCTCTTTATTGCGGCCCTTCTATAACATCCATCGCTTTAATGCGGCCCTTCTATAACATCCACTGCTTTAATGCGGCCCTTCTCTAACATCCATCGTTTTAATCCGGCCCTTCTATAACATTCATCGCTTTAATGCGTCCCTTCTATAACATTCATCGCTTTAATGCGGCCGTTCTCTAACATTCATCTCTTTAATTCGGCCCTTCTATAACATTCATCGCTTTAATGCGGCCGTTCTCTAACATTCATCTCTTTAATTCGGCCCTTCTATAACATTCATCGCTTTAATGCGGCCGTTCTCTAACATTCATCTCTTTAATTCGGCCCTTCTATAACATCCATCGCTTTAATGCGGCCCTTCTTTAACATCCATCGCTTTAATGCGGCTCTTCTATAACATCCATCGCTTTAACGCGGCCCTTCTCTAACACCCATCGCCTTAATGCGGCCCTTCTATAACATCCATCGTTTTAATGCGGCCCTTCTTTAACATCCATCGCTTTAATGCGGCCCTTCTATAACATCCATCGCTTTAATGCGGCCCTTCTCTAACACCCATCGCCTTAATGCGGCCCTTCTATAACATCCATCGCTTTAATGCGGCCCTTCTATAACATCCATCGCTTTAATGCGGCCATTCGCTAACATCCATCGCTTTAATGCGGGCCTCTATAACATCCACCGCTTTAATGCGGCCCTTCTCTAACATCCATCGCTTTAATCCGGCCATTCTATAATATCCATCGCTTTAATGCGGCCCTTCTATAACATTCATCGCTTTAATGCGGCCGTTCTCTAACATTCATCTCTTTAATTCGGCCATTCTATAACATCCATCGCTTTAATGCGGCCCTTTTTTAACATCCATCGCTTTAATACGGCCCTTCTCTAACACCCATCGCCTTAATACGGCCCTTCTATAACATCCATCGCTTTAATGCGGCCATTCGCTTACATCCATCGCTTTAATGCGGGCCTCTATAACATCCATCGCTTTAATGCGGCCCTTCTCTAACATCCATCGCTTTAATGCGGCCCTTCTCTAACACCCATCGCCTTAATGCGGCCCTTCTATAACATCCATCGCTTTAATGCGGCCATTCGCTTACATCCATCGCTTTAATGCGGGCCTCTATAACATCCATCGCTTTAATGCGGCCCTTCTCTAACATCCATCGCTTTAATGCGGCCCTTCTCTAACATTCATCTCTTTAATGCGGCCCTTCTATAACATCCATCGCTTTAATGCGGCCCTTCTATAACATCCACCGCTTTAATGCGGCCCTTCTCTAACATCCATCGCTTTAATCCGGCCCTTCTATAACATTCATCGCTTTAATGCGTCCCTTCGCTAACATCCATCGCATTAATGCGGCCCTTCTCTAACATCCATCTCTTTAATGCGGCCCTTCTATAACATCCATCGCTTTAATGCGACCCGTCTCTAACATCCATCGCTTTAATGCGGCCCTTCTATAGCATCCATCGCTTTAATGCGGCCCTTCTATAACATCCACCGCTTTAATGCCGCCCTTCTCTAACATCCATCGCTTTAATGTGGCCCTTCTATAACATTCATCGCTTTAATGCGGCCCTTCTATAACATTCATCGCTTTAATGCGGCCCTTCTATAACATCCACCGCTTTAATGCGGACCTTGTCTAACATCCATCGCATTAATGCGGCCCTTCTCTAACATCCATCGCTTTAATGCGGCCCTCTATAACATCTACCGCTTTAATGCGGCCCTTCTCTAACATCCATCGCTTTATTGCAGTCCTTCTATAACATCCATCGCTTTAATGCGGCCCTTCTCTAACATCCATCGCTTTAATGCGGCCCTTCTATAACATCCATCGCTTTAATGCGGCCATTCTCTAACATTCATCTCTTTAATGCGGCCCTTCTTTAACATTCGTCTCTTTAATGCGGCCCTTCTCTAACATCCATCGCTTTAATGCGGCCCTTCTCTAACATCCATCGCTTTAATGCGGCCCTCTATAACATCCATCGCTTTAATGCGGCCCTTCTCTAACATCCATCGCTTTAATGCGGCCCTTCTCTAACATCCATCTCTTTAATGCGGCCCTTCTATAACATCCATCGCTTTAATGCGGCCCTTCTCTAACATCCTTCGCTTTAATGCGGCCCTTCTCTAACATTCATCTCTTTAATGCGGCCCTTCTATAACATCCATCGCTTTAATGCGGCCCTTCTATAACATCCATCGCTTTAATGCGGCCCTTCTCTAACATCCATCGCTTTAATCCGGGCCTTCTATAACATTCATCGCTTTAATGCGTCCCTTCTATAACATTCATCGCTTTAATGCGGCCGTTCTCTAACATTCATCTCTTTAATTCGGCCATTCTATAACATCCATCGCTTTAATGCGGCCCTACTCTAACATTAATCTCTTTAATGCTGCCCTTCTAAAACATCCATCGCTTTAATGCGGCCCTTCTATAACATCCATCGCTTTAATGCGGCCGTTCTCTAACATTCATCTCTTTAATTCGGCCATTCTATAACATCCATCGCTTTAATGCGGCCCTACTCTAACATTAATCTCTTTAATGCTGCCCTTCTAAAACATCCATCGCTTTAATGCGGCCCTTCTTTAACATCCATCGCTTTAATGCGGCCCTTCTATAACATCCATCGCTTTAATGCGGCCCTTCTCTAACACCCATCGCCTTAATGCGGCCCTTCTATAACATCCATCGCTTTAATGCGGCCCTTCTTTAACATCCATCGCTTTAATGCGGCCCTTCTATAACATCCATCGCTTTAATGTGGGCCTTCTCTAACACCCATCGCCTTAATGCGGCCCTTCTATAACATCCATCGCTTTAATGCGGCCCTTCTATAACATCCATCGCTTTAATGCGGCCATTCGCTAACATCCATCGCTTTAATGCGGGCCTCTATAACATCTACTGTTTTAATGCGGTACTTCTTTAACATCCATCGCTTTAATCCGGCCCTTCTATAACATCCATCGCTTTAATGCGGCCTTTCTATAACATTCATCGCTTTAATGCGGCCGTTCTCTAACATTCATCTCTTTAATTCGGCCCTTCTCTAACATCCATCGCTTTAATGCGGCCCTCTATAACATCCATCGCTTTAATGCGGCCCTTCTCTAACATCCATCGCTTTAATGCGGCCCTTCTCTAACATCCATCTCTTTAATGCGGCCCTTCTATAACATCCATCGCTTTAATGCGGCCCTTCTCTAACACCCATCGCCTTAATGCGGCCCTTCTATAACATCCATCGCTTTAATGCGGCCATTCGCTAACATCCATCGCTTTAATGCGGCCCTTCTCTAACATCCATCGCTTTAATGCGGCCCTTCTCTAACATTCATCTCTTTATTGCGGCCCTTCTATAACATCCATCGCTTTAATGCGGCCCTTCTATAACATCCACTGCTTTAATGCGGCCCTTCTCTAACATCCATCGTTTTAATCCGGCCCTTCTATAACATTCATCGCTTTAATGCGTCCCTTCTATAACATTCATCGCTTTAATGCGGCCGTTCTCTAACATTCATCTCTTTAATTCGGCCCTTCTATATCATTCATCGCTTTAATGCGGCCGTTCTCTAACATTCATCTCTTTCATTCGGCCCTTCAATAACATCCATCGCTTTAATGCGGCCCTTCTTTAACATCCATCGCTTTAATGCGGCCCTTCTATAACATCCATCGCTTTAATGCGGCCCTTCTCTAACACCCATCGCCTTAATGCGGCCCTTCTATAACATCCAACTCTTTAATGCGGCCCTTCTATAACATCCATCGCTTTAATGCGTCCATTCGCTAACATCCATCGCTTTAATGCGGGCCTCTATAACATCCACCGCTTTAATGCGGCCCTTCTCTAACATCCGTCGCTTTAATCCGGCCCTTCTATAACATCCATCGCTTTAATGCGGCCCTTCTATAACATTCATCTCTTTAATTCGGCCCTTCTATAACATCTATCGCTTTAATGCGGCCCTACTCTAACATTAATCTCTTTAATACTGCCCTTCTAAAACATCCATCGCTTTAATGCGGCCCTTCTTTAACATGCATCGCTTTAATGCGGCCCTTCTATAACATCCATCGCTTTAATGCGGCCCTTCTCTAACACCCATCGCCTTAATGCGGCCCTTCTATAACATCCATCGCTTTAATGCGGCCATTCGCTAACATCCATCGCTTTAATGCGGGCCTCTATAACATCCATCGCTTTAATGCGGCCCTTCTCTAACATCCATCGCTTTAATGCGGCCCTTCTCTAACATTCATCTCTTTAATGCGGCCCTTCTATAACATCCATCGCTTTAATGCGGCCCTTCTATAACATCCACCGCTTTAATGCGGCCCTTCTCTAACATCCATCGCTTTAATCCGGCCGTTCTCTAACATTCATCTCTTTAATTCGACCCTTCTATAACATTCATCGCTTTAATGCGGCCGTTCTCTAACATTCATCTCTTTAATTCGGCCCTTCTATAACATCCATCGCTTTAATGCGGCCCTTCTTTAACATCCATCGCTTTAATGCGGCCCTTCTATAACATCCATCGCTTTAATGCGGCCCTTCTCTAACACCCATCGCCTTAATGCGGCCCTTCTATAACATCCATCGCTTTAATGCGGCCCTTCTATAACATCCATCGCTTTAATGCGGCCATTCGCTAACATCCATCGCTTTAATGCGGGCCTCTATAACATCTACCGCTTTAATGCGGCCCTTCTCTAACATCCATCGCTTTAATCCGGCCCTTCTATAACATCCATCGCTTTAATGCGGCCCTTCTATAACATTCATCGCTTTAATGCGGCCGTTCTCTAACATTCATCTCTTTAATTCGGCCCTTCTATAACATTCATCGCTTTAATGCGGCCGTTTTCTAACATTCATCTCTTTAATTCGGCCCTTCTATAACATTCATCGCTTTAATGCGGCCGTTCTCTAACATTCATCTCTTTAATTCGGCCCTTCTATAACATCCATCGCTTTAATGCGGCCCTTCTTTAACATCCGTCGCTTTAATGCGGCCCTTCTATAACATCCATCGCTTTAATGCGGCCCTTCTCTAACACCCATCGCCTTAATGCGGCCCTTCTATAACATCCATCGCTTTAATGCGGCCCTTCTATAACATCCATCGCTTTAATGCGGCCCTTCTTTAACATCCATCGCTTTAATGCGGCCCTTCTATAACATCCATCGCTTTAATGTGGGCCTTCTCTAACACCCATCGCCGTAATGCGGCCCTTCTATAACATCCATCGCTTTAATGCGGCACTTCTATAACATCCATCGCTTTAATGCGGCCATTCGCTAACATCCATCGCTTTAATGCGGGCCTCTATAACATCTACCGTTTTAATGCGGCCCTTCTCTAACATCCATCGCTTTAATCCGGCCCTTCTATAACATCCATCGCTTTAATGCGGCCCTTCTATAACATTCATCGCTTTAATGCGGCCGTTCTCTAACATTCATCTCTTTTATTCGGCCCTTCTATAACATCCATCGCTTTAATGCGGCCCTACTCTAACATTAATCTCTTTAATGCTGCCCTTCTAAAACATCCATCGCTTTAATGCGGCCCTTCTATAACATCCATCGCTTTAATGCGGCCCTTCTCTAACACCCATCGCCTTAATGCGGCCCTTCTATAACATCCATCGCTTTAATGCGGCCATTCGCTAACATCCATCGCTTTAATGCGGCCCTTCTCTAACATCCATCGCTTTAATGCGGCCCTTCTCTAACATTCATCTCTTTATTGCGGCCCTTCTATAACATCCATCGCTTTAATGCGGACTTTCTATAACATCCACCGCTTTAATGCGGCCCTTCTCTAACATCCATCGCTTTAATCCGGCCCTTCTATAACATTCATCGCTTTAATGCGTCCCTTCTATAACATTCATTGCTTTAATGCGGCCGTTCTCTTACATTCATCTCTTTAATTCGGCCCTTCTATAACATTCATCGCTTTAATGCGGCCGTTCTCTAACATTCATCTCTTTCATTCGGCCCTTCAATAACATCCATCGCTTTAATGCGGCCCTTCTTTAACATCCATCGCTTTAATGCGGCCCTTCTATAACATCCATCGCTTTAATGCGGCCCTTCTCTAACACCCATCGCCTTAATGCGGCCCTTCTATAACATCCAACTCTTAAATGCGGCCCTTCTATAACATCCATCGCTTTAATGCGTCCATTCGCTAACATCCATCGCTTTAATGCGGGCCTCTATAACATCCACCGCTTTAATGCGGCCCTTCTCTAACATCCATCGCTTTAATCCGGCCCTTCTATAACATCCATCGCTTTAATGCGGCCCTTCTATAACATTCATCTCTTTAATTCGGCCCTTCTATAACATCCATCGCTTTAATGCGGCCCTACTCTAACATTAATCTCTTTAATGCTGCCCTTCTAAAACATCCATCGCTTTAATGCGGCCCTTCTTTAACATGCATCGCTTTAATGCGGCCCTTCTATAACATCCATCGCTTTAATGCGGCCCTTCTCTAACACCCATCGCCTTAATGCGGCCCTTCTATAACATCCATCGCTTTAATGCGGCCATTCGCTAACATCCATCGCTTTAATGCGGGCCTCTATAACATCCATCGCTTTAATGCGGCCCTTCTCTAACATCCATCGCTTTAATGCGGCCCTTCTCTAACATTCATCTCTTTAATGCGGCCCTTCTCTAACATCCATCGCTTTAATCCGGCCCTTCTATAACATTCATCGCTTTAATGCGTCCCTTCGCTAACATCCATCGCATTAATGCGGCCCTTCTCTAACATCCATCTCTTTAATGCGGCCCTTCTATAACATCCATCGCTTTAATGCGACCCGTCTCTAACATCCATCGCTTTAATGCGGCCCTTCTATAGCATCCATCGCTTTAATGCGGCCCTTCTATAACATCCACCGCTTTAATGCCGCCCTTCTCTAACATCCATCGCTTTAATGTGGCCCTTCTATAACATTCATCGCTTTAATGCGGCCCTTCTATAACATTCATCGCTTTAATGCGGCCCTTCTATAACATCCACCGCTTTAATGCGGACCTTGTCTAACATCCATCGCATTAATGCGGCCCTTCTCTAACATCCATCGCTTTAATGCGGCCCTCTATAACATCTACCGCTTTAATGCGGCCCTTCTCTAACATCCATCGCTTTATTGCAGTCCTTCTATAACATCCATCGCTTTAATGCGGCCCTTCTCTAACATCCATCGCTTTAATGCGGCCCTTCTATAACATCCATCGCTTTAATGCGGCCATTCTCTAACATTCATCTCTTTAATGCGGCCCTTCTTTAACATTCGTCTCTTTAATGCGGCCCTTCTCTAACATCCATCGCTTTAATGCGGCCCTTCTCTAACATCCATCGCTTTAATGCGGCCCTCTATAACATCCATCGCTTTAATGCGGCCCTTCTCTAACATCCATCGCTTTAATGCGGCCCTTCTCTAACATCCATCTCTTTAATGCGGCCCTTCTATAACATCCATCGCTTTAATGCGGCCCTTCTCTAACATCCTTCGCTTTAATGCGGCCCTTCTCTAACATTCATCTCTTTAATGCGGCCCTTCTATAACATCCATCGCTTTAATGCGGCCCTTCTATAACATCCATCGCTTTAATGCGGCCCTTCTCTAACATCCATCGCTTTAATCCGGGCCTTCTATAACATTCATCGCTTTAATGCGTCCCTTCTATAACATTCATCGCTTTAATGCGGCCGTTCTCTAACATTCATCTCTTTAATTCGGCCATTCTATAACATCCATCGCTTTAATGCGGCCCTACTCTAACATTAATCTCTTTAATGCTGCCCTTCTAAAACATCCATCGCTTTAATGCGGCCCTTCTATAACATCCATCGCTTTAATGCGGCCGTTCTCTAACATTCATCTCTTTAATTCGGCCATTCTATAACATCCATCGCTTTAATGCGGCCCTACTCTAACATTAATCTCTTTAATGCTGCCCTTCTAAAACATCCATCGCTTTAATGCGGCCCTTCTTTAACATCCATCGCTTTAATGCGGCCCTTCTATAACATCCATCGCTTTAATGCGGCCCTTCTCTAACACCCATCGCCTTAATGCGGCCCTTCTATAACATCCATCGCTTTAATGCGGCCCTTCTTTAACATCCATCGCTTTAATGCGGCCCTTCTATAACATCCATCGCTTTAATGTGGGCCTTCTCTAACACCCATCGCCTTAATGCGGCCCTTCTATAACATCCATCGCTTTAATGCGGCCCTTCTATAACATCCATCGCTTTAATGCGGCCATTCGCTAACATCCATCGCTTTAATGCGGGCCTCTATAACATCTACTGTTTTAATGCGGTACTTCTTTAACATCCATCGCTTTAATCCGGCCCTTCTATAACATCCATCGCTTTAATGCGGCCTTTCTATAACATTCATCGCTTTAATGCGGCCGTTCTCTAACATTCATCTCTTTAATTCGGCCCTTCTATAACATCCATCGCTTTAATGCGGCCCTACTCTGACATTAATCTCTTTAATGCTGCCCTTCTAAAACATCCATCGCTTTAATGCGGCCCTTCTTTAACATCCATCGCTTTAATGCGGCCCTTCTATAACATCCATCGCTTTAATGCGGCCCTTCTCTAACACCCATCGCCTTAATGCGGCCCTTCTATAACATCCATCGCTTTAATGCGGCCATTCGCTAACATCCATCGCTTTAATGCGGCCCTTCTCTAACATCCATCGCTTTAATGCGGCCCTTCTCTAACATTCATCTCTTTATTGCGGCCCTTCTATAACATCCATCGCTTTAATGCGGCCCTTCTATAACATCCACTGCTTTAATGCGGCCCTTCTCTAACATCCATCGTTTTAATCCGGCCCTTCTATAACATTCATCGCTTTAATGCGTCCCTTCTATAACATTCATCGCTTTAATGCGGCCGTTCTCTAACATTCATCTCTTTAATTCGGCCCTTCTATATCATTCATCGCTTTAATGCGGCCGTTCTCTAACATTCATCTCTTTCATTCGGCCCTTCAATAACATCCATCGCTTTAATGCGGCCCTTCTTTAACATCCATCGCTTTAATGCGGCCCTTCTATAACATCCATCGCTTTAATGCGGCCCTTCTCTAACACCCATCGCCTTAATGCGGCCCTTCTATAACATCCAACTCTTTAATGCGGCCCTTCTATAACATCCATCGCTTTAATGCGTCCATTCGCTAACATCCATCGCTTTAATGCGGGCCTCTATAACATCCACCGCTTTAATGCGGCCCTTCTCTAACATCCGTCGCTTTAATCCGGCCCTTCTATAACATCCATCGCTTTAATGCGGCCCTTCTATAACATTCATCTCTTTAATTCGGCCCTTCTATAACATCTATCGCTTTAATGCGGCCCTACTCTAACATTAATCTCTTTAATACTGCCCTTCTAAAACATCCATCGCTTTAATGCGGCCCTTCTTTAACATGCATCGCTTTAATGCGGCCCTTCTATAACATCCATCGCTTTAATGCGGCCCTTCTCTAACACCCATCGCCTTAATGCGGCCCTTCTATAACATCCATCGCTTTAATGCGGCCATTCGCTAACATCCATCGCTTTAATGCGGGCCTCTATAACATCCATCGCTTTAATGCGGCCCTTCTCTAACATCCATCGCTTTAATGCGGCCCTTCTCTAACAGTCATCTCTTTAATGCGGCCCTTCTATAACATCCATCGCTTTAATGCGGCCCTTCTATAACATCCACCGCTTTAATGCGGCCCTTCTCTAACATCCATCGCTTTAATCCGGCCGTTCTCTAACATTCATCTCTTTAATTCGACCCTTCTATAACATTCATCGCTTTAATGCGGCCGTTCTCTAACATTCATCTCTTTAATTCGGCCCTTCTATAACATCCATCGCTTTAATGCGGCCCTTCTTTAACATCCATCGCTTTAATGCGGCCCTTCTATAACATCCATCGTTTTAATGCGGCCCTTCTCTAACACCCATCGCCTTAATGCGGCCCTTCTATAACATCCATCGCTTTAATGCGGCCCTTCTATAACATCCATCGCTTTAATGCGGCCATTCGCTAACATCCATCGCTTTAATGCGGGCCTCTATAACATCTACCGCTTTAATGCGGCCCTTCTCTAACATCCATCGCTTTAATCCGGCCCTTCTATAACATCCATCGCTTTAATGCGGCCCTTCTATAACATTCATCGCTTTAATGCGGCCGTTCTCTAACATTCATCTCTTTAATTCGGCCCTTCTATAACATTCATCGCTTTAATGCGGCCGTTTTCTAACATTCATCTCTTTAATTCGGCCCTTCTATAACATTCATCGCTTTAATGCGGCCGTTCTCTAACATTCATCTCTTTAATTCGGCCCTTCTATAACATCCATCGCTTTAATGCGGCCCTTCTTTAACATCCGTCGCTTTAATGCGGCCCTTCTATAACATCCATCGCTTTAATGCGGCCCTTCTCTAACACCCATCGCCTTAATGCGGCCCTTCTATAACATCCATCGCTTTAATGCGGCCCTTCTATAACATCCATCGCTTTAATGCGGCCCTTCTTTAACATCCATCGCTTTAATGCGGCCCTTCTATAACATCCATCGCTTTAATGTGGGCCTTCTCTAACACCCATCGCCGTAATGCGGCCCTTCTATAACATCCATCGCTTTAATGCGGCACTTCTATAACATCCATCGCTTTAATGCGGCCATTCGCTAACATCCATCGCTTTAATGCGGGCCTCTATAACATCTACCGTTTTAATGCGGCCCTTCTCTAACATCCATCGCTTTAATCCGGCCCTTCTATAACATCCATCGCTTTAATGCGGCCCTTCTATAACATTCATCGCTTTAATGCGGCCGTTCTCTAACATTCATCTCTTTAATTCGGCCCTTCTATAACATCCATCGCTTTAATGCGGCCCTACTCTAACATTAATCTCTTTAATGCTGCCCTTCTAAAACATCCATCGCTTTAATGCGGCCCTTCTATAACATCCATCGCTTTAATGCGGCCCTTCTCTAACACCCATCGCCTTAATGCGGCCCTTCTATAACATCCATCGCTTTAATGCGGCCATTCGCTAACATCCATCGCTTTAATGCGGCCCTTCTCTAACATCCATCGCTTTAATGCGGCCCTTCTCTAACATTCATCTCTTTATTGCGGCCCTTCTATAACATCCATCGCTTTAATGCGGACTTTCTATAACATCCACCGCTTTAATGCGGCCCTTCTCTAACATCCATCGCTTTAATCCGGCCCTTCTATAACATTCATCGCTTTAATGCGTCCCTTCTATAACATTCATTGCTTTAATGCGGCCGTTCTCTTACATTCATCTCTTTAATTCGGCCCTTCTATAACATTCATCGCTTTAATGCGGCCGTTCTCTAACATTCATCTCTTTCATTCGGCCCTTCAATAACATCCATCGCTTTAATGCGGCCCTTCTTTAACATCCATCGCTTTAATGCGGCCCTTCTATAACATCCATCGCTTTAATGCGGCCCTTCTCTAACACCCATCGCCTTAATGCGGCCCTTCTATAACATCCAACTCTTAAATGCGGCCCTTCTATAACATCCATCGCTTTAATGCGTCCATTCGCTAACATCCATCGCTTTAATGCGGGCCTCTATAACATCCACCGCTTTAATGCGGCCCTTCTCTAACATCCATCGCTTTAATCCGGCCCTTCTATAACATCCATCGCTTTAATGCGGCCCTTCTATAACATTCATCTCTTTAATTCGGCCCTTCTATAACATCCATCGCTTTAATGCGGCCCTACTCTAACATTAATCTCTTTAATGCTGCCCTTCTAAAACATCCATCGCTTTAATGCGGCCCTTCTTTAACATGCATCGCTTTAATGCGGCCCTTCTATAACATCCATCGCTTTAATGCGGCCCTTCTCTAACACCCATCGCCTTAATGCGGCCCTTCTATAACATCCATCGCTTTAATGCGGCCATTCGCTAACATCCATCGCTTTAATGCGGGCCTCTATAACATCCATCGCTTTAATGCGGCCCTTCTCTAACATCCATCGCTTTAATGCGGCCCTTCTCTAACATTCATCTCTTTAATGCGGCCCTTCTATAACATCCATCGCTTTAATGCGGCCCTTCTATAACATCCACCGCTTTAATGCGGCCCTTCTCTAACATCCATCGCTTTAATCCGGCCCTTCTATAACATTCATCGCTTTAATGCGTCCCTTCTATAACATTCATCGCTTTAATGCGGCCGTTCTCTAACATTCATCTCTTTAATTCGGCCCTTCTATAACATTCATCGCTTTAATGCGGCCGTTCTCTAACATTCATCTCTTTAATTCGGCCCTTCTATAACATCCATCGCTTTAATGCGGCCCTTCTTTAACATCCATCGCTTTAATGCGGCCCTTCTATAACATCCATCGCTTTAATGCGGCCCTTCTCTAACACCCATCGCCTTAATGCGGCCCTTCTATAACATCCATCGCTTTAATGCGGCCCTTCTATAACATCCATCGCTTTAATGCGGCCATTCGCTAACATCCATCGCTTTAATGCGGGCCTCTATAACATCTTCCGCTTTAATGCGGCCCTTCTCTAACATCCATCGCTTTAATCCGGCCCTTCTATAACATCCATCGCTTTAATGCGGCCCTTCTATAACATTCATCGCTTTAATGCGGCCGTTCTCTAACATTCATCTCTTTAATTCGGCCCTTCTATAACATTCATCGCTTTAATGCGGCCGTTTTCTAACATTCATCTCTTTAATTCGGCCCTTCTATAACATTCATCGCTTTAATGCGGCCGTTCTCTAACATTCATCTCTTTAATTCGGCCCTTCTATAACATCCATCGCTTTAATGCGGCCCTTCTTTAACATCCATCGCTTTAATGCGGCCCTTCTATAACATCCATCGCTTTAATGCGGCCCTTCTCTAACACCCATCGCCTTAATGCGGCCCTTCTATAACATCCATCGCTTTAATGCGGACCTTCTATAACATCCATCGCTTTAATGCGGCCCTTCTTTAACATCCATCGCTTTAATGCGGCCCTTCTATAACATCCATCGCTTTAATGCGGCCCTTCTCTAACACCCATCGCCTTAATGCGGCCCTTCTATAACATCCATCGCTTTAATGCGGCCCTTCTATAACATCCATCGCTTTAATGCGGCCCTTCTCTAACATCCATCGCTTTAATGCGGCCCTTCTCTAACATTCATCTCTTTAATGCGGCCCTTCTATAACATCCATCGCTTTAATGCGGCCCTTCTATAACATCCACCGCTTTAATGCGGCCCTTCTCTAACATCCATCGCTTTAATCCGGCCCTTCTATAACATTCATCGCTTTAATGCGTCCCTTCTATAACATTCATCGCTTTAATGCGGCCGTTCTCTAACATTCATCTCTTTAATTCGGCCCTTCTATAACATTCATCGCTTTAATGCGGCCGTTCTCTAACATTCATCTCTTTAATTCGGCCCTTCTATAACATCCATCGCTTTAATGCGGCCCTTCTTTAACATCCATCGCTTTAATGCGGCTCTTCTATAACATCCATCGCTTTAACGCGGCCCTTCTCTAACACCCATCGCCTTAATGCGGCCCTTCTATAACATCCATCGCTTTAATGCGGCCCTTCTTTAACATCCATCGCTTTAATGCGGCCCTTCTATAACATCCATCGCTTTAATGCGGCCCTTCTCTAACACCCATCGCCTTAATGCGGCCCTTCTATAACATCCATCGCTTTAATGCGGCCCTTCTATAACATCCATCGCTTTAATGCGGCCATTCGCTAACATCCATCGCTTTAATGCGGGCCTCTATAACATCCACCGCTTTAATGCGGCCCTTCTCTAACATCCATCGCTTTAATCCGGCCATTCTATAATATCCATCGCTTTAATGCGGCCCTTCTATAACATTCATCGCTTTAATGCGGCCGTTCTCTAACATTCATCTCTTTAATTCGGCCATTCTATAACATCCATCGCTTTAATGCGGCCCTTTTTTAACATCCATCGCTTTAATACGGCCCTTCTCTAACACCCATCGCCTTAATACGGCCCTTCTATAACATCCATCGCTTTAATGCGGCCATTCGCTTACATCCATCGCTTTAATGCGGGCCTCTATAACATCCATCGCTTTAATGCGGCCCTTCTCTAACATCCATCGCTTTAATGCGGCCCTTCTCTAACATTCATCTCTTTAATGCGGCCCTTCTATAACATCCATCGCTTTAATGCGGCCCTTCTATAACATCCACCGCTTTAATGCGGCCCTTCTCTAACATCCATCGCTTTAATCCGGCCCTTCTATAACATTCATCGCTTTAATGCGTCCCTTCGCTAACATCCATCGCATTAATGCGGCCCTTCTCTAACATCCATCTCTTTAATGCGGCCCTTCTATAACATCCATCGCTTTAATGCGACCCGTCTCTAACATCCATCGCTTTAATGCGGCCCTTCTATAGCATCCATCGCTTTAATGCGGCCCTTCTATAACATCCACCGCTTTAATGCCGCCCTTCTCTAACATCCATCGCTTTAATGTGGCCCTTCTATAACATTCATCGCTTTAATGCGGCCCTTCTATAACATTCATCGCTTTAATGCGGCCCTTCTATAACATCCACCGCTTTAATGCGGACCTTGTCTAACATCCATCGCATTAATGCGGCCCTTCTCTAACATCCATCGCTTTAATGCGGCCCTCTATAACATCTACCGCTTTAATGCGGCCCTTCTCTAACATCCATCGCTTTATTGCAGTCCTTCTATAACATCCATCGCTTTAATGCGGCCCTTCTCTAACATCCATCGCTTTAATGCGGCCCTTCTATAACATCCATCGCTTTAATGCGGCCATTCTCTAACATTCATCTCTTTAATGCGGCCCTTCTTTAACATTCGTCTCTTTAATGCGGCCCTTCTCTAACATCCATCGCTTTAATGCGGCCCTTCTCTAACATCCATCGCTTTAATGCGGCCCTCTATAACATCCATCGCTTTAATGCGGCCCTTCTCTAACATCCATCGCTTTAATGCGGCCCTTCTCTAACACCCATCTCTTTAATGCGGCCCTTCTATAACATCCATCGCTTTAATGCGGCCCTTCTCTAACATCCTTCGCTTTAATGCGGCCCTTCTCTAACATTCATCTCTTTAATGCGGCCCTTTTATAACATCCATCGCTTTAATGCGGCCCTTCTATAACATCCACCGCTTTAATGCGGCCCTTCTCTAACATCCACCGCTTTAATCCGGGCCTTCTATAACATTCATCGCTTTAATGCGTCCCTTCTATAACATTCATCGCTTTAATGCGGCCGTTCTCTAACATTCATCTCTTTAATTCGGCCATTCTATAACATCCATCGCTTTAATGCGGCCCTACTCTAACATTAATCTCTTTAATGCTGCCCTTCTAAAACATCCATCGCTTTAATGCGGCCCTTCTATAACATCCATCGCTTTAATGCGGCCCTTCTATAACATCCATCGCTTTAATGTGGCCCTTCTCTAACACCCATCGCCTTAATGCGGCCCTTCTATAACATCCATCGCTTTAATGCGGCCCTTCTCTAACATCCATCGCTTTATTGCAGTCCTTCTATAACATCCATCGCTTTAATGCGGCCCTTCTCTAACATCCATCGCTTTAATGCGGCCCTTCTCTAACATCCATCGCTTTAATGCGGCCCTTCTATAACATCCATCGCTTTAATGCGGCCATTCTCTAACATTCATCTCTTTAATGCGGCCCTTCTTTAACATTCGTCTCTTTAATGCGGCCCTTCTCTAACATCCATCGCTTTAATGCGGCCCTTCTCTAACATCCATCGCTTTAATGCGGCCCTCTATAACATCCATCGCTTTAATGCGGCCCTTCTCTAACATCCATCGCTTTAATGCGGCCCTTCTCTAACACCCATCTCTTTAATGCGGCCCTTCTATAACATCCATCGCTTTAATGCGGCCCTTCTCTAACATCCTTCGCTTTAATGCGGCCCTTCTCTAACATTCATCTCTTTAATGCGGCCCTTTTATAACATCCATCGCTTTAATGCGGCCCTTCTATAACATCCACCGCTTTAATGCGGCCCTTCTCTAACATCCACCGCTTTAATCCGGGCCTTCTATAACATTCATCGCTTTAATGCGTCCCTTCTATAACATTCATCGCTTTAATGCGGCCGTTCTCTAACATTCATCTCTTTAATTCGGCCATTCTATAACATCCATCGCTTTAATGCGGCCCTACTCTAACATTAATCTCTTTAATGCTGCCCTTCTAAAACATCCATCGCTTTAATGCGGCCCTTCTATAACATCCATCGCTTTAATGCGGCCCTTCTATAACATCCATCGCTTTAATGTGGCCCTTCTCTAACACCCATCGCCTTAATGCGGCCCTTCTATAACATCCATCGCTTTAATGCGGCCCTTCTTTAACATCCATCGCTTTAATGCGGCCCTTCTATAACATCCATCGCTTTAATGTGGGCCTTCTCTAACACCCATCGCCTTAATGCGGCCCTTCTATAACATCCATCGCTTTAATGCGGCCCTTCTATAACAACTATCGCTTTAATGCGGCCATTCGCTAACATCCATCGCTTTAATGCGGGCCTCTATAACATCTACCGTTTTAATGCGGCCCTTCTCTAACATCCATCGCTTTAATCCGGCCCTTCTATAACATCCATCGCTTTAATGCGGCCCTTCTATAACATTCATCGCTTTAATGCGGCCGTTCTCTAACATTCATCTCTTTAATTCGGCCCTTCTATAACATCCATCGCTTTAATGCGGCCCTACTCTAACATTAATCTCTTTAATGCTGCCCTTCTAAAACATCCATCGCTTTAATGCGGCCCTTCTTTAACATCCATCGCTTTAATGCGGCCCTTCTATAACATCCATCGCTTTAATGCGGCCCTTCTCTAACACCCATCGCCTTAATGCGGCCCTTCTATAACATCCATCGCTTTAATGCGGCCCTTCTCTAACATCCATCGCTTTAATGCGGCCCTTCTATAACATCCATCGCTTTAATGTGGGCCTTCTCTAACACCCATCGCCTTAATGCGGCCCTTCTATAACATCCATCGCTTTAATGCGGCCCTTCTATAACAACTATCGCTTTAATGCGGCCATTCGCTAACATCCATCGCTTTAATGCGGGCCTCTATAACATCTACCGTTTTAATGCGGCCCTTCTCTAACATCCATCGCTTTAATCCGGCCCTTCTATAACATCCATCGCTTTAATGCGGCCCTTCTATAACATTCATCGCTTTAATGCGGCCGTTCTCTAACATTCATCTCTTTAATTCGGCCCTTCTATAACATCCATCGCTTTAATGCGGCCCTACTCTAACATTAATCTCTTTAATGCTGCCCTTCTAAAACATCCATCGCTTTAATGCGGCCCTTCTTTAACATCCATCGCTTTAATGCGGCCCTTCTATAACATCCATCGCTTTAATGCGGCCCTTCTCTAACACCCATCGCCTTAATGCGGCCCTTCTATAACATCCATCGCTTTAATGCGGCCATTCGCTAACATCCATTGCTTTAATGCGGCCCTTCTCTAACATCCAATGTTTTATGCGGCCCTTCTCTAACATTCATCTCTTTAATGCGGCCCTAATATAACATCCATCGCTTTAAAGCGGCCCTTCTCTGACATTCATCTCTTTAATGCGGCCCTTCTCTAACATCCATCTCTTTAATGCGGCCCTTCTATAACATCCATCGCTTTAATGCGACCCGTCTCTAACATCCATCGCTTTAATGCGGCCCTTCAATAGCATCCATCGCTTTAATGCGGCCCTTCTATAACATCCACCGCTTTAATGCGGCCCTTCTCTAACATCCATCGCTTTAATGTGGCCCTTCTATAACATTCATCGCTTTAATGCGGCCCTTCTATAACATTCATCGCTTTAATGCGGCCCTTCTATAACATCCATCGCTTTAATGCGACCCGTCTCTAACATCCAACGCTTTAATGCGGCCCTTCTATAGCATCCATCGCTTTAATGCGGCCCTTCTATAACATCCACCGCTTTAATGCGGCCCTTCTCTAACATCCATCGCTTTAATGTGGCCCTTCTATAACATTCATCGCTTTAATGCGGCCCTTCTATAACATTCATCGCTTTAATGCGGCCCTTCTATAACATCCACCGCTTTAATGCGGACATTGTCTAACATCCATCGCATTAATGCGGCCCTTTCTAACATCCATCGCTTTAATGCGGCCCTCTATAACATCTACCGCTTTAATGCGGCCCTTCTCTAACATCCATCGCTTTATTGCAGTCCTTCTATAACATCCATCGCTTTAATGCGGCCCTTCTCTAACATCCATCGCTTAAATGCGGCCCTTCTATAACATCCATCGCTTTAATGCGGCCATTCTCTAACATTCATCTCTTTAATGCGGCCCTTCTTTAACATTCGTCTCTTTAATGCGGCCCTTCTCTAACATCCATCGCTTTAATGCGGCCCTTCTCTAACATCCATCGCTTTAATGCGGGCCTCTATAACATCCATCGCTTTAATGCGGCCCTTCTCTAACATCCATCGCTTTAATGCGGCCCTTCTCTAACATTCATCTCTTTAATGCGGCCCTTCTATAACATCCATCGCTTTAATGCGGCCCTTCTATAACATCCACCGCTTTAATGCGGCCCTTCTCTAACATCCATCGCTTTAATCCGGCCGTTCTCTAACATTCATCTCTTTAATTCGGCCCTTCTATAACATTCATCGCTTTAATGCGGCCGTTCTCTAACATTCATCTCTTTAATTCGGCCCTTCTATAACATCCATCGCTTTAATGCGGCCCTTCTTTAACATCCATCGCTTTAATGCGGCCCTTCTATAACATCCATCGCTTTAATGCGGCCCTTCTCTAACACCCATCGCCTTAATGCGGCCCTTCTCTAACATTTATCTCTTTAATGCGGCCCTTCTATAACATCCATCGCTTTAATGCGGCCCTTCTATAACATCCACCGCTTTAATGCGGCCCTTCTCTAACATCCATCGCTTCAATCCGGCCCTTCTATAACATTCATCGCTTTAATGCGTCCCTTCTATAACATTCATCGCTTTAATGCGGCCGTTCTCTAACATTCATCTCTTTAATTCGGCCCTTCTATAACATTCATCGCTTTAATGCGGCCGTTCTCTAACATTCATCTCTTTAATTCGGCCCTTCTATAACATCCATCGCTTTAATGCGGCCCTTCTTTAACATCCATCGCTTTAATGCGGCTCTTCTATAACATCCATCGCTTTAACGCGGCCCTTCTCTAACACCCATCGCCTTAATGCGGCCCTTCTATAACATCCATCGCTTTAATGCGGCCCTTCTTTAACATCCATCGCTTTAATGCGGCCCTTCTATAACATCCATCGCTTTAATGCGGCCCTTCTCTAACACCCATCGCCTTAATGCGGCCCTTCTATAACATCCATCGCTTTAATGCGGCCCTTCTATAACATCCATCGCTTTAATGCGGCCATTCGCTAACATCCATCGCTTTAATGCGGGCCTCTATAACATCCACCGCTTTAATGCGGCCCTTCTCTAACATCCATCGCTTTAATCCGGCCATTCTATAACATCCATCGCTTTAATGCGGCCCTTCTATAACATTCATCGCTTTAATGCGGCCGTTCTCTAACATTCATCTCTTTAATTCGGCCATTCTATAACATCCATCGCTTTAATGCGGCCCTTCTTTAACATCCATCGCTTTAATACGGCCCTTCTCTAACACCCATCGCCTTAATGCGGCCCTTCTATAACATCCATCGCTTTAATGCGGCCATTCGCTAACATCCATCGCTTTAATGCGGGCCTCTATAACATCCATCGCTTTAATGCGGCCCTTCTCTAACATCCATCGCTTTAATGCGGCCCTTCTCTAACATTCATCTCTTTAATGCGGCCCTTCTATAACATCCATCGCTTTAATGCGGCCCTTCTATAACATCCACCGCTTTAATGCGGCCCTTCTCTAACATCCATCGCTTTAATCCGGCCCTTCTATAACATTCATCGCTTTAATGCGTCCCTTCTATAACATTCATCGCTTTAATGCGGCCGTTCTCTAACATTCATCTCTTTAATTCGGCCCTTCTATAACATTCATCGCTTTAATGCGGCCGTTCTCTAACATTCATCTCTTTAATGCGGCCCTAATATAACATCCATCGCTTTAATGCGGCCCTTCTCTGACATTCATCTCTTTAATGCGGCCCTTCTATAACATCCACCGCTTTAATGCGGCCCTTCGCTAACATCCATCGCATTAATGCGGCCCTTCTCTAACATTCATCTCTTTAATGCGGCCCTTCTATAACATCCATCGCTTTAATGCGACCCGTCTCTAACATCCATCGCTTTAATGCGGCCCTTCTATAGCATCCATCGCTTTAATGCGGCCCTTCTATAACATCCACCGCTTTAATGCGGCCCTTCTCTAACATCCATCGCTTTAATGTGGCCCTTCTATAACATTCATCGCTTTAATGCGGCCCTTCTATAACATTCATCGCTTTAATGCGGCCCTTCTATAACATCCACCGCTTTAATGCGGCCCTTCTATAACATCCACCGCTTTAATGCGGACCTTGTCTAACATCCATCGCATTAATGCGGCCCTTCTCTAACATCCATCGCTTTAATGCGGCCCTCTATAACATCTACCGCTTTAATGCGGCCCTTCTCTAACATCCATCGCTTTATTGCAGTCCTTCTATAATATCCATCGCTTTAATGCGGCCCTTCTCTAACATCCATCGCTTTAATGCGGCCCTTCTATAACATCCATCGCTTTAATGCGGCCATTCTCTAACATTCATCTCTTTAATGCGGCCCTTCTTTAACATTCGTCTCTTTAATGCGGCCCTTCTCTAACATCCATCGCTTTAATGCGGCCCTTCTCTAACATCCATCGCTTTAATGCGGCCCTCTATAACATCCATCGCTTTAATGCGGCCCTTCTCTAACATCCATCGCTTTAATGCGGCCCTTCTCTAACATCCATCTCTTTAATGCGGCCCTTCTATAACATCCATCGCTTTAATGCGGCCCTTCTCTAACATCCATCGCTTTAATGCGGCCCTTCTCTAACATTCATCTCTTTAATGCGGCCCTTCTATAACATCCATCGCTTTAATGCGGCCCTTCTATAACATCCACCGCTTTAATGCGGCCCTTCTATAACATTCATCGCTTTAATGCGGCCGTTCTCTAACATTCATCTCTTTAATTCGGCCATTCTATAACATCCATCGCTTTAATGCGGCCCTACTCTAACATTAATCTCTTTAATGCTGCCCTTCTAAAACATCCATCGCTTTAATGCGGCCCTTCTATAACATCCATCGCTTTAATGCGGCCCTTCTATAACATCCATCGCTTTAATGTGGCCCTTCTCTAACACCCATCGCCTTAATGCGGCCCTTCTATAACATCCATCGCTTTAATGCGGCCCTTCTTTAACATCCATCGCTTTAATGCGGCCCTTCTATAACATCCATCGCTTTAATGTGGGCCTTCTCTAACACCCATCGCCTTAATGCGGCCCTTCTATAACATCCATCGCTTTAATGCGGCCCTTCTATAACATCCATCGCTTTAATGCTGCCATTCGCTAACATCCATCGCTTTAATGCGGGCCTCTATAACATCTACCGTTTTAATGCGGCCCTTCTCTAACATCCATCGCTTTAATCCGGCCCTTCTATAACATCCATCGCTTTAATGCGGCCCTTCTATAACATTCATCGCTTTAATGCGGCCGTTCTCTAACATTCATCTCTTTAATTCGGCCCTTCTATAACATCCATCGCTTTAATGCGGCCCTACTCTAACATTAATCTCTTTAATGCTGCCCTTCTAAAACATCCATCGCTTTAATGCGGCCCTTCTTTAACATCCATCTCTTTAATGCGGCCCTTCTATAACATCCATCGCTTTAATGCGACCCGTCTCTAACATCCATCGCTTTAATGCGGCCCTTCTATAGCATCCATCGCTTTAATGCGGCCCTTCTATAACATCCACCGCTTTAATGCCGCCATTCTCTAACATCCATCGCTTTAATGTGGGCCTTCTATAACATTCATCGCTTTAATGCGGCCGTTCTCTAACATTCATCTCTTTAATTCGGCCCTTCTATAACATCCATCGCTTTAATGCGGCCCTACTCTAACATTAATCTCTTTAATGCTGCCCTTCTAAAACATCCATCGCTTTAATGCGGCCCTTCTTTAACATCCATCGCTTTAATGCGGCCCTTCTATAACATCCATCGCTTTAATGCGACCCGTCTCTAACATCCATCGCTTTAATGCGGCCCTTCTATAGCATCTATCGCTTTAATGCGGCCCTTCTATAACATCCACCGCTTTAATGCCGCCCTTCTCTAACATCTATCGCTTTAATGTGGCCCTTCTATAACATTCATCGCTTTAATGCGGCCCTTCTATAACATTCATCGCTTTAATGCGGCCCTTCTATAACATCCACCGCTTTAATGCGGACCTTGTCTAACATCCATCGCATTAATGCGGCCCTTCTCTAACATCCATCGCTTTAATGCGGCCCTCTATAACATCTACCGCTTTAATGCGGCCCTTCTCTAACATCCATCGCTTTATTGCAGTCCTTCTATAACATCCATCGCTTTAATGCGGCCCTTCTCTAACATCCATCGCTTTAATGCGGCCCTTCTATAACATCCATCGCTTTAATGCGGCCATTCTCTAACATTCATCTCTTTAATGCGGCCCTTCTTTAACATTCGTCTCTTTAATGCGGCCCTTCTCTAACATCCATCGCTTTAATGCGGCCCTTCTCTAACATCCATCGCTTTAATGCGGCCCTCTATAACATCCATCGCTTTAATGCGGCCCTTCTCTAACATCCATCGCTTTAATGCGGCCCTTCTCTAACATCCATCTCTTTAATGCGGCCCTTCTATAACATCCATCGCTTTAATGCGGCCCTTCTCTAACATCCTTCGCTTTAATGCGGCCCTTCTCTAACATTCATCTCTTTAATGCGGCCCTTCTATAACATCCATCGCTTTAATGCGGCCCTTCTATAACATCCATCGCTTTAATCCGGGCCTTCTATAACATTCATCGCTTTAATGCGTCCCTTCTATAACATTCATCGCTTTAATGCGGCCGTTCTCTAACATTCATCTCTTTAATTCGGCCATTCTATAACATCCATCGCTTTAATGCGGCCCTACTCTAACATTAATCTCTTTAATGCTGCCCTTCTAAAACATCCATCGCTTTAATGCGGCCCTTCTATAACATCCATCGCTTTAATGCGGCCGTTCTCTAACATTCATCTCTTTAATTCGGCCATTCTATAACATCCATCGCTTTAATGCGGCCCTTCTATAACATCCATCGCTTTAATGCGGCCCTTCTCTAACATCCATCGCTTTAATGCGGCCCTACTCTAACATTAATCTCTTTAATGCTGCCCTTCTAAAACATCCATCGCTTTAATGCGGCCCTTCTTTAACATCCATCGCTTTAATGCGGCCCTTCTATAACATCCATCGCTTTAATGCGGCCCTTCTCTAACACCCATCGCCTTAATGCGGCCCTTCTATAACATCCATCGCTTTAATGCGGCCCTTCTTTAACATCCATCGCTTTAATGCGGCCCTTCTATAACATCCATCGCTTTAATGTGGGCCTTCTCTAACACCCATCGCCTTAATGCGGCCCTTCTATAACATCCATCGCTTTAATGCGGCCCTTCTATAACATCCATCGCTTTAATGCGGCCATTCGCTAACATCCATCGCTTTAATGCGGGCCTCTATAACATCTACTGTTTTAATGCGGTACTTCTTTAACATCCATCGCTTTAATCCGGCCCTTCTATAACATCCATCGCTTTAATGCGGCCTTTCTATAACATTCATCGCTTTAATGCGGCCGTTCTCTAACATTCATCTCTTTAATTCGGCCCTTCTATAACATCCATCGCTTTAATGCGGCCCTACTCTGACATTAATCTCTTTAATGCTGCCCTTCTAAAACATCCATCGCTTTAATGCGGCCCTTCTTTAACATCCATCGCTTTAATGCGGCCCTTCTATAACATCCATCGCTTTAATGCGGCCCTTCTCTAACACCCATCGCCTTAATGCGGCCCTTCTATAACATCCATCGCTTTAATGCGGCCATTCGCTAACATCCATCGCTTTAATGCGGCCCTTCTCTAACATCCATCGCTTTAATGCGGCCCTTCTCTAACATTCATCTCTTTATTGCGGCCCTTCTATAACATCCATCGCTTTAATGCGGCCCTTCTATAACATCCACTGCTTTAATGCGGCCCTTCTCTAACATCCATCGTTTTAATCCGGCCCTTCTATAACATTCATCGCTTTAATGCGTCCCTTCTATAACATTCATCGCTTTAATGCGGCCGTTCTCTAACATTCATCTCTTTAATTCGGCCCTTCTATATCATTCATCGCTTTAATGCGGCCGTTCTCTAACATTCATCTCTTTCATTCGGCCCTTCAATAACATCCATCGCTTTAATGCGGCCCTTCTTTAACATCCATCGCTTTAATGCGGCCCTTCTATAACATCCATCGCTTTAATGCGGCCCTTCTCTAACACCCATCGCCTTAATGCGGCCCTTCTATAACATCCACCGCTTTAATGCGGACCTTGTCTAACATCCATCGCATTAATGCGGCCCTTCTCTAACATCCATCGCTTTAATGCGGCCCTCTATAACATCTACCGCTTTAATGCGGCCCTTCTCTAACATCCATCGCTTTATTGCAGTCCTTCTATAATATCCATCGCTTTAATGCGGCCCTTCTCTAACATCCATCGCTTTAATGCGGCCCTTCTATAACATCCATCGCTTTAATGCGGCCATTCTCTAACATTCATCTCTTTAATGCGGCCCTTCTTTAACATTCGTCTCTTTAATGCGGCCCTTCTCTAACATCCATCGCTTTAATGCGGCCCTTCTCTAACATCCATCGCTTTAATGCGGCCCTCTATAACATCCATCGCTTTAATGCGGCCCTTCTCTAACATCCATCGCTTTAATGCGGCCCTTCTCTAACATCCATCTCTTTAATGCGGCCCTTCTATAACATCCATCGCTTTAATGCGGCCCTTCTCTAACATCCATCGCTTTAATG
This sequence comes from Tanypteryx hageni, assembly GCA_028673005.1. Taxonomy (NCBI): domain Eukaryota; kingdom Metazoa; phylum Arthropoda; class Insecta; order Odonata; family Petaluridae; genus Tanypteryx; species Tanypteryx hageni. The sequence continues at coordinate 10,210,861 of CM054113.1, read as the reverse complement.
CGGCCCTTCTCTAACATTCATCTCTTTAATGCGGCCCTTCTATAACATCCATCGCTTTAATGCGGCCCTTCTATAACATCCACCGCTTTAATGCGGCCCTTCTATAACATTCATCGCTTTAATGCGGCCGTTCTCTAACATTCATCTCTTTAATTCGGCCATTCTATAACATCCATCGCTTTAATGCGGCCCTACTCTAACATTAATCTCTTTAATGCTGCCCTTCTAAAACATCCATCGCTTTAATGCGGCCCTTCTATAACATCCATCGCTTTAATGCGGCCCTTCTATAACATCCATCGCTTTAATGTGGCCCTTCTCTAACACCCATCGCCTTAATGCGGCCCTTCTATAACATCCATCGCTTTAATGCGGCCCTTCTTTAACATCCATCGCTTTAATGCGGCCCTTCTATAACATCCATCGCTTTAATGTGGGCCTTCTCTAACACCCATCGCCTTAATGCGGCCCTTCTATAACATCCATCGCTTTAATGCGGCCCTTCTATAACATCCATCGCTTTAATGCTGCCATTCGCTAACATCCATCGCTTTAATGCGGGCCTCTATAACATCTACCGTTTTAATGCGGCCCTTCTCTAACATCCATCGCTTTAATCCGGCCCTTCTATAACATCCATCGCTTTAATGCGGCCCTTCTATAACATTCATCGCTTTAATGCGGCCGTTCTCTAACATTCATCTCTTTAATTCGGCCCTTCTATAACATCCATCGCTTTAATGCGGCCCTACTCTAACATTAATCTCTTTAATGCTGCCCTTCTAAAACATCCATCGCTTTAATGCGGCCCTTCTTTAACATCCATCTCTTTAATGCGGCCCTTCTATAACATCCATCGCTTTAATGCGACCCGTCTCTAACATCCATCGCTTTAATGCGGCCCTTCTATAGCATCCATCGCTTTAATGCGGCCCTTCTATAACATCCACCGCTTTAATGCCGCCCTTCTCTAACATCCATCGCTTTAATGTGGGCCTTCTATAACATTCATCGCTTTAATGCGGCCGTTCTCTAACATTCATCTCTTTAATTCGGCCCTTCTATAACATCCATCGCTTTAATGCGGCCCTACTCTAACATTAATCTCTTTAATGCTGCCCTTCTAAAACATCCATCGCTTTAATGCGGCCCTTCTTTAACATCCATCGCTTTAATGCGGCCCTTCTATAACATCCATCGCTTTAATGCGACCCGTCTCTAACATCCATCGCTTTAATGCGGCCCTTCTATAGCATCCATCGCTTTAATGCGGCCCTTCTATTACATCCACCGCTTTAATGCCGCCCTTCTCTAACATCCATCGCTTTAATGTGGCCCTTCTATAACATTCATCGCTTTAATGCGGCCCTTCTATAACATTCATCGCTTTAATGCGGCCCTTCTATAACATCCACCGCTTTAATGCGGACCTTGTCTAACATCCATCGCATTAATGCGGCCCTTCTCTAACATCCATCGCTTTAATGCGGCCCTCTATAACATCTACCGCTTTAATGCGGCCCTTCTCTAACATCCATCGCTTTATTGCAGTCCTTCTATAACATCCATCGCTTTAATGCGGCCCTTCTCTAACATCCATCGCTTTAATGCGGCCCTTCTATAACATCCATCGCTTTAATGCGGCCATTCTCTAACATTCATCTCTTTAATGCGGCCCTTCTTTAACATTCGTCTCTTTAATGCGGCCCTTCTCTAACATCCATCGCTTTAATGCGGCCCTTCTCTAACATCCATCGCTTTAATGCGGCCCTCTATAACATCCATCGCTTTAATGCGGCCCTTCTCTAACATCCATCGCTTTAATGCGGCCCTTCTCTAACATCCATCTCTTTAATGCGGCCCTTCTATAACATCCATCGCTTTAATGCGGCCCTTCTCTAACATCCTTCGCTTTAATGCGGCCCTTCTCTAACATTCATCTCTTTAATGCGGCCCTTCTATAACATCCATCGCTTTAATGCGGCCCTTCTATAACATCCATCGCTTTAATGCGGCCCTTCTCTAACATCCATCGCTTTAATCCGGGCCTTCTATAACATTCATCGCTTTAATGCGTCCCTTCTATAACATTCATCGCTTTAATGCGGCCGTTCTCTAACATTCATCTCTTTAATTCGGCCATTCTATAACATCCATCGCTTTAATGCGGCCCTACTCTAACATTAATCTCTTTAATGCTGCCCTTCTAAAACATCCATCGCTTTAATGCGGCCCTTCTATAACATCCATCGCTTTAATGCGGCCGTTCTCTAACATTCATCTCTTTAATTCGGCCATTCTATAACATCCATCGCTTTAATGCGGCCCTACTCTAACATTAATCTCTTTAATGCTGCCCTTCTAAAACATCCATCGCTTTAATGCGGCCCTTCTTTAACATCCATCGCTTTAATGCGGCCCTTCTATAACATCCATCGCTTTAATGCGGCCCTTCTCTAACACCCATCGCCTTAATGCGGCCCTTCTATAACATCCATCGCTTTAATGCGGCCCTTCTTTAACATCCATCGCTTTAATGCGGCCCTTCTATAACATCCATCGCTTTAATGTGGGCCTTCTCTAACACCCATCGCCTTAATGCGGCCCTTCTATAACATCCATCGCTTTAATGCGGCCCTTCTATAACATCCATCGCTTTAATGCGGCCATTCGCTAACATCCATCGCTTTAATGCGGGCCTCTATAACATCTACTGTTTTAATGCGGTACTTCTTTAACATCCATCGCTTTAATCCGGCCCTTCTATAACATCCATCGCTTTAATGCGGCCTTTCTATAACATTCATCGCTTTAATGCGGCCGTTCTCTAACATTCATCTCTTTAATTCGGCCCTTCTATAACATCCATCGCTTTAATGCGGCCCTACTCTGACATTAATCTCTTTAATGCTGCCCTTCTAAAACATCCATCGCTTTAATGCGGCCCTTCTTTAACATCCATCGCTTTAATGCGGCCCTTCTATAACATCCATCGCTTTAATGCGGCCCTTCTCTAACACCCATCGCCTTAATGCGGCCCTTCTATAACATCCATCGCTTTAATGCGGCCATTCGCTAACATCCATCGCTTTAATGCGGCCCTTCTCTAACATCCATCGCTTTAATGCGGCCCTTCTCTAACATTCATCTCTTTATTGCGGCCCTTCTATAACATCCATCGCTTTAATGCGGCCCTTCTATAACATCCACTGCTTTAATGCGGCCCTTCTCTAACATCCATCGTTTTAATCCGGCCCTTCTATAACATTCATCGCTTTAATGCGTCCCTTCTATAACATTCATCGCTTTAATGCGGCCGTTCTCTATCATTCATCTCTTTAATTCGGCCCTTCTATATCATTCATCGCTTTAATGCGGCCGTTCTCTAACATTCATCTCTTTCATTCGGCCCTTCAATAACATCCATCGCTTTAATGCGGCCCTTCTTTAACATCCATCGCTTTAATGCGGCCCTTCTATAACATCCATCGCTTTAATGCGGCCCTTCTCTAACACCCATCGCCTTAATGCGGCCCTTCTATAACATCCACCGCTTTAATGCGGACCTTGTCTAACATCCATCGCATTAATGCGGCCCTTCTCTAACATCCATCGCTTTAATGCGGCCCTCTATAACATCTACCGCTTTAATGCGGCCCTTCTCTAACATCCATCGCTTTATTGCAGTCCTTCTATAATATCCATCGCTTTAATGCGGCCCTTCTCTAACATCCATCGCTTTAATGCGGCCCTTCTATAACATCCATCGCTTTAATGCGGCCATTCTCTAACATTCATCTCTTTAATGCGGCCCTTCTTTAACATTCGTCTCTTTAATGCGGCCCTTCTCTAACATCCATCGCTTTAATGCGGCCCTTCTCTAACATCCATCGCTTTAATGCGGCCCTCTATAACATCCATCGCTTTAATGCGGCCCTTCTCTAACATCCATCGCTTTAATGCGGCCCTTCTCTAACATCCATCTCTTTAATGCGGCCCTTCTATAACATCCATCGCTTTAATGCGGCCCTTCTCTAACATCCATCGCTTTAATGCGGCCCTTCTCTAACATTCATCTCTTTAATGCGGCCCTTCTATAACATCCATCGCTTTAATGCGGCCCTTCTATAACATCCACCGCTTTAATGCGGCCCTTCTCTAACATCCATCGCTTTAATCCGGGCCTTCTATAACATTCATCGCTTTAATGCGTCCCTTCTATAACATTCATCGCTTTAATGCGTCCCTTCTATAACATTCATCGCTTTAATGCGGCCGTTCTCTAACATTCATCTCTTTAATTCGGCCATTCTATAACATCCATCGCTTTAATGCGGCCCTACTCTAACATTAATCTCTTTAATGCTGCCCTTCTAAAACATCCATCGCTTTAATGCGGCCCTTCTATAACATCCATCGCTTTAATGCGGCCCTTCTATAACATCCATCGCTTTAATGTGGCCCTTCTCTAACACCCATCGCCTTAATGCGGCCCTTCTATAACATCCATCGCTTTAATGCGGCCCTTCTTTAACATCCATCGCTTTAATGCGGCCCTTCTATAACATCCATCGCTTTAATGTGGGCCTTCTCTAACACCCATCGCCTTAATGCGGCCCTTCTATAACATCCATCGCTTTAATGCGGCCCTTCTATAACATCCATCGCTTTAATGCTGCCATTCGCTAACATCCATCGCTTTAATGCGGGCCTCTATAACATCTACCGTTTTAATGCGGCCCTTCTCTAACATCCATCGCTTTAATCCGGCCCTTCTATAACATCCATCGCTTTAATGCGGCCCTTCTATAACATTCATCGCTTTAATGCGGCCGTTCTCTAACATTCATCTCTTTAATTCGGCCCTTCTATAACATCCATCGCTTTAATGCGGCCCTACTCTAACATTAATCTCTTTAATGCTGCCCTTCTAAAACATCCATCGCTTTAATGCGGCCCTTCTTTAACATCCATCTCTTTAATGCGGCCCTTCTATAACATCCATCGCTTTAATGCGACCCGTCTCTAACATCCATCGCTTTAATGCGGCCCTTCTATAGCATCCATCGCTTTAATGCGGCCCTTCTATAACATCCACCGCTTTAATGCCGCCCTTCTCTAACATCCATCGCTTTAATGTGGGCCTTCTATAACATTCATCGCTTTAATGCGGCCGTTCTCTAACATTCATCTCTTTAATTCGGCCCTTCTATAACATCCATCGCTTTAATGCGGCCCTACTCTAACATTAATCTCTTTAATGCTGCCCTTCTAAAACATCCATCGCTTTAATGCGGCCCTTCTTTAACATCCATCGCTTTAATGCGGCCCTTCTATAACATCCATCGCTTTAATGCGACCCGTCTCTAACATCCATCGCTTTAATGCGGCCCTTCTATAGCATCCATCGCTTTAATGCGGCCCTTCTATAACATCCACCGCTTTAATGCCGCCCTTCTCTAACATCCATCGCTTTAATGTGGCCCTTCTATAACATTCATCGCTTTAATGCGGCCCTTCTATAACATTCATCGCTTTAATGCGGCCCTTCTATAACATCCACCGCTTTAATGCGGACCTTGTCTAACATCCATCGCATTAATGCGGCCCTTCTCTAACATCCATCGCTTTAATGCGGCCCTCTATAACATCTACCGCTTTAATGCGGCCCTTCTCTAACATCCATCGCTTTATTGCAGTCCTTCTATAACATCCATCGCTTTAATGCGGCCCTTCTCTAACATCCATTGCTTTAATGCGGCCCTTCTATAACATCCATCGCTTTAATGCGGCCATTCTCTAACATTCATCTCTTTAATGCGGCCCTTCTTTAACATTCGTCTCTTTAATGCGGCCCTTCTCTAACATCCATCGCTTTAATGCGGCCCTTCTCTAACATCCATCGCTTTAATGCGGCCCTCTATAACATCCATCGCTTTAATGCGGCCCTTCTCTAACATCCATCGCTTTAATGCGGCCCTTCTCTAACATCCATCTCTTTAATGCGGCCCTTCTATAACATCCATCGCTTTAATGCGGCCCTTCTCTAACATCCTTCGCTTTAATGCGGCCCTTCTCTAACATTCATCTCTTTAATGCGGCCCTTCTATAACATCCATCGCTTTAATGCGGCCCTTCTATAACATCCATCGCTTTAATGCGGCCCTTCTCTAACATCCATCGCTTTAATCCGGGCCTTCTATAACATTCATCGCTTTAATGCGTCCCTTCTATAACATTCATCGCTTTAATGCGGCCGTTCTCTAACATTCATCTCTTTAATTCGGCCATTCTATAACATCCATCGCTTTAATGCGGCCCTACTCTAACATTAATCTCTTTAATGCTGCCCTTCTAAAACATCCATCGCTTTAATGCGGCCCTTCTATAACATCCATCGCTTTAATGCGGCCGTTCTCTAACATTCATCTCTTTAATTCGGCCATTCTATAACATCCATCGCTTTAATGCGGCCCTACTCTAACATTAATCTCTTTAATGCTGCCCTTCTAAAACATCCATCGCTTTAATGCGGCCCTTCTTTAACATCCATCGCTTTAATGCGGCCCTTCTATAACATCCATCGCTTTAATGCGGCCCTTCTCTAACACCCATCGCCTTAATGCGGCCCTTCTATAACATCCATCGCTTTAATGCGGCCCTTCTTTAACATCCATCGCTTTAATGCGGCCCTTCTATAACATCCATCGCTTTAATGTGGGCCTTCTCTAACACCCATCGCCTTAATGCGGCCCTTCTATAACATCCATCGCTTTAATGCGGCCCTTCTATAACATCCATCGCTTTAATGCGGCCATTCGCTAACATCCATCGCTTTAATGCGGGCCTCTATAACATCTACTGTTTTAATGCGGTACTTCTTTAACATCCATCGCTTTAATCCGGCCCTTCTATAACATCCATCGCTTTAATGCGGCCTTTCTATAACATTCATCGCTTTAATGCGGCCGTTCTCTAACATTCATCTCTTTAATTCGGCCCTTCTATAACATCCATCGCTTTAATGCGGCCCTACTCTGACATTAATCTCTTTAATGCTGCCCTTCTAAAACATCCATCGCTTTAATGCGGCCCTTCTTTAACATCCATCGCTTTAATGCGGCCCTTCTATAACATCCATCGCTTTAATGCGGCCCTTCTCTAACACCCATCGCCTTAATGCGGCCCTTCTATAACATCCATCGCTTTAATGCGGCCATTCGCTAACATCCATCGCTTTAATGCGGCCCTTCTCTAACATCCATCGCTTTAATGCGGCCCTTCTCTAACATTCATCTCTTTATTGCGGCCCTTCTATAACATCCATCGCTTTAATGCGGCCCTTCTATAACATCCACTGCTTTAATGCGGCCCTTCTCTAACATCCATCGTTTTAATCCGGCCCTTCTATAACATTCATCGCTTTAATGCGTCCCTTCTATAACATTCATCGCTTTAATGCGGCCGTTCTCTAACATTCATCTCTTTAATTCGGCCCTTCTATATCATTCATCGCTTTAATGCGGCCGTTCTCTAACATTCATCTCTTTCATTCGGCCCTTCAATAACATCCATCGCTTTAATGCGGCCCTTCTTTAACATCCATCGCTTTAATGCGGCCCTTCTATAACATCCATCGCTTTAATGCGGCCCTTCTCTAACACCCATCGCCTTAATGCGGCCCTTCTATAACATCCAACTCTTTAATGCGGCCCTTCTATAACATCCATCGCTTTAATGCGTCCATTCGCTAACATCCATCGCTTTAATGCGGGCCTCTATAACATCCACCGCTTTAATGCGGCCCTTCTCTAACATCCGTCGCTTTAATCCGGCCCTTCTATAACATCCATCGCTTTAATGCGGCCCTTCTATAACATTCATCTCTTTAATTCGGCCCTTCTATAACATCTATCGCTTTAATGCGGCCCTACTCTAACATTAATCTCTTTAATACTGCCCTTCTAAAACATCCATCGCTTTAATGCGGCCCTTCTTTAACATGCATCGCTTTAATGCGGCCCTTCTATAACATCCATCGCTTTAATGCGGCCCTTCTCTAACACCCATCGCCTTAATGCGGCCCTTCTATAACATCCATCGCTTTAATGCGGCCATTCGCTAACATCCATCGCTTTAATGCGGGCCTCTATAACATCCATCGCTTTAATGCGGCCCTTCTCTAACATCCATCGCTTTAATGCGGCCCTTCTCTAACATTCATCTCTTTAATGCGGCCCTTCTATAACATCCATCGCTTTAATGCGGCCCTTCTATAACATCCACCGCTTTAATGCGGCCCTTCTCTAACATCCATCGCTTTAATCCGGCCGTTCTCTAACATTCATCTCTTTAATTCGACCCTTCTATAACATTCATCGCTTTAATGCGGCCGTTCTCTAACATTCATCTCTTTAATTCGGCCCTTCTATAACATCCATCGCTTTAATGCGGCCCTTCTTTAACATCCATCGCTTTAATGCGGCCCTTCTATAACATCCATCGCTTTAATGCGGCCCTTCTCTAACACCCATCGCCTTAATGCGGCCCTTCTATAACATCCATCGCTTTAATGCGGCCCTTCTATAACATCCATCGCTTTAATGCGGCCATTCGCTAACATCCATCGCTTTAATGCGGGCCTCTATAACATCTACCGCTTTAATGCGGCCCTTCTCTAACATCCATCGCTTTAATCCGGCCCTTCTATAACATCCATCGCTTTAATGCGGCCCTTCTATAACATTCATCGCTTTAATGCGGCCGTTCTCTAACATTCATCTCTTTAATTCGGCCCTTCTATAACATTCATCGCTTTAATGCGGCCGTTTTCTAACATTCATCTCTTTAATTCGGCCCTTCTATAACATTCATCGCTTTAATGCGGCCGTTCTCTAACATTCATCTCTTTAATTCGGCCCTTCTATAACATCCATCGCTTTAATGCGGCCCTTCTTTAACATCCGTCGCTTTAATGCGGCCCTTCTATAACATCCATCGCTTTAATGCGGCCCTTCTCTAACACCCATCGCCTTAATGCGGCCCTTCTATAACATCCATCGCTTTAATGCGGCCCTTCTATAACATCCATCGCTTTAATGCGGCCCTTCTTTAACATCCATCGCTTTAATGCGGCCCTTCTATAACATCCATCGCTTTAATGTGGGCCTTCTCTAACACCCATCGCCGTAATGCGGCCCTTCTATAACATCCATCGCTTTAATGCGGCACTTCTATAACATCCATCGCTTTAATGCGGCCATTCGCTAACATCCATCGCTTTAATGCGGGCCTCTATAACATCTACCGTTTTAATGCGGCCCTTCTCTAACATCCATCGCTTTAATCCGGCCCTTCTATAACATCCATCGCTTTAATGCGGCCCTTCTATAACATTCATCGCTTTAATGCGGCCGTTCTCTAACATTCATCTCTTTAATTCGGCCCTTCTATAACATCCATCGCTTTAATGCGGCCCTACTCTAACATTAATCTCTTTAATGCTGCCCTTCTAAAACATCCATCGCTTTAATGCGGCCCTTCTATAACATCCATCGCTTTAATGCGGCCCTTCTCTAACACCCATCGCCTTAATGCGGCCCTTCTATAACATCCATCGCTTTAATGCGGCCATTCGCTAACATCCATCGCTTTAATGCGGCCCTTCTCTAACATCCATCGCTTTAATGCGGCCCTTCTCTAACATTCATCTCTTTATTGCGGCCCTTCTATAACATCCATCGCTTTAATGCGGACTTTCTATAACATCCACCGCTTTAATGCGGCCCTTCTCTAACATCCATCGCTTTAATCCGGCCCTTCTATAACATTCATCGCTTTAATGCGTCCCTTCTATAACATTCATTGCTTTAATGCGGCCGTTCTCTTACATTCATCTCTTTAATTCGGCCCTTCTATAACATTCATCGCTTTAATGCGGCCGTTCTCTAACATTCATCTCTTTCATTCGGCCCTTCAATAACATCCATCGCTTTAATGCGGCCCTTCTTTAACATCCATCGCTTTAATGCGGACCTTCTATAACATCCATCGCTTTAATGCGGCCCTTCTCTAACACCCATCGCCTTAATGCGGCCCTTCTATAACATCCAACTCTTAAATGCGGCCCTTCTATAACATCCATCGCTTTAATGCGTCCATTCGCTAACATCCATCGCTTTAATGCGGGCCTCTATAACATCCACCGCTTTAATGCGGCCCTTCTCTAACATCCATCGCTTTAATCCGGCCCTTCTATAACATCCATCGCTTTAATGCGGCCCTTCTATAACATTCATCTCTTTAATTCGGCCCTTCTATAACATCCATCGCTTTAATGCGGCCCTACTCTAACATTAATCTCTTTAATGCTGCCCTTCTAAAACATCCATCGCTTTAATGCGGCCCTTCTTTAACATGCATCGCTTTAATGCGGCCCTTCTATAACATCCATCGCTTTAATGCGGCCCTTCTCTAACACCCATCGCCTTAATGCGGCCCTTCTATAACATCCATCGCTTTAATGCGGCCATTCGCTAACATCCATCGCTTTAATGCGGGCCTCTATAACATCCATCGCTTTAATGCGGCCCTTCTCTAACATCCATCGCTTTAATGCGGCCCTTCTCTAACATTCATCTCTTTAATGCGGCCCTTCTATAACATCCATCGCTTTAATGCGGCCCTTCTATAACATCCACCGCTTTAATGCGGCCCTTCTCTAACATCCATCGCTTTAATCCGGCCCTTCTATAACATTCATCGCTTTAATGCGTCCCTTCTATAACATTCATCGCTTTAATGCGGCCGTTCTCTAACATTCATCTCTTTAATTCGGCCCTTCTATAACATTCATCGCTTTAATGCGGCCGTTCTCTAACATTCATCTCTTTAATTCGGCCCTTCTATAACATCCATCGCTTTAATGCGGCCCTTCTTTAACATCCATCGCTTTAATGCGGCCCTTCTATAACATCCATCGCTTTAATGCGGCCCTTCTCTAACACCCATCGCCTTAATGCGGCCCTTCTATAACATCCATCGCTTTAATGCGGCCCTTCTATAACATCCATCGCTTTAATGCGGCCATTCGCTAACATCCATCGCTTTAATGCGGGCCTCTATAACATCTTCCGCTTTAATGCGGCCCTTCTCTAACATCCATCGCTTTAATCCGGCCCTTCTATAACATCCATCGCTTTAATGCGGCCCTTCTATAACATTCATCGCTTTAATGCGGCCGTTCTCTAACATTCATCTCTTTAATTCGGCCCTTCTATAACATTCATCGCTTTAATGCGGCCGTTTTCTAACATTCATCTCTTTAATTCGGCCCTTCTATAACATTCATCGCTTTAATGCGGCCGTTCTCTAACATTCATCTCTTTAATTCGGCCCTTCTATAACATCCATCGCTTTAATGCGGCCCTTCTTTAACATCCATCGCTTTAATGCGGCCCTTCTATAACATCCATCGCTTTAATGCGGCCCTTCTCTAACACCCATCGCCTTAATGCGGCCCTTCTATAACATCCATCGCTTTAATGCGGCCCTTCTATAACATCCATCGCTTTAATGCGGCCCTTCTTTAACATCCATCGCTTTAATGCGGCCCTTCTATAACATCCATCGCTTTAATGCGGCCCTTCTCTAACACCCATCGCCTTAATGCGGCCCTTCTATAACATCCATCGCTTTAATGCGGCCCTTCTATAACATCCATCGCTTTAATGCGGCCCTTCTCTAACATCCATCGCTTTAATGCGGCCCTTCTCTAACATTCATCTCTTTAATGCGGCCCTTCTATAACATCCATCGCTTTAATGCGGCCCTTCTATAACATCCACCGCTTTAATGCGGCCCTTCTCTAACATCCATCGCTTTAATCCGGCCCTTCTATAACATTCATCGCTTTAATGCGTCCCTTCTATAACATTCATCGCTTTAATGCGGCCGTTCTCTAACATTCATCTCTTTAATTCGGCCCTTCTATAACATTCATCGCTTTAATGCGGCCGTTCTCTAACATTCATCTCTTTAATTCGGCCCTTCTATAACATCCATCGCTTTAATGCGGCCCTTCTTTAACATCCATCGCTTTAATGCGGCTCTTCTATAACATCCATCGCTTTAACGCGGCCCTTCTCTAACACCCATAACCTTAATGCGGCCCTTCTATAACATCCATCGCTTTAATGCGGCCCTTCTTTAACATCCATCGCTTTAATGCGGCCCTTCTATAACATCCATCGCTTTAATGCGGCCCTTCTCTAACACCCATCGCCTTAATGCGGCCCTTCTATAACATCCATCGCTTTAATGCGGCCCTTCTATAACATCCATCGCTTTAATGCGGCCATTCGCTAACATCCATCGCTTTAATGCGGGCCTCTATAACATCCACCGCTTTAATGCGGCCCTTCTCTAACATCCATCGCTTTAATCCGGCCATTCTATAATATCCATCGCTTTAATGCGGCCCTTCTATAACATTCATCGCTTTAATGCGGCCGTTCTCTAACATTCATCTCTTTAATTCGGCCATTCTATAACATCCATCGCTTTAATGCGGCCCTTTTTTAACATCCATCGCTTTAATACGGCCCTTCTCTAACACCCATCGCCTTAATACGGCCCTTCTATAACATCCATCGCTTTAATGCGGCCATTTGCTTACATCCATCGCTTTAATGCGGGCCTCTATAACATCCATCGCTTTAATGCGGCCCTTCTCTAACATCCATCGCTTTAATGCGGCCCTTCTCTAACATTCATCTCTTTAATGCGGCCCTTCTATAACATCCATCGCTTTAATGCGGCCCTTCTATAACATCCACCGCTTTAATGCGGCCCTTCTCTAACATCCATCGCTTTAATCCGGCCCTTCTATAACATTCATCGCTTTAATGCGTCCCTTCGCTAACATCCATCGCATTAATGCGGCCCTTCTCTAACATCCATCTCTTTAATGCGGCCCTTCTATAACATCCATCGCTTTAATGCGACCCGTCTCTAACATCCATCGCTTTAATGCGGCCCTTCTATAGCATCCATCGCTTTAATGCGGCCCTTCTATAACATCCACCGCTTTAATGCCGCCCTTCTCTAACATCCATCGCTTTAATGTGGCCCTTCTATAACATTCATCGCTTTAATGCGGCCCTTCTATAACATTCATCGCTTTAATGCGGCAATTCTATAACATCCACCGCTTTAATGCGGACCTTGTCTAACATCCATCGCATTAATGCGGCCCTTCTCTAACATCCATCGCTTTAATGCGGCCCTCTATAACATCTACCGCTTTAATGCGGCCCTTCTCTAACATCCATCGCTTTATTGCAGTCCTTCTATAACATCCATCGCTTTAATGCGGCCCTTCTCTAACATCCATCGCTTTAATGCGGCCCTTCTATAACATCCATCGCTTTAATGCGGCCATTCTCTAACATTCATCTCTTTAATGCGGCCCTTCTTTAACATTCGTCTCTTTAATGCGGCCCTTCTCTAACATCCATCGCTTTAATGCGGCCCTTCTCTAACATCCATCGCTTTAATGCGGCCCTCTATAACATCCATCGCTTTAATGCGGCCCTTCTCTAACATCCATCGCTTTAATGCGGCCCTTCTCTAACATCCATCTCTTTAATGCGGCCCTTCTATAACATCCATCGCTTTAATGCGGCCCTTCTCTAACATCCTTCGCTTTAATGCGGCCCTTCTCTAACATTCATCTCTTTAATGCGGCCCTTCTATAACATCCATCGCTTTAATGCGGCCCTTCTATAACATCCACCGCTTTAATGCGGCCCTTCTCTAACATCCACCGCTTTAATCCGGGCCTTCTATAACATTCATCGCTTTAATGCGTCCCTTCTATAACATTCATCGCTTTAATGCGGCCGTTCTCTAACATTCATCTCTTTAATTCGGCCATTCTATAACATCCATCGCTTTAATGCGGCCCTACTCTAACATTAATCTCTTTAATGCTGCCCTTCTAAAACATCCATCGCTTTAATGCGGCCCTTCTATAACATCCATCGCTTTAATGCGGCCCTTCTATAACATCCATCGCTTTAATGTGGCCCTTCTCTAACACCCATCGCCTTAATGCGGCCCTTCTATAACATCCATCGCTTTAATGCGGCCCTTCTTTAACATCCATCGCTTTAATGCGGCCCTTCTATAACATCCATCGCTTTAATGTGGGCCTTCTCTAACACCCATCGCCTTAATGCGGCCCTTCTATAACATCCATCGCTTTAATGCGGCCCTTCTATAACAACTATCGCTTTAATGCGGCCATTCGCTAACATCCATCGCTTTAATGCGGGCCTCTATAACATCTACCGTTTTAATGCGGCCCTTCTCTAACATCCATCGCTTTAATCCGGCCCTTCTATAATATCCATCGCTTTAATGCGGCCCTTCTATAACATTCATCGCTTTAATGCGGCCGTTCTCTAACATTCATCTCTTTAATTCGGCCCTTCTATAACATCCATCGCTTTAATGCGGCCCTACTCTAACATTAATCTCTTTAATGCTGCCCTTCTAAAACATCCATCGCTTTAATGCGGCCCTTCTTTAACATCCATCGCTTTAATGCGGCACTTCTATAACATCCATCGCTTTAATGCGGCCCTTCTCTAACACCCATCGCCTTAATGCGGCCCTTCTATAACATCCATCGCTTTAATGCGGCCCTTCTCTAACATCCATCGCTTTAATGCGGCCCTTCTATAACATCCATCGCTTTAATGTGGGCCTTCTCTAACACCCATCGCCTTAATGCGGCCCTTCTATAACATCCATCGCTTTAATGCGGCCCTTCTATAACAACTATCGCTTTAATGCGGCCATTCGCTAACATCCATCGCTTTAATGCGGGCCTCTATAACATCTACCGTTTTAATGCGGCCCTTCTCTAACATCCATCGCTTTAATCCGGCCCTTCTATAACATCCATCGCTTTAATGCGGCCCTTCTATAACATTCATCGCTTTAATGCGGCCGTTCTCTAACATTCATCTCTTTAATTCGGCCCTTCTATAACATCCATCGCTTTAATGCGGCCCTACTCTAACATTAATCTCTTTAATGCTGCCCTTCTAAAACATCCATCGCTTTAATGCGGCCCTTCTTTAACATCCATCGCTTTAATGCGGCCCTTCTATAACATCCATCGCTTTAATGCGGCCCTTCTCTAACACCCATCGCCTTAATGCGGCCCTTCTATAACATCCATCGCTTTAATGCGGCCATTCGCTAACATCCATTGCTTTAATGCGGCCCTTCTCTAACATCCAATGCTTTAATGCGGCCCTTCTCTAACATTCATCTCTTTAATGCGGCCCTAATATAACATCCATCGCTTTAATGCGGCCCTTCTCTGACATTCATCTCTTTAATGCGGCCCTTCTCTAACATCCATCTCTTTAATGCGGCCCTTCTATAACATCCATCGCTTTAATGCGACCCGTCTCTAACATCCATCGCTTTAATGCGGCCCTTCAATAGCATCCATCGCTTTAATGCGGCCCTTCTATAACATCCACCGCTTTAATGCGGCCCTTCTCTAACATCCATCGCTTTAATGTGGCCCTTCTATAACATTCATCGCTTTAATGCGGCCCTTCTATAACATTCATCGCTTTAATGCGGCCCTTCTATAACATCCATCGCTTTAATGCGACCCGTCTCTAACATCCAACGCTTTAATGCGGCCCTTCTATAGCATCCATCGCTTTAATGCGGCCCTTCTATAACATCCACCGCTTTAATGCGGCCCTTCTCTAACATCCATCGCTTTAATGTGGCCCTTCTATAACATTCATCGCTTTAATGCGGCCCTTCTATAACATTCATCGCTTTAATGCGGCCCTTCTATAACATCCACCGCTTTAATGCGGACATTGTCTAACATCCATCGCATTAATGCGGCCCTTTCTAACATCCATCGCTTTAATGCGGCCCTCTATAACATCTACCGCTTTAATGCGGCCCTTCTCTAACATCCATCGCTTTATTGCAGTCCTTCTATAACATCCATCGCTTTAATGCGGCCCTTCTCTAACATCCATCGCTTTAATGCGGCCCTTCTATAACATCCATCGCTTTAATGCGGCCATTCTCTAACATTCATCTCTTTAATGCGGCCCTTCTTTAACATTCGTCTCTTTAATGCGGCCCTTCTCTAACATCCATCGCTTTAATGCGGCCCTTCTCTAACATCCATCGCTTTAATGCGGGCCTCTATAACATCCATCGCTTTAATGCGGCCCTTCTCTAACATCCATCACTTTAATGCGGCCCTTCTCTAACATTCATCTCTTTAATGCGGCCCTTCTATAACATCCATCGCTTTAATGCGGCCCTTCTATAACATCCACCGCTTTAATGCGGCCCTTCTCTAACATCCATCGCTTTAATCCGGCCGTTCTCTAACATTCATCTCTTTAATTCGGCCCTTCTATAACATTCATCGCTTTAATGCGGCCGTTCTCTAACATTCATCTCTTTAATTCGGCCCTTCTATAACATCCATCGCTTTAATGCGGCCCTTCTTTAACATCCATCGCTTTAATGCGGCCCTTCTATAACATCCATCGCTTTAATGCGGCCCTTCTCTAACACCCATCGCCTTAATGCGGCCCTTCTCTAACATTTATCTCTTTAATGCGGCCCTTCTATAACATCCATCGCTTTAATGCGGCCCTTCTATAACATCCATCGCTTTAATGCGACCCGTCTCTAACATCCAACGCTTTAATGCGGCCCTTCTATAGCATCCATCGCTTTAATGCGGCCCTTCTATAACATCCACCGCTTTAATGCGGCCCTTCTCTAACATCCATCGCTTTAATGTGGCCCTTCTATAACATTCATCGCTTTAATGCGGCCCTTCTATAACATTCATCGCTTTAATGCGGCCCTTCTATAACATCCACCGCTTTAATGCGGACATTGTCTAACATCCATCGCATTAATGCGGCCCTTTCTAACATCCATCGCTTTAATGCGGCCCTCTATAACATCTACCGCTTTAATGCGGCCCTTCTCTAACATCCATCGCTTTATTGCAGTCCTTCTATAACATCCATCGCTTTAATGCGGCCCTTCTCTAACATCCATCGCTTTAATGCGGCCCTTCTATAACATCCATCGCTTTAATGCGGCCATTCTCTAACATTCATCTCTTTAATGCGGCCCTTCTTTAACATTCGTCTCTTTAATGCGGCCCTTCTCTAACATCCATCGCTTTAATGCGGCCCTTCTCTAACATCCATCGCTTTAATGCGGGCCTCTATAACATCCATCGCTTTAATGCGGCCCTTCTCTAACATCCATCACTTTAATGCGGCCCTTCTCTAACATTCATCTCTTTAATGCGGCCCTTCTATAACATCCATCGCTTTAATGCGGCCCTTCTATAACATCCACCGCTTTAATGCGGCCCTTCTCTAACATCCATCGCTTTAATCCGGCCGTTCTCTAACATTCATCTCTTTAATTCGGCCCTTCTATAACATTCATCGCTTTAATGCGGCCGTTCTCTAACATTCATCTCTTTAATTCGGCCCTTCTATAACATCCATCGCTTTAATGCGGCCCTTCTTTAACATCCATCGCTTTAATGCGGCCCTTCTATAACATCCATCGCTTTAATGCGGCCCTTCTCTAACACCCATCGCCTTAATGCGGCCCTTCTCTAACATTTATCTCTTTAATGCGGCCCTTCTATAACATCCATCGCTTTAATGCGGCCCTTCTATAACATCCACCGCTTTAATGCGGCCCTTCTCTAACATCCATCGCTTCAATCCGGCCCTTCTATAACATTCATCGCTTTAATGCGTCCCTTCTATAACATTCATCGCTTTAATGCGGCCGTTCTCTAACATTCATCTCTTTAATTCGGCCCTTCTATAACATTCATCGCTTTAATGCGGCCGTTCTCTAACATTCATCTCTTTAATTCGGCCCTTCTATAACATCCATCGCTTTAATGCGGCCCTTCTTTAACATCCATCGCTTTAATGCGGCTCTTCTATAACATCCATCGCTTTAACGCGGCCCTTCTCTAACACCCATCGCCTTAATGCGGCCCTTCTATAACATCCATCGCTTTAATGCGGCCCTTCTTTAACATCCATCGCTTTAATGCGGCCCTTCTATAACATCCATCGCTTTAATGCGGCCCTTCTCTAACACCCATCGCCTTAATGCGGCCCTTCTATAACATCCATCGCTTTAATGCGGCCCTTCTATAACATCCATCGCTTTAATGCGGCCATTCGCTAACATCCATCGCTTTAATGCGGGCCTCTATAACATCCACCGCTTTAATGCGGCCCTTCTCTAACATCCATCACTTTAATCCGGCCATTCTATAACATCCATCGCTTTAATGCGGCCCTTCTATAACATTCATCGCTTTAATGCGGCCGTTCTCTAACATTCATCTCTTTAATTCGGCCATTCTATAACATCCATCGCTTTAATGCGGCCCTTCTTTAACATCCATCGCTTTAATACGGCCCTTCTCTAACACCCATCGCCTTAATGCGGCCCTTCTATAACATCCATCGCTTTAATGCGGCCATTCGCTAACATCCATCGCTTTAATGCGGGCCTCTATAACATCCATCGCTTTAATGCGGCCCTTCTCTAACATCCATCGCTTTAATGCGGCCCTTCTCTAACATTCATCTCTTTAATGCGGCCCTTCTATAACATCCATCGCTTTAATGCGGCCCTTCTATAACATCCACCGCTTTAATGCGGCCCTTCTCTAACATCCATCGCTTTAATCCGGCCCTTCTATAACATTCATCGCTTTAATGCGGCCGTTCTCTAACATTCATCTCTTTAATTCGGCCCTTCTATAACATTCATCGCTTTAATGCGGCCGTTCTCTAACATTCATCTCTTTAATGCGGCCCTAATATAACATCCATCGCTTTAATGCGGCCCTTCTCTGACATTCATCTCTTTAATGCGGCCCTTCTATAACATCCACCGCTTTAATGCGGCCCTTCGCTAACATCCATCGCATTAATGCGGCCCTTCTCTAACATTCATCTCTTTAATGCGGCCCTTCTATAACATCCATCGCTTTAATGCGACCCGTCTCTAACATCCATCGCTTTAATGCGGCCCTTCTATAGCATCCATCGCTTTAATGCGGCCCTTCTATAACATCCACCGCTTTAATGCGGCCCTTCTCTAACATCCATCGCTTTAATGTGGCCCTTCTATAACATTCATCGCTTTAATGCGGCCCTTCTATAACATTCATCGCTTTAATGCGGCCCTTCTATAACATCCACCGCTTTAATGCGGCCCTTCTATAACATCCACCGCTTTAATGCGGACCTTGTCTAACATCCATCGCATTAATGCGGCCCTTCTCTAACATCCATCGCTTTAATGCGGCCCTCTATAACATCTACCGCTTTAATGCGGCCCTTCTCTAACATCCATCGCTTTATTGCAGTCCTTCTATAATATCCATCGCTTTAATGCGGCCCTTCTCTAACATCCATCGCTTTAATGCGGCCCTTCTATAACATCCATCGCTTTAATGCGGCCATTCTCTAACATTCATCTCTTTAATGCGGCCCTTCTTTAACATTCGTCTCTTTAATGCGGCCCTTCTCTAACATCCATCGCTTTAATGCGGCCCTTCTCTAACATCCATCGCTTTAATGCGGCCCTCTATAACATCCATCGCTTTAATGCGGCCCTTCTCTAACATCCATCGCTTTAATGCGGCCCTTCTCTAACATCCATCTCTTTAATGCGGCCCTTCTATAACATCCATCGCTTTAATGCGGCCCTTCTCTAACATCCATCGCTTTAATGCGGCCCTTCTCTAACATTCATCTCTTTAATGCGGCCCTTCTATAACATCCATCGCTTTAATGCGGCCCTTCTATAACATCCACCGCTTTAATGCGGCCCTTCTCTAACATCCATCGCTTTAATCCGGGCCTTCTATAACATTCATCGCTTTAATGCGTCCCTTCTATAACATTCATCGCTTTAATGCGTCCCTTCTATAACATTCATCGCTTTAATGCGGCCGTTCTCTAACATTCATCTCTTTAATTCGGCCATTCTATAACATCCATCGCTTTAATGCGGCCCTACTCTAACATTAATCTCTTTAATGCTGCCCTTCTAAAACATCCATCGCTTTAATGCGGCCCTTCTATAACATCCATCGCTTTAATGCGGCCCTTCTATAACATCCATCGCTTTAATGTGGCCCTTCTCTAACACCCATCGCCTTAATGCGGCCCTTCTATAACATCCATCGCTTTAATGCGGCCCTTCTTTAACATCCATCGCTTTAATGCGGCCCTTCTATAACATCCATCGCTTTAATGTGGGCCTTCTCTAACACCCATCGCCTTAATGCGGCCCTTCTATAACATCCATCGCTTTAATGCGGCCCTTCTATAACATCCATCGCTTTAATGCTGCCATTCGCTAACATCCATCGCTTTAATGCGGGCCTCTATAACATCTACCGTTTTAATGCGGCCCTTCTCTAACATCCATCGCTTTAATCCGGCCCTTCTATAACATCCATCGCTTTAATGCGGCCCTTCTATAACATTCATCGCTTTAATGCGGCCGTTCTCTAACATTCATCTCTTTAATTCGGCCCTTCTATAACATCCATCGCTTTAATGCGGCCCTACTCTAACATTAATCTCTTTAATGCTGCCCTTCTAAAACATCCATCGCTTTAATGCGGCCCTTTTTTAACATCCATCGCTTTAATGCGGCCCTTCTATAACATCCATCGCTTTAATGCGGCCCTTCTCTAACACCCATCGCCTTAATGCGGCCCTTCTATAACATCCATCGCTTTAATGCGGCCATTCGCTAACATCCATCGCTTTAATGCGGCCCTTCTCTAACATCCAATGCTTTAATGCGGCCCTTCTCTAACATTCATCTCTTTAATGCGGCCCTAATATAACATCCATCGCTTTAATGCGGCCCTTCTCTGACATTCATCTCTTTAATGCGGCCCTTCTATAACATTCATCGCTTTAATGCGGCCCTTCTATAACATCCACCGCTTTAATGCGGACATTGTCTAACATCCATCGCATTAATGCGGCCCTTTCTAACATCCATCGCTTTAATGCGGCCCTCTATAACATCTACCGCTTTAATGCGGCCCTTCTCTAACATCCATCGCTTTATTGCAGTCCTTCTATAACATCCATCGCTTTAATGCGGCCCTTCTCTAACATCCATCGCTTTAATGCGGCCCTTCTATAACATCCATCGCTTTAATGCGGCCATTCTCTAACATTCATCTCTTTAATGCGGCCCTTCTTTAACATTCGTCTCTTTAATGCGGCCCTTCTCTAACATCCATCGCTTTAATGCGGCCCTTCTCTAACATCCATCGCTTTAATGCGGGCCTCTATAACATCCATCGCTTTAATGTGGCCCTTCTCTTACATCCATCGCTTTAATGCGGCCCTTCTCTAACATTCATCTCTTTAATGCGGCCCTTCTATAACATCCATCGCTTTAATGCGGCCCTTCTATAACATCCACCGCTTTAATGCGGCCCTTCTCTAACATCCACCGCTTTAATGCGGCCCTTCTCTAACATCCATCGCTTTAATCCGGCCCTTCTATAACATTCATCGCTTTAATGCGGCCGTTCTCTAACATTCATCTCTTTAATTCGGCCCTTCTATAACATTCATCGCTTTAATGCGGCCGTTCTCTAACATTCATCTCTTTAATGCGGCCCTAATATAACATCCATCGCTTTAATGCGGCCCTTCTCTGACATTCATCTCTTTAATGCGGCCCTTCTATAACATCCACCGCTTTAATGCGGCCCTTCGCTAACATCCATCGCATTAATGCGGCCCTTCTCTAACATTCATCTCTTTAATGCGGCCCTTCTATAACATCCATCGCTTTAATGCGACCCGTCTCTAACATCCATCGCTTTAATGCGGCCCTTCTATAGCATCCATCGCTTTAATGCGGCCCTTCTATAACATCCACCGCTTTAATGCGGCCCTTCTCTAACATCCATCGCTTTAATGTGGCCCTTCTATAACATTCATCGCTTTAATGCGGCCCTTCTATAACATTCATCGCTTTAATGCGGCCCTTCTATAACATCCACCGCTTTAATGCGGCCCTTCTATAACATCCACCGCTTTAATGCGGACCTTGTCTAACATCCATCGCATTAATGCGGCCCTTCTCTAACATCCATCGCTTTAATGCGGCCCTCTATAACATCTACCGCTTTAATGCGGCCCTTCTCTAACATCCATCGCTTTATTGCAGTCCTTCTATAATATCCATCGCTTTAATGCGGCCCTTCTCTAACATCCATCGCTTTAATGCGGCCCTTCTATAACATCCATCGCTTTAATGCGGCCATTCTCTAACATTCATCTCTTTAATGCGGCCCTTCTTTAACATTCGTCTCTTTAATGCGGCCCTTCTCTAACATCCATCGCTTTAATGCGGCCCTTCTCTAACATCCATCGCTTTAATGCGGCCCTCTATAACATCCATCGCTTTAATGCGGCCCTTCTCTAACATCCATCGCTTTAATGCGGCCCTTCTCTAACATCCATCTCTTTAATGCGGCCCTTCTATAACATCCATCGCTTTAATGCGGCCCTTCTCTAACATCCATCGCTTTAATGCGGCCCTTCTCTAACATTCATCTCTTTAATGCGGCCCTTCTATAACATCCATCGCTTTAATGCGGCCCTTCTATAACATCCACCGCTTTAATGCGGCCCTTCTCTAACATCCATCGCTTTAATCCGGGCCTTCTATAACATTCATCGCTTTAATGCGTCCCTTCTATAACATTCATCGCTTTAATGCGTCCCTTCTATAACATTCATCGCTTTAATGCGGCCGTTCTCTAACATTCATCTCTTTAATTCGGCCATTCTATAACATCCATCGCTTTAATGCGGCCCTACTCTAACATTAATCTCTTTAATGCTGCCCTTCTAAAACATCCATCGCTTTAATGCGGCCCTTCTATAACATCCATCGCTTTAATGCGGCCCTTCTATAACATCCATCGCTTTAATGTGGCCCTTCTCTAACACCCATCGCCTTAATGCGGCCCTTCTATAACATCCATCGCTTTAATGCGGCCCTTCTTTAACATCCATCGCTTTAATGCGGCCCTTCTATAACATCCATCGCTTTAATGTGGGCCTTCTCTAACACCCATCGCCTTAATGCGGCCCTTCTATAACATCCATCGCTTTAATGCGGCCCTTCTATAACATCCATCGCTTTAATGCTGCCATTCGCTAACATCCATCGCTTTAATGCGGGCCTCTATAACATCTACCGTTTTAATGCGGCCCTTCTCTAACATCCATCGCTTTAATCCGGCCCTTCTATAACATCCATCGCTTTAATGCGGCCCTTCTATAACATTCATCGCTTTAATGCGGCCGTTCTCTAACATTCATCTCTTTAATTCGGCCCTTCTATAACATCCATCGCTTTAATGCGGCCCTACTCTAACATTAATCTCTTTAATGCTGCCCTTCTAAAACATCCATCGCTTTAATGCGGCCCTTCTTTAACATCCATCGCTTTAATGCGGCCCTTCTATAACATCCATCGCTTTAATGCGGCCCTTCTCTAACACCCATCGCCTTAATGCGGCCCTTCTATAACATCCATCGCTTTAATGCGGCCATTCGCTAACATCCATCGCTTTAATGCGGCCCTTCTCTAACATCCAATGCTTTAATGCGGCCCTTCTCTAACATTCATCTCTTTAATGCGGCCCTAATATAACATCCATCGCTTTAATGCGGCCCTTCTCTGACATTCATCTCTTTAATGCGGCCCTTCTATAACATCCACCGCTTTAATGCGGCCCTTCGCTAACATCCATCGCATTAATGCGGCCCTTCTCTAACATCCATCTCTTTAATGCGGCCCTTCTATAACATCCATCGCTTTAATGCGACCCGTCTCTAACATCCATCGCTTTAATGCGGCCCTTCAATAGCATCCATCGCTTTAATGCGGCCCTTCTATAACATCCACCGCTTTAATGCGGCCCTTCTCTTACATCCATCGCTTTAATGTGGCCCTTCTATAACATTCATCGCTTTAATGCGGCCCTTCTATAACATTCATCGCTTTAATGCGGCCCTTCTATAACATCCATCGCTTTAATGCGACCCGTCTCTAACATCCAACGCTTTAATGCGGCCCTTCTATAGCATCCATCGCTTTAATGCGGCCCTTCTATAACATCCACCGCTTTAATGCGGCCCTTCTCTAACATCCATCGCTTTAATGTGGCCCTTCTATAACATTCATCGCTTTAATGCGGCCCTTCTATAACATTCATCGCTTTAATGCGGCCCTTCTATAACATCCACCGCTTTAATGCGGACATTGTCTAACATCCATCGCATTAATGCGGCCCTTTCTAACATCCATCGCTTTAATGCGGCCCTCTATAACATCTACCGCTTTAATGCGGCCCTTCTCTAACATCCATCGCTTTATTGCAGTCCTTCTATAACATCCATCGCTTTAATGCGGCCCTTCTCTAACATCCATCGCTTTAATGCGGCCCTTCTATAACATCCATCGCTTTAATGCGGCCATTCTCTAACATTCATCTCTTTAATGCGGCCCTTCTTTAACATTCGTCTCTTTAATGCGGCCCTTCTCTAACATCCATCGCTTTAATGCGGCCCTTCTCTAACATCCATCGCTTTAATGCGGGCCTCTATAACATCCATCGCTTTAATGTGGCCCTTCTCTTACATCCATCGCTTTAATGCGGCCCTTCTCTAACATTCATCTCTTTAATGCGGCCCTTCTATAACATCCATCGCTTTAATGCGGCCCTTCTATAACATCCACCGCTTTAATGCGGCCCTTCTCTAACATCCATCGCTTTAATCCGGCCGTTCTCTAACATTCATCTCTTTAATTCGGCCCTTCTATAACATTCATCGCTTTAATGCGGCCGTTCTCTAACATTCATCTCTTTAATTCGGCCCTTCTATAACATCCATCGCTTTAATGCGGCCCTTCTTTAACATCCATCGCTTTAATGCGGCCCTTCTATAACATCCATCGCTTTAATGCGTCCCTTCTATAACATTCATCGCTTTAATGCGGCCGTTCTCTAACATTCATCTCTTTAATTCGGCCCTTCTATAACATTCATCGCTTTAATTCGGCCGTTCTCTAACATTCATCTCTTTAATGCGGCCCTAATATAACATCCATCGCTTTAATGCGGCCCTTCTCTGACATTCATCTCTTTAATGCGGCCCTTCTATAACATCCACCGCTTTAATGCGGCCCTTCGCTAACATCCATCGCATTAATGCGGCCCTTCTCTAACATTCATCTCTTTAATGCGGCCCTTCTATAACATCCATCGCTTTAATGCGACCCGTCTCTAACATCCATCGCTTTAATGCGGCCCTTCTATAGCATCCATCGCTTTAATGCGGCCCTTCTATAACATCCACCGCTTTAATGCGGCCCTTCTCTAACATCCATCGCTTTAATGTGGCCCTTCTATAACATTCATCGCTTTAATGCGGCCCTTCTATAACATTCATCGCTTTAATGCGGCCCTTCTATAACATCCACCGCTTTAATGCGGCCCTTCTATAACATCCACCGCTTTAATGCGGACCTTGTCTAACATCCATCGCATTAATGCGGCCCTTCTCTAACATCCATCGCTTTAATGCGGCCCTCTATAACATCTACCGCTTTAATGCGGCCCTTCTCTAACATCCATCGCTTTATTGCAGTCCTTCTATAATATCCATCGCTTTAATGCGGCCCTTCTCTAACATCCATCGCTTTAATGCGGCCCTTCTATAACATCCATCGCTTTAATGCGGCCATTCTCTAACATTCATCTCTTTAATGCGGCCCTTCTTTAACATTCGTCTCTTTAATGCGGCCCTTCTCTAACATCCATCGCTTTAATGCGGCCCTTCTCTAACAT
This sequence comes from Tanypteryx hageni, assembly GCA_028673005.1. Taxonomy (NCBI): domain Eukaryota; kingdom Metazoa; phylum Arthropoda; class Insecta; order Odonata; family Petaluridae; genus Tanypteryx; species Tanypteryx hageni. Next base: position 10,184,817 of record CM054113.1, on the reverse strand, counting down.
CCATCGCTTTAATGCGGCCCTCTATAACATCCATCGCTTTAATGCGGCCCTTCTCTAACATCCATCGCTTTAATGCGGCCCTTCTCTAACATCCATCTCTTTAATGCGGCCCTTCTATAACATCCATCGCTTTAATGCGGCCCTTCTCTAACATCCATCGCTTTAATGCGGCCCTTCTCTAACATTCATCTCTTTAATGCGGCCCTTCTATAACATCCATCGCTTTAATGCGGCCCTTCTATAACATCCACCGCTTTAATGCGGCCCTTCTCTAACATCCATCGCTTTAATCCGGGCCTTCTATAACATTCATCGCTTTAATGCGTCCCTTCTATAACATTCATCGCTTTAATGCGGCCGTTCTCTAACATTCATCTCTTTAATTCGGCCATTCTATAACATCCATCGCTTTAATGCGGCCCTACTCTAACATTAATCTCTTTAATGCTGCCCTTCTAAAACATCCATCGCTTTAATGCGGCCCTTCTATAACATCCATCGCTTTAATGCGGCCCTTCTATAACATCCATCGCTTTAATGTTGCCCTTCTCTAACACCCATCGCCTTAATGCGGCCCTTCTATAACATCCATCGCTTTAATGCGGCCCTTCTTTAACATCCATCGCTTTAATGCGGCCCTTCTATAACATCCATCGCTTTAATGTGGGCCTTCTCTAACACCCATCGCCTTAATGCGGCCCTTCTATAACATCCATCGCTTTAATGCGGCCCTTCTATAACATCCATCGCTTTAATGCTGCCATTCGCTAACATCCATCGCTTTAATGCGGGCCTCTATAACATCTACCGTTTTAATGCGGCCCTTCTCTAACATCCATCGCTTTAATCCGGCCCTTCTATAACATCCATCGCTTTAATGCGGCCCATCTATAACATTCATCGCTTTAATGCGGCCGTTCTCTAACATTCATCTCTTTAATTCGGCCCTTCTATAACATCCATCGCTTTAATGCGGCCCTACTCTAACATTAATCTCTTTAATGCTGCCCTTCTAAAACATCCATCGCTTTAATGCGGCCCTTCTTTAACATCCATCGCTTTAATGCGGCCCTTCTATAACATCCATCGCTTTAATGCGGCCCTTCTCTAACACCCATCGCCTTAATGCGGCCCTTCTATAACATCCATCGCTTTAATGCGGCCATTCGCTAACATCCATCGCTTTAATGCGGCCCTTCTCTAACATCCAATGCTTTAATGCGGCCCTTCTCTAACATTCATCTCTTTAATGCGGCCCTAATATAACATCCATCGCTTTAATGCGGCCCTTCTCTGACATTCATCTCTTTAATGCGGCCCTTCTATAACATCCACCGCTTTAATGCGGCCCTTCGCTAACATCCATCGCATTAATGCGGCCCTTCTCTAACATCCATCTCTTTAATGCGGCCCTTCTATAACATCCATCGCTTTAATGCGACCCGTCTCTAACATCCATCGCTTTAATGCGGCCCTTCAATAGCATCCATCGCTTTAATGCGGCCCTTCTATAACATCCACCGCTTTAATGCGGCCCTTCTCTAACATCCATCGCTTTAATGTGGCCCTTCTATAACATTCATCGCTTTAATGCGGCCCTTCTATAACATTCATCGCTTTAATGCGGCCCTTCTATAACATCCATCGCTTTAATGCGACCCGTCTCTAACATCCAACGCTTTAATGCGGCCCTTCTATAGCATCCATCGCTTTAATGCGGCCCTTCTATAACATCCACCGCTTTAATGCGGCCCTTCTCTAACATCCATCGCTTTAATGTGGCCCTTCTATAACATTCATCGCTTTAATGCGGCCCTTCTATAACATTCATCGCTTTAATGCGGCCCTTCTATAACATCCACCGCTTTAATGCGGACATTGTCTAACATCCATCGCATTAATGCGGCCCTTTATAACATCCATCGCTTTAATGCGGCCCTCTATAACATCTACCGCTTTAATGCGGCCCTTCTCTAACATCCATCGCTTTATTGCAGTCCTTCTATAACATCCATCGCTTTAATGCGGCCCTTCTCTAACATCCATCGCTTTAATGCGGCCCTTCTATAACATCCATCGCTTTAATGCGGCCATTCTCTAACATTCATCTCTTTAATGCGGCCCTTCTTTAACATTCGTCTCTTTAATGCGGCCCTTCTCTAACATCCATCGCTTTAATGCGGCCCTTCTCTAACATCCATCGCTTTAATGCGGGCCTCTATAACATCCATCGCTTTAATGTGGCCCTTCTCTTACATCCATCGCTTTAATGCGGCCCTTCTCTAACATTCATCTCTTTAATGCGGCCCTTCTATAACATCCATCGCTTTAATGCGGCCCTTCTATAACATCCACCGCTTTAATGCGGCCCTTCTCTAACATCCATCGCTTTAATCCGGCCGTTCTCTAACATTCATCTCTTTAATTCGGCCCTTCTATAACATTCATCGCTTTAATGCGGCCGTTCTCTAACATTCATCTCTTTAATTCGGCCCTTCTATAACATCCATCGCTTTAATGCGGCCCTTCTTTAACATCCATCGCTTTAATGCGGCCCTTCTATAACATCCATCGCTTTAATGCGGCCCTTCTCTAACACCCATCGCCTTAATGCGGCCCTTCTATAACATCCATCGCTTTAATGCGGCCCTTCTATAACATCCATCGCTTTAATGCGGCCATTCGCTAACATCCATCGCTTTAATGCGGGCCTCTATAACATCTACCGCTTTAATGCGGCCCTTCTCTAACATCCATCGCTTTAATCCGGCCCTTCTATAACATCCATCATTTTAATGCGGCCCTTCTATAACATTCATCGCTTTAATGCGGCCGTTCTCTAACATTCATCTCTTTAATTCGGCCCTTCTATAACATTCATCGCTTTAATGCGGCCGTTTTCTAACATTCATCTCTTTAATTCGGCCCTTCTATAACATCCATCGCTTTAATGCGGCCATTCGCTAACATCCATCGCTTTAATGCGGCCCTTCTCTAACATCCAATGCTTTAATGCGGCCCTTCTCTAACATTCATCTCTTTAATGCGGCCCTAATATAACATCCATCGCTTTAATGCGGCCCTTCTCTGACATTCATCTCTTTAATGCGGCCCTTCTATAACATCCACCGCTTTAATGCGGCCCTTCGCTAACATCCATCGCATTAATGCGGCCCTTCTCTAACATCCATCTCTTTAATGCGGCCCTTCTATAACATCCATCGCTTTAATGCGACCCGTCTCTAACATCCATCGCTTTAATGCGGCCCTTCAATAGCATCCATCGCTTTAATGCGGCCCTTCTATAACATCCACCGCTTTAATGCGGCCTTTCTCTAACATCCATCGCTTTAATGTGGCCCTTCTATAACATTCATCGCTTTAATGCGGCCCTTCTATAACATTCGTCGCTTTAATGCGGCCCTTCTATAACATCCATCGCTTTAATGCGACCCGTCTCTAACATCCAACGCTTTAATGCGGCCCTTCTATAGCATCCATCGCTTTAATGCGGCCCTTCTATAACATCCACCGCTTTAATGCGGCCCTTCTCTAACATCCATCGCTTTAATGTGGCCCTTCTATAACATTCATCGCTTTAATGCGGCCCTTCTATAACATTCATCGCTTTAATGCGGCCCTTCTATAACATCCACCGCTTTAATGCGGACATTGTCTAACATCCATCGCATTAATGCGGCCCTTTCTAACATCCATCGCTTTAATGCGGCCCTCTATAACATCTACCGCTTTAATGCGGCCCTTCTCTAACATCCATCGCTTTATTGCAGTCCTTCTATAACATCCATCGCTTTAATGCGGCCCTTCTCTAACATCCATCGCTTTAATGCGGCCCTTCTATAACATCCATCGCTTTAATGCGGCCATTCTCTAACATTCATCTCTTTAATGCGGCCCTTCTTTAACATTCGTCTCTTTAATGCGGCCCTTCTCTAACATCCATCGCTTTAATGCGGCCCTTCTCTAACATCCATCGCTTTAATGCGGGCCTCTATAACATCCATCGCTTTAATGCGGCCCTTCTCTAACATCCATCGCTTTAATGCGGCCCTTCTCTAACATTCATCTCTTTAATGCGGCCCTTCTATAACATCCATCGCTTTAATGCGGCCCTTCTATAACATCCACCGCTTTAATGCGGCCCTTCTCTAACATCCATCGCTTTAATCCGGCCGTTCTCTAACATTCATCTCTTTAATTCGGCCCTTCTATAACATTCATCGCTTTAATGCGGCCGTTCTCTAACATTCATCTCTTTAATTCGGCCCTTCTATAACATCCATCGCTTTAATGCGGCCCTTCTTTAACATCCATCGCTTTAATGCGGCCCTTCTATAACATCCATCGCTTTAATGCGGCCCTTCTCTAACACCCATCGCCTTAATGCGGCCCTTCTATAACATCCATCGCTTTAATGCGGCCCTTCTATAACATCCATCGCTTTAATGCGGCCCTTCTCTAACATCCATCGCTTTAATGCGGCCCTTCTCTAACATTCATCTCTTTAATGCAGCCCTTCTATAACATCCATCGCTTTAATGCGGCCCTTCTATAACATCCACCGCTTTAATGCGGCCCTTCTCTAACATCCATCGCTTCAATCCGGCCCTTCTATAACATTCATCGCTTTAATGCGTCCCTTCTATAACATTCATCGCTTTAATGCGGCCGTTCTCTAACATTCATCTCTTTAATTCGGCCCTTCTATAACATTCATCGCTTTAATGCGGCCGTTCTCTAACATTCATCTCTTTAATTCGGCCCTTCTATAACATCCATCGCTTTAATGCGGCCCTTCTTTAACATCCATCGCTTTAATGCGGCTCTTCTATAACATCCATCGCTTTAACGCGGCCCTTCTCTAACACCCATCGCTTTAATGCGGCCCTTCTATAACATCCATCGCTTTAATGCGGCCCTTCTCTAACACCCATCGCCTTAATGCGGCCCTTCTATAACATCCATCGCTTTAATGCGGCCATTCGCTAACATCCATCGCTTTAATGCGGCCCTTCTCTAACATCCAATGCTTTAATGCGGCCCTTCTCTAACATTCATCTCTTTAATGCGGCCCTAATATAACATCCATCGCTTTAATGCGGCCCTTCTCTGACATTCATCTCTTTAATGCGGCCCTTCTATAACATCCACCGCTTTAATGCGGCCCTTCGCTAACATCCATCGCATTAATGCGGCCCTTCTCTAACATCCATCTCTTTAATGCGGCCCTTCTATAACATCCATCGCTTTAATGCGACCCGTCTCTAACATCCATCGCTTTAATGCGGCCCTTCAATAGCATCCATCGCTTTAATGCGGCCCTTCTATAACATCCACCGCTTTAATGCGGCCCTTCTCTAACATCCATCGCTTTAATGTGGCCCTTCTATAACATTCATCGCTTTAATGCGGCCCTTCTATAACATTCATCGCTTTAATGCGGCCCTTCTATAACATCCATCGCTTTAATGCGACCCGTCTCTAACATCCAACGCTTTAATGCGGCCCTTCTATAGCATCCATCGCTTTAATGCGGCCCTTCTATAACATCCACCGCTTTAATGCGGCCCTTCTCTAACATCCATCGCTTTAATGTGGCTCTTCTATAACATTCATCGCTTTAATGCGGCCCTTCTATAACATTCATCGCTTTAATGCGGCCCTTCTATAACATCCACCGCTTTAATGCGGACATTGTCTAACATCCATCGCATTAATGCGGCCCTTTCTAACATCCATCGCCTTAATGCGGCCCTCTATAACATCTACCGCTTTAATGCGGCCCTTCTCTAACATCCATCGCTTTATTGCAGTCCTTCTATAACATCCATCGCTTTAATGCGGCCCTTCTCTAACATCCATCGCTTTAATGCGGCCCTTCTATAACATCCATCGCTTTAATGCGGCCATTCTCTAACATTCATCTCTTTAATGCGGCCCTTCTTTAACATTCGTCTCTTTAATGCGGCCCTTCTCTAACATCCATCGCTTTAATGCGGCCCTTCTCTAACATCCATCGCTTTAATGCGGGCCTCTATAACATCCATCGCTTTAATGTGGCCCTTCTCTTACATCCATCGCTTTAATGCGGCCCTTCTCTAACATTCATCTCTTTAATGCGGCCCTTCTATAACATCCATCGCTTTAATGCGGCCCTTCTATAACATCCACTGCTTTAATGCGGCCCTTCTCTAACATCCATCGCTTTAATCCGGCCGTTCTCTAACATTCATCTCTTTAATTCGGCCCTTCTATAACATTCATCGCTTTAATGCGGCCGTTCTCTAACATTCATCTCTTTAATTCGGCCCTTCTATAACATCCATCGCTTTAATGCGGCCCTTCTTTAACATCCATCGCTTTAATGCGGCCCTTCTTTAACATCCATCGCTTTAATGCGGCCCTTCTATAACATCCATCGCTTTAATGCGTCCCTTCTATAACATTCATCGCTTTAATGCGGCCGTTCTCTAACATTCATCTCTTTAATTCGGCCCTTCTATAACATTCATCGCTTTAATGCGGCCGTTCTCTAACATTCATCTCTTTAATGCGGCCCTAATATAACATCCATCGCTTTAATGCGGCCCTTCTCTGACATTCATCTCTTTAATGCGGCCCTTCTATAACATCCACCGCTTTAATGCGGCCCTTCGCTAACATCCATCGCATTAATGCGGCCCTTCTCTAACATTCATCTCTTTAATGCGGCCCTTCTATAACATCCATCGCTTTAATGCGACCCGTCTCTAACATCCATCGCTTTAATGCGGCCCTTCTATAGCATCCATCGCTTTAATGCGGCCCTTCTATAACATCCACCGCTTTAATGCGGCCCTTCTCTAACATCCATCGCTTTAATGTGGCCCTTCTATAACATTCATCGCTTTAATGCGGCCCTTCTATAACATTCATCGCTTTAATGCGGCCCTTCTATAACATCCACCGCTTTAATGCGGCCCTTCTATAACATCCACCGCTTTAATGCGGACCTTGTCTAACATCCATCGCATTAATGCGGCCCTTCTCTAACATCCATCGCTTTAATGCGGCCCTCTATAACATCTACCGCTTTAATGCGGCCCTTCTCTAACATCCATCGCTTTATTGCAGTCCTTCTATAATATCCATCGCTTTAATGCGGCCCTTCTCTAACATCCATCGCTTTAATGCGGCCCTTCTATAACATCCATCGCTTTAATGCGGCCATTCTCTAACATTCATCTCTTTAATGCGGCCCTTCTTTAACATTCGTCTCTTTAATGCGGCCCTTCTCTAACATCCATCGCTTTAATGCGGCCCTTCTCTAACATCCATCGCTTTAATGCGGCCCTCTATAACATCCATCGCTTTAATGCGGCCCTTCTCTAACATCCATCGCTTTAATGCGGCCCTTCTCTAACATCCATCTCTTTAATGCGGCCCTTCTATAACATCCATCGCTTTAATGCGGCCCTTCTCTAACATCCATCGCTTTAATGCGGCCCTTCTCTAACATTCATCTCTTTAATGCGGCCCTTCTATAACATCCATCGCTTTAATGCGGCCCTTCTATAACATCCACCGCTTTAATGCGGCCCTTCTCTAACATCCATCGCTTTAATCCGGGCCTTCTATAACATTCATCGCTTTAATGCGTCCCTTCTATAACATTCATCGCTTTAATGCGGCCGTTCTCTAACATTCATCTCTTTAATTCGGCCATTCTATAACATCCATCGCTTTAATGCGGCCCTACTCTAACATTAATCTCTTTAATGCTGCCCTTCTAAAACATCCATCGCTTTAATGCGGCCCTTCTATAACATCCATCGCTTTAATGCGGCCCTTCTATAACATCCATCGCTTTAATGTTGCCCTTCTCTAACACCCATCGCCTTAATGCGGCCCTTCTATAACATCCATCGCTTTAATGCGGCCCTTCTTTAACATCCATCGCTTTAATGCGGCCCTTCTATAACATCCATCGCTTTAATGTGGGCCTTCTCTAACACCCATCGCCTTAATGCGGCCCTTCTATAACATCCATCGCTTTAATGCGGCCCTTCTATAACATCCATCGCTTTAATGCTGCCATTCGCTAACATCCATCGCTTTAATGCGGGCCTCTATAACATCTACCGTTTTAATGCGGCCCTTCTCTAACATCCATCGCTTTAATCCGGCCCTTCTATAACATCCATCGCTTTAATGCGGCCCATCTATAACATTCATCGCTTTAATGCGGCCGTTCTCTAACATTCATCTCTTTAATTCGGCCCTTCTATAACATCCATCGCTTTAATGCGGCCCTACTCTAACATTAATCTCTTTAATGCTGCCCTTCTAAAACATCCATCGCTTTAATGCGGCCCTTCTTTAACATCCATCGCTTTAATGCGGCCCTTCTATAACATCCATCGCTTTAATGCGGCCCTTCTCTAACACCCATCGCCTTAATGCGGCCCTTCTATAACATCCATCGCTTTAATGCGGCCATTCGCTAACATCCATCGCTTTAATGCGGCCCTTCTCTAACATCCAATGCTTTAATGCGGCCCTTCTCTAACATTCATCTCTTTAATGCGGCCCTAATATAACATCCATCGCTTTAATGCGGCCCTTCTCTGACATTCATCTCTTTAATGCGGCCCTTCTATAACATCCACCGCTTTAATGCGGCCCTTCGCTAACATCCATCGCATTAATGCGGCCCTTCTCTAACATCCATCTCTTTAATGCGGCCCTTCTATAACATCCATCGCTTTAATGCGACCCGTCTCTAACATCCATCGCTTTAATGCGGCCCTTCAATAGCATCCATCGCTTTAATGCGGCCCTTCTATAACATCCACCGCTTTAATGCGGCCCTTCTCTAACATCCATCGCTTTAATGTGGCCCTTCTATAACATTCATCGCTTTAATGCGGCCCTTCTATAACATTCATCGCTTTAATGCGGCCCTTCTATAACATCCATCGCTTTAATGCGACCCGTCTCTAACATCCAACGCTTTAATGCGGCCCTTCTATAGCATCCATCGCTTTAATGCGGCCCTTCTATAACATCCACCGCTTTAATGCGGCCCTTCTCTAACATCCATCGCTTTAATGTGGCCCTTCTATAACATTCATCGCTTTAATGCGGCCCTTCTATAACATTCATCGCTTTAATGCGGCCCTTCTATAACATCCACCGCTTTAATGCGGACATTGTCTAACATCCATCGCATTAATGCGGCCCTTTATAACATCCATCGCTTTAATGCGGCCCTCTATAACATCTACCGCTTTAATGCGGCCCTTCTCTAACATCCATCGCTTTATTGCAGTCCTTCTATAACATCCATCGCTTTAATGCGGCCCTTCTCTAACATCCATCGCTTTAATGCGGCCCTTCTATAACATCCATCGCTTTAATGCGGCCATTCTCTAACATTCATCTCTTTAATGCGGCCCTTCTTTAACATTCGTCTCTTTAATGCGGCCCTTCTCTAACATCCATCGCTTTAATGCGGCCCTTCTCTAACATCCATCGCTTTAATGCGGGCCTCTATAACATCCATCGCTTTAATGTGGCCCTTCTCTTACATCCATCGCTTTAATGCGGCCCTTCTCTAACATTCATCTCTTTAATGCGGCCCTTCTATAACATCCATCGCTTTAATGCGGCCCTTCTATAACATCCACCGCTTTAATGCGGCCCTTCTCTAACATCCATCGCTTTAATCCGGCCGTTCTCTAACATTCATCTCTTTAATTCGGCCCTTCTATAACATTCATCGCTTTAATGCGGCCGTTCTCTAACATTCATCTCTTTAATTCGGCCCTTCTATAACATCCATCGCTTTAATGCGGCCCTTCTTTAACATCCATCGCTTTAATGCGGCCCTTCTATAACATCCATCGCTTTAATGCGGCCCTTCTCTAACACCCATCGCCTTAATGCGGCCCTTCTATAACATCCATCGCTTTAATGCGGCCCTTCTATAACATCCATCGCTTTAATGCGGCCATTCGCTAACATCCATCGCTTTAATGCGGGCCTCTATAACATCTACCGCTTTAATGCGGCCCTTCTCTAACATCCATCGCTTTAATCCGGCCCTTCTATAACATCCATCATTTTAATGCGGCCCTTCTATAACATTCATCGCTTTAATGCGGCCGTTCTCTAACATTCATCTCTTTAATTCGGCCCTTCTATAACATTCATCGCTTTAATGCGGCCGTTTTCTAACATTCATCTCTTTAATTCGGCCCTTCTATAACATCCATCGCTTTAATGCGGCCATTCGCTAACATCCATCGCTTTAATGCGGCCCTTCTCTAACATCCAATGCTTTAATGCGGCCCTTCTCTAACATTCATCTCTTTAATGCGGCCCTAATATAACATCCATCGCTTTAATGCGGCCCTTCTCTGACATTCATCTCTTTAATGCGGCCCTTCTATAACATCCACCGCTTTAATGCGGCCCTTCGCTAACATCCATCGCATTAATGCGGCCCTTCTCTAACATCCATCTCTTTAATGCGGCCCTTCTATAACATCCATCGCTTTAATGCGACCCGTCTCTAACATCCATCGCTTTAATGCGGCCCTTCAATAGCATCCATCGCTTTAATGCGGCCCTTCTATAACATCCACCGCTTTAATGCGGCCTTTCTCTAACATCCATCGCTTTAATGTGGCCCTTCTATAACATTCATCGCTTTAATGCGGCCCTTCTATAACATTCGTCGCTTTAATGCGGCCCTTCTATAACATCCATCGCTTTAATGCGACCCGTCTCTAACATCCAACGCTTTAATGCGGCCCTTCTATAGCATCCATCGCTTTAATGCGGCCCTTCTATAACATCCACCGCTTTAATGCGGCCCTTCTCTAACATCCATCGCTTTAATGTGGCCCTTCTATAACATTCATCGCTTTAATGCGGCCCTTCTATAACATTCATCGCTTTAATGCGGCCCTTCTATAACATCCACCGCTTTAATGCGGACATTGTCTAACATCCATCGCATTAATGCGGCCCTTTCTAACATCCATCGCTTTAATGCGGCCCTCTATAACATCTACCGCTTTAATGCGGCCCTTCTCTAACATCCATCGCTTTATTGCAGTCCTTCTATAACATCCATCGCTTTAATGCGGCCCTTCTCTAACATCCATCGCTTTAATGCGGCCCTTCTATAACATCCATCGCTTTAATGCGGCCATTCTCTAACATTCATCTCTTTAATGCGGCCCTTCTTTAACATTCGTCTCTTTAATGCGGCCCTTCTCTAACATCCATCGCTTTAATGCGGCCCTTCTCTAACATCCATCGCTTTAATGCGGGCCTCTATAACATCCATCGCTTTAATGCGGCCCTTCTCTAACATCCATCGCTTTAATGCGGCCCTTCTCTAACATTCATCTCTTTAATGCGGCCCTTCTATAACATCCATCGCTTTAATGCGGCCCTTCTATAACATCCACCGCTTTAATGCGGCCCTTCTCTAACATCCATCGCTTTAATCCGGCCGTTCTCTAACATTCATCTCTTTAATTCGGCCCTTCTATAACATTCATCGCTTTAATGCGGTCGTTCTCTAACATTCATCTCTTTAATTCGGCCCTTCTATAACATCCATCGCTTTAATGCGGCCCTTCTTTAACATCCATCGCTTTAATGCGGCCCTTCTATAACATCCATCGCTTTAATGCGGCCCTTCTCTAACACCCATCGCCTTAATGCGGCCCTTCTATAACATCCATCGCTTTAATGCGGCCCTTCTATAACATCCATCGCTTTAATGCGGCCCTTCTCTAACATCCATCGCTTTAATGCGGCCCTTCTCTAACATTCATCTCTTTAATGCGGCCCTTCTATAACATCCATCGCTTTAATGCGGCCCTTCTATAACATCCACCGCTTTAATGCGGCCCTTCTCTAACATCCATCGCTTCAATCCGGCCCTTCTATAACATTCATCGCTTTAATGCGTCCCTTCTATAACATTCATCGCTTTAATGCGGCCGTTCTCTAACATTCATCTCTTTAATTCGGCCCTTCTATAACATTCATCGCTTTAATGCGGCCGTTCTCTAACATTCATCTCTTTAATTCGGCCCTTCTATAACATCCATCGCTTTAATGCGGCCCTTCTTTAACATCCATCGCTTTAATGCGGCTCTTCTATAACATCCATCGCTTTAACGCGGCCCTTCTCTAACACCCATCGCTTTAATGCGGCCCTTCTATAACATCCATCGCTTTAATGCGGCCCTTCTCTAACACCCATCGCCTTAATGCGGCCCTTCTATAACATCCATCGCTTTAATGCGGCCATTCGCTAACATCCATCGCTTTAATGCGGCCCTTCTCTAACATCCAATGCTTTAATGCGGCCCTTCTCTAACATTCATCTCTTTAATGCGGCCCTAATATAACATCCATCGCTTTAATGCGGCCCTTCTCTGACATTCATCTCTTTAATGCGGCCCTTCTATAACATCCACCGCTTTAATGCGGCCCTTCGCTAACATCCATCGCATTAATGCGGCCCTTCTCTAACATCCATCTCTTTAATGCGGCCCTTCTATAACATCCATCGCTTTAATGCGACCCGTCTCTAACATCCATCGCTTTAATGCGGCCCTTCAATAGCATCCATCGCTTTAATGCGGCCCTTCTATAACATCCACCGCTTTAATGCGGCCCTTCTCTAACATCCATCGCTTTAATGTGGCCCTTCTATAACATTCATCGCTTTAATGCGGCCCTTCTATAACATTCATCGCTTTAATGCGGCCCTTCTATAACATCCATCGCTTTAATGCGACCCGTCTCTAACATCCAACGCTTTAATGCGGCCCTTCTATAGCATCCATCGCTTTAATGCGGCCCTTCTATAACATCCACCGCTTTAATGCGGCCCTTCTCTAACATCCATCGCTTTAATGTGGCTCTTCTATAACATTCATCGCTTTAATGCGGCCCTTCTATAACATTCATCGCTTTAATGCGGCCCTTCTATAACATCCACCGCTTTAATGCGGACATTGTCTAACATCCATCGCATTAATGCGGCCCTTTCTAACATCCATCGCTTTAATGCGGCCCTCTATAACATCTACCGCTTTAATGCGGCCCTTCTCTAACATCCATCGCTTTATTGCAGTCCTTCTATAACATCCATCGCTTTAATGCGGCCCTTCTCTAACATCCATCGCTTTAATGCGGCCCTTCTATAACATCCATCGCTTTAATGCGGCCATTCTCTAACATTCATCTCTTTAATGCGGCCCTTCTTTAACATTCGTCTCTTTAATGCGGCCCTTCTCTAACATCCATCGCTTTAATGCGGCCCTTCTCTAACATCCATCGCTTTAATGCGGGCCTCTATAACATCCATCGCTTTAATGTGGCCCTTCTCTTACATCCATCGCTTTAATGCGGCCCTTCTCTAACATTCATCTCTTTAATGCGGCCCTTCTATAACATCCATCGCTTTAATGCGGCCCTTCTATAACATCCACTGCTTTAATGCGGCCCTTCTCTAACATCCATCGCTTTAATCCGGCCGTTCTCTAACATTCATCTCTTTAATTCGGCCCTTCTATAACATTCATCGCTTTAATGCGGCCGTTCTCTAACATTCATCTCTTTAATTCGGCCCTTCTATAACATCCATCGCTTTAATGCGGCCCTTCTTTAACATCCATCGCTTTAATGCGGCCCTTCTTTAACATCCATCGCTTTAATGCGGCCCTTCTATAACATCCATCGCTTTAATGCGTCCCTTCTATAACATTCATCGCTTTAATGCGGCCGTTCTCTAACATTCATCTCTTTAATTCGGCCCTTCTATAACATTCATCGCTTTAATGCGGCCGTTCTCTAACATTCATCTCTTTAATGCGGCCCTAATATAACATCCATCGCTTTAATGCGGCCCTTCTCTGACATTCATCTCTTTAATGCGGCCCTTCTATAACATCCACCGCTTTAATGCGGCCCTTCGCTAACATCCATCGCATTAATGCGGCCCTTCTCTAACATTCATCTCTTTAATGCGGCCCTTCTATAACATCCATCGCTTTAATGCGACCCGTCTCTAACATCCATCGCTTTAATGCGGCCCTTCTATAGCATCCATCGCTTTAATGCGGCCCTTCTATAACATCCACCGCTTTAATGCGGCCCTTCTCTAACATCCATCGCTTTAATGTGGCCCTTCTATAACATTCATCGCTTTAATGCGGCCCTTCTATAACATTCATCGCTTTAATGCGGCCCTTCTATAACATCCACCGCTTTAATGCGGCCCTTCTATAACATCCACCGCTTTAATGCGGACCTTGTCTAACATCCATCGCATTAATGCGGCCCTTCTCTAACATCCATCGCTTTAATGCGGCCCTCTATAACATCTACCGCTTTAATGCGGCCCTTCTCTAACATCCATCGCTTTATTGCAGTCCTTCTATAATATCCATCGCTTTAATGCGGCCCTTCTCTAACATCCATCGCTTTAATGCGGCCCTTCTATAACATCCATCGCTTTAATGCGGCCATTCTCTAACATTCATCTCTTTAATGCGGCCCTTCTTTAACATTCGTCTCTTTAATGCGGCCCTTCTCTAACATCCATCGCTTTAATGCGGCCCTTCTCTAACATCCATCGCTTTAATGCGGCCCTCTATAACATCCATCGCTTTAATGCGGCCCTTCTCTAACATCCATCGCTTTAATGCGGCCCTTCTCTAACATCCATCTCTTTAAAGCGGCCCTTCTATAACATCCATCGCTTTAATGCGGCCCTTCTCTAACATCCATCGCTTTAATGCGGCCCTTCTCTAACATTCATCTCTTTAATGCGGCCCTTCTATAACATCCATCGCTTTAATGCGGCCCTTCTATAACATCCACCGCTTTAATGCGGCCCTTCTCTAACATCCATCGCTTTAATCCGGGCCTTCTATAACATTCATCGCTTTAATGCGTCCCTTCTATAACATTCATCGCTTTAATGCGGCCGTTCTCTAACATTCATCTCTTTAATTCGGCCATTCTATAACATCCATCGCTTTAATGCGGCCCTACTCTAACATTAATCTCTTTAATGCTGCCCTTCTAAAACATCCATCGCTTTAATGCGGCCCTTCTATAACATCCATCGCTTTAATGCGGCCCTTCTATAACATCCATCGCTTTAATGTGGCCCTTCTCTAACACCCATCGCCTTAATGCGGCCCTTCTATAACATCCATCGCTTTAATGCGGCCCTTCTTTAACATCCATCGCTTTAATGCGGCCCTTCTATAACATCCATCGCTTTAATGTGGGCCTTCTCTAACACCCATCGCCTTAATGCGGCCCTTCTATAACATCCATCGCTTTAATGCGGCCCTTCTATAACATCCATCGCTTTAATGCTGCCATTCGCTAACATCCATCGCTTTAATGCGGGCCTCTATAACATCTACCGTTTTAATGCGGCCCTTCTCTAACATCCGTCGCTTTAATCCGGCCCTTCTATAACATCCATCGCTTTAATGCGGCCCTTCTATAACATTCATCGCTTTAATGCGGCCGTTCTCTTACATTCATCTCTTTAATTCGGCCCTTCTATAACATCCATCGCTTTAATGCGGCCCTACTCTAACATTAATCTCTTTAATGCTGCCCTTCTAAAACATCCATCGCTTTAATGCGGCCCTTCTTTAACATCCATCGCTTTAATGCGGCCCTTCTATAACATCCATCGCTTTAATGCGGCCCTTCTCTAACACCCATCGCCTTAATGCGGCCCTTCTATAACATCCATCGCTTTAATGCGGCCATTCGCTAACATCCATCGCTTTAATGCGGCCCTTCTCTAACATCCAATGCTTTAATGCGGCCCTTCTCTAACATTCATCTCTTTAATGCGGCCCTAATATAACATCCATCGCTTTAATGCGGCCCTTCTCTGACATTCATCTCTTTAATGCGGCCCTTCTATAACATCCACCGCTTTAATGCGGCCCTTCGCTAACATCCATCGCATTAATGCGGCCCTTCTCTAACATCCATCTCTTTAATGCGGCCCTTCTATAACATCCATCGCTTTAATGCGACCCGTCTCTAACATCCATCGCTTTAATGCGGCCCTTCAATAGCATCCATCGCTTTAATGCGGCCCTTCTATAACATCCACCGCTTTAATGCGGCCCTTCTCTAACATCCATCGCTTTAATGTGGCCCTTCTATAACATTCATCGCTTTAATGCGGCCCTTCTATAACATTCATCGCTTTAATGCGGCCCTTCTATAACATCCATCGCTTTAATGCGACCCGTCTCTAACATCCAACGCTTTAATGCGGCCCTTCTATAGCATCCATCGCTTTAATGCGGCCCTTCTATAACATCCACCGCTTTAATGCGGCCCTTCTCTAACATGCATCGCTTTAATGTGGCCCTTCTATAACATTCATCGCTTTAATGCGGCCCTTCTATAACATTCATCGCTTTAATGCGGCCCTTCTATAACATCCACCGCTTTAATGCGGACATTGTCTAACATCCATCGCATTAATGCGGCCCTTTCTAACATCCATCGCTTTAATGCGGCCCTCTATAACATCTACCGCTTTAATGCGGCCCTTCTCTAACATCCATCGCTTTATTGCAGTCCTTCTATAACATCCATCGCTTTAATGCGGCCCTTCTCTAACATCCATCGCTTTAATGCGGCCCTTCTATAACATCCATCGCTTTAATGCGGCCATTCTCTAACATTCATCTCTTTAATGCGGCCCTTCTTTAACATTCGTCTCTTTAATGCGGCCCTTCTCTAACATCCATCGCTTTAATGCGGCCCTTCTCTAACATCCATCGCTTTAATGCGGGCATCTATAACATCCATCGCTTTAATGTGGCCCTTCTCTTACATCCATCGCTTTAATGCGGCCCTTCTCTAACATTCATCTCTTTAATGCGGCCCTTCTATAACATCCATCGCTTTAATGCGGCCCTTCTATAACATCCACCGCTTTAATGCGGCCCTTCTCTAACATCCATCGCTTTAATCCGGCCGTTCTCTAACATTCATCTCTTTAATTCGGCCCTTCTATAACATTCATCGCTTTAATGCGGCCGTTCTCTAACATTCATCTCTTTAATTCGGCCCTTCTATAACATCCATCGCTTTAATGCGGCCCTTCTTTAACATCCATCGCTTTAATGCGGCCCTTCTATAACATCCATCGCTTTAATGCGGCCCTTCTCTAACACCCATCGCCTTAATGCGGCCCTTCTATAACATCCATCGCTTTAATGCGGCCCTTCTATAACATCCATCGCTTTAATGCGGCCATTCGCTAACATCCATCGCTTTAATGCGGGCCTCTATAACATCTACCGCTTTAATGCGGCCCTTCTCTAACATCCATCGCTTTAATCCGGCCCTTCTATAACATCCATCATTTTAATGCGGCCCTTCTATAACATTCATCGCTTTAATGCGGCCGTTCTCTAACATTCATCTCTTTAATTCGGCCCTTCTATAACATTCATCGCTTTAATGCGGCCGTTTTCTAACATTCATCTCTTTAATTCGGCCCTTCTATAACATCCATCGCTTTAATGCGGCCATTCGCTAACATCCATCGCTTTAATGCGGCCCTTCTCTAACATCCAATGCTTTAATGCGGCCCTTCTCTAACATTCATCTCTTTAATGCGGCCCTAATATAACATCCATCGCTTTAATGCGGCCCTTCTCTGACATTCATCTCTTTAATGCGGCCCTTCTATAACATCCACCGCTTTAATGCGGCCCTTCGCTAACATCCATCGCATTAATGCGGCCCTTCTCTAACATCCATCTCTTTAATGCGGCCCTTCTATAACATCCATCGCTTTAATGCGACCCGTCTCTAACATCCATCGCTTTAATGCGGCCCTTCAATAGCATCCATCGCTTTAATGCGGCCCTTCTATAACATCCACCGCTTTAATGCGGCCTTTCTCTAACATCCATCGCTTTAATGTGGCCCTTCTATAACATTCATCGCTTTAATGCGGCCCTTCTATAACATTCATCGCTTTAATGCGGCCCTTCTATAACATCCATCGCTTTAATGCGACCCGTCTCTAACATCCAACGCTTTAATGCGGCCCTTCTATAGCATCCATCGCTTTAATGCGGCCCTTCTATAACATCCACCGCTTTAATGCGGCCCTTCTCTAACATCCATCGCTTTAATGTGGCCCTTCTATAACATTCATCGCTTTAATGCGGCCCTTCTATAACATTCATCGCTTTAATGCGGCCCTTCTATAACATCCACCGCTTTAATGCGGACATTGTCTAACATCCATCGCATTAATGCGGCCCTTTCTAACATCCATCGCTTTAATGCGGCCCTCTATAACATCTACCGCTTTAATGCGGCCCTTCTCTAACATCCATCGCTTTATTGCAGTCCTTCTATAACATCCATCGCTTTAATGCGGCCCTTCTCTAACATCCATCGCTTTAATGCGGCCCTTCTATAACATCCATCGCTTTAATGCGGCCATTCTCTAACATTCATCTCTTTAATGCGGCCCTTCTTTAACATTCGTCTCTTTAATGCGGCCCTTCTCTAACATCCATCGCTTTAATGCGGCCCTTCTCTAACATCCATCGCTTTAATGCGGGCCTCTATAACATCCATCGCTTTAATGCGGCCCTTCTCTAACATCCATCGCTTTAATGCGGCCCTTCTCTAACATTCATCTCTTTAATGCGGCCCTTCTATAACATCCATCGCTTTAATGCGGCCCTTCTATAACATCCACCGCTTTAATGCGGCCCTTCTCTAACATCCATCGCTTTAATCCGGCCGTTCTCTAACATTCATCTCTTTAATTCGGCCCTTCTATAACATTCATCGCTTTAATGCGGCCGTTCTCTAACATTCATCTCTTTAATTCGGCCCTTCTATAACATCCATCGCTTTAATGCGGCCCTTCTTTAACATCCATCGCTTTAATGCGGCCCTTCTATAACATCCATCGCTTTAATGCGGCCCTTCTCTAACACCCATCGCCTTAATGCGGCCCTTCTATAACATCCATCGCTTTAATGCGGCCCTTCTATAACATCCATCGCTTTAATGCGGCCCTTCTCTAACATCCATCGCTTTAATGCGGCCCTTCTCTAACATTCATCTCTTTAATGCGGCCCTTCTATAACATCCATCGCTTTAATGCGGCCCTTCTATAACATCCACCGCTTTAATGCGGCCCTTCTCTAACATCCATCGCTTCAATCCGGCCCTTCTATAACATTCATCGCTTTAATGCGTCCCTTCTATAACATTCATCGCTTTAATGCGGCCGTTCTCTAACATTCATCTCTTTAATTCGGCCCTTCTATAACATTCATCGCTTTAATGCGGCCGTTCTCTAACATTCATCTCTTTAATTCGGCCCTTCTATAACATCCATCGCTTTAATGCGGCCCTTCTTTAACATCCATCGCTTTAATGCGGCTCTTCTATAACATCCATCGCTTTAACGCGGCCCTTCTCTAACACCCATCGCCTTAATGCGGCCCTTCTATAACATCCATCGCTTTAATGCGGCCCTTCTTTAACATCCATCGCTTTAATGCGGCCCTTCTATAACATCCATCGCTTTAATGCGGCCCTTCTCTAACACCCATCGCCTTAATGCGGCCCTTCTATAACATCCATCGCTTTAATGCGGCCCTTCTATAACATCCATCGCTTTAATGCGGCCATTCGCTAACATCCATCGCTTTAATGCGGGCCTCTATAACATCCACCGCTTTAATGCGGCCCTTCTCTAACATCCATCGCTTTAATCCGGCCATTCTATAACATCCATCGCTTTAATGCGGCCCTTCTATAACATTCATCGCTTTAATGCGGCCGTTCTCTAACATTCATCTCTTTAATTCGGCCATTCTATAACATCCATCGCTTTAATGCGGCCCTTCTTTAACATCCATCGCTTTAATACGGCCCTTCTCTAACACCCATCGCCTTAATGCGGCCCTTCTATAACATCCATCGCTTTAATGCGGCCATTCGCTAACATCCATCGCTTTAATGCGGGCCTCTATAACATACATCGCTTTAATGCGGCCCTTCTCTAACATCCATCGCTTTAATGCGGCCCTTCTCTAACATTCATCTCTTTAATGCGGCCCTTCTATAACATCCATCGCTTTAATGCGGCCCTTCTATAACATCCACCGCTTTAATGCGGCCCTTCTCTAACATCCATCGCTTTAATCCGGCCCTTCTAAAACATTCATCGCTTTAATGCGGCCGTTCTCTAACATTCATCTCTTTAATTCGGCCCTTCTATAACATTCATCGCTTTAATGCGGCCGTTCTCTAACATTCATCTCTTTAATGCGGCCCTAATATAACATCCATCGCTTTAATGCGGCCCTTCTCTGACATTCATCTCTTTAATGCGGCCCTTCTATAACATCCACCGCTTTAATGCGGCCCTTCGCTAACATCCATCGCATTAATGCGGCCCTTCTCTAACATTCATCTCTTTAATGCGGCCCTTCTATAACATCCATCGCTTTAATGCGACCCGTCTCTAACATCCAACGCTTTAATGCGGCCCTTCTATAGCATCCATCGCTTTAATGCGGCCCTTCTATAACATCCACCGCTTTAATGCGGCCCTTCTCTAACATCCATCGCTTTAATGTGGCCCTTCTATAACATTCATCGCTTTAATGCGGCCCTTCTATAACATTCATCGCTTTAATGCGGCCCTTCTATAACATCCACCGCTTTAATGCGGACCTTGTCTAACATCCATCGCATTAATGCGGCCCTTCTCTAACATCCATCGCTTTAATGCGGCCCTCTATAACATCTACCGCTTTAATGCGGCCCTTCTCTAACATCCATCGCTTTATTGCAGTCCTTCTATAACATCCATCGCTTTAATGCGGCCCTTCTCTAACATCCATCGCTTTAATGCGGCCCTTCTATAACATCCATCGCTTTAATGCGGCCATTCTCTAACATTCATCTCTTTAATGCGGCCCTTCTTTAACATTCGTCTCTTTAATGCGGCCCTTCTCTAACATCCATCGCTTTAATGCGGCCCTTCTCTAACATCCATCGCTTTAATGCGGCCCTCTATAACATCCATCGCTTTAATGCGGCCCTTCTCTAACATCCATCGCTTTAATGCGGCCCTTCTCTAACATCCATCTCTTTAATGCGGCCCTTCTATAACACCCATCGCTTTAATGCGGCCCTTCTCTAACATCCATCGCTTTAATGCGGCCCTTCTCTAACATTCATCTCTTTAATGCGGCCCTTCTATAACATCCATCGCTTTAATGCGGCCCTTCTATAACATCCACCGCTTTAATGCGGCCCTTCTCTAACATCCATCGCTTTAATCCGGGCCTTCTATAACATTCATCGCTTTAATGCGTCCCTTCTATAACATTCATCGCTTTAATGCTGCCGTTCTCTAACATTCATCTCTTTAATTCGGCCATTCTATAACATCCATCGCTTTAATGCGGCCCTACTCTAACATTAATCTCTTTTTTTGCTGCCCTTCTAAAACATCCATCGCTTTAATGCGGTCCTTCTATAACATTATCGCTTTAATGCGGCCCTTCTATAACATCCATCGCTTTAATGTGGCCCTTCTCTAACACCCATCGCCTTAATGCGGCCCTTCTATAACATCCATCGCTTTAATGCGGCCCTTCTTTAACATCCATCGCTTTAATGCGGCCCTTCTATAACATCCATCGCTTTAATGTGGGCCTTCTCTAACACCCATCGCCTTAATGAGGCCCTTCTATAACATCCATCGCTTTAATGCGGCCCTTCTATAACATCCATCGCTTTAATGCGGCCATTCGCTAACATCCATCGCTTTAATGCGGGCCTCTATAACATCTACCGTTTTAATGCGGCCCTTCTCTAACATCCATCGCTTTAATCCGGCCCTTCTATAACATCCATCGCTTTAATGCGGCCCTTCTATAACATTCATCGCTTTAATGCGGCCGTTCTCTAACATTCATCTCTTTAATTCGGCCCTTCTATAACATCCATCGCTTTAATGCGGCCCTACTCTAACATTAATCTCTTTTTTTGCTGCCCTTCTAAAACATCCATCGCTTTAATGCGGCCCTTCTATAACATCCATCGCTTTAATGCGGCCCTTCTATAACATCAATCGCTTTAATGCGGCCCTTCTATAACATCCATCGCTTTAATGCGGCCCTTCTCTAACACCCATCGCTTTAATGTGGCCCTTCTATAACATTCATCGCTTTAATGCGGCCCTTCTATAACATTCATCGCTTTAATGCGGCCCTTCTATAACATCCATCGCTTTAATGCGACCCGTCTCTAACATCCAACGCTTTAATGCGGCCCTTCTATAGCATCCATCGCTTTAATGCGGCCCTTCTATAACATCCACCGCTTTAATGCGGCCCTTCTCTAACATCCATCGCTTTAATGTGGCCCTTCTATAACATTCATCGCTTTAATGCGGCCCTTCTATAACATTCATCGCTTTAATGCGGCCCTTCTATAACATCCACCGCTTTAATGCGGACATTGTCTAACATCCATCGCATTAATGCGGCCCTTTCTAACATCCATCGCTTTAATGCGGGCCTCTATAACATCCATCGCTTTAATGCGGCCCTTCTCTAACATCCATCGCTTTAATGCGGCCCTTCTCTAACATTCATCTCTTTAATGCGGCCCTTCTATAACATCCATCGCTTTAATTCGGCCCTTCTATAACATCCACCGCTTTAATGCGGCCCTTCTCTAACATCCATCGCTTTAATCCGGCCGTTCTCTAACATTCATCTCTTTAATTCGGCCCTTCTATAACATTCATCGCTTTAATGCGGCCGTTCTCTAACATTCATCTCTTTAATTCGGCCCTTCTATAACATCCATCGCTTTAATGCGGCCCTTCTTTAACATCCATCGCTTTAATGCGGCCCTTCTATAACATCCATCGCTTTAATGCGGCCCTTCTCTAACACCCATCGCCTTAATGCGGCCCTTCTATAACATCCATCGCTTTAATGCGGCCCTTCTATAACATCCATCGCTTTAATGCGGCCATTCGCTAACATCCATCGCTTTAATGTGGGCCTCTATAACATCTACCGCTTTAATGCGGCCCTTCTCTAACATCCATCGCTTTAATCCGGCCCTTCTGTAACATCCATCGCTTTAATGCGGCCCTTCTATAACATTCATCGCTTTAATGCGGCCGTTCTCTAACATTCATCTCTTTAATTCGGCCCTTCTATAACATTCATCGCTTTAATGCGGCCGTTTTCTAACATTCATCTCTTTAATTCGGCCCTTCTATAACATTCATCGCTTTAATGCGGCCGTTCTCTAACATTCATCTCTTTAATTCGGCCCTTCTATAACATCCATCGCTTTAATGCGGCCCTTCTTTAACATCCGTCGCTTTAATGCGGCCCTTCTATAACATCCATCGCTTTAATGCGGCCCTTCTCTAACACCCATCGCCTTAATGCGGCCCTTCTATAACATCCATCGCTTTAATGCGGCCCTTCTATAACATCCATCGCTTTAATGCGGCCCTTCTTTAACATCCATCGCTTTAATGCGGCCCTTCTATAACATCCATCGCTTTAATGTGGGCCTTCTCTAACACCCATCGCCTTAATGCGGCCCTTCTATAACATCCATCGCTTTAATGCGGCCCTTCTATAACATCCATCGCTTTAATGCGGCCATTCGCTAACATCCATCGCTTTAATGCGGGCCTCTATAACATCTACCGTTTTAATGCGGCCCTTCTCTAACATCCATCGCTTTAATCCGGCCCTTCTATAACATCCATCGCTTTAATGCGGCCCTTCTATAACATTCATCGCTTTAATGCGGCCGTTCTCTAACATTCATCTCTTTAATTCGGCCCTTCTATAACATCCATCGCTTTAATGCGGCCCTACACTAACATTAATCTCTTTAATGCTGCCCTTCTAAAACATCCATCGCTTTAATGCGGCCCTTCTATAACATCCATCGCTTTAATGCGGCCCTTCTCTAACACCCATCGCCTTAATGCGTCCCTTCTATAACATCCATCGCTTTAATGCGGCCATTCGCTAACATCCATCGCTTTAATGCGGCCCTTCTCTAACATCCATCGCTTTAATGCGGCCCTTCTCTAACATTCATCTCTTTATTGCGGCCCTTCTATAACATCCATCGCTTTAATGCGGCCTTTCTATAACATCCACCGCTTTAATGCGGCCCTTCTCTAACATCCATCGCTTTAATCCGGCCCTTCTATAACATTCATCGCTTTAATGCGTCCCTTCTATAACATTCATTGCTTTAATGCGGCCGTTCTCTAACATTCATCTCTTTAATTCGGCCCTTCTATAACATTCATCGCTTTAATGCGGCCGTTCTCTAACATTCATCTCTTTCATTCGGCCCTTCAATAACATCCATCGCTTTAATGCGGCCCTTCTTTAACATCCATCGCTTTAATGCGGCCCTTCTATAACATCCATCGCTTTAATGCGGCCCTTCTCTAACACCCATCGCCTTAATGCGGCCCTTCTATAACATCCAACTCTTAAATGCGGCCCTTCTATAACATCCATCGCTTTAATGCGTCCATTCGCTAAAATCCATCGCTTTAATGCGGGCCTCTATAACATCCACCGCTTTAATGCGGCCCTTCTCTAACATCCATCGCTTTAATCCGGCCCTTCTATAACATCCATCGCTTTAATGCGGCCCTTCTATAACATTCATCTCTTTAATTCGGCCCTTCTATAACATACATCGCTTTAATGCGGCCCTACTCTAACATTAATCTCTTTAATGATGCCCTTCTAAAACATCCATCGCTTTAATGCGGCCCTTCTTTAACATGCATCGCTTTAATGCGGCCCTTCTATAACATCCATCGCTTTAATGCGGCCCTTCTCTAACACCCATCGCCTTAATGCGGCCCTTCTATAACATCCATCGCTTTAATGCGGCCATTCGCTAACATCTATCGCTTTAATGCGGGCCTCTATAACATCCATCGCTTTAATGCGGCCCTTCTCTAACATCCATCGCTTTAATGCGGCCCTTCTCTAACATTCATCTCTTTAATGCGGCCCTTCTATAACATCCATCGCTTTAATGCGGCCCTTCTATAACATCCACCGCTTTAATGCGGCCCTTCTCTAACATCCATCGCTTTAATCCGGCCCTTCTATAACATTCATCGCTTTAATGCGTCCCTTCTATAACATTCATCGCTTTAATGCGGCCGTTCTCTAACATTCATCTCTTTAATTCGGCCCTTCTATAACATTCATCGCTTTAATGCGGCCGTTCTCTAACATTCATCTCTTTAATGCGGCCCTAATATAACATCCATCGCTTTAATGCGGCCCTTCTCTGACATTCATCTCTTTAATGCGGCCCTTCTATAACATCCACCGCTTTAATGCGGCCCTTCGCTAACATCCATCGCATTAATGCGGCCCTTCTCTAACATTCATCTCTTTAATGCGGCCCTTCTATAACATCCATCGCTTTAATGCGACCCGTCTCTAACATCCAACGCTTTAATGCGGCCCTTCTATAGCATCCATCGCTGTAATGCGGCCCTTCTATAACATCCACCGCTTTAATGCGGCCCTTCTCTAACATCCATCGCTTTAATGTGGCCCTTCTATAACATTCATCGCTTTAATGCGGCCCTTCTATAACATTCATCGCTTTAATGCGGCCCTTCTATAACATCCACCGCTTTAATGCGGACCTTGTCTAACATCCATCGCATTAATGCGGCCCTTCTCTAACATCCATCGCTTTAATGCGGCCCTCTATAACATCTACCGCTTTAATGCGGCCCTTCTCTAACATCCATCGCTTTATTGCAGTCCTTCTATAACATCCATCGCTTTAATGCGGCCCTTCTCTAACATCCATCGCTTTAATGCGGCCCTTCTATAACATCCATCGCTTTAATGCGGCCATTCTCTAACATTCATCTCTTTAATGCGGCCCTTCTTTAACATTCGTCTCTTTAATGCGGCCCTTCTCTAACATCCATCGCTTTAATGCGGCCCTTCTCTAACATCCATCGCTTTAATGCGGCCCTCTATAACATCCATCGCTTTAATGCGGCCCTTCTCTAACATCCATCGCTTTAATGCGGCCCTTCTCTAACATCCATCTCTTTAATGCGGCCCTTCTATAACACCCATCGCTTTAATGCGGCCCTTCTCTAACATCCATCGCTTTAATGCGGCCCTTCTCTAACATTCATCTCTTTAATGCGGCCCTTCTATAACATCCATCGCTTTAATGCGGCCCTTCTATAACATCCACCGCTTTAATGCGGCCCTTCTCTAACATCCATCGCTTTAATCCGGGCCTTCTATAACATTCATCGCTTTAATGCGTCCCTTCTATAACATTCATCGCTTTAATGCTGCCGTTCTCTAACATTCATCTCTTTAATTCGGCCATTCTATAACATCCATCGCTTTAATGCGGCCCTACTCTAACATTAATCTCTTTTTTTGCTGCCCTTCTAAAACATCCATCGCTTTAATGCGGCCCTTCTATAACATCCATCGCTTTAATGCGGCCCTTCTATAACATCCATCGCTTTAATGTGGCCCTTCTCTAACACCCATCGCCTTAATGCGGCCCTTCTATAACATCCATCGCTTTAATGCGGCCCTTCTTTAACATCCATCGCTTTAATGCGGCCCTTCTATAACATCCATCGCTTTAATGTGGGCCTTCTCTAACACCCATCGCCTTAATGAGGCCCTTCTATAACATCCATCGCTTTAATGCGGCCCTTCTATAACATCCATCGCTTTAATGCGGCCATTCGCTAACATCCATCGCTTTAATGCGGGCCTCTATAACATCTACCGTTTTAATGCGGCCCTTCTCTAACATCCATCGCTTTAATCCGGCCCTTCTATAACATCCATCGCTTTAATGCGGCCCTTCTATAACATTCATCGCTTTAATGCGGCCGTTCTCTAACATTCATCTCTTTAATTCGGCCCTTCTATAACATCCATCGCTTTAATGCGGCCCTACTCTAACATTAATCTCTTTTTTTGCTGCCCTTCTA
The DNA here is from genome assembly GCA_028673005.1 of Tanypteryx hageni. Lineage (NCBI taxonomy): Eukaryota > Metazoa > Arthropoda > Insecta > Odonata > Petaluridae > Tanypteryx > Tanypteryx hageni. The sequence goes on along the minus strand of CM054113.1, from coordinate 10,157,651 downwards.
AAACATCCATCGCTTTAATGCGGCCCTTCTATAACATCCATCGCTTTAATGCGGCCCTTCTATAACATCAATCGCTTTAATGCGGCCCTTCTATAACATCCATCGCTTTAATGCGGCCCTTCTCTAACACCCATCGCTTTAATGTGGCCCTTCTATAACATTCATCGCTTTAATGCGGCCCTTCTATAACATTCATCGCTTTAATGCGGCCCTTCTATAACATCCATCGTTTTAATGCGACCCGTCTCTAACATCCAACGCTTTAATGCGGCCCTTCCATAGCATCCATCGCTTTAATGCGGCCCTTCTATAACATCCACCGCTTTAATGCGGCCCTTCTCTAAAATCCATCGCTTTAATGTGGCCCTTCTATAACATTCATCGCTTTAATGCGGCCCTTCTATAACATTCATCGCTTTAATGCGGCCCTTCTATAACATCCACCGCTTTAATGCGGACATTGTCTAACATCCATCGCATTAATGCGGCCCTTTCTAACATCCATCGCTTTAATGCGGGCCTCTATAACATCCATCGCTTTAATGCGGCCCTTCTCTAACATCCATCGCTTTAATGCGGCCCTTCTCTAACATTCATCTCTTTAATGCGGCCCTTCTATAACATCCATCGCTTTAATGCGGCCCTTCTATAACATCCACCGCTTTAATGCGGCCCTTCTCTAACATCCATCGCTTTAATCCGGCCGTTCTCTAACATTCATCTCTTTAATTCGGCCCTTCTATAACATTCATCGCTTTAATGCGGCCGTTCTCTAACATTCATCTCTTTAATTCGGCCCTTCTATAACATCCATCGCTTTAATGCGGCCCTTCTCTAACATTCATCTCTTTAATGCGGCCCTTCTATAACATCCATCGCTTTAATGCGGCCCTTCTATAACATCCACCGCTTTAATGCGGCCCTTCTCTAACATCCATCGCTTTAATCCGGCCGTTCTCTAACATTCATCTCTTTAATTCGGCCCTTCTATAACATTCATCGCTTTAATTCGGCCCTTCTATAACATACATCGCTTTAATGCGGCCCTACTCTAACATTAATCTCTTTAATGATGCCCTTCTAAAACATCCATCGCTTTAATGCGGCCCTTCTTTAACATGCATCGCTTTAATGCGGCCCTTCTATAACATCCATCGCTTTAATGCGGCCCTTCTCTAACACCCATCGCCTTAATGCGGCCCTTCTATAACATCCATCGCTTTAATGCGGCCATTCGCTAACATCTATCGCTTTAATGCGGGCCTCTATAACATCCATCGCTTTAATGCGGCCCTTCTCTAACATCCATCGCTTTAATGCGGCCCTTCTCTAACATTCATCTCTTTAATGCGGCCCTTCTATAACATCCATCGCTTTAATGCGGCCCTTCTATAACATCCACCGCTTTAATGCGGCCCTTCTCTAACATCCATCGCTTTAATCCGGCCCTTCTATAACATTCATCGCTTTAATGCGTCCCTTCTATAACATTCATCGCTTTAATGCGGCCGTTCTCTAACATTCATCTCTTTAATTCGGCCCTTCTATAACATTCATCGCTTTAATGCGGCCGTTCTCTAACATTCATCTCTTTAATGCGGCCCTAATATAACATCCATCGCTTTAATGCGGCCCTTCTCTGACATTCATCTCTTTAATGCGGCCCTTCTATAACATCCACCGCTTTAATGCGGCCCTTCGCTAACATCCATCGGATTAATGCGGCCCTTCTCTAACATTCATCTCTTTAATGCGGCCCTTCTATAACATCCATCGCTTTAATGCGACCCGTCTCTAACATCCAACGCTTTAATGCGGCCCTTCTATAACATCCACCGCTTTAATGCGGCCCTTCTCTAACATCCATCGCTTTAATGCGGCCCTTCTATAACATTCATCGCTTTAATGCGGCCCTTCTATAACATTCATCGCTTTAATGCGGCCCTTCTATAACATCCACCGCTTTAATGCGGACCTTGTCTAACATCCATCGCATTAATGCGGCCCTTCTCTAACATCCATCGCTTTAATGCGGCCCTCTATAACATCTACCGCTTTAATGCGGCCCTTCTCTAACATCCATCGCTTTATTGCAGTCCTTCTATAACATCCATCGCTTTAATGCGGCCCTTCTCTAACATCCATCGCTTTAATGCGGCCCTTCTATAACATCCATCGCTTTAATGCGGCCATTCTCTAACATTCATCTCTTTAATGCGGCCCTTCTTTAACATTCGTCTCTTTAATGCGGCCCTTCTCTAACATCCATCGCTTTAATGCGGCCCTTCTCTAACATCCATCGCTTTAATGCGGCCCTCTATAACATCCATCGCTTTAATGCGGCCCTTCCTCTAACATCCATCGCTTTAATGCGGCCCTTCTCTAACATCCATCTCTTTAATGCGGCCCTTCTATAACACCCATCGCTTTAATGCGGCCCTTCTCTAACATCCATCGCTTTAATGCGGCCCTTCTCTAACATTCATCTCTTTAATGCGGCCCTTCTATAACATCCATCGCTTTAATGCGGCCCTTCTATAACATCCACCGCTTTAATGCGGCACTTCTCTAACATCCATCGCTTTAATCCGGGCCTTCTATAACATTCATCGCTTTAATGCGTCCCTTCTATAACATTCATCGCTTTAATGCTGCCGTTCTCTAACATTCATCTCTTTAATTCGGCCGTTCTATAACATCCATCGCTTTAATGCGGCCCTACTCTAACATTAATCTCTTTTTTTGCTGCCCTTCTAAAACATCCATCGCTTTAATGCGGCCCTTCTATAACATCCATCGCTTTAATGCGGCCCTTCTATAACATCCATCGCTTTAATGTGGCCCTTCTCTAACACCCATCGCCTTAATGCGGCCCTTCTATAACATCCATCGCTTTAATGCGGCCCTTCTTTAACATCCATCGCTTTAATGCGGCCCTTCTATAACATCCATCGCTTTAATGTGGGCCTTCTCTAACACCCATCGCCTTAATGAGGCCCTTCTATAACATCCATCGCTTTAATGCGGCCCTTCTATAACATCCATCGCTTTAATGCGGCCATTCGCTAACATCCATCGCTTTAATGCGGGCCTCTATAACATCTACCGTTTTAATGCGGCCCTTCTCTAACATCCATCGCTTTAATCCGGCCCTTCTATAACATCCATCGCTTTAATGCGGCCCTTCTATAACATTCATCGCTTTAATGCGGCCGTTCTCTAACATTCATCTCTTTAATTCGGCCCTTCTATAACATCCATCGCTTTAATGCGGCCCTACTCTAACATTAATCTCTTTTTTTGCTGCCCTTCTAAAACATCCATCGCTTTAATGCGGCCCTTCTATAACATCCATCGCTTTAATGCGGCCCTTCTATAACATCAATCGCTTTAATGCGGCCCTTCTATAACATCCATCGCTTTAATGCGGCCCTTCTCTAACACCCATCGCTTTAATGTGGCCCTTCTATAACATTCATCGCTTTAATGCGGCCCTTCTATAACATTCATCGCTTTAATGCGGCCCTTCTATAACATCCATCGCTTTAATGCGACCCGTCTCTAACATCCAACGCTTTAATGCGGCCCTTCTATAGCTTCCATCGCTTTAATGCGGCCCTTCTATAACATCCACCGCTTTAATGCGGCCCTTCTCTAAAATCCATCGCTTTAATGTGGCCCTTCTATAACATTCATCGCTTTAATGCGGCCCTTCTATAACATCCACCGCTTTAATGCGGACATTGTCTAACATCCATCGCATTAATGCGGCCCTTTCTAACATCCATCGCTTTAATGCGGGCCTCTATAACATCCATCGCTTTAATGCGGCCCTTCTCTAACATCCATCGCTTTAATGCGGCCCTTCTCTAACATTCATCTCTTTAATGCGGCCCTTCTATAACATCCATCGCTTTAATGCGGCCCTTCTATAACATCCACCGCTTTAATGCGGCCCTTCTCTAACATCCATCGCTTTAATCCGGCCGTTCTCTAACATTCATCTCTTTAATTCGGCCCTTCTATAACATTCATCGCTTTAATGCGGCCGTTCTCTAACATTCATCTCTTTAATTCGGCCCTTCTATAACATCCATCGCTTTAATGCGGCCCTTCTTTAACATCCATCGCTTTAATGCGGCCCTTCTATAACATCCATCGCTTTAATGCGGCCCTTCTCTAACACCCATCGCCTTAATGCGGCCCTTATATAACATCCATCGCTTTAATGCGGCCCTTCTATAACATCCATCGCTTTAATGCGGCCATTCGCTAACATCCATCGCTTTAATGTGGGCCTCTATAACATCTACCGCTTTAATGCGGCCCTTCTCTAACATCCATCGCTTTAATGCGGCCCTCTATAACATCCATCGCTTTAATGCGGCCCTTCTCTAACATCCATCGCTTTAATGCGGCCCTTCTCTAACATCCATCTCTTTAATGCGGCCCTTCTATAACACCCATCGCCTTAATGCGGCCCTTCTATAACATCCATCGCTTTAATGCGGCCCTTCTATAACATCCATCGCTTTAATGCGGCCATTCGCTAACATCCATCGCTTTAATGCGGCCCTTCTATAACATCCACCGCTTTAATGCGGCCCTTCTCTAACATCCATCGCTTTAATCCGGGCCTTCTATAACATTCATCGCTTTAATGCGTCCCTTCTATAACATTCATCGCTTTAATGCTGCCGTTCTCTAACATTCATCTCTTTAATTCGGCCATTCTATAACATCCATCGCTTTAATGCGGCCCTACTCTAACATTAATCTCTTTTTTTGCTGCCCTTCTAAAACATCCATCGCTTTAATGCGGCCCTTCTATAACATCCATCGCTTTAATGCGGCCCTTCTATAACATCCATCGCTTTAATGTGGCCCTTCTCTAACACCCATCGCCTTAATGCGGCCCTTCTATAACATCCATCGCTTTAATGCGGCCCTTCTTTAACATCCATCGCTTTAATGCGGCCCTTCTATAACATCCATCGCTTTAATGTGGGCCTTCTCTAACACCCATCGCCTTAATGAGGCCCTTCTATAACATCCATCGCTTTAATGCGGCCCTTCTATAACATCCATCGCTTTAATGCGGCCATTCGCTAACATCCATCGCTTTAATGCGGGCCTCTATAACATCTACCGTTTTAATGCGGCCCTTCTCTAACATCCATCGCTTTAATCCGGCCCTTCTATAACATCCATTGCTTTAATGCGGCCCTTCTATAACATTCATCGCTTTAATGCGGCCGTTCTCTAACATTCATCTCTTTAATTCGGCCCTTCTATAACATCCATCGCTTTAATGCGGCCCTACTCTAACATTAATCTCTTTTTTTGCTGCCCTTCTAAAACATCCATCGCTTTAATGCGGCCCTTCTATAACATCCATCGCTTTAATGCGGCCCTTCTATAACATCAATCGCTTTAATGCGGCCCTTCTATAACATCCATCGCTTTAATGCGGCCCTTCTCTAACACCCATCGCTTTAATGTGGCCCTTCTATAACATTCATCGCTTTAATGCGGCCCTTCTATAACATTCATCGCTTTAATGCGGCCCTTCTATAACATCCATCGCTTTAATGCGACCCGTCTCTAACATCCAACGCTTTAATGCGGCCCTTCTATAGCATCCATCGCTTTAATGCGGCCCTTCTATAACATCCACCGCTTTAATGCGGCCCTTCTCTAAAATCCATCGCTTTAATGTGGCCCTTCTATAACATTCATCGCTTTAATGCGGCCCTTCTATAACATTCATCGCTTTAATGCGGCCCTTCTATAACATCCACCGCTTTAATGCGGACATTGTCTAACATCCATCGCATTAATGCGGCCCTTTCTAACATCCATCGCTTTAATGCGGGCCTCTATAACATCCATCGCTTTAATGCGGCCCTTCTCTAACATCCATCGCTTTAATGCGGCCCTTCTCTAACATTCATCTCTTTAATGCGGCCCTTCTATAACATCCATCGCTTTAATGCGGCCCTTCTATAACATCCACCGCTTTAATGCGGCCCTTCTCTAACATCCATCGCTTTAATCCGGCCGTTCTCTAACATTCATCTCTTTAATTCGGCCCTTCTATAACATTCATCGCTTTAATGCGGCCGTTCTCTAACATTCATCTCTTTAATTCGGCCCTTCTATAACATCCATCGCTTTAATGCGGCCCTTCTCTAACATTCATCTCTTTAATGCGGCCCTTCTATAACATCCATCGCTTTAATGCGGCCCTTCTATAACATCCACCGCTTTAATGCGGCCCTTCTCTAACATCCATCGCTTTAATCCGGCCGTTCTCTAACATTCATCTCTTTAATTCGGCCCTTCTATAACATTCATCGCTTTAATTCGGCCCTTCTATAACATACATCGCTTTAATGCGGCCCTACTCTAACATTAATCTCTTTAATGATGCCCTTCTAAAACATCCATCGCTTTAATGCGGCCCTTCTTTAACATGCATCGCTTTAATGCGGCCCTTCTATAACATCCATCGCTTTAATGCGGCCCTTCTCTAACACCCATCGCCTTAATGCGGCCCTTCTATAACATCCATCGCTTTAATGCGGCCATTCGCTAACATCTATCGCTTTAATGCGGGCCTCTATAACATCCATCGCTTTAATGCGGCCCTTCTCTAACATCCATCGCTTTAATGCGGCCCTTCTCTAACATTCATCTCTTTAATGCGGCCCTTCTATAACATCCATCGCTTTAATGCGGCCCTTCTATAACATCCACCGCTTTAATGCGGCCCTTCTCTAACATCCATCGCTTTAATCCGGCCCTTCTATAACATTCATCGCTTTAATGCGTCCCTTCTATAACATTCATCGCTTTAATGCGGCCGTTCTCTAACATTCATCTCTTTAATTCGGCCCTTCTATAACATTCATCGCTTTAATGCGGCCGTTCTCTAACATTCATCTCTTTAATGCGGCCCTAATATAACATCCATCGCTTTAATGCGGCCCTTCTCTGACATTCATCTCTTTAATGCGGCCCTTCTATAACATCCACCGCTTTAATGCGGCCCTTCGCTAACATCCATCGCATTAATGCGGCCCTTCTCTAACATTCATCTCTTAAATGCGGCCCTTCTATAACATCCATCGCTTTAATGCGACCCGTCTCTAACATCCAACGCTTTAATGCGGCCATTCTATAGCATCCATCGCTGTAATGCGGCCCTTCTATAACATCCACCGCTTTAATGCGGCCCTTCTCTAACATCCATCGCTTTAATGTGGCCCTTCTATAACATTCATCGCTTTAATGCGGCCCTTCTATAACATTCATCGCTTTAATGCGGCCCTTCTATAACATCCACCGCTTTAATGCGGACCTTGTCTAACATCCATCGCATTAATGCGGCCCTTCTCTAACATCCATCGCTTTAATGCGGCCCTCTATAACATCTACCGCTTTAATGCGGCCCTTCTCTAACATCCATCGCTTTATTGCAGTCCTTCTATAACATCCATCGCTTTAATGCGGCCCTTCTCTAACATCCATCGCTTTAATGCGGCCCTTCTATAACATCCATCGCTTTAATGCGGCCATTCTCTAACATTCATCTCTTTAATGCGGCCCTTCTTTAACATTCGTCTCTTTAATGCGGCCCTTCTCTAACATCCATCGCTTTAATGCGGCCCTTCTCTAACATCCATCGCTTTAATGCGGCCCTCTATAACATCCATCGCTTTAATGCGGCCCTTCCTCTAACATCCATCGCTTTAATGCGGCCCTTCTCTAACATCCATCTCTTTAATGCGGCCCTTCTATAACACCCATCGCTTTAATGCGGCCCTTCTCTAACATCCATCGCTTTAATGCGGCCCTTCTCTAACATTCATCTCTTTAATGCGGCCCTTCTATAACATCCATCGCTTTAATGCGGCCCTTCTATAACATCCACCGCTTTAATGCGGCCCTTCTCTAACATCCATCGCTTTAATCCGGGCCTTCTATAACATTCATCGCTTTAATGCGTCCCTTCTATAACATTCATCGCTTTAATGCTGCCGTTCTCTAACATTCATCTCTTTAATTCGGCCATTCTATAACATCCATCGCTTTAATGCGGCCCTACTCTAACATTAATCTCTTTTTTTGCTGCCCTTCTAAAACATCCATCGCTTTAATGCGGCCCTTCTATAACATCCATCGCTTTAATGCGGCCCTTCTATAACATCCATCGCTTTAATGTGGCCCTTCTCTAACACCCATCGCCTTAATGCGGCCCTTCTATAACATCCATCGCTTTAATGCGGCCCTTCTTTAACATCCATCGCTTTAATGCGGCCCTTCTATAACATCCATCGCTTTAATGTGGGCCTTCTCTAACACCCATCGCCTTAATGAGGCCCTTCTATAACATCCATCGCTTTAATGCGGCCCTTCTATAACATCCATCGCTTTAATGCGGCCATTCGCTAACATCCATCGCTTTAATGCGGGCCTCTATAACATCTACCGTTTTAATGCGGCCCTTCTCTAACATCCATCGCTTTAATCCGGCCCTTCTATAACATCCATCGCTTTAATGCGGCCCTTCTATAACATTCATCGCTTTAATGCGGCCGTTCTCTAACATTCATCTCTTTAATTCGGCCCTTCTATAACATCCATCGCTTTAATGCGGCCCTACTCTAACATTAATCTCTTTTTTTGCTGCCCTTCTAAAACATCCATCGCTTTAATGCGGCCCTTCTATAACATCCATCGCTTTAATGCGGCCCTTCTATAACATCAATCGCTTTAATGCGGCCCTTCTATAACATCCATCGCTTTAATGCGGCCCTTCTCTAACACCCATCGCTTTAATGTGGCCCTTCTATAACATTCATCGCTTTAATGCGGCCCTTCTATAACATTCATCGCTTTAATGCGGCCCTTCTATAACATCCATCGCTTTAATGCGACCCGTCTCTAACATCCAACGCTTTAATGCGGCCCTTCTATAGCTTCCATCGCTTTAATGCGGCCCTTCTATAACATCCACCGCTTTAATGCGGCCCTTCTCTAAAATCCATCGCTTTAATGTGGCCCTTCTATAACATTCATCGCTTTAATGCGGCCCTTCTATAACATCCACCGCTTTAATGCGGACATTGTCTAACATCCATCGCATTAATGCGGCCCTTTCTAACATCCATCGCTTTAATGCGGGCCTCTATAACATCCATCGCTTTAATGCGGCCCTTCTCTAACATCCATCGCTTTAATGCGGCCCTTCTCTAACATTCATCTCTTTAATGCGGCCCTTCTATAACATCCATCGCTTTAATGCGGCCCTTCTATAACATCCACCGCTTTAATGCGGCCCTTCTCTAACATCCATCGCTTTAATCCGGCCGTTCTCTAACATTCATCTCTTTAATTCGGCCCTTCTATAACATTCATCGCTTTAATGCGGCCGTTCTCTAACATTCATCTCTTTAATTCGGCCCTTCTATAACATCCATCGCTTTAATGCGGCCCTTCTTTAACATCCATCGCTTTAATGCGGCCCTTCTATAACATCCATCGCTTTAATGCGGCCCTTCTCTAACACCCATCGCCTTAATGCGGCCCTTATATAACATCCATCGCTTTAATGCGGCCCTTCTATAACATCCATCGCTTTAATGCGGCCATTCGCTAACATCCATCGCTTTAATGTGGGCCTCTATAACATCTACCGCTTTAATGCGGCCCTTCTCTAACATCCATCGCTTTAATCCGGCCCTTCTGTAACATCCATCGCTTTAATGCGGCCCTTCTATAACATTCATCGCTTTAATGCGGCCGTTCTCTAACATTCATCTCTTTAATTCGGCCCTTCTATAACATTCATCGCTTTAATGCGGCCGTTTTCTAACATTCATCTCTTTAATTCGGCCCTTCTATAACATTCATCGCTTTAATGCGGCCGTTCTCTAACATTCATCTCTTTAATTCGGCCCTTCTATAACATCCATCGCTTTAATGCGGCCCTTCTTTAACATCCGTCGCTTTAATGCGGCCCTTCTATAACATCCATCGCTTTATAGCGGCCCTTCTCTAACACCCATCGCCTTAATGCGGCCCTTCTATAACATCCATCGCTTTAATGCGGCCCTTCTATAACATCCATCGCTTTAATGCGGCCCTTCTTTAACATCCATCGCTTTAATGCGGCCCTTCTATAACATCCATCGCTTTAATGTGGGCCTTCTCTAACACCCATCGCCTTAATGCGGCCCTTCTATAACATCCATCGCTTTAATGCGGCCCTTCTATAACATCCATCGCTTTAATGCGGCCATTCGCTAACATCCATCGCTTTAATGCGGGCCTCTATAACATCTACCGTTTTAATGCGGCCCTTCTCTAACATCCATCGCTTTAATCCGGCCCTTCTATAACATCCATCGCTTTAATGCGGCCCTTCTATAACATTCATCGCTTTAATGCGGCCGTTCTCTAACATTCATCTCTTTAATTCGGCCCTTCTATAACATCCATCGCTTTAATGCGGCCCTACTCTAACATTAATCTCTTTAATGCTGCCCTTCTAAAACATCCTTCGCTTTAATGCGGCCCTTCTATAACATCCATCGCTTTAATGCGGCCCTTCTCTAACACCCATCGCCTTAATGCGTCCCTTCTATAACATCCATCGCTTTAATGCGGCCATTCGCTAACATCCATCGCTTTAATGCGGCCCTTCTCTAACATCCATCGCTTTAATGCGGCCCTTCTCTAACATTCATCTCTTTATTGCGGCCCTTCTATAACATCCATCGCTTTAATGCGGCCTTTCTATAACATCCACCGCTTTAATGCGGCCCTTCTCTAACATCCATCGCTTTAATCCGGCCCTTCTATAACATTCATCGCTTTAATGCGTCCCTTCTATAACATTCATTGCTTTAATGCGGCCGTTCTCTAACATTCATCTCTTTAATTCGGCCCTTCTATAACATTCATCGCTTTAATGCGGCCGTTCTCTAACATTCATCTCTTTCATTCGGCCCTTCAATAACATCCATCGCTTTAATGCGGCCCTTCTTTAACATCCATCGCTTTAATGCGGCTCTTCTATAACATCCATCGCTTTAATGCGGCCCTTCTCTAACACCCATCGCCTTAATGCGGCCCTTCTATAACATCCAACTCTTAAATGCGGCCCTTCTATAACATCCATCGCTTTAATGCGTCCATTCGCTAAAATCCATCGCTTTAATGCGGGCCTCTATAACATCCACCGCTTTAATGCGGCCCTTCTCTAACATCCATCGCTTTAATCCGGCCCTTCTATAACATCCATCGCTTTAATGCGGCCCTTCTATAACATTCATCTCTTTAATTCGGCCCTTCTATAACATACATCGCTTTAATGCGGCCCTACTCTAACATTAATCTCTTTAATGATGCCCTTCTAAAACATCCATCGCTTTAATGCGGCCCTTCTTTAACATGCATCGCTTTAATGCGGCCCTTCTATAACATCCATCGCTTTAATGCGGCCCTTCTCTAACATCCATCGCTTTAATGCGGCCCTTCTCTAACATTCATCTCTTTAATGCGGCCCTTCTATAACATCCATCGCTTTAATGCGGCCCTTCAATAACATCCACCGCTTTAATGCGGCCCTTCTCTAACATCCATCGCTTTAATCCGGCCCTTCTATAACATTCATCGCTTTAATGCGTCCCTTCTATAACATTCATCGCTTTAATGCGGCCGTTCTCTAACATTCATCTCTTTAATTCGGCCCTTCTATAACATTCATCGCTTTAATGCGGCCGTTCTCTAACATTCATCTCTTTAATTCGGCCCTTCTATAACATCCATCGCTTTAATGCGGCCCTTCTTTAACATCCATCGCTTTAATGCGGCCCTTCTATAACATCCATCGCTTTAATGCGGCCCTTCTCTAACACCCATCGCCTTAATGCGGCCCTTCTATAACATCCATCGCTTTAATGCGGCCCTTCTATAACATCCATCGCTTTAATGCGGCCATTCGCTAACATCCATCGCTTTAATGCGGGCCTCTATAACATCTACCGCTTTAATGCGGCCCTTCTCTAACATCCATCGCTTTAATCCGGCCCTTCTATAACATCCATCGCTTTAATGCGGCCCTTCTATAACATTCATCGCTTTAATGCGGCCGTTCTCTAACATTCATCTCTTTAATTCGGCCCTTCTATAACATTCATCGCTTTAATACGGCCGTTTTCTAACATTCATCTCTTTAATTCGGCCCTTCTATAACATTCATCGCTTTAATGCGGCCCTTCTCTAACACTCATCTCTATAATGCGGCCCTTCTATAACATCCATCGCTTTAATGCGGCCCTTCTATAACATCCACCGCTTTAATGCGGCCCTTCTCTAACATCCATCGCTTTAATCCGGCCCTTCTATAACATTCATCGCTTTAATGCGTCCCTTCTATAACATTCATCGCTTTAATGCGGCCGTTCTCTAACATTCATCTCTTTAATTCGGCCCTTCTATAACATTCATCGCTTTAATGCGGCCGTTCTCTAACATTCATCTCTTTAATTCGGCCCTTCTATAACATCCATCGCTTTAATGCGGCTCTTCTATAACATCCATCGCTTTAACGCGGCCCTTCTCTAACACCCATCGCCTTAATGCGGCCCTTCTATAACATCCATCGCTTTAATGCGGCCCTTCTTTAACATCCATCGCTTTAATGCGGCCCTTCTATAACATCCATCGCTTTAATGCGGCCCTTCTCTAACACCCATCGCCTTAATGCGGCCCTTCTATAACATCCATCGCTTTAATGCGGCCCTTCTATAACATCCATCGCTTTAATGCGGCCATTCGCTAACATCCATCGCTTTAATGCGGCCCTTCTCTAACATCCATCGCTTTAATCCGGCCATTCTATAACATCCATCGCTTTAATGCGGCCCTTCTATAACATTCATCGCTTTAATGCGGCCGTTCTCTAACATTCATCTCTTTAATTCGGCCATTCTATAACATCCATCGCTTTAATGCGGCCCTACTCTAACATTAATCTCTTTAATGCTGCCCTTCTAAAACATCCATCGCTTTAATGCGGCCCTTCTTTAACATCCATCGCTTTAATACGGCCCTTCTCTAACACCCATCGCCTTAATGCGGCCCTTCTATAACATCCATCGCTTTAATGCGGCCATTCGCTAACATCCATCGCTTTAATGCGGGCCTCTATAACATCCATCGCTTTAATGCGGCCCTTCTCTAACATCCATCGCTTTAATGCGGCCCTTCTCTAACATTCATCTCTTTAATGCGGCCCTTCTATAACATCCATCGCTTTAATGCGGCCCTTCTATAACATCCACCGCTTTAATGCGGCCCTTCTCTAACATCCATCGCTTTAATCCGGCCCTTCTATAACATTCATCGCTTTAATGCGTCCCTTCTATAACATTCATCGCTTTAATGCGGCCGTTCTCTAACATTCATCTCTTTAATTCGGCCCTTCTATAACATTCATCGCTTTAATGCGGCCGTTCTCTAATATTCATCTCTTTAATGCGGCCCTAATATAACATCCATCGCTTTAATGCGGCCCTTCTCTGACATTCATCTCTTTAATGCGGCCCTTCTATAACATCCATCGCTTTAATGCGGGCCTCTATAACATCCATCGCTTTAATGCGGCCCTTCTCTAACATCCATCGCTTTAATGCGGCCCTTCTCTAACATTCATCTCTTTAATGCGGCCCTTCTATAACATCCATCGCTTTAATGCGGCCCTTCTATAACATCCACCGCTTTAATGCGGCCCTTCTCTAACATCCATCGCTTTAATCCGGCCCTTCTATAACATTCATCGCTTTAATGCGTCCCTTCTATAACATTCATCGCTTTAATGCGGCCGTTCTCTAACATTCATCTCTTTAATTCGGCCCTTCTATAACATTCATCGCTTTAATGCGGCCGTTCTCTAATATTCATCTCTTTAATGCGGCCCTAATATAACATCCATCGCTTTAATGCGGCCCTTCTCTGACATTCATCTCTTTAATGCGGCCCTTCTATAACATCCACCGCTTTAATGCGGTCCTTCGCTAACATCCATCGCATTAATGCGGCACTTCTCTAACATCCATCTCTTTAATGCGGCCCTTCTATAACATCCATCGCTTTAATGCGACCCGTCTCTAACATCCATCGCTTTAATGCGGCCCTTCTATAGCATCCATCGCTTTAATGCGGCCCTTCTATAACATCCACCGCTTTAATGCGGCCCTTCTCTAACATCCATCGCTTTAATGTGGCCCTTCTATAACATTCATCGCTTTAATGCGGCCCTTCTATAACATTCATCGCTTTAATGCGGCCCTTCTATAACATCCACCGCTTTAATGCGGACCTTGTCTAACATCCATCGCATTAATGCGGCCCTTCTCTAACATCCATCGCTTTAATGCGGCCCTCTATAACATCTACCGCTTTAATGCGGCCCTTCTCTAACATCCATCGCTTTATTGCAGTCCTTCTATAACATCCATCGCTTTAATGCGGCCCTTCTCTAACATCCATCGCTTTAATGCGGCCCTTCTATAACATCCATCGCTTTAATGCGGCCATTCTCTAACATTCATCTCTTTAATGCGGCCCTTCTTTAACATTCGTCTCTTTAATGCGGCCCTTCTCTAACATCCATCGCTTTAATGCGGCCCTTCTCTAACATCCATCGCTTTAATGCGGCCCTCTATAACATCCATCGCTTTAATGCGGCCCTTCTCTAACATCCATCGCTTTAATGCGGCCCTTCTCTAACATCCATCTCTTTAATGCGGCCCTTCTATAACATCCATCGCTTTAATGCGGCCCTTCTCTAACATCCATCGCTTTAATGCGGCCCTTCTCTAACATTCATCTCTTTAATGCGGCCCTTCTATAACATCCATCGCTTTAATGCGGCCCTTCTATAACATCCACCGCTTTAATGCGGCCCTTCTCTAACATCCATCGCTTTAATCCGGCCCTTCTATAACATTCATCGCTTTAATGCGTCCCTTCTATAACATTCATCGCTTTAATGCGGCCGTTCTCTAACATTCATCTCTTTAATTCGGCCATTCTATAACATCCATCGCTTTAATGCGGCCCTATTCTAACATTAATCTCTTTAATGCTGCCCTTCTAAAACATCCATCGCTTTAATGCGGCCCTTCTATAACATCCATCGCTTTAATGCGGCCCTTCTATAACATCCATCGCTTTAATGTGGCCCTTCTCTAACACCCATCGCCTTAATGCGGCCCTTCTATAACATCCATCGCTTTAATGCGGCCCTTCTTTAACATCCATCGCTTTAATGCGGCCCTTCTATAACATCCATCGCTTTAATGTGGGCCTTCTCTAACACCCATCGCCTTAATGCGGCCCTTCTATAACATCCATCGCTTTAATGCGGCCCTTCTATAACATCCATCGCTTTAATGCGGCCATTCGCTAACATCCATCGCTTTAATGCGGGCCTCTATAACATCTACCGTTTTAATGCGGCCCTTCTCTAACATCCATCGCTTTAATCCGGCCCTTCTATAACATCCATCGCTTTAATGCGGCCCTTCTATAACATTCATCGCTTTAATGCGGCCGTTCTCTAACATTCATCTCTTTAATTCGGCCCTTCTATAACATCCATCGCTTTAATGCGGCCCTACTCTAACATTAATCTCTTTAATGCTGCCCTTCTAAAACATCCATCGCTTTAATGCGGCCCTTCTTTAACATCCATCGCTTTAATGCGGCCCTTCTATAACATCCATCGCTTTAATGCGGCCCTTCTCTAACACCCATCGCCTTAATGCGGCCCTTTTATAACATCCATCGCTTTAATGCGGCCATTCGCTAACATCCATCGCTTTAATGCGGCCCTTCTCTAACATCCAATGCTTTAATGCGGCCCTTCTCTAACATTCATCTCTTTAATGCGGCCCTAATATAACATCCATCGCTTTAATGCGGCCCTTCTCTGACATTCATCTCTTTAATGCGGCCCTTCTATAACATCCACCGCTTTAATGCGGCCCTTCGCTAACATCCATCGCATTAATGCGGCCCTTCTCTAACATCCATCTCTTTAATGCGGCCCTTCTATAACATCCATCGCTTTAATGCGACCCGTCTCTAACATCCATCGCTTTAATGCGGCCCTTCAATAGCATCCATCGCTTTAATGCGGCCCTTCTATAACATCCACCGCTTTAATGCGGCCCTTCTCTAACATCCATCGCTTTAATGTGGCCCTTCTATAACATTCATCGCTTTAATGCGGCCCTTCTATAACATTCATCGCTTTAATGCGGCCCTTCTATAACATCCAACGCTTTAATGCGACCCGTCTCTAACATCCAACGCTTTAATGCGGCCCTTCTATAGCATCCATCGCTTTAATGCGGCCCTTCTATAACATCCACCGCTTTAATGCGGCCCTTCTCTAACATCCATCGCTTTAATGTGGCCCTTCTATAACATTCATCGCTTTAATGCGGCCCTTCTATAACATTCATCGCTTTAATGCGGCCCTTCTATAACATCCACCGCTTTAATGCGGACATTGTCTAACATCCATCGCATTAATGCGGCCCTTTCTAACATCCATCGCTTTAATGCGGCCCTTTCTAACATCCATCGCTTTAATGCGGCCCTCTATAACATCTACCGCTTTTATGCGGCCCTTCTCTAACATCCATCGCTTTATTGCAGTCCTTCTATAACATCCATCGCTTTAATGCGGCCCTTCTCTAACATCCATCGCTTTAATGCTGCCCTTCTATAACATCCATCGCTTTAATGCGGCCATTCTCTAACATTCATCTCTTTAATGCGGCCCTTCTTTAACATTCGTCTCTTTAATGCGGCCCTTCTCTAACATCCATCGCTTTAATGCGGCCCTTCTCTAACATCCATCGCTTTAATGCGGCCCTCTATAACATCCATCGCTTTAATGCGGCCCTTCTCTAACATCCATCGCTTTAATGCGGCCCTTCTCTAACATCCATCTCTTTAATGCGGCCCTTCTATAACATCCATCGCTTTAATGCGGCCCTTCTCTAACATCCATCGCTTTAATGCGGTCCTTCTCTAACATTCATCTCTTTAATGCGGCCCTTCTATAACATCCATCGCTTTAATGCGGCCCTTCTATAACATCCACCGCTTTAATGCGGCCCTTCTCTAACATCCATCGCTTTAATCCGGCCCTTCTATAACATTCATCGCTTTAATGCGTCCCTTCTATAACATTCATCGCTTTAATGCGGCCGTTCTCTAACATTCATCTCTTTAATTCGGCCATTCTATAACATCCATCGCTTTAATGCGGCCCTACTCTAACATTAATCTCTTTAATGCTGCCCTTCTAAAACATCCATCGCTTTAATGCGGCCCTTCTTTAACATCCATCGCTTTAATGCGGCCCTTCTATAACATCCATCGCTTTAATGTGGCCCTTCTCTAACACCCATCGCCTTAATGCGGCCCTTCTATAACATCCATCGCTTTAATGCGGCCGTTCTTTAACATCCATCGCTTTAATGCGGCCCTTCTATAACATCCATCGCTTTAATGTGGGCCTTCTCTAACACCCATCGCCTTAATGCGGCCCTTCTATAACATCCATCGCTTTAATGCGGCCCTTCTATAACATCCATCGCTTTAATGCGGCCATTCGCTAACATCCATCGCTTTAATGCGGGCCTCTATAACATCTACCGTTTTAATGCGGTACTTCTTTAACATCCATCGCTTTAATCCGGCCCTTCTATAACATCCATCGCTTTAATGCGGCCTTTCTATAACATTCATCGCTTTAATGCGGCCGTTCTCTAACATTCATCTCTTTAATTCGGCCCTTCTATAACATCCATCGCTTTAATGCGGCCCTACTCTGACATTAATCTCTTTAATGCTGCCCTTCTAAAACATCCATCGCTTTAATGCGGCCCTTCTTTAACATCCATCGCTTTAATGCGGCCCTTCTATAACATCCATCGCTTTAATGCGGCCCTTCTCTAACACCCATCGCCTTAATGCGGCCCTTCTATAACATCCATCGCTTTAATGCGGCCATTCGCTAACATCCATCGCTTTAATGCGGCCCTTCTCTAACATCCATCGCTTTAATGCGGCCCTTCTCTAACATTCATCTCTTTATTGCGGCCCTTCTATAACATCCATCGCTTTAATGCGGCCCTTCTATAACATCCACCGCTTTAATGCGGCCCTTCTCTAACATCCATCGCTTTAATCCGGCCCTTCTATAACATTCATCGCTTTAATGCGTCCCTTCTATAACATTCATCGCTTTAATGCGGCCGTTCTCTAACATTCATCTCTTTAATTTGGCCCTTCTATAACATTCATCGCTTTAATGCGGCCGTTCTCTAACATTCATCTCTTTCATTCGGCCCTTCAATAACATCCATCGCTTTAATGCGGCCCTTCTTTAACATCCATCGCTTTAATGCGGCCCTTCTATAACATCCATCGCTTTAATGCGGCCCTTCTCTAACACCCATCGCCTTAATGCGGCCCTTCTATAACATCCAACTCTTTAATGCGGCCCTTCTATAACATCCATCGCTTTAATGCGTCCATTCGCTAACATCCATCGCTTTAATGCGGGCCTCTATAACATCCACCGCTTTAATGCGGCCCTTCTCTAACATCCATCGCTTTAATCCGGCCCTTCTATAACATCCATCGCTTTAATGCGGCCCTTCTATAACATTCATCTCTTTAATTCGGCCCTTCTATAACATCCATCGCTTTAATGCGGCCCTACTCTAACATTAATCTCTTTAATACTGCCCTTCTAAAACATCCATCGCTTTAATGCGGCCCTTCTTTAGCATGCATCGCTTTAATGCGGCCCTTCTATAACATCCATCGCTTTAATGCGGCCCTTCTCTAACACCCATCGCCTTAATGCGGCCCTTCTATAACATCCATCGCTTTAATGCGGCCATTCGCTAACATCCATCGCTTTAATGCGGGCCTCTATAACATCCATCGCTTTAATGCGGCCCTTCTCTAACATCCATCGCTTTAATGCGGACCTTCTCTAACATTCATCTCTTTAATGCGGCCCTTCTATAACATCCATCGCTTTAATGCGGCCCTTCTATAACATCCACCGCTTTAATGCGGCCCTTCTCTAACATCCATCGCTTTAATCCGGCCGTTCTCTAACATTCATCTCTTTAATTCGGCCCTTCTATAACATTCATCGCTTTAATGCGGCCGTTCTCTAACATTCATCTCTTTAATTCGGCCCTTCTATAACATCCATCGCTTTAATGCGGCCCTTCTTTAACATCCATCGTTTTAATGCGGCCCTTCTATAACATCCATCGCTTTAATGCGGCCCTTCTCTAACACCCATCGCCTTAATGCGGCCCTTCTATAACATCCATCGCTTTAATGCGGCCCTTCTATAACATCCATCGCTTTAATGCGGCCATTCGCTAACATCCATCGCTTTAATGCGGGCCTCTATAACATCTACCGCTTTAATGCGGCCCTTCTCTAACATCCATCGCTTTAATCCGGCCCTTCTATAACATCTATCGCTTTAATGCGGCCCTTCTATAACATTCATCGCTTTAATGCGGCCGTTCTCTAACATTCATCTCTTTAATTCGGCCCTTCTATAACATTCATCGCTTTAATGCGGCCGTTTTCTAACATTCATCTCTTTAATTCGGCCCTTCTATAACATTCATCGCTTTAATGCGGCCGTTCTCTAACATTCATCTCTTTAATTCGGCCCTTCTATAACATCCATCGCTTTAATGCGGCCCTTCTTTAACATCCGTCGCTTTAATGCGGCCCTTCTATAACATCCATCGCTTTAATGCGGCCCTTCTCTAACACCCATCGCCTTAATGCGGCCCTTCTATAACATCCATCGCTTTAATGCGGCCCTTCTATAACATCCATCGCTTTAATGCGGCCCTTCTTTAACATCCATCGCTTTAATGCGGCCCTTCTATAACATCCATCGCTTTAATGTGGGCCTTCTCTAACACCCATCGCCTTAATGCGGCCCTTCTATAACATCCATCGCTTTAATGCGGCCCTTCTATAACATCCATCGCTTTAATGCGGCCATTCGCTAACATCCATCGCTTTAATGCGGGCCTCTATAACATCTACCGTTTTAATGCGGCCCTTCTCTAACATCCATCGCTTTAATCCGGCCCTTCTATAACATCCATCGCTTTAATGCGGCCCTTCTATAACATTCATCGCTTTAATGCGGCCGTTCTCTAACATTCATCTCTTTAATTCGGCCCTTCTATAACATCCATCGCTTTAATGCGGCCCTACTCTAACATTAATCTCTTTAATGCTGCCCTTCTAAAACATCCATCGCTTTAATGCGGCCCTTCTATAACATCCATCGCTTTAATGCGGCCCTTCTCTAACACCCATCGCCTTAATGCGGCCCTTCTATAACATCCATCGCTTTAATGCGGCCATTCGCTAACATCCATCGCTTTAATGCGGCCCTTCTCTAACATCCATCGCTTTAATGCGGCCCTTCTCTAACATTCATCGCTTTAATGCGTCCCTTCTATAACATTCATTGCTTTAATGCGGCCGTTCTCTAACATTCATCTCTTTAATTCGGCCCTTCTATAACATTCATCGCTTTAATGCGGCCGTTCTCTAACATTCATCTCTTTCATTCGGCCCTTCAATAACATCCATCGCTTTAATGCGGCCCTTCTTTAACATCCATCGCTTTAATGCGGCCCTTCTATAACATCCATCGCTTTAATGCGGCCCTTCTCTAACACCCATCGCCTTAATGCGGCCCTTCTATAACATCCAACTCTTAAATGCGGCCCTTCTATAACATCCATCGCTTTAATGCGTCCATTCGCTAACATCCATCGCTTTAATGCGGGCCTCTATAACATCCATCGCTTTAATGCGGCCCTTCTTTAACATGCATCGCTTTAATGCGGCCCTTCTATAACATCCATCGCTTTAATGCGGCCCTTCTCTAACACCCATCGCCTTAATGCGGCCCTTCTATAACATCCATCGCTTTAATGCGGCCATTCGCTAACATCCATCGCTTTAATGCGGGCCTCTATAACATCCATCGCTTTAATGCGGCCCTTCTCTAACATCCATCGCTTTAATGCGGCCCTTCTCTAACATTCATCTCTTTAATGCGGCCCTTCTATAACATCCATCGCTTTAATGCGGCCCTTCTATAACATCCACCGCTTTAATGCGGCCCTTCTCTAACATCCATCGCTTTAATCCGGCCCTTCTATAACATTCATCGCTATAATGCGTCCCTTCTATAACATTCATCGCTTTAATGCGGCCGTTCTCTAACATTAATCTCTTTAATTCGGCCCTTCTATAACATTCATCGCTTTAATGCGGCCGTTCTCTAACATTCATCGCTTTAATCCGGCCGTTCTCTAACATTCATCTCTTTAATTCGGCCCTTCTATAACATTCATCGCTTTAATGCGGCCGTTCTCTAACATTCATCTCTTTAATTCGCCCCTCTATACATCCATCGCTTTAATGCGGCCCTTCTTTAACATCCATCGCTTTAATGCGGCCCTTCTATAACATCCATCGCTTTAATGCGGCCCTTCTCTAACACCCATCGCCTTAATGCGGCCCTTCTATAACATCCATCGCTTTAATGCGGCCCTTCTATAACATCCATCGCTTTAATGCGGCCATTCGCTAACATCCATCGCTTTAATGCGGGCCTCTATAACATCTACCGCTTTAATGCGGCCCTTCTCTAACATCCATCGCTTTAATCCGGCCCTTCTATAACATCCATCGCTTTAATGCGGCCCTTCTATAACATTCATCGCTTTAATGCGGCCGTTCTCTAACATTCATCTCTTTAATTCGGCCCTTCTATAACATACATCGCTTTAATGCGGCCGTTTTCTAACATTCATCTCTTTAATTCGGCCCTTCTATAACATTCATCGCTTTAATGCGGCCGTTCTCTAACATTCATCTCTTTAATTCGGCCCTTCTATAACATCCATCGCTTTAATGCGGCCCTTCTTTAACATCCGTCGCTTTAATGCGGGCCTTCTATAACATCCATCGATTTAATGCGGCCCTTCTCTAACACCCATCGCCTTAATGCGGCCCTTCTATAACATCCATCGCTTTAATGCGGCCCTTCTATAACATCCATCGCTTTAATGCGGCCCTTCTTTAACATCCATCGCTTTAATGCGGCCCTTCTATAACATCCATCGCTTTAATCCGGCCCTTCTATAACATCCATCGCTTTAATGCGGCCCTTCTATAACATTCATCGCTTTAATGCGGCCGTTCTCTAACATTCATCTCTTTAATTCGGCCCTTCTATAACATCCATCGCTTTAATGCGGCCCTACTCTAACATTAATCTCTTTTTTTGCTGCCCTTCTAAAACATCCATCGCTTTAATGCGGCCCTTCTATAACATCCATCGCTTTAATGCGGCCCTTCTATAACATCAATCGCTTTAATGCGGCCCTTCTATAACATCCATCGCTTTAATGCGGCCCTTCTCTAACACCCATCGCTTTAATGTGGCCCTTCTATAACATTCATCGCTTTAATGCGGCCCTTCTATAACATTCATCGCTTTAATGCGGCCCTTCTATAACATCCATCGCTTTAATGCGACCCGTCTCTAACATCCAACGCTTTAATGCGGCCCTTCTATAGCTTCCATCGCTTTAATGCGGCCCTTCTATAACATCCACCGCTTTAATGCGGCCCTTCTCTAAAATCCATCGCTTTAATGTGGCCCTTCTATAACATTCATCGCTTTAATGCGGCCCTTCTATAACATCCACCGCTTTAATGCGGACATTGTCTAACATCCATCGCATTAATGCGGCCCTTTCTAACATCCATCGCTTTAATGCGGGCCTCTATAACATCCATCGCTTTAATGCGGCCCTTCTCTAACATCCATCGCTTTAATGCGGCCCTTCTCTAACATTCATCTCTTTAATGCGGCCCTTCTATAACATCCATCGCTTTAATGCGGCCCTTCTATAACATCCACCGCTTTAATGCGGCCCTTCTCTAACATCCATCGCTTTAATCCGGCCGTTCTCTAACATTCATCTCTTTAATTCGGCCCTTCTATAACATTCATCGCTTTAATGCGGCCGTTCTCTAACATTCATCTCTTTAATTCGGCCCTTCTATAACATCCATCGCTTTAATGCGGCCCTTCTTTAACATCCATCGCTTTAATGCGGCCCTTCTATAACATCCATCGCTTTAATGCGGCCCTTCTCTAACACCCATCGCCTTAATGCGGCCCTTATATAACATCCATCGCTTTAATGCGGCCCTTCTATAACATCCATCGCTTTAATGCGGCCATTCGCTAACATCCATCGCTTTAATGTGGGCCTCTATAACATCTACCGCTTTAATGCGGCCCTTCTCTAACATCCATCGCTTTAATGCGGCCCTCTATAACATCCATCGCTTTAATGCGGCCCTTCTCTAACATCCATCGCTTTAATGCGGCCCTTCTCTAACATCCATCTCTTTAATGCGGCCCTTCTATAACACCCATCGCTTTAATGCGGCCCTTCTCTAACATCCATCGCTTTAATGCGGCCCTTCTCTAACATTCATCTCTTTAATGCGGCCCTTCTATAACATCCATCGCTTTAATGCGGCCCTTCTATAACATCCACCGCTTTAATGCGGCCCTTCTCTAACATCCATCGCTTTAATCCGGGCCTTCTATAACATTCATCGCTTTAATGCGTCCCTTCTATAACATTCATCGCTTTAATGCTGCCGTTCTCTAACATTCATCTCTTTAATTCGGCCATTCTATAACATCCATCGCTTTAATGCGGCCCTACTCTAACATTAATCTCTTTTTTTGCTGCCCTTCTAAAACATCCATCGCTTTAATGCGGCCCTTCTATAACATCCATCGCTTTAATGCGGCCCTTCTATAACATCCATCGCTTTAATGTGGCCCTTCTCTAACACCCATCGCCTTAATGCGGCCCTTCTATAACATCCATCGCTTTAATGCGGCCCTTCTTTAACATCCATCGCTTTAATGCGGCCCTTCTATAACATCCATCGCTTTAATGTGGGCCTTCTCTAACACCCATCGCCTTAATGAGGCCCTTCTATAACATCCATCGCTTTAATGCGGCCCTTCTATAACATCCATCGCTTTAATGCGGCCATTCGCTAACATCCATCGCTTTAATGCGGGCCTCTATAACATCTACCGTTTTAATGCGGCCCTTCTCTAACATCCATCGCTTTAATCCGGCCCTTCTATAACATCCATTGCTTTAATGCGGCCCTTCTATAACATTCATCGCTTTAATGCGGCCGTTCTCTAACATTCATCTCTTTAATTCGGCCCTTCTATAACATCCATCGCTTTAATGCGGCCCTACTCTAACATTAATCTCTTTTTTTGCTGCCCTTCTAAAACATCCATCGCTTTAATGCGGCCCTTCTATAACATCCATCGCTTTAATGCGGCCCTTCTATAACATCAATCGCTTTAATGCGGCCCTTCTATAACATCCATCGCTTTAATGCGGCCCTTCTCTAACACCCATCGCTTTAATGTGGCCCTTCTATAACATTCATCGCTTTAATGCGGCCCTTCTATAACATTCATCGCTTTAATGCGGCCCTTCTATAACATCCATCGCTTTAATGCGACCCGTCTCTAACATCCAACGCTTTAATGCGGCCCTTCTATAGCATCCATCGCTTTAATGCGGCCCTTCTATAACATCCACCGCTTTAATGCGGCCCTTCTCTAAAATCCATCGCTTTAATGTGGCCCTTCTATAACATTCATCGCTTTAATGCGGCCCTTCTATAACATTCATCGCTTTAATGCGGCCCTTCTATAACATCCACCGCTTTAATGCGGACATTGTCTAACATCCATCGCATTAATGCGGCCCTTTCTAACATCCATCGCTTTAATGCGGGCCTCTATAACATCCATCGCTTTAATGCGGCCCTTCTCTAACATCCATCGCTTTAATGCGGCCCTTCTCTAACATTCATCTCTTTAATGCGGCCCTTCTATAACATCCATCGCTTTAATGCGGCCCTTCTATAACATCCACCGCTTTAATGCGGCCCTTCTCTAACATCCATCGCTTTAATCCGGCCGTTCTCTAACATTCATCTCTTTAATTCGGCCCTTCTATAACATTCATCGCTTTAATGCGGCCGTTCTCTAACATTCATCTCTTTAATTCGGCCCTTCTATAACATCCATCGCTTTAATGCGGCCCTTCTCTAACATTCATCTCTTTAATGCGGCCCTTCTATAACATCCATCGCTTTAATGCGGCCCTTCTATAACATCCACCGCTTTAATGCGGCCCTTCTCTAACATCCATCGCTTTAATCCGGCCGTTCTCTA
Source organism: Tanypteryx hageni (assembly GCA_028673005.1). Classification (NCBI taxonomy): domain Eukaryota; kingdom Metazoa; phylum Arthropoda; class Insecta; order Odonata; family Petaluridae; genus Tanypteryx; species Tanypteryx hageni. The sequence continues at coordinate 10,132,174 of CM054113.1, read as the reverse complement.
ACATTCATCTCTTTAATTCGGCCCTTCTATAACATTCATCGCTTTAATTCGGCCCTTCTATAACATACATCGCTTTAATGCGGCCCTACTCTAACATTAATCTCTTTAATGATGCCCTTCTAAAACATCCATCGCTTTAATGCGGCCCTTCTTTAACATGCATCGCTTTAATGCGGCCCTTCTATAACATCCATCGCTTTAATGCGGCCCTTCTCTAACACCCATCGCCTTAATGCGGCCCTTCTATAACATCCATCGCTTTAATGCGGCCATTCGCTAACATCTATCGCTTTAATGCGGGCCTCTATAACATCCATCGCTTTAATGCGGCCCTTCTCTAACATCCATCGCTTTAATGCGGCCCTTCTCTAACATTCATCTCTTTAATGCGGCCCTTCTATAACATCCATCGCTTTAATGCGGCCCTTCTATAACATCCACCGCTTTAATGCGGCCCTTCTCTAACATCCATCGCTTTAATCCGGCCCTTCTATAACATTCATCGCTTTAATGCGTCCCTTCTATAACATTCATCGCTTTAATGCGGCCGTTCTCTAACATTCATCTCTTTAATTCGGCCCTTCTATAACATTCATCGCTTTAATGCGGCCGTTCTCTAACATTCATCTCTTTAATGCGGCCCTAATATAACATCCATCGCTTTAATGCGGCCCTTCTCTGACATTCATCTCTTTAATGCGGCCCTTCTATAACATCCACCGCTTTAATGCGGCCCTTCGCTAACATCCATCGCATTAATGCGGCCCTTCTCTAACATTCATCTCTTAAATGCGGCCCTTCTATAACATCCATCGCTTTAATGCGACCCGTCTCTAACATCCAACGCTTTAATGCGGCCATTCTATAGCATCCATCGCTGTAATGCGGCCCTTCTATAACATCCACCGCTTTAATGCGGCCCTTCTCTAACATCCATCGCTTTAATGTGGCCCTTCTATAACATTCATCGCTTTAATGCGGCCCTTCTATAACATTCATCGCTTTAATGCGGCCCTTCTATAACATCCACCGCTTTAATGCGGACCTTGTCTAACATCCATCGCATTAATGCGGCCCTTCTCTAACATCCATCGCTTTAATGCGGCCCTCTATAACATCTACCGCTTTAATGCGGCCCTTCTCTAACATCCATCGCTTTATTGCAGTCCTTCTATAACATCCATCGCTTTAATGCGGCCCTTCTCTAACATCCATCGCTTTAATGCGGCCCTTCTATAACATCCATCGCTTTAATGCGGCCATTCTCTAACATTCATCTCTTTAATGCGGCCCTTCTTTAACATTCGTCTCTTTAATGCGGCCCTTCTCTAACATCCATCGCTTTAATGCGGCCCTTCTCTAACATCCATCGCTTTAATGCGGCCCTCTATAACATCCATCGCTTTAATGCGGCCCTTCCTCTAACATCCATCGCTTTAATGCGGCCCTTCTCTAACATCCATCTCTTTAATGCGGCCCTTCTATAACACCCATCGCTTTAATGCGGCCCTTCTCTAACATCCATCGCTTTAATGCGGCCCTTCTCTAACATTCATCTCTTTAATGCGGCCCTTCTATAACATCCATCGCTTTAATGCGGCCCTTCTATAACATCCACCGCTTTAATGCGGCCCTTCTCTAACATCCATCGCTTTAATCCGGGCCTTCTATAACATTCATCGCTTTAATGCGTCCCTTCTATAACATTCATCGCTTTAATGCTGCCGTTCTCTAACATTCATCTCTTTAATTCGGCCATTCTATAACATCCATCGCTTTAATGCGGCCCTACTCTAACATTAATCTCTTTTTTTGCTGCCCTTCTAAAACATCCATCGCTTTAATGCGGCCCTTCTATAACATCCATCGCTTTAATGCGGCCCTTCTATAACATCCATCGCTTTAATGTGGCCCTTCTCTAACACCCATCGCCTTAATGCGGCCCTTCTATAACATCCATCGCTTTAATGCGGCCCTTCTTTAACATCCATCGCTTTAATGCGGCCCTTCTATAACATCCATCGCTTTAATGTGGGCCTTCTCTAACACCCATCGCCTTAATGAGGCCCTTCTATAACATCCATCGCTTTAATGCGGCCCTTCTATAACATCCATCGCTTTAATGCGGCCATTCGCTAACATCCATCGCTTTAATGCGGGCCTCTATAACATCTACCGTTTTAATGCGGCCCTTCTCTAACATCCATCGCTTTAATCCGGCCCTTCTATAACATCCATCGCTTTAATGCGGCCCTTCTATAACATTCATCGCTTTAATGCGGCCGTTCTCTAACATTCATCTCTTTAATTCGGCCCTTCTATAACATCCATCGCTTTAATGCGGCCCTACTCTAACATTAATCTCTTTTTTTGCTGCCCTTCTAAAACATCCATCGCTTTAATGCGGCCCTTCTATAACATCCATCGCTTTAATGCGGCCCTTCTATAACATCAATCGCTTTAATGCGGCCCTTCTATAACATCCATCGCTTTAATGCGGCCCTTCTCTAACACCCATCGCTTTAATGTGGCCCTTCTATAACATTCATCGCTTTAATGCGGCCCTTCTATAACATTCATCGCTTTAATGCGGCCCTTCTATAACATCCATCGCTTTAATGCGACCCGTCTCTAACATCCAACGCTTTAATGCGGCCCTTCTATAGCTTCCATCGCTTTAATGCGGCCCTTCTATAACATCCACCGCTTTAATGCGGCCCTTCTCTAAAATCCATCGCTTTAATGTGGCCCTTCTATAACATTCATCGCTTTAATGCGGCCCTTCTATAACATCCACCGCTTTAATGCGGACATTGTCTAACATCCATCGCATTAATGCGGCCCTTTCTAACATCCATCGCTTTAATGCGGGCCTCTATAACATCCATCGCTTTAATGCGGCCCTTCTCTAACATCCATCGCTTTAATGCGGCCCTTCTCTAACATTCATCTCTTTAATGCGGCCCTTCTATAACATCCATCGCTTTAATGCGGCCCTTCTATAACATCCACCGCTTTAATGCGGCCCTTCTCTAACATCCATCGCTTTAATCCGGCCGTTCTCTAACATTCATCTCTTTAATTCGGCCCTTCTATAACATTCATCGCTTTAATGCGGCCGTTCTCTAACATTCATCTCTTTAATTCGGCCCTTCTATAACATCCATCGCTTTAATGCGGCCCTTCTTTAACATCCATCGCTTTAATGCGGCCCTTCTATAACATCCATCGCTTTAATGCGGCCCTTCTCTAACACCCATCGCCTTAATGCGGCCCTTATATAACATCCATCGCTTTAATGCGGCCCTTCTATAACATCCATCGCTTTAATGCGGCCATTCGCTAACATCCATCGCTTTAATGTGGGCCTCTATAACATCTACCGCTTTAATGCGGCCCTTCTCTAACATCCATCGCTTTAATCCGGCCCTTCTGTAACATCCATCGCTTTAATGCGGCCCTTCTATAACATTCATCGCTTTAATGCGGCCGTTCTCTAACATTCATCTCTTTAATTCGGCCCTTCTATAACATTCATCGCTTTAATGCGGCCGTTTTCTAACATTCATCTCTTTAATTCGGCCCTTCTATAACATTCATCGCTTTAATGCGGCCGTTCTCTAACATTCATCTCTTTAATTCGGCCCTTCTATAACATCCATCGCTTTAATGCGGCCCTTCTTTAACATCCGTCGCTTTAATGCGGCCCTTCTATAACATCCATCGCTTTAATGCGGCCCTTCTCTAACACCCATCGCCTTAATGCGGCCCTTCTATAACATCCATCGCTTTAATGCGGCCCTTCTATAACATCCATCGCTTTAATGCGGCCCTTCTTTAACATCCATCGCTTTAATGCGGCCCTTCTATAACATCCATCGCTTTAATGTGGGCCTTCTCTAACACCCATCGCCTTAATGCGGCCCTTCTATAACATCCATCGCTTTAATGCGGCCCTTCTATAACATCCATCGCTTTAATGCGGCCATTCGCTAACATCCATCGCTTTAATGCGGGCCTCTATAACATCTACCGTTTTAATGCGGCCCTTCTCTAACATCCATCGCTTTAATCCGGCCCTTCTATAACATCCATCGCTTTAATGCGGCCCTTCTATAACATTCATCGCTTTAATGCGGCCGTTCTCTAACATTCATCTCTTTAATTCGGCCCTTCTATAACATCCATCGCTTTAATGCGGCCCTACTCTAACATTAATCTCTTTAATGCTGCCCTTCTAAAACATCCTTCGCTTTAATGCGGCCCTTCTATAACATCCATCGCTTTAATGCGGCCCTTCTCTAACACCCATCGCCTTAATGCGTCCCTTCTATAACATCCATCGCTTTAATGCGGCCATTCGCTAACATCCATCGCTTTAATGCGGCCCTTCTCTAACATCCATCGCTTTAATGCGGCCCTTCTCTAACATTCATCTCTTTATTGCGGCCCTTCTATAACATCCATCGCTTTAATGCGGCCTTTCTATAACATCCACCGCTTTAATGCGGCCCTTCTCTAACATCCATCGCTTTAATCCGGCCCTTCTATAACATTCATCGCTTTAATGCGTCCCTTCTATAACATTCATTGCTTTAATGCGGCCGTTCTCTAACATTCATCTCTTTAATTCGGCCCTTCTATAACATTCATCGCTTTAATGCGGCCGTTCTCTAACATTCATCTCTTTCATTCGGCCCTTCAATAACATCCATCGCTTTAATGCGGCCCTTCTTTAACATCCATCGCTTTAATGCGGCTCTTCTATAACATCCATCGCTTTAATGCGGCCCTTCTCTAACACCCATCGCCTTAATGCGGCCCTTCTATAACATCCAACTCTTAAATGCGGCCCTTCTATAACATCCATCGCTTTAATGCGTCCATTCGCTAAAATCCATCGCTTTAATGCGGGCCTCTATAACATCCACCGCTTTAATGCGGCCCTTCTCTAACATCCATCGCTTTAATCCGGCCCTTCTATAACATCCATCGCTTTAATGCGGCCCTTCTATAACATTCATCTCTTTAATTCGGCCCTTCTATAACATACATCGCTTTAATGCGGCCCTACTCTAACATTAATCTCTTTAATGATGCCCTTCTAAAACATCCATCGCTTTAATGCGGCCCTTCTTTAACATGCATCGCTTTAATGCGGCCCTTCTATAACATCCATCGCTTTAATGCGGCCCTTCTCTAACATCCATCGCTTTAATGCGGCCCTTCTCTAACATTCATCTCTTTAATGCGGCCCTTCTATAACATCCATCGCTTTAATGCGGCCCTTCAATAACATCCACCGCTTTAATGCGGCCCTTCTCTAACATCCATCGCTTTAATCCGGCCCTTCTATAACATTCATCGCTTTAATGCGTCCCTTCTATAACATTCATCGCTTTAATGCGGCCGTTCTCTAACATTCATCTCTTTAATTCGGCCCTTCTATAACATTCATCGCTTTAATGCGGCCGTTCTCTAACATTCATCTCTTTAATTCGGCCCTTCTATAACATCCATCGCTTTAATGCGGCCCTTCTTTAACATCCATCGCTTTAATGCGGCCCTTCTATAACATCCATCGCTTTAATGCGGCCCTTCTCTAACACCCATCGCCTTAATGCGGCCCTTCTATAACATCCATCGCTTTAATGCGGCCCTTCTATAACATCCATCGCTTTAATGCGGCCATTCGCTAACATCCATCGCTTTAATGCGGGCCTCTATAACATCTACCGCTTTAATGCGGCCCTTCTCTAACATCCATCGCTTTAATCCGGCCCTTCTATAACATCCATCGCTTTAATGCGGCCCTTCTATAACATTCATCGCTTTAATGCGGCCGTTCTCTAACATTCATCTCTTTAATTCGGCCCTTCTATAACATTCATCGCTTTAATACGGCCGTTTTCTAACATTCATCTCTTTAATTCGGCCCTTCTATAACATTCATCGCTTTAATGCGGCCCTTCTCTAACACTCATCTCTATAATGCGGCCCTTCTATAACATCCATCGCTTTAATGCGGCCCTTCTATAACATCCACCGCTTTAATGCGGCCCTTCTCTAACATCCATCGCTTTAATCCGGCCCTTCTATAACATTCATCGCTTTAATGCGTCCCTTCTATAACATTCATCGCTTTAATGCGGCCGTTCTCTAACATTCATCTCTTTAATTCGGCCCTTCTATAACATTCATCGCTTTAATGCGGCCGTTCTCTAACATTCATCTCTTTAATTCGGCCCTTCTATAACATCCATCGCTTTAATGCGGCTCTTCTATAACATCCATCGCTTTAACGCGGCCCTTCTCTAACACCCATCGCCTTAATGCGGCCCTTCTATAACATCCATCGCTTTAATGCGGCCCTTCTTTAACATCCATCGCTTTAATGCGGCCCTTCTATAACATCCATCGCTTTAATGCGGCCCTTCTCTAACACCCATCGCCTTAATGCGGCCCTTCTATAACATCCATCGCTTTAATGCGGCCCTTCTATAACATCCATCGCTTTAATGCGGCCATTCGCTAACATCCATCGCTTTAATGCGGCCCTTCTCTAACATCCATCGCTTTAATCCGGCCATTCTATAACATCCATCGCTTTAATGCGGCCCTTCTATAACATTCATCGCTTTAATGCGGCCGTTCTCTAACATTCATCTCTTTAATTCGGCCATTCTATAACATCCATCGCTTTAATGCGGCCCTACTCTAACATTAATCTCTTTAATGCTGCCCTTCTAAAACATCCATCGCTTTAATGCGGCCCTTCTTTAACATCCATCGCTTTAATACGGCCCTTCTCTAACACCCATCGCCTTAATGCGGCCCTTCTATAACATCCATCGCTTTAATGCGGCCATTCGCTAACATCCATCGCTTTAATGCGGGCCTCTATAACATCCATCGCTTTAATGCGGCCCTTCTCTAACATCCATCGCTTTAATGCGGCCCTTCTCTAACATTCATCTCTTTAATGCGGCCCTTCTATAACATCCATCGCTTTAATGCGGCCCTTCTATAACATCCACCGCTTTAATGCGGCCCTTCTCTAACATCCATCGCTTTAATCCGGCCCTTCTATAACATTCATCGCTTTAATGCGTCCCTTCTATAACATTCATCGCTTTAATGCGGCCGTTCTCTAACATTCATCTCTTTAATTCGGCCCTTCTATAACATTCATCGCTTTAATGCGGCCGTTCTCTAATATTCATCTCTTTAATGCGGCCCTAATATAACATCCATCGCTTTAATGCGGCCCTTCTCTGACATTCATCTCTTTAATGCGGCCCTTCTATAACATCCATCGCTTTAATGCGGGCCTCTATAACATCCATCGCTTTAATGCGGCCCTTCTCTAACATCCATCGCTTTAATGCGGCCCTTCTCTAACATTCATCTCTTTAATGCGGCCCTTCTATAACATCCATCGCTTTAATGCGGCCCTTCTATAACATCCACCGCTTTAATGCGGCCCTTCTCTAACATCCATCGCTTTAATCCGGCCCTTCTATAACATTCATCGCTTTAATGCGTCCCTTCTATAACATTCATCGCTTTAATGCGGCCGTTCTCTAACATTCATCTCTTTAATTCGGCCCTTCTATAACATTCATCGCTTTAATGCGGCCGTTCTCTAATATTCATCTCTTTAATGCGGCCCTAATATAACATCCATCGCTTTAATGCGGCCCTTCTCTGACATTCATCTCTTTAATGCGGCCCTTCTATAACATCCACCGCTTTAATGCGGTCCTTCGCTAACATCCATCGCATTAATGCGGCACTTCTCTAACATCCATCTCTTTAATGCGGCCCTTCTATAACATCCATCGCTTTAATGCGACCCGTCTCTAACATCCATCGCTTTAATGCGGCCCTTCTATAGCATCCATCGCTTTAATGCGGCCCTTCTATAACATCCACCGCTTTAATGCGGCCCTTCTCTAACATCCATCGCTTTAATGTGGCCCTTCTATAACATTCATCGCTTTAATGCGGCCCTTCTATAACATTCATCGCTTTAATGCGGCCCTTCTATAACATCCACCGCTTTAATGCGGACCTTGTCTAACATCCATCGCATTAATGCGGCCCTTCTCTAACATCCATCGCTTTAATGCGGCCCTCTATAACATCTACCGCTTTAATGCGGCCCTTCTCTAACATCCATCGCTTTATTGCAGTCCTTCTATAACATCCATCGCTTTAATGCGGCCCTTCTCTAACATCCATCGCTTTAATGCGGCCCTTCTATAACATCCATCGCTTTAATGCGGCCATTCTCTAACATTCATCTCTTTAATGCGGCCCTTCTTTAACATTCGTCTCTTTAATGCGGCCCTTCTCTAACATCCATCGCTTTAATGCGGCCCTTCTCTAACATCCATCGCTTTAATGCGGCCCTCTATAACATCCATCGCTTTAATGCGGCCCTTCTCTAACATCCATCGCTTTAATGCGGCCCTTCTCTAACATCCATCTCTTTAATGCGGCCCTTCTATAACATCCATCGCTTTAATGCGGCCCTTCTCTAACATCCATCGCTTTAATGCGGCCCTTCTCTAACATTCATCTCTTTAATGCGGCCCTTCTATAACATCCATCGCTTTAATGCGGCCCTTCTATAACATCCACCGCTTTAATGCGGCCCTTCTCTAACATCCATCGCTTTAATCCGGCCCTTCTATAACATTCATCGCTTTAATGCGTCCCTTCTATAACATTCATCGCTTTAATGCGGCCGTTCTCTAACATTCATCTCTTTAATTCGGCCATTCTATAACATCCATCGCTTTAATGCGGCCCTATTCTAACATTAATCTCTTTAATGCTGCCCTTCTAAAACATCCATCGCTTTAATGCGGCCCTTCTATAACATCCATCGCTTTAATGCGGCCCTTCTATAACATCCATCGCTTTAATGTGGCCCTTCTCTAACACCCATCGCCTTAATGCGGCCCTTCTATAACATCCATCGCTTTAATGCGGCCCTTCTTTAACATCCATCGCTTTAATGCGGCCCTTCTATAACATCCATCGCTTTAATGTGGGCCTTCTCTAACACCCATCGCCTTAATGCGGCCCTTCTATAACATCCATCGCTTTAATGCGGCCCTTCTATAACATCCATCGCTTTAATGCGGCCATTCGCTAACATCCATCGCTTTAATGCGGGCCTCTATAACATCTACCGTTTTAATGCGGCCCTTCTCTAACATCCATCGCTTTAATCCGGCCCTTCTATAACATCCATCGCTTTAATGCGGCCCTTCTATAACATTCATCGCTTTAATGCGGCCGTTCTCTAACATTCATCTCTTTAATTCGGCCCTTCTATAACATCCATCGCTTTAATGCGGCCCTACTCTAACATTAATCTCTTTAATGCTGCCCTTCTAAAACATCCATCGCTTTAATGCGGCCCTTCTTTAACATCCATCGCTTTAATGCGGCCCTTCTATAACATCCATCGCTTTAATGCGGCCCTTCTCTAACACCCATCGCCTTAATGCGGCCCTTTTATAACATCCATCGCTTTAATGCGGCCATTCGCTAACATCCATCGCTTTAATGCGGCCCTTCTCTAACATCCAATGCTTTAATGCGGCCCTTCTCTAACATTCATCTCTTTAATGCGGCCCTAATATAACATCCATCGCTTTAATGCGGCCCTTCTCTGACATTCATCTCTTTAATGCGGCCCTTCTATAACATCCACCGCTTTAATGCGGCCCTTCGCTAACATCCATCGCATTAATGCGGCCCTTCTCTAACATCCATCTCTTTAATGCGGCCCTTCTATAACATCCATCGCTTTAATGCGACCCGTCTCTAACATCCATCGCTTTAATGCGGCCCTTCAATAGCATCCATCGCTTTAATGCGGCCCTTCTATAACATCCACCGCTTTAATGCGGCCCTTCTCTAACATCCATCGCTTTAATGTGGCCCTTCTATAACATTCATCGCTTTAATGCGGCCCTTCTATAACATTCATCGCTTTAATGCGGCCCTTCTATAACATCCAACGCTTTAATGCGACCCGTCTCTAACATCCAACGCTTTAATGCGGCCCTTCTATAGCATCCATCGCTTTAATGCGGCCCTTCTATAACATCCACCGCTTTAATGCGGCCCTTCTCTAACATCCATCGCTTTAATGTGGCCCTTCTATAACATTCATCGCTTTAATGCGGCCCTTCTATAACATTCATCGCTTTAATGCGGCCCTTCTATAACATCCACCGCTTTAATGCGGACATTGTCTAACATCCATCGCATTAATGCGGCCCTTTCTAACATCCATCGCTTTAATGCGGCCCTTTCTAACATCCATCGCTTTAATGCGGCCCTCTATAACATCTACCGCTTTTATGCGGCCCTTCTCTAACATCCATCGCTTTATTGCAGTCCTTCTATAACATCCATCGCTTTAATGCGGCCCTTCTCTAACATCCATCGCTTTAATGCTGCCCTTCTATAACATCCATCGCTTTAATGCGGCCATTCTCTAACATTCATCTCTTTAATGCGGCCCTTCTTTAACATTCGTCTCTTTAATGCGGCCCTTCTCTAACATCCATCGCTTTAATGCGGCCCTTCTCTAACATCCATCGCTTTAATGCGGCCCTCTATAACATCCATCGCTTTAATGCGGCCCTTCTCTAACATCCATCGCTTTAATGCGGCCCTTCTCTAACATCCATCTCTTTAATGCGGCCCTTCTATAACATCCATCGCTTTAATGCGGCCCTTCTCTAACATCCATCGCTTTAATGCGGTCCTTCTCTAACATTCATCTCTTTAATGCGGCCCTTCTATAACATCCATCGCTTTAATGCGGCCCTTCTATAACATCCACCGCTTTAATGCGGCCCTTCTCTAACATCCATCGCTTTAATCCGGCCCTTCTATAACATTCATCGCTTTAATGCGGCCGTTCTCTAACATTCATCTCTTTAATTCGGCCATTCTATAACATCCATCGCTTTAATGCGGCCCTACTCTAACATTAATCTCTTTAATGCTGCCCTTCTAAAACATCCATCGCTTTAATGCGGCCCTTCTTTAACATCCATCGCTTTAATGCGGCCCTTCTATAACATCCATCGCTTTAATGTGGCCCTTCTCTAACACCCATCGCCTTAATGCGGCCCTTCTATAACATCCATCGCTTTAATGCGGCCGTTCTTTAACATCCATCGCTTTAATGCGGCCCTTCTATAACATCCATCGCTTTAATGTGGGCCTTCTCTAACACCCATCGCCTTAATGCGGCCCTTCTATAACATCCATCGCTTTAATGCGGCCCTTCTATAACATCCATCGCTTTAATGCGGCCATTCGCTAACATCCATCGCTTTAATGCGGGCCTCTATAACATCTACCGTTTTAATGCGGTACTTCTTTAACATCCATCGCTTTAATCCGGCCCTTCTATAACATCCATCGCTTTAATGCGGCCTTTCTATAACATTCATCGCTTTAATGCGGCCGTTCTCTAACATTCATCTCTTTAATTCGGCCCTTCTATAACATCCATCGCTTTAATGCGGCCCTACTCTGACATTAATCTCTTTAATGCTGCCCTTCTAAAACATCCATCGCTTTAATGCGGCCCTTCTTTAACATCCATCGCTTTAATGCGGCCCTTCTATAACATCCATCGCTTTAATGCGGCCCTTCTCTAACACCCATCGCCTTAATGCGGCCCTTCTATAACATCCATCGCTTTAATGCGGCCATTCGCTAACATCCATCGCTTTAATGCGGCCCTTCTCTAACATCCATCGCTTTAATGCGGCCCTTCTCTAACATTCATCTCTTTATTGCGGCCCTTCTATAACATCCATCGCTTTAATGCGGCCCTTCTATAACATCCACCGCTTTAATGCGGCCCTTCTCTAACATCCATCGCTTTAATCCGGCCCTTCTATAACATTCATCGCTTTAATGCGTCCCTTCTATAACATTCATCGCTTTAATGCGGCCGTTCTCTAACATTCATCTCTTTAATTTGGCCCTTCTATAACATTCATCGCTTTAATGCGGCCGTTCTCTAACATTCATCTCTTTCATTCGGCCCTTCAATAACATCCATCGCTTTAATGCGGCCCTTCTTTAACATCCATCGCTTTAATGCGGCCCTTCTATAACATCCATCGCTTTAATGCGGCCCTTCTCTAACACCCATCGCCTTAATGCGGCCCTTCTATAACATCCAACTCTTTAATGCGGCCCTTCTATAACATCCATCGCTTTAATGCGTCCATTCGCTAACATCCATCGCTTTAATGCGGGCCTCTATAACATCCACCGCTTTAATGCGGCCCTTCTCTAACATCCATCGCTTTAATCCGGCCCTTCTATAACATCCATCGCTTTAATGCGGCCCTTCTATAACATTCATCTCTTTAATTCGGCCCTTCTATAACATCCATCGCTTTAATGCGGCCCTACTCTAACATTAATCTCTTTAATACTGCCCTTCTAAAACATCCATCGCTTTAATGCGGCCCTTCTTTAGCATGCATCGCTTTAATGCGGCCCTTCTATAACATCCATCGCTTTAATGCGGCCCTTCTCTAACACCCATCGCCTTAATGCGGCCCTTCTATAACATCCATCGCTTTAATGCGGCCATTCGCTAACATCCATCGCTTTAATGCGGGCCTCTATAACATCCATCGCTTTAATGCGGCCCTTCTCTAACATCCATCGCTTTAATGCGGACCTTCTCTAACATTCATCTCTTTAATGCGGCCCTTCTATAACATCCATCGCTTTAATGCGGCCCTTCTATAACATCCACCGCTTTAATGCGGCCCTTCTCTAACATCCATCGCTTTAATCCGGCCGTTCTCTAACATTCATCTCTTTAATTCGGCCCTTCTATAACATTCATCGCTTTAATGCGGCCGTTCTCTAACATTCATCTCTTTAATTCGGCCCTTCTATAACATCCATCGCTTTAATGCGGCCCTTCTTTAACATCCATCGCTTTAATGCGGCCCTTCTATAACATCCATCGCTTTAATGCGGCCCTTCTCTAACACCCATCGCCTTAATGCGGCCCTTCTATAACATCCATCGCTTTAATGCGGCCCTTCTATAACATCCATCGCTTTAATGCGGCCATTCGCTAACATCCATCGCTTTAATGCGGGCCTCTATAACATCTACCGCTTTAATGCGGCCCTTCTCTAACATCCATCGCTTTAATCCGGCCCTTCTATAACATCTATCGCTTTAATGCGGCCCTTCTATAACATTCATCGCTTTAATGCGGCCGTTCTCTAACATTCATCTCTTTAATTCGGCCCTTCTATAACATTCATCGCTTTAATGCGGCCGTTTTCTAACATTCATCTCTTTAATTCGGCCCTTCTATAACATTCATCGCTTTAATGCGGCCGTTCTCTAACATTCATCTCTTTAATTCGGCCCTTCTATAACATCCATCGCTTTAATGCGGCCCTTCTTTAACATCCGTCGCTTTAATGCGGCCCTTCTATAACATCCATCGCTTTAATGCGGCCCTTCTCTAACACCCATCGCCTTAATGCGGCCCTTCTATAACATCCATCGCTTTAATGCGGCCCTTCTATAACATCCATCGCTTTAATGCGGCCCTTCTTTAACATCCATCGCTTTAATGCGGCCCTTCTATAACATCCATCGCTTTAATGTGGGCCTTCTCTAACACCCATCGCCTTAATGCGGCCCTTCTATAACATCCATCGCTTTAATGCGGCCCTTCTATAACATCCATCGCTTTAATGCGGCCATTCGCTAACATCCATCGCTTTAATGCGGGCCTCTATAACATCTACCGTTTTAATGCGGCCCTTCTCTAACATCCATCGCTTTAATCCGGCCCTTCTATAACATCCATCGCTTTAATGCGGCCCTTCTATAACATTCATCGCTTTAATGCGGCCGTTCTCTAACATTCATCTCTTTAATTCGGCCCTTCTATAACATCCATCGCTTTAATGCGGCCCTACTCTAACATTAATCTCTTTAATGCTGCCCTTCTAAAACATCCATCGCTTTAATGCGGCCCTTCTATAACATCCATCGCTTTAATGCGGCCCTTCTCTAACACCCATCGCCTTAATGCGGCCCTTCTATAACATCCATCGCTTTAATGCGGCCATTCGCTAACATCCATCGCTTTAATGCGGCCCTTCTCTAACATCCATCGCTTTAATGCGGCCCTTCTCTAACATTCATCGCTTTAATGCGTCCCTTCTATAACATTCATTGCTTTAATGCGGCCGTTCTCTAACATTCATCTCTTTAATTCGGCCCTTCTATAACATTCATCGCTTTAATGCGGCCGTTCTCTAACATTCATCTCTTTCATTCGGCCCTTCAATAACATCCATCGCTTTAATGCGGCCCTTCTTTAACATCCATCGCTTTAATGCGGCCCTTCTATAACATCCATCGCTTTAATGCGGCCCTTCTCTAACACCCATCGCCTTAATGCGGCCCTTCTATAACATCCAACTCTTAAATGCGGCCCTTCTATAACATCCATCGCTTTAATGCGTCCATTCGCTAACATCCATCGCTTTAATGCGGGCCTCTATAACATCCATCGCTTTAATGCGGCCCTTCTTTAACATGCATCGCTTTAATGCGGCCCTTCTATAACATCCATCGCTTTAATGCGGCCCTTCTCTAACACCCATCGCCTTAATGCGGCCCTTCTATAACATCCATCGCTTTAATGCGGCCATTCGCTAACATCCATCGCTTTAATGCGGGCCTCTATAACATCCATCGCTTTAATGCGGCCCTTCTCTAACATCCATCGCTTTAATGCGGCCCTTCTCTAACATTCATCTCTTTAATGCGGCCCTTCTATAACATCCATCGCTTTAATGCGGCCCTTCTATAACATCCACCGCTTTAATGCGGCCCTTCTCTAACATCCATCGCTTTAATCCGGCCCTTCTATAACATTCATCGCTATAATGCGTCCCTTCTATAACATTCATCGCTTTAATGCGGCCGTTCTCTAACATTAATCTCTTTAATTCGGCCCTTCTATAACATTCATCGCTTTAATGCGGCCGTTCTCTAACATTCATCGCTTTAATCCGGCCGTTCTCTAACATTCATCTCTTTAATTCGGCCCTTCTATAACATTCATCGCTTTAATGCGGCCGTTCTCTAACATTCATCTCTTTAATTCGCCCCTCTATACATCCATCGCTTTAATGCGGCCCTTCTTTAACATCCATCGCTTTAATGCGGCCCTTCTATAACATCCATCGCTTTAATGCGGCCCTTCTCTAACACCCATCGCCTTAATGCGGCCCTTCTATAACATCCATCGCTTTAATGCGGCCCTTCTATAACATCCATCGCTTTAATGCGGCCATTCGCTAACATCCATCGCTTTAATGCGGGCCTCTATAACATCTACCGCTTTAATGCGGCCCTTCTCTAACATCCATCGCTTTAATCCGGCCCTTCTATAACATCCATCGCTTTAATGCGGCCCTTCTATAACATTCATCGCTTTAATGCGGCCGTTCTCTAACATTCATCTCTTTAATTCGGCCCTTCTATAACATACATCGCTTTAATGCGGCCGTTTTCTAACATTCATCTCTTTAATTCGGCCCTTCTATAACATTCATCGCTTTAATGCGGCCGTTCTCTAACATTCATCTCTTTAATTCGGCCCTTCTATAACATCCATCGCTTTAATGCGGCCCTTCTTTAACATCCGTCGCTTTAATGCGGGCCTTCTATAACATCCATCGATTTAATGCGGCCCTTCTCTAACACCCATCGCCTTAATGCGGCCCTTCTATAACATCCATCGCTTTAATGCGGCCCTTCTATAACATCCATCGCTTTAATGCGGCCCTTCTTTAACATCCATCGCTTTAATGCGGCCCTTCTATAACATCCATCGCTTTAATGTGGGCCTTCTCTAACACCCATCGCCTTAATGCGGCCCTTCTATAACATCCATCGCTTTAATGCGGCCCTTCTATAACATCCATCGCTTTAATGCGGCCATTCGCTAACATCCATCGCTTTAATGCGGGCCTCTATAACATCTACCGTTTTAATGCGGCCCTTCTCTAACATCCATCGCTTTAATGCGGCCCTTCTATAACATTCATCGCTTTAATGCGACCGTTCTCTAACATTCATCTCTTTAATTCGGCCCTTCTATAACATCCATCGCTTTAATGCGGCCCTACTCTAACATTAATCTCTTTAATGCTGCCCTTCTAAAACATCCATCGCTTTAATGCGGCCCTTCTATAACATCCATCGCTTTAATGCGGCCCTTCTCTAACACCCATCGCCTTAATGCGGCCCTTCTATAACATCCATCGCTTTAATGCGGCCATTCGCTAACATCCATCGCTTTAATGCGGCCCTTCTCTAACATCCATCGCTTTAATGCGGCCCTTCTCTAACATTCATCTCTTTAATGCGGCCCTTCTATAACATCCATCGCTTTAATGCGGCCCTTCTATAACATCCACCGCTTTAATGCGGCCCTTCTCTAACATCCATCGCTTTAATCCGGCCCTTCTATAACATTCATCGCTTTAATGCGTCCCTTCTATAACATTCATCGCTTTAATGCGGCCGTTCTCTAACATTCATCTCTTTAATTCGGCCCTTCTATAACATCCATCGCTTTAATGCGGCCCTACTCTAACATTAATCTCTTTTTTTGCTGTCCTTCTAAAACATCCATCGCTTTAATGCGGCCCTTCTATAACATCCATCGCTTTAATGCGGCCCTTCTATAACATCAATCGCTTTAATGCGGCCCTTCTATAACATCCATCGCTTTAATGCGGCCCTTCTCTAACACCCATCGCTTTAATGTGGCCCTTCTATAACATTCATCGCTTTAATGCGGCCCTTCTATAACATTCATCGCTTTAATGCGGCCCTTCTATAACATCCATCGCTTTAATGCGACCCGTCTCTAACATCCAACGCTTTAATGCGGCCCTTCTATAGCTTCCATCGCTTTAATGCGGCCCTTCTATAACATCCACCGCTTTAATGCGGCCCTTCTCTAAAATCCATCGCTTTAATGTGGCCCTTCTATAACATTCATCGCTTTAATGCGGCCCTTCTATAACATCCACCGCTTTAATGCGGACATTGTCTAACATCCATCGCATTAATGCGGCCCTTTCTAACATCCATCGCTTTAATGCGGGCCTCTATAACATCCATCGCTTTAATGCGGCCCTTCTCTAACATCCATCGCTTTAATGCGGCCCTTCTCTAACATTCATCTCTTTAATGCGGCCCTTCTATAACATCCATCGCTTTAATGCGGCCCTTCTATAACATCCACCGCTTTAATGCGGCCCTTCTCTAACATCCATCGCTTTAATCCGGCCGTTCTCTAACATTCATCTCTTTAATTCGGCCCTTCTATAACATTCATCGCTTTAATGCGGCCGTTCTCTAACATTCATCTCTTTAATTCGGCCCTTCTATAACATCCATCGCTTTAATGCGGCCCTTCTTTAACATCCATCGCTTTAATGCGGCCCTTCTATAACATCCATCGCTTTAATGCGGCCCTTCTCTAACACCCATCGCCTTAATGCGGCCCTTATATAACATCCATCGCTTTAATGCGGCCCTTCTATAACATCCATCGCTTTAATGCGGCCATTCGCTAACATCCATCGCTTTAATGTGGGCCTCTATAACATCTACCGCTTTAATGCGGCCCTTCTCTAACATCCATCGCTTTAATCCGGCCCTTCTGTAACATCCATCGCTTTAATGCGGCCCTTCTATAACATTCATCGCTTTAATGCGGCCGTTCTCTAACATTCATCTCTTTAATTCGGCCCTTCTATAACATTCATCGCTTTAATGCGGCCGTTTTCTAACATTCATCTCTTTAATTCGGCCCTTCTATAACATTCATCGCTTTAATGCGGCCGTTCTCTAACATTCATCTCTTTAATTCGGCCCTTCTATAACATCCATCGCTTTAATGCGGCCCTTCTTTAACATCCGTCGCTTTAATGCGGCCCTTCTATAACATCCATCGCTTTAATGCGGCCCTTCTCTAACACCCATCGCCTTAATGCGGCCCTTCTATAACATCCATCGCTTTAATGCGGCCCTTCTATAACATCCATCGCTTTAATGCGGCCCTTCTTTAACATCCATCGCTTTAATGCGGCCCTTGTATAACATCCATCGCTTTAATGTGGGCCTTCTCTAACACCCATCGCCTTAATGCGGCCCTTCTATAACATCCATCGCTTTAATGCGGCCCTTCTATAACATCCATCGCTTTAATGCGGCCATTCGCTAACATCCATCGCTTTAATGCGGGCCTCTATAACATCTACCGTTTTAATGCGGCCCTTCTCTAACATCCATCGCTTTAATCCGGCCCTTCTATAACATCCATCGCTTTAATGCGGCCCTTCTATAACATTCATCGCTTTAATGCGGCCGTTCTCTAACATTCATCTCTTTAATTCGGCCCTTCTATAACATCCATCGCTTTAATGCGGCCCTACTCTAACATTAATCTCTTTAATGCTGCCCTTCTAAAACATCCTTCGCTTTAATGCGGCCCTTCTATAACATCCATCGCTTTAATGCGGCCCTTCTCTAACACCCATCGCCTTAATGCGTCCCTTCTATAACATCCATCGCTTTAATGCGGCCATTCGCTAACATCCATCGCTTTAATGCGGCCCTTCTCTAACATCCATCGCTTTAATGCGGCCCTTCTCTAACATTCATCTCTTTATTGCGGCCCTTCTATAACATCCATCGCTTTAATGCGGCCTTTCTATAACATCCACCGCTTTAATGCGGCCCTTCTCTAACATCCATCGCTTTAATCCGGCCCTTCTATAACATTCATCGCTTTAATGCGTCCCTTCTATAACATTCATTGCTTTAATGCGGCCGTTCTCTAACATTCATCTCTTTAATTCGGCCCTTCTATAACATTCATCGCTTTAATGCGGCCGTTCTCTAACATTCATCTCTTTCATTCGGCCCTTCAATAACATCCATCGCTTTAATGCGGCCCTTCTTTAACATCCATCGCTTTAATGCGGCCCTTCTATAACATCCATCGCTTTAATGCGGCCCTTCTCTAACACCCATCGCCTTAATGCGGCCCTTCTATAACATCCAACTCTTAAATGCGGCCCTTCTATAACATCCATCGCTTTAATGCGTCCATTCGCTAAAATCCATCGCTTTAATGCGGGCCTCTATAACATCCACCGCTTTAATGCGGCCCTTCTCTAACATCCATCGCTTTAATCCGGCCCTTCTATAACATCCATCGCTTTAATGCGGCCCTTCTATAACATTCATCTCTTTAATTCGGCCCTTCTATAACATACATCGCTTTAATGCGGCCCTACTCTAACATTAATCTCTTTAATGATGCCCTTCTAAAACATCCATCGCTTTAATGCGGCCCTTCTTTAACATGCATCGCTTTAATGCGGCCCTTCTATAACATCCATCGCTTTAATGCGGCCCTTCTCTAACATCCATCGCTTTAATGCGGCCCTTCTCTAACATTCATCTCTTTAATGCGGCCCTTCTATAACATCTATCGCTTTAATGCGGCCCTTCAATAACATCCACCGCTTTAATGCGGCCCTTCTCTAACATCCATCGCTTTAATCCGGCCCTTCTATAACATTCATCGCTTTAATGCGTCCCTTCTATAACATTCATCGCTTTAATGCGGCCATTCGCTAACATCCATCGCTTTAATGCGGGCCTCTATAACATCCACCGCTTTAATGCGGCCCTTCTCTAACATCCATCGCTTTAATCCGGCCATTCTATAACATCCATCGCTTTAATGCGGCCCTTCTATAACATTCATCGCTTTAATGCGGCCGTTCTCTAACATTCATCTCTTTAATTCGGCCATTCTATAACATCCATCGCTTTAATGCGGCCCTACTCTAACATTAATCTCTTTAATGCTGCCCTTCTAAAACATCCATCGCTTTAATGCGGCCCTTCTTTAACATCCATCGCTTTAATACGGCCCTTCTCTAACACCCATCGCCTTAATGCGGCCCTTCTATAACATCCATCGCTTTAATGCGGCCATTCGCTAACATCCATCGCTTTAATGCGGGCCTCTATAACATCCATCGCTTTAATGCGGCCCTTCTCTAACATCCATCGCTTTAATGCGGCCCTTCTCTAACATTCATCTCTTTAATGCGGCCCTTCTATAACATCCATCGCTTTAATGCGGCCCTTCTATAACATCCACCGCTTTAATGCGGCCCTTCTCTAACATCCATCGCTTTAATCCGGCCCTTCTATAACATTCATCGCTTTAATGCGTCCCTTCTATAACATTCATCGCTTTAATGCGGCCGTTCTCTAACATTCATCTCTTTAATTCGGCCCTTCTATAACATTCATCGCTTTAATGCGGCCGTTCTCTAATATTCATCTCTTTAATGCGGCCCTAATATAACATCCATCGCTTTAATGCGGCCCTTCTCTGACATTCATCTCTTTAATGCGGCCCTTCTATAACATCCACCGCTTTAATGCGGTCCTTCGCTAACATCCATCGCATTAATGCGGCCCTTCTCTAACATCCATCTCTTTAATGCGGCCCTTCTATAACATCCATCGCTTTAATGCGACCCGTCTCTAACATCCATCGCTTTAATGCGGCCCTTCTATAGCATCCATCGCTTTAATGCGGCCCTTCTATAACATCCACCGCTTTAATGCGGCCCTTCTCTAACATCCATCGCTTTAATGTGGCCCTTCTATAACATTCATCGCTTTAATGCGGCCCTTCTATAACATTCATCGCTTTAATGCGGCCCTTCTATAACATCCACCGCTTTAATGCGGACCTTGTCTAACATCCATCGCATTAATGCGGCCCTTCTCTAACATCCATCGCTTTAATGCGGCCCTCTATAACATCTACCGCTTTAATGCGGCCCTTCTCTAACATCCATCGCTTTATTGCAGTCCTTCTATAACATCCATCGCTTTAATACGGCCCTTCTCTAACATCCATCGCTTTAATGCGGCCCTTCTATAACATCCATCGCTTTAATGCGGCCATTCTCTAACATTCATCTCTTTAATGCGGCCCTTCTTTAACATTCGTCTCTTTAATGCGGCCCTTCTCTAACATCCATCGCTTTAATGCGGCCCTTCTCTAACATCCATCGCTTTAATGCGGCCCTCTATAACATCCATCGCTTTAATGCGGCCCTTCTCTAACATCCATCGCTTTAATGCGGCCCTTCTCTAACATCCATCTCTTTAATGCGGCCCTTCTATAACATCCATCGCTTTAATGCGGCCCTTCTCTAACATCCATCGCTTTAATGCGGCCCTTCTCTAACATTCATCTCTTTAATGCGGCCCTTCTATAACATCCATCGCTTTAATGCGGCCCTTCTATAACATCCACCGCTTTAATGCGGCCCTTCTCTAACATCCATCGCTTTAATCCGGCCCTTCTATAACATTCATCGCTTTAATGCGTCCCTTCTATAACATTCATCGCTTTAATGCGGCCGTTCTCTAACATTCATCTCTTTAATTCGGCCATTCTATAACATCCATCGCTTTAATGCGGCCCTATTCTAACATTAATCTCTTTAATGCTGCCCTTCTAAAACATCCATCGCTTTAATGCGGCCCTTCTATAACATCCATCGCTTTAATGCGGCCCTTCTATAACATCCATCGCTTTAATGTGGCCCTTCTCTAACACCCATCGCCTTAATGCGGCCCTTCTATAACATCCATCGCTTTAATGCGGCCCTTCTTTAACATCCATCGCTTTAATGCGGCCCTTCTATAACATCCATCGCTTTAATGTGGGCCTTCTCTAACACCCATCGCCTTAATGCGGCCCTTCTATAACATCCATCGCTTTAATGCGGCCCTTCTATAACATCCATCGCTTTAATGCGGCCATTCGCTAACATCCATCGCTTTAATGCGGGCCTCTATAACATCTACCGTTTTAATGCGGCCCTTCTCTAACATCCATCGCTTTAATCCGGCCCTTCTATAACATCCATCGCTTTAATGCGGCCCTTCTATAACATTCATCGCTTTAATGCGGCCGTTCTCTAACATTCATCTCTTTAATTCGGCCCTTCTATAACATCCATCGCTTTAATGCGGCCCTACTCTAACATTAATCTCTTTAATGCTGCCCTTCTAAAACATCCATCGCTTTAATGCGGCCCTTCTCTAACACCCATCGCCTTAATGCGGCCCTTTTATAACATCCATCGCTTTAATGCGGCCATTCGCTAACATCCATCGCTTTAATGCGGCCCTTCTCTAACATCCAATGCTTTAATGCGGCCCTTCTCTAACATTCATCTCTTTAATGCGGCCCTAATATAACATCCATCGCTTTAATGCGGCCCTTCTCTGACATTCATCTCTTTAATGCGGCCCTTCTATAACATCCACCGCTTTAATGCGGCCCTTCGCTAACATCCATCGCATTAATGCGGCCCTTCTCTAACATCCATCTCTTTAATGCGGCCCTTCTATAACATCCATCGCTTTAATGCGACCCGTCTCTAACATCCATCGCTTTAATGCGGCCCTTCAATAGCATCCATCGCTTTAATGCGGCCCTTCTATAACATCCACCGCTTTAATGCGGCCCTTCTCTAACATCCATCGCTTTAATGTGGCCCTTCTATAACATTCATCGCTTTAATGCGGCCCTTCTATAACATTCATCGCTTTAATGCGGCCCTTCTATAACATCCAACGCTTTAATGCGACCCGTCTCTAACATCCAACGCTTTAATGCGGCCCTTCTATAGCATCCATCGCTTTAATGCGGCCCTTCTATAACATCCACCGCTTTAATGCGGCCCTTCTCTAACATCCATCGCTTTAATGTGGCCCTTCTATAACATTCATCGCTTTAATGCGGCCCTTCTATAACATTCATCGCTTTAATGCGGCCCTTCTATAACATCCACCGCTTTAATGCGGACATTGTCTAACATCCATCGCATTATTGCGGCCCTTTCTAACATCCATCGCTTTAATGCGGCCCTTTCTAACATCCATCGCTTTAATGCGGCCCTCTATAACATCTACCGCTTTTATGCGGCCCTTCTCTAACATCCATCGCTTTATTGCAGTCCTTCTATAACATCCATCGCTTTAATGCGGCCCTTCTCTAACATCCATCGCTTTAATGCGGCCCTTCTATAACATCCATCGCTTTAATGCGGCCATTCTCTAACATTCATCTCTTTAATGCGGCCCTTCTTTAACATTCGTCTCTTTAATGCGGCCCTTCTCTAACATCCATCGCTTTAATGCGGCCCTTCTCTAACATCCATCGCTTTAATGCGGCCCTCTATAACATCCATCGCTTTAATGCGGCCCTTCTCTAACATCCATCGCTTTAATGCGGCCCTTCTCTAACATCCATCTCTTTAATGCGGCCCTTCTATAACATCCATCGCTTTAATGCGGCCCTTCTCTAACATCCATCGCTTTAATGCGGTCCTTCTCTAACATTCATCTCTTTAATGCGGCCCTTCTATAACATCCATCGCTTTAATGCGGCCCTTCTATAACATCCACCGCTTTAATGCGGCCCTTCTCTAACATCCATCGCTTTAATCCGGCCCTTCTATAACATTCATCGCTTTAATGCGTCCCTTCTATAACATTCATCGCTTTAATGCGGCCGTTCTCTAACATTCATCTCTTTAATTCGGCCATTCTATAACATCCATCGCTTTAATGCGGCCCTACTCTAACATTAATCTCTTTAATGCTGCCCTTCTAAAACATCCATCGCTTTAATGCGGCCCTTCTTTAACATCCATCGCTTTAATGCGGCCCTTCTATAACATCCATCGCTTTAATGTGGCCCTTCTCTAACACCCATCGCCTTAATGCGGCCCTTCTATAACATCCATCGCTTTAATGCGGCCGTTCTTTAACATCCATCGCTTTAATGCGGCCCTTCTATAACATCCATCGCTTTAATGTGGGCCTTCTCTAACACCCATCGCCTTAATGCGGCCCTTCTATAACATCCATCGCTTTAATGCGGCCCTTCTATAACATCCATCGCTTTAATGCGGCCATTCGCTAACATCCATCGCTTTAATGCGGGCCTCTATAACATCTACCGTTTTAATGCGGTACTTCTTTAACATCCATCGCTTTAATCCGGCCCTTCTATAACATCCATCGCTTTAATGCGGCCTTTCTATAACATTCATCGCTTTAATGCGGCCGTTCTCTAACATTCATCTCTTTAATTCGGCCCTTCTATAACATCCATCGCTTTAATGCGGCCCTACTCTGACATTAATCTCTTTAATGCTGCCCTTCTAAAACATCCATCGCTTTAATGCGGCCCTTCTTTAACATCCATCGCTTTAATGCGGCCCTTCTATAACATCCATCGCTTTAATGCGGCCCTTCTCTAACACCCATCGCCTTAATGCGGCCCTTCTATAACATCCATCGCTTTAATGCGGCCATTCGCTAACATCCATCGCTTTAATGCGGCCCTTCTCTAACATCCATCGCTTTAATGCGGCCCTTCTCTAACATTCATCTCTTTATTGCGGCCCTTCTATAACATCCATCGCTTTAATGCGGCCCTTCTATAACATCCACCGCTTTAATGCGGCCCTTCTCTAACATCCATCGCTTTAATCCGGCCCTTCTATAACATTCATCGCTTTAATGCGTCCCTTCTATAACATTCATCGCTTTAATGCGGCCGTTCTCTAACATTCATCTCTTTAATTTGGCCCTTCTATAACATTCATCGCTTTAATGCGGCCGTTCTCTAACATTCATCTCTTTCATTCGGCCCTTCAATAACATCCATCGCTTTAATGCGGCCCTTCTTTAACATCCATCGCTTTAATGCGGCCCTTCTATAACATCCATCGCTTTAATGCGGCCCTTCTCTAACACCCATCGCCTTAATGCGGCCCTTCTATAACATCCAACTCTTTAATGCGGCCCTTCTATAACATCCATCGCTTTAATGCGTCCATTCGCTAACATCCATCGCTTTAATGCGGGCCTCTATAACATCCACCGCTTTAATGCGGCCCTTCTCTAACATCCATCGCTTTAATCCGGCCCTTCTATAACATCCATCGCTTTAATGCGGCCCTTCTATAACATTCATCTCTTTAATTCGGCCCTTCTATAACATCCATCGCTTTAATGCGGCCCTACTCTAACATTAATCTCTTTAATACTGCCCTTCTAAAACATCCATCGCTTTAATGCGGCCCTTCTTTAGCATGCATCGCTTTAATGCGGCCCTTCTATAACATCCATCGCTTTAATGCGGCCCTTCTCTAACACCCATCGCCTTAATGCGGCCCTTCTATAACATCCATCGCTTTAATGCGGCCATTCGCTAACATCCATCGCTTTAATGCGGGCCTCTATAACATCCATCGCTTTAATGCGGCCCTTCTCTAACATCCATCGCTTTAATGCGGACCTTCTCTAACATTCATCTCTTTAATGCGGCCCTTCTATAACATCCATCGCTTTAATGCGGCCCTTCTATAACATCCACCGCTTTAATGCGGCCCTTCTCTAACATCCATCGCTTTAATCCGGCCGTTCTCTAACATTCATCTCTTTAATTCGGCCCTTCTATAACATTCATCGCTTTAATGCGGCCGTTCTCTAACATTCATCTCTTTAATTCGGCCCTTCTATAACATCCATCGCTTTAATGCGGCCCTTCTTTAACATCCATCGCTTTAATGCGGCCCTTCTATAACATCCATCGCTTTAATGCGGCCCTTCTCTAACACCCATCGCCTTAATGCGGCCCTTCTATAACATCCATCGCTTTAATGCGGCCCTTCTATAACATCCATCGCTTTAATGCGGCCATTCGCTAACATCCATCGCTTTAATGCGGGCCTCTATAACATCTACCGCTTTAATGCGGCCCTTCTCTAACATCCATCGCTTTAATCCGGCCCTTCTATAACATCTATCGCTTTAATGCGGCCCTTCTATAACATTCATCGCTTTAATGCGGCCGTTCTCTAACATTCATCTCTTTAATTCGGCCCTTCTATAACATTCATCGCTTTAATGCGGCCGTTTTCTAACATTCATCTCTTTAATTCGGCCCTTCTATAACATTCATCGCTTTAATGCGGCCGTTCTCTAACATTCATCTCTTTAATTCGGCCCTTCTATAACATCCATCGCTTTAATGCGGCCCTTCTTTAACATCCGTCGCTTTAATGCGGCCCTTCTATAACATCCATCGCTTTAATGCGGCCCTTCTCTAACACCCATCGCCTTAATGCGGCCCTTCTATAACATCCATCGCTTTAATGCGGCCCTTCTATAACATCCATCGCTTTAATGCGGCCCTTCTTTAACATCCATCGCTTTAATGCGGCCCTTCTATAATATCCATCGCTTTAATGTGGGCCTTCTCTAACACCCATCGCCTTAATGCGGCCCTTCTATAACATCCATCGCTTTAATGCGGCCCTTCTATAACATCCATCGCTTTAATGCGGCCATTCGCTAACATCCATCGCTTTAATGCGGGCCTCTATAACATCTACCGTTTTAATGCGGCCCTTCTCTAACATCCATCGCTTTAATCCGGCCCTTCTATAACATCCATCGCTTTAATGCGGCCCTTCTATAACATTCATCGCTTTAATGCGGCCGTTCTCTAACATTCATCTCTTTAATTCGGCCCTTCTATAACATCCATCGCTTTAATGCGGCCCTACTCTAACATTAATCTCTTTAATGCTGCCCTTCTAAAACATCCATCGCTTTAATGCGGCCCTTCTATAACATCCATCGCTTTAATGCGGCCCTTCTCTAACACCCATCGCCTTAATGCGGCCCTTCTATAACATCCATCGCTTTAATGCGGCCATTCGCTAACATCCATCGCTTTAATGCGGCCCTTCTCTAACATCCATCGCTTTAATGCGGCCCTTCTCTAACATTCATCTCTTTATTGCGGCCTTTCTATAACATCCATCGCTTTAATGCGGCCTTTCTATAACATCCACCGCTTTAATGCGGCCCTTCTCTAACATCCATCGCTTTAATCCGGCCCTTCTATAACATTCATCGCTTTAATGCGTCCCTTCTATAACATTCATTGCTTTAATGCGGCCGTTCTCTAACATTCATCTCTTTAATTCGGCCCTTCTATAACATTCATCGCTTTAATGCGGCCGTTCTCTAACATTCATCTCTTTCATTCGGCCCTTCAATAACATCCATCGCTTTAATGCGGCCCTTCTTTAACATCCATCGCTTTAATGCGGCCCTTCTATAACATCCATCGCTTTAATGCGGCCCTTCTCTAACACCCATCGCCTTAATGCGGCCCTTCTATAACATCCAACTCTTAAATGCGGCCCTTCTATAACATCCATCGCTTTAATGCGTCCATTCGCTAACATCCATCGCTTTAATGCGGGCCTCTATAACATCCATCGCTTTAATGCGGCCCTTCTTTAACATGCATCGCTTTAATGCGGCCCTTCTATAACATCCATCGCTTTAATGCGGCCCTTCTCTAACACCCATCGCCTTAATGCGGCCCTTCTATAACATCCATCGCTTTAATGCGGCCATTCGCTAACATCCATCGCTTTAATGCGGGCCTCTATAACATCCATCGCTTTAATGCGGCCCTTCTCTAACATCCATCGCTTTAATGCGGCCCTTCTCTAACATTCATCTCTTTAATGCGGCCCTTCTATAACATCCATCGCTTTAATGCGGCCCTTCTATAACATCCACCGCTTTAATGCGGCCCTTCTCTAACATCCATCGCTTTAATCCGGCCCTTCTATAACATTCATCGCTATAATGCGTCCCTTCTATAACATTCATCGCTTTAATGCGGCCGTTCTCTAACATTCATCTCTTTAATTCGGCCCTTCTATAACATTCATCGCTTTAATGCGGCCGTTCTCTAACATTCATCTCTTTAATTCGCCCCTCTATACATCCATCGCTTTAATGCGGCCCTTCTTTAACATCCATCGCTTTAATGCGGCCCTTCTATAACATCCATCGCTTTAATGCGGCCCTTCTCTAACACCCATCGCCTTAATGCGGCCCTTCTATAACATCCATCGCTTTAATGCGGCCCTTCTATAACATCCATCGCTTTAATGCGGCCATTCGCTAACATCCATCGCTTTAATGCGGGCCTCTATAACATCTACCGCTTTAATGCGGCCCTTCTCTAACATCCATCGCTTTAATCCGGCCCTTCTATAACATCCATCGCTTTAATGCGGCCCTTCTATAACATTCATCGCTTTAATGCGGCCGTTCTCTAACATTCATCTCTTTAATTCGGCCCTTCTATAACATACATCGCTTTAATGCGGCCGTTTTCTAACATTCATCTCTTTAATTCGGCCCTTCTATAACATTCATCGCTTTAATGCGGCCGTTCTCTAACATTCATCTCTTTAATTCGGCCCTTCTATAACATCCATCGCTTTAATGCGGCCCTTCTTTAACATCCGTCGCTTTAATGCGGGCCTTCTATAACATCCATCGATTTAATGCGGCCCTTCTCTAACACCCATCGCCTTAATGCGGCCCTTCTATAACATCCATCGCTTTAATGCGGCCCTTCTATAACATCCATCGCTTTAATGCGGCCCTTCTTTAACATCCATCGCTTTAATGCGGCCCTTCTATAACATCCATCGCTTTAATGTGGGCCTTCTCTAACACCCATCGCCTTAATGCGGCCCTTCTATAACATCCATCGCTTTAATGCGGCCCTTCTATAACATCCATCGCTTTAATGCGGCCATTCGCTAACATCCATCGCTTTAATGCGGGCCTCTATAACATCTACCGTTTTAATGCGGCCCTTCTCTAACATCCATCGCTTTAATGCGGCCCTTCTATAACATTCATCGCTTTAATGCGACCGTTCTCTAACATTCATCTCTTTAATTCGGCCCTTCTATAACATCCATCGCTTTAATGCGGCCCTACTCTAACATTAATCTCTTTAATGCTGCCCTTCTAAAACATCCATCGCTTTAATGCGGCCCTTCTATAACATCCATCGCTTTAATGCGGCCCTTCTCTAACACCCATCGCCTTAATGCGGCCCTTCTATAACATCCATCGCTTTAATGCGGCCATTCGCTAACATCCATCGCTTTAATGCGGCCCTTCTCTAACATCCATCGCTTTAATGCGGCCCTTCTCTAACATTCATCTCTTTAATGCGGCCCTTCTATAACATCCATCGCTTTAATGCGGCCCTTCTATAACATCCACCGCTTTAATGCGGCCCTTCTCTAACATCCATCGCTTTAATCCGGCCCTTCTATAACATTCATCGCTTTAATGCGTCCCTTCTATAACATTCATCGCTTTAATGCGGCCGTTCTCTAACATTCATCTCTTTAATTCGGCCCTTCTATAACATTCATCGCTTTAATGCGGCCGTTCTCTAACATTCATCGCTTTAATCCGGCCGTTCTCTAACATTCATCTCTTTAATTCGCCCCTCTATACATCCATCGCTTTAATGCGGCCCTTCTTTAACATCCATCGCTTTAATGCGGCCCTTCTATAACATCCATCGCTTTAATGCGGCCCTTCTCTAACACCCATCGCCTTAATGCGGCCCTTCTATAACATCCATCGCTTTAATGCGGCCCTTCTATAACATCCATCGCTTTAATGCGGCCATTCGCTAACATCCATCGCTTTAATGCGGGCCTCTATAACATCTACCGCTTTAATGCGGCCCTTCTCTAACATCCATCGCTTTAATCCGGCCCTTCTATAACATCCATCGCTTTAATGCGGCCCTTCTATAACATTCATCGCTTTAATGCGGCCGTTCTCTAACATTCATCTCTTTAATTCGGCCCTTCTATAACATACATCGCTTTAATGCGGCCGTTTTCTAACATTCATCTCTTTAATTCGGCCCTTCTATAACATTCATCGCTTTAATGCGGCCGTTCTCTAACATTCATCTCTTTAATTCGGCCCTTCTATAATATCCATCGCTTTAATGCGGCCCTTCTTTAACATCCGTCGCTTTAATGCGGGCCTTCTATAACATCCATCGATTTAATGCGGCCCTTCTCTAACACCCATCGCCTTAATGCGGCCCTTCTATAACATCCATCGCTTTAATGCGGCCCTTCTATAACATCCATCGCTTTAATGCGGCCCTTCTTTAACATCCATCGCTTTAATGCGGCCCTTCTATAACATCCATCGCTTTAATGTGGGCCTTCTCTAACACCCATCGCCTTAATGCGGCCCTTCTATAACATCCATCGCTTTAATGCGGCCCTTCTATAACATCCATCGCTTTAATGCGGCCATTCGCTAACATCCATCGCTTTAATGCGGGCCTCTATAACATCTACCGTTTTAATGCGGCCCTTCTCTAACATCCATCGCTTTAATGCGGCCCTTCTATAACATTCATCGCTTTAATGCGACCGTTCTCTAACATTCATCTCTTTAATTCGGCCCTTCTATAACATCCATCGCTTTAATGCGGCCCTACTCTAACATTAATCTCTTTAATGCTGCCCTTCTAAAACATCCATCGCTTTAATGCGGCCCTTCTATAACATCCATCGCTTTAATGCGGCCCTTCTCTAACACCCATCGCCTTAATGCGGCCCTTCTATAACATCCATCGCTTTAATGCGGCCATTCGCTAACATCCATCGCTTTAATGCGGCCCTTCTCTAACATCCATCGCTTTAATGCGGCCCTTCTCTAACATTCATCTCTTTATTGCGGCCCTTCTATAACATCCATCGCTTTAATGCGGCCTTTCTATAACATCCACCGCTTTAATGCGGCCCTTCTCTAACATCCATCGCTTTAATCCGGCCCTTCTATAACATTCATCGCTTTAATGCGTCCCTTCTATAACATTCATTGCTTTAATGCGGCCGTTCTCTAACATTCATCTCTTTAATTCGGCCCTTCTATAACATTCATCGCTTTAATGCGGCCGTTCTCTAACATTCATCTCTTTCATTAGTCCCTTCAATAACATCCATCGCTTTAATGCGGCCCTTCTTTAACATCCATCGCTTTAATGCGGCCCTTCTATAACATCCATCGCTTTAATGCGGCCCTTCTCTAACACCCATCGCCTTAATGCGGACCTTCTATAACATCCAACTCTTAAATGCGGCCCTTCTATAACGTCCATCGCTTTAATGCGTCCATTCGCTAACATCCATCGCTTTAATGCGGGCCTCTATAACATCCACCGCTTTAATGCGGCCCTTCTCTAACATCCATCGCTTTAATCCGGCCCTTCTATAACATCCATCGCTTTAATGCGGCCCTTCTATAACATTCATCTCTTTAATTCGGCCCTTCTAAAACATCCATCGCTTTAATGCGGCCCTACTCTAACATTAATCTCTTTAATGCTGCCCTTCTAAAACATCCATCGCTTTAATGCGGCCCTTCTTTAACATGCATCGCTTTAATGCGGCCCTTCTATAACATCCATCGCTTTAATGCGGCCCTTCTCTAACACCCATCGCCTTAATGCGGCCCTTCTATAACATCCATCGCTTTAATGCGGCCATTCGCTAACATCCATCGCTTTAATGCGGGCCTCTATAACATCCATCGCTTTAATGCGGCCCTTCTCTAACATCCATCGCTTTAATGCGGACCTTCTCTAACATTCATCTCTTTAATGCGGCCCTTCTATAACATCCATCGCTTTAATGCGGCCCTTCTATAACATCCACCGCTTTAATGCGGCCCTTCTCTAACATCCATCGCTTTAATCCGGCCCTTCTATAACATTCATCGCTTTAATGCGTCCCTTCTATAACATTCATCGCTTTAATGCGGCCGTTCTCTAACATTCATCTCTTTAATTCGGCCCTTCTATAACATTCATCGCTTTAATGCGGCCGTTCTCTAACATTCATCTCTTTAATTCGGCCCTTCTATAACATCCATCGCTTTAATGCGGCCCTTCTTTAACATCCATCGCTTTAATGCGGCCCTTCTATAACATCCATCGCTTTAATGCGGCCCTTCTCTAACACCCATCGCCTTAATGCGGCCCTTCTTTAACATCCATCGCTTTAATGCGGCCCTTCTATAACATCCATCGCTTTAATGCGGCCATTCGCTAACATCCATCGCTTTAATGCGGGCCTCTATAACATCTACCGCTTTAATGCGGCCCTTCTCTAACATCCATCGCTTTAATCCGGCCCTTCTATAACATCCATCGCTTTAATGCGGCCCTTCTATAACATTCATCGCTTTAATGCGGCCGTTCTCTAACATTCATCTCTTTAATTCGGCCCTTCTATAACATTCATCGCTTTAATGCGGCCGTTCTCTAACATTCATCTCTTTAATTCGGCCCTTCTATAACATCCATCGCTTTAATGCGGCCCTTCTTTAACATCCATCGCTTTAATGCGGCTCTTCTATAACATCCATCGCTTTAACGCGGCCCTTCTCTAACACCCATCGCCTTAATGCGGCCCTTCTTTAACATCCATCGCTTTAATGCGGCCCTTCTATAACATCCATCGCTTTAATGCGGCCCTTCTATAACATCCATCGCTTTAATGCGGCCATTCGCTAACATCCATCGCTTTAAAGCGGGCCTCTATAACATCCACCGCTTTAATGCGGCCCTTCTCTAACATCCATCGCTTTAATCCGGCCATTCTATAACATTCATCGCTTTAATGCGGCCCTTCTATAACATTCATCGCTTTAATGCGGCCGTTCTCTAACATTCATCTCTTTAATTCGGCCATTCTATAACATCCATCGCTTTAATGCGGCCCTACTCTAACATTAATCTCTTTAATGCTGCCCTTCTTTAACATCCATCGCTTTAATGCGGCCATTCTATAACATCCATCGCTTTAATACGGCCCTTCTCTAACACCCATCGCCTTAATGCGGCCCTTCTATATCATCCATCGCTTTAATGCGGCCATTCGCTAACATCCATCCCTTTAATGCGGGACTCTATAACATCCATCGCTTTAATGCGGCCCTTCTCTAACATCCATCGCTTTAATGCGGCCCTTCTCTAACATTCATCTCTTTAATGCGGCCCTTCTATAACATCCATCGCTTTAATGCGGCCCTTCTATAACATCCACCGCTTTAATGCGGCCCTTCTCTAACATCCATCGCTTTAATCCGGCCCTTCTATAACATTCATCGCTTTAATGCGTCCCTTCTATAACATTCATCGCTTTAATGCGGCCGTTCTCTAACATTCATCTCTTTAATTCGGCCCTTCTATAACATTCATCGCTTTAATGCGGCCGTTCTCTAACATTCATCTCTTTAATTCGGCCCTTCTATAACATCCATCGCTTTAATGCGGCCCTTCTTTAACATCCATCGCTTTAATGCGGCCCTTCTATAACATCCATCGCTTTAATGCGGCCCTTCTCTAACACCCATCGCCTTAATGCGGCCCTTCTATAACATCCATCGCTTTAATGCGGCCCTTCTATAACATCCATCGCTTTAATGCGGCCATTCGCTAACATCCATCGCTTTAATGCGGGCCTCTATAACATCTACCGCTTTAATGCGGCCCTTCTCTAACATCCATCGCTTTAATCCGGCCCTTCTATAACATCCATCGCTTTAATGCGGCCCTTCTATAACATTCATCGCTTTAATGCGGCCGTTCTCTAACATTCATCTCTTTAATTCGGCCCTTCTATAACATTCATCGCTTTAATGCTGCCGTTCTCTAACATTCATCTCTTTAATTCGGCCCTTCTATAACATTCATCGCTTTAATGCGGCCGTTCTCTAACATTCATCTCTTTAATTCGGCCCTTCTCTAACACCCATCGCTTTAATCCGGCCCTTCTATAATATCCATCACTTTAATGCGGCCATTCGCTAACATCCATCGCTTTAATGCGGGCCTCTATAACATCCACCGCTTTAATGCGGCCCTTCTCTAACATCCATCGCTTTAATCCGGCCCTTCTATAACATCCATCGCTTTAATGCGGCCCTTCTATAACATTCATCGCTTTAATGCGGCCGTTCTCTAACATTCATCTCTTTAATTCGGCCCTTCTATAACATTCATCGCTTTAATGCGGCCGTTCTCTAACATTCATCTCTTTAATTCGGCCCTTTTCTAACAACCATCGCTTTAATCCGGCCCTTCTATAACATCCATCGCTTTAATGCGGCCATTCGCTAACATCCATCGCTTTAATGCGGGCCTCTATAACATCCACCGCTTTAATGCGGCCCTTCTCTGACATCCATCGCTTTAATCCGGCCCTTCTATAACATCCATCGCTTTAATGCGGCCCTTCTATAACATTCATCGCTTTAATGCGGCCGTTCTCTAACATTCATCTCTTTAATTCGGCCCTTCTATAACATCCATCGCTTTAATGCGGCCCTACTCTAACATTAATCTCTTTAATGCTGCCCTTCTTAAACATCCATCGCTTTAATGCGGCCCTTCTTTAACATCCATCGCTTTAATGCGGCCATTCTATAACATCCATCGCTTTAATACGGCCCTTCTCTAACACCCATCGCCTTAATGCGGCCCTTCTATAACATCCATCGCTTTAATGCGGCCATTCGCTAACATCCATCGCTTTAATGCGGGCCTCTATAACATCCATCGCTTTAATGCGGCCCTTCTCTAACATCCATCGCTTTAATGCGGCCCTTCTCTAACATTCATCTCTTTAATGCGGCCCCTCTATAACATCCATCGCTTTAATGCGGCCCTTCTATAACATCCACCGCTTTAATGCGGCCCTTCTCTAACATCCATCGCTTTAATCCGGCCCTTCTATAACATTCATCGCTTTAATGCGTCCCTTCTATAACATTCATCGCTTTAATGCGGCCGTTCTCTAACATTCATCTCTTTAATTCGGCCCTTCTATAACATTCATCGCTTTAATGCGGCCGTTCTCTAACATTCATCTCTTTAATTCGGCCCTTCTATAACATCCATCGCTTTAATGCGGCCCTTCTTTAACATCCATCGCTTTAATGCGGCCCTTCTATAACATCCATCGCTTTAATGCGGCCCTTCTCTAACACCCATCGCCTTAATGCGGCCCTTCTATAACATCCATCGCTTTAATGCGGCCCTTCTATAACATCCATCGCTTTAATGCGGCCATTCGCTAACATCCATCGCTTTAATGCGGGCCTCTATAACATCCATCGCTTTAATGCGGCCCTTCTATAACATTCATCGCTTTAATGCGGCCGTTCTCTAACATTCATCTCTTTAATTCGGCCCTTCTATAACATTCATCGCTTTAATGCGGCCGTTCTCTAACATTCATCTCTTTAATTCGGCCCTTCTATAACATTCATCGCTTTAATGCGGCCGTTCTCTAACATTCATCTCTTTAATTCGGCCCTTCTATAACATCCATAGCTTTAATGCGGCCCGTCTTTAACATCCATCGCTTTAATGCGGCCCTTCTATAACATCCATCGCTTTAATGCGGCCCTTCTCTAACACCCATCGCCTTAATTCGGCCCTTCTATAACATCCATCGCTTTAATGCGGCCCTTCTATAACATTCATCGCTTTAATGCGGCCGTTCTCTAACATTCATCTCTTTAATTCGGCCCTTCTATAACATTCATCGCTTTAATGCGGCCGTTCTCTAACATTCATCTCTTTAATCCGGCCCTTCTATAACATCCATCGCTTTAATGCGGCCCTTCTTTAACATCCATCTCTTTAATGCGGCCCTTCTATAACATCCATCGCTTTAATGCGGCCATTCGCTAACATCCATCGCTTTAATGCGGGCCTCTATAACATCTACCGCTTTAATGCGGCACTTCTATAACATCCATCGCTTTAATGCGGCCATTCGCTAACATCCATCGCTTTAATGCGGGCCTCTATAACATCTACCGCTTTAATGCGGCCCTTCTCTAACACCCATCGCTTTAATCCGGCCCTTCTATAACATCCATCGCTTTAATGCGTCCCTTCTATAACATTCATCGATTTAATGCGGCCGTTCTCTAACATTCATCTCTTTAATTCGGCCCTTCTATAACATTCATCGCTTTAATGCGGCCGTTCTCTAACATTCATCTCTTTAATTCGGCCCTTCTATAACATCCATCGCTTTAATGCGGCCCTTCTTTAACATCCATCGCTTTAATGCGGCCCTTCTATAACATCCATCGCTTTAATGCGGCCCTTCTCTAACACCCATCGCCTTAATGCGGCCCTTCTATAACATCCATCGCTTTAATGCGGCCCTTCTATAACATCCATCGCTTTAATGCGGCCCTTCTATAACATTCATCGCTTTAATGCGGCCGTTCTCTAACATTCATCTCTTTAATTCGGCCCTTCTATAACATCCATCGCTTTAATGCGGCCCTACTCTAACATTAATCTCTTTTTTTGCTGCCCTTCTAAAACATCCATCGCTTTAATGCGGCCCTTCTATAACATCCATCGCTTTAATGCGGCCCTTCTATAACATCAATCGCTTTAATGCGGCCCTTCTATAACATCCATCGCTTTAATGCGGCCCTTCTCTAACACCCATCGCTTTAATGTGGCCCTTCTATAACATCCATCGCTTTAATGCGGCCCTTCTCTAACATCCATCGCTTTAATGCGGCCCTCTATAACATCTACCGCTTTAATGCGGCCCTTCTCTAACATCCATCGCTTTATTGCAGTCCTTCTATAACATCCATCGCTTTAATGCGGCCCTTCTCTAACATCCATCGCTTTAATGCGGCCCTTCTATAACATCCATCGCTTTAATGCGGCCATTCTCTAACATTCATCTCTTTAATGCGGCCCTTCTTTAACATTCGTCTCTTTAATGCGGCCCTTCTCTAACATCCATCGCTTTAATGCGGCCCTTCTCTAACATCCATCGCTTTAATGCGGCCCTCTATAACATCCATCGCTTTAATGCGGCCCTTCTCTAACATCCATCGCTTTAATGCGGCCCTTCTCTAACATCCATCTCTTTAATGCGGCCCTTCTATAACATCCATCGCTTTAATGCGGCCCTTCTCTAACATCCATCGCTTTAATGCGGCCCTTCTCTAACATTCATCTCTTTAATGCGGCCCTTCTATAACATCCATCGCTTTAATGCGGCCCTTCTATAACATCCACCGCTTTAATGCGGCCCTTCTCTAACATCCATCGCTTTAATCCGGCCCTTCTATAACATTCATCGCTTTAATGCGTCCCTTCTATAACATTCATCGCTTTAATGCGGCCGTTCTCTAACATTCATCTCTTTAATTCGGCCATTCTATAACATCCATCGCTTTAATGCGGCCCTATTCTAACATTAATCTCTTTAATGCTGCCCTTCTAAAACATCCATCGCTTTAATGCGGCCCTTCTATAACATCCATCGCTTTAATGCGGCCCTTCTATAACATCCATCGCTTTAATGTGGCCCTTCTCTAACACCCATCGCCTTAATGCGGCCCTTCTATAACATCCATCGCTTTAATGCGGCCCTTCTTTAACATCCATCGCTTTAATGCGGCCCTTCTATAACATCCATCGCTTTAATGTGGGCCTTCTCTAACACCCATCGCCTTAATGCGGCCCTTCTATAACATCCATCGCTTTAATGCGGCCCTTCTATAACATCCATCGCTTTAATGCGGCCATTCGCTAACATCCATCGCTTTAATGCGGGCCTCTATAACATCTACCGTTTTAATGCGGCCCTTCTCTAACATCCATCGCTTTAATCCGGCCCTTCTATAACATCCATCGCTTTAATGCGGCCCTTCTATAACATTCATCGCTTTAATGCGGCCGTTCTCTAACATTCATCTCTTTAATTCGGCCCTTCTATAACATTCATCGCTTTAATGCGGCCGTTCTCTAACATTCATCTCTTTAATTCGGCCCTTCTATAACATCCATCGCTTTAATGCGGCCCTTCTTTAACATCCATCGCTTTAATGCGGCCCTTCTATAACATCCATCGCTTTAATGCGGCCCTTCTCTAACACCCATCGCCTTAATGCGGCCCTTCTATAACATCCATCGCTTTAATGCGGCCCTTCTATAACATCCATCGCTTTAATGCGGCCATTCGCTAACATCCATCGCTTTAATGCGGGCCTCTATAACATCCGTCGCTTTAATGCGGCCCTTCTATAACATTCATCGCTTTAATGCGGCCGTTCTCTAACATTCATCTCTTTAATTCGGCCCTTCTATAACATTCATCGCTTTAATGCGGCCGTTCTCTAACATTCATCTCTTTAATTCGGCCCTTCTATAACATTCATCGCTTTAATGCGGCCGTTCTCTAACATTCATCTCTTTAATTCGGCCCTTCTATAACATCCATAGCTTTAATGCGGCCCGTCTTTAACATCCATCGCTTTAATGCGGCCCTTCTATAACATCCATCGCTTTAATGCGGCCCTTCTCTAACACCCATCGCCTTAATTCGGCCCTTCTATAACATCCATCGCTTTAATGCGGCCCTTCTATAACATTCATCGCTTTAATGCGGCCGTTCTCTAACATTCATCTCTTTAATTCGGCCCTTCTATAACATTCATCGCTTTAATGCGGCCGTTCTCTAACATTCATCTCTTTAATCCGGCCCTTCTATAACATCCATCGCTTTAATGCGGCCCTTCTTTAACATCCATCTCTTTAATGCGGCCCTTCTATAACATCCATCGCTTTAATGCGGCCATTCGCTAACATCCATCGCTTTAATGCGGGCCTCTATAACATCTACCGCTTTAATGCGGCACTTCTATAACATCCATCGCTTTAATGCGGCCATTCGCTAACATCCATCGCTTTAATGCGGGCCTCTATAACATCTACCGCTTTAATGCGGCCCTTCTCTAACACCCATCGCTTTAATCCGGCCCTTCTATAACATCCATCGCTTTAATGCGTCCCTTCTATAACATTCATCGCTTTAATGCGGCCGTTCTCTAACATTCATCTCTTTAATTCGGCCCTTCTATAACATTCATCGCTTTAATGCGGCCGTTCTCTAACATTCATCTCTTTAATTCGGCCCTTCTATAACATCCATCGCTTTAATGCGGCCCTTCTTTAACATCCATCGCTTTAATGCGGCCCTTCTATAACATCCATCGCTTTAATGCGGCCCTTCTCTAACACCCATCGCCTTAATGCGGCCCTTCTATAACATCCATCGCTTTAATGCGGCCCTTCTATAACATCCATCGCTTTAATGCGGCCCTTCTATAACATTCATCGCTTTAATGCGGCCGTTCTCTAACATTCATCTCTTTAATTCGGCCCTTCTATAACATCCATCGCTTTAATGCGGCCCTACTCTAACATTAATCTCTTTTTTTGCTGCCCTTCTAAAACATCCATCGCTTTAATGCGGCCCTTCTATAACATCCATCGCTTTAATGCGGCCCTTCTATAACATCAATCGCTTTAATGCGGCCCTTCTATAACATCCATCGCTTTAATGCGGCCCTTCTCTAACACCCATCGCTTTAATGTGGCCCTTCTATAACATCCATCGCTTTAATGCGGCCCTTCTCTAACATCCATCGCTTTAATGCGGCCCTCTATAACATCTACCGCTTTAATGCGGCCCTTCTCTAACATCCATCGCTTTATTGCAGTCCTTCTATAACATCCATCGCTTTAATGCGGCCCTTCTCTAACATCCATCGCTTTAATGCGGCCCTTCTATAACATCCATCGCTTTAATGCGGCCATTCTCTAACATTCATCTCTTTAATGCGGCCCTTCTTTAACATTCGTCTCTTTAATGCGGCCCTTCTCTAACATCCATCGCTTTAATGCGGCCCTTCTCTAACATCCATCGCTTTAATGCGGCCCTCTATA
This sequence comes from Tanypteryx hageni, assembly GCA_028673005.1. Classification (NCBI taxonomy): domain Eukaryota; kingdom Metazoa; phylum Arthropoda; class Insecta; order Odonata; family Petaluridae; genus Tanypteryx; species Tanypteryx hageni. Next base: position 10,092,195 of record CM054113.1, on the reverse strand, counting down.
ACATCCATCGCTTTAATGCGGCCCTTCTCTAACATCCATCGCTTTAATGCGGCCCTTCTCTAACATCCATCTCTTTAATGCGGCCCTTCTATAACATCCATCGCTTTAATGCGGCCCTTCTCTAACATCCATCGCTTTAATGCGGCCCTTCTCTAACATTCATCTCTTTAATGCGGCCCTTCTATAACATCCATCGCTTTAATGCGGCCCTTCTATAACATCCACCGCTTTAATGCGGCCCTTCTCTAACATCCATCGCTTTAATCCGGCCCTTCTATAACATTCATCGCTTTAATGCGTCCCTTCTATAACATTCATCGCTTTAATGCGGCCGTTCTCTAACATTCATCTCTTTAATTCGGCCATTCTATAACATCCATCGCTTTAATGCGGCCCTATTCTAACATTAATCTCTTTAATGCTGCCCTTCTAAAACATCCATCGCTTTAATGCGGCCCTTCTATAACATCCATCGCTTTAATGCGGCCCTTCTATAACATCCATCGCTTTAATGTGGCCCTTCTCTAACACCCATCGCCTTAATGCGGCCCTTCTATAACATCCATCGCTTTAATGCGGCCCTTCTTTAACATCCATCGCTTTAATGCGGCCCTTCTATAACATCCATCGCTTTAATGTGGGCCTTCTCTAACACCCATCGCCTTAATGCGGCCCTTCTATAACATCCATCGCTTTAATGCGGCCCTTCTATAACATCCATCGCTTTAATGCGGCCATTCGCTAACATCCATCGCTTTAATGCGGGCCTCTATAACATCTACCGTTTTAATGCGGCCCTTCTCTAACATCCATCGCTTTAATCCGGCCCTTCTATAACATCCATCGCTTTAATGCGGCCCTTCTATAACATTCATCGCTTTAATGCGGCCGTTCTCTAACATTCATCTCTTTAATTCGGCCCTTCTATAACATCCATCGCTTTAATGCGGCCCTACTCTAACATTAATCTCTTTAATGCTGCCCTTCTAAAACATCCATCGCTTTAATGCGGCCCTTCTTTAACATCCATCGCTTTAATGCGGCCCTTCTATAACATCCATCGCTTTAATGCGGCCCTTCTCTAACACCCATCGCCTTAATGCGGCCCTTTTATAACATCCATCGCTTTAATGCGGCCATTCGCTAACATCCATCGCTTTAATGCGGCCCTTCTCTAACATCCAATGCTTTAATGCGGCCCTTCTCTAACATTCATCTCTTTAATGCGGCCCTAATATAACATCCATCGCTTTAATGCGGCCCTTCTCTGACATTCATCTCTTTAATGCGGCCCTTCTATAACATCCACCGCTTTAATGCGGCCCTTCGCTAACATCCATCGCATTAATGCGGCCCTTCTCTAACATCCATCTCTTTAATGCGGCCCTTCTATAACATCCATCGCTTTAATGCGACCCGTCTCTAACATCCATCGCTTTAATGCGGCCCTTCAATAGCATCCATCGCTTTAATGCGGCCCTTCTATAACATCCACCGCTTTAATGCGGCCCTTCTCTAACATCCATCGCTTTAATGTGGCCCTTCTATAACATTCATCGCTTTAATGCGGCCCTTCTATAACATTCATCGCTTTAATGCGGCCCTTCTATAACATCCAACGCTTTAATGCGACCCGTCTCTAACATCCAACGCTTTAATGCGGCCCTTCTATAGCATCCATCGCTTTAATGCGGCCCTTCTATAACATCCACCGCTTTAATGCGGCCCTTCTCTAACATCCATCGCTTTAATGTGGCCCTTCTATAACATTCATCGCTTTAATGCGGCCCTTCTATAACATTCATCGCTTTAATGCGGCCCTTCTATAACATCCACCGCTTTAATGCGGACATTGTCTAACATCCATCGCATTAATGCGGCCCTTTCTAACATCCATCGCTTTAATGCGGCCCTTTCTAACATCCATCGCTTTAATGCGGCCCTCTATAACATCTACCGCTTTTATGCGGCCCTTCTCTAACATCCATCGCTTTATTGCAGTCCTTCTATAACATCCATCGCTTTAATGCGGCCCTTCTCTAACATCCATCGCTTTAATGCGGCCCTTCTATAACATCCATCGCTTTAATGCGGCCATTCTCTAACATTCATCTCTTTAATGCGGCCCTTCTTTAACATTCGTCTCTTTAATGCGGCCCTTCTCTAACATCCATCGCTTTAATGCGGCCCTTCTCTAACATCCATCGCTTTAATGCGGCCCTCTATAACATCCATCGCTTTAATGCGGCCCTTCTCTAACATCCATCGCTTTAATGCGGCCCTTCTCTAACATCCATCTCTTTAATGCGGCCCTTCTATAACATCCATCGCTTTAATGCGGCCCTTCTCTAACATCCATCGCTTTAATGCGGTCCTTCTCTAACATTCATCTCTTTAATGCGGCCCTTCTATAACATCCATCGCTTTAATGCGGCCCTTCTATAACATCCACCGCTTTAATGCGGCCCTTCTCTAACATCCATCGCATTAATCCGGCCCTTCTATAACATTCATCGCTTTAATGCGTCCCTTCTATAACATTCATCGCTTTAATGCGGCCGTTCTCTAACATTCATCTCTTTAATTCGGCCATTCTATAACATCCATCGCTTTAATGCGGCCCTACTCTAACATTAATCTCTTTAATGCTGCCCTTCTAAAACATCCATCGCTTTAATGCGGCCCTTCTTTAACATCCATCGCTTTAATGCGGCCCTTCTATAACATCCATCGCTTTAATGTGGCCCTTCTCTAACACCCATCGCCTTAATGCGGCCCTTCTATAACATCCATCGCTTTAATGCGGCCGTTCTTTAACATCCATCGCTTTAATGCGGCCCTTCTATAACATCCATCGCTTTAATGTGGGCCTTCTCTAACACCCATCGCCTTAATGCGGCCCTTCTATAACATCCATCGCTTTAATGCGGCCCTTCTATAACATCCATCGCTTTAATGCGGCCATTCGCTAACATCCATCGCTTTAATGCGGGCCTCTATAACATCTACCGTTTTAATGCGGTACTTCTTTAACATCCATCGCTTTAATCCGGCCCTTCTATAACATCCATCGCTTTAATGCGGCCTTTCTATAACATTCATCGCTTTAATGCGGCCGTTCTCTAACATTCATCTCTTTAATTCGGCCCTTCTATAACATCCATCGCTTTAATGCGGCCCTACTCTGACATTAATCTCTTTAATGCTGCCCTTCTAAAACATCCATCGCTTTAATGCGGCCCTTCTTTAACATCCATCGCTTTAATGCGGCCCTTCTATAACATCCATCGCTTTAATGCGGCCCTTCTCTAACACCCATCGCCTTAATGCGGCCCTTCTATAACATCCATCGCTTTAATGCGGCCATTCGCTAACATCCATCGCTTTAATGCGGCCCTTCTCTAACATCCATCGCTTTAATGCGGCCCTTCTCTAACATTCATCTCTTTATTGCGGCCCTTCTATAACATCCATCGCTTTAATGCGGCCCTTCTATAACATCTACCGCTTTAATGCGGCCCTTCTCTAACATCCATCGCTTTAATCCGGCCCTTCTATAACATTCATCGCTTTAATGCGTCCCTTCTATAACATTCATCGCTTTAATGCGGCCGTTCTCTAACATTCATCTCTTTAATTTGGCCCTTCTATAACATTCATCGCTTTAATGCGGCCGTTCTCTAACATTCATCTCTTTCATTCGGCCCTTCAATAACATCCATCGCTTTAATGCGGCCCTTCTTTAACATCCATCGCTTTAATGCGGCCCTTCTATAACATCCATCGCTTTAATGCGGCCCTTCTCTAACACCCATCGCCTTAATGCGGCCCTTCTATAACATCCAACTCTTTAATGCGGCCCTTCTATAACATCCATCGCTTTAATGCGTCCATTCGCTAACATCCATCGCTTTAATGCGGGCCTCTATAACATCCACCGCTTTAATGCGGCCCTTCTCTAACATCCATCGCTTTAATCCGGCCCTTCTATAACATCCATCGCTTTAATGCGGCCCTTCTATAACATTCATCTCTTTAATTCGGCCCTTCTATAACATCCATCGCTTTAATGCGGCCCTACTCTAACATTAATCTCTTTAATACTGCCCTTCTAAAACATCCATCGCTTTAATGCGGCCCTTCTTTAGCATGCATCGCTTTAATGCGGCCCTTCTATAACATCCATCGCTTTAATGCGGCCCTTCTCTAACACCCATCGCCTTAATGCGGCCCTTCTATAACATCCATCGCTTTAATGCGGCCATTCGCTAACATCCATCGCTTTAATGCGGGCCTCTATAACATCCATCGCTTTAATGCGGCCCTTCTCTAACATCCATCGCTTTAATGCGGACCTTCTCTAACATTCATCTCTTTAATGCGGCCCTTCTATAACATCCATCGCTTTAATGCGGCCCTTCTATAACATCCACCGCTTTAATGCGGCCCTTCTCTAACATCCATCGCTTTAATCCGGCCGTTCTCTAACATTCATCTCTTTAATTCGGCCCTTCTATAACATTCATCGCTTTAATGCGGCCGTTCTCTAACATTCATCTCTTTAATTCGGCCCTTCTATAACATCCATCGCTTTAATGCGGCCCTTCTTTAACATCCATCGCTTTAATGCGGCCCTTCTATAACATCCATCGCTTTAATGCGGCCCTTCTCTAACACCCATCGCCTTAATGCGGCCCTTCTATAACATCCATCGCTTTAATGCGGCCCTTCTATAACATCCATCGCTTTAATGCGGCCATTCGCTAACATCCATCGCTTTAATGCGGGCCTCTATAACATCTACCGCTTTAATGCGGCCCTTCTCTAACATCCATCGCTTTAATCCGGCCCTTCTATAACATCTATCGCTTTAATGCGGCCCTTCTATAACATTCATCGCTTTAATGCGGCCGTTCTCTAACATTCATCTCTTTAATTCGGCCCTTCTATAACATTCATCGCTTTAATGCGGCCGTTTTCTAACATTCATCTCTTTAATTCGGCCCTTCTATAAAATTCATCGCTTTAATGCGGCCGTTCTCTAACATTCATCTCTTTAATTCGGCCCTTCTATAACATCCATCGCTTTAATGCGGCCCTTCTTTAACATCCGTCGCTTTAATGCGGCCCTTCTATAACATCCATCGCTTTAATGCGGCCCTTCTCTAACACCCATCGCCTTAATGCGGCCCTTCTATAACATCCATCGCTTTAATGCGGCCCTTCTATAACATCCATCGCTTTAATGCGGCCCTTCTTTAACATCCATCGCTTTAATGCGGCCCTTCTATAACATCCATCGCTTTAATGTGGGCCTTCTCTAACACCCATCGCCTTAATGCGGCCCTTCTATAACATCCATCGCTTTAATGCGGCCCTTCTATAACATCCATCGCTTTAATGCGGCCATTCGCTAACATCCATCGCTTTAATGCGGGCCTCTATAACATCTACCGTTTTAATGCGGCCCTTCTCTAACATCCATCGCTTTAATCCAGCCCTTCTATAACATCCATCGCTTTAATGCGGCCCTTCTATAACATTCATCGCTTTAATGCGGCCGTTCTCTAACATTCATCTCTTTAATTCGGCCCTTCTATAACATCCATCGCTTTAATGCGGCCCTACTCTAACATTAATCTCTTTAATGCTGCCCTTCTAAAACATCCATCGCTTTAATGCGGCCCTTCTATAACATCCATCGCTTTAATGCGGCCCTTCTCTAACACCCATCGCCTTAATGCGGCCCTTCTATAACATCCATCGCTTTAATGCGGCCATTCGCTAACATCCATCGCTTTAATGCGGCCCTTCTCTAACATCCATCGCTTTAATGCGGCCCTTCTCTAACATTCATCTCTTTATTGCGGCCTTTCTATAACATCCATCGCTTTAATGCGGCCTTTCTATAACATCCACCGCTTTAATGCGGCCCTTCTCTAACATCCATCGCTTTAATCCGGCCATTCTATAACATTCATCGCTTTAATGCGTCCCTTCTATAACATTCATTGCTTTAATGCGGCCGTTCTCTAACATTCATCTCTTTAATTCGGCCCTTCTATAACATTCATCGCTTTAATGCGGCCGTTCTCTAACATTCATCTCTTTCATTCGGCCCTTCAATAACATCCATCGCTTTAATGCGGCCCTTCTTTAACATCCATCGCTTTAATGCGGCCCTTCTATAACATCCATCGCTTTAATGCGGCCCTTCTCTAACACCCATCGCCTTAATGCGGCCCTTCTATAACATCCAACTCTTAAATGCGGCCCTTCTATAACATCCATCGCTTTAATGCTACCATTCGCTAACATCCATCGCTTTAATGCGGGCCTCTATAACATCCATCGCTTTAATGCGGCCCTTCTTTAACATGCATCGCTTTAATGCGGCCCTTCTATAACATCCATCGCTTTAATGCGGCCCTTCTCTAACACCCATCGCCTTAATGCGGCCCTTCTATAACATCCATCGCTTTAATGCGGCCATTCGCTAACATCCATCGCTTTAATGCGGGCCTCTATAACATCCATCGCTTTAATGCGGCCCTTCTCTAACATCCATCGCTTTAATGCGGCCCTTCTCTAACATTCATCTCTTTAATGCGGGCCTCTATAACATCTACCGTTTTAATGCGGCCCTTCTCTAACATCCATCGCTTTAATGCGGCCCTTCTATAACATTCATCGCTTTAATGCGACCGTTCTCTAACATTCATCTCTTTAATTCGGCCCTTCTATAACATCCATCGCTTTAATGCGGCCCTTCTATAACATCCATCGCTTTAATGCGGCCATTCGCTAACATCCATCGCTTTAATGCGGGCCTCTATAACATCTACCGTTTTAATGCGGCCCTTCTCTAACATCCATCGCTTTAATGCGGCCCTTCTATAACATTCATCGCTTTAATGCGACCGTTCTCTAACATTCATCTCTTTAATTCGGCCCTTCTATAACATCCATCGCTTTAATGCGGCCCTACTCTAACATTAATCTCTTTAATGCTGCCCTTCTAAAACATCCATCGCTTTAATGCGGCCCTTCTATAACATCCATCGCTTTAATGCGGCCCTTCTCTAACACCCATCGCCTTAATGCGGCCCTTCTATAACATCCATCGCTTTAATGCGGCCATTCGCTAACATCCATCGCTTTAATGCGGCCCTTCTCTAACATCCATCGCTTTAATGCGGCCCTTCTCTAACATTCATCTCTTTAATGCGGCCCTTCTATAACATCCATCGCTTTAATGCGGCCCTTCTATAACATCCACCGCTTTAATGCGGCCCTTCTCTAACATCCATCGCTTTAATCCGGCCCTTCTATAACATTCATCGCTTTAATGCGTCCCTTCTATAACATTCATCGCTTTAATGCGGCCGTTCTCTAACATTCATCTCTTTAATTCGGCCCTTCTATAACATTCATCGCTTTAATGCGGCCGTTCTCTAACATTCATCGCTTTAATCCGGCCGTTCTCTAACATTCATCTCTTTAATTCGGCCCTTCTATAACATTCATCACTTTAATGCGGCCGTTCTCTAACATTCATCTCTTTAATTCGCCCCTCTATACATCCATCGCTTTAATGCGGCCCTTCTTTAACATCCATCGCTTTAATGCGGCCCTTCTATAACATCCATCGCTTTAATGCGGCCCTTCTCTAACACCCATCGCCTTAATGCGGCCCTTCTATAACATCCATCGCTTTAATGCGGCCCTTCTATAACATCCATCGCTTTAATGCGGCCATTCGCTAACATCCATCGCTTTAATGCGGGCCTCTATAACATCTACCGCTTTAATGCGGCCCTTCTCTAACATCCATCGCTTTAATCCGGCCCTTCTATAACATCCATCGCTTTAATGCGGCCCTTCTATAACATTCATCGCTTTAATGCGGCCGTTCTCTAACATTCATCTCTTTAATTCGGCCCTTCTATAACATACATCGCTTTAATGCGGCCGTTTTCTAACATTCATCTCTTTAATTCGGCCCTTCTATAACATTCATCGCTTTAATGCGGCCGTTCTCTAACATTCATCTCTTTAATTCGGCCCTTCTATAACATCCATCGCTTTAATGCGGCCCTTCTTTAACATCCGTCGCTTTAATGCGGGCCTTCTATAACATCCATCGATTTAATGCGGCCCTTCTCTAACACCCATCGCCTTAATGCGGCCCTTCTATAACATCCATCGCTTTAATGCGGCCCTTCTATAACATCCATCGCTTTAATGCGGCCCTTCTTTAACATCCATCGCTTTAATGCGGCCCTTCTATAACATCCATCGCTTTAATGTGGGCCTTCTCTAACACCCATCGCCTTAATGCGGCCCTTCTATAACATCCATCGCTTTAATGCGGCCCTTCTATAACATCCATCGCTTTAATGCGGCCATTCGCTAACATCCATCGCTTTAATGCGGGCCTCTATAACATCTACCGTTTTAATGCGGCCCTTCTCTAACATCCATCGCTTTAATGCGGCCCTTCTATAACATTCATCGCTTTAATGCGACCGTTCTCTAACATTCATCTCTTTAATTCGGCCCTTCTATAACATCCATCGCTTTAATGCGGCCCTACTCTAACATTAATCTCTTTAATGCTGCCCTTCTAAAACATCCATCGCTTTAATGCGGCCCTTCTATAACATCCATCGCTTTAATGCGGCCCTTCTCTAACACCCATCGCCTTAATGCGGCCCTTCTATAACATCCATCGCTTTAATGCGGCCATTCGCTAACATCCATCGCTTTAATGCGGCCCTTCTCTAACATCCATCGCTTTAATGCGGCCCTTCTCTAACATTCATCTCTTTATTGCGGCCCTTCTATAACATCCATCGCTTTAATGCGGCCTTTCTATAACATCCACCGCTTTAATGCGGCCCTTCTCTAACATCCATCGCTTTAATCCGGCCCTTCTATAACATTCATCGCTTTAATGCGTCCCTTCTATAACATTCATTGCTTTAATGCGGCCGTTCTCTAACATTCATCTCTTTAATTCGGCCCTTCTATAACATTCATCGCTTTAATGCGGCCGTTCTCTAACATTCATCTCTTTCATTAGTCCCTTCAATAACATCCATCGCTTTAATGCGGCCCTTCTTTAACATCCATCGCTTTAATGCGGCCCTTCTATAACATCCATCGCTTTAATGCGGCCCTTCTCTAACACCCATCGCCTTAATGCGGACCTTCTATAACATCCAACTCTTAAATGCGGCCCTTCTATAACGTCCATCGCTTTAATGCGTCCATTCGCTAACATCCATCGCTTTAATGCGGGCCTCTATAACATCCACCGCTTTAATGCGGCCCTTCTCTAACATCCATCGCTTTAATCCGGCCCTTCTATAACATCCATCGCTTTAATGCGGCCCTTCTATAACATTCATCTCTTTAATTCGGCCCTTCTAAAACATCCATCGCTTTAATGCGGCCCTACTCTAACATTAATCTCTTTAATGCTGCCCTTCTAAAACATCCATCGCTTTAATGCGGCCCTTCTTTAACATGCATCGCTTTAATGCGGCCCTTCTATAACATCCATCGCTTTAATGCGGCCCTTCTCTAACACCCATCGCCTTAATGCGGCCCTTCTATAACATCCATCGCTTTAATGCGGCCATTCGCTAACATCCATCGCTTTAATGCGGGCCTCTATAACATCCATCGCTTTAATGCGGCCCTTCTCTAACATCCATCGCTTTAATGCGGACCTTCTCTAACATTCATCTCTTTAATGCGGCCCTTCTATAACATCCATCGCTTTAATGCGGCCCTTCTATAACATCCACCGCTTTAATGCGGCCCTTCTCTAACATCCATCGCTTTAATCCGGCCCTTCTATAACATTCATCGCTTTAATGCGTCCCTTCTATAACATTCATCGCTTTAATGCGGCCGTTCTCTAACATTCATCTCTTTAATTCGGCCCTTCTATAACATTCATCGCTTTAATGCGGCCGTTCTCTAACATTCATCTCTTTAATTCGGCCCTTCTATAACATCCATCGCTTTAATGCGGCCCTTCTTTAACATCCATCGCTTTAATGCGGCCCTTCTATAACATCCATCGCTTTAATGCGGCCCTTCTCTAACACCCATCGCCTTAATGCGGCCCTTCTTTAACATCCATCGCTTTAATGCGGCCCTTCTATAACATCCATCGCTTTAATGCGGCCATTCGCTAACATCCATCGCTTTAATGCGGGCCTCTATAACATCTACCGCTTTAATGCGGCCCTTCTCTAACATCCATCGCTTTAATCCGGCCCTTCTATAACATCCATCGCTTTAATGCGGCCCTTCTATAACATTCATCGCTTTAATGCGGCCGTTCTCTAACATTCATCTCTTTAATTCGGCCCTTCTATAACATTCATCGCTTTAATGCGGCCGTTCTCTAACATTCATCTCTTTAATTCGGCCCTTCTATAACATCCATCGCTTTAATGCGGCCCTTCTTTAACATCCATCGCTTTAATGCGGCTCTTCTATAACATCCATCGCTTTAACGCGGCCCTTCTCTAACACCCATCGCCTTAATGCGGCCCTTCTTTAACATCCATCGCTTTAATGCGGCCCTTCTATAACATCCATCGCTTTAATGCGGCCCTTCTATAACATCCATCGCTTTAATGCGGCCATTCGCTAACATCCATCGCTTTAAAGCGGGCCTCTATAACATCCACCGCTTTAATGCGGCCCTTCTCTAACATCCATCGCTTTAATCCGGCCATTCTATAACATTCATCGCTTTAATGCGGCCCTTCTATAACATTCATCGCTTTAATGCGGCCGTTCTCTAACATTCATCTCTTTAATTCGGCCATTCTATAACATCCATCGCTTTAATGCGGCCCTACTCTAACATTAATCTCTTTAATGCTGCCCTTCTTTAACATCCATCGCTTTAATGCGGCCATTCTATAACATCCATCGCTTTAATACGGCCCTTCTCTAACACCCATCGCCTTAATGCGGCCCTTCTATATCATCCATCGCTTTAATGCGGCCATTCGCTAACATCCATCCCTTTAATGCGGGACTCTATAACATCCATCGCTTTAATGCGGCCCTTCTCTAACATCCATCGCTTTAATGCGGCCCTTCTCTAACATTCATCTCTTTAATGCGGCCCTTCTATAACATCCATCGCTTTAATGCGGCCCTTCTATAACATCCACCGCTTTAATGCGGCCCTTCTCTAACATCCATCGCTTTAATCCGGCCCTTCTATAACATTCATCGCTTTAATGCGTCCCTTCTATAACATTCATCGCTTTAATGCGGCCGTTCTCTAACATTCATCTCTTTAATTCGGCCCTTCTATAACATTCATCGCTTTAATGCGGCCGTTCTCTAACATTCATCTCTTTAATTCGGCCCTTCTATAACATCCATCGCTTTAATGCGGCCCTTCTTTAACATCCATCGCTTTAATGCGGCCCTTCTATAACATCCATCGCTTTAATGCGGCCCTTCTCTAACACCCATCGCCTTAATGCGGACCTTCTATAACATCCAACTCTTAAATGCGGCCCTTCTATAACGTCCATCGCTTTAATGCGTCCATTCGCTAACATCCATCGCTTTAATGCGGGCCTCTATAACATCCACCGCTTTAATGCGGCCCTTCTCTAACATCCATCGCTTTAATCCGGCCCTTCTATAACATCCATCGCTTTAATGCGGCCCTTCTATAACATTCATCTCTTTAATTCGGCCCTTCTAAAACATCCATCGCTTTAATGCGGCCCTACTCTAACATTAATCTCTTTAATGCTGCCCTTCTAAAACATCCATCGCTTTAATGCGGCCCTTCTTTAACATGCATCGCTTTAATGCGGCCCTTCTATAACATCCATCGCTTTAATGCGGCCCTTCTCTAACACCCATCGCCTTAATGCGGCCCTTCTATAACATCCATCGCTTTAATGCGGCCATTCGCTAACATCCATCGCTTTAATGCGGGCCTCTATAACATCCATCGCTTTAATGCGGCCCTTCTCTAACATCCATCGCTTTAATGCGGACCTTCTCTAACATTCATCTCTTTAATGCGGCCCTTCTATAACATCCATCGCTTTAATGCGGCCCTTCTATAACATCCACCGCTTTAATGCGGCCCTTCTCTAACATCCATCGCTTTAATCCGGCCCTTCTATAACATTCATCGCTTTAATGCGTCCCTTCTATAACATTCATCGCTTTAATGCGGCCGTTCTCTAACATTCATCTCTTTAATTCGGCCCTTCTATAACATTCATCGCTTTAATGCGGCCGTTCTCTAACATTCATCTCTTTAATTCGGCCCTTCTATAACATCCATCGCTTTAATGCGGCCCTTCTTTAACATCCATCGCTTTAATGCGGCCCTTCTATAACATCCATCGCTTTAATGCGGCCCTTCTCTAACACCCATCGCCTTAATGCGGCCCTTCTTTAACATCCATCGCTTTAATGCGGCCCTTCTATAACATCCATCGCTTTAATGCGGCCATTCGCTAACATCCATCGCTTTAATGCGGGCCTCTATAACATCTACCGCTTTAATGCGGCCCTTCTCTAACATCCATCGCTTTAATCCGGCCCTTCTATAACATCCATCGCTTTAATGCGGCCCTTCTATAACATTCATCGCTTTAATGCGGCCGTTCTCTAACATTCATCTCTTTAATTCGGCCCTTCTATAACATTCATCGCTTTAATGCGGCCGTTCTCTAACATTCATCTCTTTAATTCGGCCCTTCTATAACATCCATCGCTTTAATGCGGCCCTTCTTTAACATCCATCGCTTTAATGCGGCTCTTCTATAACATCCATCGCTTTAACGCGGCCCTTCTCTAACACCCATCGCCTTAATGCGGCCCTTCTTTAACATCCATCGCTTTAATGCGGCCCTTCTATAACATCCATCGCTTTAATGCGGCCCTTCTATAACATCCATCGCTTTAATGCGGCCATTCGCTAACATCCATCGCTTTAAAGCGGGCCTCTATAACATCCACCGCTTTAATGCGGCCCTTCTCTAACATCCATCGCTTTAATCCGGCCATTCTATAACATTCATCGCTTTAATGCGGCCCTTCTATAACATTCATCGCTTTAATGCGGCCGTTCTCTAACATTCATCTCTTTAATTCGGCCATTCTATAACATCCATCGCTTTAATGCGGCCCTACTCTAACATTAATCTCTTTAATGCTGCCCTTCTTTAACATCCATCGCTTTAATGCGGCCATTCTATAACATCCATCGCTTTAATACGGCCCTTCTCTAACACCCATCGCCTTAATGCGGCCCTTCTATATCATCCATCGCTTTAATGCGGCCATTCGCTAACATCCATCCCTTTAATGCGGGACTCTATAACATCCATCGCTTTAATGCGGCCCTTCTCTAACATCCATCGCTTTAATGCGGCCCTTCTCTAACATTCATCTCTTTAATGCGGCCCTTCTATAACATCCATCGCTTTAATGCGGCCCTTCTATAACATCCACCGCTTTAATGCGGCCCTTCTCTAACATCCATCGCTTTAATCCGGCCCTTCTATAACATTCATCGCTTTAATGCGTCCCTTCTATAACATTCATCGCTTTAATGCGGCCGTTCTCTAACATTCATCTCTTTAATTCGGCCCTTCTATAACATTCATCGCTTTAATGCGGCCGTTCTCTAACATTCATCTCTTTAATTCGGCCCTTCTATAACATCCATCGCTTTAATGCGGCCCTTCTTTAACATCCATCGCTTTAATGCGGCCCTTCTATAACATCCATCGCTTTAATGCGGCCCTTCTCTAACACCCATCGCCTTAATGCGGCCCTTCTATAACATCCATCGCTTTAATGCGGCCCTTCTATAACATCCATCGCTTTAATGCGGCCATTCGCTAACATCCATCGCTTTAATGCGGGCCTCTATAACATCTACCGCTTTAATGCGGCCCTTCTCTAACATCCATCGCTTTAATCCGGCCCTTCTATAACATCCATCGCTTTAATGCGGCCCTTCTATAACATTCATCGCTTTAATGCGGCCGTTCTCTAACATTCATCTCTTTAATTCGGCCCTTCTATAACATTCATCGCTTTAATGCTGCCGTTCTCTAACATTCATCTCTTTAATTCGGCCCTTCTATAACATTCATCGCTTTAATGCGGCCGTTCTCTAACATTCATCTCTTTAATTCGGCCCTTCTCTAACACCCATCGCTTTAATCCGGCCCTTCTATAATATCCATCACTTTAATGCGGCCATTCGCTAACATCCATCGCTTTAATGCGGGCCTCTATAACATCCACCGCTTTAATGCGGCCCTTCTCTAACATCCATCGCTTTAATCCGGCCCTTCTATAACATCCATCGCTTTAATGCGGCCCTTCTATAACATTCATCGCTTTAATGCGGCCGTTCTCTAACATTCATCTCTTTAATTCGGCCCTTCTATAACATTCATCGCTTTAATGCGGCCGTTCTCTAACATTCATCTCTTTAATTCGGCCCTTTTCTAACAACCATCGCTTTAATCCGGCCCTTCTATAACATCCATCGCTTTAATGCGGCCATTCGCTAACATCCATCGCTTTAATGCGGGCCTCTATAACATCCACCGCTTTAATGCGGCCCTTCTCTGACATCCATCGCTTTAATCCGGCCCTTCTATAACATCCATCGCTTTAATGCGGCCCTTCTATAACATTCATCGCTTTAATGCGGCCGTTCTCTAACATTCATCTCTTTAATTCGGCCCTTCTATAACATCCATCGCTTTAATGCGGCCCTACTCTAACATTAATCTCTTTAATGCTGCCCTTCTTAAACATCCATCGCTTTAATGCGGCCCTTCTTTAACATCCATCGCTTTAATGCGGCCATTCTATAACATCCATCGCTTTAATACGGCCCTTCTCTAACACCCATCGCCTTAATGCGGCCCTTCTATAACATCCATCGCTTTAATGCGGCCATTCGCTAACATCCATCGCTTTAATGCGGGCCTCTATAACATCCATCGCTTTAATGCGGCCCTTCTCTAACATCCATCGCTTTAATGCGGCCCTTCTCTAACATTCATCTCTTTAATGCGGCCCCTCTATAACATCCATCGCTTTAATGCGGCCCTTCTATAACATCCACCGCTTTAATGCGGCCCTTCTCTAACATCCATCGCTTTAATCCGGCCCTTCTATAACATTCATCGCTTTAATGCGTCCCTTCTATAACATTCATCGCTTTAATGCGGCCGTTCTCTAACATTCATCTCTTTAATTCGGCCCTTCTATAACATTCATCGCTTTAATGCGGCCGTTCTCTAACATTCATCTCTTTAATTCGGCCCTTTTCTAACAACCATCGCTTTAATCCGGCCCTTCTATAACATCCATCGCTTTAATGCGGCCATTCGCTAACATCCATCGCTTTAATGCGGGCCTCTATAACATCCACCGCTTTAATGCGGCCCTTCTCTGACATCCATCGCTTTAATCCGGCCCTTCTATAACATCCATCGCTTTAATGCGGCCCTTCTATAACATTCATCGCTTTAATGCGGCCGTTCTCTAACATTCATCTCTTTAATTCGGCCCTTCTATAACATCCATCGCTTTAATGCGGCCCTACTCTAACATTAATCTCTTTAATGCTGCCCTTCTTAAACATCCATCGCTTTAATGCGGCCCTTCTTTAACATCCATCGCTTTAATGCGGCCATTCTATAACATCCATCGCTTTAATACGGCCCTTCTCTAACACCCATCGCCTTAATGCGGCCCTTCTATAACATCCATCGCTTTAATGCGGCCATTCGCTAACATCCATCGCTTTAATGCGGGCCTCTATAACATCCATCGCTTTAATGCGGCCCTTCTCTAACATCCATCGCTTTAATGCGGCCCTTCTCTAACATTCATCTCTTTAATGCGGCCCCTCTATAACATCCATCGCTTTAATGCGGCCCTTCTATAACATCCACCGCTTTAATGCGGCCCTTCTCTAACATCCATCGCTTTAATCCGGCCCTTCTATAACATTCATCGCTTTAATGCGTCCCTTCTATAACATTCATCGCTTTAATGCGGCCGTTCTCTAACATTCATCTCTTTAATTCGGCCCTTCTATAACATTCATCGCTTTAATGCGGCCGTTCTCTAACATTCATCTCTTTAATTCGGCCCTTCTATAACATCCATCGCTTTAATGCGGCCCTTCTTTAACATCCATCGCTTTAATGCGGCCCTTCTATAACATCCATCGCTTTAATGCGGCCCTTCTCTAACACCCATCGCCTTAATGCGGCCCTTCTATAACATCCATCGCTTTAATGCGGCCCTTCTATAACATCCATCGCTTTAATGCGGCCATTCGCTAACATCCATCGCTTTAATGCGGGCCTCTATAACATCCATCGCTTTAATGCGGCCCTTCTATAACATTCATCGCTTTAATGCGGCCGTTCTCTAACATTCATCTCTTTAATTCGGCCCTTCTATAACATTCATCGCTTTAATGCGGCCGTTCTCTAACATTCATCTCTTTAATTCGGCCCTTCTATAACATTCATCGCTTTAATGCGGCCGTTCTCTAACATTCATCTCTTTAATTCGGCCCTTCTATAACATCCATAGCTTTAATGCGGCCCGTCTTTAACATCCATCGCTTTAATGCGGCCCTTCTATAACATCCATCGCTTTAATGCGGCCCTTCTCTAACACCCATCGCCTTAATTCGGCCCTTCTATAACATCCATCGCTTTAATGCGGCCCTTCTATAACATTCATCGCTTTAATGCGGCCGTTCTCTAACATTCATCTCTTTAATTCGGCCCTTCTATAACATTCATCGCTTTAATGCGGCCGTTCTCTAACATTCATCTCTTTAATCCGGCCCTTCTATAACATCCATCGCTTTAATGCGGCCCTTCTTTAACATCCATCTCTTTAATGCGGCCCTTCTATAACATCCATCGCTTTAATGCGGCCATTCGCTAACATCCATCGCTTTAATGCGGGCCTCTATAACATCTACCGCTTTAATGCGGCACTTCTATAACATCCATCGCTTTAATGCGGCCATTCGCTAACATCCATCGCTTTAATGCGGGCCTCTATAACATCTACCGCTTTAATGCGGCCCTTCTCTAACACCCATCGCTTTAATCCGGCCCTTCTATAACATCCATCGCTTTAATGCGTCCCTTCTATAACATTCATCGCTTTAATGCGGCCGTTCTCTAACATTCATCTCTTTAATTCGGCCCTTCTATAACATTCATCGCTTTAATGCGGCCGTTCTCTAACATTCATCTCTTTAATTCGGCCCTTCTATAACATCCATCGCTTTAATGCGGCCCTTCTTTAACATCCATCGCTTTAATGCGGCCCTTCTATAACATCCATCGCTTTAATGCGGCCCTTCTCTAACACCCATCGCCTTAATGCGGCCCTTCTATAACATCCATCGCTTTAATGCGGCCCTTCTATAACATCCATCGCTTTAATGCGGCCCTTCTATAACATTCATCGCTTTAATGCGGCCGTTCTCTAACATTCATCTCTTTAATTCGGCCCTTCTATAACATCCATCGCTTTAATGCGGCCCTACTCTAACATTAATCTCTTTTTTTGCTGCCCTTCTAAAACATCCATCGCTTTAATGCGGCCCTTCTATAACATCCATCGCTTTAATGCGGCCCTTCTATAACATCAATCGCTTTAATGCGGCCCTTCTATAACATCCATCGCTTTAATGCGGCCCTTCTCTAACACCCATCGCTTTAATGTGGCCCTTCTATAACATCCATCGCTTTAATGCGGCCCTTCTCTAACATCCATCGCTTTAATGCGGCCCTCTATAACATCTACCGCTTTAATGCGGCCCTTCTCTAACATCCATCGCTTTATTGCAGTCCTTCTATAACATCCATCGCTTTAATGCGGCCCTTCTCTAACATCCATCGCTTTAATGCGGCCCTTCTATAACATCCATCGCTTTAATGCGGCCATTCTCTAACATTCATCTCTTTAATGCGGCCCTTCTTTAACATTCGTCTCTTTAATGCGGCCCTTCTCTAACATCCATCGCTTTAATGCGGCCCTTCTCTAACATCCATCGCTTTAATGCGGCCCTCTATAACATCCATCGCTTTAATGCGGCCCTTCTCTAACATCCATCGCTTTAATGCGGCCCTTCTCTAACATCCATCTCTTTAATGCGGCCCTTCTATAACATCCATCGCTTTAATGCGGCCCTTCTCTAACATCCATCGCTTTAATGCGGCCCTTCTCTAACATTCATCTCTTTAATGCGGCCCTTCTATAACATCCATCGCTTTAATGCGGCCCTTCTATAACATCCACCGCTTTAATGCGGCCCTTCTCTAACATCCATCGCTTTAATCCGGCCCTTCTATAACATTCATCGCTTTAATGCGTCCCTTCTATAACATTCATCGCTTTAATGCGGCCGTTCTCTAACATTCATCTCTTTAATTCGGCCATTCTATAACATCCATCGCTTTAATGCGGCCCTATTCTAACATTAATCTCTTTAATGCTGCCCTTCTAAAACATCCATCGCTTTAATGCGGCCCTTCTATAACATCCATCGCTTTAATGCGGCCCTTCTATAACATCCATCGCTTTAATGTGGCCCTTCTCTAACACCCATCGCCTTAATGCGGCCCTTCTATAACATCCATCGCTTTAATGCGGCCCTTCTTTAACATCCATCGCTTTAATGCGGCCCTTCTATAACATCCATCGCTTTAATGTGGGCCTTCTCTAACACCCATCGCCTTAATGCGGCCCTTCTATAACATCCATCGCTTTAATGCGGCCCTTCTATAACATCCATCGCTTTAATGCGGCCATTCGCTAACATCCATCGCTTTAATGCGGGCCTCTATAACATCTACCGTTTTAATGCGGCCCTTCTCTAACATCCATCGCTTTAATCCGGCCCTTCTATAACATCCATCGCTTTAATGCGGCCCTTCTATAACATTCATCGCTTTAATGCGGCCGTTCTCTAACATTCATCTCTTTAATTCGGCCCTTCTATAACATTCATCGCTTTAATGCGGCCGTTCTCTAACATTCATCTCTTTAATTCGGCCCTTCTATAACATCCATCGCTTTAATGCGGCCCTTCTTTAACATCCATCGCTTTAATGCGGCCCTTCTATAACATCCATCGCTTTAATGCGGCCCTTCTCTAACACCCATCGCCTTAATGCGGCCCTTCTATAACATCCATCGCTTTAATGCGGCCCTTCTATAACATCCATCGCTTTAATGCGGCCATTCGCTAACATCCATCGCTTTAATGCGGGCCTCTATAACATCCATCGCTTTAATGCGGCCCTTCTATAACATTCATCGCTTTAATGCGGCCGTTCTCTAACATTCATCTCTTTAATTCGGCCCTTCTATAACATTCATCGCTTTAATGCGGCCGTTCTCTAACATTCATCTCTTTAATTCGGCCCTTCTATAACATTCATCGCTTTAATGCGGCCGTTCTCTAACATTCATCTCTTTAATTCGGCCCTTCTATAACATCCATAGCTTTAATGCGGCCCGTCTTTAACATCCATCGCTTTAATGCGGCCCTTCTATAACATCCATCGCTTTAATGCGGCCCTTCTCTAACACCCATCGCCTTAATTCGGCCCTTCTATAACATCCATCGCTTTAATGCGGCCCTTCTATAACATTCATCGCTTTAATGCGGCCGTTCTCTAACATTCATCTCTTTAATTCGGCCCTTCTATAACATTCATCGCTTTAATGCGGCCGTTCTCTAACATTCATCTCTTTAATCCGGCCCTTCTATAACATCCATCGCTTTAATGCGGCCCTTCTTTAACATCCATCTCTTTAATGCGGCCCTTCTATAACATCCATCGCTTTAATGCGGCCATTCGCTAACATCCATCGCTTTAATGCGGGCCTCTATAACATCTACCGCTTTAATGCGGCACTTCTATAACATCCATCGCTTTAATGCGGCCATTCGCTAACATCCATCGCTTTAATGCGGGCCTCTATAACATCTACCGCTTTAATGCGGCCCTTCTCTAACACCCATCGCTTTAATCCGGCCCTTCTATAACATCCATCGCTTTAATGCGTCCCTTCTATAACATTCATCGCTTTAATGCGGCCGTTCTCTAACATTCATCTCTTTAATTCGGCCCTTCTATAACATTCATCGCTTTAATGCGGCCGTTCTCTAACATTCATCTCTTTAATTCGGCCCTTCTATAACATCCATCGCTTTAATGCGGCCCTTCTTTAACATCCATCGCTTTAATGCGGCCCTTCTATAACATCCATCGCTTTAATGCGGCCCTTCTCTAACACCCATCGCCTTAATGCGGCCCTTCTATAACATCCATCGCTTTAATGCGGCCCTTCTATAACATCCATCGCTTTAATGCGGCCCTTCTATAACATTCATCGCTTTAATGCGGCCGTTCTCTAACATTCATCTCTTTAATTCGGCCCTTCTATAACATCCATCGCTTTAATGCGGCCCTACTCTAACATTAATCTCTTTTTTTGCTGCCCTTCTAAAACATCCATCGCTTTAATGCGGCCCTTCTATAACATCCATCGCTTTAATGCGGCCCTTCTATAACATCAATCGCTTTAATGCGGCCCTTCTATAACATCCATCGCTTTAATGCGGCCCTTCTCTAACACCCATCGCTTTAATGTGGCCCTTCTATAACATCCATCGCTTTAATGCGGCCCTTCTCTAACATCCATCGCTTTAATGCGGCCCTCTATAACATCTACCGCTTTAATGCGGCCCTTCTCTAACATCCATCGCTTTATTGCAGTCCTTCTATAACATCCATCGCTTTAATGCGGCCCTTCTCTAACATCCATCGCTTTAATGCGGCCCTTCTATAACATCCATCGCTTTAATGCGGCCATTCTCTAACATTCATCTCTTTAATGCGGCCCTTCTTTAACATTCGTCTCTTTAATGCGGCCCTTCTCTAACATCCATCGCTTTAATGCGGCCCTTCTCTAACATCCATCGCTTTAATGCGGCCCTCTATAACATCCATCGCTTTAATGCGGCCCTTCTCTAACATCCATCGCTTTAATGCGGCCCTTCTCTAACATCCATCTCTTTAATGCGGCCCTTCTATAACATCCATCGCTTTAATGCGGCCCTTCTCTAACATCCATCGCTTTAATGCGGCCCTTCTCTAACATTCATCTCTTTAATGCGGCCCTTCTATAACATCCATCGCTTTAATGCGGCCCTTCTATAACATCCACCGCTTTAATGCGGCCCTTCTCTAACATCCATCGCTTTAATCCGGCCCTTCTATAACATTCATCGCTTTAATGCGTCCCTTCTATAACATTCATCGCTTTAATGCGGCCGTTCTCTAACATTCATCTCTTTAATTCGGCCATTCTATAACATCCATCGCTTTAATGCGGCCCTATTCTAACATTAATCTCTTTAATGCTGCCCTTCTAAAACATCCATCGCTTTAATGCGGCCCTTCTATAACATCCATCGCTTTAATGCGGCCCTTCTATAACATCCATCGCTTTAATGTGGCCCTTCTCTAACACCCATCGCCTTAATGCGGCCCTTCTATAACATCCATCGCTTTAATGCGGCCCTTCTTTAACATCCATCGCTTTAATGCGGCCCTTCTATAACATCCATCGCTTTAATGTGGGCCTTCTCTAACACCCATCGCCTTAATGCGGCCCTTCTATAACATCCATCGCTTTAATGCGGCCCTTCTATAACATCCATCGCTTTAATGCGGCCATTCGCTAACATCCATCGCTTTAATGCGGGCCTCTATAACATCTACCGTTTTAATGCGGCCCTTCTCTAACATCCATCGCTTTAATCCGGCCCTTCTATAACATCCATCGCTTTAATGCGGCCCTTCTATAACATTCATCGCTTTAATGCGGCCGTTCTCTAACATTCATCTCTTTAATTCGGCCCTTCTATAACATCCATCGCTTTAATGCGGCCCTACTCTAACATTAATCTCTTTAATGCTGCCCTTCTAAAACATCCATCGCTTTAATGCGGCCCTTCTTTAACATCCATCGCTTTAATGCGGCCCTTCTATAACATCCATCGCTTTAATGCGGCCCTTCTCTAACACCCATCGCCTTAATGCGGCCCTTTTATAACATCCATCGCTTTAATGCGGCCATTCGCTAACATCCATCGCTTTAATGCGGCCCTTCTCTAACATCCAATGCTTTAATGCGGCCCTTCTCTAACATTCATCTCTTTAATGCGGCCCTAATATAACATCCATCGCTTTAATGCGGCCCTTCTCTGACATTCATCTCTTTAATGCGGCCCTTCTATAACATCCACCGCTTTAATGCGGCCCTTCGCTAACATCCATCGCATTAATGCGGCCCTTCTCTAACATCCATCTCTTTAATGCGGCCCTTCTATAACATCCATCGCTTTAATGCGACCCGTCTCTAACATCCATCGCTTTAATGCGGCCCTTCAATAGCATCCATCGCTTTAATGCGGCCCTTCTATAACATCCACCGCTTTAATGCGGCCCTTCTCTAACATCCATCGCTTTAATGTGGCCCTTCTATAACATTCATCGCTTTAATGCGGCCCTTCTATAACATTCATCGCTTTAATGCGGCCCTTCTATAACATCCAACGCTTTAATGCGACCCGTCTCTAACATCCAACGCTTTAATGCGGCCCTTCTATAGCATCCATCGCTTTAATGCGGCCCTTCTATAACATCCACCGCTTTAATGCGGCCCTTCTCTAACATCCATCGCTTTAATGTGGCCCTTCTATAACATTCATCGCTTTAATGCGGCCCTTCTATAACATTCATCGCTTTAATGCGGCCCTTCTATAACATCCACCGCTTTAATGCGGACATTGTCTAACATCCATCGCATTAATGCGGCCCTTTCTAACATCCATCGCTTTAATGCGGCCCTTTCTAACATCCATCGCTTTAATGCGGCCCTCTATAACATCTACCGCTTTTATGCGGCCCTTCTCTAACATCCATCGCTTTATTGCAGTCCTTCTATAACATCCATCGCTTTAATGCGGCCCTTCTCTAACATCCATCGCTTTAATGCGGCCCTTCTATAACATCCATCGCTTTAATGCGGCCATTCTCTAACATTCATCTCTTTAATGCGGCCCTTCTTTAACATTCGTCTCTTTAATGCGGCCCTTCTCTAACATCCATCGCTTTAATGCGGCCCTTCTCTAACATCCATCGCTTTAATGCGGCCCTCTATAACATCCATCGCTTTAATGCGGCCCTTCTCTAACATCCATCGCTTTAATGCGGCCCTTCTCTAACATCCATCTCTTTAATGCGGCCCTTCTATAACATCCATCGCTTTAATGCGGCCCTTCTCTAACATCCATCGCTTTAATGCGGTCCTTCTCTAACATTCATCTCTTTAATGCGGCCCTTCTATAACATCCATCGCTTTAATGCGGCCCTTCTATAACATCCACCGCTTTAATGCGGCCCTTCTCTAACATCCATCGCATTAATCCGGCCCTTCTATAACATTCATCGCTTTAATGCGTCCCTTCTATAACATTCATCGCTTTAATGCGGCCGTTCTCTAACATTCATCTCTTTAATTCGGCCATTCTATAACATCCATCGCTTTAATGCGGCCCTACTCTAACATTAATCTCTTTAATGCTGCCCTTCTAAAACATCCATCGCTTTAATGCGGCCCTTCTTTAACATCCATCGCTTTAATGCGGCCCTTCTATAACATCCATCGCTTTAATGTGGCCCTTCTCTAACACCCATCGCCTTAATGCGGCCCTTCTATAACATCCATCGCTTTAATGCGGCCGTTCTTTAACATCCATCGCTTTAATGCGGCCCTTCTATAACATCCATCGCTTTAATGTGGGCCTTCTCTAACACCCATCGCCTTAATGCGGCCCTTCTATAACATCCATCGCTTTAATGCGGCCCTTCTATAACATCCATCGCTTTAATGCGGCCATTCGCTAACATCCATCGCTTTAATGCGGGCCTCTATAACATCTACCGTTTTAATGCGGTACTTCTTTAACATCCATCGCTTTAATCCGGCCCTTCTATAACATCCATCGCTTTAATGCGGCCTTTCTATAACATTCATCGCTTTAATGCGGCCGTTCTCTAACATTCATCTCTTTAATTCGGCCCTTCTATAACATCCATCGCTTTAATGCGGCCCTACTCTGACATTAATCTCTTTAATGCTGCCCTTCTAAAACATCCATCGCTTTAATGCGGCCCTTCTTTAACATCCATCGCTTTAATGCGGCCCTTCTATAACATCCATCGCTTTAATGCGGCCCTTCTCTAACACCCATCGCCTTAATGCGGCCCTTCTATAACATCCATCGCTTTAATGCGGCCATTCGCTAACATCCATCGCTTTAATGCGGCCCTTCTCTAACATCCATCGCTTTAATGCGGCCCTTCTCTAACATTCATCTCTTTATTGCGGCCCTTCTATAACATCCATCGCTTTAATGCGGCCCTTCTATAACATCTACCGCTTTAATGCGGCCCTTCTCTAACATCCATCGCTTTAATCCGGCCCTTCTATAACATTCATCGCTTTAATGCGTCCCTTCTATAACATTCATCGCTTTAATGCGGCCGTTCTCTAACATTCATCTCTTTAATTTGGCCCTTCTATAACATTCATCGCTTTAATGCGGCCGTTCTCTAACATTCATCTCTTTCATTCGGCCCTTCAATAACATCCATCGCTTTAATGCGGCCCTTCTTTAACATCCATCGCTTTAATGCGGCCCTTCTATAACATCCATCGCTTTAATGCGGCCCTTCTCTAACACCCATCGCCTTAATGCGGCCCTTCTATAACATCCAACTCTTTAATGCGGCCCTTCTATAACATCCATCGCTTTAATGCGTCCATTCGCTAACATCCATCGCTTTAATGCGGGCCTCTATAACATCCACCGCTTTAATGCGGCCCTTCTCTAACATCCATCGCTTTAATCCGGCCCTTCTATAACATCCATCGCTTTAATGCGGCCCTTCTATAACATTCATCTCTTTAATTCGGCCCTTCTATAACATCCATCGCTTTAATGCGGCCCTACTCTAACATTAATCTCTTTAATACTGCCCTTCTAAAACATCCATCGCTTTAATGCGGCCCTTCTTTAGCATGCATCGCTTTAATGCGGCCCTTCTATAACATCCATCGCTTTAATGCGGCCCTTCTCTAACACCCATCGCCTTAATGCGGCCCTTCTATAACATCCATCGCTTTAATGCGGCCATTCGCTAACATCCATCGCTTTAATGCGGGCCTCTATAACATCCATCGCTTTAATGCGGCCCTTCTCTAACATCCATCGCTTTAATGCGGACCTTCTCTAACATTCATCTCTTTAATGCGGCCCTTCTATAACATCCATCGCTTTAATGCGGCCCTTCTATAACATCCACCGCTTTAATGCGGCCCTTCTCTAACATCCATCGCTTTAATCCGGCCGTTCTCTAACATTCATCTCTTTAATTCGGCCCTTCTATAACATTCATCGCTTTAATGCGGCCGTTCTCTAACATTCATCTCTTTAATTCGGCCCTTCTATAACATCCATCGCTTTAATGCGGCCCTTCTTTAACATCCATCGCTTTAATGCGGCCCTTCTATAACATCCATCGCTTTAATGCGGCCCTTCTCTAACACCCATCGCCTTAATGCGGCCCTTCTATAACATCCATCGCTTTAATGCGGCCCTTCTATAACATCCATCGCTTTAATGCGGCCATTCGCTAACATCCATCGCTTTAATGCGGGCCTCTATAACATCTACCGCTTTAATGCGGCCCTTCTCTAACATCCATCGCTTTAATCCGGCCCTTCTATAACATCTATCGCTTTAATGCGGCCCTTCTATAACATTCATCGCTTTAATGCGGCCGTTCTCTAACATTCATCTCTTTAATTCGGCCCTTCTATAACATTCATCGCTTTAATGCGGCCGTTTTCTAACATTCATCTCTTTAATTCGGCCCTTCTATAAAATTCATCGCTTTAATGCGGCCGTTCTCTAACATTCATCTCTTTAATTCGGCCCTTCTATAACATCCATCGCTTTAATGCGGCCCTTCTTTAACATCCGTCGCTTTAATGCGGCCCTTCTATAACATCCATCGCTTTAATGCGGCCCTTCTCTAACACCCATCGCCTTAATGCGGCCCTTCTATAACATCCATCGCTTTAATGCGGCCCTTCTATAACATCCATCGCTTTAATGCGGCCCTTCTTTAACATCCATCGCTTTAATGCGGCCCTTCTATAACATCCATCGCTTTAATGTGGGCCTTCTCTAACACCCATCGCCTTAATGCGGCCCTTCTATAACATCCATCGCTTTAATGCGGCCCTTCTATAACATCCATCGCTTTAATGCGGCCATTCGCTAACATCCATCGCTTTAATGCGGGCCTCTATAACATCTACCGTTTTAATGCGGCCCTTCTCTAACATCCATCGCTTTAATCCAGCCCTTCTATAACATCCATCGCTTTAATGCGGCCCTTCTATAACATTCATCGCTTTAATGCGGCCGTTCTCTAACATTCATCTCTTTAATTCGGCCCTTCTATAACATCCATCGCTTTAATGCGGCCCTACTCTAACATTAATCTCTTTAATGCTGCCCTTCTAAAACATCCATCGCTTTAATGCGGCCCTTCTATAACATCCATCGCTTTAATGCGGCCCTTCTCTAACACCCATCGCCTTAATGCGGCCCTTCTATAACATCCATCGCTTTAATGCGGCCATTCGCTAACATCCATCGCTTTAATGCGGCCCTTCTCTAACATCCATCGCTTTAATGCGGCCCTTCTCTAACATTCATCTCTTTATTGCGGCCTTTCTATAACATCCATCGCTTTAATGCGGCCTTTCTATAACATCCACCGCTTTAATGCGGCCCTTCTCTAACATCCATCGCTTTAATCCGGCCATTCTATAACATTCATCGCTTTAATGCGTCCCTTCTATAACATTCATTGCTTTAATGCGGCCGTTCTCTAACATTCATCTCTTTAATTCGGCCCTTCTATAACATTCATCGCTTTAATGCGGCCGTTCTCTAACATTCATCTCTTTCATTCGGCCCTTCAATAACATCCATCGCTTTAATGCGGCCCTTCTTTAACATCCATCGCTTTAATGCGGCCCTTCTATAACATCCATCGCTTTAATGCGGCCCTTCTCTAACACCCATCGCCTTAATGCGGCCCTTCTATAACATCCAACTCTTAAATGCGGCCCTTCTATAACATCCATCGCTTTAATGCTACCATTCGCTAACATCCATCGCTTTAATGCGGGCCTCTATAACATCCATCGCTTTAATGCGGCCCTTCTTTAACATGCATCGCTTTAATGCGGCCCTTCTATAACATCCATCGCTTTAATGCGGCCCTTCTCTAACACCCATCGCCTTAATGCGGCCCTTCTATAACATCCATCGCTTTAATGCGGCCATTCGCTAACATCCATCGCTTTAATGCGGGCCTCTATAACATCCATCGCTTTAATGCGGCCCTTCTCTAACATCCATCGCTTTAATGCGGCCCTTCTCTAACATTCATCTCTTTAATGCGGCCCTTCTATAACATCCATCGCTTTAATGCGGCCCTTCTATAACATCCACCGCTTTAATGCGGCCCTTCTCTAACATCCATCGCTTTAATCCGGCCCTTCTATAACATTCATCGCTTTAATGCGTCCCTTCTATAACATTCATCGCTTTAATGCGGCCGTTCTCTAACATTCATCTCTTTAATTCGGCCCTTCTATAACATTCATCGCTTTAATGCGGCCGTTCTCTAACATTCATCGCTTTAATCCGGCCGTTCTCTAACATTCATCTCTTTAATTCGGCCCTTCTATAACATTCATCGCTTTAATGCGGCCGTTCTCTAACATTCATCTCTTTAATTCGCCCCTCTATACATCCATCGCTTTAATGCGGCCCTTCTTTAACATCCATCGCTTTAATGCGGCCCTTCTATAACATCCATCGCTTTAATGCGGCCCTTCTCTAACACCCATCGCCTTAATGCGGCCCTTCTATAACATCCATCGCTTTAATGCGGCCCTTCTATAACATCCATCGCTTTAATGCGGCCATTCGCTAACATCCATCGCTTTAATGCGGGCCTCTATAACATCTACCGCTTTAATGCGGCCCTTCTCTAACATCCATCGCTTTAATCCGGCCCTTCTATAACATCCATCGCTTTAATGCGGCCCTTCTATAACATTCATCGCTTTAATGCGGCCGTTCTCTAACATTCATCTCTTTAATTCGGCCCTTCTATAACATACATCGCTTTAATGCGGCCGTTTTCTAACATTCATCTCTTTAATTCGGCCCTTCTATAACATTCATCGCTTTAATGCGGCCGTTCTCTAACATTCATCTCTTTAATTCGGCCCTTCTATAACATCCATCGCTTTAATGCGGCCCTTCTTTAACATCCGTCGCTTTAATGCGGGCCTTCTATAACATCCATCGATTTAATGCGGCCCTTCTCTAACACCCATCGCCTTAATGCGGCCCTTCTATAACATCCATCGCTTTAATGCGGCCCTTCTATAACATCCATCGCTTTAATGCGGCCCTTCTTTAACATCCATCGCTTTAATGCGGCCCTTCTATAACATCCATCGCTTTAATGTGGGCCTTCTCTAACACCCATCGCCTTAATGCGGCCCTTCTATAACATCCATCGCTTTAATGCGGCCCTTCTATAACATCCATCGCTTTAATGCGGCCATTCGCTAACATCCATCGCTTTAATGCGGGCCTCTATAACATCTACCGTTTTAATGCGGCCCTTCTCTAACATCCATCGCTTTAATGCGGCCCTTCTATAACATTCATCGCTTTAATGCGACCGTTCTCTAACATTCATCTCTTTAATTCGGCCCTTCTATAACATCCATCGCTTTAATGCGGCCCTACTCTAACATTAATCTCTTTAATGCTGCCCTTCTAAAACATCCATCGCTTTAATGCGGCCCTTCTATAACATCCATCGCTTTAATGCGGCCCTTCTCTAACACCCATCGCCTTAATGCGGCCCTTCTATAACATCCATCGCTTTAATGCGGCCATTCGCTAACATCCATCGCTTTAATGCGGCCCTTCTCTAACATCCATCGCTTTAATGCGGCCCTTCTCTAACATTCATCTCTTTATTGCGGCCCTTCTATAACATCCATCGCTTTAATGCGGCCTTTCTATAACATCCACCGCTTTAATGCGGCCCTTCTCTAACATCCATCGCTTTAATCCGGCCCTTCTATAACATTCATCGCTTTAATGCGTCCCTTCTATAACATTCATTGCTTTAATGCGGCCGTTCTCTAACATTCATCTCTTTAATTCGGCCCTTCTATAACATTCATCGCTTTAATGCGGCCGTTCTCTAACATTCATCTCTTTCATTAGTCCCTTCAATAACATCCATCGCTTTAATGCGGCCCTTCTTTAACATCCATCGCTTTAATGCGGCCCTTCTATAACATCCATCGCTTTAATGCGGCCCTTCTCTAACACCCATCGCCTTAATGCGGCCCTTCTATAACATCCAACTCTTAAATGCGGCCCTTCTATAACATCCATCGCTTTAATGCGTCCATTCGCTAACATCCATCGCTTTAATGCGGGCCTCTATAACATCCACCGCTTTAATGCGGCCCTTCTCTAACATCCATCGCTTTAATCCGGCCCTTCTATAACATCCATCGCTTTAATGCGGCCCTTCTATAACATTCATCTCTTTAATTCGGCCCTTCTAAAACATCCATCGCTTTAATGCGGCCCTACTCTAACATTAATCTCTTTAATGCTGCCCTTCTAAAACATCCATCGCTTTAATGCGGCCCTTCTTTAACATGCATCGCTTTAATGCGGCCCTTCTATAACATCCATCGCTTTAATGCGGCCCTTCTCTAACACCCATCGCCTTAATGCGGCCCTTCTATAACATCCATCGCTTTAATGCGGCCATTCGCTAACATCCATCGCTTTAATGCGGGCCTCTATAACATCCATCGCTTTAATGCGGCCCTTCTCTAACATCCATCGCTTTAATGCGGCCCTTCTCTAACATTCATCTCTTTAATGCGGCCCTTCTATAACATCCATCGCTTTAATGCGGCCCTTCTATAACATCCACCGCTTTAATGCGGCCCTTCTCTAACATCCATCGCTTTAATCCGGCCCTTCTATAACATTCATCGCTTTAATGCGTCCCTTCTATAACATTCATCGCTTTAATGCGGCCGTTCTCTAACATTCATCTCTTTAATTCGGCCCTTCTATAACATTCATCGCTTTAATGCGGCCGTTCTCTAACATTCATCTCTTTAATTCGGCCCTTCTATAACATCCATCGCTTTAATGCGGCCCTTCTTTAACATCCATCGCTTTAATGCGGCCCTTCTATAACATCCATCGCTTTAATGCGGCCCTTCTCTAACACCCATCGCCTTAATGCGGCCCTTCTTTAACATCCATCGCTTTAATGCGGCCCTTCTATAACATCCATCGCTTTAATGCGGCCATTCGCTAACATCCATCGCTTTAATGCGGGCCTCTATAACATCTACCGCTTTAATGCGGCCCTTCTCTAACATCCATCGCTTTAATCCGGCCCTTCTATAACATCCATCGCTTTAATGCGGCCCTTCTATAACATTCATCGCTTTAATGCGGCCGTTCTCTAACATTCATCTCTTTAATTCGGCCCTTCTATAACATTCATCGCTTTAATGCGGCCGTTCTCTAACATTCATCTCTTTAATTCGGCCCTTCTATAACATCCATCGCTTTAATGCGGCCCTTCTTTAACATCCATCGCTTTAATGCGGCTCTTCTATAACATCCATCGCTTTAACGCGGCCCTTCTCTAACACCCATCGCCTTAATGCGGCCCTTCTTTAACATCCATCGCTTTAATGCGGCCCTTCTATAACATCCATCGCTTTAATGCGGCCCTTCTATAACATCCATCGCTTTAATGCGGCCATTCGCTAACATCCATCGCTTTAAAGCGGGCCTCTATAACATCCACCGCTTTAATGCGGCCCTTCTCTAACATCCATCGCTTTAATCCGGCCATTCTATAACATTCATCGCTTTAATGCGGCCCTTCTATAACATTCATCGCTTTAATGCGGCCGTTCTCTAACATTCATCTCTTTAATTCGGCCATTCTATAACATCCATCGCTTTAATGCGGCCCTACTCTAACATTAATCTCTTTAATGCTGCCCTTCTTTAACATCCATCGCTTTAATGCGGCCATTCTATAACATCCATCGCTTTAATACGGCCCTTCTCTAACACCCATCGCCTTAATGCGGCCCTTCTATATCATCCATCGCTTTAATGCGGCCATTCGCTAACATCCATCCCTTTAATGCGGGACTCTATAACATCCATCGCTTTAATGCGGCCCTTCTCTAACATCCATCGCTTTAATGCGGCCCTTCTCTAACATTCATCTCTTTAATGCGGCCCTTCTATAACATCCATCGCTTTAATGCGGCCCTTCTATAACATCCACCGCTTTAATGCGGCCCTTCTCTAACATCCATCGCTTTAATCCGGCCCTTCTATAACATTCATCGCTTTAATGCGTCCCTTCTATAACATTCATCGCTTTAATGCGGCCGTTCTCTAACATTCATCTCTTTAATTCGGCCCTTCTATAACATTCATCGCTTTAATGCGGCCGTTCTCTAACATTCATCTCTTTAATTCGGCCCTTCTATAACATCCATCGCTTTAATGCGGCCCTTCTTTAACATCCATCGCTTTAATGCGGCCCTTCTATAACATCCATCGCTTTAATGCGGCCCTTCTCTAACACCCATCGCCTTAATGCGGCCCTTCTATAACATCCATCGCTTTAATGCGGCCCTTCTATAACATCCATCGCTTTAATGCGGCCATTCGCTAACATCCATCGCTTTAATGCGGGCCTCTATAACATCTACCGCTTTAATGCGGCCCTTCTCTAACATCCATCGCTTTAATCCGGCCCTTCTATAACATCCATCGCTTTAATGCGGCCCTTCTATAACATTCATCGCTTTAATGCGGCCGTTCTCTAACATTCATCTCTTTAATTCGGCCCTTCTATAACATTCATCGCTTTAATGCTGCCGTTCTCTAACATTCATCTCTTTAATTCGGCCCTTCTATAACATTCATCGCTTTAATGCGGCCGTTCTCTAACATTCATCTCTTTAATTCGGCCCTTCTCTAACACCCATCGCTTTAATCCGGCCCTTCTATAACATCCATCACTTTAATGCGGCCATTCGCTAACATCCATCGCTTTAATGCGGGCCTCTATAACATCCACCGCTTTAATGCGGCCCTTCTCTAACATCCATCGCTTTAATCCGGCCCTTCTATAACATCCATCGCTTTAATGCGGCCCTTCTATAACATTCATCGCTTTAATGCGGCCGTTCTCTAACATTCATCTCTTTAATTCGGCCCTTCTATAACATTCATCGCTTTAATGCGGCCGTTCTCTAACATTCATCTCTTTAATTCGGCCCTTTTCTAACAACCATCGCTTTAATCCGGCCCTTCTATAACATCCATCGCTTTAATGCGGCCATTCGCTAACATCCATCGCTTTAATGCGGGCCTCTATAACATCCACCGCTTTAATGCGGCCCTTCTCTAACATCCATCGCTTTAATCCGGCCCTTCTATAACATCCATCGCTTTAATGCGGCCCTTCTATAACATTCATCGCTTTAATGCGGCCGTTCTCTAACATTCATCTCTTTAATTCGGCCCTTCTATAACATCCATCGCTTTAATGCGGGCCTCTATAACATCCATCGCTTTAATGCGGCCCTTCTTTAACATGCATCGCTTTAATGCGGCCTTCTATAACATCCATCGCTTTAATGCGGCCCTTCTCTAACACCCATCGCCTTAATGCGGCCCTTCTATAACATCCATCGCTTTAATGCGGCCATTCGCTAACATCCATCGCTTTAATGCGGGCCTCTATAACATCCATCGCTTTAATGCGGCCCTTCTCTAACATCCATCGCTTTAATGCGGCCCTTCTCTAACATTCATCTCTTTAATGCGGCCCTTCTATAACATCCATCGCTTAAATGCGGCCCTTCTATAACATCCACCGCTTTAATGCGGCCCTTCTCTAACATCCATCGCTTTAATCCGGCCCTTCTATAACATTCATCGCTTTAATGCGTCACTTCTATAACATTCATCGCTTTAATGCGGCCGTTCTCTAACATTCATCTCTTTAATTCGGCCCTTCTATAACATTCATCGCTTTAATGCGGCCGTTCTCTAACATTCATCGCTTTAATCCGGCCGTTCTCTAACATTCATCTCTTTAATTCGGCCCTTCTATAACATTCATCGCTTTAATGCGGCCGTTCTCTAACATTCATCTCTTTAATTCGCCCCTCTATACATCCATCGCTTTAATGCGGCCCTTCTTTAACATCCATCGCTTTAATGCGGCCCTTCTATAACATCCATCGCTTTAATGCGGCCCTTCTCTAACACCCATCGCCTTAATGCGGCCCTTCTATAACATCCATCGCTTTAATGCGGCCCTTCTATAACATCCATCGCTTTAATGCGGCCATTCGCTAACATCCATCGCTTTAATGCGGGCCTCTATAACATCTACCGCTTTAATGCGGCCCTTCTCTAACATCCATCGCTTTAATCCGGCCCTTCTATAACATCCATCGCTTTAATGCGGCCCTTCTATAACATTCATCGCTTTAATGCGGCCGTTCTCTAACATTCATCTCTTTAATTCGGCCCTTCTATAACATACATCGCTTTAATGCGGCCGTTTTCTAACATTCATCTCTTTAATTCGGCCCTTCTATAACATTCATCGCTTTAATGCGGCCGTTCTCTAACATTCATCTCTTTAATTCGGCCCTTCTATAACATCCATCGCTTTAATGCGGCCCTTCTTTAACATCCGTCGCTTTAATGCGGGCCTTCTATAACATCCATCGATTTAATGCGGCCCTTCTCTAACACCCATCGCCTTAATGCGGCCCTTCTATAACATCCATCGCTTTAATGCGGCCCTTCTATAACATCCATCGCTTTAATGCGGCCCTTCTTTAACATCCATCGCTTTAATGCGGCCCTTCTATAACATCCATCGCTTTAATGTGGGCCTTCTCTAACACCCATCGCCTTAATGCGGCCCTTCTATAACATCCATCGCTTTAATGCGGCCCTTCTATAACATCCATCGCTTTAATGCGGCCATTCGCTAACATCCATCGCTTTAATGCGGGCCTCTATAACATCTACCGTTTTAATGCGGCCCTTCTCTAACATCCATCGCTTTAATGCGGCCCTTCTATAACATTCATCGCTTTAATGCGACCGTTCTCTAACATTCATCTCTTTAATTCGGCCCTTCTATAACATCCATCGCTTTAATGCGGCCCTACTCTAACATTAATCTCTTTAATGCTGCCCTTCTAAAACATCCATCGCTTTAATGCGGCCCTTCTATAACATCCATCGCTTTAATGCGGCCCTTCTCTAACACCCATCGCCTTAATGCGGCCCTTCTATAACATCCATCGCTTTAATGCGGCCATTCGCTAACATCCATCGCTTTAATGCGGCCCTTCTCTAACATCCATCGCTTTAATGCGGCCCTTCTCTAACATTCATCTCTTTAATGCGGCCCTTCTATAACATCCATCGCTTTAATGCGGCCCTTCTATAACATCCACCGCTTTAATGCGGCCCTTCTCTAACATCCATCGCTTTAATCCGGCCCTTCTATAACATTCATCGCTTTAATGCGTCCCTTCTATAACATTCATCGCTTTAATGCGGCCGTTCTCTAACATTCATCTCTTTAATTCGGCCCTTCTATAACATTCATCGCTTTAATGCGGCCGTTCTCTAACATTCATCGCTTTAATCCGGCCGTTCTCTAACATTCATCTCTTTAATTCGGCCCTTCTATAACATTCATCGCTTTAATGCGGCCGTTCTCTAACATTCATCTCTTTAATTCGCCCCTCTATACATCCATCGCTTTAATGCGGCCCTTCTTTAACATCCATCGCTTTAATGCGGCCCTTCTATAACATCCATCGCTTTAATGCGGCCCTTCTCTAACACCCATCGCCTTAATGCGGCCCTTCTATAACATCCATCGCTTTAATGCGGCCCTTCTATAACATCCATCGCTTTAATGCGGCCATTCGCTAACATCCATCGCTTTAATGCGGGCCTCTATAACATCTACCGCTTTAATGCGGCCCTTCTCTAACATCCATCGCTTTAATCCGGCCCTTCTATAACATCCATCGCTTTAATGCGGCCCTTCTATAACATTCATCGCTTTAATGCGGCCGTTCTCTAACATTCATCTCTTTAATTCGGCCCTTCTATAACATACATCGCTTTAATGCGGCCGTTTTCTAACATTCATCTCTTTAATTCGGCCCTTCTATAACATTCATCGCTTTAATGCGGCCGTTCTCTAACATTCATCTCTTTAATTCGGCCCTTCTATAACATCCATCGCTTTAATGCGGCCCTTCTTTAACATCCGTCGCTTTAATGCGGGCCTTCTATAACATCCATCGATTTAATGCGGCCCTTCTCTAACACCCATCGCCTTAATGCGGCCCTTCTATAACATCCATCGCTTTAATGCGGCCCTTCTATAACATCCATCGCTTTAATGCGGCCCTTCTTTAACATCCATCGCTTTAATGCGGCCCTTCTATAACATCCATCGCTTTAATGTGGGCCTTCTCTAACACCCATCGCCTTAATGCGGCCCTTCTATAACATCCATCGCTTTAATGCGGCCCTTCTATAACATCCATCGCTTTAATGCGGCCATTCGCTAACATCCATCGCTTTAATGCGGGCCTCTATAACATCTACCGTTTTAATGCGGCCCTTCTCTAACATCCATCGCTTTAATGCGGCCCTTCTATAACATTCATCGCTTTAATGCGACCGTTCTCTAACATTCATCTCTTTAATTCGGCCCTTCTATAACATCCATCGCTTTAATGCGGCCCTACTCTAACATTAATCTCTTTAATGCTGCCCTTCTAAAACATCCATCGCTTTAATGCGGCCCTTCTATAACATCCATCGCTTTAATGCGGCCCTTCTCTAACACCCATCGCCTTAATGCGGCCCTTCTATAACATCCATCGCTTTAATGCGGCCATTCGCTAACATCCATCGCTTTAATGCGGCCCTTCTCTAACATCCATCGCTTTAATGCGGCCCTTCTCTAACATTCATCTCTTTATTGCGGCCCTTCTATAACATCCATCGCTTTAATGCGGCCTTTCTATAACATCCACCGCTTTAATGCGGCCCTTCTCTAACATCCATCGCTTTAATCCGGCCCTTCTATAACATTCATCGCTTTAATGCGTCCCTTCTATAACATTCATTGCTTTAATGCGGCCGTTCTCTAACATTCATCTCTTTAATTCGGCCCTTCTATAACATTCATCGCTTTAATGCGGCCGTTCTCTAACATTCATCTCTTTCATTAGTCCCTTCAATAACATCCATCGCTTTAATGCGGCCCTTCTTTAACATCCATCGCTTTAATGCGGCCCTTCTATAACATCCATCGCTTTAATGCGGCCCTTCTCTAACACCCATCGCCTTAATGCGGCCCTTCTATAACATCCAACTCTTAAATGCGGCCCTTCTATAACATCCATCGCTTTAATGCGTCCATTCGCTAACATCCATCGCTTTAATGCGGGCCTCTATAACATCCACCGCTTTAATGCGGCCCTTCTCTAACATCCATCGCTTTAATCCGGCCCTTCTATAACATCCATCGCTTTAATGCGGCCCTTCTATAACATTCATCTCTTTAATTCGGCCCTTCTAAAACATCCATCGCTTTAATGCGGCCCTACTCTAACATTAATCTCTTTAATGCTGCCCTTCTAAAACATCCATCGCTTTAATGCGGCCCTTCTTTAACATGCATCGCTTTAATGCGGCCCTTCTATAACATCCATCGCTTTAATGCGGCCCTTCTCTAACACCCATCGCCTTAATGCGGCCCTTCTATAACATCCATCGCTTTAATGCGGCCATTCGCTAACATCCATCGCTTTAATGCGGGCCTCTATAACATCCATCGCTTTAATGCGGCCCTTCTCTAACATCCATCGCTTTAATGCGGCCCTTCTCTAACATTCATCTCTTTAATGCGGCCCTTCTATAACATCCATCGCTTTAATGCGGCCCTTCTATAACATCCACCGCTTTAATGCGGCCCTTCTCTAACATCCATCGCTTTAATCCGGCCCTTCTATAACATTCATCGCTTTAATGCGTCCCTTCTATAACATTCATCGCTTTAATGCGGCCGTTCTCTAACATTCATCTCTTTAATTCGGCCCTTCTATAACATTCATCGCTTTAATGCGGCCGTTCTCTAACATTCATCTCTTTAATTCGGCCCTTCTATAACATCCATCGCTTTAATGCGGCCCTTCTTTAACATCCATCGCTTTAATGCGGCCCTTCTATAACATCCATCGCTTTAATGCGGCCCTTCTCTAACACCCATCGCCTTAATGCGGCCCTTCTTTAACATCCATCGCTTTAATGCGGCCCTTCTATAACATCCATCGCTTTAATGCGGCCATTCGCTAACATCCATCGCTTTAATGCGGGCCTCTATAACATCTACCGCTTTAATGCGGCCCTTCTCTAACATCCATCGCTTTAATCCGGCCCTTCTATAACATCCATCGCTTTAATGCGGCCCTTCTATAACATTCATCGCTTTAATGCGGCCGTTCTCTAACATTCATCTCTTTAATTCGGCCCTTCTATAACATTCATCGCTTTAATGCGGCCGTTCTCTAACATTCATCTCTTTAATTCGGCCCTTCTATAACATCCATCGCTTTAATGCGGCCCTTCTTTAACATCCATCGCTTTAATGCGGCTCTTCTATAACATCCATCGCTTTAACGCGGCCCTTCTCTAACACCCATCGCCTTAATGCGGCCCTTCTTTAACATCCATCGCTTTAATGCGGCCCTTCTATAACATCCATCGCTTTAATGCGGCCCTTCTATAACATCCATCGCTTTAATGCGGCCATTCGCTAACATCCATCGCTTTAAAGCGGGCCTCTATAACATCCACCGCTTTAATGCGGCCCTTCTCTAACATCCATCGCTTTAATCCGGCCATTCTATAACATTCATCGCTTTAATGCGGCCCTTCTATAACATTCATCGCTTTAATGCGGCCGTTCTCTAACATTCATCTCTTTAATTCGGCCATTCTATAACATCCATCGCTTTAATGCGGCCCTACTCTAACATTAATCTCTTTAATGCTGCCCTTCTTTAACATCCATCGCTTTAATGCGGCCATTCTATAACATCCATCGCTTTAATACGGCCCTTCTCTAACACCCATCGCCTTAATGCGGCCCTTCTATATCATCCATCGCTTTAATGCGGCCATTCGCTAACATCCATCCCTTTAATGCGGGACTCTATAACATCCATCGCTTTAATGCGGCCCTTCTCTAACATCCATCGCTTTAATGCGGCCCTTCTCTAACATTCATCTCTTTAATGCGGCCCTTCTATAACATCCATCGCTTTAATGCGGCCCTTCTATAACATCCACCGCTTTAATGCGGCCCTTCTCTAACATCCATCGCTTTAATCCGGCCCTTCTATAACATTCATCGCTTTAATGCGTCCCTTCTATAACATTCATCGCTTTAATGCGGCCGTTCTCTAACATTCATCTCTTTAATTCGGCCCTTCTATAACATTCGTCGCTTTAATGCGGCCGTTCTCTAACATTCATCTCTTTAATTCGGCCCTTCTATAACATCCATCGCTTTAATGCGGCCCTTCTTTAACATCCATCGCTTTAATGCGGCCCTTCTATAACATCCATCGCTTTAATGCGGCCCTTCTCTAACACCCATCGCCTTAATGCGGCCCTTCTATAACATCCATCGCTTTAATGCGGCCCTTCTATAACATCCATCGCTTTAATGCGGCCATTCGCTAACATCCATCGCTTTAATGCGGGCCTCTATAACATCTACCGCTTTAATGCGGCCCTTCTCTAACATCCATCGCTTTAATCCGGCCCTTCTATAACATCCATCGCTTTAATGCGGCCCTTCTATAACATTCATCGCTTTAATGCGGCCGTTCTCTAACATTCATCTCTTTAATTCGGCCCTTCTATAACATTCATCGCTTTAATGCTGCCGTTCTCTAACATTCATCTCTTTAATTCGGCCCTTCTATAACATTCATCGCTTTAATGCGGCCGTTCTCTAACATTCATCTCTTTAATTCGGCCCTTCTCTAACACCCATCGCTTTAATCCGGCCCTTCTATAACATCCATCACTTTAATGCGGCCATTCGCTAACATCCATCGCTTTAATGCGGGCCTCTATAACATCCACCGCTTTAATGCGGCCCTTCTCTAACATCCATCGCTTTAATCCGGCCCTTCTATAACATCCATCGCTTTAATGCGGCCCTTCTATAACATTCATCGCTTTAATGCGGCCGTTCTCTAACATTCATCTCTTTAATTCGGCCCTTCTATAACATTCATCGCTTTAATGCGGCCGTTCTCTAACATTCATCTCTTTAATTCGGCCCTTTTCTAACAACCATCGCTTTAATCCGGCCCTTCTATAACATCCATCGCTTTAATGCGGCCATTCGCTAACATCCATCGCTTTAATGCGGGCCTCTATAACATCCACCGCTTTAATGCGGCCCTTCTCTAACATCCATCGCTTTAATCCGGCCCTTCTATAACATCCATCGCTTTAATGCGGCCCTTCTATAACATTCATCGCTTTAATGCGGCCGTTCTCTAACATTCATCTCTTTAATTCGGCCCTTCTATAACATCCATCGCTTTAATGCGGCCCTACTCTAACATTAATCTCTTTAATGCTGCCCTTCTTAAACATCCATCGCTTTAATGCGGCCCTTCTTTAACATCCATCGCTTTAATGCGGCCATTCTATAACATCCATCGTTTTAATACGGCCCTTCTCTAACACCCATCGCCTTAATGCGGCCCTTCTATAACATCCATCGCTTTAATGCGGCCATTCGCTAACATCCATCGCTTTAATGCGGGCCTCTATAACATCCATCGCTTTAATGCGGCCCTTCTCTAACATCCATCGCTTTAATGCGGCCCTTCTCTAACATTCATCTCTTTAATGCGGCCCCTCTATAACATCCATCGCTTTAATGCGGCCCTTCTATAACATCCACCGCTTTAATGCGGCCCTTCTCTAACATCCATCGCTTTAATCCGGCCCTTCTATAACATTCATCGCTTTAATGCGTCCCTTCTATAACATTCATCGCTTTAATGCGGCCGTTCTCTAACATTCATCTCTTTAATTCGGCCCTTCTATAACATTCATCGCTTTAATGCGGCCGTTCTCTAACATTCATCTCTTTAATTCGGCCCTTCTATAACATCCATCGCTTTAATGCGGCCCTTCTTTAACATCCATCGCTTTAATGCGGCCCTTCTATAACATCCATCGCTTTAATGCGGCCCTTCTCTAACACCCATCGCCTTAATGCGGCCCTTCTATAACATCCATCGCTTTAATGCGGCCCTTCTATAACATCCATCGCTTTAATGCGGCCATTCGCTAACATCCATCGCTTTAATGCGGGCCTCTATAACATCCATCGCTTTAATGCGGCCCTTCTATAACATTCATCGCTTTAATGCGGCCGTTCTCTAACATTCATCTCTTTAATTCGGCCCTTCTATAACATTCATCGCTTTAATGCGGCCGTTCTCTAACATTCATCTCTTTAATTCGGCCCTTCTATAACATTCATCGCTTTAATGCGGCCGTTCTCTAACATTCATCTCTTTAATTCGGCCCTTCTATAACATCCATAGCTTTAATGCGGCCCGTCTTTAACATCCATCGCTTTAATGCGGCCCTTCTATAACATCCATCGCTTTAATGCGGCCCTTCTCTAACACCCATCGCCTTAATTCGGCCCTTCTATAACATCCATCGCTTTAATGCGGCCCTTCTATAACATTCATCGCTTTAATGCGGCCGTTCTCTAACATTCATCTCTTTAATTCGGCCCTTCTATAACATTCATCGCTTTAATGCGGCCGTTCTCTAACATTCATCTCTTTAATCCGGCCCTTCTATAACATCCATCGCTTTAATGCGGCCCTTCTTTAACATCCATCTCTTTAATGCGGCCCTTCTATAACATCCATCGCTTTAATGCGGCCATTCGCTAACATCCATCGCTTTAATGCGGGCCTCTATAACATCTACCGCTTTAATGCGGCACTTCTATAACATCCATCGCTTTAATGCGGCCATTCGCTAACATCCATCGCTTTAATGCGGGCCTCTATAACATCTACCGCTTTAATGCGGCCCTTCTCTAACACCCATCGCTTTAATCCGGCCCTTCTATAACATCCATCGCTTTAATGCGTCCCTTCTATAACATTCATCGCTTTAATGCGGCCGTTCTCTAACATTCATCTCTTTAATTCGGCCCTTCTATAACATTCATCGCTTTAATGCGGCCGTTCTCTAACATTCATCTCTTTAATTCGGCCCTTCTATAACATCCATCGCTTTAATGCGGCCCTTCTTTAACATCCATCGCTTTAATGCGGCCCTTCTATAACATCCATCGCTTTAATGCGGCCCTTCTCTAACACCCATCGCCTTAATGCGGCCCTTCTATAACATCCATCGCTTTAATGCGGCCCTTCTATAACATCCATCGCTTTAATGCGGCCCTTCTATAACATTCATCGCTTTAATGCGGCCGTTCTCTAACATTCATCTCTTTAATTCGGCCCTTCTATAACATCCATCGCTTTAATGCGGCCCTACTCTAACATTAATCTCTTTTTTTGCTGCCCTTCTAAAACATCCATCGCTTTAATGCGGCCCTTCTATAACATCCATCGCTTTAATGCGGCCCTTCTATAACATCAATCGCTTTAATGCGGCCCTTCTATAACATCCATCGCTTTAATGCGGCCCTTCTCTAACACCCATCGCTTTAATGTGGCCCTTCTATAACATTCATCGCTTTAATGCGGCCCTTCTATAACATTCATCGCTTTAATGCGGCCCTTCTATAACATCCATCGCTTTAATGCGACCCGTCTCTAACATCCAACGCTTTAATGCGGCCCTTCTATAGCATCCATCGCTTTAATGCGGCCCTTCTATAACATCCACCGCTTTAATGCGGCCCTTCTCTAAAATCCATCGCTTTAATGTGGCCCTTCTATAACATTCATCGCTTTAATGCGGCCCTTCTATAACATTCATCGCTTTAATGCGGCCCTTCTATAACATCCACCGCTTTAATGCGGACATTGTCTAACATCCATCGCATTAATGCGGCCCTTTCTAACATCCATCGCTTTAATGCGGGCCTCTATAACATCCATCGCTTTAATGCGGCCCTTCTCTAACATCCATCGCTTTAATGCGGCCCTTCTCTAACATTCATCTCTTTAATGCGGCCCTTCTATAACATCCATCGCTTTAATGCGGCCCTTCTATAACATCCACCGCTTTAATGCGGCCCTTCTCCAACATCCATCGCTTTAATCCGGCCGTTCTCTAACATTCATCTCTTTAATTCGGCCCTTCTATAACATTCATCGCTTTAATGCGGCCGTTCTCTAACATTCATCTCTTTAATTCGGCCCTTCTATAACATCCATCGCTTTAATGCGGCCCTTCTCTAACATTCATCTCTTTAATGCGGCCCTTCTATAACATCCATCGCTTTAATGCGGCCCTTCTATAACATCCACCGCTTTAATGCGGCCCTTCTCTAACATCCATCGCTTTAATCCGGCCGTTCTCTAACATTCATCTCTTTAATTCGGCCCTTCTATAACATTCATCGCTTTAATTCGGCCCTTCTATAACATACATCGCTTTAATGCGGCCCTACTCTAACATTAATCTCTTTAATGATGCCCTTCTAAAACATCCATCGCTTTAATGCGGCCCTTCTTTAACATGCATCGCTTTAATGCGGCCCTTCTATAACATCCATCGCTTTAATGCGGCCCTTCTCTAACACCCATCGCCTTAATGCGGCCCTTCTATAACATCCATCGCTTTAATGCGGCCATTCGCTAACATCTATCGCTTTAATGCGGGCCTCTATAACATCCATCGCTTTAATGCGGCCCTTCTCTAACATCCATCGCTTTAATGCGGCCCTTCTCTAACATTCATCTCTTTAATGCGGCCCTTCTATAACATCCATCGCTTTAATGCGGCCCTTCTATAACATCCACCGCTTTAATGCGGCCCTTCTCTAACATCCATCGCTTTAATCCGGCCCTTCTATAACATTCATCGCTTTAATGCGTCCCTTCTATAACATTCATCGCTTTAATGCGGCCGTTCTCTAACATTCATCTCTTTAATTCGGCCCTTCTATAACATTCATCGCTTTAATGCGGCCGTTCTCTAACATTCATCTCTTTAATGCGGCCCTAATATAACATCCATCGCTTTAATGCGGCCCTTCTCTGACATTCATCTCTTTAATGCGGCCCTTCTATAACATCCACCGCTTTAATGC
Source organism: Tanypteryx hageni (assembly GCA_028673005.1). Lineage (NCBI taxonomy): Eukaryota > Metazoa > Arthropoda > Insecta > Odonata > Petaluridae > Tanypteryx > Tanypteryx hageni. The sequence continues at coordinate 10,048,372 of CM054113.1, read as the reverse complement.
GGCCCTTCGCTAACATCCATCGCATTAATGCGGCCCTTCTCTAACATTCATCTCTTTAATGCGGCCCTTCTATAACATCCATCGCTTTAATGCGACCCGTCTCTAACATCCAACGCTTTAATGCGGCCCTTCTATAGCATCCATCGCTGTAATGCGGCCCTTCTATAACATCCACCGCTTTAATGCGGCCCTTCTCTAACATCCATCGCTTTAATGTGGCCCTTCTATAACATTCATCGCTTTAATGCGGCCCTTCTATAACATTCATCGCTTTAATGCGGCCCTTCTATAACATCCACCGCTTTAATGCGGACCTTGTCTAACATCCATCGCATTAATGCGGCCCTTCTCTAACATCCATCGCTTTAATGCGGCCCTCTATAACATCTACCGCTTTAATGCGGCCCTTCTCTAACATCCATCGCTTTATTGCAGTCCTTCTATAACATCCATCGCTTTAATGCGGCCCTTCTCTAACATCCATCGATTTAATGCGGCCCTTCTATAACATCCATCGCTTTAATGCGGCCATTCTCTAACATTCATCTCTTTAATGCGGCCCTTCTTTAACATTCGTCTCTTTAATGCGGCCCTTCTCTAACATCCATCGCTTTAATGCGGCCCTTCTCTAACATCCATCGCTTTAATGCGGCCCTCTATAACATCCATCGCTTTAATGCGGCCCTTCCTCTAACATCCATCGCTTTAATGCGGCCCTTCTCTAACATCCATCTCTTTAATGCGGCCCTTCTATAACACCCATCGCTTTAATGCGGCCCTTCTCTAACATCCATCGCTTTAATGCGGCCCTTCTCTAACATTCATCTCTTTAATGCGGCCCTTCTATAACATCCATCGCTTTAATGCGGCCCTTCTATAACATCCACCGCTTTAATGCGGCCCTTCTCTAACATCCATCGCTTTAATCCGGGCCTTCTATAACATTCATCGCTTTAATGCGTCCCTTCTATAACATTCATCGCTTTAATGCTGCCGTTCTCTAACATTCATCTCTTTAATTCGGCCATTCTATAACATCCATCGCTTTAATGCGGCCCTACTCTAACATTAATCTCTTTTTTTGCTGCCCTTCTAAAACATCCATCGCTTTAATGCGGCCCTTCTATAACATCCATCGCTTTAATGCGGCCCTTCTATAACATCCATCGCTTTAATGTGGCCCTTCTCTAACACCCATCGCCTTAATGCGGCCCTTCTATAACATCCATCGCTTTAATGCGGCCCTTCTTTAACATCCATCGCTTTAATGCGGCCCTTCTATAACATCCATCGCTTTAATGTGGGCCTTCTCTAACACCCATCGCCTTAATGAGGCCCTTCTATAACATCCATCGCTTTAATGCGGCCCTTCTATAACATCCATCGCTTTAATGCGGCCATTCGCTAACATCCATCGCTTTAATGCGGGCCTCTATAACATCTACCGTTTTAATGCGGCCCTTCTCTAACATCCATCGCTTTAATCCGGCCCTTCTATAACATCCATCGCTTTAATGCGGCCCTTCTATAACATTCATCGCTTTAATGCGGCCGTTCTCTAACATTCATCTCTTTAATTCGGCCCTTCTATAACATCCATCGCTTTAATGCGGCCCTACTCTAACATTAATCTCTTTTTTTGCTGCCCTTCTAAAACATCCATCGCTTTAATGCGGCCCTTCTATAACATCCATCGCTTTAATGCGGCCCTTCTATAACATCAATCGCTTTAATGCGGCCCTTCTATAACATCCATCGCTTTAATGCGGCCCTTCTCTAACACCCATCGCTTTAATGTGGCCCTTCTATAACATTCATCGCTTTAATGCGGCCCTTCTATAACATTCATCGCTTTAATGCGGCCCTTCTATAACATCCATCGCTTTAATGCGACCCGTCTCTAACATCCAACGCTTTAATGCGGCCCTTCTATAGCATCCATCGCTTTAATGCGGCCCTTCTATAACATCCACCGCTTTAATGCGGCCCTTCTCTAAAATCCATCCCTTTAATGTGGCCCTTCTATAACATTCATCGCTTTAATGCGGCCCTTCTATAACATTCATCGCTTTAATGCGGCCCTTCTATAACATCCACCGCTTTAATGCGGACATTGTCTAACATCCATCGCATTAATGCGGCCCTTTCTAACATCCATCGCTTTAATGCGGGCCTCTATAACATCCATCGCTTTAATGCGGCCCTTCTCTAACATCCATCGCTTTAATGCGGCCCTTCTCTAACATTCATCTCTTTAATGCGGCCCTTCTATAACATCCATCGCTTTAATGCGGCCCTTCTATAACATCCACCGCTTTAATGCGGCCCTTCTCTAACATCCATCGCTTTAATCCGGCCGTTCTCTAACATTCATCTCTTTAATTCGGCCCTTCTATAACATTCATCGCTTTAATGCGGCCGTTCTCTAACATTCATCTCTTTAATTCGGCCCTTCTATAACATCCATCGCTTTAATGCGGCCCTTCTTTAACATCCATCGCTTTAATGCGGCCCTTCTATAACATCCATCGCTTTAATGCGGCCCTTCTCTAACACCCATCGCCTTAATGCGGCCCTTATATAACATCCATCGCTTTAATGCGGCCCTTCTATAACATCCATCGCTTTAATGCGGCCATTCGCTAACATCCATCGCTTTAATGTGGGCCTCTATAACATCTACCGCTTTAATGCGGCCCTTCTCTAACATCCATCGCTTTAATCCGGCCCTTCTGTAACATCCATCGCTTTAATGCGGCCCTTCTATAACATTCATCGCTTTAATGCGGCCGTTCTCTAACATTCATCTCTTTAATTCGGCCCTTCTATAACATTCATCGCTTTAATGCGGCCGTTTTCTAACATTCATCTCTTTAATTCGGCCCTTCTATAACATTCATCGCTTTAATGCGGCCGTTCTCTAACATTCATCTCTTTAATTCGGCCCTTCTATAACATCCATCGCTTTAATGCGGCCCTTCTTTAACATCCGTCGCTTTAATGCGGCCCTTCTATAACATCCATCGCTTTAATGCGGCCCTTCTCTAACACCCATCGCCTTAATGCGGCCCTTCTATAACATCCATCGCTTTAATGCGGCCCTTCTATAACATCCATCGCTTTAATGCGGCCCTTCTTTAACATCCATCGCTTTAATGCGGCCCTTCTATAACATCCATCGCTTTAATGTGGGCCTTCTCTAACACCCATCGCCTTAATGCGGCCCTTCTATAACATCCATCGCTTTAATGCGGCCCTTCTATAACATCCATCGCTTTAATGCGGCCATTCGCTAACATCCATCGCTTTAATGCGGGCCTCTATAACATCTACCGTTTAATGCGGCCCTTCTCTAACATCCATCGCTTTAATCCGGCCCTTCTATAACATCCATCGCTTTAATGCGGCCCTTCTATAACATTCATCGCTTTAATGCGGCCGTTCTCTAACATTCATCTCTTTAATTCGGCCCTTCTATAACATCCATCGCTTTAATGCGGCCCTACTCTAACATTAATCTCTTTAATGCTGCCCTTCTAAAACATCCTTCGCTTTAATGCGGCCCTTCTATAACATCCATCGCTTTAATGCGGCCCTTCTCTAACACCCATCGCCTTAATGCGTCCCTTCTATAACATCCATCGCTTTAATGCGGCCATTCGCTAACATCCATCGCTTTAATGCGGCCCTTCTCTAACATCCATCGCTTTAATGCGGCCCTTCTCTAACATTCATCTCTTTATTGCGGCCCTTCTATAACATCCATCGCTTTAATGCGGCCTTTCTATAACATCCACCGCTTTAATGCGGCCCTTCTCTAACATCCATCGCTTTAATCCGGCCCTTCTATAACATTCATCGCTTTAATGCGTCCCTTCTATAACATTCATTGCTTTAATGCGGCCGTTCTCTAACATTCATCTCTTTAATTCGGCCCTTCTATAACATTCATCGCTTTAATGCGGCCGTTCTCTAACATTCATCTCTTTCATTCGGCCCTTCAATAACATCCATCGCTTTAATGCGGCCCTTCTTTAACATCCATCGCTTTAATGCGGCCCTTCTATAACATCCATCGCTTTAATGCGGCCCTTCTCTAACACCCATCGCCTTAATGCGGCCCTTCTATAACATCCAACTCTTAAATGCGGCCCTTCTATAACATCCATCGCTTTAATGCGTCCATTCGCTAAAATCCATCGCTTTAATGCGGGCCTCTATAACATCCACCGCTTTAATGCGGCCCTTCTCTAACATCCATCGCTTTAATCCGGCCCTTCTATAACATCCATCGCTTTAATGCGGCCCTTCTATAACATTCATCTCTTTAATTCGGCCCTTCTATAACATACATCGCTTTAATGCGGCCCTACTCTAACATTAATCTCTTTAATGATGCCCTTCTAAAACATCCATCGCTTTAATGCGGCCCTTCTTTAACATGCATCGCTTTAATGCGGCCCTTCTATAACATCCATCGCTTTAATGCGGCCCTTCTCTAACATCCATCGCTTTAATGCGGCCCTTCTCTAACATTCATCTCTTTAATGCGGCCCTTCTATAACATCCATCGCTTTAATGCGGCCCTTCAATAACATCCACCGCTTTAATGCGGCCCTTCTCTAACATCCATCGCTTTAATCCGGCCCTTCTATAACATTCATCGCTTTAATGCGTCCCTTCTATAACATTCATCGCTTTAATGCGGCCGTTCTCTAACATTCATCTCTTTAATTCGGCCCTTCTATAACATTCATCGCTTTAATGCGGCCGTTCTCTAACATTCATCTCTTTAATTCGGCCCTTCTATAACATCCATCGCTTTAATGCGGCCCTTCTTTAACATCCATCGCTTTAATGCGGCCCTTCTATAACATCCATCGCTTTAATGCGGCCCTTCTCTAACACCCATCGCCTTAATGCGGCCCTTCTATAACATCCATCGCTTTAATGCGGCCCTTCTATAACATCCATCGCTTTAATGCGGCCATTCGCTAACATCCATCGCTTTAATGCGGGCCTCTATAACATCTACCGCTTTAATGCGGCCCTTCTCTAACATCCATCGCTTTAATCCGGCCCTTCTATAACATCCATCGCTTTAATGCGGCCCTTCTATAACATTCATCGCTTTAATGCGGCCGTTCTCTAACATTCATCTCTTTAATTCGGCCCTTCTATAACATTCATCGCTTTAATACGGCCGTTTTCTAACATTCATCTCTTTAATTCGGCCCTTCTATAACATTCATCGCTTTAATGCGGCCCTTCTCTAACATTCATGTCTATAATGCGGCCCTTCTATAACATCCATCGCTTTAATGCGGCCCTTCTATAACATCCACCGCTTTAATGCGGCCCTTCTCTAACATCCATCGCTTTAATCCGGCCCTTCTATAACATTCATCGCTTTAATGCGTCCCTTCTATAACATTCATCGCTTTAATGCGGCCGTTCTCTAACATTCATCTCTTTAATTCGGCCCTTCTATAACATTCATCGCTTTAATGCGGCCGTTCTCTAACATTCATCTCTTTAATTCGGCCCTTCTATAACATCCATCGCTTTAATGCGGCCCTTCTTTAACATCCATCGCTTTAATGCGGCTCTTCTATAACATCCATCGCTTTAACGCGGCCCTTCTCTAACACCCATCGCCTTAATGCGGCCCTTCTATAACATCCATCGCTTTAATGCGGCCCTTCTTTAACATCCATCGCTTTAATGCGGCCCTTCTATAACATCCATCGCTTTAATGCGGCCCTTCTCTAACACCCATCGCCTTAATGCGGCCCTTCTATAACATCCATCGCTTTAATGCGGCCCTTCTATAACATCCATCGCTTTAATGCGGCCATTCGCTAACATCCATCGCTTTAATGCGGGCCTCTATAACATCCACCGCTTTAATGCGGCCCTTCTCTAACATCCATCGCTTTAATCCGGCCATTCTATAACATCCATCGCTTTAATGCGGCCCTTCTATAACATTCATCGCTTTAATGCGGCCGTTCTCTAACATTCATCTCTTTAATTCGGCCATTCTATAACATCCATCGCTTTAATGCGGCCCTACTCTAACATTAATCTCTTTAATGCTGCCCTTCTAAAACATCCATCGCTTTAATGCGGCCCTTCTTTAACATCCATCGCTTTAATACGGCCCTTCTCTAACACCCATCGCCTTAATGCGGCCCTTCTATAACATCCATCGCTTTAATGCGGCCATTCGCTAACATCCATCGCTTTAATGCGGGCCTCTATAACATCCATCGCTTTAATGCGGCCCTTCTCTAACATCCATCGCTTTAATGCGGCCCTTCTCTAACATTCATCTCTTTAATGCGGCCCTTCTATAACATCCATCGCTTTAATGCGGCCCTTCTATAACATCCACCGCTTTAATGCGGCCCTTCTCTAACATCCATCGCTTTAATCCGGCCCTTCTATAACATTCATCGCTTTAATGCGTCCCTTCTATAACATTCATCGCTTTAATGCGGCCGTTCTCTAACATTCATCTCTTTAATTCGGCCCTTCTATAACATTCATCGCTTTAATGCGGCCGTTCTCTAACATTCATCTCTTTAATGCGGCCCTAATATAACATCCATCGCTTTAATGCGGCCCTTCTCTGACATTCATCTCTTTAATGCGGCCCTTCTATAACATCCACCGCTTTAATGCGGTCCTTCGCTAACATCCATCGCATTAATGCGGCCCTTCTCTAACATCCATCTCTTTAATGCGGCCCTTCTATAACATCCATCGCTTTAATGCGACCCGTCTCTAACATCCATCGCTTTAATGCGGCCCTTCTATAGCATCCATCGCTTTAATGCGGCCCTTCTATAACATCCACCGCTTTAATGCGGCCCTTCTCTAACATCCATCGCTTTAATGTGGCCCTTCTATAACATTCATCGCTTTAATGCGGCCCTTCTATAACATTCATCGCTTTAATGCGGCCCTTCTATAACATCCACCGCTTTAATGCGGACCTTGTCTAACATCCATCGCATTAATGCGGCCCTTCTCTAACATCCATCGCTTTAATGCGGCCCTCTATAACATCTACCGCTTTAATGCGGCCCTTCTCTAACATCCATCGCTTTATTGCAGTCCTTCTATAACATCCATCGCTTTAATGCGGCCCTTCTCTAACATCCATCGCTTTAATGCGGCCCTTCTATAACATCCATCGCTTTAATGCGGCCATTCTCTAACATTCATCTCTTTAATGCGGCCCTTCTTTAACATTCGTCTCTTTAATGCGGCCCTTCTCTAACATCCATCGCTTTAATGCGGCCCTCTATAACATCCATCGCTTTAATGCGGCCCTTCTCTAACATCCATCGCTTTAATGCGGCCCTTCTCTAACATCCATCTCTTTAATGCGGCCCTTTTATAACATCCATCGCTTTAATGCGGCCCTTCTCTAACATCCATCGCTTTAATGCGGCCCTTCTCTAACATTCATCTCTTTAATGCGGCCCTTCTATAACATCCATCGCTTTAATGCGGCCCTTCTATAACATCCACCGCTTTAATGCGGCCCTTCTCTAACATCCATCGCTTTAATCCGGCCCTTCTATAACATTCATCGCTTTAATGCGTCCCTTCTATAACATTCATCGCTTTAATGCGGCCGTTCTCTAACATTCATCTCTTTAATTCGGCCATTCTATAACATCCATCGCTTTAATGCGGCCCTATTCTAACATTAATCTCTTTAATGCTGCCCTTCTAAAACATCCATCGCTTTAATGCGGCCCTTCTATAACATCCATCGCTTTAATGCGGCCCTTCTATAACATCCATCGCTTTAATGTGGCCCTTCTCTAACACCCATCGCCTTAATGCGGCCCTTCTATAACATCCATCGCTTTAATGCGGCCCTTCTTTAACATCCATCGCTTTAATGCGGCCCTTCTATAACATCCATCGCTTTAATGTGGGCCTTCTCTAACACCCATCGCCTTAATGCGGCCCTTCTAAAACATCCATCGCTTTAATGCGGCCCTTCTATAACATCCATCGCTTTAATGCGGCCATTCGCTAACATCCATCGCTTTAATGCGGGCCTCTATAACATCTACCGTTTTAATGCGGCCCTTCTCTAACATCCATCGCTTTAATCCGGCCCTTCTATAACATCCATCGCTTTAATGCGGCCCTTCTATAACATTCATCGCTTTAATGCGGCCGTTCTCTAACATTCATCTCTTTAATTCGGCCCTTCTATAACATCCATCGCTTTAATGCGGCCCTACTCTAACATTAATCTCTTTAATGCTGCCCTTCTAAAACATCCATCGCTTTAATGCGGCCCTTCTTTAACATCCATCGCTTTAATGCGGCCCTTCTATAACATCCATCGCTTTAATGCGGCCCTTCTCTAACACCCATCGCCTTAATGCGGCCCTTTTATAACATCCATCGCTTTAATGCGGCCATTCGCTAACATCCATCGCTTTAATGCGGCCCTTCTCTAACATCCAATGCTTTAATGCGGCCCTTCTCTAACATTCATCTCTTTAATGCGGCCCTAATATAACATCCATCGCTTTAATGCGGCCCTTCTCTGACATTCATCTCTTTAATGCGGCCCTTCTATAACATCCACCGCTTTAATGCGGCCCTTCGCTAACATCCATCGCATTAATGCGGCCCTTCTCTAACATCCATCTCTTTAATGCGGCCCTTCTATAACATCCATCGCTTTAATGCGACCCGTCTCTAACATCCATCGCTTTAATGCGGCCCTTCAATAGCATCCATCGCTTTAATGCGGCCCTTCTATAACATCCACCGCTTTAATGCGGCCCTTCTCTAACATCCATCGCTTTAATGTGGCCCTTCTATAACATTCATCGCTTTAATGCGGCCCTTCTATAACATTCATCGCTTTAATGCGGCCCTTCTATAACATCCAACGCTTTAATGCGACCCGTCTCTAACATCCAACGCTTTAATGCGGCCCTTCTATAGCATCCATCGCTTTAATGCGGCCCTTCAATAACATCCACCGCTTTAATGCGGCCCTTCTCTAACATCCATCGCTTTAATCCGGCCCTTCTATAACATTCATCGCTTTAATGCGTCCCTTCTATAACATTCATCGCTTTAATGCGGCCGTTCTCTAACATTCATCTCTTTAATTCGGCCCTTCTATAACATTCATCGCTTTAATGCGGCCGTTCTCTAACATTCATCTCTTTAATTCGGCCCTTCTATAACATCCATCGCTTTAATGCGGCCCTTCTTTAACATCCATCGCTTTAATGCGGCCCTTCTATAACATCCATCGCTTTAATGCGGCCCTTCTCTAACACCCATCGCCTTAATGCGGCCCTTCTATAACATCCATCGCTTTAATGCGGCCCTTCTATAACATCCATCGCTTTAATGCGGCCATTCGCTAACATCCATCGCTTTAATGCGGGCCTCTATAACATCTACCGCTTTAATGCGGCCCTTCTCTAACATCCATCGCTTTAATCCGGCCCTTCTATAACATCCATCGCTTTAATGCGGCCCTTCTATAACATTCATCGCTTTAATGCGGCCGTTCTCTAACATTCATCTCTTTAATTCGGCCCTTCTATAACATTCATCGCTTTAATACGGCCGTTTTCTAACATTCATCTCTTTAATTCGGCCCTTCTATAACATTCATCGCTTTAATGCGGCCCTTCTCTAACATTCATGTCTATAATGCGGCCCTTCTATAACATCCATCGCTTTAATGCGGCCCTTCTATAACATCCACCGCTTTAATGCGGCCCTTCTCTAACATCCATCGCTTTAATCCGGCCCTTCTATAACATTCATCGCTTTAATGCGTCCCTTCTATAACATTCATCGCTTTAATGCGGCCGTTCTCTAACATTCATCTCTTTAATTCGGCCCTTCTATAACATTCATCGCTTTAATGCGGCCGTTCTCTAACATTCATCTCTTTAATTCGGCCCTTCTATAACATCCATCGCTTTAATGCGGCCCTTCTTTAACATCCATCGCTTTAATGCGGCTCTTCTATAACATCCATCGCTTTAACGCGGCCCTTCTCTAACACCCATCGCCTTAATGCGGCCCTTCTATAACATCCATCGCTTTAATGCGGCCCTTCTTTAACATCCATCGCTTTAATGCGGCCCTTCTATAACATCCATCGCTTTAATGCGGCCCTTCTCTAACACCCATCGCCTTAATGCGGCCCTTCTATAACATCCATCGCTTTAATGCGGCCCTTCTATAACATTCATCGCTTTAATGCGGCCGTTCTCTAACATTCATCTCTTTAATTCGGCCATTCTATAACATCCATCGCTTTAATGCGGCCCTACTCTAACATTAATCTCTTTAATGCTGCCCTTCTAAAACATCCATCGCTTTAATGCGGCCCTTCTTTAACATCCATCGCTTTAATACGGCCCTTCTCTAACACCCATCGCCTTAATGCGGCCCTTCTATAACATCCATCGCTTTAATGCGGCCATTCGCTAACATCCATCGCTTTAATGCGGGCCTCTATAACATCCATCGCTTTAATGCGGCCCTTCTCTAACATCCATCGCTTTAATGCGGCCCTTCTCTAACATTCATCTCTTTAATGCGGCCCTTCTATAACATCCATCGCTTTAATGCGGCCCTTCTATAACATCCACCGCTTTAATGCGGCCCTTCTCTAACATCCATCGCTTTAATCCGGCCCTTCTATAACATTCATCGCTTTAATGCGTCCCTTCTATAACATTCATCGCTTTAATGCGGCCGTTCTCTAACATTCATCTCTTTAATTCGGCCCTTCTATAACATTCATCGCTTTAATGCGGCCGTTCTCTAACATTCATCTCTTTAATGCGGCCCTAATATAACATCCATCGCTTTAATGCGGCCCTTCTCTGACATTCATCTCTTTAATGCGGCCCTTCTATAACATCCACCGCTTTAATGCGGTCCTTCGCTAACATCCATCGCATTAATGCGGCCCTTCTCTAACATCCATCTCTTTAATGCGGCCCTTCTATAACATCCATCGCTTTAATGCGACCCGTCTCTAACATCCATCGCTTTAATGCGGCCCTTCTATAGCATCCATCGCTTTAATGCGGCCCTTCTATAACATCCACCGCTTTAATGCGGCCCTTCTCTAACATCCATCGCTTTAATGTGGCCCTTCTATAACATTCATCGCTTTAATGCGGCCCTTCTATAACATTCATCGCTTTAATGCGGCCCTTCTATAACATCCACCGCTTTAATGCGGACCTTGTCTAACATCCATCGCATTAATGCGGCCCTTCTCTAACATCCATCGCTTTAATGCGGCCCTCTATAACATCTACCGCTTTAATGCGGCCCTTCTCTAACATCCATCGCTTTATTGCAGTCCTTCTATAACATCCATCGCTTTAATGCGGCCCTTCTCTAACATCCATCGCTTTAATGCGGCCCTTCTATAACATCCATCGCTTTAATGCGGCCATTCTCTAACATTCATCTCTTTAATGCGGCCCTTCTTTAACATTCGTCTCTTTAATGCGGCCCTTCTCTAACATCCATCGCTTTAATGCGGCCCTCTATAACATCCATCGCTTTAATGCGGCCCTTCTCTAACATCCATCGCTTTAATGCGGCCCTTCTCTAACATCCATCTCTTTAATGCGGCCCTTTTATAACATCCATCGCTTTAATGCGGCCCTTCTCTAACATCCATCGCTTTAATGCGGCCCTTCTCTAACATTCATCTCTTTAATGCGGCCCTTCTATAACATCCATCGCTTTAATGCGGCCCTTCTATAACATCCACCGCTTTAATGCGGCCCTTCTCTAACATCCATCGCTTTAATCCGGCCCTTCTATAACATTCATCGCTTTAATGCGTCCCTTCTATAACATTCATCGCTTTAATGCGGCCGTTCTCTAACATTCATCTCTTTAATTCGGCCATTCTATAACATCCATCGCTTTAATGCGGCCCTATTCTAACATTAATCTCTTTAATGCTGCCCTTCTAAAACATCCATCGCTTTAATGCGGCCCTTCTATAACATCCATCGCTTTAATGCGGCCCTTCTATAACATCCATCGCTTTAATGTGGCCCTTCTCTAACACCCATCGCCTTAATGCGGCCCTTCTATAACATCCATCGCTTTAATGCGGCCCTTCTTTAACATCCATCGCTTTAATGCGGCCCTTCTATAACATCCATCGCTTTAATGTGGGCCTTCTCTAACACCCATCGCCTTAATGCGGCCCTTCTAAAACATCCATCGCTTTAATGCGGCCCTTCTATAACATCCATCGCTTTAATGCGGCCATTCGCTAACATCCATCGCTTTAATGCGGGCCTCTATAACATCTACCGTTTTAATGCGGCCCTTCTCTAACATCCATCGCTTTAATCCGGCCCTTCTATAACATCCATCGCTTTAATGCGGCCCTTCTATAACATTCATCGCTTTAATGCGGCCGTTCTCTAACATTCATCTCTTTAATTCGGCCCTTCTATAACATCCATCGCTTTAATGCGGCCCTACTCTAACATTAATCTCTTTAATGCTGCCCTTCTAAAACATCCATCGCTTTAATGCGGCCCTTCTTTAACATCCATCGCTTTAATGCGGCCCTTCTATAACATCCATCGCTTTAATGCGGCCCTTCTCTAACACCCATCGCCTTAATGCGGCCCTTTTATAACATCCATCGCTTTAATGCGGCCATTCGCTAACATCCATCGCTTTAATGCGGCCCTTCTCTAACATCCAATGCTTTAATGCGGCCCTTCTCTAACATTCATCTCTTTAATGCGGCCCTAATATAACATCCATCGCTTTAATGCGGCCCTTCTCTGACATTCATCTCTTTAATGCGGCCCTTCTATAACATCCACCGCTTTAATGCGGCCCTTCGCTAACATCCATCGCATTAATGCGGCCCTTCTCTAACATCCATCTCTTTAATGCGGCCCTTCTATAACATCCATCGCTTTAATGCGACCCGTCTCTAACATCCATCGCTTTAATGCGGCCCTTCAATAGCATCCATCGCTTTAATGCGGCCCTTCTATAACATCCACCGCTTTAATGCGGCCCTTCTCTAACATCCATCGCTTTAATGTGGCCCTTCTATAACATTCATCGCTTTAATGCGGCCCTTCTATAACATTCATCGCTTTAATGCGGCCCTTCTATAACATCCAACGCTTTAATGCGACCCGTCTCTAACATCCAACGCTTTAATGCGGCCCTTCTATAGCATCCATCGCTTTAATGCGGCCCTTCAATAACATCCACCGCTTTAATGCGGCCCTTCTCTAACATCCATCGCTTTAATCCGGCCCTTCTATAACATTCATCGCTTTAATGCGTCCCTTCTATAACATTCATCGCTTTAATGCGGCCGTTCTCTAACATTCATCTCTTTAATTCGGCCCTTCTATAACATTCATCGCTTTAATGCGGCCGTTCTCTAACATTCATCTCTTTAATTCGGCCCTTCTATAACATCCATCGCTTTAATGCGGCCCTTCTTTAACATCCATCGCTTTAATGCGGCCCTTCTATAACATCCATCGCTTTAATGCGGCCCTTCTCTAACACCCATCGCCTTAATGCGGCCCTTCTATAACATCCATCGCTTTAATGCGGCCCTTCTATAACATCCATCGCTTTAATGCGGCCATTCGCTAACATCCATCGCTTTAATGCGGGCCTCTATAACATCTACCGCTTTAATGCGGCCCTTCTCTAACATCCATCGCTTTAATCCGGCCCTTCTATAACATCCATCGCTTTAATGCGGCCCTTCTATAACATTCATCGCTTTAATGCGGCCGTTCTCTAACATTCATCTCTTTAATTCGGCCCTTCTATAACATTCATCGCTTTAATACGGCCGTTTTCTAACATTCATCTCTTTAATTCGGCCCTTCTATAACATTCATCGCTTTAATGCGGCCCTTCTCTAACATTCATGTCTATAATGCGGCCCTTCTATAACATCCATCGCTTTAATGCGGCCCTTCTATAACATCCACCGCTTTAATGCGGCCCTTCTCTAACATCCATCGCTTTAATCCGGCCCTTCTATAACATCCATCGCTTTAATGCGTCCCTTCTATAACATTCATCGCTTTAATGCGGCCGTTCTCTAACATTCATCTCTTTAATTCGGCCCTTCTATAACATTCATCGCTTTAATGCGGCCGTTCTCTAACATTCATCTCTTTAATTCGGCCCTTCTATAACATCCATCGCTTTAATGCGGCCCTTCTTTAACATCCATCGCTTTAATGCGGCTCTTCTATAACATCCATCGCTTTAACGCGGCCCTTCTCTAACACCCATCGCCTTAATGCGGCCCTTCTATAACATCCATCGCTTTAATGCGGCCCTTCTTTAACATCCATCGCTTTAATGCGGCCCTTCTATAACATCCATCGCTTTAATGCGGCCCTTCTCTAACACCCATCGCCTTAATGCGGCCCTTCTATAACATCCATCGCTTTAATGCGGCCCTTCTATAACATTCATCGCTTTAATGCGGCCGTTCTCTAACATTCATCTCTTTAATTCGGCCATTCTATAACATCCATCGCTTTAATGCGGCCCTACTCTAACATTAATCTCTTTAATGCTGCCCTTCTAAAACATCCATCGCTTTAATGCGGCCCTTCTTTAACATCCATCGCTTTAATACGGCCCTTCTCTAACACCCATCGCCTTAATGCGGCCCTTCTATAACATCCATCGCTTTAATGCGGCCATTCGCTAACATCCATCGCTTTAATGCGGGCCTCTATAACATCCATCGCTTTAATGCGGCCCTTCTCTAACATCCATCGCTTTAATGCGGCCCTTCTCTAACATTCATCTCTTTAATGCGGCCCTTCTATAACATCCATCGCTTTAATGCGGCCCTTCTATAACATCCACCGCTTTAATGCGGCCCTTCTCTAACATCCATCGCTTTAATCCGGCCCTTCTATAACATTCATCGCTTTAATGCGTCCCTTCTATAACATTCATCGCTTTAATGCGGCCGTTCTCTAACATTCATCTCTTTAATTCGGCCCTTCTATAACATTCATCGCTTTAATGCGGCCGTTCTCTAACATTCATCTCTTTAATGCGGCCCTAATATAACATCCATCGCTTTAATGCGGCCCTTCTCTGACATTCATCTCTTTAATGCGGCCCTTCTATAACATCCACCGCTTTAATGCGGTCCTTCGCTAACATCCATCGCATTAATGCGGCCCTTCTCTAACATCCATCTCTTTAATGCGGCCCTTCTATAACATCCATCGCTTTAATGCGACCCGTCTCTAACATCCATCGCTTTAATGCGGCCCTTCTATAGCATCCATCGCTTTAATGCGGCCCTTCTATAACATCCACCGCTTTAATGCGGCCCTTCTCTAACATCCATCGCTTTAATGTGGCCCTTCTATAACATTCATCGCTTTAATGCGGCCCTTCTATAACATTCATCGCTTTAATGCGGCCCTTCTATAACATCCACCGCTTTAATGCGGACCTTGTCTAACATCCATCGCATTAATGCGGCCCTTCTCTAACATCCATCGCTTTAATGCGGCCCTCTATAACATCTACCGCTTTAATGCGGCCCTTCTCTAACATCCATCGCTTTATTGCAGTCCTTCTATAACATCCATCGCTTTAATGCGGCCCTTCTCTAACATCCATCGCTTTAATGCGGCCCTTCTATAACATCCATCGCTTTAATGCGGCCATTCTCTAACATTCATCTCTTTAATGCGGCCCTTCTTTAACATTCGTCTCTTTAATGCGGCCCTTCTCTAACATCCATCGCTTTAATGCGGCCCTCTATAACATCCATCGCTTTAATGCGGCCCTTCTCTAACATCCATCGCTTTAATGCGGCCCTTCTCTAACATCCATCTCTTTAATGCGGCCCTTTTATAACATCCATCGCTTTAATGCGGCCCTTCTCTAACATCCATCGCTTTAATGCGGCCCTTCTCTAACATTCATCTCTTTAATGCGGCCCTTCTATAACATCCATCGCTTTAATGCGGCCCTTCTATAACATCCACCGCTTTAATGCGGCCCTTCTCTAACATCCATCGCTTTAATCCGGCCCTTCTATAACATTCATCGCTTTAATGCGTCCCTTCTATAACATTCATCGCTTTAATGCGGCCGTTCTCTAACATTCATCTCTTTAATTCGGCCATTCTATAACATCCATCGCTTTAATGCGGCCCTATTCTAACATTAATCTCTTTAATGCTGCCCTTCTAAAACATCCATCGCTTTAATGCGGCCCTTCTATAACATCCATCGCTTTAATGCGGCCCTTCTATAACATCCATCGCTTTAATGTGGCCCTTCTCTAACACCCATCGCCTTAATGCGGCCCTTCTATAACATCCATCGCTTTAATGCGGCCCTTCTTTAACATCCATCGCTTTAATGCGGCCCTTCTATAACATCCATCGCTTTAATGTGGGCCTTCTCTAACACCCATCGCCTTAATGCGGCCCTTCTATAACATCCATCGCTTTAATGCGGCCCTTCTATAACATCCATCGCTTTAATGCGGCCATTCGCTAACATCCATCGCTTTAATGCGGGCCTCTATAACATCTACCGTTTTAATGCGGCCCTTCTCTAACATCCATCGCTTTAATCCGGCCCTTCTATAACATCCATCGCTTTAATGCGGCCCTTCTATAACATTCATCGCTTTAATGCGGCCGTTCTCTAACATTCATCTCTTTAATTCGGCCCTTCTATAACATCCATCGCTTTAATGCGGCCCTACTCTAACATTAATCTCTTTAATGCTGCCCTTCTAAAACATCCATCGCTTTAATGCGGCCCTTCTTTAACATCCATCGCTTTAATGCGGCCCTTCTATAACATCCATCGCTTTAATGCGGCCCTTCTCTAACACCCATCGCCTTAATGCGGCCCTTTTATAACATCCATCGCTTTAATGCGGCCATTCGCTAACATCCATCGCTTTAATGCGGCCCTTCTCTAACATCCAATGCTTTAATGCGGCCCTTCTCTAACATTCATCTCTTTAATGCGGCCCTAATATAACATCCATCGCTTTAATGCGGCCCTTCTCTGACATTCATCTCTTTAATGCGGCCCTTCTATAACATCCACCGCTTTAATGCGGCCCTTCGCTAACATCCATCGCATTAATGCGGCCCTTCTCTAACATCCATCTCTTTAATGCGGCCCTTCTATAACATCCATCGCTTTAATGCGACCCGTCTCTAACATCCATCGCTTTAATGCGGCCCTTCAATAGCATCCATCGCTTTAATGCGGCCCTTCTATAACATCCACCGCTTTAATGCGGCCCTTCTCTAACATCCATCGCTTTAATGTGGCCCTTCTATAACATTCATCGCTTTAATGCGGCCCTTCTATAACATTCATCGCTTTAATGCGGCCCTTCTATAACATCCAACGCTTTAATGCGACCCGTCTCTAACATCCAACGCTTTAATGCGGCCCTTCTATAGCATCCATCGCTTTAATGCGGCCCTTCTATAACATCCACCGCTTTAATGCGGCCCTTCTCTAACATCCATCGCTTTAATGTGGCCCTTCTATAACATTCATCGCTTTAATGCGGCCCTTCTATAACATTCATCGCTTTAATGCGGCCCTTCTATAACATCCACCGCTTTAATGCGGACATTGTCTAACATCCATCGCATTAATGCGGCCCTTTCTAACATCCATCGCTTTAATGCGGCCCTTTCTAACATCCATCGCTTTAATGCGGCCCTCTATAACATCTACCGCTTTTATGCGGCCCTTCTCTAACATCCATCGCTTTATTGCAGTCCTTCTATAACATCCATCGCTTTAATGCGGCCCTTCTCTAACATCCATCGCTTTAATGCGGCCCTTCTATAACATCCATCGCTTTAATGCGGCCATTCTCTAACATTCATCTCTTTAATGCGGCCCTTCTTTAACATTCGTCTCTTTAATGCGGCCCTTCTCTAACATCCATCGCTTTAATGCGGCCCTTCTCTAACATCCATCGCTTTAATGCGGCCCTCTATAACATCCATCGCTTTAATGCGGCCCTTCTCTAACATCCATCGCTTTAATGCGGCCCTTCTCTAACATCCATCTCTTTAATGCGGCCCTTCTATAACATCCATCGCTTTAATGCGGCCCTTCTCTAACATCCATCGCTTTAATGCGGTCCTTCTCTAACATTCATCTCTTTAATGCGGCCCTTCTATAACATCCATCGCTTTAATGCGGCCCTTCTATAACATCCACCGCTTTAATGCGGCCCTTCTCTAACATCCATCGCTTTAATCCGGCCCTTCTATAACATTCATCGCTTTAATGCGTCCCTTCTATAACATTCATCGCTTTAATGCGGCCGTTCTCTAACATTCATCTCTTTAATTCGGCCATTCTATAACATCCATCGCTTTAATGCGGCCCTACTCTAACATTAATCTCTTTAATGCTGCCCTTCTAAAACATCCATCGCTTTAATGCGGCCCTTCTTTAACATCCATCGCTTTAATGCGGCCCTTCTATAACATCCATCGCTTTAATGTGGCCCTTCTCTAACACCCATCGCCTTAATGCGGCCCTTCTATAACATCCATCGCTTTAATGCGGCCGTTCTTTAACATCCATCGCTTTAATGCGGCCCTTCTATAACATCCATCGCTTTAATGTGGGCCTTCTCTAACACCCATCGCCTTAATGCGGCCCTTCTATAACATCCATCGCTTTAATGCGGCCCTTCTATAACATCCATCGCTTTAATGCGGCCATTCGCTAACATCCATCGCTTTAATGCGGGCCTCTATAACATCCACCGCTTTAATGCGGCCCTTCTCTAACATCCATCGCTTTAATCCGGCCATTCTATAACATCCATCGCTTTAATGCGGCCCTTCTATAACATTCATCGCTTTAATGCGGCCGTTCTCTAACATTCATCTCTTTAATTCGGCCATTCTATAACATCCATCGCTTTAATGCGGCCCTACTCTAACATTAATCTCTTTAATGCTGCCCTTCTAAAACATCCATCGCTTTAATGCGGCCCTTCTTTAACATCCATCGCTTTAATACGGCCCTTCTCTAACACCCATCGCCTTAATGCGGCCCTTCTATAACATCCATCGCTTTAATGCGGCCATTCGCTAACATCCATCGCTTTAATGCGGGCCTCTATAACATCCATCGCTTTAATGCGGCCCTTCTCTAACATCCATCGCTTTAATGCGGCCCTTCTCTAACATTCATCTCTTTAATGCGGCCCTTCTATAACATCCATCGCTTTAATGCGGCCCTTCTATAACATCCACCGCTTTAATGCGGCCCTTCTCTAACATCCATCGCTTTAATCCGGCCCTTCTATAACATTCATCGCTTTAATGCGTCCCTTCTATAACATTCATCGCTTTAATGCGGCCGTTCTCTAACATTCATCTCTTTAATTCGGCCCTTCTATAACATTCATCGCTTTAATGCGGCCGTTCTCTAACATTCATCTCTTTAATGCGGCCCTAATATAACATCCATCGCTTTAATGCGGCCCTTCTCTGACATTCATCTCTTTAATGCGGCCCTTCTATAACATCCACCGCTTTAATGCGGTCCTTCGCTAACATCCATCGCATTAATGCGGCCCTTCTCTAACATCCATCTCTTTAATGCGGCCCTTCTATAACATCCATCGCTTTAATGCGACCCGTCTCTAACATCCATCGCTTTAATGCGGCCCTTCTATAGCATCCATCGCTTTAATGCGGCCCTTCTATAACATCCACCGCTTTAATGCGGCCCTTCTCTAACATCCATCGCTTTAATGTGGCCCTTCTATAACATTCATCGCTTTAATGCGGCCCTTCTATAACATTCATCGCTTTAATGCGGCCCTTCTATAACATCCACCGCTTTAATGCGGACCTTGTCTAACATCCATCGCATTAATGCGGCCCTTCTCTAACATCCATCGCTTTAATGCGGCCCTCTATAACATCTACCGCTTTAATGCGGCCCTTCTCTAACATCCATCGCTTTATTGCAGTCCTTCTATAACATCCATCGCTTTAATGCGGCCCTTCTCTAACATCCATCGCTTTAATGCGGCCCTTCTATAACATCCATCGCTTTAATGCGGCCATTCTCTAACATTCATCTCTTTAATGCGGCCCTTCTTTAACATTCGTCTCTTTAATGCGGCCCTTCTCTAACATCCATCGCTTTAATGCGGCCCTCTATAACATCCATCGCTTTAATGCGGCCCTTCTCTAACATCCATCGCTTTAATGCGGCCCTTCTCTAACATCCATCTCTTTAATGCGGCCCTTTTATAACATCCATCGCTTTAATGCGGCCCTTCTCTAACATCCATCGCTTTAATGCGGCCCTTCTCTAACATTCATCTCTTTAATGCGGCCCTTCTATAACATCCATCGCTTTAATGCGGCCCTTCTATAACATCCACCGCTTTAATGCGGCCCTTCTCTAACATCCATCGCTTTAATCCGGCCCTTCTATAACATTCATCGCTTTAATGCGTCCCTTCTATAACATTCATCGCTTTAATGCGGCCGTTCTCTAACATTCATCTCTTTAATTCGGCCATTCTATAACATCCATCGCTTTAATGCGGCCCTATTCTAACATTAATCTCTTTAATGCTGCCCTTCTAAAACATCCATCGCTTTAATGCGGCCCTTCTATAACATCCATCGCTTTAATGCGGCCCTTCTATAACATCCATCGCTTTAATGTGGCCCTTCTCTAACACCCATCGCCTTAATGCGGCCCTTCTATAACATCCATCGCTTTAATGCGGCCCTTCTTTAACATCCATCGCTTTAATGCGGCCCTTCTATAACATCCATCGCTTTAATGTGGGCCTTCTCTAACACCCATCGCCTTAATGCGGCCCTTCTATAACATCCATCGCTTTAATGCGGCCCTTCTATAACATCCATCGCTTTAATGCGGCCATTCGCTAACATCCATCGCTTTAATGCGGGCCTCTATAACATCTACCGTTTTAATGCGGCCCTTCTCTAACATCCATCGCTTTAATCCGGCCCTTCTATAACATCCATCGCTTTAATGCGGCCCTTCTATAACATTCATCGCTTTAATGCGGCCGTTCTCTAACATTCATCTCTTTAATTCGGCCCTTCTATAACATCCATCGCTTTAATGCGGCCCTACTCTAACATTAATCTCTTTAATGCTGCCCTTCTAAAACATCCATCGCTTTAATGCGGCCCTTCTTTAACATCCATCGCTTTAATGCGGCCCTTCTATAACATCCATCGCTTTAATGCGGCCCTTCTCTAACACCCATCGCCTTAATGCGGCCCTTTTATAACATCCATCGCTTTAATGCGGCCATTCGCTAACATCCATCGCTTTAATGCGGCCCTTCTCTAACATCCAATGCTTTAATGCGGCCCTTCTCTAACATTCATCTCTTTAATGCGGCCCTAATATAACATCCATCGCTTTAATGCGGCCCTTCTCTGACATTCATCTCTTTAATGCGGCCCTTCTATAACATCCACCGCTTTAATGCGGCCCTTCGCTAACATCCATCGCATTAATGCGGCCCTTCTCTAACATCCATCTCTTTAATGCGGCCCTTCTATAACATCCATCGCTTTAATGCGACCCGTCTCTAACATCCATCGCTTTAATGCGGCCCTTCAATAGCATCCATCGCTTTAATGCGGCCCTTCTATAACATCCACCGCTTTAATGCGGCCCTTCTCTAACATCCATCGCTTTAATGTAGCCCTTCTATAACATTCATCGCTTTAATGCGGCCCTTCTATAACATTCATCGCTTTAATGCGGCCCTTCTATAACATCCAACGCTTTAATGCGACCCGTCTCTAACATCCAACGCTTTAATGCGGCCCTTCTATAGCATCCATCGCTTTAATGCGGCCCTTCTATAACATCCACCGCTTTAATGCGGCCCTTCTCTAACATCCATCGCTTTAATGTGGCCCTTCTATAACATTCATCGCTTTAATGCGGCCCTTCTATAACATTCATCGCTTTAATGCGGCCCTTCTATAACATCCACCGCTTTAATGCGGACATTGTCTAACATCCATCGCATTAATGCGGCCCTTTCTAACATCCATCGCTTTAATGCGGCCCTTTCTAACATCCATCGCTTTAATGCGGCCCTCTATAACATCTACCGCTTTTATGCGGCCCTTCTCTAACATCCATCGCTTTATTGCAGTCCTTCTATAACATCCATCGCTTTAATGCGGCCCTTCTCTAACATCCATCGCTTTAATGCGGCCCTTCTATAACATCCATCGCTTTAATGCGGCCATTCTCTAACATTCATCTCTTTAATGCGGCCCTTCTTTAACATTCGTCTCTTTAATGCGGCCCTTCTCTAACATCCATCGCTTTAATGCGGCCCTTCTCTAACATCCATCGCTTTAATGCGGCCCTCTATAACATCCATCGCTTTAATGCGGCCCTTCTCTAACATCCATCGCTTTAATGCGGCCCTTCTCTAACATCCATCTCTTTAATGCGGCCCTTCTATAACATCCATCGCTTTAATGCGGCCCTTCTCTAACATCCATCGCTTTAATGCGGTCCTTCTCTAACATTCATCTCTTTAATGCGGCCCTTCTATAACATCCATCGCTTTAATGCGGCCCTTCTATAACATCCACCGCTTTAATGCGGCCCTTCTCTAACATCCATCGCTTTAATCCGGCCCTTCTATAACATTCATCGCTTTAATGCGTCCCTTCTATAACATTCATCGCTTTAATGCGGCCGTTCTCTAACATTCATCTCTTTAATTCGGCCATTCTATAACATCCATCGCTTTAATGCGGCCCTACTCTAACATTAATCTCTTTAATGCTGCCCTTCTAAAACATCCATCGCTTTAATGCGGCCCTTCTTTAACATCCATCGCTTTAATGCGGCCCTTCTATAACATCCATCGCTTTAATGTGGCCCTTCTCTAACACCCATCGCCTTAATGCGGCCCTTCTATAACATCCATCGCTTTAATGCGGCCGTTCTTTAACATCCATCGCTTTAATGCGGCCCTTCTATAACATCCATCGCTTTAATGTGGGCCTTCTCTAACACCCATCGCCTTAATGCGGCCCTTCTATAACATCCATCGCTTTAATGCGGCCCTTCTATAACATCCATCGCTTTAATGCGGCCATTCGCTAACATCCATCGCTTTAATGCGGGCCTCTATAACATCTACCGTTTTAATGCGGTACTTCTTTAACATCCATCGCTTTAATCCGGCCCTTCTATAACATCCATCGCTTTAATGCGGCCTTTCTATAACATTCATCGCTTTAATGCGGCCGTTCTCTAACATTAATCTCTTTAATGCTGCCCTTCTAAAACATCCATCGCTTTAATGCGGCCCTTCTTTAACATCCATCGCTTTAATGCGGCCCTTCTATAACATCCATCGCTTTAATGCGGCCCTTCTCTAACACCCATCGCCTTAATGCGGCCCTTCTATAACATCCATCGCTTTAATGCGGCCATTCGCTAACATCCATCGCTTTAATGCGGCCCTTCTCTAACATCCATCGCTTTAATGCGGCCCTTCTCTAACATTCATCTCTTTATTGCGGCCCTTCTATAACATCCATCGCTTTAATGCGGCCCTTCTATAACATCCACCGCTTTAATGCGGCCCTTCTCTAACATCCATCGCTTTAATCCGGCCCTTCTATAACATTCATCGCTTTAATGCGTCCCTTCTATAACATTCATCGCTTTAATGCGGCCGTTCTCTAACATTCATCTCTTTAATTTGGCCCTTCTATAACATTCATCGCTTTAATGCGGCCGTTCTCTAACATTCATCTCTTTCATTCGGCCCTTCAATAACATCCATCGCTTTAATGCGGCCCTTCTTTAACATCCATCGCTTTAATGCGGCCCTTCTATAACATCCATCGCTTTAATGCGGCCCTTCTCTAACACCCATCGCCTTAATGCGGCCCTTCTATAACATCCAACTCTTTAATGCGGCCCTTCTATAACATCCATCGCTTTAATGCGTCCATTCGCTAACATCCATCGCTTTAATGCGGGCCTCTATAACATCCACCGCTTTAATGCGGCCCTTCTCTAACATCCATCGCTTTAATCCGGCCCTTCTATAACATCCATCGCTTTAATGCGGCCCTTCTATAACATTCATCTCTTTAATTCGGCCCTTCTATAACATCCATCGCTTTAATGCGGCCCTACTCTAACATTAATCTCTTTAATACTGCCCTTCTAAAACATCCATCGCTTTAATGCGGCCCTTCTTTAGCATGCATCGCTTTAATGCGGCCCTTCTATAACATCCATCGCTTTAATGCGGCCCTTCTCTAACACCCATCGCCTTAATGCGGCCCTTCTATAACATCCATCGCTTTAATGCGGCCATTCGCTAACATCCATCGCTTTAATGCGGGCCTCTATAACATCCATCGCTTTAATGCGGCCCTTCTCTAACATCCATCGCTTTAATGCGGACCTTCTCTAACATTCATCTCTTTAATGCGGCCCTTCTATAACATCCATCGCTTTAATGCGGCCCTTCTATAACATCCACCGCTTTAATGCGGCCCTTCTCTAACATCCATCGCTTTAATCCGGCCGTTCTCTAACATTCATCTCTTTAATTCGGCCCTTCTATAACATTCATCGCTTTAATGCGGCCGTTCTCTAACATTCATCTCTTTAATTCGGCCCTTCTATAACATCCATCGCTTTAATGCGGCCCTTCTTTAACATCCATCGCTTTAATGCGGCCCTTCTATAACATCCATCGCTTTAATGCGGCCCTTCTCTAACACCCATCGCCTTAATGCGGCCCTTCTATAACATCCATCGCTTTAATGCGGCCCTTCTATAACATCCATCGCTTTAATGCGGCCATTCGCTAACATCCATCGCTTTAATGCGGGCCTCTATAACATCTACCGCTTTAATGCGGCCCTTCTCTAACATCCATCGCTTTAATCCGGCCCTTCTATAACATCTATCGCTTTAATGCGGCCCTTCTATAACATTCATCGCTTTAATGCGGCCGTTCTCTAACATTCATCTCTTTAATTCGGCCCTTCTATAACATTCATCGCTTTAATGCGGCCGTTTTCTAACATTCATCTCTTTAATTCGGCCCTTCTATAACATTCATCGCTTTAATGCGGCCGTTCTCTAACATTCATCTCTTTAATTCGGCCCTTCTATAACATCCATCGCTTTAATGCGGCCCTTCTTTAACATCCGTCGCTTTAATGCGGCCCTTCTATAACATCCATCGCTTTAATGCGGCCCTTCTCTAACACCCATCGCCTTAATGCGGCCCTTCTATAACATCCATCGCTTTAATGCGGCCCTTCTATAACATCCATCGCTTTAATGCGGCCCTTCTTTAACATCCATCGCTTTAATGCGGCCCTTCTATAACATCCATCGCTTTAATGTGGGCCTTCTCTAACACCCATCGCCTTAATGCGGCCCTTCTATAACATCCATCGCTTTAATGCGGCCCTTCTATAACATCCATCGCTTTAATGCGGCCATTCGCTAACATCCATCGCTTTAATGCGGGCCTCTATAACATCTACCGTTTTAATGCGGCCCTTCTCTAACATCCATCGCTTTAATCCGGCCCTTCTATAACATCCATCGCTTTAATGCGGCCCTTCTATAACATTCATCGCTTTAATGCGGCCGTTCTCTAACATTCATCTCTTTAATTCGGCCCTTCTATAACATCCATCGCTTTAATGCGGCCCTACTCTAACATTAATCTCTTTAATGCTGCCCTTCTAAAACATCCATCGCTTTAATGCGGCCCTTCTATAACATCCATCGCTTTAATGCGGCCCTTCTCTAACACCCATCGCCTTAATGCGGCCCTTCTATAACATCCATCGCTTTAATGCGGCCATTCGCTAACATCCATCGCTTTAATGCGGCCCTTCTCTAACATCCATCGCTTTAATGCGGCCCTTCTCTAACATTCATCTCTTTATTGCGGCCCTTCTATAACATCCATCGCTTTAATGCGGCCTTTCTATAACATCCACCGCTTTAATGCGGCCCTTCTCTAACATCCATCGCTTTAATCCGGCCCTTCTATAACATTCATCGCTTTAATGCGTCCCTTCTATAACATTCATTGCTTTAATGCGGCCGTTCTCTAACATTCATCTCTTTAATTCGGCCCTTCTATAACATTCATCGCTTTAATGCGGCCGTTCTCTAACATTCATCTCTTTCATTCGGCCCTTCAATAACATCCATCGCTTTAATGCGGCCCTTCTTTAACATCCATTGCTTTAATGCGGCCCTTCTATAACATCCATCGCTTTAATGCGGCCCTTCTCTAACACCCATCGCCTTAATGCGGCCCTTCTATAACATCCAACTCTTAAATGCGGCCCTTCTATAACATCCATCGCTTTAATGCGTCCATTCGCTAACATCCATCGCTTTAATGCGGGCCTCTATAACATCCATCGCTTTAATGCGGCCCTTCTTTAACATGCATCGCTTTAATGCGGCCCTTCTATAACATCCATCGCTTTAATGCGGCCCTTCTCTAACACCCATCGCCTTAATGCGGCCCTTCTATAACATCCATCGCTTTAATGCGGCCATTCGCTAACATCCATCGCTTTAATGCGGGCCTCTATAACATCCATCGCTTTAATGCGGCCCTTCTCTAACATCCATCGCTTTAATGCGGCCCTTCTCTAACATTCATCTCTTTAATGCGGCCCTTCTATAACATCCATCGCTTTAATGCGGCCCTTCTATAACATCCACCGCTTTAATGCGGCCCTTCTCTAACATCCATCGCTTTAATCCGGCCCTTCTATAACATTCATCGCTTTAATGCGTCCCTTCTATAACATTCATCGCTTTAATGCGGCCGTTCTCTAACATTCATCTCTTTAATTCGGCCCTTCTATAACATTCATCGCTTTAATGCGGCCGTTCTCTAACATTCATCGCTTTAATCCGGCCGTTCTCTAACATTCATCTCTTTAATTCGGCCCTTCTATAACATTCATCGCTTTAATGCGGCCGTTCTCTAACATTCATCTCTTTAATTCGCCCCTCTATACATCCATCGCTTTAATGCGGCCCTTCTTTAACATCCATCGCTTTAATGCGGCCCTTCTATAACATCCATCGCTTTAATGCGGCCCTTCTCTAACACCCATCGCCTTAATGCGGCCCTTCTATAACATCCATCGCTTTAATGCGGCCCTTCTATAACATCCATCGCTTTAATGCGGCCATTCGCTAACATCCATCGCTTTAATGCGGGCCTCTATAACATCTACCGCTTTAATGCGGCCCTTCTCTAACATCCATCGCTTTAATCCGGCCCTTCTATAACATCCATCGCTTTAATGCGGCCCTTCTATAACATTCATCGCTTTAATGCGGCCGTTCTCTAACATTCATCTCTTTAATTCGGCCCTTCTATAACATACATCGCTTTAATGCGGCCGTTTTCTAACATTCATCTCTTTAATTCGGCCCTTCTATAACATTCATCGCTTTAATGCGGCCGTTCTCTAACATTCATCTCTTTAATTCGGCCCTTCTATAACATCCATCGCTTTAATGCGGCCCTTCTTTAACATCCGTCGCTTTAATGCGGGCCTTCTATAACATCCATCGATTTAATGCGGCCCTTCTCTAACACCCATCGCCTTAATGCGGCCCTTCTATAACATCCATCGCTTTAATGCGGCCCTTCTATAACATCCATCGCTTTAATGCGGCCCTTCTTTAACATCCATCGCTTTAATGCGGCCCTTCTATAACATCCATCGCTTTAATGTGGGCCTTCTCTAACACCCATCGCCTTAATGCGGCCCTTCTATAACATCCATCGCTTTAATGCGGCCCTTCTATAACATCCATCGCTTTAATGCGGCCATTCGCTAACATCCATCGCTTTAATGCGGGCCTCTATAACATCTACCGTTTTAATGCGGCCCTTCTCTAACATCCATCGCTTTAATGCGGCCCTTCTATAACATTCATCGCTTTAATGCGACCGTTCTCTAACATTCATCTCTTTAATTCGGCCCTTCTATAACATCCATCGCTTTAATGCGGCCCTACTCTAACATTAATCTCTTTAATGCTGCCCTTCTAAAACATCCATCGCTTTAATGCGGCCCTTCTATAACATCCATCGCTTTAATGCGGCCCTTCTCTAACACCCATCGCCTTAATGCGGCCCTTCTATAACATCCATCGCTTTAATGCGGCCATTCGCTAACATCCATCGCTTTAATGCGGCCCTTCTCTAACATCCATCGCTTTAATGCGGCCCTTCTCTAACATTCATCTCTTTAATGCGGCCCTTCTATAACATCCATCGCTTTAATGCGGCCCTTCTATAACATCCACCGCTTTAATGCGGCCCTTCTCTAACATCCATCGCTTTAATCCGGCCCTTCTATAACATTCATCGCTTTAATGCGTCCCTTCTATAACATTCATCGCTTTAATGCGGCCGTTCTCTAACATTCATCTCTTTAATTCGGCCCTTCTATAACATTCATCGCTTTAATGCGGCCGTTCTCTAACATTCATCGCTTTAATCCGGCCGTTCTCTAACATTCATCTCTTTAATTCGGCCCTTCTATAACATTCATCGCTTTAATGCGGCCGTTCTCTAACATTCATCTCTTTAATTCGCCCCTCTATACATCCATCGCTTTAATGCGGCCCTTCTTTAACATCCATCGCTTTAATGCGGCCCTTCTATAACATCCATCGCTTTAATGCGGCCCTTCTCTAACACCCATCGCCTTAATGCGGCCCTTCTATAACATCCATCGCTTTAATGCGGCCCTTCTATAACATCCATCGCTTTAATGCGGCCATTCGCTAACATCCATCGCTTTAATGCGGGCCTCTATAACATCTACCGCTTTAATGCGGCCCTTCTCTAACATCCATCGCTTTAATCCGGCCCTTCTATAACATCCATCGCTTTAATGCGGCCCTTCTATAACATTCATCGCTTTAATGCGGCCGTTCTCTAACATTCATCTCTTTAATTCGGCCCTTCTATAACATACATCGCTTTAATGCGGCCGTTTTCTAACATTCATCTCTTTAATTCGGCCCTTCTATAACATTCATCGCTTTAATGCGGCCGTTCTCTAACATTCATCTCTTTAATTCGGCCCTTCTATAACATCCATCGCTTTAATGCGGCCCTTCTTTAACATCCGTCGCTTTAATGCGGGCCTTCTATAACATCCATCGATTTAATGCGGCCCTTCTCTAACACCCATCGCCTTAATGCGGCCCTTCTATAACATCCATCGCTTTAATGCGGCCCTTCTATAACATCCATCGCTTTAATGCGGCCCTTCTTTAACATCCATCGCTTTAATGCGGCCCTTCTATAACATCCATCGCTTTAATGTGGGCCTTCTCTAACACCCATCGCCTTAATGCGGCCCTTCTATAACATCCATCGCTTTAATGCGGCCCTTCTATAACATCCATCGCTTTAATGCGGCCATTCGCTAACATCCATCGCTTTAATGCGGGCCTCTATAACATCTACCGTTTTAATGCGGCCCTTCTCTAACATCCATCGCTTTAATGCGGCCCTTCTATAACATTCATCGCTTTAATGCGACCGTTCTCTAACATTCATCTCTTTAATTCGGCCCTTCTATAACATCCATCGCTTTAATGCGGCCCTACTCTAACATTAATCTCTTTAATGCTGCCCTTCTAAAACATCCATCGCTTTAATGCGGCCCTTCTATAACATCCATCGCTTTAATGCGGCCCTTCTCTAACACCCATCGCCTTAATGCGGCCCTTCTATAACATCCATCGCTTTAATGCGGCCATTCGCTAACATCCATCGCTTTAATGCGGCCCTTCTCTAACATCCATCGCTTTAATGCGGCCCTTCTCTAACATTCATCTCTTTATTGCGGCCCTTCTATAACATCCATCGCTTTAATGCGGCCTTTCTATAACATCTACCGCTTTAATGCGGCCCTTCTCTAACATCCATCGCTTTAATCCGGCCCTTCTATAACATTCATCGCTTTAATGCGTCCCTTCTATAACATTCATTGCTTTAATGCGGCCGTTCTCTAACATTCATCTCTTTAATTCGGCCCTTCTATAACATTCATCGCTTTAATGCGGCCGTTCTCTAACATTCATCTCTTTCATTAGTCCCTTCAATAACATCCATCGCTTTAATGCGGCCCTTCTTTAACATCCATCGCTTTAATGCGGCCCTTCTATAACATCCATCGCTTTAATGCGGCCCTTCTCTAACACCCATCGCCTTAATGCGGCCCTTCTATAACATCCAACTCTTAAATGCGGCCCTTCTATAACATCCATCGCTTTAATGCGTCCATTCGCTAACATCCATCGCTTTAATGCGGGCCTCTATAACATCCACCGCTTTAATGCGGCCCTTCTCTAACATCCATCGCTTTAATCCGGCCCTTCTATAACATCCATCGCTTTAATGCGGCCCTTCTATAACATTCATCTCTTTAATTCGGCCCTTCTAAAACATCCATCGCTTTAATGCGGCCCTACTCTAACATTAATCTCTTTAATGCTGCCCTTCTAAAACATCCATCGCTTTAATGCAACCCTTCTTTAACATGCATCGCTTTAATGCGGCCCTTCTATAACATCCATCGCTTTAATGCGGCCCTTCTCTAACACCCATCGCCTTAATGCGGCCCTTCTATAACATCCATCGCTTTAATGCGGCCATTCGCTAACATCCATCGCTTTAATGCGGGCCTCTATAACATCCATCGCTTTAATGCGGCCCTTCTCTAACATCCATCGCTTTAATGCGGCCCTTCTCTAACATTCATCTCTTTAATGCGGCCCTTCTATAACATCCATCGCTTTAATGCGGCCCTTCTATAACATCCACCGCTTTAATGCGGCCCTTCTCTAACATCCATCGCTTTAATCCGGCCCTTCTATAACATTCATCGCTTTAATGCGTCCCTTCTATAACATTCATCGCTTTAATGCGGCCGTTCTCTAACATTCATCTCTTTAATTCGGCCCTTCTATAACATTCATCGCTTTAATGCGGCCGTTCTCTAACATTCATCTCTTTAATTCGGCCCTTCTATAACATCCATCGCTTTAATGCGGCCCTTCTTTAACATCCATCGCTTTAATGCGGCCCTTCTATAACATCCATCGCTTTAATGCGGCCCTTCTCTAACACCCATCGCCTTAATGCGGCCCTTCTTTAACATCCATCGCTTTAATGCGGCCCTTCTATAACATCCATCGCTTTAATGCGGCCATTCGCTAACATCCATCGCTTTAATGCGGGCCTCTATAACATCTACCGCTTTAATGCGGCCCTTCTCTAACATCCATCGCTTTAATCCGGCCCTTCTATAACATCCATCGCTTTAATGCGGCCCTTCTATAACATTCATCGCTTTAATGCGGCCGTTCTCTAACATTCATCTCTTTAATTCGGCCCTTCTATAACATTCATCGCTTTAATGCGGCCGTTCTCTAACATTCATCTCTTTAATTCGGCCCTTCTATAACATCCATCGCTTTAATGCGGCCCTTCTTTAACATCCATCGCTTTAATGCGGCTCTTCTATAACATCCATCGCTTTAACGCGGCCCTTCTCTAACACCCATCGCCTTAATGCGGCCCTTCTTTAACATCCATCGCTTTAATGCGGCCCTTCTATAACATCCATCGCTTTAATGCGGCCCTTCTATAACATCCATCGCTTTAATGCGGCCATTCGCTAACATCCATCGCTTTAAAGCGGGCCTCTATAACATCCACCGCTTTAATGCGGCCCTTCTCTAACATCCATCGCTTTAATCCGGCCATTCTATAACATTCATCGCTTTAATGCGGCCCTTCTATAACATTCATCGCTTTAATGCGGCCGTTCTCTAACATTCATCTCTTTAATTCGGCCATTCTATAACATCCATCGCTTTAATGCGGCCCTACTCTAACATTAATCTCTTTAATGCTGCCCTTCTTTAACATCCATCGCTTTAATGCGGCCATTCTATAACATCCATCGCTTTAATACGGCCCTTCTCTAACACCCATCGCCTTAATGCGGCCCTTCTATATCATCCATCGCTTTAATGCGGCCATTCGCTAACATCCATCCCTTTAATGCGGGACTCTATAACATCCATCGCTTTAATGCGGCCCTTCTCTAACATCCATCGCTTTAATGCGGCCCTTCTCTAACATTCATCTCTTTAATGCGGCCCTTCTATAACATCCATCGCTTTAATGCGGCCCTTCTATAACATCCACCGCTTTAATGCGGCCCTTCTCTAACATCCATCGCTTTAATCCGGCCCTTCTATAACATTCATCGCTTTAATGCGTCCCTTCTATAACATTCATCGCTTTAATGCGGCCGTTCTCTAACATTCATCTCTTTAATTCGGCCCTTCTATAACATTCATCGCTTTAATGCGGCCGTTCTCTAACATTCATCTCTTTAATTCGGCCCTTCTATAACATCCATCGCTTTAATGCGGCCCTTCTTTAACATCCATCGCTTTAATGCGGCCCTTCTATAACATCCATCGCTTTAATGCGGCCCTTCTCTAACACCCATCGCCTTAATGCGGCCCTTCTATAACATCCATCGCTTTAATGCGGCCCTTCTATAACATCCATCGCTTTAATGCGGCCATTCGCTAACATCCATCGCTTTAATGCGGGCCTCTATAACATCTACCGCTTTAATGCGGCCCTTCTCTAACATCCATCGCTTTAATCCGGCCCTTCTATAACATCCATCGCTTTAATGCGGCCCTTCTATAACATTCATCGCTTTAATGCGGCCGTTCTCTAACATTCATCTCTTTAATTCGGCCCTTCTATAACATTCATCGCTTTAATGCTGCCGTTCTCTAACATTCATCTCTTTAATTCGGCCCTTCTATAACATTCATCGCTTTAATGCGGCCGTTCTCTAACATTCATCTCTTTAATTCGGCCCTTCTCTAACACCCATCGCTTTAATCCGGCCCTTCTATAACATCCATCACTTTAATGCGGCCATTCGCTAACATCCATCGCTTTAATGCGGGCCTCTATAACATCCACCGCTTTAATGCGGCCCTTCTCTAACATCCATCGCTTTAATCCGGCCCTTCTATAACATCCATCGCTTTAATGCGGCCCTTCTATAACATTCATCGCTTTAATGCGGCCGTTCTCTAACATTCATCTCTTTAATTCGGCCCTTCTATAACATTCATCGCTTTAATGCGGCCGTTCTCTAACATTCATCTCTTTAATTCGGCCCTTTTCTAACAACCATCGCTTTAATCCGGCCCTTCTATAACATCCATCGCTTTAATGCGGCCATTCGCTAACATCCATCGCTTTAATGCGGGCCTCTATAACATCCACCGCTTTAATGCGGCCCTTCTCTAACATCCATCGCTTTAATCCGGCCCTTCTATAACATCCATCGCTTTAATGCGGCCCTTCTATAACATTCATCGCTTTAATGCGGCCGTTCTCTAACATTCATCTCTTTAATTCGGCCCTTCTATAACATCCATCGCTTTAATGCGGCCCTACTCTAACATTAATCTCTTTAATGCTGCCCTTCTTAAACATCCATCGCTTTAATGCGGCCCTTCTTTAACATCCATCGCTTTAATGCGGCCATTCTATAACATCCATCGCTTTAATACGGCCCTTCTCTAACACCCATCGCCTTAATGCGGCCCTTCTATAACATCCATCGCTTTAATGCGGCCATTCGCTAACATCCATCGCTTTAATGCGGGCCTCTATAACATCCATCGCTTTAATGCGGCCCTTCTCTAACATCCATCGCTTTAATGCGGCCCTTCTCTAACATTCATCTCTTTAATGCGGCCCCTCTATAACATCCATCGCTTTAATGCGGCCCTTCTATAACATCCACCGCTTTAATGCGGCCCTTCTCTAACATCCATCGCTTTAATCCGGCCCTTCTATAACATTCATCGCTTTAATGCGTCCCTTCTATAACATTCATCGCTTTAATGCGGCCGTTCTCTAACATTCATCTCTTTAATTCGGCCCTTCTATAACATTCATCGCTTTAATGCGGCCGTTCTCTAACATTCATCTCTTTAATTCGGCCCTTCTATAACATCCATCGCTTTAATGCGGCCCTTCTTTAACATCCATCGCTTTAATGCGGCCCTTCTATAACATCCATCGCTTTAATGCGGCCCTTCTCTAACACCCATCGCCTTAATGCGGCCCTTCTATAACATCCATCGCTTTAATGCGGCCCTTCTATAACATCCATCGCTTTAATGCGGCCATTCGCTAACATCCATCGCTTTAATGCGGGCCTCTATAACATCCATCGCTTTAATGCGGCCCTTCTATAACATTCATCGCTTTAATGCGGCCGTTCTCTAACATTCATCTCTTTAATTCGGCCCTTCTATAACATTCATCGCTTTAATGCGGCCGTTCTCTAACATTCATCTCTTTAATTCGGCCCTTCTATAACATTCATCGCTTTAATGCGGCCGTTCTCTAACATTCATCTCTTTAATTCGGCCCTTCTATAACATCCATAGCTTTAATGCGGCCCGTCTTTAACATCCATCGCTTTAATGCGGCCCTTCTATAACATCCATCGCTTTAATGCGGCCCTTCTCTAACACCCATCGCCTTAATTCGGCCCTTCTATAACATCCATCGCTTTAATGCGGCCCTTCTATAACATTCATCGCTTTAATGCGGCCGTTCTCTAACATTCATCTCTTTAATTCGGCCCTTCTATAACATTCATCGCTTTAATGCGGCCGTTCTCTAACATTCATCTCTTTAATCCGGCCCTTCTATAACATCCATCGCTTTAATGCGGCCCTTCTTTAACATCCATCTCTTTAATGCGGCCCTTCTATAACATCCATCGCTTTAATGCGGCCATTCGCTAACATCCATCGCTTTAATGCGGGCCTCTATAACATCTACCGCTTTAATGCGGCACTTCTATAACATCCATCGCTTTAATGCGGCCATTCGCTAACATCCATCGCTTTAATGCGGGCCTCTATAACATCTACCGCTTTAATGCGGCCCTTCTCTAACACCCATCGCTTTAATCCGGCCCTTCTATAACATCCATCGCTTTAATGCGTCCCTTCTATAACATTCATCGCTTTAATGCGGCCGTTCTCTAACATTCATCTCTTTAATTCGGCCCTTCTATAACATTCATCGCTTTAATGCGGCCGTTCTCTAACATTCATCTCTTTAATTCGGCCCTTCTATAACATCCATCGCTTTAATGCGGCCCTTCTTTAACATCCATCGCTTTAATGCGGCCCTTCTATAACATCCATCGCTTTAATGCGGCCCTTCTCTAACACCCATCGCCTTAATGCGGCCCTTCTATAACATCCATCGCTTTAATGCGGCCCTTCTATAACATCCATCGCTTTAATGCGGCCATTCGCTAACATCCATCGCTTTAATGCGGGCCTCTATAACATCTACCGCTTTAATGCGGCCCTTCTCTAACATCCATCGCTTTAATCCGGCCCTTCTATAACATCCATCGCTTTAATGCGGCCCTTCTATAACATCCATCGCTTTAATGCGGCCCTACTCTAACATTAATCTCTTTAATGCTGCCCTTCTAAAACATCCATCGCTTTAATGCGGCCCTTCTTTAACATCCATCGCTTTAATGCGGCCCTTCTATAACATCCATCGCTTTAATGCGGCCCTTCTCAAACACCCATCGTCTTAATGCGGCCCTTCTATAACATCCATCGCTTTAATGCGGCCCTTCTATAACATCCATCGCTTTAATGCGGCCCTTCTATAACATCCATCGCTTTAATGCGGGCCTCTATAACATCTACCGCTTTAATGCGGCCCTTCTCTAACATCCATCGCTTTAATGCGGCCCTTCTATAACATCCATCGCTTTAATGCGGCCCTTCTATAACATCCATCGCTTTAATGCGGCCCTTCTTTAACATCCATCGCTTTAATGCGGCCCTTCTCTAACATGCATCGCTTTAATGAGGCCATTCTCTAACATCCATAGCTTTAATGCGGCCCTCTATAACATCTACCGCTTCAAATTCTAAACTCTAAACCCAGGGCAAAGCCTGGACAATTGCGCTAGTTAAAAATAAATTTAGAACAACATTGTCGAACGAAAGATTAAATTACTTAGGTTTATTGTCAAGGGAGAGTGATATAACTGACAAGGGGATTGTCGATTTCAACGAAGCTTTTTTTGATGGTAGAATACTTAAATAAGAAGACCCATGCATTGGCTTTTGATTGAATGGGCCTTAGTTTATCGTAGCAGATCGAATTTAGAGTTTCTGAACGCGGATGTTTTCTTGGTTTGGTTTGGATGGAACTAGCCAAGCTAGTATCAAACTGCCCCAACGGATGTCCTCAAAGAGATACACCGAAGAAAAGAAGAAAATTGTTCTGCTACGGTAGTTCAGTGGTAGAATATCTGCCCGGCAAGTGGAAGATTCTCGGTCATAGCATACTTTTTTCTCGTTTCAAAATTATTCCCAGCACACAGTATGTAAAGGTTGACAATAAAATCAGAATCTCTGATATTGTCATCAGTTTCTAATTAGTACCAGTAATATTAAAATATTCTTGAAGCATACGAAAAAAATTGAAACCAAAACCACGCAAATAATTTTAAATAAATTAAAATATTGATAAAAATTGTAGAAACAAGAAAGTTAAAAGGACGCAGTTACCAAATTTTTCTCGCGAACCCCTAAGGGTACGCGAAACACCTGTTGGGAAACACTGCAGTATAGAGCGATTCCCGAGTTTTCAACGTACGGTGGCACTTTTGTTCGACAGGATAATTTGGAACTACGTGTTCACGATGTGCTCTCGTTATCGTGACGTCACTACGGGGTGTCTCTCACCCCCACCCCTCCCGTTTTAATACGACAACCATAGCAAGATGTAGAGGGTGGCGGAGGGTAGAGGGGGGAAAGAAATTAGAGGGGGGAGGAAGGCACAAGTGTGGCGGAATGTAGAAGTTGGAGTATGGAGAGTCGCCATGATGGGAATTTAATACATTCAACGGGTATAGTACACTCTTTTCTGTAGACATTGCGAAGGGGAGGCAATATCCTTCGGCAACGGGAAAAGTCTGTTTTCCATTAGGCGGAGTATAAATCTCGAAGTGTGAAATTGGTGAGAAAATGCATTTAACGGTCTTAGGTTCAGTATATTAATGGGACCGATTTGCTTCGGTTAAAAATCATAAATGACGGAAGAAGGTATTATTTTATATTGATAACGTACAAATTGTCCAATGGCACGCTAAGAGTGGAAGTCGTTGTATCTGCACCTTGTCCTTCGCAAATGAAATTGCATTTGTTTGGCCAATCGAAGCATCGCGCGGAAATAAAATGGGATGGAAAGAATTTCTCTCTCCAAGAGACCTTCGTTGGCCTTAGTGGCCGTAGCGCTGCGATCATCAAATACGAACAAGAGATCTTCATGGAGGTTTTCTTCTGCTCCTCCTTGCCACGCCCAGCCGCAAAGGTCGCAGGAAGAGCCGCTCCCTGGCAGCTCGACGAACGCAGGTCGCGGTGGCGGCGGCAGGAACGGGGCGAGGAGTAGGCCGCTGCCCAAGCGAGGGGCGGCGGCGGAGAAGGCGTCCGAGAGCGTGTCCTCCTCTGCCGCCCCCTGCCACCAATCTGCCTCGTCCCCCCAGGAAGCGTGGGGCCGAGTTGGTGTGCTGTTGGGCGGTGCGGTGGACGCCTGCAGACGAAATCGACAGAGATTGGAAGATTCGATTCGAATTGCGCTTCTGAGGCAGCATTTATTCGCCCGGTTTAGAGCTCTGCATGGGCCTGATTTTCTAGGCCCGGCCCATACAAATTCGGGTTGTCGAAGAAATTGTAGACCCGTGAGAATGCTCAGCCCCTCGGCTCGAAAAATGTAAATATCATATTCCAAAGTTTCTACCAACATCTGTGGGCTGTTCAATGATTTGAAAAGGATTTTTTAAATACACGTATTTATATGCCTTGGAAGACCGCATGCAAAATTAATTACTATACAAAATACGCAAATATAATATTACGTAAAAATCATGCCAATTTTTTTGCTTGAACCCATTCATTACGGAGGACTAATGTGACTTGTCCTCCGTGCTGAATGGGTTAAATAAAAACCTATGCAAATCGTATACGTAAATTTCAGTCACTGATTAAAATATTTCGGTCCGTCAAAGCCCGACATTCGAATTCCTATTTTAGCTTACATTTCAGTTTAAATGTCAGGTAAATGCATGTGATGACCCCAGCCCTCCAATTATTATGTGTTTCATTCCTTTCTCAAGGTATTTAGTTTGTATCATATAGGTATCAGTATCTTGCACTTTGTTTCCTCAAAGAAATATTATTTTCTCCATCCAATAGCTGGTATCTCATTCATGTTTTCATCTCCTAGTCTGATGTACTGCTTATAGACCACATTTGCATCTGATTTTCAGTCTAATGCATGCTGAACTTGCTTGAACTGGGAGATTTGTTTTATGTACTATAGAGGGCAATGCATTACAATAACTACCCACTATATAGTAGCGATACTAGAAACAGGTAATTTAATCTCTTGAACAGAATACTCATTTTAAGTTCTTAACTAGGTATGACCAAGGTGACCAGATGCCCTATTTTTTTAATATTTTGTCCTCTTTAAAAAAATGCCTTTTCATGCATTTATTAATTCTGACTACGAGTAATTGCCGTATTTATCTGAATCCAAGATGAGGTTTTTTCCGAATTTCACCTTGCAAAATTCGGGGGTCATCTTAAATTCGAGTATGAAGTGTTATACCATCAATACATTGCGGTCGATTGGTCACACATCAATACATCGCACGATACTGCTTCATTTTATTAAAACAAATAAAAAGTGTAAAATACAAAGTGGACTACAAAATCGTTTACACTTTTTTGTATATTAGTTCCAAGCATCTATTTTATTCTCAGCAAATACGTGTATAACTTGCTCAAATGATCGCATGCAAGTTTTTTACTTTCTCATATACGTAGTATATTGAGCAAGTATTGTAATCGTTAAAAAATTCGACTTCGAGATTTTGATGGAAATACACGTTTCAGGTGTCCCTGGATCCATAAAAGTGGTGTTTGCCATGCCGTCTGTCTGTCTATTTGCCGTTCTAGGGCCCAAATGCATACATAAAATCGAATGATATATTGTATTTGTGCAATATATCATCTTTAGCAGAGCCTTTATTCATAAAAATGATATTGCCCAAAAATAAAGGCTAGTTTATTCTTGGCATTTTTTAAACAATTCGATTAGCTCAAAAATGGCTTGAATAATTTCAGTTAAAATCCATCCAAACATACAGCCTGATGTCACAAATAATACTAATAAAGCCATATGACACAAAAAAGTTACTACACATCGTCCAGTAGCATTATTTTTGTACAATACGCTCAGTGCACGCGTCAGAGGGGAGGGGGAACCCGGGGATTCCCTAGTCTAAAATTCCATACTTCACTGTTAACGCCATGTGCTTATTAGTGAGAAGTATTAGACAGGAGAGGTTGATGGTGTCAGTCACTTTGGTTCTGTTGCTGTGCATTGTTAACATGATTGGCAGTGAATTGCCAAGCACAGAGTTAATTTCAGGGCAAAAAGTCTAGTGAGTAGTATTGGTATATTCGAATATCTATAATCGAATTATTCGGGTATGGAGATCATTCGAATTATTCGATTATATCAGAGTGATGGTATAATCGAATATCCATATCGATTATTCACTCATAATCGTTTCTCAGTGAATAATCGAATAATCACTCGTATTTGTTTCTCAACGAATAATCAAATAATCACTCGTATTCGTTTCTCAATGGATAACCGTTAATATTCGTTTCCGAGTTTGTGATAGCTCATAATCGTTTATTGACAAATATTTACTCAAATTTTTCTGAACAAATTGTAGCTTTTATGGGATTATTCAGTAAGGAACGGTTTATGAATTATTAATAGCTAATATTGTTAGTTATGTACATTGTCCATACAATCGAAAGTGTAGGTAGGGGTGCAATCACACTATGAGCAATGAATATCCAGGATGTCTTTTGAGCTAGAGCCGTCATTCTTTCAGGCTTTTTAAGTAGCCCAACACACGCTTTCAATCCAACTTTTGACACAGCAGGGCTGGCTAGCGGCCGTTACAGGTGAGGAATGAATATCTCAAAAGCTGATAGATCTAGGTCCGTCATTTTTTCAGAGTTGCATAAGTGGACTGAAGGAGGGAGGGACTTCAAATTTGGCATGCATAAGTATATTACTAGCCCAATGACATGAAAAATATGGAAAAGATTATAAACAAATAATTGACGGAAAATTGTTGAAAATGGTGGGAGGTTAAAAATTCAATTTAAAAAAAAAATACATGTTGAGTATCAAATGAAAGGCCGTAATCTTCTGATTATGAATCGTATTTTAGGTTTTTTAAATTTTTCAAAATGGCGGCCGTAGGAAAGGAAAAAGTGGCAATTCAAGCTGTCCCTCCCCTTCTATCTCAGAAGCTATTTGAGATATAAAGCTGAAAAACGTCATAAAGACATCCCACTATAATGTGAGGAATCTCATTAAATTTATTTAAATTGATACAAAATATTTTGAGAAAATAATAAATTCGTAAAAAATAGCTATCACTGGTTGCGTGTTGTGCGACTGGCTAACCCATCCAGATAACACATCATTTTCAATTACCCATCCACTCACTGAAGTTATTTAATAGCTATTTTAACTACGAAACCCTTAATGGTGTGATCAGAATCACACAACTAGGATTTTTGTGTATTATTTCTAATGATAGCTGATATTTATGTTTAGAAGTTGTTTGTTTTAATGTTTGTTTATTCTTGTGGGAGAAATTGATGAGGCAAAATACGTAAGTACTTCGGAGATTGCCCGCCCCACAACCCCCACACTAGGGTGTCCCTTAAATTTTAAAACTGAGAAAAGTAACTTGCTCAACGTATTAAAATATGCTTTGTGGTTAGAAAATGCTTCTGTTTGAAGCGTTTTGAAGTAGGAAGTTTTTTAGAGGTCTCTCATGTGGCTTAAATGCAGTAAGATTGAACACTTCACATTTTGGGTTAGAAATACCTGTGTCATGGTAAATCGGTCGAGTTACGGCCCTTTTGGGCGAAAATTTCAACCGTTTTGACGTATCTCTGACAGTTTCGGCGGAAATATCCATTAAAAGCACACGTCCGAGCGCCGGGCGGAACCGTCGCGAGCAGCGGCTGCTGAAACAGTATTGGATAATTTCAGCGAGGCAATTGAAGCAGACGACCTGTTTAAAAAAATAACGAATCAAGCTAGAGGAAACAAAACTTCATTGTTATATTTAGAAGATTTTAAACACAGCTTTAAACTATCTTATTCTGCCGTATCATTAATTGTTATTAGTAAATTTACCCAACTGCTCGGAAGTTGATTTTTTCGATCCCTTCATGATGGAGTGGTACTGGGAAGACACCTGCAGGAGATCTTGAAAGCCTTCCTCCTTAGTTGTGACTTTCCGGTTGTGGGTCTGCATTACCTTTACATCACGCTCGGCATGGTCGTTCACCACGCGCATATTTTGCACCACTTCCCGCGCTTCTTGGTACTCCGCGTTGTCAAACCAAGTGGACGGGTCAAGATCCAAGAAACCTCGAGGGATTTCAAAGAAGTCCATGCTATTCTTGATGAAGAGAACTTCCATGCCATCAAGCTCATCTGCCAACATCGGGAGATGTTTGGGAGGATCTGGGAGGCCCTGACTATTCTTTAAGTTTTTTATGAAAGCTTTTTTCTGCTACACGGAGATTCTTCCATCAAACAAATAAATGGGCACCAGTCTCACTCAGATACCACAAATGTCCCGATAGTTTTCGCAGAGCAACAGTGGCGCCTGGAGGATCAACGGCTTTCCATTTAAACAAGTAGAGATAAAAAGCGGTCTTTGGGACAACTTTAACCATGACTTGGCGAATACGTGTGTGAACTGACCTATACGTGGACTGTGTTGAGTTCTGCGTAAGTCATTGACCTTGTCGTAGGTCGGGTTGGGTCATTGGCCTGTTTGTGTGTATGATGTAGGTGGAATTTCGTTAAAAAGCGGGGATTGGGACAACCTAGTCTGTGAATTGGCGAATATTGAATTGGCGAATACGTGTGTGAACTGACCGTGTTGAGTTCTGCGTAAGTCCTTGTCGTAGGTCATTGGTCTGGTTGTGTGTATGATTAAGGTGTGATTGTGTGTGTTTAGCGATGATGTTGTGGAATGATGTGATATTGTGTAAGGTAATGGTATTGGTTTTGCGTTAGTGTGGTCATTGGCCTGGTTGTGTGTATGATTAAGGTGTGATTCTGTGTGTTTTGTGATGATGTTGTGGAATGATGTGATATTGTGTAAGGTAATGGTACTGGTTTTGCGTTATTGTTGATATTTGCATGGAAGTTGAATGACCCTTTCGCTTCTGCGTCATTCGTTGACCCTAATTTTCGCAATGTTTACATGTTTGAGGTGTGTATGTGTAAAGATGTGATTTTGCAGAGTCATTGACCAAGTGGTAGGTTTGTTTAGGTCATTGGCCTTGTTGTGGGTATGATAGAGGTGTGTGATGAAGTGTAAAGATGTGATTTTGCAGAGTCATTGACCTAGTGGTAGGTCTGTTTCGGTCATTGCGTGTTTTTATATTCGAATGGGGGTGATATTGTGTAAGGTAATGGTATTGGTTTTGCGTTATTGTTGATATTCGCAATGTTTACCTGTTTGGTATGAGTTAGTGCGATATGGTGTAGCCAAGTGTAAGTTGAATGACCCTTTCGCTTCTGCGCCAGTCGTTGACCCGTGGAGGGGATAGGGCCTTCCAATATTTACATCTGCCTGTGTTTTGGTTTTTCCTCAGCGCGTGTCTTCGGTCGGTCGTTTACCCTTCTAAGCAGGTTTTCGACGAGCTAAGTAGGTCACCAACTTTTAGGTAAAGAAAAACCGGTTCTGAGTGGGGTGGGGACGGTTGAAATGATTCAAAATGAAACAATATCGAGTAGGCAGATCATGTTTATTGACAATGAATAAATACAATCATTAACACGTTATCAATATCCACGACAAAAATTACAATCTTTTTTCAAAGGAGGCGGCCCATCGACATGAATATGACCCTTATTATAGTGCTGGAGACATTCTTGATGTCGTTCCCTCTGATACTATTCTTCCATTTTTTGTAATTCGTGACATGTAGTCATCTCTTCCATATCATGTGGATGATGCAATTAGATGTAATCAATAGGTATAAATTTCAGATCTGGTCTATTGACCCACTTCCAATTATGTTCATGTTAGGTCCGAATAACTGACCCAACTTTATGTATAATTGCAAGTTGTTTTAAGTCCATAACTGAAATGTAATTGTTTTCAAATCAATAATTTCTTAGATTTATAATATACTAATAATATCAAATATTAATTATATCCATTACCT
This sequence comes from Tanypteryx hageni, assembly GCA_028673005.1. NCBI lineage: Eukaryota > Metazoa > Arthropoda > Insecta > Odonata > Petaluridae > Tanypteryx > Tanypteryx hageni. The sequence continues at coordinate 10,004,701 of CM054113.1, read as the reverse complement.
TTGGAGAGCGTTTTGATGCGTAGAAGATTTATGTGCACCTCTGTCCTCTATCGAATCTCAGATCTAAATGATTCAACGTATGAGAAACCCTCTCGAGGAATCAGCAGGTCTTAACTTGTCGAAGGTTGATTGAGAAGTAAAATAAAATGGATAAGGATAGGTTATTGACCTCTACGGTCGGGATGGGTTTTATCAAGTAAATAAAACATGATAAAATTTTAAAAATCGATTTATTTTTTTATTCAATCAATATCATCTTGACAAAAAATGCATTCTTAATCAGTTTCATCACAACATGAAAAACCAAACATGATACAATTGCGTTTTTCTCTTATGTGATCATCTAATGGTACATCACCTTCACGCCACTGTGTCATCCGCAATCCGCAGTAAACACAGTGAACTGTATCGTATGTTCCGCAGCAGTACACCATTCCGGCTTCGGCGAGATTCTCAGGAGACACCGATGTATTCTTCCATTCCTTGAATGTCTTTATGCGTGCACTTCTTTCCAATAAATTATTGTCACTTAAATTGAGACGACACCATTCAGCGAGAGATAATGCCCGACTGTGGGAGCAAATATCTGGCATATCTATTCGAAAATGGTAAATACACTCAGTACCAATTCTCTTATTCAGCTTCTCTAGTGCAGGGCAGTCGAAGTCATCTAAGTTATAGACATTTTTAATTTGCGAATGGATGGCCTTTCTTAGAAATTTACACTTTTCCACTCCTTTAGTAAAGATGTAATCGAATGGCCTTGTATATTCCTTCAATATGTATTCTGCCATATCATATTCCACATCGCCAATATGCTCATCTATAGCATGATACTCTTGCGTGGTTCATACATTGACGCTATTTGAATGATTTTCCAACTTAGGCGTTTTAAAAATCCAATGTTGACTTGCAAAGGTGTTTAATGAGATTATGGATAATTCTCGCAACAAAAAACGTCCCGATGCATCTTTGTCAAGATTGAAGTCAACAATAGCTGAATTCATGTTTGCTACTGATGGTGGAAAGTATCATCGCACTATATTTATCATCCTGCAAATTTCACTGAGCCAGTCAGCGGATCATACCAAAATGACTCATCACTGATCACTAAGCAATGAGCGCTAGTTCTAGATAGGAAATTTGTTTCTGATTCGAAGTCTACTCTAACGTCTACAGCACCTGAAGTGATTGATTCATCTTGCTTCGAACAATCAATGACTGCGATAGGTGCGATATTAACGAATTGATCACGTGACAACAAAGGTTTTGGTTCATTTCCATAATATGATTTCTGAAATTTTGCGTACATATTGTAAAGCTCAGCTATCTGCCCCTTGCTAAAATTTAAATCTAATACATCGTAGGGGAAACTTTTATTATTGAGAAAAACTTGAATGCCTCATAAATTACAGTGGTCGAAAACACTGCTATCCCGCTGTACAATATTATTCCGTGATGTTTGAAATGCGAATATAACATAACGAGGTTTACCAAACTGAGAGGTTGTCTTTACGACCCAAGTCTGTTTTTCACTTCTCGGTAATTCTGGGTAGGATGAAAGTTTCCAGCGTCGATACGTTATCTGAATAGGTTTATTTTGATCAATACGTTTGAGTAAAAGTAATTTCTGCTTATCGGATACTGTAACATATGGAATTCTCCAACAAATCTTATCAATTGTAATTTTAGCTTTCACATTATTGGTAGATACGTAGCAGTTATCATCAGTGCGTGCTCTGATTAAAATGAGTTCATGATTTCCGTTGATAAAAATCTTATCATTATCTTCCATTAACCCAAACATTGTATTCAGCGGGATACAAACGTTAAAATTCCCATCTTCCAATACCTCGCTCGACTTTCCGGGGATTACCCATCCTGCATTTAGTAATCCTTTCGATGTACTATCTGTTAGTGCAGGGTTTCCCAAACTTTTTCTGCAATGGAACACTTCGCAAACCTGGGAAGTTTAACGAAACACTTAGCTTATTTTTTAGGTTGGGTAATTCTACTTGTAAAAATTTAAAAAAACATTTTATTAAAACAAATTATTTATTTAGTATTTATTTTTAAATATAAAACTATAATAATATAATATAAACAAAAATATGAATAAATAAAGCATTTAATGACTTTTATGATTTTGAATTCTTGAATTGCATATCTTCTTGATATCAGGCACAATATTGGTAAGTTGTATTCTAATATCTGGTGTGGCGTCGAGCCTGTTCCTGCACTTTGACTTCGTTGCAGCATAATAAGAAAATCCCGCTTCGCATGAATAGGTTGTAGAAAATGGAAGTAAAACAATAATAGCTTGTTTTGATAAATTGGGGTACTCTTCTGACAAACTCGCCCAGAAATCATTCAAAGGCTGATCTTTGTATTTTTGTTTCAAATCAGAGTCACTAATTAAATCAATTAGATTTTCATAGTCACTTGCGTTTAAGCCTACTGGTTTAGCTGTCACGGAAAATGGATTCCGAACCCAGGAATCGTCCTTAGTAGTTTTCGGAAAATATTGCAAAAGAGTTGATTTCAAGTTATGTAGGTGCTCTAAAAATGCCTTGGAAACTTCGTAATCTACTTTAAAATTTAATTCATTCAAACATTCATGTAAGGCAGGAAAACAATCAAAATTATTAGATTCAACCGATGAAATCCAAAATTGTATTTTTTTATCAAAAGATGCAATTTTATCTCTTGTATTAAAAACTGTAATACTTTTTCCTTGTAATGATAAGTTAACTTCATTACACTTGGTAAAAATATCTGCCAGATATGCAAGTTTTATCAACCATGAAGGATTTGTTAAAACTTCAACAAAATTTTGTACTTGTACTGAATTATTTTGTGCCTTCAAGAAGACCAATACCTCACTTCGAAGTTCATAAAGTCCTAATAGTGCCTTCCCTCTGGATAGCCATCTCACTTCAGTATGTAATAAAAGTGCTTTGTGTCCACTACCCATTTCATCGCACAAAATTTTAAATAATTTGGATTGAAGTGGTCTTGATTTTACATAGTTAATCACTTGTACGGCTTCATCCATAACATTTTTTAAATTTGTGGAAATTTTTTTAGTCACCAGTGCTTGCCTATGCAAAATACAATGACTGCTGGTGGCTCTTGTAGCTACTTTCTGGATGCGTGATACACCTTTCATCTTTCCTACCATTGCTCGAGCACCATCTGTACAAATATCAATACACTTCTCCCAACCTATCTCTTGATTTGTAATGTAATCATTAATACGGTTAAATATATCTTCTCCTGTAGTTTGTCCATGTAAATATCCACACGAGTAAATCTTCTTCAAAACTTTTATCATATGGGTAACGAACAAATACTAGTAGTAAAGCTAGTCCTGCGACATCTGTAGATTCATCCATTTGCAATGCATATTCACTGCAAAGTCCAAGACGACGAATTAACTCTTTCTCTATGCTAGTAGAAAGATCTTTAATCCGTCGTGAAACAGTATTATTTGATATTTGTATTGCGTCTATTTTTTCAGCAGCCTGTTCGTTAAGAACAAGTGACACCATGTCTTTCGCACATGGCTTAATGAGTGTCTCTCCAATCGTATGAGCTTCACCGTTAAGTGCAATGCGATAGCTCACGCGATAAGATGCCTCGGTTGCATTTTCAGTTTTAGCCATTGTAATCATTTGAAGTTAGGACTTTTCTAGTGAGTCACGTCGTCTCTTAAAAAATTCCATGTCTTTTCCTTTATAATCACTGTGTATCGTTCCGAAGTGCCTGCGGAGTTTTGCTGGAGCCAAAGAACTGTTTGCGAGTATTTTATGACATAAAACACATTGCATCAGGAGCATCCGAATTGCCAATACACGTAAATCCCAAGTTTAAATAACTTTCATCGTACTTCCGTTTTGGTCTGTTCATAGATGACACTTGTTCTTTAATATTAGATTTTGAAGAAACCACGGGTTTTCGATCATTTTCTTCTTCAATTTCTTCAATAATAGACGTATTGGATGTATCAGTAGAAGTTCTTGGCCTTCCTTTTGTCGAAGTTCCAGTTTTTAACAAAAAATCCATGGGTAGTTTTTGAATAATATTTAAATACTGTAATAAGGACAAATTTATCAACAAAAAATTTCAGTTCAAAGTCGATCAAATTTTAAGGTTAAAAACAACACGGACTTACTTATGAAATTTCCCGCAGACCTTTCCCTCCCGAATTTATACACTGATGCCGAAGACTGTCTTTTGATGAAGAGTGGAGGAGAGCTGTGATTTCATTTTTAAGACATTTCCAAATATACAAAGATGGAAAGTGCTCTTCATTTCTACTAAAATGTCCAAGATTAGATGTTTGTTAGTAGTTCAACCGGCAGCCTAGGGAGAGCAGCACTGAGTTACGATGGTAACTTATACCTCGTGGAAACGCGCGAGTGGTTGGTACGAAGGTCCGTACATTGGTAGTGGGAACGGGGCATTATTTACACAGCGCCACTTTCGCTTAAAACACCCACACACGCGCACACATACATAAAGGCAGGAAATTTAAAATTACTTTTCATTTATTACTTGAAGTAGATAGTAGAAGATATTTAAATATATTGCAGTGTATAAAACCTTTCCAAATTGTCGGGGGTGCCGGTGGTGTAGTGGTTAGGATGCTGGCTGCTACTCGCCCGGTGCTTGAAAAAGTCATCGGGTACGAATCCTGCGCGAGTAGGATTTTTCTCAAGGTCACCCGGCCCCCTGTTTGCGTAGTTTGAGGAGACCGCGCAAATTCAGCTGTTCCGTCCTTCGGAAGGGACGTTAAGCTGTTGGCCCCCTGGTGTTCTTCGTAAGAGCAGGCAAATGCCGGCACCGGGTTTCCCTCCTCCCTCCCCGGTTATTCATTGCACTACCTCTGAGATACCCATGTGTGCTGTAAGAGAGGCGAATTGACTGGGCATTCAAACAAACAACAATCCAAATTGTCGCGGAACACCTATTCAGGTTCAGCGGAACACCGGTGTTCCGCGGAACATAGTTTGGGAACCCCGGTGTTAGTGAAACATAACCCTTGAGAGTGCAGGTAACTCCTGGATTTCTCACGCTGTCTATTTCAGCACCATTTAAACAATAACGAGCCTCAGAAAAAAGATGATAGAAAGCATTATTTACAAGCGTGGTGGTTGATGCTATACCGGATCCATCTTCATTAGTAATATGACCTTCTATATAGATGTGACTTGGAAGAATAAAATCAGATTGATTTTGAACTACCATACGAATTTCATCATTGTAATCGAACTTTGATTGTGTGTAAGGATGATGAGTATGGTACTCGATGGAAGTTATTGATTCATCATAACGCACACTGGAGTCTATATTTAAAATATCCATTTCGGATGCAGACGGAACCCGAGAGATTCTAGAAACTGTATGTTATTAGATGATAACGGTTTAGCAGTACGTGGTGTACTAATCCATCTCATCGCCGCACCGCGATTATAAGGATTTCGGGTAAAATCAAGACCCATTTTCTTTTAAATGTAATCTAATTGTAATAGTTTCGTTGCGGAAGTCTACTGGATTTCCGTTTTGATCTAACAATCTGAGAGTGATGTTGTTTATCGTTCTGGTATTCACAGGCAAATAAATTATCTCACTGAGTCTTTCTATTATTTTATACCCCGGTGGAACTTCAGGAAAAAACTGATGTAATATAGGCACATTCTCACCGTTTTTATACGAACCTTCTACAATGTTACATTCGATAAGAATGTCATTTACGTGAAAAACGTCTACAATATTGTCTGATATGTGTCTTACTTTTGCTTCCAATTTTCTCTTCGCAAATCCGAGAAGTGATGCTATCGAACCATGTTTAGTAAAATCCACCTCAAAGATACAAGTCAATGCTGAACGTAAAGTATTATTATTTGCTTCGATCTTTATTGCATCTTTTCCTAAAACACTTTGTAAATATTCGTTTAAATCATCAATTTCATATGTTCCTGTTGGTATTACCACAGAAGTTCCGCTTCCATAGTGGAAGATATTGTTCCCATCGAACACGTTAGGTATTGCATAATAAGTTTCTAAACTCACACATCCTATGCTATAATTTTTATCAGCATCCAAGGCGATCTCGGGAAAATAATCAGCATTAAGAGTGGATGTTTTACCCGTAAACGTTAACGTCCAAGACATGACTAATTACAATTCCAGATGTTTGCATCTTTATTCAAAAATTTTAAACATAAATGACCGCAATTTACAGCTTTTGTTTTCTGATATCTATCTCTGTTATAATGAATCGTGCTATTTTAAAAATAATTTAGGAGTTCTGTAGGCGGTGGAAGATTTCCAAAACTGTCAAAGTAATCAACATGTTTGCCCGTTTTTCTGTAACACACCCAATGTGTTCCCGCCCCATCAGAGTCATCCAAATTTACAATACCACTCTCATTAGACCACGGCGATCGTAAAGGCAATCCGTCTCATAAATACGCCTCGAAAATTTGGAATATTTAACTTCTTAACATAGTGAATTAGATCAAAATTGGAGAGCGCTCTCTTAGGTAACCTACTTAAAAGTTTTTTTTTATTCGGTGGTGAAATGTATAAGCCTAATCCCTTCTTATATGGTTTCATATAGAGCCCTTTCCCACGCAACGCTATTGCTTCCATTCTAGCATTATGCCTTTTCGATTCTTCCAATCTCTTTTTTGCGGCATTTGCCTCAGAAGCAGCTTTTATTATACCTGATGCACCACCTGCCAAACCACCTAATGCTGACAACCCTGCAAATAAAGGTATTAGTGGGATAATTCCTCCAGTCTTTGGAATTGGTATAACTCTAGGCGTAGTATATTTACTCCTTTTCTTTTTCACATCCCTTCGAATAACATTAAGTGTTAATTTAGCAGCCTGATTGAGGTTTTTATTTTTCAAGTTTTTCATTGCTACTCCAGCTCTCCGCATGATATTTCTAAAACAGTTAGACTTTCTAGTTCCACTACCCACCTTCACTTTTGCTTTCATTATATTCGTAACTATACCTGCAGATATCTTTTCACCTAAACTCGCGTCTTTTGATTTTACACGTTGCCAAGCCTTTTCGGTTTATTCGAGGTCGGCTTTATGTCTATCAGATAAATCTTTAGATTTAGAGTATGCTATGTCGTGTTGTTTACAATAAGCATTAGTGGATTTATACCTTGATCTCCTCTTGCAAGACGTTGTTTTAATTTCGTCCCTGGACCACAGAATTGGTACCCTGGTAAATGAAGCTCAAATGGTAACTTATTAATGACACTATTCACCAGTCCTTTTCCAGATGCGTACCGACTCATACTAATGTGGTAGAAAGTTTGTTTTGCTATTTATTTAAACTCACGGTGGAAAGAATATCATTATAATGGAGGTAGAAGAACAGTGCGAAAAGCTCCCGATAGGTACATTCTCGTTTGATGAATGTTAACCGCGCGAGAGGCATGGTCCCTTGCTTCCTGAAAGTATCCGCTGCATTGTTTGCGGTCCATCTAATTCTGGTAAAACAAATGTAGTAATTAATCTTCTCACAGAGACAAATGGGATAAAGTATGAAAACGTGTATTTATACAGTAAGTCGTTGAATCAACCAAAATATTTATTTCTGCAAAATATTCTTTCCTTAGTTCCTGAAATTGGACACTTCTTTTTCAAAGACAACAAAGGAGTTGTAAATATAGATGATGTAAGACCGCACTCTGTATTTATATTTGATGACATTACTTGTGAAAAGCAAGATAATATGAGAATATATTTTAGCAGTGGTCGGCACAAGATGGTTGATTGTTTTTATCTTGCTCAGACTTATTCAAAAGTTCCGAAGCAATTGATACGGGATAATGTAAATTTGATTATACTTTTTAAGCAGGATGAATTAAATCTCAAGCATATTTATGATGATCATGTAAATACGGATATGACCTTTGCGCAATTTAAGAACATATGCATGGAGTGTTGGAGGGATAAATATGGCTTTATGGTAATAGATAAAGAATGTGATATTAATAAGGGACGCTATAGAAAAATGTTTGATTCTTTTATAAAACCACACAACATTTCATAGGTTCATTCAGTGTTTACAGGGCAATTAAACCGATATGTTTCAAGATAAAAGAAAGAGAAAAGCTGACGAGGATCTGACTCGTGAAATCATTAAAAGAAGTGATAATATCCGAGAGAAATACAATAATTTAAAAAGAGCGCAGAGATCAGAACAAGATTTTTTATCACAGTCATTTAAACCAATTGTTGATTTTTTAAATGACCTCGTGCGACAAACCAAATCTCAAAAGATCTCCAAACCTACTGTAAATAAACAGTCCGATGAAAAATCTCCAGACAAAACTCTTTTTAGTAATTACATTAAATTGGTTATGAGCAATGATAAGAGATTAGATCGTACTTTTGGAGTCAGATATAGCGGAACTGATTGGTTTATTGGAGATTCACCTGTTGAAATGGATGATGAAAACCTCATCGTGAGAGATAAGACTTATGTTGAGACACCGGGACTGCTTGAGCTTTTATTTATGACGAAACCAAAAATGGATGAAGTTAAGCCTAAGGATATGGAAAATTATCGTCAAATATTAATAGATACCAATGCTCATAAACGAGGATATAATAGTCGGGAGAAGATATACAGTAATCGAGGATCTAAGTACGTAAAAATTATATCTAAATTGTTCCCCAATTCTACAGCAGGCCGAGGGATGGATGTTTCACAACCTATCATTGAGTATTGGGATGACCCGAATGAACTTGTGGATAGACTTAAATTAATTCTTTCATCTAAGGCTTCGGGGCATTCAGGTCACGACAATGAAATCGTCGCCATCATAGAAGAGCTTAGAGATAGCGATATCATTATATAAGATATGATAGCGATTTTACTTTCGCAGTAAAATAATGCCTGTGGATAAGTTTGGACGTTCTTTGAGGAGAAGAAGGAGGATGGATTCGTATGATATGCTAGGAAATCGTCTAACAAATTTAGCTTCTCCTATAGACACCAATGATGCTGTCACAAAAGGATATTTGAGAGATAACACACTTTCATTGACTGAACATCAAATAAATGCTGACAATCGTTGCATATCTAATATAGGCAAATCTCTTCAACCTAGAGATGCTGACTCAAAAGAGTACGTGGACTTTCGAATACTAGGAGCGACGAGACATTATATTTCAGCAGGTGGACGAAGAATCGTAAGTGCGAAAGAACCAATAGATGAGGGTGATGTAGTAAATAAACGTTTTTTGCTTCAAAATGCTATAACAATAGCAAAAGACACTACGAGAGCAAAGAAAACCCGAATAACGGATTTGAATGATCCTCAGGATGAATATGATGCAGTTAATTATAAGACCTTGCTTAAAAAATTACAGAATGCTGTTATTATGGATAGCGGTGTGTTAGATGTGAAAAGTCATCGAATAACAAACGTATCAAACCCTCAAGATGAAAGTGACGCTGTTAATTTTAAGACTTTGCTTGAAAGCTCAACAGTTCATCTAAATCATGTTGCAAATAACACTATCACGCTAAATAAGAATAAATTTGATGCACGCGGACATGCTCTGACTAATATGAGAGATCCTGTGGAAGAAACAGACGTTGTCAATTTGGGTTATTTGAGGAGATTGCTTTTAAAACGTCAGTATTAATAGAGAAACATTTCAACGCTCACGGAATAATTATGCAGTCAACCTAGACGTGAAGATGGATATCAGACGTGGAATTGTCAATGAACTTCACAAACCAGCGAGGAAGAATTATGAACGAAGAAAAGTTCTGATAAAAGGTTTGGACGACTTATGGCAAGCTGATTTGGTAGAAATGCTTCCTTATTCACGTGAAAATCGTGGATACAAATACCTATTAACCATGATAGATGCTTTATCAAAATACGCTTGGGCTGTTCCTGTGAAACGAAAAACCTCAGAAGATGTCTCGCGGGCTGTGAAGATGATTCTCAAACAAAGGAAACCGAGAAATATTCAAACTGATCAAGGGAAAGAGTTTTACAACAATAAATTCATTGGTTTGATGAAAAAACATGAAATGAACCATTACAGGGCATTAAGCACAATGAAAGCTTCAATAGTAGAACGATGGAACCGTACTCTTAAAACTGAAATGTGGAAACGATTTAGTTTACAAGGTAACCACAAATGGTTAACAATATTACCTATTTTAGTTCAAGAGTATAATAATAGGGTACATAGAACGATCAAGATGAAACCTGCTGATGTCACTAAGGAGAATGAAAAGGATATATTATCAAGAATTTATCAAAGGAAAATAAGAAAAAGCGCTAAAAAGGTCAAATTTAGTGAAGGGGACAATGTACGCACATCAAAAAGCAAGACAATATTTGAAAAAGGTTTTACGCCTTCTTGGTCTACAGAGATATTTGTCATAGATGAAGTAAAAAATACGGTTCCGCCAACTTATATTCTCAGAGACCAAAATAATCAACCTATTAAAGGCGGCTTTTATCAAGAGGAATTGCAGAAAACAAAGTTCCAGGATGTTTACTTAGTGGAAAAGATTTTGAAGAGACGTGGTGATAAGGCGTACGTTAAATGGTTGGGATTCGACAATTGTTATAATACATGGGAAGATGTAAATCAAATGTTGAAATAAATAAAAGATTTGTTTCATATTCAATTGTTTTTATTCAAATTTAGGAAATAATTTTCCATCACCAATAGAATAAAGCGCAATTCAATTGCGCACACATTTCACATAAAAAGTACAGAAATATCAATACTAAAAACTAAATAGAAAAAAATTATTTCAATTGCGCGCACATTTCACTTAAAAAGTACAGAAATATCAATACTAAAAACTAAATAGAAAAAAAAATGATTTTCATTCGTCATTTGGAGTTAAGTAATGACCATGAGCTAATGTATTGATTCCATCACATAAAATGTACCTCTTGTCATCAAAAGGTGATAACGATAGTTTGTTCACTTCTACAGAATATAACTCATGTTTTTTAGATCTTATCTGTCTAAATGATGTCATTTTTTCTTTACTTTCATTCAAACAGTCCAAATAATCTTTGAATTTTATTTTATTGTTAACGGCGCATTTTTTAACGCGTTTGGCACGCTTTTTTTCCTCACCGTCGATGATAATGGAATACATCTTTGCTCTCAATCCTACAAATTCAGAGATTGATTTTGCACAGGCTTCATCTTTAAATTTACCCAACACTTTCTTATTTGCCAAAGAATAACATTTGTGATCAGTTGGATAGTCTGAAGTATCAAAGAAAGAAATATTTTTTATCAAGTCTTCATAAAAATCATCTGTTTTTACCTCGTAAATAAATGAATCTGTATCCATATACAACAATTTTAGATTTTCTTTATCATACATGGACTTCATTACGTTGTAATGAAAATCATACATTAAAATTTTAGATAAATCTAAAATTGCCATTCCTACATAAATGGGTTTATCAAAAACAATTTTTTCTTTCGCCATATGTACTGCGACCAGATTTTCCGAATATATGGTTCGATCTAGAAAATTACTTTTTGCTATTACTTTTTGCAATCTTTTCATGTCACAGATCAATTCAATATTTATTCTTTTACGTACGTTCTCCATAGATTTCCCAAAAACTGAATTGTTCATTAATTTAAAGAATTCCTTTTCGAAATCGTTAGTAGCCAATTTCCGCTTCTCAGTATTATTTATTATATATGACTCAAGCCAATTAGATTGTTGAAATTCTATTATTCTATTAATATTTTTTAATTTTAACCCTAGCTGTAATGCTTGTTTCAACAGAGAAATGTGAATTACATAGCGTTTCTTATTGAATAATGTTGTTAGAAGTTTTTTCTGATCTGAACCTGGCGGTTTATCATTTTCAGGTAGAAGGGGAAATTCGTTATGCTGATCGTGAAGGTAACTTGGGTATTCCAAATCTACATCTAACAAATATCCTACGGTGCCTTCATCATCAATCTCTTCAATGTCTCCTATATCTTTTGGATCAACCCATCTAAATCCCGAATAAGGCATTTTTTTACACATACTATACCCATACAAGTTATTTGCGTCTATATATGAACTTTCTTCTCTAGGATTATATTCATTCATGTACTTATTGCTTGCTTTCGAATATCGTTTAACACATTGAGCCAAACCTCCCCTGATTCCACGTTCTATCATAATAATCATATCGTAATCAGTCAGTAGATCTAATTTTACTTTACTATGTTTGAGGGCGGCTTCCCAAGCAAGTCCGGGGGATATGAAATAGTAACTAGGATCCAGACCATATGATTGCAAACATTCACTGCGGAAATTCTCAAATACATCGACGAGTCCCACAACGTCTCCCGTCAGATATATATCGCTGTACTCCCCTAAGTTTTTAACATTGAAAGTCTCCCACACTTTTTTAGCATGCTCATAGTCAGAAATAGAAAGCTCAGTTTCATTTAATTTATTTACAAAAGAATCCATCGGAGGAAGAAATGGCAATTCTAATTTTTCAAAACAATCGATGAAATCATATGGAAAAACACCTTTCTTTGTAATTAATTTAAATTGTTCACCATGAAAGTGTTTTGATGTCTCTACGAATTTTGACGCTGGGAGAATTGACATTAAATACTCTAAGCTATAGGGCATAAATCTATATGTATCCACAAATCTTAACTGTATCTTCCCAATATACTTTATAAAGCTAATATATCGCTCCTCTGTATTGGGAATCACTCCTATCCTCTCTGGAATATTTCCCAGTTCTTTTATAATAAAATGTGAATCATATCCACTCAAATTGTGTATGTACACAGGAATGAAATTCGGATTCTTAAAATTTAAATTACATATTCGATGAGCAGCTCCTCTAAACTCCCCACTCAAATGACAATGATCTTTAACTTTATAAGTTTTGCTATTTTCTTCAATTTTTCCTCCGCAAATATGACAATCAGCACAGTTTTTGTAATTTTCTTCTTGTATTGACGTTAATTCTATCATTCCAATTTTCCTTGCATAAATATCTGAAATTTTGTTTGCTAGATAAGCTAAGTACTCTACTAATTTATATGCTGCATATACTCCTCGATATATGTATGGTTTCTGTGGAATAATATCTGCCGCAAAAAATGATTTAACATAAACGCAAAAGCTCATTGCTTCATGTTTCTGATATGAAGACGTGTGGGAACTTGTCGGATCTCCAGGACAACCTTGAATGGGTAGTAATATTGATTCGATATAAGCATAAATTACAAAGGGAACTCGAAGTTTGTTTTGATAATTTTTAAATTCTATATGCGGTACTTTACCATCTTTAATTTTAGGCAGAACAATTCTTGTTGGATGATTAAATTTACATAATTCTAAATGATTTCTTAATCGAACCTCACGGTCAATACCTGTGTAGTAATTAAAACATCATTTACAAATAGATATTGAACGTTTACTTTTAATAAGTTCACGGGAAATTAGTCTATTGAAGTTCTTTATCCAAACATAGTGAATTTCTTTGCCCTCAGTCAATAGCAACAGATCGCGATGATCCACTAATTCTTCATCAACAACTTTCAACGGATACACATTAGAGTCATTATCAATACCGAATACGTTGATGCTAATGTTATTTCGACGTTCAAATAATTTTATCTGATTCAAAGGTGTGGGAAAATCTATACAGTCAAAATCGTAAGAATGAGTTATATTTCTGTAGGAACTTACTCTCTCAGGATGGTGAATGGTAACTAATTTTCCAAGAATAGAATATCGAAAACAATTATTGTCTAAATTTTGCACATTTACACATGCTCTAGTTGATGCTATGCAATTAGGCAGATTAATATATTTTATTCCTCTTAAAGGTTTAAACACGTTAATTCTAAGTAATATGTGAACAATTTCATTTAACATCCACCCACTTTTTTTTGTTCCACTCTCTTCCATCTCACATGTGATTTTTTTAGGGCTGAATCTACCATCTCTCCTACATTTGAATCCATATAAACAGCTACATTTTTAGTTTTGAAAGCTCGCTTCTGTTCTTCACCAGCAATATTGACGAAGTTACATTCTAAAAATATGTTAAATTTTAATGTTTTATCTACTATTAAATTTTTTCTAATTTTATCAACCAAATATATTCTTTTATTTTCTAGAAATGTTTCTACACTCTTACAATCCTTAATATTACTAAATTTAAAGGTTCTCAAAGAATCATTAAATGCTACTTCTACTTCGTCTTCTTCAACTCTTCTTTTTTTATCGCCGATCACCGACGTGTCTCTTTCACTTTCTAAATCATTACCCACGATCGGACTGTTTGTATAACTGTCTAAATATTCACTCAATTTTCTTTTTTTCCAGTGTTTTTCCATCGTTACACTATTGTCACATCATGAACATTCCCAAGTTTTCCCTTATATATTAAATTATGTTTTTCTTCCCCAATATTATATTCTTCTAGCTCTTTTGAGGAGAACTGACTAGGGCCGAATCTCTTCGGCAGGAAAACTTTCCAAGACTCACCGTTCCTTTCAATATATGCTCTTAGTGTCGGACCGTATTTGGCGTCAACCACATCAAATCTCAAAATCCGGTATTCGACGTGCTTTTCTAGCTCACCAATTGGTTTGTAGGCTACTATTTGCGATTGATCGTTCAATTTTTTCATGAATGCCATCTGAAAAGACAAAAGAAAAAGAACAAAGAATTGTTTTTGTCCACAATAACCTCACTGGAGTTAAAATTACCATTAATTCATACATCATTAAATTATTTATCAGTAGGTACTTACTTTTTATATTGAAACGCTTCTGAACTGTTGAGTAATCTGCAACTGACAACTGTATCTTCACTCGAATGAAAATAAAACGTTGTTTTACACCAGCGCGGAAAAAGACGAGTGTCTTCGAAGGTTGAGCTTTGATTTCTGCTAGATTTCTACCATTTCCTTCGATATATATATATATATATATATATATATATATATATATATATATATATATATATATATATATATATATATATATAATACCCCACGCTCCCGGTGACGTAATAGAAAACTCATTGCCATGGGTTTCTAAATTGGGAAATAAAAATTTAACTTCGGTTTCTAAAGCCTCATACCGGGTTTCATAATACTTTGACTTTTACCTCGGGCTACGTAATAGAAAACTCGTTCCCATGGGTTTTTAAATTGGGAAATAAAAATTTAAAAATTTGTGACGTGACAAATTATCATCTATCACAAGTCCTCCATCCATGGTTCTAATACGATATTCTTGACGGTTATGTAATAGAAAACTTGTTCCCATGGGTTTCTAAATTGGGAAATAAAAATTTGACTTCGGTTTTAAAAGCCTCGTACCGGGTTTCATAATACTTTCACTTTCACCTCGGAAGAGTGTGAGTTTGACTCCTTTTTTATGTTAACGAAATTCCGCTTAGAATGTCTCCTGATTTGAGACGTAATAAATTTGGGAAATAAAAATTTAGCTCCGGTTTCAAAAGCCTCGTACCAAGTTTCATGGAAATAAAACACATGTTTGAGATAATCAGTTTATTTATTTATTTAAAAAAGTACAGCAACTACTTCCAGAATTCAATATGATTATCCCTTTTAATCGTTTTAAAATATTCATCGTCTTCTCTCCACCAGCAGAATTCTTCAATCGCTTGATTTCTCACGTCTTCAATCATATCCTCTCCATCGTCTGCTTTAATATCAGTACTGTTCGTTCTTCCACTTTTCACATTCACCACGGTGTTGGCTCGATTTTTCAACTCCTGTTGCGCCTCACAATGTGCTCGTCTTATCTTATCCATATCTTCTTTCAATTTGAGTTCTTCAGCAAAGCTTTACTCTAAAGTGAGTCTTGATTTGATATTACCTCGATATATATAACACATCCCGAATTGTATTAATTATGTCAAGCACATCGATGGTTTTTGTTTATTTTCTATGACGATTACAATAAATTTTTAAATTGTTTTTGTACATAATTTATGATAGTGAATTTTCTATGACGAGTCCAAATAAATTAATTTTTAATTTGTTTATGCATATTCATTTTGTTTCCGAAAATATATTTTCTATGATGGATCACAAAATATTTTTTGTTAATCGAAATCTTTCTGTCTCTAGCGGAGTTCTCCCAATTCGTTTCTGCACATTCATTCTGTGCGTTTCCGAAAGAATACTTTCTATGATAGGTCCTAAATAATTAATTTTTAATCTAAATCTTTCTCTGTCTCTAGCAATGGTCTCCCAGTAACATTTTCTTGCTTCTCTGCTCGCAAACGAATATACATACAAAACTTTCACGCTTATATTATCTCCAAACCTTACAGATTTCTCGGATACTATTGGCTCTCTCTTCTCCTCATGAATCGAGGTCAGCTTCTGTGAATCCATTTCTTTTGTTTTGTCGGATATAAATGGACTCGTCAAGCGACCACGATGGTACTGCGCTAACGGCTGGTGTGTGGTAAACTACTACCGTGTCTAGAGTTATACCGAGACAACCATGAGTGGAAAATACGCAATATTGCTTACAGCCGTTAAGATTACAACTCAGGGTGACGAGAAGTGTACCTCTCAGATATTAAGTGAAACTCACGAAATTCAAAATTTAGATTATTTACGTCTCCGCAGCTATGATTTCACTTTAGCAACATTGGAATTGCCAGGTGAATATTTGTTGCAGCTTTCCCTTGGAACTCGTGCGTCTTTTGAAGATGTGTTGACAGAAGATAATCTCTCTGATGTGAAAGAAGACATTTTAAGTTTCGTGTTAATCATAGAAAGGAAGATATGTGGCAATGTTTTACCACCTCTTCTTATGCAGTGTGAAGATGGTAAAAAGTCTTCATCAAAGTGTAAAATAAATGAAAACATTGACGTGATAATAACATTAAGACTCATTCAATTATTGGATAATGGTTTCAGAAAAGAACTTATCGAAGCAAAGAAAGACGATTTGATGAAAAGTGGACTGGTGAAGTCGTTATTAAAAGAGGCCATAACCAATGAAGCGACATGGAGGTTATTTAATAATAAATATAGAATGAGTATGGAGCAATGTTTGTAAAAAACTAACTTTGTATATTATTTTTGTTAAATAGATCGATTTTTAACTTTTCTCGTGTTTTATTTACTTGATAAAATCTGCCCCGACCGTAGGTTTTTAAAACAACCAGAGGCCAATATCCTATCCTTAGCCACCACCCAGGTATTAAACATAATTTTCTCTTTCGACACGCTGGAGCAACCGCAGGTCTTTTAATTTCCCTTTCTTAATTTGAGGTCCCAATCCTTCTCCCCTCCCCACCCCACTCAGAACCGGTTTTTCTTTACCTAAAAGTTGGTGACCTACTTAGCTCGTCGAAAACCTGCTTAGAAGGGTAAACGACCGACCGAAGACACGCGCTGAGGAGAAACCAAAACACACGCAGATGTAAATATTGGAAGGCCCTATCCCCTCCACGGGTCAACGACTGGCGCAGAAGCGAAAGGGTCATTCAACTTTCACTTGGCTACACCATATCGCACTAACTCATACCAAACAGGTAAACATTGCGAATATCAACAATAACGCAAAACCAATACCATTACCTTACACAATATCACCCCCATTCGAATATAAAAACACGCAATGACCAAAACAGACCTACCACTAGGTCAATGACTCTGCAAAATCACATCTTTACACTTCATCACACACCTCTATCATACCCACAACAAGGCCAATGACCGAAACAAACCTACCACTTGGTCAATGACTCTGCAAAATCACATCTTTACACATACACACCTCAAACATGTAAACATTGCGAAAATTAGGGTCAACGAATGACGCAGAAGCGAAAGGGTCATTCAACTTCCATGCAAATATCAACAATAACGCAAAACCAGTACCATTACCTTACACAATATCACATCATTCCACAACATCATCACAAAACACACAGAATCACACCTGAATCATACACACAACCAGGCCAATGACCACACTAACGCAAAACCAATACCATTACCTTACACAATATCACATCATTCCACAACATCATCGCTAAACACAAACAGAATCACACCTTAATCATACACACAACCAGGCCAATGTACCACACTAACGCAAAACCAATACCATTACCTTACACAATATAACATCAATTCACAACATCATCGCTAAACACACACAGAATCACACCTGAATCATACACACAACCAGACCAATGACCTACGACAAGGACTTACGCAGAACTCAACACGGTCAGTTCACACACGTATTCGCCAATTCAATATTCGCCAATTCACAGACTAGGTTGTCCCAATCCCCGCTTTTTAACAAAATCCCACCTACATCATACACACTATCAGGCCAATGACCCAGACCTACGACATTGTCAATGACTTACGCAGAACTCAACACGGTCAGTTCACACACGTATTCGCCAATTCAATATTCGCCAATTCACAGACTAGGTTGTCCCAATCCCCGCTTTTTAACAAAATCCCACCTACATCATACACACTACCAGGCCAATGACCAACCAGACCTACGACAAGGTCAATGACTTACGCAGAACTCAACACAGTCCACGTATAGGTCAGTTCACACACGTATTCGCCAATTCATGGTCAAGGTTGTCTCAAAGACCGCTTTTTATCTCTACTTGGACAAATCACCGATTAGTTCCATGTCATTCTTTGGAGCACCGATTGCATCAGGGGCACGGTACCAACACTTCAAATACACACGTACAAGAAACATATTCACGTGAAGGAGTCCCTTTTCTTCCTTCTTGGTTAGACGAAATTGGTCCTTAAACATCCACAGTTTTAGGGAGTAGATTGCTTTACTCATCCACCTTGCCTTGTGGAAAGCCCCTGGGGCCATGACTTTGATCCCCTTTGGTGGAACACCGCCAGCAAATATTACTGAGAGACTCAAAAGTTCGAGATAATCATCCCTGGGTTGGTTCACCTGGAAGGGGGGGCAATGGTAAATAATAATGGTAAGCTACAGGATAAGTTTTTGAATTTAAATGTGGGAGGCCGTCCAGAAATCGTGCGCCGCATGTAAGTGGTAAGGGGGAGTGGCCGAGGGGGATGAAATCTTCGTCTCACTCGCGGTGCAATCATCCTCATCAAAAGACGAGGAAGAAGACTGCAACTGTACAGTGCCTAAAATGAAATGGCGAGAAAAAAATAATTTTTGGGCTCTTCTCAACTTACCCCATCGACGTTGCATCCACTTATGCAATGAATCTGTGGAGGGTGATTTGAATTTAAAAATAATAACAATATTATTATAATCTTACCGGAAGCTCTCAACTTTGATTCATATTTAGCCTTGTACTTCTCCTGGCATTCGGTTCGCTCCTGCAGGCGAGCCTTCTTAGCAGCAAGTTCCTCCTCTGCAGCGGCCAGTTTAGTATCCTTTACTGATGTGATGGATCCTTGTCTATTTCGTAATCTCTGGGCAACGAGGAACTCTTTGTCCTCCTCATTGATCATTACATCCAAAGCATTGGATACCGCAATGTCAAAAATTTTGTCCAACTTTTCCTTGAATTCGGCTTCTCTCCTCAGTTGGGCGTCAGAATCACGACGTGTGTTGTTCTTCTTCACAAGGATCCACTCATCAAACAGTTCTTACATGCACTTCTTGTATCACAGGAATGCGAGACTTAACTGTCCACAAAGGGAGAACAAGCCGAGCAGTATCCCAAGCACTCACGGTGACATTTTTCTTCAGCACTTTGTGATGATAAAAGAATACCTGAAGAGTTTCTTTAACCGAAATTTATCGCACACATCTCCGATATATAGGACACTTGTCGTGGATCTTGTCACAACTTGGACCATCTTTTGGCAGACTGGACGCATCGACGAACGAAGTCAAGCGATCATAGCCGGCGGTGCGAAAGAACTGACTACGGCAAGACGTCAGAACTCACCAATTGAACAATACTTGACAGGTCGCAACACGCTGCACTACGCTGGATAGGTCACATGCGTCACGTGACCAGTCGTATTTCCCTGCGCGCGGCTCGCACGCCCTCCCCACACACACACACACACTGCATTTAGGCCCCATGAGAGACCTCTAAAAAACTTCCTACTTCAAAACGCTTCAAACAGAAGCGTTTTCTAACCACAAAGCATATTTTAATACGTTGAGCAAGTTACTTTTCTCAGTTTTAAAATTTAAGGGACACCCTACCCCACACCCTCCTTGCACCCACATTTGCTCGCTTCGCTCGCCAGAAATTCGTTCCTCTCTTATTTTAAATAAGGATATTGGGAACATAGCTTGGACATTGTTTTTTTTTTAGCTATTTGGAGTTTTTCCTGTTCCCTGATAAGCTACTTAAAGCTTGTCATCAGAAAATGACCGGAAAATCCGGGACCAATGACAACAATCCATGCCCGAGGCAGGATTCGAACCCGCGACATTTGGGTTGGCATTCCAGAACACTACCTCACACTGACCACCTCTCTCCCCCCTCCAACCGAAATCATTAGAATAATAATCGATTATGACAGTCACTCGATTACACTTATTCAATTATTGAAATAATCGATTATACCCATCACTAGTAGTGAGATCAAACATATATTAGGGATGGGATGATTCCACTTTTTCCCGGTTCCAGTTATATTAATTTGATCTTGGTTTCGGTTCTGTTAGGTTAGAAGTGCTTTTTGATACACCATGGGAAATTCTAGCTTTATAAGTTACATATAGCGCAGGGCTGCCGTTTTCATCCGTTTTCTCGGATTTTTTAACAAAAAACAGACATTTCCGTGATTCACGGATATTTATTTATAAGGTAAAACTTGGTCCTTACCTGAGCTGTTCGCATAAAAAGTACATGAACTACTAAAAAATTCTGAGATATTTAATATTTATATTCGAATTGTGTTAACAATACACGGTTCGGTGAAAATGTTTCGTGAATACGTACGAATATAATTTGAAAGTGCACAAACTTGCTACTTATTGTGTGAAACTAAGCTGTAGAACTACACTGGCAATCGAAGGTATATTTATATTTTTTCCTTAACTCTCTTTTTAGTATTTGTATTAACCTTTAAATGCAGAAAGGTGTGCCGGCAAATTCTGGGTAAGCCTGCCGAATGGCACACCCGTGGCCTGCTTAGCTCCGAGGCCACTCACAGATGTCGTTTTTGTCATGGAATCAAAATTTTTGGAGGAGAAAAAAGACGAAGCGTCCTTTTCTTTTTGCTCTCCCAAGGCTTAAGGTCTTGCACATTGGGGGAGGGGAAAGCAAACAAACTATCAAGAAAGCCTCGCTCAAGGGATACACCCCCGCTGAGGTGAGACCCTCTCTCGCACCCAAACAGATGCTATAAACAGAAGCCCAGGACAAAATAACTCGTACCCCAAAGGTCCCTTCCCTCAGTTATTTTCTTCTACCTTTTCCACACGTGTTTTATTGCGTTTACGTTCAGTCATTTGCAGAGCACGAAGTAGAGCGGGTGTAGACTTGTACGTGCAAAACATCTGTAGCTGTTCGTCTTTATTTTGTAGTTATTCCTTTATTTTTATATAATTAGTTTGTAGATTGTTTTATTTTTTTGCAAATATTTTTTTAAATGGGCCCTAAGCATATAACTCCACACGAGGAAATTGAAGAAGTCTTCGTTGACTCCGATTTGGACACTTACGAAGAGGAAAGTGAGTGTGAATTTTTGGAAGAATGCTCGAGAGAGCTCAAGAAGTGAATCAGAATATATGGATATCTCCACACCAGGGCCGTAGAATAATTAGAGAGCAACCCTTTACCGGTGGCCCAAGTGGACTGAAGGATGGTGCGGTTCCGAACATCTCAAGCAATTCGACTCAGCATTTTCCTTCTTTATTTTATGGAGGTCTTCCAACTCCTGATGGATGAGACAAATGGGTACTATCACCAATACATTGAAAAATTAGGCGAAGGACCTTCACCACAGCCTGACGTGACAATATACCAAATGTACTTGTTTTTTTCAATAGCTATACAAATGGGACACGATGTATGAGTTACATTGAGGGACTACTGATCGACATTGCAACAATTTTATACTCCTTTCTTTAGTGCTACTATGAGACGTGACCGATTTCTTCACATTCTCCGCTTTCTTCATTTCACTGACAATACTAACGAACCTGATAACACTGACGAAAATTATGACATTATGGAAAATTAGAACTCTCTTTGAAATGCTCAATGACAGCTACACTAAGTATTATAAACCTACTGAGTACTTGGCAGTAGATGAAGTCATTGTGCTTTTCAAAGGGAGAGTCATTTTCAAACAATACATTCCTAAAAACACAAACGATTTGACATACAAATCTATAAACTCTGTGACAAGACCGGTTATACTTATGACATGAAAGTGTATTTGGGGAAAGACAGACAAAATGCAATGCAAGACATGACAGCGACTGTTAGAGAACTTATTAGGAGAGTGGAAGGGGTAGGGCATAAGTTATATGTGGACAATTTCTTCTCCTCTCCTACTCTCTTCGGCAATATTCAGTCAAAGAAAATTTATTGTCACGGAACTGTTAGACAAAATCGGAAAGACATGCCCCAAGACTTTTCCAGTAAATAACTAAAACTAAGATGGGGAGACATAAGCACTTGGACCAGGGATGACTTGACCACGATTTTATGGAAGGACAAAAGAGACGTGTGCATGCTATCAAACATTCACGATCCACCAGGAGAAGGAAACTTCCACGATGAAGAGGGAAGAGCTGTGAGGCCTGTTATAGTCTAAGATTATAACCGCCACATGGGGTATGTGGACAAAGGAGATAGGAAGGCTAACAGCTAAACTATCAGTCGCCGCACTTGGAAATGGACAAAGAAATTATTTTTTCATTTAGTCGACCTAGCTATACTAAATAGTTGGATCCTTCTTTCTCATGTGGCTGTGGATTTTCACATTGGCAATTCCGACTTTACCTTGTGTGGCAACTGGTTGAAGAGGGTGCTAGGGCTCTTCCTTCCCAGAATCTCTCAAGGGAGTGACTTAGTGCTAGTGGAAATCAAGTAAACCGCTTAGAGGCCAAGGACAATAAGCATTGGTCCATTTCGGGGACCCATATCCATTGCCGTGTGTGTTCCTCAAAGGGCAAATACTCAAGAACAAAATATAGGTGCAAGGCGTGTGATGTGGGACTATGTTGAGCCCTGCTTTGAGGAACACCACACTAGCCCAACTCTATAGGGAAATGTAAATACTGGGGTTGTGTCAGCTGCGGACCAAGCAGGAACCAGGTTGCCAAAAAGGGAGTAAATGCAGTGTTTTTGCACTTTATTTCAATTTATATCAACATTAAGTTGTTTTAGCGGCAAAATGTAATCTATTAGGGTTATTTCATCCTGTTTATTTCTACAAATAGGCAGAAACATGTAATTCTTTGATAGTTTGACTACAAAATGCTTTTATCACTGAAAGTTTACGAGATACGCAATTTTTTGCAAAAGAGGTACAGGAAATTTTAAATGTCCAAAATTAAATCCAGCAACTCGACCCCGCCAGCAGGTATTTAAATCTGGCGGATAAAGGTTAATGCATATATATATATACACAGCACATACAGCCAGTAACTAGAATCAGCAATATTGATAAATTGATTTACTAGATTTACAATTAGTCACCATGGCCTATTTAAGGAGTTATATAGTTCAAACACAAAGTTGTCACAAATTCTCTAGATTGCAGCACTGAAGGGGATTCCAGTGTAGCCCATGAATGTCACGTTGCTTCCTGGCATGCGCCTAGAAATAAGATTATGTAGTTGATACTATTCCGTAGTATTGTATACAAATTCATATCGTATTTCACCAATTTTCTAAACGAATGCTTTTACCGAGTTATTCTATCCCTAAAATACATAAAAATATGAATAAAAAATACAATTCTTTGATTGATATGTCTTTGAATAGACAGAAGTACAAGGTTGAGTGGGAAAAGAAATTAAAGTGGTTAATAAAAGGAAAAACTGATTTCTTGGCAACATGCACTGTCTGTAATTCTGATTTCAACATATCAAAAGGAGGCCTAAAAGATCTCCAACGCCATGAGACAACAGAATGTTACAAGAGGAACCAGACATTTGAAAATAGTTTTCTAATTACGAGTTTTGTGATTAAAGAAAACAGTGACGTTGTTGACGCTGAATTAAGATGGGCGAATTTTGTTTGCGAAAATGACTTGCCAGTGAAAATGAGTGACAATTTCATGAAATTAGTTACTAAAATGTTTCCTGATGGCGAACTCACTAAGAATTTTTGGTGCTCTCGAACTAAAATGAGGCAACTGATTGTTCAATCCCTCGGTTCTTCTGTTCTAGAAAACATTGTTTCTGTAATGAGAGCATCAATTTTCAGTTTAATGATAGATGAATCTACTGACATTAGTGTGACTAGACAAATGGTTATAATATTAATTTTTCTAGCGAAGAACTTATAATGAAAAAGTCTTATAAAGAACTTCGTAGAACTAATCAAATAGCATATGTTTTGTTCAGTACATTTTTATCGAAGGAGTAGCCAATTTCAAAAAATCAAACGAGAAAGTCGTAATTCACTTTGGACTTTTTTATTTGTTGTCAACGAAAACAATCTTGTTGACAACTAATGTAAACAATATCTGCTGTAAATACCTAATTAATTTACTTTTCTTCGTGAGCACGCAACATTAGGAAAATGGATAATCTACGACAAAGAAATGAACGTAAAGACGTCTATTTTTTACATTTAGATGTACCGTAAATACCCGCGTATAGTGCGCACCCTCGTATAACGTGCAGGGGTGTTTTCAGCCTCGTAATCTATTATTTTTCTATATACCCGCGTATAGTGCGCACAGATTTTTTTTAGCGTTACCGTTCCAGAATAAAGTAGATGGGGTAACGTGTTCTAAGGCAATGATCGAATTATTGGTATTATGTATTGGAGTCACGCCTGAGGTGGACGGGTTCGCCCAACCTTCAGTTTTACCCTTATTAGAACACTCGGGAGCACGTAAACACGATAGCAAATAACCATAATTAACTACAGACTCGAAGAATCGAGAATAAATCACGTATGAATGCTGAGAGAAAGGTAGGGAACGATAATTTTATTAAGTTCTACAAGAAGCATCAACTCCCAGCTGCCATTGTTTCTAATTGTAAGTAGTACCAGTACCTCACCACCAGGCCGGGCGCCGGTGTAGGGTGACGTCATGCGTAAGATGCTGATTCCGATAACAACATCGAAGAATGGTCCAGTGACAAAGTATTTCTTGGCTTTTAAAATGAATAACTACTGAATTCATTCTTTTTGTATCTAATTAATGTATGCTTATAGAATTAGTTAATAAATTTTTACTATTATCTATCTTACTTTTCGTAAAAATCACCAATAAAAATATGAGGATACCCGGGCAGTAATTACTGTGCCGAAATTGTGGAAATATGAGGTCAAATGAAAATAGAAAGATTATGTACCCTCATATTACACGCATCCTAATTTTTAACTAAAATATTTCGAAAAAAAATGCGCATTATACGCGGGTATTTACGGTAAGTGAAAAGAAGTGGGTAATTTACGACGAAGGAATGAACGTGAACATAAAAACCATTACTACTATTCGAGTGAGGTAAGTTTTAAATAATTGTTGATTGTTTTATTAATTACGATTAGGAAATTAGTCGGTGAATCAAAAATTCTGTATTTCCTTGGCATCACCACTGGCATTTCAGTTCGTAGATATTTTACTAAGCCATTAATATTTATATTTTTTCACATGATTGCATAAATCGTAAAGAATGCCTCTGCCTCGCATGTATGCATGTATGATGTGTGCATCTTTCCACTCATTTCTTATTAAAATAAGGATCGGAACCTAAGAACCGGTTTATAAACAGTCGGTTCCTGTTATTTCGGTTCTTGAGAGTACCAGTAGAACCGAGGAACCAATCATCCCATCCCTAGTATATACGTATATGAGAAAGTTTGTGCAATGTATATTGTGCCGTTCATTCATCTATACTATCATATTTGATGGGCAATTACTCAAGTTAGAATAATCATACGAATATGAGATATGAACCAAACCAAGCCTAAAAAAATGAAAATTCATTTTTCTACCATTGTTTTTCAAACATATACATCAAATCGGTTTGACAAATTCATTTTGATCATAAAAATTTCACGTGTTTTGGTGCAAAACCCTTGTTGCTCATTTTGGAATCAATATAATATCATGCATTCCATTAAAATTATCAACGAATCTTGGATGGAAAGAAAGGTTCAACAGTGGATGGTGTGTTGCGTCAACTTAGGCTTGAGTGTTGTCTTAAGAATTTGCTACTCTTGGAATCTGAAATAAAGTTTGCTGCAATGGCAAAGGATATCAGTATGGAAAGACTGGAGAAGGATATAGAAGATTTATAAGAAACTCATGCAGAACCCTTAACAGGAGTTAATGGAATTAGATGCAGAAGCACAACATGCAAAGAATGTGCGATTGAAATGGAAGGATCAAAAGACATTGACATGAAAAAATTTGCCTCATCTGTTCGCCTAAATAGAAAATGTCTAGAAACAATTATCTGAAATGGATCTGAAAGAGCCCAGTGTGAAGGATTGAAGGGAAATGTGGAATTCCTAACACTCTTACATGGTCTACTAGGAGATGAAGGAAAAGAAGAAATCACATCAACTGTCCCTGGATAGCCTCTTCACAAAAGCTGTTCCACTTGTCAAGAAATAAAAAATTGAAGAACCAAACCCATCTTCAGATATTAATTCTGATATTACACCATAAAATAATCTGAAATTTTCTTTTGTTTCATCTTTTGTAGAATGTGAAACTTGACATATTTTTTACTTCATCAAATGATTTAAATAATGTCTCTGGCACATCTTCAGATTTCATAATAAATGCCTTTAATTTATCCAAACACTCAGATGCCTCAAACATTGTCACTGATTACGTCACACTTGTATCAACCTCTACCTCATCTTCAGACTCACTGCTTATTTCCCCACCTGGCTCAATAATGCTCTCTCGAATGGCACCATCCATTAATAAAGGCGTGGTTTCCAAATTATTATCAACATCATTCAACTCTTCATATATCAGTAAAGAATCAAGTTTAAGTTTTGAGGAGAAATCTTTCCAAAGCACTATGGAAACATTGAAATCTTCTTCAGAAGTATAATCAGCAATCTGCAATGAAAATATAATGCCCGACTTCTTCCAGCAATTGGCAATTGTTCTCTCACTGACATCCCACCAGCCACTCGTGATCATCCCCATGGTCTGGCGAACATTAATATTCATTTGTAAATCATGATTAATATTAATCAGTATCTTCTCGATGAGTCGATGACGGAAATTCACTTTTGCATTTTTAATAATTCCCTGGTCTAATGTCTGTATGATTGAGGTAAAGTTGGGTGGAAAAACTCGTTTTATATTCTCGTAAAATTTCAACTGAATGTGATGAGCAATTGTCAACCAAAAGTAATATTTTTCTCTTCCCATGATTACGTCCATTTTTAATAACAACTCAGTAAAAATCTGTTTTGTCATACATGCACTTTTATTGGCTTTATAATTTGCCGGAAAAGAAGAAATGCCTTTGAAGCATCGTGGCTTTGCTCACTAATGGCCACATCTTGGTTGTCCCCGTTGCATCGCAACAAAATAAAACAGACAGTCTTTCTTTTGATCCCTTACCACCACTGCATTTCTCACCTCTGTAGGCCATGGTTTTGTCAGGCAGAAATTTGTAAAAATACGCCGTCTCATCAGCACTGAAGATGTCTTCAGGTTTATATGATCGCACTATCTCCAACATTTTTTCTTCCTTCCACATTCTAACTGCATACATATCACCACTCCTTTCTTCACCAGCAACAACTTTCCTAGAAATTCTGTATCGTTCACGAAATCTAAACAACCAACCTGAGCTGACTTCGAAATCTCCAATTCCCATTAGTCTCGCGAACTCCCTGGCTTTTGCCTGCATATATAGGGTCCATAATTGGAATGTCATCAGCTCAGACATTCTTAAACCATGTGTTGACGGCCTCCTCAATTTCTTGATGATCTCCTAAGTGCAGCCATTTCCAATTGGGGCACAATGCAGATCTCTCATAAAGTTTCACAATTTTCTCTCGATCTTTGAGTATCGTGGACACTGTTGTAGGGGCAATCCCTAATTCTCTCACGATAGCCGCTATTTCCCACTCAATTTCTTTTAAAATATTCATTGTTTCACTTAACAAGAACTCTGTTTGTTCACCATTTTGCTGAAACCATTCATGTTTGTGGGAATAACTACGGGTTCAGTGTTCAATGAACAAATTCACTTTAAAATAAAAGACTGTGGTTGGTGATCTAAATTGACTGGATGCACATACTCACAAATAAAGACTGCTTCATACGTGCATACGGTCTCTCTGGGGACTGAGGCCTACAATAATGAAGGGTTGGAAAGTAAAAGTGAAGCAACAACCAGGTGAAAACAAAAAATTTCCCAAAATTGGAATAGGAGGGACCCTTAATGAGTTTCTTGGAAAAGGAGATAAGGGTAAGGTAAAGGACCTTTAGGTAGAAATGGGGGTCTAACATTTTCCCTGGAAGCATCTCAGTGGGGGTCAGCATTCTCGCAGGTCCGGTGCGAATAATTTTACCTACCTGTCTGAGTCATTTACGGATGAAAGCATACATTAAAACCAAAAGCAAAATTTGTCAGGACCTCTGAAGCTCAGACGTAGTATTAAAAATTACGTTAAGTGTAAGTACGTTATTTTGAAATATACAGGAAAATTGACGGGGATTTTAAAAAAGTACATTAATTTGAAACATACATAATTGTGAAGTACGTTGAGATTTTACTCTATTTCAGGATAACAGAAAATGTATGAATTTAAATTTATTTAAAATTTTAGTGAAAAAAGATGACTCAATGGTCATATTCAAATCAAAATAATCGATCAAATTGAATGTGATGAAATAAAAAATTGAATAAAAAGTGACACGATAGGGATCGAACCCTGAACTTCATATTCATGAACCCAAGGATCCTGGCTGGACACCTTGGAGCAGTTAGAAATAGTGCAACTCATTAGGAACAATGTATGTATTACTTCCTAGTGAGCATGTATTCCCAAACCACTCACCCCTTTCCATCTCAAAATCCTCATTTCCCCTCTCCACCTTGTTACCAACCAATCATGTAGCAGTCACACCCTTACAATGACATTTCCCCCTCCCACTCCATCTTTCTCTCCTACGTATACAGTAGACCCTCACATAACAACCGTGATCCGTTCTGTAATGACAGTCATTATGCAGATCGATCACTATGCAGTAGGGCTTCCAAACTGGTTTTTACTGTACCCAATTAACCAGTTATTTTTTAATTTTCTTACTATTCGTTAACTGGTTAATTGTATCAGATTAACCAAATTTTTTGAAGGGAGAAAAAAATGCTTGCCGTAATGTTTTCAAAAATCCAAGTGGAAAGAATTTGTTAGAATAAATAAGTATTCTTAGAGGACCCTTCCATGCCTTTATTTCATAAAAAAAACAATAATTGAAAACATTGTTGGAATAGATTTTTAGGGAAGCAACAAAAACCTATTTTTAAGATCGTTTATTTATTTTTTGGTACATCACGGGACTGGTGGGTTAGTAGTGGGGTAGGAATAGTCAAGGTTAAAGTGGGAACTTCCCCTACGTGCACAGCATTCTCTGTGTATCGACTTGTATCACCGTCTTCAGCAGCCACTGATCATCAAAACTTCCAGTTAACTTTCGGCTGTCAGTTGGAGAACCTTTTCAACGCAATTGCAAATATTCAGCCTACTTCTACAGCCAGTGAATGAGTTTTTTCTGTAGCAAATAACTTTTCGACCAAAATTTGTTCTATGAAATACGAAACACTTTATGCTCTGGTATTCCTTAAATATTTTTTTAAACATTAATAAATATTTTTTTGTATTCTTTTGTGCTTTTGTACAAACAATAATTTTTAGTACATGCAAAACATTGAATGTTGTTTATTTATAAAGATTTATTTTTAAATCATATAAAATAACTTTTTTTCTTGTAAGTATTCTGTTCAAAATTTTGTTATATCAAACATTGAATGAGCTTTAATTTCTTTTTTTTTAGGAATTACATGTTAAAGCTTTCATCCGTTACCCATAAAAACATACTTTATAACATTTAACCCTTGGATTTTTATAGATAAACCTATTCTAAATACAATAAAGCAAATAGAGATAGAAACATGGTAAATAAAGGGATAATTAATGCATAAAAATAATAAAATTGATCACTAATTTAGAAGTATCTGTTACTCGCAGGTCTTTGAGGTTGGCCTTATTCTGTAATACTGTAGATACAGTGGAATGGGCCAGGCCATACTCCTTCGCAACTTCATTGTCATGCTTTTCGATAATTTCTAATTTAGTTTTCAGCTGTATTCCTTTTCTTTTTGCTTTTAGGGGCCATTGTAACACAATTTAGTCTGAAAGTATAAAAGAATTTTTGAAATAACACCAAGTCTGGCACAAAGCTCTGAACACCATCAAAATGCAAGAAACAATAAAAAAGTCTTAAAACTCATGAATGGGCATCATTGATTGGCTGAGGGCTGCTCAGACCACTTTCGAGCACTCCAATTGGCTGAAATTAGCAACCGCGTGCCCGTCATCTCGGTTGCAGTCGTTATGTATTGGATAATATGCTGTTATGTATTATGTAATTTTATGTGTGACTATATTACCGAGTGTCTCGGTTGTGCATTTATTTACGTTGCCACCTGGTCAGCCGACCAACTTGCAATGTCTTTATTAAATAAATAAATAAACACATGGGGGCATATGGGAGGCTGTCCGTTATGCGAGCCAGTCATTATGCGGGGGTCCAATGTACTGTGTCAATATATTGTATCACCTGATGATGATGCATCGTGATATAACCAAAAATAGTGGAAAATTAGTGTCTTATGTCATATTATGGAATCATTCCACCAAATTATGCCATCAATAGTTGAGATAATAAGCCTTTTGGGTTGTCTTGGATTTGGGTATATATGAGTTTGGTTTAACTAGTTATTTTAACAAATATAATGACTATGAAATCATGTTGGGAATAAAAACAAGATGATCCAAACAGAATGTATGCCTACTTTCCATTTAATCATTTATTTAATACTTATATTGTCTTTAATAGCTTTAACCTGTTGACGGGTACGATCGTACATGTACGATTTCGACTTGAGCACCTTACATAGGAAAAAGGAACTTCTTTTATAGTCCAAAATCTACCGTGTATTGTGCTAACATCTTCTTTCAGTTGTTCTGTACTTTTTCTATCAAAGTAAACACAACGAAAAAAATTTTTGCGGTTTTTCCCCATTCACCTACCTAGCATTTGGCTTACAGTGTAAACCCATGATGGCTGCTTATGGTGTTAGTAAGATTCATGATGTAGAGATCAGTGAAATATTGATGTCTGTAGAGTCAGAGGATGATAGTGATATTAGTGATGATTCCGAACTTGAGGATCTTGATAAATATTTTTGTGATAATAGCGTTGGAAGTGATTCATAAGATGGTTATAACGGAACTCAATCGTCAACGTCACATTACAAAAGACGAAATAATAATTTCCAATGGAAGGAAGACAGGTTTACTCCAAAGGTATTTGACCATGATGATTCTGGTTGTGGAATAAGGGGTAATTTTGGTAATGAGGTGACCGAAAGTGAATGTTTCAAACATGTATTTGATGGCGAGTTGGTGGGTAGAATTGTAGTTGAGAAGAACAATTTTTTCTCCCAAGTAAAAGCTGCTACAGAGGTTAGTAGCAAGAGTAAACTACACAGGTGGGTAGACACGACAATATCTGAGATGTATTTGTTCCTTGGTTTATTTATGCTGTGTAGCCACTCAAAGAAAAACTGACTGGATGAATACTGGACAACAGATCCAATGCTTGAAATACCATTCTTCAGGAAAATTATGTCCCAAGATAGGTTCAAACTGTTACTACGGATGCTCCACTTTTCAAATAATGAACATCAGCCTCGTGGACACAGATTATTCAAAATGCAACCAATAGTAGATGCTCTGAGGGAAAAATTTAGAAATACGCTGTATCCTTTCAAGGATTTGTGCATAGATGAAAGTCTGATGTTATGGAAAGGGAGGCTGAGCTTCAGACAGTACATTCCTTCCAAAAGGCACTGCTTTGGTCTGAAATTTTTTGTACTGTGCGATGTAGAGACTGGGTTTATTTTAGATTTCATAATGTACATGGGAAAATATACGGGAATAAATCTTACAGAAGTATTGGGAATGTCTGGGTCAGTCGTAACAACACTTCTTCAAAATAACCTCGACAAAGGCCATAATGTTTATGTCGATAACTGGTACAGCAGTCCCATTCTATTTGACTATCTTCATAAGAGACATACCGGTGCCTGCAGAACTGTGAAGCAAAACAGGAAGGAATGCCCAAGAATCTACCAACAAAAATGCAGAAGGGAAAGGTGGCAACAAGAAACACAAAAAACCTCATGGTTGTGAAGTGGCATGATAAACGTGATGTATGAATGCTCACCTCAATTCACAATCATAAGATGGAGGATTCTATAAAGACACATCCAAAAACACATGAGATAATAAAGAAACCTGCCTGTGTTTTGGATTATAATAAAAAAATGGGATCAGTAGATGAAAGTGACATGCGACTTAGTACACTTGAGTGCATAAGAAAATCAATCAAATGGTACAAGAAGACATTTTTTCATTTGATTGATTTGTGTGTGCTCAATGCATATGTTATGTATAAAGTGAAGACTGGGAAAAAACCTCAGATGTTGGACTTCAGGGCAGCAGTTTTGAGGCAATTATTTCAAGAGTTTGCCATGCCTAAGAATGGACAAAAAGGTGGCAGACCATCATCCAGAGACAAACCGCTTTGCCTCATAGCCCGTCATTTTCCTAAGCCAGTCCCACAAACAGAAGCAAAGGGATCCAAGACGCAAAGACAGTGTCATGTGTGCAAGAACACAAAGAAGAGGAAGCAGCAGAGGAAGATGACAAGGTTTATGTGTGTCAAGTGCGACACAGCTCTGATGTGTATACCCCTGCTTCCTTGAATATCACAGCCTGAAGGTGTACTGACTGATGTAAGTACCAAAAATTTTGCATTTAGTACTTCAAAATTTATTTATAACATTGTTTATGTTTATAACAAAAAAATATTTTTGTGAAAAAAACTCACCCATCAACAGGTTAAAGTCATCATGGATATGTAGCTCTTTGTGTTCCGAAATTTCATTATTTAGTGTTATAAAACACTACAAATACATTTGAATGGAATATTGAATTGATCACACGTATTTGTGCGGCAAAAATAATGCATGTACGTACATATTAGAATATACTGAATCCGAGTCCAACAATAGTTGTTGCTATGGCAACACACTCGTAATGAGTGATAAAAACTGCTAAATCGTCAGTATTTATGTGAAATTCTAAGAAATACAATCAATAAGCAAAATTCTACGATAAAAATTAGAATCCTCATTCCTTTCCTCATAAAATAGTAAAAAACTCTCTGATATTAGAATTCTAAGTTATGCAAGAGAAAATTACCTTGCATGATGTATTTCAGATTTCCCATGCAAATCAAAATGGAAGGATAGTTCCTGGAATCGAACCCGGGACTTCAATCCTCGCAACAAAAACTATCCTCAGGAGCTCTGCCCATGTAGCAAGAGATTTCCACCAAGTTTCATGAAAATTGGTGTATTGGTTCAAAATTTAATATAGGGGATGGACAGACAGACAGACACAACGACATAACTATAAGCCTATTTCCATTCTGGAACAAGTGGTAACTTAGGAGGGGTTATCATCCTCTTAGATTTCACAATATGGCCACTGAAAGTGAATAATTTTCAAAGCAAGATATACTTCATCATAAATAACAATAAAATCCACCATTTTATAAAAATAAAAGAGTACAGGCAGACTTGGTCTTTCATGGCTTCACCTTTCGCATGTTTCCTCTTCTGCGGTATCATGTTTTGCTCTTTCACAGTTAAAATCAAAGATGAGGCTATGCGAATCTTTGGTTCTTCTTTGCAACTGCAAATTATAAAGAAGGAAAAGCATATTCCATAAATAGAGTACACAGAGATTTCGAAGGCATTCTTTTTGGAAAATGCATAATGGAAAGATTTGGCCGATCATGAATTTTCATCTCAAAAAATGTCATACTTATATGCTCCAGAGAACTTTTTTGTGGTAAATGCTGTCCTCGATTCGCATAAATATTTTAGTCTATGCCTCGTAAATGATATGAGCATGCAGAGAAAACTATGGCTTTTTGTTGTTTGCTGATAGAATCATTGTATCACCAATGTAAACAAAATGTGATGTTTTGCTTAGGATTTTCTCAAAGATTTACCTCCAAAACTATAAGTTGTAATTACATACATGGTTCTGCAGACTTTTTTGTGGTAAAAGATGTCCTCTATTTGAATCAATTTTTTAATCTATACCTCACAGATCATATAAGAGAGAGAAAAATATGGATTTTTTTTGTTCACCAATAGAATTGTCATAGCGATTGATGTAAACAAAATATGATATAATGTTAAGGATTTTCTTGAATTTTTATCTCCGAAACTGTTGTAATTATGTGGTCTCATGGACTTTCTTGTGGTAAATGTTGTCTATCCAAATAAATGTTTTAATCTATATCTTACAGATCGTATAAGAGAAAGGTAGAGAAAAATATAGTATTTGATTGTTGCTTGAGGGGAGCCATTTAACTAGATATGAGTATATGTTTATTCAATTACTTATATAAATTGGAAGTTCTAATTGAGGAATGCAGTTAAAATCATAATTTGTCAAAAAATTTTAATAAGGATCACAAATAGTTAACTATTAACATAATCTTTTCTCTCGGTCACTAAAAATACCATTGTGATATTCTAATATGCAATAACATTTAAGCAAATGAAATGATGCATTATTCACGAGTAATGCATTAATGCCTTATTCATACTTATGTTTTTCTGATTCAATCCCTCCACACTCTGGACTGTACTCTTTATATGAAATGTGAAAAGTTGCAAAATCTATCAAAATCATCACTTTATCGGCATTACTGCTCAGGAGATTCTCTTTTTGAAAATGGCTAAGTCCCAAGGGGTAAGACTCCTCTCAATCCCTCAATACAGTACCATTGGAGTGTTTGTTCTCACTTGTAGCAGTGCACACGAGTACACTTAGTGTATTATGTATTACCTTTTAACTATTGGTGATTTCAGGAAGGACATCTTGTTTTGGTGATAGTAATCTGCAAATTGCTCCGAGTTTTTAATAATTATTTTGCAAAGTTAACCCATCTATTGAATTTATGTCGTCTTCTAAGCGTGCATATGCAAGTGGAAATGATCATTCTGCTAAAATACAAGTTAAAGTTACGTTCTTGAAAGAAAAAGTCAGTATATTGCATAAATTAGAAAGGGGTGCAAGTGTTTCCTGTATCTATTGAGAATACAGAGTGAATGAGTTAACAACTCATTTCATTAAAAAAGCAGAGGGCAAAATTCATTGAGCGATGGCGATGCTGCAATAGCTCCTTATTGTGAAATTTATAAAAGTTTAAAAATGAAAGAAAGGCAGCTAAACAGAATTCTCAAAGCCAACATCTTCCTGCAACCACAACAACTAATGCTATTCCGCAGTATCTATCTCATAGTCATCTCAAGTTTTTCTTCTACGTCGTTTATGATAAGCTGGAAATTTTTAATAAAACTATTTTTTAACAAAACTATTTTTTAACTTATTTATATGCATTTTCTTTTGCTTCAATGTCCCCTTTAAGTGGTCTTTTTCATTGTATCTTGGATCCAACATTTTGCATTTAAACCGTCGCTTTTTGCTTGATCTGTGTCAGTAGCCTCTGAGAGGCAAACTGTCACTTAATTTATCAGATTCTACTACTAAAATTAAATATTTTTCTTTCACTTCATTTGCACGTTGTTTTATATTGTTTTTTTCTCTTGTCGAATTCATATTTTTCCGTCTCTCCATCTGTTTTGCAGTCACCAATACAGTGAAAAAATTGCACTATAGTTTGTACTTGTTGGGGTGAGAACCAAACCCTGTATTTCACACTGCCTTAATTACTTCCCTTTTGTGGTTTTGCCTTTTGTGGAGTTCTTCAGAAACGTAATCCTCGTGAAAGATGACGTCTGCATGTTATTACCGAGTGGTGTAAATGAATCTGGCTCATTTTAATGCAGACATGGATAAATAGAAAATCCCTTATTTGTTGTTTGTCATAATTTATCACAGTAATTTTGGAAAGGTATAACAGTGCAAGAGATGCACAATTGTTTGCTAAGAAAAATTGGTTTCTGTCCAACACTTATAGAACTGAATATATTGGTAATCAGTTTAAATTTTCTTATAGATCAGTTGTTGAAATTCTGAACACATGCCATTTGCTCTCCTCTTCTGAGATGCATTCATTCCATTAGGGTCAATGTTATATAAACAACAGATTCCAAATGCATGCATATTACATCATGGAGTGTGTCAAGCCATTTCCATTGGAATAATTTGATTAAAAATATGGAAGGCACTATTAACAATAGTTTCCACATAGATATTCAAAATTTCTAATAAACAAAATGATATGTCCCATAAAATGATTTTACAAATCACTGTCAGCACAATATAACTGTTTTCTGAGAGTCTAAGTATTAGTTTATTCAAAGAAAGTTGAGATACTTTGCTTTTTATGTAAACAGTATGACCACAAAATATCACACAAGTAGTCCTAAATATAAGTTGCATGGTGTCATGTAGCAGCCACTGTTTCACTCATAAACTATTAAGAACTTGTTGAGATTACCAGCACATTCTTAGGATGAACAACTTCAATAAATATTTTTGATAATGAACTCAAAAATCAAGTTGTTTACTTTTAGAAATGCACAAAAACAGAACTTGCAACTGTATATTGAGGATCTCTAAGTCAAAAAATTAATATTTTTATTGAAACTTTCACAACCATCACATCACACGAAGATTTACGTAGAAGAGCAGAATAAAACCATGCTTGTGACAGCCACTTCCATCATCTTCTAGTGATGCATGCAAAGAAAGTTTGAGACAGCAGCATCTCACCCATACATTCCACAAACACCAATCAAAATGATCAATGGATCCTATAGAGTCTCAGCATTTTCTCTGTGAGGAGAGCGACATGCGTTTCGCCATTGGTGTTCAAAGGACACACGTCTATCACAGGATCCGAGGCAGGTATGGTGGCCACGCGACTGCCTGTGCCAACGCTCCACAGTGCCACTGTGCTGCTACTCTCTTGGTGGGCAGCAACGACCAAGTCCCTTCCGACGGGTAATAGGCAAGGTCTTGACATCACCCGCTGGCTGGTGCCACCAAGGAACGTGTGTATCGGAGGATTGCACACAGAGTGTGATGCAGAGTAATCGTCACTTGCTCTGCCTCCCCTCAGTGCCCTCTCACACACCGAATGTCGCGCATGAGGTGCCCTCACTGAGGGCCTTGCTGATACCAGGAAGTGCTGCGTATGGGGTTCATAGCGAAGGGCTGTGAAGGGTCCCTCCATGGGAAGGCGGAGAGAGGCCTTGGTGGACAGGTCATGTGCCCAGCAAGAAGACAGGTGGCACGACAAGAGGCCTCCGAGAGGCAGGGCTCGCCCTGGAGAGGGCTGAACAGGCACCACAGAAATCACTGGTGTGATGTCATCAGGGTCAGAGATGCGTGACACAGGGCCCGATGTTCTCCTCACGTCGAAGGACAGGACCATTCCTCCCTGAGAGATACATTGTCCAAAACAATTGGCTGATAATTAACGACCAGTACTTGTTACACACACACACACACACACACACCAAACAATCAGAACTGGAATATTTATCCAATTGAAAGGAAAGTCATATTTATTGTCCCCAAAAATTTCCTATTGGTGTTAGATTATTATTTTCAATAAAAACATTTTAACTAAACAAGTTTAGTTTAATGAGCACAGCTTCCACAGAATAAGTCTTCTTGGAAGTAACAGCATCATGAGCTAAATCACTCTGCACATAAATGGCCTTGAGAAATTTTTTTAGATAGACTCCAAATTGTGATTCCCAAATAATCATTTATTCATAACCCAAATATATGGAACAATTTTAGCAAACATATTATGAGATCACTGCCATAGAGACCCTTGGCAAATCTGGTTTAAGATCACTGGCTAACTTTATAAGGCCATGTAACTCTTCAATGGATCATATCAATTCATACAACTACATTGTGTAAGATGGTAACACATCAATAGGACAAAAAAATGACAAATTTAAATAAGAGAAAAAAACTGGATTTTCTAAAAATATTACAATGTTAAATTGCATACCTTAGCTATTAATTCACAACCAACTAAAAGCAGAGACAACAAAAGAATGCTACAGATATCTTTCAGAAGATTATATGGATATAGGATGAATATCCATCATCTATAGGTCACTTTATCGCAGGTCCCTCCCTGATAGGCTACTATGAGTGCGATGCCTTGGCAGCCGAGTGCGCTGTGCCCACTAGCAAACATGTCGTCTGCCAATTGTTGTTTCAGGCTGAATCTGCCTGTGTAGCAAAGGATGATTGGTTTTGTATGATGAAAGACAAAAGAGTATGAAAGCCACCATCCCCCAGAATAAGAGTTGAAGGAAAATATTCGTCAATTAGTTATGAGCATCGCTATTGAAGAGCTGAAATGTGTCTAGCAGCAGCATCTTTAAAAGATGCACAGAGTGCTCGAGATATGAGGTTCACCACATAAGGGCAGATTTAGCCTGAAACAACAATGGGTGCACGGCAAGTTTGCTAACCAGCACATTGCACTCAGCCGCCAATACGTCTCTCTCCAAGTAGGCCATCAGAGTGGGGCCCACGATAAAACCAACATCCTTTCCTACTTGAACAATAATTAATATCAGTATAAGTGAAAGACATTAGAATCTGTTAGTTCCTAAGTTCAATATAAAGTGAAATCCTGATTTAAGAGTCGTGCATTTAGTATTTATTTTTTGCAGTCCCATCAAACATCCCATTTAAGCAATGTATTATTTTCTTCGAATTAACATTCCTCGATTTAGTGTTTTACCTACATTTAACAAAGAACGCCTAAAAGAACGAAAGTTTGTTTTCCTACCATCTGTTTTTTAATACGCGTAAAATCAGTCAACTGATTGGTTTTTAACGCAATAATTTGACGTATTCTTAGTGATTTGCATTGTTGCTGGTTTCATGTAATTGAGTACCATTGACTTGGATAATAACTTCGCGTCACATCTATTCACGAAATTTAATTAGAGACTCCTGTTGAATTTCAATGTGCATCTTCCTAGTGAACTTAATACTTACATTAACTGCAATGAGTTTTAACTATATTTTAAGATCGCACTTTTCTTTAACTATAGTAGTTTTGAAATGTTTTCAAAAAATTGACAAAGAAATTTAAATAAAAGTCATGAAATGTTATTTTTTCAATCTCATTAGAAATTTGGTTTGAAATATTTGATAATATTATCATTTTAAGAAATCCATTGAAAATAACATTATACAGTGGAAATCGGTTAACACGAAATGCATGGGACTGGAAAAACATTTAGCGTTAAAAGAATTTCGTGGTAACCGATTTTCATGCTAAATGTTTTTCAAAAGGCAAATTTTTCATTTTCGAAGCATAAAACTATATCGGGATAACAGGGTCAGAAATAGGAGCATTTTGTGCCCTTGCCTGCTTAAACCAGATGAGCAGCGCAATGTCTAAATCTTCGTGCTTTGCTGTATGTAGACGCTTCCGTTCTGGTTCAAACTTGCTTCTCTCGAAAACAGATGTTAATTTTTCGCGATTTTTAATAATTGTCGACAAGGTTAAATTTGGAATTCCAAACTCTTTGCAAATGTCTGTTTTGGATCTATCACCAGCATCAACCGCTTCCAGGAGCTGCATTTTCACTTTTAGTAGTAGTGCATTTTGCTCATGGACTTGATTGATCATTTTAATATGGATTATTTAATTTTAATAAAAATATAAAATTAAAACTTAAAATTATCTCGATGAATAGAAAAGATTTCGTACAATGGTTTGTTTAAAATACGGCAATGGTTTCACTCAGAAATTCACAATCAAATGAGGGTATAAGATTTCAAGAATGTTATTTATAGGGATCCGGAGAGTTATGACAGGTGTGCATTGGGAGAAACCCACCAATAATAACTACGATAAGAGGACAATTTTGCAAACCCGTTTCTATCATTCATGGATGGCAGTTCCAGGAATGTGTTTACTGCAGCGACAATGCCCCTGGAATAAAGGATACTCTTGGTGGGGGCCCTCTCCACGGGTGAATGCGAGTTGCCATGAGATCGGAAGTGCATAGTTGGGAGTCGTTGCCCTACTAATGTCTACGGTCAATGACAGAGAAAGGCATAGGAGGATGGGTAGGTGAGGTAGTAGGATTTTCCGTACTGGTGCGTTGATGGGAAATCTATGCGGGATTGGGGGTTTTGGGAAAACGGTGGTTGAGATACCATGAGAGAACCATGTTTCAACTGCCATTTTGTGTTATCCGAAGAATTACTGTGGATTTATTTTATTAGGACCAAAAATTATTTTCGGGCTAACCAATATTTCGTGTTAACCGTTTCGCGTTAAGCGAATAAATATACACTGAGAAGCATAGGCTCTTGAACAGTCCGAGCATGCATTTCATGTCAACCGATATTTTGTGTTACCTGTTTTCGTGTTAAGCGGTTTCCACTGGATTTAGTTTTATGAATTCCCACCATTAGGCAATGGCGTATGATTCGATCGTATGAAATGTTTTATAATCAATTATAATTAATTACTAGGATAATTACCCATCAAGTATGACAGGTTTGCATGGATTAAGTATTAAATTTAAGACTTCCCATTCTTCCTCCTTTTCTCTCTCTCCCATCCTCCTCCATCCCATTCTCTCTTCCTAGTCTCAACATTATCTATCTATCTCTCCCTCCTTCTCTGTCTACCTCCCTCTCTCTCTCTTCCTCACTATCCCTCCCTCTCCTTCTCTGGAAAAATAGACTTCCTAGACTCAATCTCGCCCCATTAAGAAACATTATCTATATATCTCTCCCTCTCCTTTTTTCTTCCTCTCTCCTATTCAAGTATTCAAAGCATGCTTTCCTTACATATATAGTATAAGGATTGAGATGAAAATACAATCAAGGTTTAACAATGATACAGTCGGCTTGGCAACATATCATTAAAAAGCTTAAATTTTTCCCATAAATATGATTTAAATGTAATACTTGAGCGATTTCGAATTGTAGGCAAAATGTGACAATAAGAATAAAAAACATTTTCCTTTAAAACATTTCAGGCCTGAAGATCGTAGGTCATTTCTTTCTAATTTTAATTTGCAAAAGAGTCAAGGCCTTTAAGTCAAAAAATCGATTTGTACGTGTTATCTTATGGGAAACAGAAATTATCTGCTGGAGTGGAATCCAGATTATTTTGGGGATTTTTTTCGTAAATGGCACTTACTATAAGAATCAAACATTCCTGCCAAATATCAATCTTCTACCTACTCGGAAAGTTTGTTAAAAATAGCATTATAGTCAGTCATAAATAGTTCATATTAGTTGAGTGGGACCGAATTTCTTAGCTCATTATTTAAAGAGATACCCCACTCAAGTAGTTGTAATATTTGTTTACGTTCCTTTATTCTTCGTAGATAATCCATTTACTTCTGCTTACAAAATGCTCCATGCATACATAAGGAAATTAAACTTATTTTTGTAATTATAGCAGATCTTAATTACTAAGAAGATTGTTTTCGTTGACAATTAGGTAGTTAGGCATGAATTTTTCCAAGTTCAAAGTGAATTACAACTTTCTTTTTTGATTTTCTTGGAAACAGCTACTCCTTCGATAAAAAAGGATTTGACAAGAAATATTTTATTTGGCTAGTTCTACAAAATTTGTTTAAAATTTTTTTTGGTAAAACTAACATCTTAAGATATTTGAGGGCAATTTTTTTTCGTTTCCAATAAAGTGGCACTCCTGATTGGGCTATGTGAACCATTTATGGCATTTTATTTTTTCCTTAAGTCCTTAACGCCAAATTTCATAAAAATACATTTGGTAGAAGCCAAGAATGGGCGTGTGTGCGGACAGATGGATGGACGGTCAGAACGAAGCTATAGGCATTTATATTGGAAACGAAAAGTGCCAAAAAAAGCTTACAGTGGCCATATATGGATTGTGCCTTCACATTAATGTACATCATTATGTATCTCCAACACGACGGAGCCCCTCCACATTTTAGCCCTGCAGTGAAAACGCATATCGATGATCGTTTCCCTGGTTGATGGATTGATTGTGGTGGTGCTCAAAATTGACCACCCAGGTCTCCGGACCTAAACCCTCGAGATTTTTATCTGTGGCGATGCATGAAAGAGATGGTGTAACAAAGCAAAGTGGAAGTAGGAGGTGCATTGCTCCATCGCATTTTGAATGCTGCAGCCCGCATCAAGGACAATCGTAATGAAATAATGCGAGCTACATTCGCAATTCACTAAAGAACTGCGATGTATATTGAGGCCGAGGGTGGTCCTTTTTAAACAGTCAATTTAAATTCATGAATAAAAACTCTGTCAGGTACTTGTTTGCTTACTCTTATTTTTTAACATTCAATCATCCATAGCTCTGTAACCGTTAAGAATCAGAGCTATATTAATATGAAGTTTTTGAGTGGGAATGACTTCATCTATAAGCTCCCGAAGTAATGATGTTTTCGTCGTGACTCAGCTTGTATATGCAACTTTCAACTCAGCTTCACAAATATCCAAGCAATTAACTAGATTGAAATTCCAAGCTACAATTCAGGCTCAAGATGCATTTTTAAATCTTGTAACTGTAAATAACACTTTTTGCAGCAAAGACTTGTTTTTCATCACCGTCACTACAATAAGTACCTCTCCATAGCTTTTAGGTTGATCCAAACTAATCTGTTTCCTCAAAGGCCTATCTTTTTATAGCCATCCCTTTCTTTTAATGCATTTAACATTCCTCTTCCTACCTCTTTGCCACTTTCCTAACATTCTATGATCAAACAAGATGACCCAAACAGAACTTATGATGCCTACTTTCCATTTAATCATTTATTTAATACTTGTAT
Source organism: Tanypteryx hageni (assembly GCA_028673005.1). Classification (NCBI taxonomy): domain Eukaryota; kingdom Metazoa; phylum Arthropoda; class Insecta; order Odonata; family Petaluridae; genus Tanypteryx; species Tanypteryx hageni. Next base: position 9,961,336 of record CM054113.1, on the reverse strand, counting down.
TGGCTTTAATAGCTTTAAAGCCATTGTGGATATGTAGCTCTTTGTGTTCCCAAATTTCATAATTTAGCGTTATAAAATACTACAAATACATTTGAACAGAATATTAAATTGATCACGCGTATTTATGTGGCAAAAATAACGCATGTACGTATTAGAATATATCAAATCTGAGTCCAACAATAGTTGCTGCTATGGCAACACTCTCGTAATGAGTGATAAAAACTGCAAAATCGCCAATATTTACGGGAAATTCTAAGAAATACAATCAATAAGCAAAATTCTATGATAAAAATTAGAATCGTCATTCCTTTCTTCAGAGAATAGTATAAAACTCGCTCTGATATTAAAATTCTAAGATATTTTAATGTGGAAGAGAAAATTACCCTGCACGATGGATTTCAGATTTCCCTTGTAAATCAAATGGGAAGGATAGTTCAATCTTCGCAACAGAAACTATCCTTGGGAGCTCGGCCCATGTTGCAAGAGATTTCCACCAAATTTCATTAAAAACGGTCTATTGGTACAAAAGTTAATAGGGGAGACGAGTCAGATGTTATGATAATGGATGGATGTCAAAAGAACTTATGAGAGATTGGTTACACATTATCTGGAATAGAAGACCAGGACACTATTAAGAAAATGAGGGATGCTTGTATCAGATACCTTCAAAGGACACAACTCCTTAAGTTAAAGATTCAATTAATGTAATGAATACTGACCTTGTAATAATATCTGGAGCAATGAAATAACAGCTTAAAGCTCTTGATGTTGCTGTTAACAAGCCATTTAAAGATAATTTAAAAGGTCTACATTCTGAGTGGTTATTGAGAGGAGATCACCCTATAACACCAAAAGGAAACCTACTATTTCAATGCTCTGCCAATGGATCAAGGCATAATGGCAACAGATAAATACAGAAGTAATTGTGAGTGCATTTAAGAAGTGCTGCCTATCCAATGTAAAACCTTTTTTATTTTGAGTCCATAAAAGGGGGGAGGGGTCGTCTTAGACTCAGGTAAATATGAACATTAATCAAGGTAAGTAGTATAAAAATTGTTTGCATAGAAAGAACATAAAATTTTGCAATATTCATTTTAAAATAAATAGATAAATCATAAAATCAAAACAAACCTGAGTGCCAACGTGCAGCAGATTAGGATCACAGGCATCCCAACAGCAGCTCCAGAGTGGAGTGTCAGCAGAAAGAGTAGCAACAACAGCATTTGCACCACCACCAACATCCAAAAGACGAGCAGTACGATCAAATGAAGCCGATAGGAGGAGACTACGAACTGCTGATGGTGGAGCAAAAGCCAAGTCACGAATTGGCTTTGGATGGGCAGGAACAAACTGAGTGGCACGAAACTCCAAAGCATCCACCTTCTTCACCCCAAAACCAGGAAACAGTGGATTGGTTGAACGTTGCGAAACAACAACAAGATTCAAAGACTCGCAATGGGCAGCGACTCGACAGCCTCCTTCGCGAGCTATTTCGACAGTGCTACGCAGAGTGAAATGACAAGAAGTGCCATCTCTCGTAATTCCCTCAAATGCATGTGAAATCCGACTGCTAACACCCATCGTCTCCGCCTCCCTCCGTGCCTCGGTAATGATAATTGCACCGGTCCTTCCTTTATGGAGTGATTCCAGTTCTGCCTGTTACATATAAAAAATAAGGTTGATAACAGGATTCCATTAAGGCATTCAATTTAAACTACAGAATGAAAGACACATTTTGAGGTACCTGTAGCTTCACAACCAGAGACTGCTGCATCTGATGAGACATGGTTATCCTGGTGACTTCTAGCTCCAGGCGTTCTCGCTCTCTCCGAGTCTCTTCCAGCTGTAAGGCAAGTCGATCTCTTTCAGCAGTGTCAATGGCTCGGAGAGCACGAGCAAACAGAGGGCGTATGTCCCGAATTTTGGCTTTAGCATTACATTGTGGACAACGTCCCGAAGAAGCAGCTGCTGAATTTAGCCATCGACGTATACACGACTCGCCATATATGTGACCGCATCTCAAGCAACAAAGGCGATGAGCTCCAGAATTACTCCACTCATCCATACAAATAGGACAGGTCTGACCACATGAGTCTTCCTCAGAAGCCACCGATTCATCCTTTCCGGGTTCTTTTTTCCGCTTCTTACCTTCAACCATAATTACCAAGTATAAATAAATAAAACAGGCAGTGCAAATGTACTTGAAGAGCTTGATCTAAGTGAAACAGATACATAAAATGAGCCAAAAATTTTGTTATTCACAGTCAAGCATTGAAATTTAAACAAATAAATACAGGAGACAACCTTAGATCTCTTTAGAGAAACTTTCAAATTTTTGCAATTCAATAAAACGATAAAATTATTTATTAAAGGAAGGATGCCTTAGATTAGTTATAAATTGATGGAAAGAATAGATCTGAAGATTACTATGCCAATAGGCATAAGCTGCTAGGTTGGGAATAATTTGGATGCAGGAGAAAAATTCTGCCATGGTTCTTCCACTTGCCGGATGGATATTCTAATCACTGAACTATAGTGGTAGAATAATTCCTCCGCTTCAGGATAAGGATGTTTTCTTAGTTTGGCCTGGGCTAGCCAAACTAGTATCAACCAGCCCCAGCAGATGCCCAAGAAGTAATTAATCTGCTACAATAGTTCAGCAGTAGAATATCTGTCCGGCAAATGGAAGACCAGGGTTTGATTCCCGGTCATGGCAGAATCTCTTGTTCCTTAGATTAGTTTCCTATAAAATATTTATGATATACATTGTTAAATCAGGTAAATACATTAGAGTACAAAAATTAAAGAATAAATTTGCAGATACAAAAATGAGTGAAGTAATCATAACAGAATTGAAAGCTTAATAAAGGAAATATCAAATTGAATAACCACAAGCAACAGCGAGGGCAATACAGTCCAAAATAAGTTGCAAGGTCATCTTGCTTTTGGAATCTGATTCAGTAAGGATACCTAGGAAATAATAACCCAATCACTACTGCACCCTACATATTTCATTACTGAGAACCAATAATATTACAACTTTTTCAAATATAAATACCTCTCGGGGAGTCATGAGTTGTGATGCACGTTTTTTCAAGGCAATCAGTCTTTCCATTTTCTTCAACATCCACTGAAATAACTGTCTGTGCCACTGTTTTCAAGGAAGATGTAGATGCAACTTGAAAATTTGAGGTAGCAGGGTTTTCTGAAGTTGTGGATATACTTGCTCCAGTATTTGATGAAACTGATGGGAAAGACGATGACGTAGAAGGTACTGGTATCGCTAATGAATCATCTTGACTAGATAAAGAATCTGTAGTCGGTGTAAGTAAATTAACTGTTGAATGGCATATCAAACGAAAAGTAGTTGATGGTTCTGTTTCAGGATCATCAACAGAATGTTGCTGGGCATCCACAGTTGTAGGAAGTGGTATATTCTCACCATTTTGTGAAATATGGTTCTCAGGCACTATGATGGACTGAGAAAGCAAACATCTTCTAATGAACATGTAGTTATAAACCATTCTTTTTTCATGAATCAATAACGATTACTGCTAATATGAAAAGACGCGTAGAAAAATTGTTTCACACCTCAGAAACAGCATCTTGAAGACGATTAAATATAGAATCAGAATGTGATGACAACTCTCCTTCAACTTCTGTATCACTTAAATATCCCTCTGCAAAGCAAAGATTAGATTTAATGCATGATGTCTTAATCAAATATAACTTACTTAATATAACTTACACTTATGACATTTAAATTCGTCTCCACATCTTAATGCATGAACCGTTCTACTCCATTAAAATTGTAACTATGTATTTCTATCATTCAAGAATATGCCCTTAAAATTAAAAAAACTGAAAAAAATTCTTTTAGAACCCAATTTCGGTGAATTACCACTGAGGACAGCTGCGTTATAGCTGAAATCCGCATTCGGTTTTTCATAACCTTGTTGTGGCTATTGGAGATACAGAAGTACTTTTAAAATTTTAATTGCTTATTCTTTAATTTTACGGCCATAATACGAGCTTAATAATTATCTGGTGAATATATTTCAATCATATTCGGTGAAAAAACTTCATTACTTGAAGAGAAAAAATATTTCCAAGGCTAGAGTGTTTGAAAAATGTGAGAGCTGTTGCAAGCAAAATTGTACTATTCTGTAAATGAATATTTAGAGGATAAGCTATAATAATGTGGTTTTTGTTCTATTCAACGCTATATATCTTATATGATGTATTTAAATCAACATCTCTGTATCCATTGTACATTGTTTATTTTGACATTCTATTCAGCTGTAATGCTCACCTTGGACATATAAAAATATTATTATTGTTCAAACATGGAAGATGAAAGACATGAAATCAAACAAATGTATACAAATAATTACTCACCATTTTGAAGATTATGATCTCCCGACATTGGAAAATACTGAAACAACAAACAGGTGCACAATTATTTTAATCGGCAGAAAAACTTTCCCGAGCAAGAGAGCACAACGCAAATAAAAGTTTCTGCATTTTATACCTCAGAATCGGCATCTCGATGAAGATCTGATGAAGAGTCTGAATGAGATGAAACTTCTCCTTCAAATTCAGTATCACTTATTTCGGATTCAATGTCTTCATCTTAAAATAAATTTATAAATTAACTTTCAAAAACAAAATAAATTAATATTAACATCAATATGCAACCCACCATCATCTAGCAAAACTACATCAGAATCATTTCCAGCATCTTCAGAGTCAGAACTTTCCATTATTTAACAACCTAAGCCTTAAATGATCGAATTGTAAATGAAGAAATTTCTACGCAATATAATAAACGTGTCAAGATAAACTTTCCCAAAAAATATTAATCCAAACAATCTTACATTGTAGTTATTATTTGTAACACTAATAGAACACAATATTAAAATTTTATAATTAAGGCTAACAAAGATAAATATTTCACGGGAAATCTTTCCCTTATTTTAGTTTCTATCAAACTTTTCGAGCAGCAAAAAAGCACATTTCAAATATTATTTCATAACAACTATATATGCAAAATGGCACAAATAAGTAAATTATAAAACGTTGGGAATACCAGGACTACTTAGACTAAGATTACGCTTATGAAGTTTTTCATACAAACATTGCAAATCGTATGTCCGTGAAGTATATACGATATGCCATATACGATATATCGATATTCGGTATGACCAACAAAGAAGTTAAAACGTGTCGAAAGTTTTTTTATTGCAAATTATGGAGTACATACGCCATTAAGATGTCTAAAAACATTTAGGTAAATTGAAAAACATCTTATTCTATCGTAATCAGCAATTTCAATGACACATAATGGTATGAAGAAGGGATAAATGATACTTTTCAGTCCATGGTCATTCGCCTTCAATCAACTGCAGAGAAAGGAACTGAATACGAGAAAAACAAGCAGTGTTGGATATCAGCAATAACAGGTAATACACAGCAGATATTCATAAATAAATTTGTGTGCGTCACTAAAGCCTTCCAGGTGTCAATTTTTTTTAAATTATAACATATCCGAAGAGCTAGCACAAACTATCAAATTACGCAATAAATTTTAGTTATTGTTTGTGAAGAAATCGAAGAGAGTAGAAATCCAGAAATCATAGGTATTATTAAGCATAGAATTATACGTATTCTGATATATAATTTTATAACCTACAAATTACATATATCCATTGTGTCGTTGTCAATTACGGCCTTGCGCAAAATCTAGTTCACCCATCGTAGTTAATAATCGCAAACGAAAAAACTACGATAGGCAAGAGATCAAGATTAATAAAATTGATAGACAAATACTTTGCAATAGTTAAGATATACTTTTCTGTGACCTAAAGCTTAACATAGCGTATTTAAAAAAACATTTCGGATACGCTACCTGCTGAAATGTACGCTCTAGGACGGGCTTAGCCAAGGATTACAAGAGAACTACGCAGAGTAGGTTATTTTATTTCTCAAAGACAATAACACCTTATAATTAACGTATAACGATATAAAAATTAAACACCTACCCCCAGCAGTTTTTTCGTAAGATCGAGTTATCTAAAACTACAAAAATCTCGCGCGCAAGGCACCTTGAAAAGAATATATTTTTTTCTGATAATGTAAACAACATTATCGAAATAAAGTTTTTACAGACACTTAAATATAACATCCTACGTTTGCTAAAATTGTTGCCAATGAGTTATGATGAAACAACAAAAAATTCAACGGAGATTTCTGATGCGCTACCGACGTCAGTCAAGTAATGGTAAAACACACAATCTGCAATTATGAAAAACCTACGCAATCCAGGTAATAGCCACTAACAGCTCACGTGAAGCATTATAATCTACATATGATGATATGTAAGACTATTACCTACCCCTCTTAGATTTCTCATTATCAAAGGTTATCCGACCTTCTCGACGCGTCGCTCCTGCATCACTGTAAAACTTAAAAAATATTTAAAATTTATAATAACATATTAGCATAATGGTTTTTTATATATGATAAAGAACATACTAATACGTTCTAAGATGCAAACAAAATTGACGTACCAAAAAAAATATTATAAAAAACGATTTTTGGAAAAAACAACGAAATATGCCTGAAGATTACAAATTTGTATAAGCAGCAATCATGATAAACATAAAGAGAGGAGGTAAACAAAAATTACAGGCATAATTAAACATTACATGACAAGTTTGTAAATGTATATCATAATCACCTACCCCCACAATATATCTCGTTGTATTGGGTTATTCAACCCTCGACGCGGCGCGGTCTAAATTATGCGTACAACATTTCTAGCGGAGCTAAAACAAAAGATAGAATAATATTGTTCACAGTAATAACTAAGTATATCATTTTGTGTTTAACTTTATTTTTTTTACTACTTCCATTGAGAGAAAACTTATTTCTGTACGTTCAAAGACACCAAAGCGTCGAATCGAAGGTTTTATTTGAGGTAAATACCAATTGACAGAAAAACTCTATAGCGTACGAAATTGATATTGACCACCCACATTAACCACTTTTGTCTGAATTGCACGACGTTGTCAATTTGAACCTGGAACGTTTAAAACAACGCTTAATAGGATATCTCCACAGTCTGTTCGGCCGCGCCCGGCGCTCTCGAAGATGATAAATCAACCATCTCCGCCAAACCAAGCAAGGTAGGTTATTACGGTAAACGGGAAAATGTCAACGATTACACTTGACGTTCGGCAATGAAAACTAAATTCGCCTACCCCCCGCCGTTTTTCAGATATTTTGATTTTTTAGAAACGCCAAAATCACGAAAAAACGTAAACGTAAAACTCGAAAAAAAAATTCGAGCACAAAGACGAAAGATAGGAAATTGGCGTTAACCCCGCCAAATAAATGTTAAATTTTCTGCAATCCTATGTATGTTTCAACAAGCCATCCCTCACAAAAATGTTTTTCCAATAAGGGTTATTTGAGGTCTCGAGTGCAGGCCCGGGCCGACCCTACGATAGTTCAAAATTTTGGGGGAGTAGGTGTTTGTCAATACATTTATCCTACAGAAGGTTGAATTACGCGTTCATTAGTGTATGTTGCTATTTCTTAAACTGCATCGTTTGTCAGATACGTTGATTTTCCCAAAAACAAAGGAAAAAGCGCACTCCCATATTTAAGACGGCCCGGCTCGAAATTCATCAAAACGGTAAATGACCAATAGAGAAAAAACCACGGGGGGTAGGTGTCTGCAAATAGTAGTTATATATAGAGTATTTAATTATGCGTAAATTGTTACTTTTTATTAACGCATATCCCCCGTGGTTCTTTCCGCATATGAGTTTTCATGAGGTAATTTTTTCAAATCTCCCCCGCCGGCGTTGTAAAAATTAAATTACTACATAACTCGACAGGACCACTCGTAATTTTCTCATCCTCTATTGAGACTATAATTTTAAGTTTGTTTTTATATTCTGTAACCGTCTATTGGTTTTGGCATAGTATTAAGTTACCAGCCAACTCGATGAAATATTTTTGCGATGTTTCCATTGTTCGCCGTCAGCCGGACTCAAATTTTCTTAAAGCCCTAATACGACTGCAGAATAACTGCTATAGGTAGATGATTAAAAATACATTTGATACATAGATTCCTTAATCACGCTTTAAGTTGATTATTTTACTAACACCTATTTTACTTATTTCCTAAAATTTTCAGGGTTTTCCGAAAAAACTGATGCAGCACTAAATTTTCTCCATTATAATTTTTATTTTTTATTGGATAAAGCTCCACGGATCGAATTATTTTATTATTGTTAATTTATACAACTCAAGGGATGGGGAATTTATTTATAAAAAAATTTTAAAATGTGTAAGAATTAATTTTCTAATGAAATTCATACTAAACCTTACGATGACAGCAGTAATTCTATTAGGAAGATTATGTAATTATGTAATCCATTGCTATAATTACTTATAATAATTATACGATGTTGTCTGTAATCGCCATCTGTCTTGAGAAATTAGAATTACTAAGACCCAAAAATCTTACGTTTAGTTAAGATCCGGTATCTTGCATCTAAAATTTGAACTAAATGTAAATTCAGGAGCTAGTAAAAATAAATCAGACGTAGGAAAGCATTCACAATATATCCATAAGTAACAAATGGTGATTTGACTTATGTCGGTGAGATTCAGTTGCAGGTAAATTCTTCAACGGAATAGTTTTATTCTAATCTTTTATGAGGTACTCTCCGAGTTTCTGTTGGAAATTTTTTATTGGCCTCCTTTTTTATGAGTAGCAGATAGCTTATTATAAAATACTAATCCAGTATGTGCTGTACTTAACGCACATTTTTAGTAATAGATGACATCCATCTTATTTGGGGCCAGTGTTGTCATGGACATCGGTATTGGATTTTAATTGTGAAAGTTTATATTATTTTTATATATAGAATAAAGTAAAACATATATAAACAGAGAACAGAATTGGAAGGTTTGTATACAAGTACGACAACTATCACGCTATTTAGCCTTGGCTAGAATTCTCACCGCCCACTTCTGCAGCTTGTATATCCGAAGAGAATGGTGGGAGCGATTCCAGACCGTAATGCCATATTTATTATGGCAGTAAATGTAAGCATAGTACACAAAAATTGCAGTGTGCAGGTTGGTCGTCTGCATCAATCGTATAAGAAGGAAACAGCCTGCACTAACTCCAAATTTTGAATCCCATAGTATTCGAGTTTTTGTAGTAGGATCGAGTGGAAGACACAGTCGAAGGCTTTGGAAAGGTCACATGCAGTTAGGGCACTGGAGTATTTCTCTTTGAAAGCGTTTAGAATTTTATTGATAACATGGTCAACAGCTAAAGCTGTTGATTTACCCATATGAAAGCCAAATTGGGAAGGTGTAAAGATGTTATTACTTTTAAAATGTACATATATATAATTGACTTTTAATTGTGGTTTCAAAAACGTTTCCTGTGATAGGGACAATGGAGACTGGATGATAGTTACAGGGTAACACCTTATCCCCTTTTTTGTAGACGGGCACAGTTTTAGGAAGGTTGAACTGTTTACACTTGTAGATAACGTATCACAGGTAAAGGTATGACCCTTGTTTTTAGAATTTAGGAAGTTCAAAATAATATCACTTGAAACTTCGTTATTAACTCGACTTAAGTGAATCCATGCACGTTTTGGAGTGCCCGAAAATTCCTTTAAATCTTTGTTGGAGCCCTGTATGCCTGCGGTGAACCTGGGACTTCGTCGTTTGCTCCATCTTCATCGAGGGGAGGCTCACTAAAATGAGGAGTGGGTTCACGAGAATCACTAGGAAATTCCTCATATTTAGAACGCTTGGGGTTCTTGGCCACTTTTGCAAAAGAATCGCAAAACGTTGGAGTAGCAACAACAGGTGGATCGGGAACACGGGGAAAAACGTGGGGTGCACACGTAGTTTCACTTCCACCGGAAACATCCGCTTTGTCAAGGAATTCTGAAGAATTATTGCTTGAAGCAACCTGCTTGCTTTCCACCAAGGATAGCCGTGTGTTGACTTCATCCAGTACACGTAGAATGTTGACTATTGATGCGTCAACAAGGTTGCCCTTGCTAGATGCGTTGTTTTGAGGCATGCTGCACGAGTCACATTTCCAAAAAATTGAGTTGTGGCACTTAACAACCGTGAATTCACTATCAGTAAGACCAGTACACTTTTTGTGAAAAACTAAGCTGCAGATACCTCCACAGGTTAAGGATTCGTGGCTGAAAAGCAATTCCTTACAGGAGCGGCATCGCGACAAACCATTAGAGTCGGACATCTTGAATACTATTTATCAATCAATCCATTGTTAATATTGGAGAAAGTAGAACACGCATTCGCCATCATATTCCTAATAGATCACAGAATAGATTTTTACAAGATCTTAGTGAAGAAGTAGCTAAAAAAAATTTTAAATCATGTTAAAAAGTCAAAATATTAGTTTACAAATGGATTGCACACCAGATGTTTCTCATAAAGAACATACATCAGTTATATTGAGATACGTACAGTTTGATAAAAATTCCAATGAAGTAAAAATTAATGAAAACTTCATAGGGTTTTTTTTTAAGCTTTAGATCATACTGGTGAAGGTCTTGCGAATTTCTTGTAAAATACTTTAGAAAAATATAATATAGACATTATCAATTGCAGAGTACAATGTTATTATAACGGCTCAAATATGAAAGGACAATACAAAGGAGTCCAACCCCGAATATTAAACATTTACATACCATGCATGCTAATTCTTTCAACCTTTTATTTTGTGAAGCAGTATGGCATCTAAACTTTTTTTGGCACTATTCAACGTGTATATGCAATATTTTCCGCATTGACTATTAGGCAGGGCTGTAGTGGAGGGTATACGGCGTATACCGCCGTATACCCTCTGCTTTATTCAAATGAATAGAGTATACCCTCTGCTTTTTAAAAAGAACTGGGTAAGACCCTGCTTCAAGGTTTTATTCCCGTATACGGTATACCCTCTGCTTTTTTTGCGACTACAGCACTGCTATTAGGTGGGATATATTATGTAAACATTTAAAAATAACATTAAAACCACTGAGTGACAAAAGATGGGAAACTAGAATTCAGTCAGTTAAAGGCAACAGATTTCAGTTAAAAGAAACTTACCAGACTTTGGAAGAACTAATAAATTCAGCAAAGGATAATGCAATTGTCTCAGAATCTAATAGTTTACTAAAGTAGATTCAAACATTACCGTTTATCATTTTTATAATTGTATGGTGTGGACTGGGTAGAATCTACCACAAATAAATAAATAAGAATATTGTGTACCTGCGATTAGAAATAAGTTATATAATTATATTATATTCAAACTGTACCTTACAAACAGTAATAAAAATTGCCATTTTTTTATTGTGATCTTTGTATTTTCAAAATAGGAATTTAGAATTACAGATAATTTCATTTTTAATTTACTAATATATTTTTAAACAAATCAAGTGAAAAACTATAGGTATACAAAAATTTGGGGCAGGAGGAGGGCCCCAAAAAAAAGCCTTGCATCCGGGCCACAAGATATCATTGCACAGCCCTGCACAGGACTGCCAGTGAAGAAGCCTACGTGCATTGTAAGATAGTACAATCAGGGTATGAAAGGGGTAGATAGGGCAGACACGTATTTGTCCTATTATACAATATTGAGGAAAACAATTAAATGTTCCAAAAAGGTTGTGTTATGGCTAATAAATTGTGCTCTTTTCAATTCATTTAGAGTGTATAAAACTTTGAATAACTCCAGTAAAATTAGATTCAAAACTTTTTTACTTGACATTGCGAAACATTGGGCGAGTAGTAGGGAAGAATTGGGTGAGTCTTCGAATGACAAAGTTGAAGAGACTGAAAAGCCTACTAAGCACGCTGCGAAAAAAGAACATCCAGAGAGACTTTTAGATAGCTTAAGCAAATATCATCTAGAGCCGATTGTAGGAAAGGGGAAGAAAAAATATCCTTCCAGGGCCTGCAAAGTGTGAGCAGCAAACAACAAGAGGAAAGAGACGCGGTATGTTTGCTCATTCTGCGGTGTCCCGTTGCACAAGGGAAAATGCTTCCTGCATTATCACATCAGCAAAAAGTATTAACATCATTGGTGAGTATTCAAGATTTCATTTTGGGAAAATATATTTCTTAAAACGAGAACTTTTAAAGCATTCACATTATTTCGTTTTCGTTGAAATGGAACCATTTAAATAATGCAGCGCAGAAGCGAGGTTTCTCCTGTTGAGTCCATGTGCATTTTGTCTGTTTGTTTGTTTAGGCACTTTCAGATGAGCTGGAGATTCAAATATTTTCTCTTAGGTAGCATTTTGTGCAAAACTGACAAGAAAAAACGAAAATCTTGAAAAAGTGCAACAACGCGGCCGCTAAAAATTCGCAATTGTTTAAAGAAATTTTCAATGTTTATGTATTTCCGAATGTGCTACGGAGCTGAATTTTTTTAGAGGTAGTATTTGTAAGAAAATGAAAAAAGGATTATACAAATTTTGATATTTTAATTTGTTTGGCAGTTAAAAATTCTTAAAGTTTAAACAAATAGGTAAACGTTTTGGTACTACGGGACGAGCTAGGAAGCGGAAATTTTCAAGTTATTTACAGAGTAGTGCATTTGCACAAATAAACATTTAAATATCTCCATTAAGTTCTTATTGCGGCCGTTAAAACTTTTTTAATATTTTAGCAATTACATAAATATTATTTCACCTCTAGGTGTTCTTTAACTTTAAAATATGGCAGAAATGTGTGTCATTAGTACCCTACAATGGAAAAAGTATAATATTCTTAAAATTGCACATTTTAGGGATTGTTTTACTTCAAAAAATTTATTTGAATCCCTTCAGTCGCTCGTCACAGCCCTAAGTGGGGTAAGCGAGGCCGAAGACCCCGCGGATCCCCTAGTATAATTGACCGAGCGAAGCGAGGTCTCTCCTGTTGAGTCCATGTATTTTGTCTGTTTGTTCTACGATAACTGCAGTCTTGGTTGTCTGATTGTTACCAAACTTCGTGTGCATGTACAATTAACTTAGAGTCTAATGCTTATAGTTTTCTAGAATACCACCCTTATAGTTACTGCGTAATTTGCGTTAGAGCATTGCGCTAATTTCCAAATCTTATCCAATCGAAACGAAATTTGGTACATACGGAAAACATCAAACGATGAAGAAAACGTCAAATAAACATTTCTCTAGTGGACTGAGCGAGGCCGAAGATCCCGCGGTTCCCCTAGTAAATAAATTTACACTGCTGGAGACATCCGAAATCTTTTTTAATCACACTGACACGGAAGCACGCTTCACACTGTGCGTTCCACGCATATGGTGCCCTATAAGTTAGGCTACCCGCGTGCCAAGGCATGCAGCCAATGACTAAATAATTTACAGAAAATTAAAATATTAATACATTGATGAGAATATTCGGGTAATTATTTTACATAAGACTCTGCACAATGTAATAAAATATCCAGACTTTCCCTTTGTTTATAAAAAATAAACATACGAAAAAATAAGTTGTGGACCTCGGTAGTTAGGGTTAATTAATTAAATTGGATATAATAAAACGTTTTGAAAGTGGACAAGGGGACGCTGCTATAGGTCGTCGTGCTCTTTCTCTAGCTCCGTCGACTGTGAGAAGTATTTGCAGAATCGATAGAATGAATTCAAATAAACACCGATATTCGCCACCGATTTTTATGAAAAATAAACGTCGATATTAATAATAATTTTTTAGGCGTTTAGTTTCCACCATGAGTGCCTATCATGTTCGCTCTCGGCTTCTACCAAACGTATTTTCATGAAATTTAGTATTTAAGACTTTTGAGCAAAGGCAATATGAAAATGACATAAGTGTAAAATCTTATTTTTATTATAATCATTTAGTTAAAGTTAGTTATAAGAAATTCAATTTATAAAACTTTTCTAGATAAAAATCTATAAAATGTATTAAAATAATCGTCGATGTTCGTCTTCGATGTTTGGGAAAAATAAACGATGTTAGTGATCCCTTTTAAGAAATATTAACAACGAAAACTACCAAGCCTAGTAAAATGTATTTAAATAAACGTCTATATTCGTCGTTGATTTTTAGGAAAAATAAACGTCGATTTTAGTCGTAGATATTTAACCTTTCAGGCACGTCTGACGTACACAGTACGTCAGACTGAATCTTCACCCAGGGACGTCAGACGTACACTGTACGTCGAACATGTAGCGCTTTACTTATGACGAAAAATTTAGAATAACATTAATCCCAATTTTTTTGCAAGATCCATACGCGTAGGAGTTTATGCGTATCAATTTTCTCACAGATCATATCACCTTCTTTTTGTATCTTATTGGATAATCAAATAAAATTTCAGTAGAAACGTGATTTTTTCCATTTCTGATTCGGTGGTTTGGCACGCTCGTTTAGCTTTCATTTTTATCTCCATCATAATGAGCTTAACCTGCATCCATTTCGGACAGAGTTTCAAGAAGAGGAGATGTTTACTTTGAGAGATGGAGAACGTGAGATACGCAACTAATGAGCCATGTGTCTTTCTGCTTTCCTGTATCGCTCTCTTGAGAGTGAAATGCGAGCGAGCGACCATCGGGTGACGCACCCATGTATTATCACGCACACTCCCAATAAGAGGACTTTGTTTACAAAGATATCCATAATAACAGGTTTTCTAATGGATCTCAGCAAAGTTTATGATAATGGTTATTGCATCCCTGGCCAAGGGAAGACGCTTGAGCTGAAAATAGAGAAGTTAGTCTTCGGGCTCTCTCATCAAAAGAAAAAGGCTAATTAAGTGGTGTATGAAATTATTTCGTAAGCTTTTTAATGTTGCCGTCCTAAATTTAATAAAAATTTATAGAGAAAATACGGTAATAATTTGGCATTTAGAGTTCAACTGGTAAAGGGATTGTTTTAAAATGCGGCAGGATCGTTGAACAAGCAGTTCCCGGCAGACGTTCGGCCGATAACACTGTGACACGGCTAACAGAAAGGCATTTCATCAAAAAACTCCCGCATAAAGAGAAAGAAATCTCGTCCACAAACACGGTGGGCTGTATGTCTGAAGCATGGTAAAAAAAGGATACTGCATATTTGTGTAAAAATTGTATTGCAGAGTTGTGCTTTGATTGATTTGGAGATGATCATACAAAATTAAATTATTAGTATTATTGATATTTATATTTTATAGGAAAAATTAAAGGAGTGAAATGTCTGTAAAATCATATAAAAATTTGAATGAAATAAGTGAATTATTACTGATTTTACAACGTTTTGAGTAAAAGCATGCACTGAACTGCAATTTAATGCCAAATCTCCTTCATCCACAGGTTATTCTATCATTCAGTGATCGGGAGGTTTGGGAGGATTTTTTGTTCATTTATAGCAGATATGACAAATATATGTCACGTGTGCCGAATTCGGCACGCCAAGAAATTTTGTCTGCACGCTAAAAAATGTCTACAATGAGAAAATAATTTCATGACGTTCATTCATATGAATAAGCATAACTTAATTAAAAAACGCAAAACTAATATCCCTCGATTAACGCGTGTTAGGTTTACGCGTTTTCGCATATACGCGATTCTGTTTTTTCTACAATTTTTCGATATACGCGTTGCGTATTCGCATAATCGCGATTTCATTCTTACAAACATTTCTCATTATACACGTCGCGTATTTGCTTTAACGCGATTCGTTTATGCGCACAGTATATACCCCTAGAAGGTATTAGCTATGTTTTCTCCTGAATGATTCCCATGTAGTTGTTCAGTGGCCAATACTCTTGCAACCATTGCATTACCTGCAATATAATGTGAGGTAACTGTCAAATATGATTTTTGATTTTTTGACGTCCAGATGTCTGTAGTAATTGCTACATGTGCCACATTACTCAACTCTTCCATTACTTTGTTGGCCACTTCATTATATACGTCCGGCAAAAGTTTTTTTGTGATTATTTTCCTGCTCGGAGGGTTGTATAGCGGCTGTAATTTTTTTGAATACTTTAAGAAGGCCTTATTCTCTGTAATAGATAATGGTTGCATATCTTCCACTATCATCTCAATGATTAATCTATCTAATGCAACAACTTCAGATGGGGAGAGGCTGCTTGTAGAACGAAAGAGTCTCAGATGGCGTTGCCTTTCCTTATGAGGGTGATTTTCTGTGTCAGCTGTCACTGATGTAGAAGCAAGTGATTCAACATCACAGATGATGGCCTGAGTGTCACTTTCTACAGTTTTACATTGAGCAACCTGAACTGATGGACCTGGTTGGGCTTCCTCCGTTTCTTGGGGTTTAAACAATCTAGTAGGGTGAACTCTTCTTACATGCTCCCTTAAATTTGTGGTGTTTCCGAAGTATTTATATTCATTCTTGCAATAATTGCACACAACATTTTCTAAATCTTCGCATTTCGATAATAATATCACAATCGATCAATACAAAATTCGCACGAAATGAAGTGCACTGTAGACTTGAGACGCAGCTACTCACAGAACTGGAGGAGAACTAACTCATTTTTCGTTAGGGAAAAGGATCAGCGTCCTTTAGCATCTGGAAAGTCCCCAAGGAGGGGGCTATTTTGTTTATGTTTTCGAAGGACTTGAACAAAGAACCTCTCTATTCCATGCTTTTCCATGGACGGAAGAACGTAGAAGTCGTCTCCCGCATCGCCTTCTCCTTAGTTCCGCCTGTGTCACCGTCTCCCAACCTCAGATCGGTTTGGTTCAATTAACACGAGATGTGCCGTTTATCAAAAATGCTTTCGGGCATTGTCCCGATAAACAATAAATACCCCTCTTAATTACCTTTGGGGTGTAGCGATATTGCAACTTGTTTACGATTTATAGATCCCTGAGACAATTGCCAACGACATATCTCTTATCCCGCTACCGGTTGTCATTTGCTTTTAAATTTAATTTAAAGCTTCGCAAAGCAAAAACACGAGTTTTTAAACTGAAGTTCGTCATTCCGATTCTCTTTCTGGAAAAGCGTCGGAATAATGAGAAAGTGGTTTTATACATTCACAACGGAGAGCATTTAAACGATCCGCTCTCACAGTCGTAAAAAATCTCAAAAAATATTTTTTCACATCCAATTGAAAAAACTTGCCTTTTTATGCTTAAAAACACGTTTTGAATCCGTTTTGCCAGTTAAACATGTGAAACGTCTTTATGGACTTTTTTCGTGCAGTAGAGGATTTCATTGAATTACAAGTTATTCTTTAATATTTTTTGTTCCAAAGGTTCGAATTTCAGTTACGTTCATGGCCAAATCTTATTATTGCACTATATGAGATACATTGAATAAGAATCAATGTAAAATCAAAAAAATATTTACTGCACAGTACAAATCATTTCTAATGAAATAGTAAAAAAATATTTCTTCATGGAACCCAGTGGTGTATTTTCCGCTTAAGAATTTCTACGTGTTCCTATAATGTCTTTCCGAACAGCAGTTTACATAGAGAGACCCTCGCCCCTCTATTTTAGCGGTCACTCGAGATGTTAACGTTTTTTATACATAGGTTGGGTCTGTTTCTCTCACCCCAAGTCCCCAGGCAAGATCTCAAGATCCTGACTTAGGGGAGGTGACCCGATTGTGGGTCCAAGGCTGCGGGGGGAGACCACCGTGGGTCGCGTCGTCTGGAACCAACGCGTTAAACAAATGAAGAAGGATATATGAAAAAGTAACTCGAGTAACCCTCTGAACCAGGGAAGATACTGTTGATGCTTGATGTCTATAGTCGACAAACTTAAATCTTTGAATTCCAAATGTTAAAAATATGTTTGCCCAGGAAAAAGGGAATTTTGAATGGGTTACCACGTATGGCTTACAAAGTAAGAACATCAGCGTATAAGGTCTTGGGTTAAGTATCATTGGGCTAAACAAATGAATTTATTCATTTTAAAAAAATTTCCTAAAGATCAATAACAAATCAGAAGATTTGCAGAGTCGGTAAACGCGGTTTTCTCTAAAGTAGGTATATATTTTTAGATCGACATCTGTTAGTGCTACATGAATCTCCTATAAAATAAATGAAGATAATCACTTCACCATCGAAATTCAATAGGCATTCATTGGACCATATAACAACAATAATAAGCTAGTCTTAACATAAACAGTTAAGAAAAACATTTAACAAATTGTACTGTCTTTCATTTTCGTCGCGAAATCTGTTGAGATAAAACGAAATAAAACTGATATCAAGAAAAAACGAAAAATTCACCACCATAGCCACTTGCATATGGGGAAAGACGCACATAAATAGAATTTGTATTGGTCCAAAAGACAATTATAATATTGTATAGGACAAGGCAAGGTATATAGCAAACAAATATTTTCCTCCTTACTGAATATTTTGTGAAAAATGATTCTAAATACTTTTAAGAGAAGATTACTCAACTTCATAAAACTGTTTGTTGTAATACCTCAGTATTAATAAAAATTTCTTGACTAACTAGACATATGCGTTCAACAATTACCAAGTTCAATATACTTAACTTCTTTTTTGAGATATTTTTAAAACATTCAGGAAAACGAATTGTCTTAAAAACACAAAGAATTTTAATACTCTCCTATCGAATGATTTTATGGAATAATCTTAAAGAATGATTTAGCGAATAATCAAAACGAATGATTTTAACGAATGATCTTAACCATAAAGTAATAATATACATAGAGAGAGAATGGTCTACTGCGCATGTGCTCCAGTGTAGAATCCGTTAGGGGACTAGTCTTTGGCTGGATATTTGACATCCGGTTCTTTAAAATCGGTAGCGACACTAGCGCTCCATGTTGCTAATCGGGACTTTTTGCCAACAACTTGGGAAGAATTTTCCCAACCCAGTTTTATCCCCATGCTGGCAAGGAAGTGAAGAGGGTTTTCCAGAGACTTCACCTGGCCACCTAGCGCTCTAGCCACGCGAGCATAAGGCGTGCGTCACGCCACGGTTTTGTATTGCCGTACATCCTTTAAATGTCTTAAATACTAAATTTCATGAAAATACGTTTGGTAGAAGCCGAGAGCGAACATGATAGGCACTCATGGTGGAAACTAAACGCCTAAAAAATTATTATTAATATCGACGTTTATTTTTCATAAAAATCGGTGGCGAATATCGGTGTTTATTTGAATTCATTCTATCGATTCTGCAAATACTTCTCACAGTCGACGGAGCTAGAGAAAGAGCACGACGACCTATAGCAGCGTCCCCTTGTCCACTTTCAAAACGTTTTATTATATCCAATTTAATTAATTAACCCTAACTACCGAGGTCCACAACTTATTTTTTCGTATGTTTATTTTTTATAAACAAAGGGAAAGTCTGGATATTTTATTACATTGTGCAGAGTCTTATGTAAAATAATTACCCGAATATTCTCATCAATGTATTAATATTTTAATTTTCTGTAAATTATTTAGTCATTGGCTGCATGCCTTGGCACGCGGGTAGCCTAACTTATAGGGCACCATATGCGTGGAACGCACAGTGTGAAGCGTGCTTCCGTGTCAGTGTGATTAAAAAAGATTTCGGATGTCTCCAGCAGTGTAAATTTATTTACTAGGGGAACCGCGGGATCTTCGGCCTCGCTCAGTCCACTAGAGAAATGTTTATTTGACGTTTTCTTCATCGTTTGATGTTTTCCGTATGTACCAAATTTCGTTTCGATTGGATAAGATTTGGAAATTAGCGCAATGCTCTAACGCAAATTACGCAGTAACTATAAGGGTGGTATTCTAGAAAACTATAAGCATTAGACTCTAAGTTAATTGTACATGCACACGAAGTTTGGTAACAATCAGACAACCAAGACTGCAGTTATCGTAGAACAAACAGACAAAATACATGGACTCAACAGGAGAGACCTCGCTTCGCTCGGTCAATTATACTAGGGGATCCGCGGGGTCTTCGGCCTCGCTTACCCCACTTAGGGCTGTGACGAGCGACTGAAGGGATTCAAATAAATTTTTTGAAGTAAAACAATCCCTAAAATGTGCAATTTTAAGAATATTATACTTTTTCCATTGTAGGGTACTAATGACACACATTTCTGCCATATTTTAAAGTTAAAGAACACCTAGAGGTGAAATAATATTTATGTAATTGCTAAAATATTAAAAAAGTTTTAACGGCCGCAATAAGAACTTAATGGAGATATTTAAATGTTTATTTGTGCAAATGCACTACTCTGTAAATAACTTGAAAATTTCCGCTTCCTAGCTCGTCCCGTAGTACCAAAACGTTTACCTATTTGTTTAAACTTTAAGAATTTTTAACTGCCAAACAAATTAAAATATCAAAATTTGTATAATCCTTTTTTCATTTTCTTACAAATACTACCTCTAAAAAAATTCAGCTCCGTAGCACATTCGGAAATACATAAACATTGAAAATTTCTTTAAACAATTGCGAATTTTTAGCGGCCGCGTTGTTGCACTTTTTCAAGATTTTCGTTTTTTCTTGTCAGTTTTGCACAAAATGCTACCTAAGAGAAAATATTTGAATCTCCAGCTCATCTGAAAGTGCCTAAACAAACAAACAGACAAAATGCACATGGACTCAACAGGAGAAACCTCGCTTCTGCGCTGCATTATTTAAATGGTTCCATTTCAACGAAAACGAAATAATGTGAATGCTTTAAAAGTTCTCGTTTTAAGAAATATATTTTCCCAAAATGAAATCTTGAATACTCACCAATGATGTTAATACTTTTTGCTGATGTGATAATGCAGGAAGCATTTTCCCTTGTGCAACGGGACACCGCAGAATGAGCAAACATACCGCGTCTCTTTCCTCTTGTTGTTTGCTGCTCACACTTTGCAGGCCCTGGAAGGATATTTTTTCTTCCCCTTTCCTACAATCGGCTCTAGATGATATTTGCTTAAGCTATCTAAAAGTCTCTCTGGATGTTCTTTTTTCGCAGCGTGCTTAGTAGGCTTTTCAGTCTCTTCAACTTTGTCATTCGAAGACTCACCCAATTCTTCCCTACTACTCGCCCAATGTTTCGCAATGTCAAGTAAAAAAGTTTTGAATCTAATTTTACTGGAGTTATTCAAAGTTTTATACACTCTAAATGAATTGAAAAGAGCACAATTTATTAGCCATAACACAACCTTTTTGGAACATTTAATTGTTTTCCTCAATATTGTATAATAGGACAAATACGTGTCTGCCCTATCTACCCCTTTCATACCCTGATTGTACTATCTTACAATGCACGTAGGCTTCTTCACTGGCAGTCCTGTGCAGGGCTGTGCAATGATATCTTGTGGCCCGGATGCAAGGCTTTTTTTTGGGGCCCTCCTCCTGCCCCAAATTTTTGTATACCTATAGTTTTTCACTTGATTTGTTTAAAAATATATTAGTAAATTAAAAATGAAATTATCTGTAATTCTAAATTCCTATTTTGAAAATACAAAGATCACAATAAAAAAATGGCAATTTTTATTACTGTTTGTAAGGTACAGTTTGAATATAATATAATTATATAACTTATTTCTAATCGCAGGTACACAATATTCTTATTTATTTATTTGTGGTAGATTCTACCCAGTCCACACCATACAATTATAAAAATGATAAACGGTAATGTTTGAATCTACTTTAGTAAACTATTAGATTCTGAGACAATTGCATTATCCTTTGCTGAATTTATTAGTTCTTCCAAAGTCTGGTAAGTTTCTTTTAACTGAAATCTGTTGCCTTTAACTGACTGAATTCTAGTTTCCCATCTTTTGTCACTCAGTGGTTTTAATGTTATTTTTAAATGTTTACATAATATATCCCACCTAATAGCAGTGCTGTAGTCGCAAAAAAAGCAGAGGGTATACCGTATACGGGAATAAAACCTTGAAGCAGGGTCTTACCCAGTTCTTTTTAAAAAGCAGAGGGTATACTCTATTCATTTGAATAAAGCAGAGGGTATACGGCGGTATACGCCGTATACCCTCCACTACAGCCCTGCCTAATAGTCAATGCGGAAAATATTGCATATACACGTTGAATAGTGCCAAAAAAAGTTTAGATGCCATACTGCTTCACAAAATAAAAGGTTGAAAGAATTAGCATGCATGGTATGTAAATGTTTAATATTCGGGGTTGGACTCCTTTGTATTGTCCTTTCATATTTGAGCCGTTATAATAACATTGTACTCTGCAATTGATAATGTCTATATTATATTTTTCTAAAGTATTTTACAAGAAATTCGCAAGACCTTCACCAGTATGATCTAAAGCTTAAAAAAAAACCCTATGAAGTTTTCATTAATTTTTACTTCATTGGAATTTTTATCAAACTGTACGTATCTCAATATAACTGATGTATGTTCTTTATGAGAAACATCTGGTGTGCAATCCATTTGTAAACTAATATTTTGACTTTTTAACATGATTTAAAATTTTTTTTAGCTACTTCTTCACTAAGATCTTGTAAAAATCTATTCTGTGATCTATTAGGAATATGATGGCGAATGCGTGTTCTACTTTCTCCAATATTAACAATGGATTGATTGATAAATAGTATTCAAGATGTCCGACTCTAATGGTTTGTCGCGATGCCGCTCCTGTAAGGAATTGCTTTTCAGCCACGAATCCTTAACCTGTGGAGGTATCTGCAGCTTAGTTTTTCACAAAAAGTGTACTGGTCTTACTGATAGTGAATTCACGGTTGTTAAGTGCCACAACTCAATTTTTTGGAAATGTGACTCGTGCAGCATGCCTCAAAACAACGCATCTAGCAAGGGCAACCTTGTTGACGCATCAATAGTCAACATTCTACGTGTACTGGATGAAGTCAACACACGGCTATCCTTGGTGGAAAGCAAGCAGGTTGCTTCAAGCAATAATTCTTCAGAATTCCTTGACAAAGCGGATGTTTCCGGTGGAAGTGAAACTACGTGTGCACCCCACGTTTTTCCCCGTGTTCCCGATCCACCTGTTGTTGCTACTCCAACGTTTTGCGATTCTTTTGCAAAAGTGGCCAAGAACCCCAAGCGTTCTAAATATGAGGAATTTCCTAGTGATTCTCGTGAACCCACTCCTCATTTTAGTGAGCCTCCCCTCGATGAAGATGGAGCAAACGACGAAGTCCCAGGTTCACCGCAGGCATACAGGGCTCCAACAAAGATTTAAAGGAATTTTCGGGCACTCCAAAACGTGCATGGATTCACTTAAGTCGAGTTAATAACGAAGTTTCAAGTGATATTATTTTGAACTTCCTAAATTCTAAAAACAAGGGTCATACCTTTACCTGTGATACGTTATCTACAAGTGTAAACAGTTCAACCTTCCTAAAACTGTGCCCGTCTACAAAAAAGGGGATAAGGTGTTACCCTGTAACTATCATCCAGTCTCCATTGTCCCTATCACAGGAAACGTTTTTGAAACCACAATTAAAAGTCAATTATATATATGTACATTTTAAAAGTAATAACATCTTTACACCTTCCCAATTTGGCTTTCATATGGGTAAATCAACAGCTTTAGCTGTTGACCATGTTATCAATAAAATTCTAAACGCTTTCAAAGAGAAATACTCCAGTGCCCTAACTGCATGTGACCTTTCCAAAGCCTTCGACTGTGTCTTCCACTCGATCCTACTACAAAAACTCGAATACTATGGGATTCAAAATTTGGAGTTAGTGCAGGCTGTTTCCTTCTTATACGATTGATGCAGACGACCAACCTGCACACTGCAATTTTTGTGTACTATGCTTACATTTACTGCCATAATAAATATGGCATTACGGTCTGGAATCGCTCCCACCATTCTCTTCGGATATACAAGCTGCAGAAGTGGGCGGTGAGAATTCTAGCCAAGGCTAAATAGCGTGATAGTTGTCGTAACTTGTATACAAACCTTCCAATTCTGTTCTCTGTTTATATATGTTTTACTTTATTCTATATATAAAAATAATATAAACTTTCACAATTAAAATCCAATACCGATGTCCATGACAACACTGGCCCCAAATAAGATGGATGTCATCTATTACTAAAAATGTGCGTTAAGTACAGCACATACTGGATTAGTATTTTATAATAAGCTATCTGCTACTCATAAAAAAGGAGGCCAATAAAAAATTTCCAACAGAAACTCGGAGAGTACCTCATAAAAGATTAGAATAAAACTATTCCGTTGAAGAATTTACCTGCAACTGAATCTCACCGACATAAGTCAAATCACCATTTGTTACTTATGGATATATTGTGAATGCTTTCCTACGTCTGATTTATTTTTACTAGCTCCTGAATTTACATTTAGTTCAAATTTTAGATGCAAGATACCGGATCTTAACTAAACGTAAGATTTTTGGGTCTTAGTAATTCTAATTTCTCAAGACAGATGGCGATTACAGACAACATCGTATAATTATTATAAGTAATTATAGCAATGGATTACATAATTACATAATCTTCCTAATAGAATTACTGCTGTCATCGTAAGGTTTAGTATGAATTTCATTAGAAAATTAATTCTTACACATTTTAAAAATTTTTTATAAATAAATTCCCCATCCCTTGAGTTGTATAAATTAACAATAATAAAATAATTCGATCCGTGGAGCTTTATCCAATAAAAAATAAAAATTATAATGGAGAAAATTTAGTGCTGCATCAGTTTTTTCGGAAAACCCTGAAAATTTTAGGAAATAAGTAAAATAGGTGTTAGTAAAATAATCAACTTAAAGCGTGATTAAGGAATCTATGTATCAAATGTATTTTTAATCATCTACCTATAGCAGTTATTCTGCAGTCGTATTAGGGCTTTAAGAAAATTTGAGTCCGGCTGACGGCGAACAATGGAAACATCGCAAAAATATTTCATCGAGTTGGCTGGTAACTTAATACTATGCCAAAACCAATAGACGGTTACAGAATATAAAAACAAACTTAAAATTATAGTCTCAATAGAGGATGAGAAAATTACGAGTGGTCCTGTCGAGTTATGTAGTAATTTAATTTTTACAACGCCGGCGGGGGAGATTTGAAAAAATTACCTCATGAAAACTCATATGCGGAAAGAACCACGGGGGATATGCGTTAATAAAAAGTAACAATTTACGCATAATTAAATACTCTATATATAACTACTATTTGCAGACACCTACCCCCCGTGGTTTTTTCTCTATTGGTCATTTACCGTTTTGATGAATTTCGAGCCGGGCCGTCTTAAATATGGGAGTGCGCTTTTTCCTTTGTTTTTGGGAAAATCAACGTATCTGACAAACGATGCAGTTTAAGAAATAGCAACATACACTAATGAACGCGTAATTCAACCTTCTGTAGGATAAATGTATTGACAAACACCTACTCCCCCAAAATTTTGAACTATCGTAGGGTCGGCCCGGGCCTGCACTCGAGACCTCAAATAACCCTTATTGGAAAAACATTTTTGTGAGGGATGGCTTGTTGAAACATACATAGGATTGCAGAAAATTTAACATTTATTTGGCGGGGTTAACGCCAATTTCCTATCTTTCGTCTTTGTGCTCGAATTTTTTTTTCGAGTTTTACGTTTACGTTTTTTCGTGATTTTGGCGTTTCTAAAAAATCAAAATATCTGAAAAACGGCGGGGGGTAGGCGAATTTAGTTTTCATTGCCGAACGTCAAGTGTAATCGTTGACATTTTCCCGTTTACCGTAATAACCTACCTTGCTTGGTTTGGCGGAGATGGTTGATTTATCATCTTCGAGAGCGCCGGGCGCGGCCGAACAGACTGTGGAGATATCCTATTAAGCGTTGTTTTAAACGTTCCAGGTTCAAATTGACAACGTCGTGCAATTCAGACAAAAGTGGTTAATGTGGGTGGTCAATATCAATTTCGTACGCTATAGAGTTTTTCTGTCAATTGGTATTTACCTCAAATAAAACCTTCGATTCGACGCTTTGGTGTCTTTGAACGTACAGAAATAAGTTTTCTCTCAATGGAAGTAGTAAAAAAAATAAAGTTAAACACAAAATGATATACTTAGTTATTACTGTGAACAATATTATTCTATCTTTTGTTTTAGCTCCGCTAGAAATGTTGTACGCATAATTTAGACCGCGCCGCGTCGAGGGTTGAATAACCCAATACAACGAGATATATTGTGGGGGTAGGTGATTATGATATACATTTACAAACTTGTCATGTAATGTTTAATTATGCCTGTAATTTTTGTTTACCTCCTCTCTTTATGTTTATCATGATTGCTGCTTATACAAATTTGTAATCTTCAGGCATATTTCGTTGTTTTTTCCAAAAATCGTTTTTTATAATATTTTTTTTTGGTACGTCAATTTTGTTTGCATCTTAGAACGTATTAGTATGTTCTTTATCATATATAAAAAACCATTATGCTAATATGTTATTATAAATTTTAAATATTTTTTAAGTTTTACAGTGATGCAGGAGCGACGCGTCGAGAAGGTCGGATAACCTTTGATAATGAGAAATCTAAGAGGGGTAGGTAATAGTCTTACATATCATCATATGTAGATTATAATGCTTCACGTGAGCTGTTAGTGGCTATTACCTGGATTGCGTAGGTTTTTCATAATTGCAGATTGTGTGTTTTACCATTACTTGACTGACGTCGGTAGCGCATCAGAAATCTCCGTTGAATTTTTTGTTGTTTCATCATAACTCATTGGCAACAATTTTAGCAAACGTAGGATGTTATATTTAAGTGTCTGTAAAAACTTTATTTCGATAATGTTGTTTACATTATCAGAAAAAAATATATTCTTTTCAAGGTGCCTTGCGCGCGAGATTTTTGTAGTTTTAGATAACTCGATCTTACGAAAAAACTGCTGGGGGTAGGTGTTTAATTTTTATATCGTTATACGTTAATTATAAGGTGTTATTGTCTTTGAGAAATAAAATAACCTACTCTGCGTAGTTCTCTTGTAATCCTTGGCTAAGCCCGTCCTAGAGCGTACATTTCAGCAGGTAGCGTATCCGAAATGTTTTTTTAAATACGCTATGTTAAGCTTTAGGTCACAGAAAAGTATATCTTAACTATTGCAAAGTATTTGTCTATCAATTTTATTAATCTTGATCTCTTGCCTATCGTAGTTTTTTCGTTTGCGATTATTAACTACGATGGGTGAACTAGATTTTGCGCAAGGCCGTAATTGACAACGACACAATGGATATATGTAATTTGTAGGTTATAAAATTATATATCAGAATACGTATAATTCTATGCTTAATAATACCTATGATTTCTGGATTTCTACTCTCTTCGATTTCTTCACAAACAATAACTAAAATTTATTGCGTAATTTGATAGTTTGTGCTAGCTCTTCGGATATGTTATAATTTAAAAAAAATTGACACCTGGAAGGCTTTAGTGACGCACACAAATTTATTTATGAATATCTGCTGTGTATTACCTGTTATTGCTGATATCCAACACTGCTTGTTTTTCTCGTATTCAGTTCCTTTCTCTGCAGTTGATTGAAGGCGAATGACCATGGACTGAAAAGTATCATTTATCCCTTCTTCATACCATTATGTAATTGATGGAATGATATGATCCGAAGATCCTATGCAGACAGGCATAAGCTGTGAAAGATGGAACAATTTTTGAAACGAGAAAAAAGTCTGCTATGACCGGGAATTGAACCCGGGTCTTCCACTTGCCGGGCGGATATTCTACCTCTGAACTATCGTAGCAGAACATTTTCTCTCGTTTCTGAACACGGATGTTTCCCTTGGTGGGACGGGAACTAACCAAGTTAGTATCAAACTGCCCCAACAGATGTCCTCGAAGAGAATATCGAAAGAAAATCCTACCTCTCAAATGGTGAGATTGCCAAACATGAAATTGATGGAATGATATGATCCGAAGATCCTATGCAGACAGGCATAAGCTGTGAAAGATGGAACAATTTTTGAAACGAGAAAAAAAGTCTGCTATGACCGGGAATTGAACCCGGGTCTTCCACTTGCCGGGCGGATATTCTACCTCTGAACTATCGTAGCAGAACATTTTCTCTCGTTTCTGAACACGGATGTTTCCCTTGGTGGGACGGGAACTAACCAAGTTAGTATCAAACTGCCCCAACAGATGTCCTCGAAGAGAATATCGAAAGAAAATCCTGCCTCTCAAATGGTGAGATTGCCAAACATGAAATTGATGGAATGATATGATCCGAAGATCCTATGCAGACAGGCATAAGCTGTGAATGATGGAACAATTTTTGAAACGAGAAAAAAGTCTGCTATGACCGGGAATTGAACCCGGGTCTTCCACTTGCCGGGCGGATATTCTACCTCTGAACTATCGTAGCAGAACATTTTCTCTCGTTTCTGAACACGGATGTTTCCCTTGGTGGGACGGGAACTAACCAAGTTAGTATCAAACTGCCCCAACAGATGTCCTCGAAGAGAATATCGAAAGAAAATCCTACCTCTCAAATGGTGAGATTGCCAAACATGAAATTGATGGAATGATATGATCCGAAGATCCTATGCAGACAGGCATAAGCTGTGAAAGATGGAACAATTTTTGAAACGAGAAAAAAGTCTGCTATGACCGGGAATTGAACCCGGGTCTTCCACTTGCCGGGCGGATATTCTACCTCTGAACTATCGTAGCAGAACATTTTCTCTCGTTTCTGAACACGGATGTTTCCCTTGGTGGGACGGGAACTAACCAAGTTAGTATCAAACTGCCCCAACAGATGTCCTCGAAGAGAATATCGAAAGAAAATCCAACCTCTCAAATGGTGAGATTGCCAAACATGAAATTGATGGAATGATATGATCCGAAGATCCTATGCAGACAGGCATAAGCTGTGAAAGATGGAACAATTTTTGAAACGAGAAAAAAGTCTGCTATGACCGGGAATTGAACCCGGGTCTTCCACTTGCCGGGCGGATATTCTACCTCTCGTTTCAAAAATTGTTCCATACCATTATGTGTCATTGAAATTGCTGATTACGATAGAATAAGATGTTTTTCAATTTACCTAAATGTTTTTAGACATCTTAATGGCGTATGTACTCCATAATTTGCAATAAAAAAACTTTCGACACGTTTTAACTTCTTTGTTGGTCATACCGAATATCGATATATCGTGTATGGCATATCGTATATAACTTCACGCACATTAACAAATGCATTTCTTTCATCTGCGGTTAACTTTCGAGGATTGCTACCGTTCGATTTGCTTTTTTGCCGTTAGAGGCGCTACTGTCGCACGGTGCCCAGTATCACCTAATCCACCTAATAGTATCGAAGATGTTCCAGTAATTTAACCAGAAAATTATGAGATTCATTTTCATCATGTTCGTGCTCATATAATTTCGTTAAACACAGCAGAACTATAGTAAGAATGGTAATTATATTTCTTAGCTAAACGTTTGAAGAAATGCAATGTCTAGAATTCTTATACAATTTATATTCAAACCTGATTCAAGTTCTTCTCTACAATTTACTAAAACGTTTACTAATAGCTCCACAAAACTATTTGACAATCTCAAATACAACAGTAAAGCATGAAGTCACCATTGCAATTCAAATGTTTTCATATTTTAAAACCATGAAATATCATTATCGCTGAATTAAAGACATTTTTAAACGAACTAAAATGATTTTACTTTGCTTACATAAAAATAAACACTCTGAAGAACTTAACACTATCCAACAACAACTGGATCCCATATAATTCTTGAAAGTCCATCATTCAAAAGTTTTTCATTTAAATAATTGGTAACCTATACCGTAAATACCCGCGTATAATGCGCACCCTCGTATAACGCGCAGGGGGGTTTTCAGCCTCGTAATCTATGATTTTTCTATATACCCGCGTATAGTACGCACCGATTTTTTTAGCGTTACCGATCCAGAATAAAGTATATAGTGTGACGTGTTCTAAAGCAATGATCGAATTATTGGTATTATGTATTGGTAACATAATGAAAGTGCGAAATGAAATTTTCGAATAACGTTCCAAAAGAACGTCAGCTAACTTAATCATTACATACTCTGTTTACTTACAAGGTGATATTAGGACATAATAAATCGAATTATATTAATTTAATATTATGGCATATGACATTCTTTGAGCTAATAAAATGGAATGACGATAATCCTTAATTTTTTACATACGTTTTAGTCACGCCTGAGGTGGACGGGTTCGCCCAACCTTCAGTTTTACCCTTATTAGAACACTCGGGAGCACGTAAACACGATAGCAAATAACCATAATTAACTACAGACTCGAAGAATCAAGAATAAATCACGTATGAAAGCTGAGCGAAAGGTAGGGAACGATAACTTTATTTAGTTCTACAAGAAGCATCAACTCCCAGCGTACTCCCGGGCGCCGGTGTAGTGTGACGTCATGCGTAATATGACGATTCTGATAACAACATCGAAGAAGAATGGTCCAGCGACGAAGAATTTATTGGCTTTTAAAATGAATAAATACTGAATTCATTCTTTTCATATCTAATTAATGTATGTTTATAGAATTAGTTAATAAATTTTTACTATTTTCTATCTTACTTTTCGTAAAAATCACCAATAAAAATATGAGTATATCCGGGCAGTAATTACTGTGCCGAAATTGTGGAAATATGAGGTCAAATGAAAATAGGAAGATT
This sequence comes from Tanypteryx hageni, assembly GCA_028673005.1. NCBI lineage: Eukaryota > Metazoa > Arthropoda > Insecta > Odonata > Petaluridae > Tanypteryx > Tanypteryx hageni. The sequence goes on along the minus strand of CM054113.1, from coordinate 9,930,681 downwards.
ATGTACCCTCGTATAACACGCATCCTAATTTTTAACTCGAATATTTCGAAAAAAAAGTGTGCTTTATACGCGTGTATTTACGGTATTCCAATAGAATCTTGGATCTTATCCCAATACACCCACTCCCCAATTAACGCTCATAATTGGTGACAAGAAAATCAAGCGCTATTCGGAGCACGTACTTCCATAGGAAATGACTTATAAGATTTTATTTGTTCCTGAGATTCTATAAATGAAAATGGTAGTATTATATAAATAATACACCAAAGTATTCTTTGTTAACCACATTACGTAGCATAAAGTAGGTTGTAATTTGCATTGCAATTATATTTTAAATTGAACTGTAAAACTTGAATATAAATGAAGAACAGAATGCATTTATGGAACATATGTTGATGTCAAGCTGAATAAATCATGCATGAGCATAATGAATAGGAATTAGATTAGATGAAGATAACTGCATTTACTTATATATACAGGGTGAGGCAATAGTCACTATACTGCCACAATTTTGTTAACACAAAGAAAATTGGAACATAATGACATAAGCATCATGACTGAAGATACTGTTCAATTAAGAGAAGGCAACCAATAAGACAAAAACAAAATCATATATCGAAATGATCGAAGCCTTACCATGAAAGAAGGAGAATAGGAAGCACAGTTCCCATAAGGCCAATGGTAATCCTTTTTTGGCAGTGCGATCGAGCGACCAACCGGAACAAAAGCGCACCTAATTTAAACCCAAGCTGCTAAACAGGCTTTGATGGTGCATTTGAATTAACAAGTTGATTACGTATTTAATAAGAGGTTTAGGATTTAACAATATTAAAACAAAACAACTAGAAGCATGAATGTTTTTATTTAGTACAATTAAAACATTTAAATACATATAAATAATTGTAAATAACATACATATTTGATTAGCTTAGGAGAATTTTTAACAGCCAAATCAGTTAACATATCAGAAATTCTATAATCCCTATTTGGTTATTTCACAAATTCTAGCTTTACAAAAAATTTTTGTAGCACATTCAGAAATACATAAACATTGAAATTTTGTTTAAACAGTTGACTTTTTAGTGGCCATATTATTATACTTTTTTGAGATTTTGGATTTTTCTAGTCGGTTTTGCACATATTCCTACCAACATAAAAAAATTCAAGTCTGTAGCTCATTTAGAAGTGCCTATATATTAGTGTGTGTGTGGAAGGCAACGGGAAACCACCACACCGTGTATGTATATTCCCTAGTCAAAACCAATTAATTAAAATAATTGGTAGGACCTGTCGCAAGACAGAACACGAATGAATGAATATATTAGTATCCTACTATCATATCGATACTATAAGCATCTATATATAATAGATTGTATCTTATATCGTAAGTAAGAAGCATCAATATTTAGTAGATAAGAAGTGTCAATATATAATAGATGATATATAATACTCAAATTTGTTTTCCTATCTTCAAAAACACTAGGAATGACATTCGCTTTTAGAAGAAGCCAAGGGAATCTGCTGCAGAAATCTTCACCGGTAAAATAATCACTGTAGACCTTGTATTTCTTCAAGCAGTTGATATCCCTCGTGAGCCAATCTTCCCTCAGACAAAATTTTGACAATTCTTTTGCTCTAAAATATAAAGCAGAATTAGGCACCAGAACTAATAATAAACACATGATTCTCAACTTACCTCCAGTATTCCATGTTATGTACTACACCTTTTTGAAACTCACCTGGATATATCCTTTGGAAATCCGAAAAGTGATATCTTCCTATCTATCCTGTAGCCATTAAAGTTGTTACACCAATATCCTGCACAATAAGTTTTCCATGCCATATATAATTTGAACGGTTTAACAGCAGACAACACACAAACATAAAACTATGTTATAAAAACCTCACAACCCGATCACGGTGTTTCTAATGGTTACCAAGAGACTGGGATGGGTTGAATAAGGAGTGGGGAAGGGATATTTTCATCAAACCAGTTGACCGATAGGATCGCTTCAGGGGCGATCACCGGAGACACCTATAGGTATTCGGAAAAAGGTTGAAGCTCCACTTCCTATCTCCTTCTTCCATTGCGATACTGTTCAATTTCTTGCAAGAATGTGAAACAAAAGACTAAGGTTATTCGATAGCTGGCATTAGGATGTAGAGCGCTCGTTTTGATTTTCTGTTGTCTAAATCATGAGCATTTATGGACGTTCGTTCTAGCTTTAATAGTTGTACTTATGTTTTTAGCACTATTTCTATAAAAAAGATACCTGTAAAAACAATAATAGTAATAGCAGCCGTAATCAATTTATTATTCGTAAATTTTAAGATAGTATTGCTAACATTAGCTAAATATGAAAAAGCAAAAACACCCTATCATTGGCAACAAACACCTTTAGGTATTTCTACACACAGTTGTAACATTAAATCCATGCTAAATATTTAAGAGTAAACTGATATCAGTAATGACTATATTGTTTGTTAATAAGTATGTAAATTACTGGGCCAGAGTGATCCCAAATGTATAGTCATTGTTGATTTTAGGAATAGAATTCAATCCAGTCACATTTTATATCTAATCGATAATTCAAGTATGTACATGCTTGCAAAAACATTTTTAATTTTCTTGTTTATGCCATGAAAATTAATAAAATTCATACTAATTACTATCATATTTATTAAAGAAATAAATTTTTTAATAGAGTTCCCCATTTGATTGTAAATATTCTATATCCTATAAAAGTTTTCTTCATTTTCTCTTAACTATATTTCCCATCTCTAAGGTTTTTAACTTAACTAACTGGGTAATATGCATTGAATAATTGGTTTCAAGCAAAAAGTGACTTCTTTTATTAGAAATTCTTTTAAAATTAAATTCATGCATAAAAACATTTTAAAATTTTCACTCATGATATATTTAATTTCAGTATGCAATAAATGACAGTTAAGATAGCTCCAATAATTATAAAAAGATTACAAAAACCAGATGCATCTAAATATAACATCTGCCCACATAGATTAATCCTTACTCTCTTACACCCATTATAACAACTAAGCAAATACCAAATGTTCTTTATTAGATTTGCAATCTACCATAATGATTCATACCTAAATAGGCATTGAATTTTCCCAAACTTTTGATGGCTATTGAATCTTAATTGGATACCAGCCATAAAATTACCCAAATAATTTTGTTTTGAATGTTCCTCTTACCCAAGCTATTAAAATAACAAGATATATGTAAAAGTCATCAACAAGATGTTTGAATTTTTTGCATAAATAGCTATTTTAGAATGAAGGATAATAACACATATTGGATAATTATTATCTGTTAACTAAAAATAAGATGTTTCTCTTTCAGTAGCCTAGAAAAAAATTTTTTTATTTAAATCATGACTTCATCAAAAGTTCAAAAATTACACATTCTTTTACAAAAGCTGTTCTATTACTTCTTGATGTCTATTTCCCTCATTTTTTCTATAGGCAAATAAATTTTATTCCCTGTAAACTTTATCAAACAGGACTACTGATGGAGCTCTGATTGGTGTTAGCTTGGCTGTTGTGCTCCATGCCTCACCTCCAATTTTTATATATATTCCCGTCCATTGTATATATTCAATTTACCACCCAATTTCTCACATGTCAGATCATCACTTTCTATGCTCTTATTTTCTCATTCAGCATTTCTATCTCTTGAGTGTCTATAATTTTCATTATTATATTTTCTAGTCCACTTCCCTGTAAACCAGGGATACACAAACAAAGTATTAACAATTGGAGGCTTCATTTTTCTTTTAAATAATTTCTTCTTTGATTTACTGTATTTCCACTTGATCCACAAGTTTATCGTCTGCTCTGCAAAGAAGGTCACAGTTGCCACCAGAAGGCCAATCCCCACTGCTTGGTATGTTGTAATTAGGTCAGAATTACGCAATTGCCTATCTTTGTTTCCTAGGTCCAACGGACAGATCTCTGACTGAGGGAGATCCGATTGTATGAGATGATCTACTATTCCAGCTTCAACAAGTGATGTGAGCCTGCCAATAAAAATGGTATATTGCTTTGGTTTAGAGTTGGAAGAGATTCATTCTGCATTAGCAAATTTTAAATTAGCCCTAATAAATGTCTCAAAATCTAATAAATTAGCATGCTTGAGAGCAAGAGAAGTTAAATATAAGTAATATATTCTCAAACTATGGTAAAAATTGGGTTTTTTGTTCAATCTGAATAAAGCCAATTGCAATGAAAGTAACTTAAAAAGCTAAGACATGAGAAACAACTTCAATCCCAACAATTCTTCACCAATATAAGACCTTAATTAAGGTTTTGAAACACCCAGTACAGGAACTCATTTTCATTAGAAAATATGAATGTATCCATTTAACATGTTTGATATGATTCAAAAGATATCACAAATTGAATAAGGCACTGGCAGATTCTAAAATATCAAAATTTATTTCCTTGGATTTTTATATTTTGACTTTATTGTATTATTTTCCTATAAATAATAATAGAATTATAACTTTACATTATATTTTTTTATTTTACACTGCTAATGTTCCTACAAATGAAACATAGAATGGAGGAAAATCGCAAATTATACCAAGTACAGAACTTTAGTAATAGTAAAGTATAAAAAATAATATGGTTGATTACTTACAAAAACAACATTTTGAGACACAAGTTTTAGCTTAAATTATTATGGTTAATGGCATAAACTATAAAATAGGTGAATGGATATTTGAGTTACTAACTTTTTCAGTGGTATTAAAATGGATTGAGCAAATCAGTTGACTTAGTCACAGACCAAGAGATGGTCCTGAAATGTGAGACCTGTAACCATCACTGGCCTTTGAAATCAATGGAAAATTTCCAAAAATAAAAATAATTCCATTCTGTTTAATCGCTGTCTTGAGAAACTTAATGAAAAAACCTGAAAATTAAGACAGAAATAAAAATTAAATTACTTACATTGGATTGAACATTTCTGATAGAGTACTGTTGTTTGGGAAGGCAACAGCAAGGGGCAATGTCAGGAATGAATCAGGAGTGACGGCAAAAACATATCTGTGTGATTCTTCCACTCCTTCCTCAATCTGTTTCATGTAGGTCTTAAAAAGAAGTCTCTCCACAACCCTCTTCTCTCAGATGAACATAAGTCCTTCTGGAAAAAAATTAATTTCTCAGAAAGTTAAGAAATGAAACATTACAAATTACATGTATGCACTATTTTATAAAAATTGCTATATATTCATTTGAACATGTCTACAAAAAGTAATTGCCAAAAATATATAATATCATCAATTATCCAACTTCCAACATTATCCAGCAGTCCTGGCCAATCTGGTGAAAGTTGCAAATAATTCGGCATTCACCAGAGAATCACATCAACGGCAGTATCAGTCCGGCGATAGTGCACCATCTGGTGCCAAGACGTTTTGGAACAACTGCAATTAGTACAGTTATACCTAATACTGGTTTATCCATATTTTTTGTAATCCCCGTGAAACACTATGCCAAATCATACCCACACATACTGATTTGTACATAACTGAATCGTACATAATTCTCATTTATACATATCGCTTCTTCCATCCCAGGGGAGTTTTTCTCTCACCTATACATACACAATTTATGAATGATTTTAATGGCCTTATTCTTGCACATTTCTTCGTACGGAAATTCATTCGCTATTGTCTTTCATGCATTTTCTTTCTTTGAAATATTTGTGAGCCCATTATTCTTGAGGATTCCTCAGCAATCAATGTTATTCATGCATTTCAAATTTCTGTAACCTTTATTTGGTAATCAAAAATTCTTTTTCTTCAATCGGGGTTTGACTGAGTAGCTAAAATACTGACAAAGCAACGACTTGGTTACAAGGGCGAATAGCCTTCTCTGCTTACCACTTCTTCGGCAATATGGCAGAAATGTATTCTATATCACCACTACATTGTGTAGTTTATATCACCTGATACCCATGCAATCGTTCTGAAGCTTTAAATACAATGTTGTAAAAGAATGTTCAAAAATTAGCTGTGTAAAAATTTTGATATGATTATTCAGCATTTTTGAGAATCTGGTGACCCCATTCCCCCATTGCGCCGGATAATCGATGATCTACTGTATTAAAAATAAAAACAACATTATGTATTATACCCTCATGTTGTACAGACATCACCTAAGTATGGTCTGTGGGTCATATTCAGCCTGCACAGTGATTTCATCTGGTCTGACTTACCTCATCATTTTCTTTCAGCCATGCATATTTGTATAGGCACAGTAAACCCTCATTAACACGAACACATGGTTTACATGAACAAATATTTTCCCTGGCACTGAATGTATGGATTAATGTATGTGAGTTGGTTGGTTAACACAAAATTTGCTTAAGACGTACCTGGAACAAAATTTGAGAACCAAGAACTCAAGTAATTGGTTAACACGAACACTTGTGTTTAGTCAAACCTATTTTTCAGCCATATTACTTTATTTCTGGCATGTAGAGAGGTTGTTTGTGAGATAAGTTCAATATGAGGATGCCTTGGGATGCTATGATCGATGATTCTACAATTTTCTTCATTCCTGGCTCTAACTGTCTTCAGTCGTTTTTCATCTCTCACGAGTGCCTTAAACAAAGAAAGTTGTTACAAACGCAGATGCTTTCATTGTATTAACATAGGTATTTGCATTCCTTGAGGTAATTTTTTTATTTGAACAGATCACCAAAGGAAGAAAATTATTTTGCCTGATATCATCATTCACAATCAACAACGGTATGCCTTGATATGATAGCAATTCTGATGAGGATGCACAACTGATAAATGCTCAAATTCACAGGTGCTGAGAGCTTACTGCGCTTCTGCACCATTTACCATGCCTGCAAGAACATGGCTGTGCAGAGACAGAAGTGTTTTTCTCTCACTCCAAGAAGTGGAATTCAAAAATTCGGGTGAGCTATTGGGTGTCATCAAACAAAATTTATATTTAGTATTTGATCTTTGCTTTGCCAAAAAAAATCACAGACTTGGCAATTCCAACATTGTCCTCTGTTTCTTGCCACAAAAAATTATAAATTTAGCAAGGCGACTATGGCTCGACAATAGTATTGCTTCTTGATTGTGAAAGAAGTAAACGTCCACATCTCATCTTCCCCTGTTAGACAATAGTTTCATGTGTAAACATTCCACCATATAAATGAATGGCACAAGTTGCAAAAGAAGCCAAATTTCAATTACACTGGCAACAAAAATGAAAATACTACAGGTATTGGAATGGGGTATTAAAAAAAAGAATTATAGAAAAATATAAAATTCTAAAATTGACACTATCCACAATTGTAAAAATAAATAGACAATCAACCAAGTTGTATCTGCAGGGTCGACAACGAAAATAAAAAACCTATGTGATTTAGATTTAGTAAAAGTAAGTTAAGACACATGTATTTACATCATTTAACTTCAATGTGAACATTATAAAGTTGCAGATAATTGTGATCTATCATCTACATCAAATTTAATGTTACATTAATTTGAATATTACTCAAAATTGTGCATTTGTAGTGTTATTAACAATAAAGTATTTAACATGAACAGGTTATAGGTAGGTGTTGGGACATTGTATGTTTGCCTTTGTTTTGTTGACGGGTGGCGGCGTCCTGGCGGGCGCCGTGTGGTTGATGGTGAAGTGTGACAATGTTGCCTTTGGACGGTGTGCGGCAGTGGGGACCTGAACATGGTGAGGAGAGGACGCGTCTGCCCACTCGGGAGTAGAGATTAAACGGTGACGCTGGACGTGCCTGCCCGGCTCGGGTGTTTTGTAATAGAACGCAGATTCGGTGATTGTACCGCCCTCGGTAGAATAAAATACGATTTATACAGTCCACTAGTTTTTTAATTGAGCGATCGGAACATTTTGGTCCTTCGGGCCGGATCTGTGTCTCTAACAAACTACGACGAGTGGGAGCTAGCTACGAGCGGACCGACTACGCAGTAAGCATCGGAAATTTCGTCAACGCGGCGTGGTGAGGCGTCGGTGGATCCCTTGGCGTTCTACCCCCTCCACGAACGAGCTAACTGGAGAGGTCCCGTGATAGCGGCCGGCCTACATCGGTTACGGCGTGAGTAAGCTAAGCACACTAAGTCTGGTTCCTTTATTTGTCATTTTCTTTGTCTTCTTATTTTCAATATGGAAAAGGAAAGTAAGAAAAGAATCATTAACCAAAGGGACGTCGCTAAGGGCCAATTGACCCGCATTTCCACTTTTTTGGGAAAATTTGAGAGAGGCTCAGACCTAACTACAATAAGAACACGTCTACAAGCATTACCTGACATTCAACAGGAATTTAACTTTGCTGAAGATAGGGAAAATTTTGAAGCGCTATATTTTGAGCTTAAAACAAAGATGTTAATTCTGATAGAAGAAGGAACAGACAACAAATCTCCCACTAATCAAGGGTCAGATAATGGAGAAAATTTGTTGTCGAATCATTCTTTACCAGAAGGTAGGAAGGAAATACGGCTCCCAACTATTAACCTACCTACTTTTGCAGGAGACGTGACTCAATTTAGGCATTTTTACGATATGTTTACTAGCCTAATTGTCAACAATGAAGCCCTAGATGACATTCAACGTTTTCATTATTTGCTAAGTTCATTGACTGCAGAAGCACATAAATTGATAGAAAATTTACCTGTTGTTAGTAAAAATTTTGATGTAGCATGGGATCTGATTTGCCATCGTTACAATAATCCACGACTAATTGCAACTGCACATGTCAGACATTTATTGAATTTACCAACAGTGAATAAGCAATCTGCTGTTGATCTTAGAGCACTCTTAAATCAAACGTTAAGCAACATGAATGCAATTAAGGCATTAGATATTAAGGTGCCAGTGCACGAATTATTAATTTCTCAGTTGATTCTTGAAAGAATAGATTGTGTTACTAGGAAAGAATGGGAACTTCAGTCATCAGCTTCAGAACAATTTTTGACATTGGACGATTTACATGAATTCCTAGAAACAAGGTGCAAGGTTATGGAAGCTATGTTACCTAGTCAAAGCAAGGTTAATATTATTAGCCACAAACCTCCGGAAAGCAATGTTAAACATACTCGCCAACCACGGCAGTCATATGTTACAACAAAGAATCAATGCATGTTTTGCAAAGAGCCACACACTTTGTATAAATGCAACGCCTTTGCTCAAGCGAGTGTGCCACAGCGCATACAGTTTGTTAAGGCTAACAATTTATGCTACAACTGTCTTCAGAATCATTACATAAGACAGTGTCGTTCTCGTAATTGCCGCATCTGTGATAAGAAACACCACAGCCTCTTACATTTAGACAAATCTAGCAACCAAATCCAGCAGCACGAACAAAACCCAATCCAATGGCATCATCTAGCAACAATAATGAGCAACCCCATTCAGACATCGTCACTTATTGTTCATTAAAGTTTGGATCGCAGAAACAGATACTGCTTTCTACTGCTTTAGTTAAGATACGAGACGGTAGTGGTAAATTACGAACTTGTAGAGCTTTGTTGGACTCATGCTCCCAATCACATTTTATCACAGAAGCATGTGTACAACGATTGAAATTGAAAAGGGAACGCAATAGAACGTCAATCCAAGGTATTGGTGAAGTCACCTCCGAAACCAAACACAGCGTCTTCGCAGAGGTACAATCCAATATTCATGATTATAAGTGTCATGTTAATTGCTCTGTCCTACCAAGGATATCTGGAGATCTACCTGCAACACGTGTCAACTATCAAGATTGGAGCATTCCACAGGATATCCAGCTCGCAGATCCGACATTCAACAAACCTGGGAAAATTGACTTGTTGCTTGGATCCGAGATATTTTTTCATATTCTTCGACCAGGAAAATGGGTTAGAAGCAGCGATCATCCAGTCTTTCAGGACACTGATCTAGGGTGGATAGTATCAGGATGGTACCAAGTTTTAGGAACTCCTACAAGATCATCCCAGCTGGAGCTAACCAGGTCGTTTCTTCTCAGAAGTGATGACAGTTTACAACAACTACTTCAAAGGTTCTGGGAAGTTGAGGAAATCAACCAAACACCTCGGACCCAAGAAGAGAAGGAATGTGAAGAGCATTTCAAACGATTCACCACAAGAGACTCTTCAGGACGATTTGTAGTACGTCTTCCTTTGCGTCAGGATCTCACACAGCTTGGCGATTCCTACCACATGGCAACAACAAGATTTCATCAACTGGAGAGAAGATTTGAGAGGCAGCTCCAATTGCGAAAGGAGTACACAAATTTTATGGACGAGTATGAAGCTCTGGGCCATATGCAGCCGATTGACGCCTCAACCAACCCTGCTACAGTCAGTTATCATATACCGCATCATCCGATCTTTAAAGAGTCTAGCAGCACGACGAAAATTAGAGTGGTTTTTGACGCCTCAGCAGGGTCAACAAATGGAACATCTTTAAATGATTTGCTAATGGTTGGACCTACAATCCAACCAGATTTGTGTTCAATCATCTTACGCTTTCGCACACACCAGGTGTGCTTTACAGCCGACATTGCAAAAATGTATCGGCAAATTAATGTACATCTTCAGGACTGCAATCTTCAGAGAATTTTGTGGAGAAAGGAGCCTACCACTCCCATTAGAGTGTACCAGCTGAATACCGTAACTTACGGAACCGCCAGCGCACCCTTTCTGGCAACCAGATGCCTTCAACAACTCGCTGTTGAAGAAGCCAAGTCTTTTCCCAAGGCTGCAGAAGTCTTATCACGTGACTTCTACGTGGATGATTGTATGTCTGGCACACTAACCATTGAGGAAGCTCTATTTGTGCAGAAAGAGCTTATGCAACTTTTGCAAGAGGGCGGATTTCTATTACGCAAGTGGTGTTCCAACCACCCAGCCCTACTGAGAAGCTCAGAGAAACGCAACTTCCATTGCAACTGGACAATGATCATATTAAAACACTGGGTCTGTTGTGGCACCCTGCTGCAGATCAATTTCAGATTGCAAATGGACTCAAGACTACATTGTGGAACTCGAAAAAGAACACCTTTACCAAGAGAAGGGTTCTCTCCACCATAGCATCCATTTTTGACCCTTTAGGGTTAATCAGCCCTATTGTCATTCGATGTAAAATCATTCTCCAGCAGTTATGGCAAGAAAACTTCAACTGGGACGATGATTTATCACCAGAATTACTGGAGTGCTGGCAACCTTTGTATGACCAGATTCCAGTAGTTGACAACATTCGGATTGACAGGTTAGTTCTGGTGAAAGGCACACCAGCTGACATCCAAATCCACGGGTTTTTGGATGCATCTGAACGTGCATATGGAGCTTGCATTTACGTACGATCAACCAATCAGAATGGAGAGACCATTGTCAAGCTCTTATGCTCAAAATCAAGAGTTGCCCCATTAAAGAAGATTTCTCTTCCTCGCCTAGAATTATGCGGCGCACTTTTACTTGCGCGATTGTTTAGTAAGATCATTAAGGGTTTCACCATGAAGATCAGTCACAGCTCACTGTGAACGGACTCGACGATAGTTTTGGCATGGCTTTCCGCAGCACCAACAAGATGGAAGACGTTCATAGCGAACAGAATCTCCGAAATTCAAGATATCACTTCAACAGCTGAGTGGAAACACGTCGCATCTCAGGACAACCCAGCTGATCTAATATCAAGAGGAATCAATCCAAATGATTTAATTCACAACTCATTATGGTGGAACGGACAAGCATGGCTCCTGGATCCATCAATTTCATGGCCTACCGCAGGCATTCTTCGGGCATCACACGACATGCCAGAACAACGTAAGACTGTGACCAGCTTGGCCACGACAATTTGTTCTCTAAACTAACAAAGCTACAAAGAGTTGTATCATATTGTCTTCGTTATGTATCCAACTGCAAGTTACCCCCTGAGGATCGGAAAATTGGTCCGCTTTCTAAAGAGGAATTGCAAACGGCATTACATACCTGTGTTAAGATTGCTCAAAGTACAGCATATTCATCAGAGATCCAGTTGCTCAAGAATTCTCGGCCTCTTGACAACAAGAGCAAGTTAAAGAATTTAAACCCTTTCTTATGCAATAATCAATTACTCCGAGTCGGAGGGCGCCTGCAGCATGCTGAACTTGCTTATGATAAAAAACATCAGATAATATTGCCTCCATCCCATCATCTAACAAAACTGATCGTTGAAAGCGAGCACCTACGTATGCTCCATGCCAGCGGTCAGTTACTATTATCAACCTTAAGACAAATTTTTTGGATTATGAATGGTAAGGCAACTATTAGACGAATTTTGTACCATTGCTTAATATGTCACAAGTTGAAAGCTGAATCAACTCGTCAACTCATGGGTCAATTGCCCAGCCCAAGGGTGAAACCCGCTAGACCATTTCTTAATTGTGGAATTGACTACGCTGGACCCTTGTATGTGAAATTTGGAACTTGCAGAAGTAAAGTGAAGAGTAAATGCTATATCGCCATATTTGTATGTTTGTCCACTAGAGCCATTCATCTCAAAGTCGTCAGTGACATGTCCACACAAGCATTTTTGGCAGCCTTGAAAGGGTTTGTGTCACGTCGAGGTCGATGCAATAATGTTTACAGCGACAATGGAGCGAATTTTGTTGGAGCCGAAAGAGAACTTCGAGAATTAAAGGCACTTTTCCAAGCAGAAGACCACCAATTAAGGGTGAACACATATGCTCAACAAGAGGGCATTACATGGCATTTCATTCCACCCCGAGCACCACATTTCGGTGGCATATGGGAAGCTGGAGTGAAATCCTTTAAATACCATCTACGGCGAGTCATGGGAAAAGCATGTTTAACCTTCGAGGAGTTGACCACGTTAACAACTCAGATTGAAGCTTGTCTCAATTCAAGGCCCTTGATTCCTCTCTCAAATGATCCCAATGACCCCGCTGTTCTTACTCCTGGTCATTTTCTGATTGGCTCGGCTATCACTAGTTTTCCTGAACCAGACTTAATCGATATCAAGCTTAGCTTACTTTCCAGATGGCAGTTCCTACAGCGGCAGCTCCAGCAATTTTGGTGCAAATGGTCGACTGACTATCTCAGTCACTTACAGCAGAGGGCCAAGTGGACATCAACCTGTGCAAATGTGCAACCTGGAACCCTTTGCATCCTGAAGGAAGACAACTTACCTCCACTCTGTTGGAAGCTGGCAGTGATTCAAGAAATCCATCCAGGCGCAGACGGATTAGTGCGAGTAGCAACTATCCGTACCCCCTCTGGAACCTTTAAGCGACCCATTACAAGGCTTTGCCCTTTCCCAACTGCACCTGAATTATAATTTATTGACATTTAAATTGTTATGTAAGAAAAGGAGATTGTAATTCCTTTTCAGCGGCCGGCATGTTGGGACATTGTATGTTTGCCTTTGTTTTGTTTACGGGTGGCGGCGTCCTGGCGGGCGCCGTGTGGTGGAGCATGTCGGCACATTGTATGTTTGCCTTTGTTTTGTTGACGGGTGGCGGCGTCCTGGCGGGCGCCGTGTGGTTGATGGTGAAGTGTGACAATGTTGCCTTTGGACGGTGTGCGGCAGTGGGGACCTGAACACGGTGAGGAGAGGACGCGTCTGCCCACTCGGGAGTAGAGATTAAACGGTGACGCTGGACGTGCCTGCCCGGCTCGGGTGTTTTGTAATAGAATGCAGATTCGGTGATTGTACCGCCCTCGGTAGAATAAAATACGATTTATACAGTCCACTAGTTTTTTAATTGAGCGATCGGAACAGTAGGTACATATATTTAAGCAGAAATTTGTAATATTTTTTTCAGTTTTTCATATATAATTCGGTTATCACGAACTCGGTTAAACCAAACACATGATTTGATTCTCCCTTGGAGTTTGTGTTAACAAGAGTTTACTGCATTTGCTAGCAGGAGGTGTCACTAGGTATCATTTATGGATTCTAAATGATATTTTTCAAGTACATGGATCCAATATACCATATATACTCATGTATAAATTGATCTCGTGAATAGGTTGACCCCTGTCTTTTTCATCAAGTGTTTTGTTTTTTCGTATATCTCGTGCATAAGTCGGCTCCAGATTTTCAGGTGTGGTAGAATGAAATGAAATTAAATTTGAATGCTTAGGTTGGTTACATTTAAATCTGGGCCCAGAGGAAGGTGACCGGGTGCTGACTAGGTGGAGTCATTGGGTTCGTTAGGAAACTAATGGGAGGGGAGGGTGGGGGCATATGGAGTGGATATCAAAGAGGGATGAGTGGGAAGGGTACAAAAAGTCATTAATAACATTGTGGCCACTTTTAACAGCAGAAACAATTTCTATAATTCCCAATGCATTAGGCCTGTGGCCCTTATTTTCACAATGTAAAATTTTTGAGTCAAAATCAGAAAAATGTCCATGATCAAGGAGGTGTTGAGTGAGTTGAGAAGCAGTCCTATTGTCGTCGATGTAGCACTGCCGATGTTCTTTATCCCTGTTTTTAAATTCCCTTCCAGTCTGACCGATATATATATATATATATATATATATATATATATATATATTAACTAAAGGAAAAGAAAAGGTAGTGATGAGGGTGGCAACAAGGTGTTGAGGGAAGCCCAGCGGACACTCACCAAGTTGAGGACCAAGCTGGCAGGCTGCTGGGGGCGTCGAAGAGACACGTAAAACATATATATATATATATATATATATATATATATATATATATATATATATAGTTTGGCAGTCACCACATTCCTTTTTGTAAACACCACATTTATCACTTGGAGTCACATGGCCTTTATTGTTACACAACATATGGCTAAAGTTCACTTTACTAAAGAAAGCTATCCTGTGGGTATCACTAGGGAATAACTTATTCAATCAGTGGAATAAGGGTCCAAGAAAGGTCAAAAAGCAACATTTTTTGGGGGTGGGTATATTGGGAAGCTGTAGTGGGAAAATCTTGTTGAGAGTGATGTTCTTTTGTTTTTCTGGAGAATGTGTTCTATTAATTTTTCTGGAAATCCATTAATTAAGACTATTGTTTTTATGGTTTGTAATTCAGCAATAAAGACATTCTCTCTTAAAGGTAGTTTAATAAGTCTATGTACTGATGAATGGAACATGACTTGCTTATGAAAGATTGGATGGTTGGATGAGGTATGAATAATGTTGTCCATGTATGTAGATTTTCTAAATACAGCAAAATGGTGACTTGTTTTCAAGGGTAATGGTTAAATCAAGGAAGTTGAGGTGGGAATTTACTTGTAACTCATGCATGAATGTGATCAAAGGATGCAAGGTATTAAGAATGGAAAGAAAACAAGCAAGCTGTCTATCAGTACCTTTCCATAAACAAAGAACACCATCTACATATTGGTACCAATAAATAACACTGTCTAATACTTTCTGTACCCTTTCCACTCACCCTCCTTATATCCACTCCATTTCCCACCCCCCACCTCCCATTACCTATAGTTTCCTAGCGAACCCCTTTGTATTTACTTGCCTTTGCAAGAAATTTATAACAAGAGAAATTAATTTATTGAGAGGAATATGATCAATATGAAAGTATAATTTTAACAGAGAATTTGCGATTTAATTTTTTAGAAAGATCATTCCAGCTGTCATCATGAAGTAATGTATTATTAGTTAGATTTAACAAATAATTGTAGCTATTAACAATATTTTCAAAAGAGAGGGAAATTAAAATCTCACCTGAAATAGGATTGAGAGTTGAACCCTGTTTCACTAGAGTGCCATAAACAAACCAAACACAAGATGATCGAGGGAAAACTCCTTTGCATAATTTTATGTGTATGATTATGATGACATACATAACAGGGCCAACAATTGAAAGAGACAATCAAATGAGAATCCAAACCTGAAAATCAAATTAATAAAATGAGAGAATAATTCCATATTCTATAAAAATTTTAATTAATCCTATCCTTATTCCACTGACTGCTGTATAAAACAATAAATGAGTACCTATGCTACCCATTTACAAAACCACGAAATTGGCCATTTGAGTGATTCCTAAAAAATGTAAAAGTAATACGATAAATTCTAGATTACCACTCCATTGTTTGAAAAATAATCACATACTTCTCATTATTATAATTAAGATACATTGTTTTGAAAAATAAGAGAATAAACCAAAATTATTTTAAACTACCCAAACATGCACAATGCAGAATGTTACATTATCCCATAAGGAAAATTCCCAAATAATTTCCAACATTCAAATATATTTTATTGAAATTCCACATATGTACTTACAATATAGTATGATGTATAGTTGTATGTATATCATCAGAATTCTAGGTTAATCTATCAATTGTTAACAATAGTCATCAGTAGGTGGTGTGGTGGTGGCAGCTAAAAATAAAATATCTCTTAAACAATGCAACAACAATTTCATTATATGGGAAAATGTTACAAATAAAGGTTGTAGAAAATTAAATTTTCTACTACTTTTATTCCAATACATTTTTACATTTATCAAATATTGAAGCAAATATTTCAAAATAACGGATAAGTGACAAGAGTAAACACTCACTTCTGGTTGACCGATGTTTACTAAAAACTAATCAGTTCTTGTGACTTTTATAAAAATGTTAAATATAAAATTTCATGTTGACCTGATTAATAATTTCTGAGTTAGAGCACCCACACATACACAGACATTGAGAAAATGGTCAAAACGTGTTCAGGGGACCTCAAAATGTGTATTTCTGTTGAAATCTCAAAGTCGATTTTTTTCATGAAAACAATACTTTCCCCTATACTACGTATGGAGAAAGTAAAAAATATAAGAATGTTCATTGGTTATCATAGATAACGCAGATAAAGTACTCTTCCTAAAACACCGCTTTAGCATAACTTTTCTCTGCTTTCTTGAAAATTTATTACGAATCTATGAGATACCTTGGAGCACTATCACTTACTCATAAAAGAGTAATTCTCAAAGTTTTTACATACCAAGAGTATATAAATTTAGAAGTAACTGGTCACAATGAACTCATTACAGATAAATTAATTTTTGAAGATACGGAATATTTAGGCAACCCCACTCTGCTGCAATATACCGTAAATACCTGCGTATAAAGCACACTTTTTTTTCGAAATGTTTTAGCTAAAAATTATGATGCGTGTTATGCGAGGGTACATAATCTTCCTATTTTCATTTGACCCCATATTTCCACAATTTCGGCTCATTAATTACTGCCCGGGTATCCTCATAATTTTATTGGTGATTTTTACGAAAAGTAAGATAGATAATAGTTAAAATTTATTAACTAATTCTATAAACATACCTTAATTAGATATGAAAAGAATGAATTTAGTATTTATTCATTTTAAAAAAGAAATTCTTCGTCACTGGATCATTCTTCTTCGATGTTGTTATCGGAATCGTCATCTTACGCATGACGTCACCCTACACCTGCGCCCGGCCTGGTGGTGAAGTACTGGTACTACTTACGATTAGAAACAATGGCAGCTGATGCCTTTGAGTACGCTGGGAGTTGATTCTTCATGTAGAACTAAATCAAGTTATCGTTCCCTACTTTCCTCTCAGCATTCATACATGGTTTATTCTTGATTCTTAGAGTCTGTAGTTAATTATGGTTATTTGCTATCGTTTTTACATGCTCCAGAGTATTCTAATAAGGTTAAAACTGAAGGTTGGGCAAACCCGTCCACCTCAGGCATGACTAAAACGTATGTAAAAAACTTTGACATAGGTTTATCATCATTCCTTCAATTTATTAGCTCAAACAATGTCATATGCCATACTATGAAATTGATATAATTGGATTATTGTGTCCTAATCCTAATATCATCTTGTGAGTAAACAGAGTATGTAATGATTGAGTTAGCTGACGTTCTTTTGGAACGTTATTTGAAAATTTCATTTCGCACTTTTGTTATGTTACCAATACATAACACCAATATTTTGATCATTGCTTTACACCACGTAACACCATCTACTTTATCCTGGAACGGTAACGCTAAAAGAAATCTGTTCGTGCTATACGTGGGTACATAGAAAAATCATTACGAGGCTGAAAACCTTCCTGCACATTATACGAGTGTGCACATTATATGCGGGTATTTACGGTAAATAATAAAATAGTAGAGTATAAATTTGGGTAATCTAAATAATAATACAGTAGACTCTCAAACATTGTAGTGATTGCAGTGTAAGGATACTGTTCGGTAGCAGAAGGTTCGCAATTAAATAAAAACACAAAATCTTAAAGTGGACTGTATTAATACAAAGAAAATAAAGAACAAAACATAGATTGATTCAAATCTCTGGATTTCTGTGGTCAACCAACTCCTAAAATAACTGACGGGAATATAAGTCCGTAAAAGGCACACACAATGGGGCCATAGGTAAAGTTTAAAAACACTTTGTCTTGACTGCTGAGAGCTCGGATGCCCTCCTCGTTGTTCCGTCTCACCGGTCACTCTGGTCTCATCTCTCCTTCCCCCTTCTCCTCTGCCACATCACATCACATGACCCATGGACGGGTCCAAATCAAACCACAGGGGAAGAAGTTAGTTACCCACAGCAATTCAAATCTCAACATACTGCCCGCCAAAAGGGAATTAAATTCTCTTTTAAACACTACACAACAAATATAAACATAAATCAAATAACACATTAAATCCTCAGTCCTTATCTAAAGGAAGAGGACAAAGTTTGGTAATGGATCTTTTGAATGTTCCATGAGGGGTGCGGATAGTGACAACGCGTACTAGTCCATCTGCACCAGGATGAATCTCTTCAATGACTCCCACCTTCCAGCACATTGGTGATGAGTTATCCTCCCTTAATATCACCAATGTCCCTGGCTGCACGTTTCTACTCTTCCGTGGACCACTTGGCTCTTTGCTGTAGGTGAGTCAGATAATCGTTAGACCATGACTTCCAGAAGTGTTGAAGTTTCTGCTGAAGTTGCTGCCATCTGGAGAGAACACTAATTCGAGTATTACTTAGGTCTGGTTCTGGTAAGGAAGTGATTGGTTGGCCAATAAGAAAATGACCTGGAGTCAATGGTGATGGGCCATTTGGGTCATTGGAAATAGGCACTAAAGGTCTTGAATTAAGGCAAGCTTCAATTTGTATTACAAGGGTACTTAATTCTTCGAAAGTTAGGCAGGTGAGTCCCATGACTCTTCTCAAGTGATATTTAAATGATTTCACCCCAGCCTCCCAAATTCCACCAAAGTGAGGAGCTCGGGGTGGAATGAAGTGCCACTGGATTCCTTCACCACTTATGTAATTTACAACTGTATCTTCCCTGTGCATTGATTTGATGCTATCATCTAACTGGCGAAGCTCCTTGTTTGTGCCTATGAATGTAGTTCCGTTGTCACTGTAGATGTGCGCACACTTGCCTCTTCGGGATATAAACCTCTTGAGTGCAGCCAAAAAGGAGTGGCTAGTCATATCGCTGACCACTTCTAGGTGCATGGCTCTTGTAGTTAAGCATACAAATACGGCTGCATAACACTTAATTTTTGTTTTTGTTCATCGGGAACCTGACTTGATGTAAAACAGTCCCGCATAATCAATTCCTGTATTGCAAAATGGTCTGGTCGGCTCTACTCGATAATTTGGTAGTTGTCCCATCAACTGTTTCGCCGATTCTGCCCTTATGTTTTATGATGTTCCTACCATTTACAATCCAATAGTTTTGTCGCAGTGATGCATGCAGCAACTGACATCCTGCGTGTAACAGGTGTTTGTGCTCTTCTTCGATGGCCATGAAGGCATAAGCTACGATGACTGAACCAAGGGTTTATGGGAAAAAGGCAGATTGGTTCCTAACTAACATAACATTATTTTGACAACAATAAATTATGTGAAGGTGAACTAATCTTTAAAGCTGATGTTGATAACAAAGTTGTTCATGAAGATGAATACAAAGAAGACAACAAGAGGAATACAAGATGATGACAAAGACATTGGTTGTTAGGGTTTTTATTCCTCTGGAGCAGTGCTCTGCAACCATTTAAATTTCACAGCACCCTTTTCTGTTCACTCAAACTTCATAGGACACCAAACCAAATTTTGCTAAACATTTTTATCACCTTTTATCTAAAAAATGGAAGAAAATAATCAATTGTCACACATCATTGAAGAAAATTATTGCTACAAACAAGATTTTTCAGATCATTTAAATGTTCATTCCAGATCACAAAATCATTCGATGTTAAATACAGGCATACCTCACTTTATGCGTCCCCGTTTTAAGCAGATTCATAATAATGCAAGGCAGGCCTGCACCTACCATATGTTAAAAAAATCAGGTTGGCCGATTATTGAGGCGGCCTAATCATATATGAATTAGAAATTCCATTTTTTACTGGCTTGTGGATGCTAGTAACACTGTCTATGGATTCACATTTAGGGTTAGGATGTGATATTATTACCAATATATACTCATCGATCTCTTGTATAGGTTGACCCCTGTCTTTTTCATAAAATTTTTGTTTATTCATAGATCTCGTGTATAAGTTGACTCCAGATTTTTAGGTGTTGTAGAATGAATTTTTTTGTATTCAATACGTGTTGGTCCATTAAGTTTCACGTTAAGTTCTCTTTATTCCAATATAACTATTTTTTGTCAAAGTAGCAGCGAAGCAGTCCGATGTCTCACACAGTGCCACTGCGTAACATCAAATTTTGTTACATTGCATACTCTATGTAATAGATCAAATGACTTGGGTTAGACTTTGTATTTCGTCCCAGCACTCATTCAGAAGCTATCTTTGTAAAGGAGAACAGGGAATAAAACTGATGTGGGACTGCGGAGGATAGATGATGCCGAAATTGACGATAAAGCTGTGGAAAGATGTACTAGTAAATCCATGTTTTGCACGTATTTGGAAGAAGAACAGACGAACCTACCCGACAGAGAGTGCAAATAGGTCATGAAGGAAAGGCAGATATAGTTGATCATTTCAACACAAAAAAACATAAGGCTGCTGTGGCTGCAAAAACTTCCAGTCAATCGTTAACATCATTTTTAGGCAAAAGAACTCTGGGCGACGAAGGAAGAGAGCTAGCTGCTAAAGAGGCTATTTTTGTTTATCATACTGTCAAACATAATCATAGTTTCCAGCCAATGGACTGTACTTCAGCTCTTTTAAAAACATTTCTAAACAAAAAATTTACCTGTGCTCAAACAAAATGTAGCTTTATTGCTGTGAATGTATTATCACAGCATGCAAAAAATGAAATACTGGAAGACCTAAAAAATACATAGTATTGCTGCTTAGCTGTAGATGCTTCTAACCACACTGATCTAAAGACTGTACTGATTATAGTGAGATATTTTATTCCGGATAAAGGCATTGCAACAGAAATATTAGAATTTTGCAGTCATCCTGGAGAAACCTCCAATCTTATTGTTAACCACATTTTAAAAGTTGCTCAAAAAATGACATTGTTGATAAAATAGTACGTATTTCAGCAGATAATACCAACACAAACTATGGCGGATTAAAAAGGAAAGGCAAAAACAATGTTTTTACAAAGATTCAAGAATAGTTAAACAGAAAATTAACAGGTGTAGGCTGTGCAGCACACATTATTCATAATAGCATACAAATTGAGGTTGATTCATTAACCATAGATGATCAGGTGATTCTGTGGATAGTTTTTCAGTATTTTCACCATTTCACAGTCAGAGAAGAAAATTTGAAATTTTTTTGTGATTTTGTGGAAATTGAGTATAAAACTGTTTTAGAGCATAGCAAAACATGATGGTTGTCACTGGAACCAGCTCTGAATCGTTTTATTGAACTTTACGATGGACTACAGAGTTATTTCTTGAGTCAGGATAAATGCCCAAATATTTTATATGAATTTTTTAACAACAGGAAATCTTTTGTATTTCTTCTATTTTTGAGAAGTCAGATAAAGATATTTTCTGATGCTATTCAGCAAATTAAATGTGAAGAGGCGACAGGTTTTGAGGTTAAGAAAGAAATAGATTTCCTCATCACAAAGCTTATAATGCGACGAAATGAAATGTTTCTACACAGTGATGTGAAAACAGAACTTAATAGCCTTCATAAACAAGGTGTGATGACTGAAGAATCATTCAAAAACTATGCCGCAAAATTTTATAATACTGCAATTCAGTGCATTCAGTTCATTCATTTTGTGTATTTGCAAAAATGGAATGGGTTTCAATGAAGAAATCCTTTTGTTGGGAAGATGTCACAGAATGTGCCAAGGAAATAAAGACTATCTTACCTAACCTCAGTATAAATGAAGAAAGTCTCTTTGATGACTATAGTAAAGTCAAAATGTATGCAATGGAGAATAAAATGACTGAACGGAATAATATTAATTGTAAGTCTGCAGACAGTTGGAAAGAAGTATTTGCTCATTTTCAGAAGGAACATATAACCTGTAATGAAATAATGTTACTTGTAGGTTTTTGTCTAACTCTACCAGGTTCAAATATCTCAGCAGAACATATTTTCTCTTTGATAAATTCATTATGGACTGATGAGAGAAACCCCCTTCAGCTGGACACAGTTAAATCAATTTTGATTATTAAAACCCGTTACAAGGACGTATCATGTTCAGAGTTCTTCGATGTTATATCCAAAGACCAAAAGCTTTTAGAAAAATTCAATCCTTCAAAAAGATATTATGTCAGAAGTGATGAAAGCGAGAAAACATTGATAGCAACAGGTCATCCATCAACCAGTTAGTCATAAGGAGAGAGGGAGAAGAAGTTGTATAAATTAGTGATTATAGAGTATGGACTGCGACGGATGAGGAAGGGATTAATAAAAAATGTAAGTGGGTGTCTGATTTTTTGCAGTATTCTTTGTACATTTTCCTTATGTGAGTTGTCTCGTTCTGTTTTAGAATAGTTATTTCATTATATGTATATTTACTTCATGCATGTACACTTCTTTGAAAAGTCTAACAAAAGTATTGCACTCGAAAACAATGCACCTAGCATATAGACAGACCTGCACGTCACAGCATCCCGGTTTTTTTAAAATCTGGGATCCCTAACTTAATGTTATCAAAAGTCATTCTTCAGGGCATACAAATTCTTTGAAATCTGTGTCCACTTTCCTAATTGCTGGTGCAACTTTTGTGACTAGCTCCTGCTCACTCTATAGAACGATTGAAACCTCTCCGGGCAGTTTAATTCTTTAAACACATTGTAAGCACCATGTTTTTGTAAGTTTGCATGCCAGAAAGGGAAAATCCTAAACTGTATCTTCTTTTGAACATTAATTAAATTCAACCATGCCAATGCGGCAGATACATCTTCATCGTCGGAGGAAGACATTGCAATTATTTAAAATCACGTTATGTCAGTCTGGTAGGTGCTGTGTTATACCACTGCTAGATCAGTGTCACGCCGCTGTCACATCACTGCCAGATCATGTGCTACGTTACTTCGGTGGGCGCTCAGCCTTAACCATGTTCCATGCATGGAAAACTCCATGGACTGCATCTTTAATGGTGAAAGTAGATTGGAAATCCTTTACTGTGCAATGGTGATTGATTAATTTTCTTAAAAACCCTTTCCTGTAACTGCACTTCATATTCTGCATAATTCCCTGGTCCATGGGTTGTATTAAAGCTGTGACATTTGCTGGCAGAAAAGTGGTGAGAATCTGGCGGCTTGGTACAGTTCATGAGAGTGAGTTCTGCAATTATCCAGCAAGAGGATTTTAGAATTTTCTGGTTTACCTCTTTTCTTTAATGCTGCTTCGCCTCAGGAACAAAATCATCATTAAACCATTTCTGGAAAATCTCTCTATCCATCTAAACATTTCTTTGGGTCATGAAAGTGACTGGTAGATGTTTAACTCCTTTAAAGGCTCTTGGGTGGTTATATTTATCAATAACAACTAATTTCAAGTTGTGTGTTCTTGCAGCATTTGCACAAGTAAGAACAGTGACGTCTTTGTTTTTTTTTAACCTGGAGGCACCAGTCTCGCCAGAGCCTGCTAAAGTGGACAAAGATAAACAACATCAGAAAGATGCGGACAGTGTTATAAATTTCTTCTGGAGTTAAATCATGTTCATAAATGAGAGACACAAACAACTGACAATGTGCAGTGTCACTATCAGCTGATTGAAGTTCACCTGATACATCCAGTTTTCGTATTCCTTGACAATGTTTAAAACAAGATAACCACCCATCAGAAAAAATACATTGTTCATTCAATTTCAATTGCTGATAAAAGTATATTGCCTTTTCAATTAGTTTTGGTCCTGTGATTGGGATGCTTTCAGAATGTTATACACTTTAAACAACTCATATAATACTACATCCAACTGGTTTAGCTTTGCCTTTCTTAAATTTTTTTTGGGTATTTTTATTTGTGTCTGAGCCAGCAAATAATTTTAGAAGTTGCTGTTTTCTTGCTTTAATGTCATATTGGATTTCTGTATATGTCCCATCTTTGTGCATAAGTTCTACAGCTTCCTAGTAGGCGGTTTTATCTAAGATAACTTATTACTTACTTTAAATTTTTGTAATTATATGGACAAATAACAAATGAAACATGTTGAAGTTTGTAGCTAAGCTGTTATGACGAGAGTTCCTGTGACTTGAAGTCAAGAAGTTGTACATAGTGTATAGGAAATAGTATCAGAAAAGGTTATATTTTTGTATTAAGTACATTCAATTTTTATTATGTCATTTGGGTATTATGTATTGAGTTGTACCTAAGCTGTTGTGACGAGAGTTCCTGTGACTTGAAGTTAAGTAGTAGTATATAGTGTATATGAAATAGTATCAAATAGGTTATATTTTTGTATTAAGTGAACCCAATTTTTTATGTAATTTGGGTATTATGCATTGGGTTGTGATGGGGACCTGCTGCCACCGGGACCTGCTCCCAATTGTAGCGTTTATGTGAATAATAATAATAACTACTGAATTGCCTTTATCAGCTTTGAGGTAAAAGCAATCTTTATCCTGTATGATTTTGATGATGTCCTGGTGTTTGGAGTAACTGCTCTTATTATATGTTTGTTTTTATCGATATTGGAGGAAATAAGATTCTTACATTCATTTCTTATGAAGTTCTTTGTTTTCTATCAGAGGTTTTATAGCAGACTCGATATCCGCGATCAGTTCAGTAATGGGAGGTTTTTTGAAAGGCAGAGGGAATTTCAAACCTTTATTTATAAGTTAATTTCTTCAGTGAAAAAGGTTTGAGAGGAAATGTTGTGTACTATTTGGGTTTTAATTATTATGAAAGTTGTTTTGTTTTATTATGTTTAGGTGGTGCACCAAGGTTGTGAAGTTTTTTCTTGAGTGATCTTGAGTTCAAATCATATTTGTGTTGAGTGACTTGAACTATTTTTTTGTATTGTTCATCCCATATGTAATTATCAGTTTTTGAAAGATTTATTGTGAGTTGTAGATGAAATCTGTATGCTTATATTGCAAGTGTGCTCCTTTTGATGTAAAGGTGTCTAAGTTCCAGATTGAGCCATTTTAATTTGGCTAGGTTGATTGCTTTACATGATTACTTTTATTTTATTTCGATTTTTAATCTTTATAATGCTGCAAACACTTCCCTAAATGTAAATAGTGGATCATGTAAAAGAAACCAGGCATGTAAAGTATGCCAGAATATATAAATAAAATCAAATACAGCAAATGTTATTTAATGACCAATTTAGACATTCCTGTGAAATATGCAAGTTTTCGACTGCTTGTTTATTCCAGATGACATTAATCCAGCAACATAGCTACTCCTAAGATATGGTGAATCATGACAATAACCGCATGTCCTGTTACTCGGAGGTCCCTGCCCTTTAATATCACAGCAAGGGACGTTTAAATTTGCAGACAGCCTTGATTATAAATGAAAGGGATAGGGGAAGTTTGTCACACAAAGATAAATAATGTAAATTAAAATTATATTTGCCTAATTATTTCCAGAGTATATTTTTAAATCTTCTCGTTCTTCTTTATTCTGTCATGTAAGCTAATCAACTTATTTTATCGTTGAGGTTCATCATTTGGAAAGAGAGGTTATATGTACTTGGCAATTTCGTCTTCTTTTGTTTTTGTCAAATCTTCGCTGGATGTAGGATCAAATTAAATGTACTGCAATAAAAATATATGAAAACAAGTGAGGGAAGAATTGACGAACAAATTATATAAGGCACTTTTTTCATCAACCGGTCTTTTCTGTGGAATTAAAAAAATTCAGATGCTTCATATTGCTGGTTGCCTAAATTTGTAGCAGCATATACTTTTTAATGATTTTTTCCGATCACTCCCCAGCAGCAAGTTCCAGATCCACTAAATTCGTACAACCTCTAATTTTAATACTAATAGCAGAATATGAGATATTAGTAGTTTTGAATAAAAAATTAAAAAAGATTTTATTTTGAAGTTAGATTAGTTATGAAGTTGTTTATATATTACTTAGTTGTGTCATTTTTATGCTAAATTCATAATATTGACTAAAACACATTTTTCATTATTTTAAGGTGATTTCAAATAAGAAAACTAAAATTACAGATTCGGCTCCTGGGGAAATATCACCAACATTTGGAAGGCAGCGAATGTGTTGAGTTGAAGCATTGAATTGTTGAATGGGAATTATTAGATGCAAAAGTGGAGGTAAATGAAATGAATAGGAATCTCACTTAAAATATAGAGCAATGGTAGAAACAATTTAAAAGCATTTTAAATTCCATCTTTTCACATATTAGGCCTTGCAGTAGCTACAGCTAGCTTTTTCTTGTGATAAAATTATCAAGTTTGTCTACATACAAAAGCAAACTGTCTGTGCACCACATTTAGTAGTTGTATTGTTATTCATTACAAGGTCCAAAAAAATTACTACACCATACATACATTAACTTTTGCTTTCTGTGCATGTAATTGTTAATTTTCTGTTAATTTCAACAATTCTTTTCATAATTGTTTAGATTTAAATAAAAATTTAAGAGAAATGCAAATTAAATTATATTCAAAATAGACTGAGGGGTTCCTGTAAAATGCCAAAATTAGGAGAGATGCAATTGCTAGGAATAAACTTATTAGTTGATTTACTAAAGCATTTATTGAAATTTAATTTAGAACAAGCCTTTAAAAAAGTGCATGGAGGGGTGAGGACAAAATTAGGCCTTGCATTTGATATTTTGTTATTATTCCATGTCAGGTAAAATTACTGTGAGTTTTGCTAATTATAAATGTATGGATGTAGTGATGAAATATGCAGAACAGAGATTAGCTGGCACACTAAAATATGAAATCTTTAAGTGCTCTGGCATTGGTATATATTGATGGTGTAACACTAATAGCAGATAGCAAGATGTCAGCATTCAAATGGACAAAGGGCTTAGAAATAACGGGAATGGAATTGAATATTAACGAGTTAAAGTTAGATGTACATTGAATAAAGTTGGGGAGATGGAAAGAATGTGCATAGAAGTATAGGAATGGAAATTTTAGTTGTAATTATGTAATAATATTTTAGCTCAATTTTTAATAAAGAAGACAGGCTGGTTCAAGAAATAATTAAGAGCCAAGAAAGAAATAATAGGGTATAAAGAACTTAAGATTTAGGCAAGAATTCTGGTTTACAAGTTACTTTTGGAGCCAATTATATTGGATAGGCATGAAAGCTGCCATGCATAAGACAGGAATGCAAGTTTAATAACCATTGTCTAGACAAGTATGCAAAGAAAAACTAGCAGGAAGAAGAAAAGAGCTAGATTACGAGAGAAGCATGTGCAATAGATACAATACGTTAGACAAGCTAAAGATAGAAATGTCTGCAGAGAATACTCACTGTGAGGTAAAACTAGACTAATACATTGTTTCTTTTTATTATGCTTAGATTTTCTTGATTGTTAATAAAATATAATAATAATAATAGTTTATTGGTCCAAAGATCAAAGTACATTGATGTAGGACAAGTCAGGACAGTACATAGTAAAATTACAATTGGTATATTATTACGCAGGTAATGGGTCCATCAAATAGTCACTGAGGCTATAATATAGTTTATTTTGCAGGAAAATCCTTAACTTATGCTTGAAAGCTGAAATTTCTCTCGTGATTTTCAGTTCACGATGGAGGTGATTGTATAAATGCAATCCCATCACTTTAGGGCCAAGAGCAGTTGCTCGAGTACAAACATAGGGAACATTTAAATCACTATGCTGCCTAGTATTATAGCTGTGAATAATCGAATTTTTCTCATATTCATTTAAATTCATCCTAGTATGTATCAGAACTATCATAATGTATATGCATGGTACTGGTAAAATATTTAATTTTTTGAAAATAGGTCGGCATGGAGCATCATAAGATGCACAGGCAATCAGCCTAGAAACTCTTTTTTGCATCCTAAATATGGAGATAGCATGCGGGGAGGAGCCCCAAAAAAGTATACTATATACTATATGTGAGTAAAACTCGCCATAATATAGAGTTAAAAGAACATCATCAGACACAGTGGATCTAATAGACCTTATAAGGAAACAGATAGAACTAAGCTTACTAGCTAGATTACGAATATGGGCTTCCCACAAAATATGAGAATCAATACAGACTCCCAAGAAATTTGTTCTTTCCACCTGAGGAATAGCTTTCTCATTAATATCAACAGAAAGAATTTTATGAGGTTTATTTGCATACGAGAAATATATCAGCTGTGATTTGTCGACATTGAGGGTTAGAAAATTATTTTTACACCAATTATTTAAAAGCTGAGCAACCAACTTACTATTATTTAACAAACCATCAAAACAAGATGAGGAAAGAATTAAATTTGTATCATCAGCATAAAGTATGGGGTTAATACCGTTAGCAAGAGGGATACAGTTTGGAAGGTCATTAACATATAACAAAAAAAATACAGGGCCTAACACAGAACCCTGAGGAACACCATGAGTTATAACCATTCCTGGAGAGGTATATTTTTTACCATTATTTGAGATTACCACATGCTGACATCTATTGCATAAGTAGGACTCAATCCACTTATTGGATAAACCTCGTATGCCAAACCTATGCAGCTTTTTCAATAGGAACTGATGATCCATTCTATCAAATGCTTTCGAGAAGTCGAAAATCATTCCCATAACTTTCATCTTGTTATCAAGTGCAGTCAGTATATGATCGATTATTTGGTAGATAGCAGTAGAAGTAGATCTGTTTTGCCTAAAACCATGCTAAAATGTAGACAGAATTCTAGATGATTCTAAGTAGGAGAGTAACCTTCTGTAAAAAACCTTTTCAAATATTTTTCCAAATTGATTGATAATGGATATAGGCCGATAGGAATTGAAATCATGCATACTTCCTTTTTTCTTAAATAGAGGAATAACCTTAGATGCATTAAGCGGTTCTGGAAAGATACCTTGTTGCAAAGATTCATTAATTAGAAACAAAAGAGGAAACTTAACAAAGTTAAACGAAAGACGAATAATAAAGTTAGATATTTCATCAATACCAGAACTAAACTTGGAGGCTAGATTCTGAACAATGTTTTTGAGTTCCATTTCATAACAGGGAGAGAGAAAGAAAGATTTTGAAGAGTTGGGAATATTTAGATAATCAGCAGAATCTATGGGAGTAGTGGGTACTGGTAAATGGGTAAAATGATTGTTAAAACTGGATGCTAAAAGTGATAAATCAGTAATAAATTCACCCGAGTGATCCATCAGTTTCAGTGGTGAATTGGAGTATCTATGATTTTTTGAGCTATTTATAATTTTCCAGGTTTCCTTAGTTTTGTTATCAGCATTTAGAATTCTTCTATTATTATGAGTACGTTTAGCAGCTTTGATAAAGTTACAATATTGTCTCTTCATGGATTTATATTGAGTTAGTGCTGCAGTATCATTGCTTAACTTACAATAGAGGGAGAAGTCCTTCAAATATGTAGAGAGTTGACGAATTTCATTATTAATCCAGTTCTTTTTGGTATGACTTGGAATTACTCTTCTATTGGTAAGGGGGAAAGAAACATTAAAGTAGAATAAAAATTTTTCATAAAAAAGACTGAAACTATCATTAAATTTGTTTATATTATAAACATCACTCCAATTTTCAGCTTCAAGTAAATTAAAAAACGTACAATATTAAGTTCAGAGAAGGAGCGACTGTGGCGAAAAACAGCTGATGAAGATTTCATAATGGAAAAATTAGAAATGACAGGGAAGTGATCAGAAAAATCAGACTTTATCATACGAGAATTCACAAAAGTAGAGTCATAGTTAGAAATTATACTATCCAATAGAGTCTAAGAATGATTAGTGATACGAGTGGGATCATAATTAAAAGTTGTTAAATTAAAAGAACCTAGAAGCTGAAGAAAATCGCTTCTGTCATTGCTATCTGTTAACAAATCAATATTAAAATCACCTGTAATAATTATAAATTGGTTATTACCACAATTAAATATTAGATCTAAGACAATACCCAGTTTCTGCAAGAATGTCTGAAAACTACCGAGGGGTGACCGATACAGTGAAAGTATAAAAAAAGAATACCTATCTATAACCAAGTTAATAAATACACATTCAAATACACGCTCTTCAATCAGATGATTGTAAGATAAATTTATGGCATCAGCAACAAGATGCTCTTTTGCAAGTATCAAGACACCACCATTTTTAAAATTAGCTCTACAGAATGCATCAACAACATTATAACCGGAGACAATGAAACAATTTAACTCCTCATTTGTGAGCCAATGCTCACACATACAGATCACATCAGGTTTCTCAGAGTCAATTGATATATCAAATTCAAGAAGCTTATTTCTAATGCACTGAGCATTAACATGTAACACAGTAAAAGCCTGTTGTTGCAAGTTATTACTTCATATAGCAGGATCATCAAGTTCAATTTGTTGCCCATTCAGTGTCCCTTGGGCTTTGCTAGTCCGTTTTTTGACCTAGTAATAATTTTGTTATCTGCACTGCACTCACTTGTAGCAGCCCCAAGACTTGTGAGAGAACTATCATTTACAGCGTCAATAATAGGAGTTGACGCATCAGCTGGAGCAGAAGCAACAGCAGAAGTGACACTATTTTCCGTTTTACCAAGCTTAAAATTACGAAAATTAAATCACCTGATGCAAACACCGCTAGGCCAGGTATCACTTTTATTAAGAACTTCCAGAAGACTATAGTCTGCACCGATTTTAAAAGTCGAACTATTAATGCCAGTCGACAACTTAACACAAGAGAAATTGCGATCAGCGAATTTACCTTTTAGGTAAATTCGCTGATCGCAATTTCTCTTGTATATATATATTTTAGTATATAAAAAGCCAAAAAAGATATTACTAAATTTGATTAAAATATTAGATGAAAACAGTACAGAGTCCAAAAACCTACAATGGGAGTTAGAGATTTTTTGATTTTATCAATATCTGTGACAATGCATATACCTAGGGTTACCAGATAACAGAGGTTAAATAGTTGGATAGCGTTTTGAAACTTTATAAGAGTGCCCGGATAAACAGTTGCAACCTAAGCAGTTTTATTAGGTCACCTTTGCTCTAGCCTATTAAAGGTAGCATCTGATGAAAGACATGGTTTCATACCTACCACCACCACCACCGACCCTCCATACAAGTCCTGGAGTCTGGCCGCTGGGATGTGAATAAGCAACCCCTTCAGTGCTCACCCTCTCCCTCTCCATCCAATCCCTCCAAAATCACATCATCATTAAAATCCACCGCCCCTATTACCACCTCCACCAACTCCTCCCACTCATCTCCCCCAAAATTATCACCCCCCGAATATACCCTGTGAACCCTCTCAAATCGTATTCCCCAATTGAAATCCCCCCTCCCAAAAAACTCTTCCACATCATTCTCCATACCCCCTCACCACCCTCTTCAATCTTGCCAACCTCACCAGCCTGGCCAGCCTCGGCAACCTCTCCCCCCCTCGATCCCCTCCTCCCCCTCACCCCCTTCCTGCACCTCACCCACTTCCTCAACCTCCTCTCCCTCACCTCCTTCCTCCCCCTCACCCCCTTCCTCCCCTCACCCCTTCCTCCCCCTCACCCCCTTCCTCCCCCTCACCCCTTCCTCTCCCTCATCCCTCTCACCCTCCCAGCATTTACCTCCTCTCCCACCTCCTTTTTCTCTGCCTCCTCCTCCCCAACACTTGCCCTCTCCTCCGCCTCAAATAAATGCCAGAATAAATCAATTAAGGAATGAATAGCTAAATATTAACTGATATGTAGAATCTACAAATCATCATGAAAAATCAAAATACTTAAATTAAATACTAATAAACATAACTCTGCACAATTCTCATGCTCTATACCTACTGTTCAGCCAATAAAGATATATCAAACAACACCCACTTGATGTTCTTAAATGGTGCCAGGAAAATCAAGTGCTAACTGAAACAGCGCTATTCAGAACATGTACTTCCATAAGAAATGAAGTTATAAGATTCAATTCATCCTTGAGATTCTAGTAATGGAAATGAAAATAGGTAGTATTTTACAAATAATACACCAAAGTATTATTTGTTAACCATATTACATTATGTAGAATAGGTCATAAATTGCATTGCAATTATATTTTAAATTGAACAATAAAAGTTGAATATAAATGAAGAACAGAGTAGAAGAAGATACCTGCGTCTACTTATATATATATAGGGTGAGGCAATAGTCACTATAAAGCCACAATTTTATTAACAAAAAGAAAATTGGAACATAATAACATAAGCATCATGACTGAAGATACTGTTCAATTAAGAGAAGGCAACCAATAAGACAAATATATATATATAAAACAGCTTACGGAAAAGGAAAGGTAAAATGGATATATGGATGTCAACAAGGTGTTGGGATGAGGAAACCCAGTGAACACTCACCAATCAGACGACTTCAGGTTGGCGAGGCCCCGGGGATGTCGAAGCAACACACGTAAAAGAACACTAAAACACAGAAACATCACAAACGGAGAAGCTTTTGGAATTATTCCTTCATCAGCTACAGAGAGAGAACTGTGTCGCTTCGACATCCCCGGGGCCTCGCCAACCTGAAGTCGTCTGATTGGTGAGTGTTCACTGGGTTTCCTCATCCCAACACCTTGTTGACATCCATATATATATATAAATAAATAAATAAATATATATATATATATATATATATATATATATATATATATATATATATATATATATAAACTTAAGGAAAAGAAAAGGTATTGATGAGGGTGGCAACAAGGTGTTGAGGGAAGCCCAGCAGACACTTACCAAGTTGAGGACCACGCTGGCAGGCTGCTGGGGGCGTCGAAGAGACACGTAAAACACAAGAATGCAAAAAAAACACACGCAAGCTTATCGGTCCTATGCGGAGTAAAAATTGTTGAAAAAAGTATAAAGTTATTGTATTATAACATATTCCAGTAGCGGCTCGTGTATAGGCACTGTGGAACTGCAGCACCCCCTATTTCCACTTGATATTATCAATAACATTTAATATAATGAGTCCTTTTTTCTTTAATTCTTTCTTTATTTTTGTAGTACAATATATATTCCTTAAGCTTAATGTCAGTACTTCAGTAGCCATCCCCCAGTTTATGAAAAAGATACAAAAATCTTTGTATGGAACTGTGCGCTTCACAGTGCCAGCGACGTGGTGTTTGACTGTTGTGCACATGTGCACATAGGAGGGGGGGTGGGAAGGAAGGCGGGACTGCCAGGTAGAGAGAGCACTGTTGCTCTCGCAGTGCCGGCTCTGGCGTGATGGTGGAAGGGAGTTATTTTTACTCAGCGTGTGTTGTGCTTAAAAACAGTTTACCATATTCTTGAATGTGATAAAGTGTAGAAGAGTGTAGAATTAGATTATTATTCTGCTTCCAGCTATTCTATTTGAGTCATTTTTTTTCGGTTATTTTATTTAACAGAAAACTTTAACCATGGCCTTGCATCCCCAAGAAATAAGTTCTGTGACTGTAAGTGAACTTCAACAGCTTAAGTTTTCACAGCTATCTCTCCATGAGAAAATTACAGTTAAGAAAAGAAGTCGTTCAACACCTGATATTCTAATATCTCAGCCAGGCAAAAGCAACAACAAGAAATATATTCGTAGCTTTAATTCTGAATGGTACCAACGGAAAAGTTGGCTTTGCGGCTGTGAAGTAAAAAATGCAGTGTTTTGCTTCCCGTGTTTGCTGTTTGGAGGTGATCTACCGTGGACAAAAGATGGTTTTAGAAATATAAACAAAATGAAAGAAAAAACTGAAAAGCATGAGAAGTCAAAGAAGCACGTTGATAATGTTGTTTCACTGTCACTTTTAGGAACCGTAAGTATTAAGGAGAAACTTAGTGAGGCATATAGACTTTCAATCAATGAGCAAAATATAAAAGTTAAAAAGAACCGTGAAATTTTGTCCAAAATAATAGACTGCATTTACTTTTGTGGAAACTTTGAAACTCCCTTACGTGGACATGATGAAAAAGACAATTCAGTAAATCCAGGGGTATTTAGAGGATTAGTAAATTTTGCATCTAAATTAGATTCAGATTTGAAGAATCACTTAGAAACCAGTGCAGTCTTCAAAGGTGTTTCTAAGACCATTCAGAATGAGATACTTGACTGCCTGCTACAAATATACCATGAGGAGATAAGGATGGAAATTAGAAAAGCTTCCTTTGTAGCTGTCATGGCTGATGACACAACAGATGTTTCGGAACACACTCAAATGGTCCTTGTTCTACGGTACGTATTGAATGAAGAAATATTTGAGCGTTTTTGGGGATTCTTTATTCCAGAAAATCAAACTGCAGATGGCATATCAAAACGTATTTTAGAACAATTGGACATAATCCTTCAAGGAAATGGACAAAAACTGTTAGCTCAGACATTTGATGGTGCAAATGTCATGAAAGGCAAAAAAGCAGGAGTTCAAGCAAAAATAATAATAATTTTCTCTAACATTCTGGCTATTCCAACATTCTTCTCAAGATCACCACAACGTGTGTCCATTCTCAAGAAACATATGGACGTCAGCATTCCACGTCCATCCTCTACAAGGTGGAATTTCAACATACGGACCATAAACAGAGTTCATGAAAATTTGCAACCTTTAAAAAACTGCCTTACTGAAATTCAGTCAACATCAAATGCAGATCAAACCATTGCAGAAGCAACAGGAATTTTAAAATACCTGAATGATGATAATTTCAAGTTTTGGTTAGAGCTTTTTCATCAGATTATGCCTCATGTTGAAATAATTTACAACCAAATGCAATCTCGAGAAATTAGTGTGTTTAAAGTTAATGAATATATAACAAATTTCAAAACTGCTATTTTAGAATTGAGAAACTCAAAGTACTGTGAGAATCCTTCAAAGACACTCATGGCAGAAGCTAAGGAAGTGTGTGACTATATATGTGTTGATATAATGGACAGATATTCTTCCACTAAACACTTAGTAGCTGCTAAATTGTTCAACAAGAAATGCTTCACTAGATTTAAGAATAAACATCCCACAAAAGAGATAGTACTGACCACTGAGGCTTATCCCATGATTGACAAAGAAAAGCTTGAAACTGAACTAAAAGTATTCTATTGTAGGACTGATATTCATGAATATTGCAAATTAATTGAGCTGCTGAAATTTATCTTGGAAAATAATCTAGATGATGTTTTTAGTGAAATTACGAAACTGATAAAAATCCTCTTGACAATTCCCATGACTACATCAGAGGCAGAGCACTGCTTTTCAACATTGAAAAGAATAAAAACTTTTTTAAGAAGCACTATGAATTCGGAAAGACTAAATGCGCTTGCAGTACTTTCAATGGAGAAAAATTTCCTCAATTGTCATCCAGAGATCTAGGAGAAAATTATTGAACTTTTTGTGCAAATTAAAACAAGAAGAATGGATTTCATTTTTAAATGAATAGATCAAGCTTGAACTGTAACAATTTAAGTTAAAGTAAGTAAAAAATGTTTGGTTTTTTTTGTTAAGATTTTATCAAGTTCCTGAATAAATTTTCTTTTTATACATGTTTTTTTCCTTTTACACAATTTTAAAACAAAGGCTAAAAATTTTCTGGAGCAGCACCCCCACTAATTTTAGCTACGAGCCGCCACTGACATATTCTTACAAAAATTTCAATTTATAGAACAGAGATTATTATAGAAATCACTGCAGTATTTTGGAATATAATTTTTGTGGAGTAATTGCAATAAGCCTCCTTTTTTCCTCACTTATACTTGGTTTTTTATTGTAAGCTGATTCCAATTTCACGAGCTTATTCGGAGAATTTTTTTTCCTGCCTTGTGTTATACAAATTTCTTTAAATTCTTTTTGGCTGAAAGATGTTTTGTAAAAGAAATTTGATAGGTTTTGCTTTTCTACTTTTAAAATTCTTATGTCACCTATCTTTACAGTATCACCTTCTGTATTCTTGCAAAAATTATTTCCAAATGTCGTACTTAATTTCTTCAAATCAAAAAAATTGCTATGACACAGTTCAGTAACCTTATACGGTTCCCCTGTTTTCTTCACTTATCTTCTCAGGATTATAAATTGATCAGGAACATAAATTGGATCTGATCATAAGGACCTTCAGACTTCATTTTCAATAAAGGCGTTAAGCGAATCCCTTTCATCCCCGATAAATTTTAACACATTAAAATGTTACAACACAAAATCTGTCGTTATTGCAGAAAGAAATACGTCTTTTATTTCTCACTAACAGAGCACAACTGCGTGAAAAACACCTTTTTCCTGTATTTGACTACCTCGCTCAGGAGAGGGGGCTTCCTCGTCAGCCTGAATATGAAAAGAACAGTATGACTTAAAGTGCAGTCATGACATGAAGTTTCTCAAAAAATTTGCAATTTAATGTATTGAAAGAATATTCCTTGTGGCTTAGGCCAGTGAAACTAAAGCACTTACAGTACAACCTGAAAAAAGAGTAACACCTTTGCAGTCAGGAATAACGATGCCTAAATCTCTGTCATGACTAGATGACGAAGGTGCAAAGATAAATGTAGAATGCAATAAATATGGTGGTAAACCTTCTAAAATGAAACAAAGCCTATCAACTACAACAATGCATGTAAATGTTCAGTCAATAAGAAATTAAGTAAATGAGGTTAGTGTGCTTCTGTCAATTAAAAAGTATCCTGAGGTGATGTGCTTCTCTGAAACTTGGTTGAAAATAAATGTGAAAACAGGTGACAAGCATTGTGTAATAGGTGATTTTAATATTGATTTTTTAGATGAGAAAAATGTTAATTCTAGGGATTTTTTGCTATTCTTAAGTATGTTTGGTTGCAAATTTCTCATCAAGAAAACCACAAGGCCAAGTAGTAACAGTTGTATAGACAATGTTATTACAAATACTGCTCATGTAGTAATTTCCGAACTGTCAGACCATCATCCCATTATTTTTAACTGTATAAAGGAAATTTCGGAAGATAAAACCCCTATCAGGATGTGTAGGGATTTAAATATGAGTAACATAAATAAGTTTTGTAAGCACTTGAGTACGTTAAAATGGAATGAAATCCATGAGGATTGTGAGGATTCGGAATGTTACTTTGTTAACTTTTGGAATATTTTTATGGGTAACTTTGAACTCTTTTTTTCCCTTCATAAATAATAAAAAATATTAAACAGAAAGAAAAGGCTACCCTGGTACACAGACAATCTAATATTAAAGAAAGAAAACATCTTTAAAATTTTGAGGCAAATATCCGATCAAAACTGCCACGAAAGAATATAAATTAGCAATAAATAAAGGAAAACTAGAATATAATGACAGGTTGATACTCCAATAATAAGTCCAAGCAAAGCTGGTCTATCATAAACTCTACAAAAAGTATAAAATCCAAGCAAAACTCCTTGTCACCACAGGTATTTGCTAAGTATTGGGAATTATCTGTCACAAATACACATAAAAATTTCACTCAAAATACTATTGATGTTGTTTCCTATCTTAAAAATGCAAAACTAAGTGGCATAAACTGCGAAAATGCTAGAAATTGTGGCAAATCTTCTTTTCTTCATCCAGTAATGGAAGAGGAAGTAAATACAATTATTTTAAAGCTAAGTAATTCAAATACCTGTGATATTTATGGGCTAAACTCTAAAGCTGTAAAGCATGCTAGGGAATTTCTAAAAAAGCCATTAACCAAACTAATCAATAACTCTTTTATGACAGGTATCTATCTATCCATCTGTTTTGAAAAAAACTAAAGTGTTGCCTATCCATAAAAAGGGTCTAATCAGTGATTCTGCAAATTAGCAACCAATAGCAATAAGCAATATGGAGATATTGGAAGATGAGGGAAATGGAAGGATCACCACCATAGTAATGGGAGATTGGAACAGTGTAGTCGGAGAGGGACAGGAAGATAACATAGTGGGAAAATATGGACTAGGGAAGAGAAATGAAAGAGGGGAGAAACTTGTGGAATTCTGCCATAGAAATAGATTAATTGTAACTAATACATGGTTTAAGCATCACCAGCGAAGACTTTACACATGGAGAAGCCCAGGAGACCAGAGACGATACCAGATAGATTACATACTAGTCAATGAAAGATTTAGAAATAGCATTAAAAATGTGAAAACACTACCAGGGGCAGATATCGATTCTGACCACAACCTATTGGTGGCAAATATACAATGTAGACTAAAGAGCGTTAGGAGAAACATAAGAGTTAACAAGAAATGGAACTTAGAGGAACTCCTTAAAAACAAGGAGGCTATCATGACTGAGCTGGAGGAAAGGTTGGGGGAGAGAGCTGAAGAAAATAGGAAGAATGTAGATGAGGAGTGGAGATACATCCATAGCAACATTAAAGATGTAATGGAAAAGAAGGTAGGAAAGATAACGGGTCAAAGAAACAAAAAACCCTGGATCACAGCAGCCATGCTGCAAAAAATGGAAGAGCGGAGAAAGTGGAAGAACATAAATACTGAAGAAGGCCAAAGAAAGTACAAGGAGTTAAATAATGCTTTAAGAAGGGAAACAGATAAAGCAAGAGAGCAGTGGATAAATGAAAAATGCGAGGAGATTGTCGAATGTGAAAGAATTTGTAGAACAGACCTCATGTATAGCAAAGCAAGGGAACTATTCAAGAAAAAAGCAAGAAAGATAGGACGTAAAGGAATCATGAACAAAAGTGGTAAAATAGTATCAGAGCCAGACAATGTAAAGAATGTCTGGAAAGAATACATTGAGGTTCTGTATGACAAAGAAGGAAAGCCAAGAAATATTGAATTAAATGAAGAAGAGGATGTGGAAGAAGATCAGCTAGGACCAAGTATTCTCGAGTCTGAAGTTAAAAGAGCAATTGATGACATGAAAAGAAGGAAGGCTGTTGGGAGTGATGATATACCCGTGGACGTTCTCAAGGTTTTAGGGTCTAAAGCAGTTAAGCAACTCACAAAATTTTTTAACCAAGTATATGATACTGGCATATGGCCTGAAGATTTTTTAGATGTTGTGATGGTACCACTGGAGAAAAAGAACAATGCAAAATGTTGTAAGGATTACAGAACTATCAGTTTAATTTCTCATACAGCTAAAGTTCTAACCAGAATAATAACCAAAAGAATTGAATGTAAAATAGAAAAGGAGCTGCAAGATAATCAGTTTGGTTTTAGAAGAGGAAGGGGGACTAGAGATGCTATAGGATGTATGAGGATAATGATAGAAAGAGCGCTAGAAGTCAATAAAGGTATGTATTTTTGTTTTGTAGATTGGGAGAAAGCTTTTGACCGAGTGAAATGGGATAAAATGCTGGGTATTTTAAACAAAATAGGAATAGATTGGAAAGATAAAAGACTGCTTAAAAACCTTTACTTTGATCAAAAGATTAGAGTCAGGGTTGAAGGAGAAGAAACAGAAAGTACTTCAATAGGGAGGGGAGTGAGGCAGGGTTGTCCTATTTCACCAGCGATATTTAATATTTATGCAGAAACAATAACAGAAGAAGCGTTGATGGAAGAGAAAGGATTTAAGATAGGAGGTGAAAGTATTACCACCATTAAATACGCAGATGATCAGGGCTTAATAGCAGAAGGCGAGAAAGAGCTTCAGAGGATGACAGACAGACTAGTGGAGGTTGGCCAACAATATGGAATGAAGATCAATGCTGAAAAAACGAAAGTCATGGTGGTTTCAAAGGAACATAAAGAATTAAATATAATGGTAAATGGCCAAAAATTGGAACAAGTAAGTAGTTTTAAGTATCTTGGCAGTATTTTAGCACAGGATGGAAGTAGTACACAGGACATCAGAAGTAGGATTGCAATGGCAAAAACAGCATTTAACCAGAAGAAGGAGCTTCTCACAAGCAAGAAAATAAATTTAGAAACAAGGAAGAAATTAGCAAAATGCTACATATGGAGCATAGCTCTTTATGGTGCAGAGACGTGGACGGTAAGGTGAAAGGAGGAAAAATATTTAGAAAGTTTTGAGATGTGGGTATGGAGAAGAATGATGAAAGTGAAATGGACAGAGAGGAAGAGAAACGAAGAAGTATTAGAAATGGTGGGAGAAGAAAGGAGGCTAATAAAAACAATCAGGAAAAGAAAAGCAAATTGGATAGGGCACATATTGAGAAGACAGTGTTTACAAAGGATGATCTTAGAAGGAAAAATTAGTGGAAGAAGAGGAAGAGGGAGAAAAAGAATAGGAATATTAGATAATATAAAGCAGGGATATAATACTTATAGAGGTATAAAAGAGGCTTCTAGGGAGAGAGAGAAATGGAGGCAGCGATTCAGTTAAAACCTGTCTTCGGACAGAAGCATGATGATGATGATGAGCAATAAGCACTATCTTGTACAAAGCAGATTAAATACTTTTATAGAAACACAGGACATACTAAATGACAGGCAGTTTGGTTTCAGAAAAGATAGGAATACTATAGATCTAGTAGCTAAAGCCATATCATTTATAGTAAATGGCTTTGAGGAGAAGCTTCTGATTGAAGGTATACTGTGTGATCTCACTAAAGCTTTTCATTGCTTATCACATGAGATTCTTCTTGCCAAATTAAATCACTATGGTTTCAGAGGTAAAATTCATGATTTAATCAAATCTTTTCTAAGCAATAGATTTCATGTTGTGGTAACTAAAAATGGAAAATCCAAAAACTTGAACCAAATCCATGGTGTGCCTCAGGGCTTAATACTGGGTCCTCTTTTTTATATATTATAGGTTAATGATTGTCCAGGAAATATTATGTCATATACCCTCCAATTTGCCAATGATACAAGTTTTTTTGTTAAACCTCCAAATCCTAAGGAAAACAAAAGGAAAATCAAAAAATCTATGGAGGAATTGGAGAAATGGTTTGCCTGTAATAAATTGAGCCTCAATGTTACCAAAAACCAACATATGCATTTTA
Source organism: Tanypteryx hageni (assembly GCA_028673005.1). Lineage (NCBI taxonomy): Eukaryota > Metazoa > Arthropoda > Insecta > Odonata > Petaluridae > Tanypteryx > Tanypteryx hageni. Next base: position 9,889,265 of record CM054113.1, on the reverse strand, counting down.
ACCCATCCAAAAGTTTCTTAAATAGAAATGAAGCAGGCAAACTTCTAGGAATAGTTTTAGACCCTGGGTTAACTTGGAACAAGCACATTGAATACTTAAAAAACAAATTGTCAAAATTTATATATCTTTTAACAAGATTAAGGACTGAAGTATCCTATGATACCCTCAGATGCGCCTATTTAACTTTATTTCATAGTGTTATGTTTTACAGAATTCTATTACTAAACAGATATTCTGTATGCAGAAAAAGGCAATTAGAACTATACACAATCTCAAACCAAGAGAACATTGTAGAGATGCTTTTTGATGTAGCAATATCTTAAGATTACCCTTTGTATATATCTTGGAAGCCCCTTGTTATGTTCACTCTGGCTTCAAAAATGTTTTACATGGAGATATTCTCAAATATGAAATGAGATATTGTAAAAATATTGATATGAAATACTGTGGGCTTGCAACAAGCCAAAATAATTATGAATAATCTAGTCAAAAACTGCACAATTCACTCCCTATTAAATTCAAATCTATGCCTGCAATCATATTTAAGAAGAAATGTTAAGGATATAATGTTAAAAGGTGCTTATTATAGTATAAATGAGTTTCTCTGATGATTTCAGAACTTTAATAGTTGTAAAAGGCCCTGTTCAAATTAAATCAGATAATTTTCCTAAAGATGATAAAAGAAGGAACTTTTCGAATTGTCATTACACTAAAAGGTTAGCAAATGGTGAAAAGCAACAAAGAAGATGGCTAATATATTCAACAAGTACAGATAGTATTTGGTGCTTTGCATGTAAACTTTTCTCAAATTCTGAATATTTTTTGTGTAGTCGAGGTTTTAGAGATTGGTCACATTTAAGTCCAAAAATTTCTGAACATGAACGATCATTAGTGCATCACAACTGCATGTATTCCCTAATTGAAAGAGAATCAAATATAATAAAAGGGACTGCTCTTGACACTAAAAGGGAAGAGTTAATTAAAGAAAAATCTGAAAAATTACATGAAATATTTGTCCGAATAGTTGCAGCAATCTTTTATTTAGCAGAACATAATTTAGCCTTAAGAGGCTCAAGTGATAAACTTTTTACACCTAATAATGGAAATTTTCTTGGTCTCATAGAATTAATAGCTAAATTTGATCCTGTTTTAAAAAATCATTTAAATGATTGTTCTGATAAAAAGAACAAAAGAAACAGCTTTTATCTCACAGAATCCAGGATGAGTTAATTGATCTTATAGGAACAAAAGTTAAACAGTCTATAGTGAAAGAATTGATCAGGGCTAAATATTATTCCGTGTTATTGGACTGTACTCCTGATGTCAGTCATCAAGAACAGCTATCTGTTGTATTTAGATTTGTTTATGTTGAAGGCATTCATTCTCTTTCTGGGAGAAGTGGGATCGACTGACCATGTTGCATCAGAAAATTACCTGCCCCAACTAAAATTACTCATAGAGAAGAAGGGATATAGCATTTATCAGATCTTCAATGCTGATGAAACAGCAATTTTCTGGACTTTGCACTTTCTTGTACAAGGAGGAGAGGTCTGCGTCAGGTTTTAAGGCAAGGACTGGCTAACTCTTCTATGGAAATGCAGCAAGAGAATTCATGATGAAACCAATGGTAATATACAAATCTATGAGCCCCAGGATCCTTAAAGGAAAAAACAAGGATCATCTCATGGTGTTCTGGCACACTAACTGGAGGGTCTGGATGACTGCTGAGCTGTTTTTTGAATGATTTCATAAGTGCTTCGTTTATGAAGTGAAAATACCTTGCACCCAAAAACCTAGCATTCGAGGTCCTTCTGATCTTAGACAATGCACCAGGCCATTCTGAAAGTCTGCAGTTTGCCCACTTGAACATGGTGGTAGTCTTCCTACCATCTAATACCACCTCCCTTCTCCAACCAATGGATCAAGGTCTCATTGCAACATTTAAGTCACATTACAGTTCTTGCAAGTTTGTGAGAATTCTTGACCAGATGGAGAGCAATTCCTCTATGTCAGACAGCGATTGTTGGAAAAAGTATAACATCACTGTATAACAATTATAAAGGAATCTCTAGATGATATCAAACCATTGGCATGAAATGCATTCTGGAGGAAGCTTTGACCTGACATGGTGAAAGACCTGAAAGGCATCTCATCAGTAGAAGAGATGCAGAGGATTGTGAGTTTGGCACATGATGCGGGAGAGGAGGGTTTTGATGATCACAAAGAAAGGGTGTCCCGCCAATTAGTCTCGTGGCAATTCATCACATGTCAAATTCATCGCAATACAAATCGTTGCTTGTCAAATTCGTCACTTGGCAAATTTGTCACTTGGCAAATTCGTCATGTGGCAAATTCATCGCAAGGCAAATTTGTCGCTTGGGAAATTCGTCACGTGGTGAATTTGTCGCAAATTCAGAAATCGTTGAGGAAATAGGAAATCTCTTTCTTCATTAATCCTACGATACACCATATTTAGTGTATAGGAATATATTCGTATCTTATTTTTTATATGTGTTTTAACCAACTTCCCATCTATGTAGATGATTGAGATTTTGCAGGAATCCAGTATATGCCTGCTGCAACTACCCCTCTAAACCAATTAGGGTTTAATGGCTAGTTTCTCAAAAAATAAAACAATACTTATTCTAATCGATCATCCAAATATTTAGGTATTAGGCTGACTGTTCACTGAAAGAATGGCCACAATGGAATAGGCCATTCTCAAATTATTCGTTACCTGAGAGCATAACAGGGTTACATACTGCTCATTATATATCATAAATTGAGATAATTGTTAGCAATAACCCCAAAATAATTTTATTTTAAATTATTTACCATTTCTAATAACCCTGATTTGGTTTTGTTTTGTTAAAATGAGATTAGGATAGGCATTGTTAAATTGAAAAATACCACACAGTTTAAAATAACTTTGTGTTAAATCCACATAAAAATATATGATCAGTTTTGATGCATCACCATCATCCTCAGGCAACAGGAATCAAAAAATATATGGCCTGAAACAGAAGGAGGTTGGAAAGGAAACAAAAAGGTGGAGAAAGGAGGGTAGAAGAGAGGGGAAAGATGGGAGGTGGGGTTAAGGTTGATTGGGGAGGGAGTGGGAGAGAGAGAGAGAGTGGATAAAACTGGGAGTCCTAGGTGATTAGCCGGAGGAGTGAAGTTGGAAGGGAAAAACCAGAGGAAGATAAGGTAAAGGAAAAGAATGAGACTATGTAGGAGGGGATGGTGGAAAGTGAATTCTAAGTAAAACATGGAAAACAGTCTTAAGGTGCGTTTCCATGAACATGTTACGGGAGTTGAGAACTGACACTACCCAATCAGAGGCCTTGCTTGAGATGATACGCACATTGGCCGTGACGATGCGTTGGAGAGATGGGGGAGAACAGACATGAATATAGGGGAATGGGAAGGGAACAGATGTTCGTTAACTAAAAGAAAGTCGGATTTTGGTTTCGGCACAAGATTACCATTTCTTCCAAAATATCTTATTAATATATGTTATCTTATTTTGTTTCATCCTAAATGGCCGACGGAGAGTTTAAGTTACGAGATTCTTTTTCTTATCCTCGATTCATCGATACATGGATACCAGATTGACAAGAGGGTCCCGTGCAACACTGTCATTTGTATTTTATTTCGTTTATACATAGTTATCCCTGCTGCAATACTAAAAGAGCAGTCATAGAAAGCTATGTTATAAGGGAAAGAATGGAAATGGAAAAAACTTACATATGTTGCATAGTCTAAAATTTAAAAGAGGATTGGAGGCTCTTACAGCCCCTTACAAGGAGAACTACAGGGATCTGCAATGAAAGACAAAGCAAACGTCCATAATGAGTTTTTTTTAAAGAACATCGCAGCTACAACTTCTTCTCTGCAGGCTCCTGAAAATCCCATTCCTACAAAGATCTTCAGAACACCTACATCTCTCTAATACAGGGCCGGCTTTAGGGTAAGGCAGAGTAGGCACTTGCCTAGGGGCACCAAGGTTTAGGGGGTGCCACTCCCAGAATGTTATACCATGTATAATTCCAGAATTTTTTGAAACACGATGAAGGAAGGCTGCTGGTAGGTAGGGATAGATTCTGCCGCAGCATCATGCCGACATTGTAATTACTAGATAAGTGGAACGACCCTTGCCCTTTCGATCATACTAAATTTGCATACTGTACGAGATTGAGTATCTGGGTTAATAAATACAAGGCAGTATTCGCGTAGTTTTGAGAATAAAAATGCTGTGCTAAAGGTATTCCCGCATGATTCAACTCTTTTTTGCGCTTTGAATATGCAATGTGAGGTGAAACTGATAGGAAGCAAGTTGAAAGCGCACAGTCAAAATGAACTAAGCAAGTTTCTGCCCACACGTCTGTTCGTTGTTGAACGTGGTGCTCAAAGGATCGAAGGAGTACGAGTTTTGTTGAGAGTTTATATCAATATCTGTTTTGTAAGTATTGGTATTTTATTATTTTTAACTTAATTTGTTTCGTAACTTGTAAACCTAGCGTTTTTGTTGAAATGCATGTCAATATTCTTGTATGTCCAGGAGTGTGTGCCGCGTATTTGGTTCTTAAAAACAATCAGACAAAAACAACGCAATGGAATAATTCAAAAAAAGGAAAGCTGAAATAATAAGAGAACTACAGTATGATGCAAGCCAATTGTTTAGAAACCTTACAAGAATGTCGCCCGATCCTTTTGACTAGTTATTGGGAATGATTAAGCCAGCAGTAAAGGTGAGTAGTTCTAGAGGTATAGAGTCTACTGGTGAAGGGACATTCCTGGTGGTTTTCCTTATTTATTCTCTTTCAACACCATTTTAACACTAAAAAAACCTAAGTTGTGTGTTTGTGTAAATAAAATTTGCACGATTGCTTGGCTGGTTTACCGTAGGAGCTCCCCAGTACCTTTTCCGAAATTATTGTTTAGCCTAAAACCTTCCTATAAAGGTTTTGAATCTTAATAAAAAAAACGCATCAAAATCGGCTCATTAGTTTTTGAGCTTCAAGCGAACTTATATGAAAACATACAGAACGTCTACTTTAGTATATGTATAGCTTTTTGCGAAATTTAAGAAAATCTTTGAATGAAAGTTCTCGAAAAATATGAAAACGCAACGCTATCATCCACCACAATTCATGGATTCTGACGTCATACAACTGGTGCGCAAAATTCACCGCTTGAAAACATTTTCGAAAAACATTTAAATCGTCAATTACTCATTAAATACATGTCTTTAAAAAATTGGAAAATTTAACTTTTCTGCAGCGATTGGGCCATATTTTCAAATAAAAAAATATCTTGTGAGCACCCGATTATTTTTGAAAATATGCAAAATTCTGATTCCGATATTTAACAAATTTGATTAACTTTACTATTATTAAATTTTATGAAAATTCTTCAGGTACTATATGTATTGGTTTTATTTTTTATAGGGTTAACTAATTACCCAAGAAAATGTTTAGTAAAAAGAAACACTCTGAAGCAGAATATCGGAAGAAAAAAGCGGAAAAGATGCATTTTATGTGTAAATACAATAGCAATCTCACAAAGTTTTTTAAAAAATCAAATGGTGATGAATGCCAGCCATCAACAAATCAAACAGAATTCAAACACGACGTTCCAGTTTCTGAAGTTAACGAGTGTCATAAAGATTCTGCAGAACCTGTAAATCTGGAAAGTATGAAAACGGATGAAAGTAGTGAGAGTTACCAAATAAGTCCAAATTCAAATATTGAAGGTACAGATAAATTTGAACAAAATTCTATTCAGCAAGCTTTACATAATTATGAAGATGTTGGAAAGTGGTCTGAAAATACGAAATCCATGATGGACATGCTTATTAGGACTGGTCCGAAACAAATAAGAGATTATAGTTTTCCCATAAACGTGAAAAATGAACGAAACAGAAAATTCAATCCGACTTACTACGATCGAATGATTCCCAATGGCGAAAAATATCATCGAGATTGGTTGGTATATTCCAAAGCTAAGGATGCAGTTTTTGTTGCAAATTGTTTTCCAAAATAAATGTTGCACTAACGTATGAAGGTCTGAATGATTGAAAGAACATAAACTGTAGGTTAAATGCACATGAAACTAATAACGAACACTTGTGTGTTATAACACCTGGAAAGGGTTTCTAAAACAAACTGATAGCGCTGCAACAATTGATAGCAGTCTTCAGAAACAGATTAATGAAAATATCAATCACTGGAGGAAAGTTTTAGAAAGGCTTATTTCAACCATAAAATTACACGGAACACAAAATTTAGCGTTACCTGGAACACCTGATAAGTTGTATGAAGATAATAATGGAAATTTTTTCAAGATTGTGGAATTGTTAGCTAAATATGACCCAGTGATGAAAGAACACTTAAGAAAGATTATAAATAAAGAAACTCATCAACATTATTTAGGTAAAAATATTCTAAATGAAATTATAGATCTATTAAACATTTGTGTTAAGGAAAGTATTGTGAAGAAGCAGAAAAAATGCAAATATTACTCTATAATTGTCGATTGCATGCCCGATCTTTCGCACACTGAGCAAATGACAATAGTAGTGTGCTTTGTAAATATTCTATCTTCTCCAAATCATAAGGGAAGTTATGTAGAGATCTGTGAGCATTTTTTAGGATTCATAAATATTAACGACTGTACTGGTAAAGGAATGACGGACAAAATATTTCAAGTTTTACAAAAGTACGATCTTCCATTGAGTGACTTAAGAGGACAGGGATACGACAATGGCTCAAACATGCATGGAAATCATAATGGTGTGCAGAGTCGCATACTGTTCTCATATCCAAGAGCATTCTTTGTACCATGCTCTTCCCATTCCTTGAATTTAGTAATAAATGACGCAGCAAGTTGTTGTGTTAGGCCATGTTTTTTTATATTATACAGCATCTTTACACTTTTTTTCTCATCATCTCCGCAAAGGTGGAATGTTTTTAAGCAATATGTTAAAGGGTTAACCTTAAAAAACCCCCAGTGATACCAGGAGGGCCAGTCGTCTGGAAGCACTAAAACTGTTGAGATACCAACTGGAAGAAATAATTGAAGTTTTAGAAAGTTTTTTGAATATGCAACAAGCAATCGCAACATCAACAGTAGAAAATAATGACTTCCTTTGTAGAGAAACCTGCAAACCATATTTCATCTTGGAAAGAATATCGAGGGTAGTCTCCCTCAACATCCAAGAGGTGCTATTGTTTGTCAGAAACAATCCAAAACATTTTAACAAGTAAAAAATCAACCATGGATATGAAGCAATAGTCAATTCAACCTAGTAGACCACAAAACAACTTCCTTTAAGAAAAGCATTCTGTATTTAAGCCTGTAAACACTCAATAAACTACCAGCAAAATTAAGAGACATTGCAGCTGAAAATAAATTTTAAAATATAATAATGTCTCATCTGTTAATTAAACCATATTATGACTTAGGGAAATATTTTAACAATAAAAATTCTTTTGACTGAGAAATATCTGTGCACTCTATAATGAGTAGAAATATTTGGAATGGTATAAATTTCTTAAAATGGATTCTTTTATAAGGAAAATTTCCTCATATTGTATGTATTTGTAAACCTCCATATGTATATTATGAGACTGTAAGATTCTTCATAAGATTTGTACATAGTGACTGCTTATATATCATATTATTATTATTTTCTATTATATTGACATGCCATCTTTTGACGGACAATAAATTGATTTGAATTTAACCACTCATAATCTAAGCTGAAAAAGATATTTGAGTGTAAACTATTCAATTCTATTCTTCTATTGTTCCTTTTCTACCCATTCTTTTTGCATGTCCTTTCTCACAAACCCCTCCCTATGGACTGCATAACCTTATCGAGGTGAGAGGATTTATGTACTCTTATGAACCAAAGATCTATGCCTGCTGGAGATAATTCTCCTGGTAGGACCGCCAAAGCTGGAAAGGTCTGAGGGGAAGAGTCAGACTAAGAAGCAGTCTTGGGGTTTTACAGCCTTGGGGTTTTATATCCCCCTGTGCAAGGGCAGCAGCTTGCACAGTACCTGTGTAGGAGGTGATTATGTGGATATGAACAGCTACAGATGGGTAATCACTCTTGTGAAAATACAATGAGGAAAGCAAACCTCATTATATTTCCCATGATAGGGCTGAAAAGCTTCAATTACCTCTCTCTCTGGGGTAAAATTTTCCAGAGGTAAAATAGTCTCCCAATTGGATCTCCAGGTGGAGACTACCCTAGGGGATGCACAGAGGAAATATAACATTAATAAGAAGAAAGCAAGTAGTGAGAAATAAAGAATAGGCAATGTTAGGACTATGAATTCAGGGGGTAAACTAAAGAACTTAAAAAGGGAAATGAGAAGGAACAATGTAGGTATAGTAACATATCTGCCCATATACAAGCCGATGTTTTTTGTCAAAATCTATCATGAAAAAATCACCCCTCTGCATAAATGTGAATCCGAGAAAAAATCTGGGATTAGGGTTGTCTCGTAGTTACTCATAGATGGCAGCACGTCTCTCATTGCTGTTGCATTCAAAAGATAGTACTATATTTTTCATAAAGTAAATATTTGACCTACAATAAATATTAATGAATAAATAATAAAGCTAGAATATTGAATTTACCAGTACCTGTGTTTTATTAGCATTTTTATCTGTTATTTCATCACTACATGCTATTGGATATTTTCTTTGTTATACAGTAAGTCCTCGGTTTAGGTCCGGGATGCGTTCCAGGAAAGTGCGACGTAAATTGAAATATGAATATCGAAACCGGATTTTTGTGGCCACTATAATTCATGTATATACCAATCTAAACAACGTACCTTGCAGAAACAAAACCAATGATACATCCGACAACAATCCTGAATGAAAAAATACGCACCTCTCTCGTAAATATCAAGATGCCTCGCAAAAATAATTTCCAAAGGAGGTGAATAAGAATAATCGTCTTCATTGTCTCCTTTAACCGGACGAAACAATCTTAAATCAAAGAACCAAAGTAGATAATGATTTTCATGCTACTGAAGAGGCAAATACGACGCGCTTTTCGTTTTCGGTGCATTTTTTAAAATTTCATTTAAAAAATATGGAAATTACGGGAGTAAAAAAACTCCAACACCAGTCAGCAATGACGTTATATCGAATCAATGTAAATCGGGACTACGTAAATCGAGGACTTACTGTATTGTTGGATTATTTTTCATTAGTAATTAAAAGAAGTTCCTATTAGTTTTAATTGGCAATTGCAGATATTGCTGTAGCCACTGTAATGTTTTTATGCATGCTAACACCTCATTCATGGAATTTATTAAAATTGCACACATTGACTATGCAGACGATTAAACAAAATGCAATGATGACTTTTGATGCTCAACTGTTTGAAATTCTGCACATCCATCACATAAAATGTACCTCTTGTCATCAAAAGGTGATAACGATAGTTTGTTCACTTCTACAGAATATAACTCATGTTTTTTAGATCTTATCTGTCTAAATGATGTCATTTTTTCTTTACTTTCATTCAAACAGTCCAAATAATCTTTGAATTTTATTTTATTGTTAACGGCGCATTTTTTAACGCCTTTGGCACGCTTTTTTTCCTCACCGTCGATGATAATGGAATACATCTTTGCTCTCAATCCTACAAATTCAGAGATTGATTTTGCACAGGCTTCATCTTTAAATTTACCCAACACTTTCTTATTTGCCAAAGAATAGCATTTGTGATCAGTTGGATAGTCTGAAGTATCAAAGAAAGAAATATTTTTTATCAAGTCTTCATAAAAATCATCCGTTTTTACCTCGTAAATAAATGAATCTGTATCCATATACAACAATTTTAGATTTTCTTTATCATACATGGACTTCATTACGTTGTAATGAAAATCATACATTAAAATTTTAGATAAATCTAAAATTGCCATTCCTACATAAATGGGTTTATCAAAAACAATTTTTTCTTTCACCATATGTACTGCGACCAGATTTTCCGAATATATGGTTCGATCTAGAAAATTACTTTTTGCAATCTTTTCATGTCGCAGATCAATTCAATATTTATTCTTTTACGTACGTTCTCCATAGATTTCCCAAAAACTGAATTGTTCATTAATTTAAAGAATTCCTTTTTGAAATCGTTAGTAGCCAATTTCCGCTTCTCAGTATTATTTATTATATATGACTCAAGCCAATTAGATTGTTGAAATTCTATTATTCTATTAATATTTTTTAATTTTAACCCTAGCTGTAATGCTTGTTTCAACAGAGAAATGTGAATTACATAGCGTTTCTTATTGAATAATGTTGTTAGAAGTTTTTTCTGATCTGAACCTGGCGGGTTATCATTTTCAGGTAGAAGGGGAAATTCGTTATGCTGATCGTGAAGGTAACTTGGATATTCCAAATCTACATCTAACAAATACCCTACGGTGCCTTCATCATCAATCTCTTCAATGTCTCCTATATCTTTTGGATCAACCCATCTAAATCCCGAATAAGGCATTTTTTTACACATACTATACCCATACAAGTTATTTGCGTCTATATATGCTATATATGAACTTTCTTCTCTAGGATTATATTCATTCATGTACTTATTGTTTGCTTTCGAATATCGTTTAACACATTGAGCCAAACCTCCCCTGATTCCACGTTCTATCATAATAATCATATCGTAATCAGTCAGTAGATCTAATTTTACTTTACTATGTTTGAGGGCGGCTTCCCAAGCAAGTCCGGGGGATGTGAAATAGTAACTAGGATCCAAACCATATGATTGCAAACATTCACTGCGGAAATTCTCAAATACATCGACGAGTCCCACAACGTCACCCGTCAGATATATATCGCTGTACTCCCCTAAGTTTTTAACATTGAAAGTCTCCCACACTTTTTTAGCATGCTCATAGTCAGAAATAGAAAGCTCAGTTTCATTTAATTTATTTACAAAAGAATCCATCGGAGGAAGAAATGGCAATTATAATTTTTCAAAACAATCGATGAAATCATATGGAAAAACACCTTTCTTTGTAATTAATTTAAATTGTTCACCATGAAAGTGTTTTGATGTCTCTACGAATTTTGACGCTGGGAGAATTGACATTAAATACTCTAAGCTATAGGGCATAAATCTATATGTATCCACAAATCTTAACTGTATGTTCTCAATATACTTTATAAAGCTAATATATCGCTCCTCTGTATTGGGAATCACTCCTATCCTCCCTGGAATATTTCCCAGTTCTTTTATAATAAAATGTGAATCATATCCACTCAAATTGTGTATGTACACAGGAATGAAATTCGGATTCTTAAAATTTAAATTACATATTCGATGAGCAGCTCCTCTAAACTCCCCACTCAAATGACAATGATCTTTAACTTTATAATTTTTGCTATTTTCTTCAATTTTTCCTCCGCAAATATGACAATCAGCACAGTTTTTGTAATTTTCTTCTTGTATTGACGTTAATTCTATCATTCCAATTTTCCTTGCATAAATATCTGAAATTTTGTTTGCTAGATAAGCTAAGTACTCTACTAATTTATATGCTGCATCTACTCCTCGATATATGTATAGTTTCTGTGGAATAATATCTGCCGCAAAAGATGATTTAACATAAACGCAAAAGCTCATTGCTTCATGTTTCTGATATGAAGACGTGTGGGAACTTGTCGGATCTCCAGGACAACCTTGAATGGGTAGTAATATTGATTCGATATCAGCATAAATTACAAAGGGAACTCGAAGTTTGTTTTGATAATTTTTAAATTCTATATGCGGTACTTTACCATCTTTAATTTCAGGCAGAACAATTCTTGTTGGATGATTAAATTTACATAATTCTAAATGATTTCTTAATCGAATTTCACGGTCATTACCTGTGTAGTAATTAAAACATCGTTTACAAATCGATATTGAACGTTTACTTTTAATAAGTTGACGGGAAATTAGTCTATTGAAGTTCTTTATCCAAACATAGTGAATTTCATTGCCCTCAGTCAATAGCAACAGATCGCGATGATCCACTAATTCTTCATCAACAACTTTCCACGGATACACATTAGAGTCATTATCAATACCGAATACGTTGATGCTAATGTTATTTCGACGTTCAAATAATTTTATCTGATTCAAAGGTGTGGGAAAATTTATACAGTCAAAATCGTAAGAATGAGTTATATTTCTGTAGGAACTTACTCTCTCAGGATGGTGAATGGTAACTAATTTTCCAAGAATAGAATATCGAAAACAATTATTGTCTAAATTTTGCACATTTACACATGCTCTAGTTGATGCTATGCAATTTGGTAGATTAATATATTTTCTTCCTCTTAAAGGTTTAAACACGTTAATTCTAAGTAATATGTGAACAATTTCATTTAACATCCACCCACTTTTTTTTGTTCCACTCTCTTCCATCTCACATGTGATTTTTTTTAGGGCTGAATCTACCATCTCACCTACATTTGAATCCATATAAACAGCTACATTTTTAGTTTTGAAAGCTCGCTTCTGTTCTTCACCAGCAATATTGACGAAGTTACATTCTAAAAATATGTTAAATTTTAATGTTTTATCTACTATTAAATTTTTTCTAATTTTATCAACCAAATATATTCTTTTATTTTCTAGAAATGTTTCTACACTCTTACAATCCTTAATATTACTAAATTTAAAGGTTCTCAAAGAATCATTAAATGCTACTTCTACTTCGTCTTCTTCAACTCTTCTTTTTTTATCGCCGATCACCGACGTGTCTCTTTCACTTTCTAAATCATTACCCACGATCGGACTGTTTGTATAACTGTCTAAATATTCACTCAATTTTCTTTTTTTCCAGTGTTTTTCCATCGTTACACTATTGTCACATCATGAACATTCCCAAGTTTTCCCTTAAGTAGAGGGATTTTGTATGTTCTGGCACAGTCGCCATCTTGGATTGCGTCATATCCGGTCGGCCATCTTGGATGACGTCATATCACGTGACATCCGACGTTGCCATATTTAAATCGATATATCGAAACAAGAGACGATCGTGATTGGATGACGTCATATCACGTGACATCCGACGTTGCCATATTTAAATCGATGTATCGAAACAAGAGACGATCGTGATTGGATGACGTCATATCACGTGACATCCGACGTTGTCATATTTAAATCGATGTATCGAAACAAGAGACGATCATGATGTGTTTGTGTGAATCCGACGTTGTCATATTTCAATCGATGTATCGACACAAGAGACGATCGCGAAGCGTAGCGATTACAGCATCGCCGTTCGGGTTATAGGTATTTTGATGATTTCTAAATCTAGTAAAATGAAACAAATGTAGAGTAGGTTGAATAAGTTTTAATTAGGTTGATTAAGTTTTAATTACATGCATAACAATATTTCTTTATAGGAGGTGGTCCATCAATATGACAGACCCCCTTATTATAGTGTTCAAAACATGGTTGATATTGATCCTCACAATATCGATTATCAATACCTCGTAATTGAGGAAATTTACTCAATATCATATATATCTCACGTTGATGATTCATTTCAACGTGTTCAAAAGGTACATAATACAACTCATTTATGTGCATAGTCCTCCAATCTTCAGTAAAGTGTTTGATAGCTGCCCCAACTTTATGTATGATTGCAAGTGTATGCGAATCCACCATACTACCGCCCGCAACGCCGCAGTCTTCGGGTGATTTTGGATCCATGTTATAACTGGAACTGGACACCTTTTTAGTACGATTCAGTTTGTTGAAGAGATGAATGTCTAATGAAACTATTGTTTGTAAAAATCAGATGATTGTGATGCGTTTGAGGATGTTTTAAAGTAGGTATTACAGCACCACCATTCGGGTTAAGTTGGAACTAAATCAAATCATGTGGCGGATTTTCTTACAGCACCACCATTCGGGTTAAGTTGGAACTAAATCAAATCATGTGGTGGATTTTCTTACAGCATCACCATTCGGGTTAATTTGGAATTAATAATAAATAGAATTCATATTCATTGGTAAATAAAACGCAAAAAACATCAGACGACAAGTTTGAACATGTTTATTTATCAAGATTACACTTCGTTTCAGACAGGTTTGAACAGGTTTGAACAGGTTTATTTATCAAGATTACACTTCGTTTCAGGCAGGTTTGAACAGGTTTATTTATCAAGATTACACTTCGTTTCAGACAGGTTTGAACAGGTTTATTAACAAGATTACACTTCGTTTCAGACAGGTTTGAACAGGTTTATTTATCAAGATTACACTTCGTTTCAGACAGGTTTGAACAGGTTTATTAACAAGATTGCACTTCGTTTCAGACAGGTTTGAACAGGTTTATTTATCAAGATTGCACTTCGTTTCAGACAGGTTAGAACAGGTTTATTTATCAAGATTTCACTTCCTGTTTTATTTAGATACTTATATGATGAAGGTTTGTAATTATGTAATCAATAGGATTATTTTTCAAGGTTGCACTTTGACTTTGTTTTTTATTTATATATTTATAAAGGTTATCATTTATGTGATCGACATTTTGCAGGAACCACTGTTTAAGTTTTTCACAGTTTCTAGAAGCACATGTGTAATATATTGTTCTGTGAATAGGTAGTAAGCAACTTACACCATTGCAAGGTAGTTTTTTAAGTGCTGGACAATTAAAAAGCTCTAAGTCAATAACTTGATTATCTAAAATGCTTTTAAGGAATCGGTATTTTTGTAAACCTTTGACGAAAATTAAATCAAAGTTTAATGTATATTTCTTCAAAATTTCTTCTAATTTTTCGTATTCAAGGTCACCATCAGTTTCCTCAATACCATGGAAATTAAATACTAACCAGTTATTCTCTTTATTTCGGGTATACCATTCCGGACGCTTGAAAACCCACGACTGTCGTCGGTCATTTTCGACGTCGATAATGGATAATTCCCGAATTATATAATTCCCATCCTTGTGAACACAAGCTTGGAAATCTAAAATGCATTTTCGATATGCCATTTTCGTGGAGGTTGGTTTACGAAGAGTTACCTTGCGCCAGGGACCGTTCCATCCATGAATTCCAGCTTTAATCTCTTATAATCTATTTCACTATTTGGAGGTAAATCAATGGTATCAGCATAACCATGAACCATTAACTGTTTAATATAGTTATTAATATTATTAAGTTCAGCTGTTAGGAGTTTAATTATATGATTCAAAGGTTTAATAAATGATAAAAACCGATTCCAATCATTAGCATTTAAGGTAATCGAGGAATTGTCTTTTATTGTTATGCGTCTAACACCAAAATAAGTGTTAAATTTAAATGGGAATCTTGAGAAGGCGGGTCTCACTCCCGAATTAAAATAATCTGATATATCTTGAGGTCTATCAATGAGGTCATACCACTTGGAGGCACTTAAAGAAACTGATCCTTTGCCCACGTTCACAAATTTCACTTGCACTTCAAAAGAACGCCAACCACTGCAAACCCATATTGTCCCACTATCGTTCAAGCAGTAAGAAGTACACAATAAAAGTGGTTTTTCATCAAACTTTTTTGGTACGCGTCTAGTATAGCGTGGAATCTTTTGCAAATTTGGTGGTGCGAAAACATCCCTCCAAGTTCTCTTGGTTGGTATGGGGTAGATACGTTTGCGTGAGGGTGATGGGGGATTATCACCCTTCTCAGGAGAATTTGATGATTTAGACTGTTGTAACAATGGGGGTGTCGTCTTACGGTAGCGTTTTCGGGAAGCGTTGTCTTCCAGCAATCGTCGCTTCAGCCTCGATAATTGTTTTTCTTGCAGTACTAAGGAAGTGTTGACCTCTTCATTTCCCGTCTGCTCCAGTTCCGATGAGGACTCCCACCGCTGTTTAGAGGAGGGTATTTGGGGAGGTGACGTATCAGCACTTTCTTCCTCCGCCAATCGTCGCTTCAACCACAAGACATCCTCTTCTATGGACTGCGTCATGATGACTGATGCTGTTTCCTTTTATATACCCATTTACAAAGGATGTGATAATGCGGCAACACTGGAACAGCAACCTTGCGATGTCGAGTGACACTGCTGCCCTCTTCTTATTTTTCCAAAATGTTGATGGAAGAGTTGAATGACTCGACAGTCGTTTAGGTCAGGGCGGTGGGGGTGAAAGAGGTTGTAGAATTGGGTGAGGGTTTTACCAGTGGATTTATGAAGTGTATAGAGACAGCAAAATTCTCCACAAAGATCAGAGCTATAGCTTTGGAGCCTAACATTATTTTCAATGATTATACTGAATGGTTTCAAAAAGTTTGATATCAGGTGGGTGAAAGAGGGGTAACCGTACGAATCGAAATATTCTGCTTGAAATTTGTTTATAATATGTACCGCAATCCAGTGGCTACCTGGCATATAAGAGGGATCTAAATTTATCACGTAAAGACCAAATCCCGGTCTTTTCGGTAATTTATCTGAAGGAAATACTCCATGAAAATGGTTTCTTGTCCGAAAGTCTTCCTTTAAGAGTGCATTAATCTGGATGGTATCCATGGTTATGAATAATTGACGAGTACATTTCTGGTTTTATCAATTTCAAAAGAAGCGTCATATTCCGCGTACACTAAGCATGTTACCGTTTTACTGAGGGGATTTGCAAATTTAGCAACAAGCCTAATATATCCATGATCCATTAAGCTAGTGTGATCCTCATGACCTGTATTATCTGGTGTTAGGTCAAAAGCTAAAATATAATATCCATGCATAAACATTTCCTTTGTTATTTGGTTTCCTCTATCACCATGGTGGTAACCTAACCCTGTATATAGAGCGCGATATGCTTGGGTGCAAGTATTACTATGAGTAAAATCTGTAGATATACCTTGAGAAGGAACTTGCACACCGTTGATGTATAATGAAAAATTAGTCATACTATAATGATATAGTGTAAATGGATTTTTACTTCTTTCACCATTGTAAGAAGAATTATCAGTCATAGCAAAAACCAATGTGTTCGGTAATTTTCCAGTAACAATATTATCTAAATTTATTGATTGTGTACCAGAGGCTATAGTAAATGTCTTGAGTTCCACTCGTTTGTAAGGATATATTGCATTAGCCTTTAATAAAGCTACATTGTGAGCTAATAAAATGGAAGGATTGATAGAAACATGCGGTACATTTAGAGTGGCATCTAAAATCTTAAGAATGGATGTTCCCGCATCTGCTTCCATAATAAAAAAACTGGGTTTGGCTAAAGAAAGTTTAATACTAATATCGATCTTAGGTAGTAAATACTTCACTTGATTGAATACATCTACATGAAGTCTACCTTCTAGTTCCACAATCCGACTGTTTTTAAACCAGTTTTTTCTTGTTATAAATCCTTCATTTTTCGTTAGAGAATTGATATCATCAGTATCCAAAACCCAACCATCACATACTAAGTGTGTATCTGCAGCATCGTGACCGTAATTTAAGAGATTTTCAAAATAACTGCGGTAATGGTAATTATCCTCCGAATGTGTAACTTGTGTACCAGCCATAATAACAGTGCATTGATTGAAGATTGAATGTAATGTATTATTAACTACACCTGGCTGATCCGCGTCTGCATTAACGTAATTCGCACCATCCGCCTTACACAATTGTAGTTTAAGGGATAAGGTAATTTTATTTATATCGCAGTAGGTTTCTCCAGAACCTTTTACCAAAAACTCCACTGTCGATGTCCCATCTAAAGCAGCAAGTGGTTTGTATGGGATAATACGAGTACCTAATATGGCTGATTGTACATGTTCACGTTGGAAAATATCTAAAGTAGAGGGCATAACCTCCAAAGTAGAGGGCTTAACCTCCATTATTGAGAGAATATATCCAAATGCTTGTTAGCGCTTAGCTTTCTCCTTTTCAAATAACGTTTTACTACTTTTCCTCCCCGTTTTATTCTTTTTTTACGACCATTAACCATAATTCGCAATCCAGATCCACTCATGGTTTTAATTTTTTCTTCTGCTTTCCTCTTCAAGTTTGAACCTGCTTCACTTAGACGTGAGCGTAATATTTCCTTTGCGGGTTTTGTACCGAGATCGTGTAATGCCCCAATTCCAGCACTTATAGCTTCCTTACCTACTGTTTTGAGCCCGCTATGGAACAGAGGCTTAAAGAAACGCCAAAGACCTCCTAAAAACCCTCCTAACCCTCTCCCTCTTTGCCTTTTGAAACTAGCAATATAAAGAGGACCTATTTCTCCCCCAATTTGATTGAGATAATAGTTTTCGTAACGTCGTTCCGCCATTTCAACCTTATACTGAATCATTTTTTAGAATGTTAATACTTTATAAAGTGGAGAACTAAATATGATGGTTTTGATCCGCCCACGAGAGGATATTGTACACCATGTTTATTAGCCAAAAATATTTCAACGTTCTCAATTTCATTTCGTTCCAGAGGGTAGTAATAAATCGGATTGAAGAAATGATGACCTGTATTAGATATATTCACTATTCGTAAGCAACGAACGTGTGAATCACCTACTAACTGAGGTTCAATAATATCCGTGTAGACGAAAATTTCACTTTCCTCCTTTAAAACTCTCTTTTGCCTATACTGTGGTACATTTTCTTCCTTCATCTCTATCTCTCTCTTCTTTATGGGTACATCTTCTTTCCCCTCCACACCCATCGTGTTAATAGACTCATCCTCCTTGGGTACATCTTCTCCCCCCTCCACACCCATCGTGTTAATAGACTCATCCTCCTTGGGTACATCTTCTCCCCCCTCCACACCCATCGTGTTAATAGACTCATCCTCCTCTTCTTCTTCTAACTCTCCTTCATCTTTAGGCTCATTATTCCTTATCTCCCTTTTCTTTATGGATTCATTCCTCCTCATTACCTCACTCTTCTTTATACCCCCAATTATATCCCCATATTTCACCATTGATATAAGTGTTGGAAGATAAATTTCCGCTAAACCCACCTTCCATTTTCCTCTTTCTAAATTTAACCTTTGAGATAGCTTAGTCCAAAAGTGGGAAATTGTATTGTTTGGAAAATAAGTACCTGAACTATCGCTGAGAAGAGTTAAGTAAAATTCATTCATTATAATCGTTTCACTGAAGATGCATTTATCCAAGAGTTAAAATCATTGGAGTATCCTTTCCACTTGACAAAATATTCCAAACTGCGACCTTTCCCTCTACGTTTCAATATTTTATCAATTTGAAATTCTGCACCACTTGATAAATTTACCCTAATTAATTCCGGCTCATAAAATGAACCTTCAATTAATTCCCCATTCAAGTCCTCTAATTTATAAGTGGGAGTCATGTTGCCTGCAATAACTGAGTGGATTTTAAATATCTCTATTGTATAATTAGGAGTATATCCTTTAGTAAAAGGCATCTTTTCTTTACTAATTCTTACTGCATCACCCACGTGAAATTTAGGTGAATGATCAATATTTCGCTTTCGAAATAACCGTTTTCCAACTTCAAACGCGTTGGCTGCATTTACTTGCGAAGGTGCTATACCAATGGAGGAATGAATCGAATTGTTATATCCCATTACTAATTTTGGTAAAATATCAATGTAATTGTATGTGTTAAATTTGGTAAAATATTTGTACATTTTGCTTTTAAGTGTTCTATTAAACCTTTCAACAACTGCTGCCTTAACATCTGGATTATGTGTATAATAAAATTTTATATTTTTACGAGCTAAAAAATCTTGAAACTTTTTATTTTTAAACTCAGTTCCTTTATCACTTTGCAGTTTTAGCGGCTTTCTACCGCTGGTTATAATGATATAGTTAAAAGCCTTAATTATGTCTTCACCTGTTTTATTCTTTAGAGGAGCTACCCAAGCAAATTTCGAAAAGATATCGATTACAGTTAAAATGTACCCAAATCCTTTGTTATACATTTTTAAACCTCTCATATCATTTAGATCACATTGCCAGGTCTCATCAATATAACTAACATCGTAAAAATTCCTGAAAAAGCGTTTTCGCAGCGGGCGATGTAAAGTATATGCATCTTGCGAATTTAACCAATTTTGAACACTTCTCTTTGATACTGTTTTACCTATACCCTCCCATAATTTGTCTGCGGTAGAGAAACTTGCTGGATGTGAAGGATCATAGAAAATTACTGAGAGTATGGAGTCCAAGGCATTTTCCGCTTCCGTTTTCGACTCGACCGCCTTGGTGTTGGTGCCACATCCTTTTCTACTTTTAACGCTAATTCGTCTACACGATCTACCCTCTCCTGCATATCGCGCCATTTGTCTTCTAAGTTACCCCAATGTGCTTTAAGGTGGTCTGTAGAAATACTGCTGTTGCTACTCACCGATTTAGGTTTAACCGTTTTAACATTTGAAATAGTTACAGATAATGGGGTTTTCCTTTTTGAAACGGCATCTAAATATCTATCCAATATACGTCGGTAAAGATGCCATTTATCAACGTCATTCACCCCTTTTTTGCGCAATATAATACGCATTTCATCATCAAGTTTTGAAATATGTTGCTCGTTTCGCTCTCTTTCATAAAGTTCTGGCTGAATTAAAAGCATTTTTGTCAAACTCATTATAACTCATTTTAATAAACTTCCTATTACTCCACTTAAAATTGAACCGAGAAGCATTGGTAGAAAACCCCCCTTTTGTATCAATAATTGACGTTTTTTTTTTAATGCACCTTTTTTACAACTTAGCAATCTCAATATATTACAATGTTTCTTTAATTTCTTTTTAAATGTGGGGTTTATTTTATGATTACCGTTCAAGGTATTCAGACAACATTCACATAAAGCCTTTATAAAATTATCATTAGCTGATTTTAATATCGCTACTCGTAGCTTTGGGTTTGCCTCCTTTAATGCGTATAGTAAATGTTTGTTAGATTTCAACCTTTTCATTTTCAATCATATGTGTAGGTGAATAAACAGTCGTAACTTCCTCAGGGAAAATATTTGTTAGAAATCGAGTGCGATCATCAGCCTCCTGAGAAAGGTCTAATACTAAATAACCGTAAGGATTGGATGTCGCATCTTTATATACTCTCACCAGTTCTTTTGAATTTTCCGGATACACCTGCCTTGCTAAATGACTAAACTGCAGTTTATCACGGGGATTTCGAAAAGCAACGATATATTTCGAATTTAGAGAAATGTTACGTGATTGCGGGCTCTGATAAAAAATATTTTGAGTAATGAGTATAACTGATATATTAAAATGATGGGAACCTCTAGTAAATAAATCGCTAACTTCCTTATTGTAAGCATCATACATTAAATCATCAATTATGTAAAGAGTAGGTATTCTTTGAGGATTATCAAAAGATGGTAAATGATTTTGAATTTCTAAACCACGCAAATTAGGTTCACTTCCAAGACTACAACACCATATCAATCGCTCGATTTGTCCATCAACTAATATAGGTAAGTTTTTTAAAAATCTTGTCACGAATGTTGTCTTACCGCAACATGAGGGACCAGCGCAAATGCAAGTAAATGGGTGTTTCCACTGCAATGTCATCTGTAACACTACCTGACTTTGAAGGTTAAATTATAATTTATAACAAATTTTGCAATTTATCAAATTGTGCTACTATATTCTTTAAATCATTTACAACTTCTAAATAAGAAAAAGGAATTTTTGAGCACTTTAATCCAAATACTGAAAGATTCTTTTCTCCTGCTCTAATTAACGAATTTTTAAATTCGTTGAATTCATAAAAAATCTTATCTTTGAAAAAGTATAACATACCGTTTATATATCTGAACGCAGAATCTATTTTCGGGGGTAAACCTGGGAATATTCTACTAATCATACCATACTGTTTTTGTCTGAAAATACATTCATTTAATTCCATGACATATATATCATTATAAAGTATAAACGTGTGACCAGAATAAGTGTTAACTGCAGCGTGAATCTCCGCATTTGAGGGTAATCCTATTGATGAAAAATTTTTTGGATAGTCATTTACAAGTTTTAAGCTAGGAAAATCAAGCATATATATCATATTTCCTATAAATAATACAATCTCACCAGAAGGTCTTTGATAAATGGCGGATATATTTTTAAAATTATAGGGTAAAAATGGTAACCAATGTGTAATAAGCTGCGGATTTGCGATATTAAGTGTCGCAATATTTTCAATATCAATTATCCAAACCCATTTTTCATAAAATATATACATCACATGATTTACGATTAGAAATGTATTAATATCATTTAGGTCGCACAATTTAGGTTCTATTTCTGGAGATGTAGGTATTACATTATCATCTGGGCTTTTATCCAACTCTGTATCATTCGGTTTATTATTTGGAAACTGCGGTAAACCATATAAACTTTGAATTGCTAAAATATCATCTTCATGTAAAATTAATTTGTCATTATAGTATGCATACATAATAGAATCTTCATTATTTGAATGAGATATCCCTAATGCGTGACCAATTTCATGTAACAAAACCACAAATAAATTGGATTGTTCTTCGGAGGTTTTATTGTCTATATTTAAATACCATGATTCATCCTGATCAATATGAATTTCGATAGGTGTATTATTTCTGTTCGGATATTCCGCATGAGCTAATATACCTCCTTTACCATCTAAATGATGTGGGCAATATTTGTTTAATTTTTGATATTTGTGAATACCCCGTTTATTAGAAATAACTATATCTGGATTCCGATTGCTATATTCAAATACGAGATTTGTATTCTGCTGCCACATTTCAAACGCTACTTTAACTAGGTCTAAAAGTTTTTGATTAGCTAAGGCGTAATACCATTTTAAATATGTAGTTCCCCATTTATACCTGTGCGTAGTAAAACTAACTACATCATCATGAACCCCACATCTTGGTGTATTTACCAATTTTAATGTCTTATTATTCAATTCCCCATCTACTTCCAAGTTATAATACTCTTGAAATAGCATAAGAGCATTTTTAAATGCTGTGGAATTTACTTGTGAAATTTCATCATCAGGTACATCTAAGTATCCATATTTATGTAAATAATTAGTTACACACGTTTTATTTGTGGAAGTTGTTGGAATAATATAACAAACATTAATAAAAAATAGCAAAAAGAATCCCTTAACCATTATTTGACCGTAGATGTTTTCTCTACAACGGTATTTGTAATACTACGTTAGTTTGAAATGTGAATTTATATTTATTGGTGATCGCGTGAGGTACCCATTCAAATTTCGAAAGCTTCCCCCCATTTCCTTTTCAAGTTTGGAATTTTACGATGTCCCCACGCAAAGGTGTTTACCCCATCTTCACAAATGAACCGTTTATCGTCCGAGGCGCTCAATGTCTTTTTATTTATTTCTACCGTATGCAGTTGATGCTTTGAAGATCTTATTACAGACATCTTTCGATAGATGATAGAATTATCGCGAAGGCAGTTCTCATAATCATCAAATTTTAATGATTTACTGATAACTGCCTTCGCGATACCCTTCGCCCTCTTCCCCTCCTTTTTCCCCTGCACACGGTAGGAATAAAGTTTGCTTCTCAACCCTACAAAGTGCGTCATTATACCACCACCACACTCGTCCTTCATTTTCCCTATCACTTTGCTATTTAAAGTTGAGAAGCAGAAATGGTTGGGTGGGTAATTAGCTGTGTCATAATAATTAAGATCGTTAGCCTGATCTTGAAAAAAGTCGTCAGTCCTTATTTCATAAATGAAACTGTCAGTGTCAGTATAGCATAAGGCTAGTCGGTCATTATACTTTGATTTCATCTTCACATAGTGGAAATCGTACATAAGCGTTTTACTCAGGTCTAAAACGGCCTGCCCGACATAAATCGGTTTGTCCATTTTTATTACTGATTTCCTTAGGTGAACTGCAACCAAATTTTCGTGAAAAATAGTTCGGTCGAGGAAAGTAGATTTTGAAATTAATTTATCTAACTTTTTGGGGTTGGAAACCAATTCCAAATTCATCCTCTTCCGAACGTTTTCCATAGTTTTTCCAAAAACTGCATTGTTCATTAATTTATAAAAATCTTTTTCAAAATCATTGGTTGCAATTTTCCTCATATTAGTATTGAGGTCTATGTACGACTTCATCCATGGTGTCTGATGAAATTCGATGATTCTATGTATAGTCTTTAGTCGGAGTCCTAGGGAGAGCGCCTGTTTCAAATTTCTGTAATGGATAACATACCTCATTTTATTATCCAGAGTAGTCAGTAATTTCTTTTGTTTACCGCCTGGAGGAATCTTATTTTCAGGACAAAGTGGTAAGTCAGAGTGTACATCATGAAGGTGGGGTGGGTACTCCAAATCCACTTCCAAAATATACCCTTTTAGGTTATCGTCTGATATAGTCATGATGTTGGGAAATTCGTTTGGTGAAAGCCAACGAAAACTGTCAAGGGGGAGGGATTGCGATAATGCCCATCCGTACAAGTTATTTACGTCCAGGTAGACGATAAAGCAAGACTTACTCTTTGAATCAAAATTCTCCATATATTTGTTGTTCGCCTTGCTATATCGCTTGGAGCACTGGCTGATCCCTCCCCGAATACCCCTCTCCATCATAAGAACCATATCATAGTCCGTCATAAGTTCTAAAGTTATTCCTGCGTGTTTGAGCATGGCATCAAAAGCGAGACCTGGTACTGTAAAGTACCAAGCTGGATCTAATTTATATGTCTTTAGACAAACTTTCCTAAAATTTTCGAATACGTCAGCTAATAGTAAAACGTCAGTCTTTAAATATAAATCAGAATAGTCACCTAAATTCTTACAATTAAATTCACTCCAAATTTTTTGAGCATGCTCATAGTCTTCAACCGAAACTCCATCCTGAGTTAGATGACTGTAAAAGTCCTCCTTGGGCGGTAAACACTCATCATTTAATTTCCCCAAACAGTCCGTATACTCATATGGAAAAACACCCTTGCGTGTGACTAATTTTAATTTCTCTTCACCAAATACCCTCACAGTTTGGTTAAATTTATCGTGAGGTAAGTTATCTGCTAATTTAGAAAGGGAGGAGGCCATAAATCGAAATGTATCTAAATATCGGATGGAAAAACCTCCCCCAACACTCTTCGCGAAGGAAATATACCGCTCCTCCGAATTTGGGATACAATGTATTTCCTTTTCATCATACCCCAAATGGGGTACGATTAAATGGGAGTCATACCCAGAAAGATTGTGGATGAAAACAGGGAGAAAATTTGGAATTTTAAAATTCAAATTGCAATTTGAATGGGCAGCACCCCTAAATTCACCAGTTATGTGATCATGATCTTTAACGCGATCGTTATTTAATTCTCCCCCGCAGATATGACATGTAGATGCGGATTCAAATACACTTTCCTCATCTGAGGTCATCACAGCCATCGGTACTGCGTTTTTATACACTCCCCGAACAAGTTCTGCAACTTCTTTCATGTACTTTACGAAAACCTCCGCAGCATCACACCCTCGATATAGAACGGGGTCAAAAACCTCATTGGGGGAGGTAAGAAGGAAACAGAATGACATCACTTCATGTTTTTGGAGTGATTTCGAATAGGAGTGATCTAACGGAGGTTCGCAAGTTTGAAATTGCGGAAGAATGCACTCAAAATCCGCATAAACTACGAAAGGGATACACATGCTGTGTCCAAAGTTCTTAAATTTTAACCATTTATCATCATCTGCAGGGAGAACAATCTTCGAGGGGGTGTGGATATTACAATCACGTTTGTGATTAGTAAGCTTATCTCCATCTGGGAAGTGAGCAAAACAACGCTTGCAAATGTAAATTTTGTTACAGTGTTTTGTTATTTGATCATGAACCAGTCTTTCAAAATTTTTAATAAAGCAGTAATGCCTCTTTCCACCTTCGGACAAGAACAAAAGGTCACGATGATCTTCGAGCTCATTATCCACCACTTTAAGCGGGTACACATTATTTTCCGCATCAAGGCCGAAAACATTAATCGAAATGTTATTAAACTTTTCAAATTTCGAAATCTGAGAAACTTCAACAGGATAATCGATGCAACCCCATCGATACCCCTGATGAAACTCCTCAGTGCGATATTTTGAAACGCGTTGAGGATTTTGATTAATGTTTTTAGCCCAGATGGCGTATTTAAAACAAAAATCGTCCGAATTAACAATATTAACAATTGATTTAGTATTTCTTATTTTTGGTGGTAACTCAATGAAAGTGGACCCCCTCAAAGGAGTGTATTTATTGATTCTCAGCTCGAGACCGAGAATCTCACTCAAAGACCAACCTGATCCTTTAGTTTGATGTTCAGATTTTTCCTTCAATAATTTCCCGAAAAGACCGTCTAAAATCCCATTTACATCATCCGTCTGAAACACTCTGACATTCCTAGTTTTAAACCACCTTTCGTCGGTTTCCTTCTCTTTCACAAATTTTGATTTTACTAAAATATTAATTTTGAGAGCTGTGTTGTCTAAATGTTCTCTGATCTTTGTGGAAATAATCTCTCTGATTGAATCGAGAAATAATACTAGATCTTTATACACTTCATATCCACTCACCCAATAGGTTTTCAACCGGTTTCGGACTGCTGAGGCTATTTCAATTATAGGCTGCCTCTCTCCCCCATCCTGCCGGATTGCGTGGCGGTGGTGAACATCCGATATCTCGTGAGCGGCTTGGTAGCGTGGGTTGTAATAAGTGTAGCAGACATCACAAAAGCTCTCCATTGTGTGATGGATTTCTAACGTCTCAGGAGGCAGCTATTTCCAAACTACCTTCGAACACTCCCAACTCAGACTTTATAAGGAAAATGTGTAGGGAGTGGTACTCGTATACACTTTTGACGTCATCTGTGAAGTAGGAGTAGGGGTGGAAAAAATAAATGGTGAGCAGGTGCAACCAAGACAGGTTTGAGAATGCCTCATAAAAAATTCCAGACCTTCGACTCTTAACTACGTCTCTCAAATCGTCAATTATTCGAGCAGGTGCAATCGAGGTTGGCTTGGGAATATCTCATGAAAAACATTCCCAGGCCTTCTTCAACTTTTAGAGCAGGTGCAACCAAGACAGGTTTGAGAATGCCTCATAAAAAATTCCAGACCTTCGACTCTTAACTACGTCTCTCAAATCGTCAATTATTCGAGCAGGTGCAATCGAGGTTGGCTTGGGAATATCTCATGAAAAACATTCCCAGGCCTTCTTCAACTTTTAGAGCAGGTGCGGTCAAGACCGGTTTGAGAATACCTCATAAAAAAAATTCCAAACCTTCGACTCTTAACGACGTCTCTCAAATCGTCAATTATTCGAGCAGGTGCAATCGAGGTTGGCTTGGGAATATCTCATGAAAAACATTCCCAGACCTTCTTCGACTTTTAGAGCAGGTGCGGTCAAGACCGGTTTGAGAATGCCTCATAAAAAAATTCCAAACCTTCGACTCTTAACGACGTCTCTCAAATCGTCAATTATTCGAGCAGGTGCAATCGAGGTTGGCTTGGGAATATCTCATGAAAAACATTCCCAGACCTTCTTCGACTTTTAGAGCAGGTGCGGTCAAGACCGGTTTGAGAATGCCTCATAAAAAAATTCCAGACCTTCGACTCTTAACGACGTCTCTCAAATCGTCAATTATTCGAGCAGGTGCAATCGAGGTTGGCTTGGGAATATCTCATGAAAAACATTCCCAGACCTTCTTCGACTTTTAGAGCAGGTGCGGTCAAGACCGGTTTGAGAATGCCTCATAAAAAAATTCCAAACCTTCGACTCTTAACGACGTCTCTCAAATCGTCAATTATTCGAGCAGGTGCAATCGAGGTTGGCTTGGGAATATCTCATGAAAAACATTCCCAGGCCTTCTTCAACTTTTAGAGCAGGTGCGGTCAAGACCGGTCTGAGACTGGTTTGAGGACGCTTCATAAAAAACACTGTTAGACCTTCTAATAAATACACCCCCCTTTATTCTCCTCCAGTATATAACTGCTGTGAAATAACCACAATGGAATCAGTTGCGTGTTTCTCACATACCCTGTGCTGTCACAAGGAAATCTTCTGCCAGTGCAGCGTATGTTGGGAGCACGAAGCTCAGTGCACGTACGCATATTTCCCATCAACGCTAGCTTCACCGACCTATTCATCTTCATCCCCGACACCATCTTCACCTCCACGTTCACCAACGTATTCGCCGGCATCCCCACCACCGTCTTCACCTCCGATTTCACCTTCCTCTTCGCCCTGCCAGTGTACCATTTGCCGGTGTCGCAATCAGCAGTCAGCCGCAGTAAGTTATTATTTTAATAATTCCACTATGTTTAAATTACATTTTTCAGCTATTTACATTCCCCCTCTCCGATTTTTTCAGATGGAATCGTTGAAAGCTAAACTAGCTTTTTTGAGTGGTGAAACAACTATCCTATTCATGAAGCCTGAGGATCTACAAGAATCCTACAGCTATCCTATATCATCATTGGAGAGGATGTCAACCCGGTATGGGCCGGCATTGGTAGCAATAATAACGCAGCATGGGGGAGGAATATGGAGAAGAAAAGTATTCCTACCCAAAAGATACTCCACAGGAATCACCGAAGAAGAAATCAACTCTTACAACACACAGAATGATGTACGTCTATCGCTAATAAAAAAAGACGGAGTGCTATCCATTTCGTAAATTGACTTTTATTCCACTCCATCTCCCTGATTTAACCTTTTTAATTTTTTCCAAATAGTCGTCATCTGTTGACGCTAATAATAAGTTATGAAGAGGATAGGTTTAAAATAAAAGAATTTTTGAGCAGATTTTCAACAGGTTTATTATTATATAAAACTAGTACAATCGAGACAATATATTCTCATAGAAGGAGGTCCATCAACATGAAGATCTCCTTTATTGTAGTGTTCTAGACATAGTTCACGCAATTTTCTTTGATACCATTCTTCCCTATATTTTATATTAGGAAATCTTGTGTTTATTTTATCTAAATCGTTTGGATGCTCTGTTTTAATACGTTTAAAAGGTAAATATCTAACTTCATCATACGTCATTCTCCAACCATTTTTCTCATAGGTTTGAATAGAGTCTTCAACTTTATGTATGATTAGAAGTTCTTTAAACATTTTTCTATCTATAATAAAAAAAAGATATTCTATAAACTTTATTCTATTGAAATCAAATGAAATTATGGAATTTACATTCTATAAACTTTATTCTATTGATATATAATGAAATTATGGAATTTACCTTGTTCTGAAAGATAACCTCGTTGTTCTGAAATTTTTGAAACCTCTTCTGGAGGAGACGTTACTTTTGCTGTTGACGGCTCCATCGTTTGCTTCGTACTGAAATATTAAAAGACTTACTCACCACCATATGAGACAGCGATTCCATTTAGTTCCAACTTAGCCCGAACGGCGATGCTGTAATCGCTACGCTTCGCGATCGTCTCTTGTGTCGATACATCGATTGAAATATGACAACGTCGGATTCACACAAACACATCATGATCGTCTCTTGTTTCGATACATCGATTTAAATATGACAACGTCGGATGTCACGTGATATGACGTCATCCAATCACGATCGTCTCTTGTTTCGATACATCGATTTAAATATGGCAACGTCGGATGTCACGTGATATGACGTCATCCAATCACGATCGTCTCTTGTTTCGATATATCGATTTAAATATGGCAACGTCGGATGTCACGTGATATGACGTCATCCAAGATGGCCGACCGGATATGACGCAATCCAAGATGGCGACTGTGCCAGAACATACAAAATCCCTCTACTCCCTTATATATTAAATTATGTTTTTCTTCCCCAATATTATATTCTTCTAGCTCTTTTGAGGAGAACTGACTAGGGTCGAATCTCTTCGGCAGGAAAACTTTCCAAGACTCACCGTTCCTTTCAATGTATGCTCTTAGTGTCGGACCGTATTTGGCGTCAACCACATCAAATCTCAAAATCCGGTATTCGACGTGCTTTTCGAGCTCACCAATTGGTTTGTAGGCTACTATTTGCGATTGATCGTTCAATTTTTTCATGAATGCCATCTGAAAAGACAAAAGAAAAAGAACAAAGAATTGTTTTTGTCCACAATAACCTCACTGGAGTTAAAATTACCATTAATTCATACATCATTAAATAATTTATCAGTAGGTACTTACTTTTTATATTGAAACGCTTCTTAACTGTTGAGTAATCTGCAACTGACAACTGTATCTTCACTCGAATGAAAATAAAACGTTGCTTTACACCAGCGCGGAAAAAGACGAGTGTCTTCGAAGGTTGAGCTTTGATTTCTGCTAGATTTCTACCATTTCCTTCGATATATATATATATATATATATATATATATATATATATATATATATATAATACCCCACGCTCCCGGTGACGTAATAGAAAACTCATTGCCATGGGTTTCTAAATTGGGAAATAAAAATTTAACTTCGGTTTCTAAAGCCTCATACCGGGTTTCATAATACTTTCACTTTTACCTCGGGCTACGTAATAGAAAACTCGTTCCCATGGATTTTTAAATTGGGAAATAAAAATTTAAAAATTTGTGACGTGATAAATTATCATCTATCACAAGTTTTCCATCCATGGTTCTAATACGATATTCTTGACGGTTACGTAATAGAAAACTCGTTCCCATGGGTTTCTAAATTGGGAAATAAAAATTTGATTTCGGTTTTAAAAGCCTCGTACCGGGTTTCATAATACTTTCACTTTCACCTCGGAAGAGTGTGAGTTTGACTCCTTTTTTATGTTAACGAAATTCCGCTTAGAATGTCTCCTGATTTGAGACGTAATAAATTTGGGAAATAAAAATTTAGCTCCGGTTTCAAAAGCCTCGTACCAAGTTTCATGGAAATAAAACACATGTTTGAGATAATCAGTTTATTTATTTATTTAAAAAAGTACAGCAACTACTTCCAGAATTCAATATGATTATCCCTTTTAATCGTTTTAAAATATTCATCGTCTTCTCTCCACCAGCAGAATTCTTCAATCGCTTGATTTCTCACGTCTTCAATCATATCCTCTCCATCGTCTGCTTTAATATCAGTACTGTTCGTTCTTCCACTTTGCACATTCACCACGGTGTTGGCTCGATTTTTCAACTCCTGTTGCGCCTCACAATGTGCTCGTCTTATCTTATCCATACCTTCCTTGAATTTGAGTTCTTCAGAAAAGCTTTACTCTAAAGTGAGTCTTGATTTGATATTACCTCGATATATATAACACATCCCGAATTGTATTAATTATGTCAAGCACATCGATGGTTTTTGTTTATTTTCTATGACGATTACAATAAATTTTTAAATTGTTTTTGTACATAATTTATGATAGTGAATTTTCTATGACGAGTCCAAATAAATTAATTTTTAATTTGTTTATGCATATTCATTTTGTTTCCGAAAATATATTTTCTATGATGGATCACAAAATATTTTTTGTTAATCGAAATCTTTCTGTCTCTAGCGGAGTTCTCCCAATTCGTTTCTGCACATTCATTCTGTGCGTTTCCGAAAGAATACTTTCTATGATAGGTCCTAAATAATTAATTTTTAATCTAAATCTTTCTCTGTCTCTAGCAATGGTCTCCCAGTAACATTTTCTTGCTTCTCTGCTAGCAAACGAATATACATACAAAACTTTCACGCTTATATTATCTCCAAACCTTACAGATTTCTCGGATACTATTGGCTCTCTCTTCTCCTCATGAATCGAGGTCAGCTTCTGTGAATCCATTTCTTTTGTTTTGTCGGATATAAATGGACTCGTCAAGCGACCACGATGGTACTGCGCTAACGGCTGGTGTGTGGTAAACTACTACCGTGTCTAGAGTTATACCGAGACAACCATGAGTGGAAAATACGCAATATTGCTTACAGCCGTTAAGATTACAACTCAGGGTGACGAGAAGTGTACCTCTCAGATATTAAGTGAAACTCACGAAATTCAAAATTTAGATTATTTACGTCTCCGCAGCTATGATTTCACTTTAGCAACATTGGAATTACCAGGTGAATATTTGTTGCAGCTTTCCCTTGGAACTCGTGCGTCTTTTGAAAATGTGTTGACAGAAGATAATCTCTCTGATGTGAAAGAAGACATTTTAAGTTTCGTGTTAATCATAGAAAGGAAGATATGTGGCAATGTTTTACCACCTCTTCTTATGCAGTGTGAAGATGGTAAAAAGTCTTCATCAAAGTGTAAAATAAATGAAAATATTGACGTGATAATAACATTAAGACTCATTCAATTATTGGATAACGGTTTCAGAAAAGAACTTATCGAAGCAAAGAAAGACGATTTGGTGAAAAGTGGACTGGTGAAGTCGTTATTAAAAGAGGCCATAACCAATGAAGCGACATGGAGGTTATTTAATAATAAATATAAAATGAGTATGGAGCAATGTTTGTAAAAAACTAACTTTGTATATTATTTTTGTTAAATAAATCGATTTTTAACTTTTCTCGTGTTTTATTTACTTGATAAAACCTGCCCCGACCGTAGGTTTTTAAAACAACCAGAGGCCAATATCCTATCCTACCCAGGTATTAAACAACTTTCTCTTCTGACACGCTGGAGCAACCGCAGGTCTTTTAATTTCCCTTTCTTAATTTGAGGTCCCAATCCTTCTCCCCTCCCCACCCCACTCAGAACCGGTTTTTCTTTACCTAAAAGTTGGTGACCTACTTAGCTCGTCGAAAACCTGCTTAGAAGGGTAAACGACCGACCGAAGACACGCGCTGAGGAGAAACCAAAACACACGCAGATGTAAATATTGGAAGGCCCTATCCCCTCCACGGGTCAACGACTGGCGCAGAAGCGAAAGGGTCATTCAACTTTCACTTGGCTACACCATATCGCACTAACTCATACCAAACAGGTAAACATTGCGAATATCAACAATAACGCAAAACCAATACCATTACCTTACACAATATCACCCCCATTCGAATATAAAAACACGCAATGACCGAAACAGACCTACCACTAGGTCAATGACTCTGCAAAATCACATCTTTACACTTCATCACACACCTCTATCATACCCACAACAAGGCCAATGACCGAAACAAACCTACCACTTGGTCAATGACTCTGCAAAATCACATCTTTACACATACATACACATACAAACGTGTAAACATTGCGAAAATTAGGGTCAACGAATGACGCAGAAGCGAAAGGGTCATTCAACTTCCATGCGAATATCAACAATAACGCAAAACCAGTACCATTACCTTACACAATATCACATCATTCCACAACATCATCACAAAACACACGCAGAATCACACCTGAATCATACACACAACCAGGCCAATGACCACACTAACGCAAAACCAATACCATTACCTTACACAATATCACATCATTCCACAACATCATCGCTAAACACACACAGAATCACACCTTAATCATACACACAACCGGGCCAATGACCACACTAACGCAAAACCAATACCATTACCTTACACAATATAACATCATTTCACAACATCATCGCTAAACACACACAGAATCACACCTGAATCATACACACAACCAGACCAATGACCTACGACAAGGACTTACGCAGAACTCAACACGGTCAGTTCACACACGTATTCGCCAATTCAATATTCGCCAATTCACAGACTAGGTTGTCCCAATCCCCGCTTTTTAACTAAATCCCACCTACATCATACACACTACCAGGCCAATGACCCAACCAGACCTACGACAAGGTCAATGACTTACGCAGAACTCAACACAGTCCACGTATAGGTCAGTTCACACACGTATTCGCCAATTCATGGCCAAGGTTGTCCCAAAGACCGCTTTTTATCTCTACTCTTAACAGCAACTGTGCAGAACATTTTAATTCCATAGTGGCTAAATTAGTTGGGGAAAAAGGGTTAGTTATTGTTTGAAAGGATCATATCAGGCTAGAGCAATGGTAGCCGTTATATCGTATAACACAAAGCTCCTACACACAAAAATTCACAATCTTTTTTGTTCCTCAAGCCTTGGGAAGTTCACCAAGGTAATAGAAGCTCGGCGACAAAAAAGACTGGCGAAAAACCAAGAAAGAAGAGATTTGGTAAGGTGCAAGCCAAGAAAGCTGCTCCCTCATCTTCTTGGCCGGAGTAAGCAAGATGAAGATTATGGAGAATTCTCTTCAAAGCCAGATATCAGCTACTCAGACTATGCTCAGGAAGCGGCCGAATATTTGATGAGGCTGGAATTGTCTCCTGAATAAAGGAAGCTTCTGGAGAGATCCACGCAAGACCAGGATTTCACATGGACAGAAGAAAGGAGGAAGAGATTGACAGCGTCCAACTTCGGGCAAGTTTGCCACCTCCGACCTTCAACGAGCTCTTCCAAGCTTATCGATCGTATTTTGTAAAAAAGTTAAAAATACGACGATGGAATATGGCCCTAAATTCGAGGCAACAGCACTATGTCAACTAAGTCGTCAGATAGGAGGTTACATTTCCAGGTTCGGCTTTTTTGTTGGTCCTGATCTTCCATTCTTGGGAGCTACACTTAAAACCCAAAAATAACACTAAAAATTCTTCCACTTGGATTGATATATTAGTTACTGCTAACCCAGATAAAGTTTGCTCACATGGTCAACTACCTGTCCCGGGCATTTCTTCCCATGACTTAATTTTTCTAAAAACCTTGACTATGATAGTTTAATTGCCGAAGCTGCGTGTCTTCCGTGGAACACTATTGAACATGCAGACGACATAGACGCAAAAATTGAAGCACTTAACACTTTTCTTTTACATTTACTCGATAAATACGCACCCATCAAAACCACACGCGTCTCTAAACCTCGCGCTCCGTGGATAACGGCCGATTGAAAACTATTGATGGCTCGACGCGATTCAATTTTTTGTCTCTTCAAATCAAATAAATGCCCAAATACGTTCAATACCTACAAAAATATTAGAAACAAAACCAAGCGACAGATTAGAAATGCCAAAATAAAATTCGCTTATTCTATATCTGGCTCTAATGTAACAACATCCGCCTTATGGAACAATCTGCGACACCTTGGAATTGGCAAGTCCAAGGATTCTTCCTTACCTTCAAACATATCACTAGATTCTCTTAACGAGAGCTTCTCGACGAATCCAACAACAATCGACATAGAACGAAAACGCAAAGTAATTAGTAGTCTTACTGTAAAAGCGAACGAGTCATCCGGTTCTCCACAATTCCACTTTAAAGCTGTTTCGCAATTTAACGTACTTTCAGCAATACGCAGAATCAAAACTACAGCCCAGGGTGCTGATAATATTCCTATAATTATCATAAACAAATTAATACATCTATTACTCCCCGTACTTACTAACATTTTCAGCCACTCCTTATTACAGGGAAAATTCCCATCGCAATGGAAACACGCGTTAGTCCGCCCAATCCCTAAGAAATCTCTCACTGCAAACAATGACTATAGACCGATTAGCTTTCTTCCCACTTTATCAAAAGCCCTGGAGCGACTTGCGCATGAACAGGTAGCAGATTTTCTCAACGTTAATCATCTACTTGACTCCCATCAATCTGGCTTTCGAAAGTCACATAGCACCACCACCGCGCTAATTAAAATCACCGATGATACACGCAGACACATGGATGACAGAAAACTTACAGTACTAATATTGCTTGATTTTAGTACAGCGTTTGATTCAGTAGATAAAGACATACTCCTAGCAAAACTCCGCTGCATGAGATTCTCTTCACCTTCAATAGATTGGTTCTCTTCGTACCTTAGCAGCCGTTCCCAACAAGTCATCTCCAACGATTCCTCGTCCTCTTGGCTTAATGTTAACCAAGGTGTTCCGCAGGGCTCAATTTTAGGTTCTCTATTGTTCTCTTTATTCATAAATGATTGTTCTCAATACTTAAATTACTCCAAGCATCTTTTGTACGCCGATGATCTCCAAATCTACTTATTGTTAGACACCAAACCCAATAACTTATCTCTTTCCATTGCCAACATAAATCAGGCCTTGGCTCAACTTCAAGAATGGGGCTACGATAATCTTCTCAACATAAACCCCTTGAAATCTCAAGCCATTTTAATCGGTTATCCGAAACTACTGGCTTCTATAAACCTTGCGGAATCAGTTCTTCTGTCTTTGAACGGCTCAGTTATACCCTATTGCAAAATCGTAAAAAATCTCGGGATTCTAATTAATGAAACGCTCACCTGGAATAATCATTTAATAAAAATCTGCAAGACGGTAAACTCCTCCTTACACACTCTAAGGCCTCTCGTTAACATTCTTCCCTCGTCACTATAAATACAGCTAGTGACCTCCTTAATTCTTCCTCACTTCGATTATTGTGATGTTGTATAACAGGACTTGTCAAAGGAACTCGCCATTAAGCTACAACGTTCTCATAACGCCTGCATCAGATTCATCTTTAATCTTAAAAAATCTGTCCATGTCTCAGAATACTTCCGTCGACTCTCCTGGCTAAAACTTGATTCCCGAAGAAACCTTTACCTTCTCTCTCTCTATTGTATCAAATTCTAAATAACAGCATCCCTTGTTATCTTTCATATAATTTTGTCACCATTAATACAGTTCACCATTGCAATACCAGAGGATGTGATAAATGTGATAAATGTGATGTATTAATTCAAACACGCGCGTTAGTCTCCAGCTCCGGCGTCAGACTGGCTAGCCTCCGCTGTAGCTTTATTTGTTGCCCCAAAACAAGTGAAGGCTATGCGCGCACTTGGCACCAATGAAGGATGCTCAAGCGCAAGTCATAGCTACAACATTACACTCCTCCCCTTCACAAAAAAAACCACACACAAAAAAAAAACAAAAAAAAATTAACAATTTACATAAAAACATATATGTGTTATATATATAGTCCATTGTTTACATGTCTATAATAACTCTTTGTTTCCGACTTCTTAGTGGGTATCTACGCACAGATATATCACTTTTATCTTCCTCAACAGCTGAATTAACTGTTTCGGCAGTCACTTGTTCCTCAGGACTGCCTACTCTCTCCAGTCCTTGTTCCGTGTCAGTACATGAGGAGATTAGGGGTTTCCAGGAGCCTATGTTGTCCTCTGCAACCATGGGTGTTGTGCTGTCCTTCACTGGAATCCTTGTTTGCACTTCACTGCTGTTTCCCTTACTATCCCAGAACTCTCGAAGTTGGTCCAAATGTCTGTGCCACACCAACCCGCCATCAGTCTCTACCATGAAATTGCGAGACCCTTGGACTGCTATGATGGTTCCTATTGCCCAATTGGATCTTCCCCTGTATTGTCTTGCCATCACCCGGTCTCCCACACTGAAGGTCCTCACGGACTTTCCCTCCTTCTGCTTCCCTGAAGTTCCCTTGTTCACCGAATCCTGTAAATTTGGTTTTACAAATGATAGCCGTAATCTGGGAATTCTTCCCAGTAACAGCTTGCTTGGAGCAGCCTTCACATGCTCAATACTGTAATTATAAGACTGCAAAATGATGGCCCATCTCTGCAATCTATTAGCTGCCATTTGGGGGATGCCTTTCTTCTCCCCAAATATAAATATCAAAGGCTTGTGATCGGTTCTCAATATAAATTTCCTCCCATAAAGATAATGGCTGAATCTCTTCACCCCAAAAATTATTCCTAATGCCTCCCTGTCTATCTGGGAATAATTTCTCTCCGTCTTACTGAGGGACCTGGAGGTAAAAGCTATTGGTCTCTCTTCGCCATTGGGAAAGTTATGGAGAATCACAGCCCCTAACCCATACGGAGAAGCATCACACTCCACTCCACCTTGGTGAATGTGACTGCCTCCTTGACTGCCTTAATTGCTGCACTGCACTCCTGGGTCCAACACCACTCTGCATCCTTTTGAAGGAGTTTATGAAGGGGATGTAACATTGAGGCTAACCCTGGGAGAAATTTTGAATAGTATTCAACTAAGCCAAGAAAGGCTCTTAATTGGGAAACACCCTGAGGGATTGGGGAATTCTTGATTGCTTCAACCTTGGATGTGGATGCATGTAGGCCTTCCTTATCAATTGTGTGTCCCAAAAATTCAACAGATTTCAACAGCAAATTACACTTCGATCTATTTACCTTGAATCCACACCCGTCTAATCTCTCCAACAGTCTTTCCAGATTCTCTATGTGCTCCTTATCGTCTCTGCCTGTGATTATTATATCGTCCTGAAAACATGCCACTCCCTTTAACCCTTGAAGAACCTGGTCCATTGCCCTTTGAAAAATCGCAGGTGCAGAAGCTATTCCAAATGGGAGTCCCCTATACCTAAAAAGCCCTCTATGGGTGTTGATAGTGCAATATTTCTGAGAATCTTGTTTTAAAATCAATTGTTGATATGCCTGAGACAGATCAATTGTTGAAAACTTTTCCCCCCCTTGTAATTTTACAAAAAATTCTTCAACTCTTGGAAGTGGGTAGTGCTCTTCTTCGAGTTGTGGGTTTATTGTAATTTTAAAATCACCGCAAATCCTCACACTGCCATCATTTTTGGCAACAGGAACAACTGGTGTGGCCCACTCACTGAATTCAACAGGGTACAGGATTTTCAATTTGATCAGCCTATCTATTTCGTTGTCTTCTTTACTTTTCAAAGCAAAGGCTAACGCTCTATGACGGCAGAAAACTGGTTTGGCACTTTCCTTCAAACTCAATCCCACTTGCCCTTTATTGAATGAGCCCAACCCACCATCCCACAAGTTCTTAAACTTCCCCCAAAGACGTTCCAATTTGTTTTCGGTTAAAACTTCCACCTTGTGAATGGGTATGCTCATTTTCAGAGTTTTTAGCCAATCTCTCCCAAGAAGTGGTTGTCCTCCATTACTTACTACAAATAAGGGTAACATTGCACTTTTCCCTGCAAACAAAACCCTTACCCTTGCGACGCCTTTTGGATGAATAATCGTATTTGCATAGGATCTCAACCTCACATTCGTAGTTCTCAGGGGAATATTACTAAATACTTCCTCGTACAATGCTTCTGAAATGGCTGAAATGGCAGAACCTGTGTCGACTTCCATTCGAACATTTCTGTTTTCTACTTTAACTTCGGTAAACCATGGGCCTACATCTTCGATTCCGGATTCTCTCATGTTAAACAACGGTACATCTTTTTACCCAAACTCCCTGATTTGATCTCCTACCTCAATTTCCGTCTCATCGTTCACATAAGTGGAAGCAAGTTGGTGAAAAATGCTCTTACCTTCTCTCTTACCATTTACTCTCCTTTTACACATTGCCTTCAGGCGTCCCAGTTGATGGCATATATCGCATCTATAGGACCGGAATCTGCATCTGCTACTTCTATGGCCCTCGCGTCCACAGCAATAGCATCTTGCTCCGGCGTCGTTCCCTCTCGATGCCTCTGGATTCTGTCGGCCGTCTCTCCCGCTTCCTCGCGCCCTTATTCTGTGAAATTCCGGTTCTTCCTCTTCTGCCTCGTGGAACTCTGGCGATCTTCCCACGTGGCTGCGGCTGTTGGCGTCTCTTCCCACGCGATGTACGCTGCAATTTTCCCCGACTGCTGCCGAAACGTGGTCTTGAGCCTTCCCGCACGCTTCCACGTTTTCGCTTGCCCTCTCTCTCGCGACCGCTAATTCCACTGCCTTTTCGAAAGAGAGTGTCTCGGACTCGAGATACAATGCTTTTACTGTGGATTTGTCTTGTAACCCCAAAACAAACTGATCGCGTAAAGCCTGATCTAAAAAGGCATCGTATTTGCAAAACCTGGAGCCCTTCCGGAGCCCTGCCGCGAAATTTAACACTGACTCCCCATTCCTTTGAACCCGCTCGTTGAATCGGTGTCTTTCGGCAATAACTGATGGCTTCGGTGAAAATTGCGTTCGTAGCGCGGCAGTGATTTCGTCGTACTTAAAATCTACCGGTTTCTTTGGCTCGCAAATGTCCCTCAACACTTCGTACGTCTCCTTACCAATTGATGAAAGCAGAATGGCTTTCTTTTTCGCCAAATGAATGGCGGAGTCTGACCCTACATCATTTACTATGAAAAATTGTTCCAACCTTTCCTCATACGCGTCCCAATTATCCTCCCCTTGTACAAATTTGTCCATAAAATTCGGCATCCTCGTCGCCAATGTGATGTATTAATTCAAACACGCGCGTTAGTCTCCAGCTCCGGCGTCAGACTGGCTAGCCTCCGCTGTAGCTTTGTTTGTTGCCCCAAAACAAGTGAAGGCTATGTGCGCACTTGGCACCAATGAAGGATGCTCAAGCGCAAGTCATAGCTACAACATTACAATAAACTACTAACTCCACTTCATAGAACAGAAATTTACAACAAATCCTTTACCGTCACTGCTTGTAAACTCTGGAATGGCCTTCCAACGTTAATAAAAAACTCTCTATCTCTAAGCTCTTTTAAACGCTTGTATTACAAACATCTCCTATCACTCTCCATGCATTGAACCACGCTCTATCTTCTCTTTCAGGTTGTCAAAGGATACG
The DNA here is from genome assembly GCA_028673005.1 of Tanypteryx hageni. NCBI lineage: Eukaryota > Metazoa > Arthropoda > Insecta > Odonata > Petaluridae > Tanypteryx > Tanypteryx hageni. Next base: position 9,848,788 of record CM054113.1, on the reverse strand, counting down.
ATTATTGTGCATAATTTCTTAATTTATTTACTTTATTCTCCTGTATTATAATTACTCTGTAATCAACCAGGCATATCTTACCCTACAATCCCTATTCCCCTCTCACCCCTCCCTCCCTTATATGGATATAAATGTATGTACATATGTTTGTATTTATGAATGATTTTTTCTCTGTTTATCATATTATTGTATTTTTTTCCTTCCCCTGAACTATTTTAGAAATTTTCGTGGTTTTTTACACCTCTCTTCTCTTCGTAGGTGTTTTCCGCAGTGGGAATTTTTTCTGTGTTAAAACATAACTGATACAGTTTTTTATGACCCGCAAAACTAACATTCTTTGGTAATGCTCTGTTATCTACTGACAAATATATTAACTTGTAATTAATATGTATTTTGTTGAAATCTGTGTGTAATTAATTTCTCTTATTTTGTAAATATTGTAATTACTTATATGACGAAAAGGTTAAATGTAAGAAGGGACTACATAGTCTCAATTTCGCCCTAATTAAGTCGTTTGTCTGTCTGTCTACACCAGATGGGATAATCGGGAATGATAGAATAGTCGAAATTAAATGCCAACTGATCGTTCTTATAGCGATATTCACACAGCCCGGCCACGGCGAACCAGCCGTTCACGGCACCGTTGCAACCACGGTTTCCCACTACATTCGTCTGGTCCCTTGACCGGGTACGGTTATAGTGCACTGCGCAGGAGTATTCATGTCTTCACACGTCACGGCAATTTCCCGTGCCTACGCCCGGTTTCAGTCGGTTCATCTTCAGTCCCGAGATGAAAGTCATGTTGGACACATCGTGTAAAGTATACATTTTTATTTAAATATGGAAAACTTTGAAGTCGACATCGAACTTCTTATATCTTAAAACAAGAAAGACCTGTGTTGTGGGACAAAATTTTAAATCATCCTGTCTTAACTCTTCAAACACTGTGTTTCTTTGCTTGTTTAATAGATGTACCCAATGGATTCTGCATTGCCGTCTTTTTTCCATGTGTATATATATATATATATATATATATATATATATATATATATATATATTTATTTATTTATTTATTTATTAGATACGGACAAAGCAAATGCCTTCTATGATCCATTGCACTCTACAGTTTGAAGTAAACTGTAGACCAGAGCAGAGAGAGCGTGAGCCGTCGCCGTGCAGGTAACACTTGATACATATTTAAATTACGCCCGTAACTATAACACGCAAAACGTGATGTCCCGTTTCATTGTAAATTGATAGCTGTAACTAAATTGCTCGTACGTATTAATACTCGTTCTTTAGAATATCACAAGATGATCCAAACAGAACTTATGATGCCTACTTTCCATTTAATCATTAATTTAATACTTATATACGCTTTAATAGCTCTAAAGTCATCACAGATATGTAACTCTTTGTGTTCCCAAATTTCATAATTTAGCGTTACAAAATACTACGAATATATTCGAACGGAATAAATCGATCACGCGTATTTGTGCGGCAAAAATAACGCGTATACGTATTAGAATTTACCGAATCTGAGTACAACAATAGTTGTTGCTATGGCAACACTCTCGTAATGAGTGTTAAAAACTGCGAAATCGTCAGTATTTACGCGAACTTCTAAGAAATACAATCGATAAGCAAAATTCTATATATCTATATAAAAATTAGAATCTTCATTCCTTTCCTCAGAGAATAGTATAAAACTCGCTCCGATATGACAATTCTAAGATATTTTAATGTGTAAGAGAAAATTATCCTGCACAATGGATTTCAGATTCCCCATGTAAATCAAATGGGAAGGATAGTCCCTGGAATCGAACCCGGGACTTCAATCTTCGCAACAATAACTATCCTTGGGATCTCGGCCCATGTAGCACGAGATTTCCACCAAGTTTCATGAAAATCGGCGTATTGGTTCAAAAGTTAATATGGGGGATAGACAGACAGACACAATGACAAAACTATAAGCCTATTTCCATTCTAGAAAGTAGGCTAAAAATTGAGGTCGGTAATAGAGTTCAAACTTTTTCCAAAACTGAGGCTTCAGAAATAGGGGGGAGGGGAACTATATTCAGGGAGAGACTATAATCAGGGAGGGACTATATTCAGACTAATACGGTAATAGACCAAATAGCAATCTATGTCCTTCAATATCAGCAGATGATTTTAATAATTACTTTAAGATTTCTATGTATAGATAGATTTCCTCTAGCATAATTAAGCCATAATTACATCAAATGAGTTACTAATTAATAAGCGTGTGACTGAGGCCATCTTCAAAAGGGTGTCCTAAAAATAGTAATGAATTTGAAAAACTCGCATAGTAGAGATAGTATATATGAAATTTTTAACCATCTATTCAAGTTACTTATTAAAGAAATTTTGGAACCACTTACTATTTGCATAAACAGCTGTTATTTTTGTAATTATGTATTTTTTATAAATTTTATTTTAATTTTTAACATTTCTTATGATTTGTATTTTTGATACCTGTGTTTTTCTTAAGTGAATCATATTTCAAGTATTTTACTACTATTAAAAAAAGATTTATAATATTATGTAATAAGCTTTTGCCTGCAAATAAATAAATAAATAAACTATGATGACATTTTATTTCTTTGGACATTAATTGATGAGGAATGGGCATCAACGTGAAAAGTATCATTTATCTATACCGTTATTAGGGTTGCCACCAGTTCAGTTTTCACCCAAACAGTTCGGTAATTAGACAAACTATTCAGTGTTCGGTACTGATGCTATACCAAACAGTTGGATAATTTGGAAAATTTTGGGGTGTAGGGTATCCATCGTACATACTACATCAATAGATTGCTTGTGTGGAAGGAGCATAAGTGAATTCATTAGTGAGAAAAATTGAGAAAAATCATTTATGGAAATGCTACAGCATCAAAGTTTCAAGAGGTAACTTAAAATTTTTCTTTGCACAGTTGTGTTTACCAACCTTATTTTCCCTCTTTTGTGACAAAGGATAAACCAGGAATTCTACTTTCCTCGCTTGAATTACATCATTTTTTTTCTTATAAAAACAGTGATTTTCATTTAATTATTTACTTGACAAATAAATATTCATTTATTATATGTGCAGCGATAGTTTATTACTATAGGTCATTGGTACCTAACCTATGGTGCATGCGCCACTTTTGGTGGATCTGTCTCTCAAATGTGGCGCATGGTGCTTAAAACAATTTTTAAGGTAATTTCGTTTTTCCACAGTTGAAATATCTGAGATTTAAGAATGATCTCAAAATTTTATTGCATTTGCGTTGATATGTCAGTTTATTTTGTGAGGTTTGAATGAATAAATGGGTTTGAAAGTGAAGAATTTAGTGGACGATTGATTGTAAGGAAATCTTGTCATGTCTGATGGCTCAGGGACCCAAAAATTCCACCCGACACACACAAAGTATTGTTGTCCCTATTTTCTTCCCACCATTTTTTACTCATCATCACTTGTCATTGTTAATCCTGATTAAATAAATACATATCTGAAATTCTTTGTTTCCTTATTTATTTAATGAACATATCCCAGTAATAAATATAAGGAAACCAATGAATAACGCGAAAAAGGTTTTAAAAAATAGCAATGGAAGGGGGGAGGGGGCTACGATTCCTGTACTAGCCATCTATCAGTTTCCTGTGCAACTATTTCAATTCAAACGCCCTATGAGGCACCAAAATTTGATTCTAATGAAAACCTATTTTAATATATTCATTTCTAAAGAATGTCAAAAATATCTATCTTTTGAATATTTATATTGGGCATTGGTCTGTGTATTAGCAACTTTGTAAATGAATTCTACAGCTTACTCAGGCATAGCAGTTTTTTGCTACAAAATTAAAGGTGTATTTTATTTGCATCAGTTAAAAGATTGTCCTGATTGCAAGTGTTTTTTTTGTCTCCTTATAAAATTATTACTATTTCAATAATTTTATTGAATAGTCACAGAAAGATGTGTGCAGAAACTTCTATATAGTATAATTAATCAAGTTAGGAAATGTAATTTATACTGTTCGGTTATGTTAGTAGTTTTTTAGGAATTTTATTAGAATGTTCAGGAATTGGGTCAAAAAAGGTGGCAACCCTAACCGTTATATTTTATTTAAATTGTGGATTATGATAAAATATGATGAATTTTAAATTACCGAAATATTTTCACGCAACAACTTATTTCTCGCAGAATTTGCAGTATATAATCTTTCGACATGTTAAAACCTTGTTGTTGGTCACTCCGAATGTCGATATATATCTTCAAAGACATATTTTGGTCTCGATTACGATTATCGTATCCTTCTATTGTTTTTAGAAGCAGCCAGGATCGCGACACTCAATGTTAGAAAACGAGGACCGTCTAAACGTGACCCCTCCGCCGCATCAGTGCGTTTTGGAGACCCTTCCCATTCCCTTCACTTACCTTCCCATTGGTCGAAGACGTTGCCAGGCAACGAGCTACGTAAGCAGTCGCGTCTCCTCTTCCCCTCCCCCCGCTCCCTCCCCGACCTTGCCGCTTTTCGTATTGCAGCGGATTTTCCGTAAACCAAAACGTTTAATTATTCCATAAATTTGATGCAATGATCCTCCATCAATTTGTTTCAGTTCTGAAAACAATTTACCCATCAAATGTATGTGTGGGAATTGGTATTCGTAGAATAAACTTCTCTATGATAAAATAGGATAATCTTGCCATTATTCTTCGTATATATGTAGGTGTCATTTTACTACGTTTTGCTCTATCGTCATCTCTCTGACAGAATGATTGAAAGAGAGATCTTTGGCATTGAGTACGCCGCACGCCTTCTCATCTGTAGAACTTGTAAGTTATTTTTTGATTATATGTAAATCTGTCAAGTTACAGTTTCAATTTTTGCTTTACTTTGAAATGCTCGCAGAGTGACATACGGTAGATCACCGACTATATGGCTTTCGATAACTCGGCGTCCAACGTGCCAAAAAAGAATAAGGCAATAATAGTACTATCAACAATGCATCATGAAACAGAAATTGATGACGAAACCCTTAAACCCACAATTATATTGGTCTACAACGTAACTAAGGGTGTAGTAGACACAGTAAATGAAATGTGTGGTACTTACTCTGTAGCTCGTATTACTCGACGGTGGCCATTGGCAATATTCTTCTCGCTAATGAATATAGCGGAGATAAATGCGCAAATACTTTATTTTTTTAATGCTGACAATCCAAGGCAACCAAGAAGAAATTTTTTAAAGGAATTATTATTGCCATTGAGGAAGCCCTATTTCACTGAAAGAGCAAAAATAAAATCTCTACCGTCAGATGTGAAGATACTCCTTTCAAAATATCGAGAACCAGCGGATAGGGAACACAACCATTAAATGTGATTCTTGCAATCAATTTCTTGCAAGAAACACGTCAAAGGAACATATATATGTCAATCATGTAATACTGAAGACAGTAATTTAGATTAATAATGGAAATTTTATAATTGTTACTTAGGTTTGTGTGTTGATATATAACAATATTTTTATTTGGAATATAGTTTGTTTAATCAAGAACTATCATTATAAGTTGTAGTTGTAAAACATAAAACATCATTTTGATAAAAATAAACCAATAATACCATCAAACACGAGTTACACGAATTACAGTTTTTTTCCAGCTCTAAAAATGGGGGTGCGAGCGTTACCCGTGTGCGTGTATTAAACGAGTTAAATCAGTATGATAGTTATTGTTAAAGTTGTCGTGAACCTAATCTAACTCAATCTTAAGCAAACCCACATCCAATGCGAACCCAACCCTGCACATCTCAACAGTAACGTTAAGAACTTTAAAACTTCCGATGTTAGCGTCACTGCAAAAGACTGTGGAATTGCAGGAAACCAATGTAAAAAACATAATAAAAGTGAACGAGTGAAATAGAAATAAAGTTAATAAACGTATAAATAACAACAACTTGCCTTTAATTAGAGTGGAATGACTATCTCTGAACAGAGAGTGAAGTACAAATGAAGGTGAGAAGAGTGCTGGAACCATAATAAAGGACCATAGCATTTAGGAGCATTATTTTAAAAATTTTCAAAAATTAAAATTTTAGTCTCGAGATGCCAACCGCGCAATATCGAAAATGCACTAAAAGAACATGCGCTAAGTGAGGCATACCTGTAATTAAAAGATCTTTTTCACTTCATTATGCTAGGTTTTCATTTTCTGTTACGTTTACTTTTGTTTTCTGTTAAACTGCATTATTTATGATAAAAAAGTGATTTTAGGTTGACTGGAATCGTACTTCCATTATTACATTGCGTCTTATGGGAAAATAGGACTAGCACTTCGTTAATTTGCATTTCGCATCATTTTCCAGAACCAGTTATTCGCGAAGTTCAAAAGGTGGTGTATTTGTTTCATGAAAACAACACAAAAATCCCTAATTTCCTGTCTGATTTAACAATGAGTTAAACAGTGGCAGAGTTTTTTTATGGGGCTCACAAAGTCAGGGTTTTCACATTGAAGCAGCACATGACCTTATCATTGCAGTGCTCAGTTTAGCTAATAATGTGAATAAAAAATTTACTTATTAGATACATAAAACTTTTAATTACTGAACAAGAAAGAATAACAAAAACAACATAATAAATAAAAATATTTTACAGGTTTGACATATTTCCAAAATCTAGCCATCGGTTGCCTGTAGAAATAAAATTATGCAATTACTTGATTTAGATCAATGATTTTTAAAACTCTTTTTTGACATAAACCAATAGGAGAGTTTTAAGCCACTCATCAAAATTATGGGAGGGGCTGAGCCCCCTAAGCCACCCCCTCTACCCTGGCTTTACCAATGAGTTAAAATGTCTGGTTCTTAGAAAGAAACAGGAACACAAGAAATAGAAAAAATATGGTCATGCAGATGATTATCATAATTTTTCTCAGGTAAGATTGGAATGCAAGTTCATGTCTGTTAGGTTGTGTATTTATTGTGGCAACCATGTAGAGTATGGTTAGCTGGGAATTGGGAGGGGGCCTGTGTGATGGAACGGCTTTTATGGGGGGGCGCCCGTGTGTTGGAACAGCTTGAGTTGCAGAGAGCTGCAGAGACAGCAGGGTCGCGACACTCAATGTTAGAAAACGAGGACCGTCTAAACGTGACCCCTCCGCCGCATCAGTGCGTTTTGGAAACCCTTCCCATTCCCTTCACTTACCTTCCCATTGGTTGAAGACGTTGCCAGGCAACGAGCTACGTAAGCAGTCGCGTCTCCTCTTCCCCTTCTCCTGCTCCCTCCCCTTTCCATCCCCCCGCTCCCTCACCGACCTTGCCGCTTTTCGTATTGCAGCGGATTTTCCGTAAACCAAAACGTTTAATTATTCCATAAATTTGATGCAATGATCCTCCATCAATTTGTTTCAGTTCTGAAAACAATTTACCCATCAAATGTATGTGTGGGAATTGGTATACACTTCTAAAGAAAAAAGAACATTTTTTTACACGTTTATTGCGAAAAAAATTAAGTACAAAATATAACAATATTATTGGCCCATTGATCTGTAGAAACAAGTATAGGACAAGGTCGGCATTGTATAAACAAGAATGGATATCACATAAGAGCTTCTTTAGGAGCACATCATAAGCAAAAATAATACATTCCAAACATTATTGATATAATAAAAGTACATTCAAAGGTTGCTATATTTTAAGCAAGGAGAAGTAATAGATTACAGTTAATTCACAATATATACATAAAACAATTTCCAGGAAGTCCTTTACATTATAAAGACAGACAACAATAAATTATACACCGAGTATCGTATTTTATATAAATAAATATACCTCATAAGGTTCTCCCTAATGGCACAACTAGGCCTGCGTGGGGTCTGAAACCCTGAGGGGCCAGGTTGTGGGCCCACTTCACCTTGCTCTACTGCTGCAGGAAGAAAATATAAGTTATCCGTGTTAAGGAACGCAACAATGCCCATTAATTGTTATAAAGATAATATTTCCTAAACAAAGAATAGTATGTATCCAAAGTGTTTATGGTTGTTCATTAAAAGTAAGAGATCTGAATATGATATACCTGGAAGAATGTATTAAGTTAAGATGACATTTACAGTGAAGATGAACAAGAAATTGTAAAGCTAATTGCTACACACTTTGGAGTTGTCTACTCCAAGAATGACTATGAGATACTTCGTTTTTCTCTCTGTGATGCTATTGATGCAAACTCCAGTATCAGATGTATTTAAGAAGCTCCACTCTTTAAATATTTCAAGCACTTTAGGCACTGATGGAATATCCCAATATTTTCATAAAATATATACATTTGTCCTAACCATTCCCCTTTTAAGATTACATAATCTCTCCTTGCAAACTCAAACATTTCCTGATCTTTGGAAAGTAATGTTAAATATAATACCTGATTACAATTAATGTTGCCATTTAAGGTACTTTACATTAATAATGTTGTCATGACAGAATTCATTTGTTTTTAAGGCTCAAATTATTTTAATAGCCAAGAGTATTTTTATCAGATGGTGGTTATAAGCAAGAAAAGGATATAGAGCAGTGTATGGTAGAAGTTCTGTGTTTGCTAAATGCTTAATAATTATTTTAATTCATGTTCCTATCAACTTTTTTGGTTGAAAGGAATGTTGCCAAATATATTACTATTGCTTTCTTTTAAAACTTCTGCATCCACAATAAATCATTATCCTCAGGCTTTTTCAATCTACTTATAGATGAAGAGTTGCTCCTACTCTAAACTATATGCCTTCCTCCAAGATGACCTATTGACTTCATAATCTCTCTTAGCATTTATCTTTTCGTCTTCTATTTGGCCTCTTTGTTTCTAGGGATGTCCACAGCTGATCAATTCTTTTTGCAATATGACCTGCACCTGCTATTTTAGCACCTTACTTAATAATAAGAAATAGGGGGCTTCGCAGCCCAAACCCTGGCCTACAGTCTCGTGAGGCGCTTCACGCCTTGCCTATGTTGGCCACTTCATGGCCAAATGTATTTCGCTTGCTTAACCCAAGGAAAAGGAGTGGGTGCAATTGTTCCTTTTTAAAAACAGGCTGGCCTCGAACCCAGGAGGAATGGGGAGGAGCTGTGCAGTAAAGTTGTACACTGACTTACGAAAAACGTTTGGGACCATCCATAAATTGTATCACACAATAAGTTGATATCTATTCATTCTCTCAATTTTCCACAATGCAGCAGATAAATATTGATTTGAGACAATGTTTCACTCTTCTTTCCGCAACATTAAACTCTCATACAAAGTCATTTTTTTCTTCAAACCAATGATGTCATGTTCTCTGAATATACCCTCGCCTTGTCATGATGCATCGCAAAATTTCAACCTCCCCTCTCCCTCCTCCCTAGAGCGTGACAATTTATGGATGATCCCTTTGATGAAAACACGATTCTATTAAATACATTCATCGATGTCTGCCTTTAAAGAGTACTAATACAGAACAGTGATGTTGACTGTGAAACGGGCTGTCCTTGGACCCAGGAGGAGTGGGGAGGAGCTGCACAGTAGAGTTGCGCACTGGCTTAAGAAAAGCCTCTGATGAAAACACGATTCTTTTTATTCTATAGAGAAATAATAATATAATTTATTTCACTGTTAGCAAATACATCTGCATGGTTTCATCACTGAATATTACAAAATCAAGACAGGAGGGGGGAAACAAAATAAAAGGCAAAAATACAATGATCAATAACATAAAAGAGAAAAGATAAAAAGAAAAGCAAAAAGTCACACATTATCATCACAAATGCTATAGTAAGTTTTCTTCAGAAGGAACTTTTTAATTTTACTTTTATACAATTTGTGGGATGAAACTGATTTTATGACCCCAGGTAATTTGATATAAATTACAGAGGCTGAATGGTGAGGGCCTGTTTGACAAAGTGCGTTATTGTAGTCATTAATGTGAATTTCAAATAACAAATGGGTGAAATGGCTATGGTATTCTGATGATTTGATCTAACAAAAGTTGTACAACTCAAAATGTAAATAGATGGTAGAGTTAAGATACTGAGAGATGAAAACAAGGGCTTACCATTTGTACAGTAAGATACTCTGCATAAAGCTTTAACAATTTGTTTCTGTAAAGAAATGACTTTACTAGCCAGTCTGCAATTACCCCAAAATAATATTCCATAGCTTAACAATTAATGCACTTTAGCATAGTACAGTGATAATAAGCTTTCAATAGGAAGTATCGGAACCAATTTTCTTGTCATGAAAACCCCAGTGGAAACCTTTTTTAGCAACTCCATTGATGTCATCTAGCCAATCTAACTCTTCATTAATAAGTAGCCCAAGAAAAGTGGTAGATGAGTTTCTAAAGATGCTTTTACTGTTCATTTTAAGAAGGAAGCTACTGGATGGGATATTTTTTGTGAAATAGCAGGTAAAAGGTTTTATTGATATTTATAGCAAGGTTATTTAGATTGCACCATCATTTGGTTAACTGATTTATTAACAACCTCAGACAGAAGTGGGAAACTATCAGCAATTATTAGGCAGGATGTATCACAGGGCTAGCTCAAAGGGTTGTGGCGCTCCGAGCCAACTATGCTTTGGCACCCCCTTTCATCTAAGCTGAGAAAGGTTTTTCAGTTAAAAAATAAAATATACATTTTTGATATAATTTTATTGTTTATTTCATTGTTCATTTCATTTAAATATTAAAATAAAAAATATAATTTACGTAAATTAAATTAACAAGTGGTATTAATTATTACATAGTCATTATAATTTTGGCTTCAAAGATTAACTTTTCGGGCCTTTATAGCTATGAATCTTTGGATCATTTCATCCAGGTCTAAATCCTTGGTGATGGCATGTTCAATTGATAAGGTTGCCAACCCATCCAACCAATCTTGTGTCATCGTGGAATGGAGATCAGTTAACTTAACCTTTGAAAAGCTTCGTCCTGTACTGGCCACTGATACTGGAAACGTTACGAGAATTCTCAGCGCCACGAAAATATTTGCCAATGACGCCGTCAAACTGTTTGAGCGCATGAATTGCAAGATTTTCGTTGGAGAATAATTGCCTTCAAGATGGTTTCGCAAATATTTTAATTCATCGTATAAATCGATGCCGGGGATATCTTTCTGATCACCATCTGTAAGCAGAATTTCTAAATCCATACAATTTTTACGCAGCTTGTCGTCAATCATTTCTGTGGCATAATTCACATTGTATAAAAATTGGAACTGATTGTTATGCTTTATGATCAATTCAAACCTGTCTTTCGATGACTGAATTGCATTGTCTAAAATGTTGTTGAAAAAGTGAACCCTAAAACTTTCATTCTCTATGGTTTCATCTTCGTGTTCATAATCAAACATTCTTTTTCGGAGGCGATTTCTTGTACTTTCAAATTCTGGTTCAATTTCAAATTTGATTGCCAACTTTTTTGCATCGTCTAGCACGCATATAAATTTCTTATCTGTGTACTTTTTAAGGTATTCGTTTGATTATGAAAGCCGGGAGACAGCTTGCGAGATTTTCAAATTGACGTCTTGGAGAGCTTTACTTGTGATGTTTATTTGGCTCAAAATGTCATACCAAACAATCAGGCAGCAATAGAATTCCGTTTTTTAAACTGTTCACTTATTTCTTGTTGATCAAAAGTGATTGTTTGTTTTTTTTCTTTGGATCTTTCGATTTTTTGGCGCCCCCTAGACTTTGACGCCCCTTAAACTTCGGCGCCCTGAGCCAATGCCACATTAGCTCGCCCCTCAAGCCGGCCCTAATGTATCGTCAGCATACAAGTTCGGAATGCAATCTGAAAATTTGTTGGGGAGGTCATTCATGAAAATTATGAATAGTAGGGGCCCAAAAATTGATCCCTGAGGAACACCGATGCCAACTTTTAGGGATGTATAATAAGTGGTGGTAGAATCATTTCTAGCTCTTTGGGAATAGTTCACAGTTTGATAGCAGTTACTTAGAAAAGAATTAATTCAATTTAGGGACTTGCCTCTGATGCCCAAGTTACAAAGTTTCACCAAAAGTATTTTGTGGTCAATTCTGTCGAAAGCATTACTGAGGTTGCAAAATATACCTTAAGTATGCTGTTTTTTATTGAGAGCTTGGTATATACTGTTGATAAGCTTGAAGGCAGCAGTAGATGTAGACTTCCCTGTCCTAAAGCAATGTTGATGAGGAGTTAAGAAATTGATCGAGTTGAAAAAAGCAGTATGCGATTCAAAAATAATTTTTCAAATATTTTGGAAAATACAGATAAAATAGAAATAGGTCTTTAGTTCTCTGAGTCAGAGGGTGAACCTTTTTTGAGTAATGGAGATACACAAGATAATTTTAAATTAGTAGGGAATTGGCCCAAGCTGAATGATAGATTGATTATGTCAAATAAGATAGGTGTAATGATATAAGAGCTTGCCTTAAAAAGAATTATAGGAATATCATCTGTACCACTTGAAAACGAACTTTTGAAAGATTTAATGATACCTATTATTTCATAGGGATTAATGAAGTAAAGAAAAACAGAATAATAATAAGTTTATTTGTCCAGAAAGACATTACAAATAATGCATAAGACTTGTCAAAACATATATCTTAAAAAGAAGAAAAGAATACAAAAGCATCTCAAATAACAGATATTAAATCACTAATATTATAAAGACATTTAGTCACTAGGAACTCATAAACATGCTTCTTGAATGATTGAAATATGTTTACTCCTTTGGTTGTAGCAGGCAGAGCATTATAAAATTTAATACATCTTGCTTTTGGTCCTTGAGAGAAAATTTTGAAGTTTTGTTGTGTTGTATGGAGATCATTAATTCTTCTTGTGTTGTAATCATAAAAATTTCTATTTTTCTCATAGTCATGTTTTGCCTCACATACAGCACAGCATTATAAACATAAATAGAAGGAACAGTCAAGAGTCCTAATTTTTTAAGAGGGGTCTGCAATATGCTCTGAACAGTGCATTGCACATTGACCTGACCTTTTTCTGGATTTTGAAAACCTCATTTAGTTGGGTAGAAGAGCCCCAGAGGACAATGCCATAGGCAATACGTGAATTAAAATAAGCAAAATACACATTTTTTAATACCTCAATACTGAGTGAGTGTCAGTACATATAGGATTTAATATACCGAGTTTAGTTTTTTGCATAAATTCTCAGTGTGATAAGAGGGTCAATATAGACACCTAGAAATATGAACTCCTTAGTGGAATTGATCACATCTTGGTTGAGACAAGAACATAAGTTTTGGTACTGTTTCTGCAAAGTGGAGATGATTATAGCCAGTGTTTTACTCTCATTTAAGGTGAGTCTATTGCCCTTATACCACTCAGACCACCTGCAAAACCTGTCTGCTTTCAGAATTGGGAGACAAGGGATATAGATCTATCGTTATTAATTAGGTTTTTATCACCCTTGTTTTTATAGATTGGGATTACCTTAGAGGTTTTTTAAGTTTCTGGGAAAATGCCTTGATTTAAGGATTGGTTGATCAGAAACAAAAGTGGAGATATAATTGAATTTCCACAAGCTTTAACACTCTCCGGTCCAGATTTAAATGCTCAGTATCCCCAGTTTTGAGCCTTTTAATTTGCAGGAATCTCACTCCAAGGACATCAGTTCACATAAATGATAGTAATGAAATACTTTCTTATCATATTTTATTGAAATTTTCAGTAATTATTTACTTATTAACCGCTTCCCTGATTACCCTGAGTATACTCGGATCGAGGCGAGGGTCAAATTCTGACAAATCTGAGTATACTCGGACCATTATATTTTTACCTTTCCTTTGAAAATGCAATTGAGTTTTTTTGGACCTTCCTAGAAGCTTATGTTCCAACCGTCAGAGTTCACTCCGAGAGACAGATTAGATTTCTCGGAGAGTTTCTTAGAGCGTGCTTTTTGACATATCGAGATACTGAACTCACACAGTCATTTGCGCCACTGATGCCAAAATTTCTCTTAATAACCCAGATGCTTTGACTGCTACTCCAGATGTTCTTTACCCTACCAAGGAGACTTTCCATTGCAAGGTCATTTGCCCTGAGAGGGTTTTGCCCACCTACTCTTTCTTTCCTCAATTCCTGGAAGGTCCTTTGCCTCACCCCCTTGGTGATGCCCCTCGAGATAAGTATGCACCCTTTGGGATCAGCCTTTCGAAGACATTTTCAGGACAGTTATTCATAGAGCTTTCTAGTGAATACGCCTAGCAGTTTTCCTTCCATTTGTGCTCCGTAGCATTTTTATTTTTCTCTTGTTTTTGTATTCTGTTACCTTGTTATATTGTTACCTTGTTATATTCTTTTATATTGTTATATGCGACTCAGTCTCTCAACGCTAGGCCATCGAGTTCAAGTACTGCTGTATGTCAGTGGCACCACACCACTGCTGCTGAAATTCATGATTTTCTTGCAGTAGTGATGTTGCAAAGCTTTGATCATAAACCTGACCAAGAGTTGTATTGGTCAACAAGACCTGTGTTTTTTCCCCGTTCTTTGGACAGACAATTCCCTACAGACGGTTGGTGAAAATATGGCAGTTTTTGCATTTCAGCAATAACAAGACTACAATCTGAAAAATCACCCAAATCCTAAATAAAATAAAATATGGCCAGTCTTTCAGAGCTTAGAGGAAAAATTTCGAAAAGTTTACATGCCCGAGAGAGACATCACGATTGATAAAAGTCTTTTATTATTCAAAGGAAGACTGGGATGGCGACAGTATATTCTGCAAAAATGGGCTATATTTGGCATAAAAACGTTTATCATCATTTCTACGAGCACTCATACCGAAAGGTCCATTTAGGTTTGGACACTTTCAGACGCTTCATGCCAGAAAGGGTTAAGTAGTTTACCTGGGATACCATCTAACCCAGCAGAGTTCTTGAGACCAACTTTGGAGAGATAAGTAGATAACTCAAACTCATTACAGGGTCAGAGGTATATAGAATTTGAAGAGTTAGTCCTAACGACTGGATTATGTTGAGATGGTATGCAACCAGTAGTGGGTGAGTTAGGTAAATCAAGGAAGAATCTGTTGAGAGTATTTGCTAAATGCAGAGGCTCTGTAATATCATCCAAATCAGTGTTTTTTACCACTGGTAAGGACATCATTTTTGTAGAGTAAGTTACTTCATTAATTATTTTTCAGGCTGCCTTGGTATGATTGGGTGCATTCATAATTTTTGAGTCATTAAAAGTTATTTTACTAGTTTTTATGAGATCTCTGTACTGCTTTTTGAGAGCAGAATATAGCTTGTGGGTTTGCTCATTGCCATGATACTTATCATAGTAGAATAGCCTTTTAATGTTGCAAGATAACATATGAATTTCAGGTGAGATCCAATCACTTGTAGAATTTGGCTTTAGTTTAGCTGGGACAAGTGGAAATGTAACATTGAAAATATATAAAGTTTATCATAAAATAAGTTAAAGCTGTCATTAAGATAATTAGCATTATGAATAACAGTCCAATCTTGACTACTTAGAAGATAAGAGAAAAGTTGAGATTTGGAGTCACAAAAAATTCTAATGCTAAGAAGAGGACTGGGATTTGACAAAATTTCTTCTAAGATGAGCTTAGAAAGAATAGCATGATGATCAGATAATAAGGGATCAAAAACGGAGGTGAATGTTTTAGAGACATTATAGTTAGTGAATATGTTGTCAAGAAGTGTCTGGGATGTGGGAGTAATCCTAGCTGGATTGTTCACAAGAGCCTTCATGTTGTACAAATTGAAGATATTGATAAGTTTTTTCTGATTTGTGCTATTCAGTAGGAAATTAACATTTCAATTGCCAGCAATTATTACAAATGGTCTCTTAGCATGGTTCGTTACTGAAAAAAGAAGATTATCAAGTTTGTCATAAAAGAATCTAGGCAACCAAGAGATGAACAATATACTACAATAACATGGAAATTGAAGCTTATGTAGCTGGAACTGAAAGCAGTACACTCAAAGTTTAACTTTTGGTTCAGAATTGAAAGGTCAAAAGAAAAATCACATAAATTGATACTGTTTTTCACCAATATAACAACACCACCGTGTTTATACACTGTTTGGCAATAAGAACTAGCACAGGTATACCCTGGAATAGAGACAGAAACATGACACATCTAATATTCACATATACATAATACATCTGGATTTTCATCGTATGATAACATTTCAAGTTCAGATAATTTATTGCTTAGACACTGAATATTAATTAATAACACAATGAGTTTACTAGAGCCTGAGTCAACTAGTCACATGGACTTAGTCTTAAGGGAACCTGCTAGTGATCGTGTCACCCTATCTGAGTTCATAGCTATATCCATTGAATTTGATGGAGGAAGGATTTAGGTATTTGGTTGCAGCATTGGATTTTGTTTGATAATGTTCCATAATGCTTTAATCATATTTTTGGATTTATTTATATAGCTAACTGTTATGTATGTGCCTTGGCAATGACAAACCGAGATCGTTGGTTCAACAATGGCTGTATTTACTTCTTATGACACACAATACCTATGCCAGGGATATGCGACTGCACTCCTGGATGGTCACGTTACAACTGCTTGCTCACTGAGAATCAAGAACATGGCAAAGTGGCAAAAAACAAACAAACATCGCCGCGCAACACAAACAAACAAAACATGAAATGCGGCCCTATACATAATAATTAAAATACAATAAATGAATACATAACACTAACATTTGCAGCTTTTCTCTCAGATTATAAGATAAGATAAGATAAGTTCTTTAGGGCACATAAGTATGCACCATGAAGGTTAGAGCCAACAAATTTATATTGAAAATATAAATCCCGAACATACTGGAATAAGATGAGGAGAGTAAAACTTTCTTTTATGCATGATTACATTTTGTTTAATATTTCTGACAGGAAAGGCTGCAATAAAGCAGAGGGTAATAATTTTCATGAAAGCATTAAATTTAGAATCAACATCACTTGCATGCTGAACATCATCCCAAGATTCATGTGAAAGATGGTAAAGAAATATTTTAGTAGAAGAGTCGTCAATGATACGCTTAAATATAGCTATACATGAGAGTCTGATGTAACTTAATGGTTACTTTTAGACCCAAAAGGTCAGAAAAGTCTGTAAAAATGGTTTCAGAAGTAAAGGTATTGAGAGGTAAATCAGAAATTAGATAGTCAATAAGTGATTGAGTTTTGGGTGAGATTCGGGTAGGTATATCATTCACTACCTTCAGACCAAAAGTGGATGGAAGATTTATGAGGTCAGCCTTTTCAGGAGATTCATTCAATAAATCAATATTGATGTCACCAATCAATATCATAGAAATGAGATAATAAACATATAAATAACAACAATTTGTCTTTAATTAGAGTGGAATGACTATCTCTGAACAGAGAGTGAAGTACAAATGAAGGTAAGCGAGAAAAGTGCTGGGACCATAATAAAGGACGTAGCATTTAGGAGCATTATTTAAAAAATTTTCAAAAATAAAAATTTTATTCCCGAGATGCCAACCGTGTTATATTGAAAATGCACTAAAAGAACATGCGCTAAATGAGGCATAGGTACCTGAACTATGGATAAAAAAGAATAACAACAGGTATCAATATTGATTAATGCAATTGAGCATTCAAAAGTTTTATCAATGCTCTTGTTAAAATTAAGGCACTTCATATTTACAGAGGGTTTGCTATAGACGGCCACTCCTCCATGCTTGAATTTCTGATTAAAAAAGGATGTTATTAGATTAAAACCATGAATATGGAACACAGATATTTCAATTGCTCTTAGCCAATCTCATCGCCATTTAGATCCTGAAGTAGGAGCTCAAGATTAAGGCCCTTGTTCTTCAAGCACTGAATATTCATATAAAAAGCAATTGAACAATATGGAATTGGAGAAAGCACCCTCACTTGTACCTAGTAACAATTTCTTGGATCTAACAATACCCCTCTGACATTGAATAACAGGCTTATCGTTGGGTTTAGATCTATCATTAGAAACAGCATCATGGACTGGAGCATTAGGAAATGGTACAGTGTGAGGAACCAGAATGTTATTAGGAACTGGGGAGGCAATGAGGGCTGGGACAACATTGTGGACAGAAATGTAAAGTAAGTTGAAGATTAAAGGTTAGCAGATTTTAATTTTACTTTTATAACTGTTATTTCTAAAAATATATTCTTATTATTGTACTTAGTCCTCTTCATCCTTGATAATCTAACTCCAAGAATAGGAAATGAATACATGGAAATAACCTTCTCTTCTGAATTTTTTTATAAAACAAACATGTAGATCTCAGAATGAAAAACCTACCCACCATGTAAGTATAACAGAAAATAAAGTACAAGTGAAAGAAGAATCTGATGCTGTTGCTGTAGAGAATCAAAATTCCAATGGCCTAACATCCACTGGCAGTGATTATGTTGAAAAATATCATATAGGTATTTCATTTTATTGAAAAGAAACTGCATGATGAAAAATTAAATTAACTTGATAATTTTTGGACACCATCCGAAAACTTTGTTTTTTCTAGTACAATATTTGGAGCAGTATGAGGAAATTTAATTATATGTGATTGCATGATTATTATTATTATCCTTGGCTTGTGTATTCCCAAATTAAAAATGGTGTTTACTGTAAATACTACATTTTGTTTGCTACGAATTGTGCTGGACAATCAGGGAGCCAACCTCTTGGACAATTCATTTATGAACTATTCTGCAAATGAGAAATAAAAAAACTCAAAAACAAATTACCATGAATTATCATTGATATGTGCTGATAACTTGAAACTTCTGGGTAAAAATCAATCTGTTATTAATGTGATAGATAGGGCTTACCAAAGTCAAGTCTAAGAAAATAGAATGAAATTAATTTCAATCATAAAAACCAAAATATTTTGCGGCATTAAGAGGTCATTGTGATTCAGGGTGCAGAAATGTAGATGATCCTATCAGAAAACAACACCAAGAAGGAAATTTTTGATAACTGTTGAGATTTGGAATCGATGCAGGAGATACAACTTATTACATTTAGAAAATGCTGCAGGCAATGCAATGTATGTTTCCTAGCATCTTCAGAATGCAATTATATACAGTTTCAATGAAATAAGTCTGATGATGCTATGATCATAGTGAAACCGGTCATTTAAAATTAAATTTGTGGAAGTAACTAAGTTCCTTTTTTTTCTTGATGAATAAATTCCACTGAGTTGAGCCTGACCTCATTATTGATATATGAAGTCTGTATAAATTTGTATTTGAGTTCTCAGCTGATAATGCAATAATTTTTTCCTGTAGTCTATGATTTACAATGACTTTCAAAGACAATACTTCTGTAGTTTCTCCACGAATTTTGTGAAAATCAATTAGCTTTGTGCAAATCTGAACTACTACATAATTATTATTCCTTTCAATAATATTGCATTGTCTGATGGCGAATTTTATTCTTTTCCCTGTAAATTTCATGGGTCTAACACACAAGTGAATCACCTAAGGTGGAAAACATTTGAAAAATGGAAATAGAAATAACTGCGCATTATAATTATGTAATAAAAGCTGTAATTTATTTTAACCTACTCCTCGCAGTTTTTGAGATAAGTGGGCTTATTCAAAAATGGCGAAAACGCGCTCGATTTTCGCCGAAGAAATCATCAATTTATTTCGTAATAAATAAACGACACACCAAAAAAGCGAATTTAAGTATTAATACTTGTTATTACCTCATTGCTTTTAAGTAGTCGAAACTTCCCTATGTTCTCGAAAAAAATATTTTTGCGGGGTTCATCCGGTTCGGCGTCGGCCTGGCTAGGAATTCATTAAAACGGTAAATGACCAATAGAGAAAAAACCACGGGGGATAGGTGTCTGCAAATAGTAGTTATATATAGAGTATTAAATTATGCGTAAATTCTTACTTTTTATTAACGTCTATCCCCCGTGGTTCTTGCCGCATATGAGTTATCATGAGGTAATTTTTTCAAATCTCCCGCGCCGGCGTTGTAAAAATTAAATTACTACATAACTCGACAGAACCACTCGTAATTTTCTCATCCTCTATTGAGACTATAATTTTAAGTTTGTTTTTATATTCTGTAACCGTCTATTGGTTTTGGCATCGTTTTAAGTTACCTGCCAACTCGATGAAATATTTTTGCGAGGTTTCTATTGTTCGCCGTCAGCCGGGCTCAAATTTTCTTAAAGCCCTAATACGAATGCAGAATAACTGCTATAGGTAGGTGGATAAAAATACATCTGATACATAGATTCCACAATTACGCTTTAAGTTGATTGTTTTGCTAACACCTATTTTACTTATTTCCTAAAATGTTCATGTTATTCCGAAAAAACTGATGCAGCACTAAATTTTCTCCATTATAATTTTTATTTTATATTGGATCAAGCTCCACGGATCGAATTATTTTTTAAATTAGTACGAAGGCTCCCACGGCGTGCTGTTGACATGGTGGTGATTTGCGGGATTCTGCCGTGTTGATCCATTTCCTGGACGATATTTCGCCGGCGTTCCAGTCGGCTTCTTCAGGTTTAATTTATACAACTCAAGGGATAGGCAATTTATTTATAAAAATTTTTTAAATGTGTAAGAAATAATTTTCTAACGAAATTCAATGCACTTTCTTACTAAACCTTACGATGACAGCAGTAATTCTATTAGAAAGATTATGTAATCCATTGCTTCAACATACACTTGTGAGCCCATTTTTTCAAGCATGAAACATTTGAAATCCAAGTACCGATCGAGACACCGATTACAATTTAGTCAACTGCCTAAGATCAGGTATCTCGAGTTATGTGCCAAATTATAGCAAGTTGGCTGAAGATATGCAGTTCCAAGTTTCACATTGATTTATTTTTCATGTTTTTATAATAAATTCTTTAATAGTTTTTCTCTTATCTATACAAAAATATCATTTTAATAAATATTGGTACACATCTACTATTGTTACTTCACTTCACTCCCCCAATAATTAAAGTTGCGCCCTCATAGATAAAGAGGTTGCCGACCACTGTTACAGAGAGATATCAACTGATCTTGCTTATGCGCCCTTCACGTCCTCAGTAATATAAATTGCGCCCTCGTAGGTGAAAAGGTTGCCGACCCCTGGTTTTAGCTGTAATAAGATTTTTATTGGATCGCGGCGGAGGCGTGACGTCATAGGGCTTCGGTAAGGTAGCTTAGCGTACATTGTTAATGCCACTTGACGCCATATAGTGATTTCAAGAGATATATGGCTCAGGTGGTATTATTTGTAACACCAGACTCTACAATTGGATTAAGTTTAATCAGATTCTCTGGAGCCGTTTTTGAGTAAATAAAAGTTTTCTAAAAATCGCCAAGAATAAACTACACTTAATTTTTACGCAATATCATTTTTATGAAAAAGTGTCTGCAAAAGATGATATATTGCACAAATACGAAATATCATTCGATTTCATGTACGCGTTTTGTCCCTATATCGGCGAACAGACGGCATGGCGAAAACCACTTTTATGGACTCATAGACACCTAAAACGTGTATTTCCATAAAAACCTCTAAGTTGAATTTTTCACGATAACAATACTTTCTCAATATACTATGCATATGAGAAAGTAAAAGGCAGATACAATTTTTCTCCCTTTACTAGTGAACCAAAACTATTGGGTTGTGGTGTTCTCAAATAATGTAACAAAGGAGTTCATTTATATGGGCCCTTTCACAAGGAAAAGCCCACATTCAGTTACATACCTGGAAAAGTTTTTGAGATTCATAGAGAAAAGAAATCAGGAGAAATTGGGTGATGATTATGTGGACATTGTGGGTTGAAAAATAGCAGAAATAGAGTATCCATTACAAAAAGACTCATTCAACTGTGCAGTTTTCATTAGTTATTACATGACGTCTGGCTACTGGAAAAGATTTAGATAATAATTTTGACGCAGATGAATTTCGAGAAAAGATGAAGTTGGCATTGTTGAGTTTTCCAGAGAAAGATGATATAATTAATTCTTGTACAATTTGTGGCAACACTAAACGCAGGAAAGAGTAATTGGGGTCGTTGTAGAAAATGTGGGTTGATTCTAGAAATGGAGGATAATAATCCCACCACTTGCACTGATTGTGCGGGAAAAGGCAATAAAACAATAGAATGGGTAATGTGTGACCTATGCAAATGCTAGATGCACTTGTCATGCATTGGAATGACACAGCTAAAGAAGGAATAATTTCATTGTAAGCCATGCCAGGTTTATTTGCATAATGTTAGGTTAGGTCCAATTTAAAACATGAAATTGTCACTAACATGGATAGAAAATAAATGATATTAAACAAAGATAGGGTAGAGATGGGTGCATTTGTTACATTATGGGTGGTGCTGTATATAATTGTGCAATTAAGCAAGTCAAAATGTGAGCATGGGGTGCCGGTGGTGTAGTGGTTAGGATGCTGGCTGCTACTCACCTGCTGCTTGAAAAAGGCATCGGGTACGAATCCTGTGCAAGTAGGATTTTTCCAAGGTCGCCCGACCCCCTGTTTATGTTATGTTAGCAGTTCCGTCCTTCGGAAGGGACGTTAAGCTGTTGGCCCCCCTGGTGTTCTCCGTAAGAGCAGTCAAATGCCGACTCCGGGTTTCCCTCCTCCCTTCCCCGGCTATTCATTGCACTACCTCTGAGATACCCACTGTGCATAGGACAGAGGCGAATCGGCTGGGCATTCAAGTACAAAAAAATACAATGTGAGCATGTATAAAATTTATGTTAAGAGTAAAGAATTTTTCAAATACTTTTCAAAGTTTTACATAGTTAATTACATGCCATTAGTAGATACAACAACAGTGTTGGACTGCTAATATTGATTAGTGACATTGAAAAGACTCTCCAGGATTTGATGTCAAAGAAAGAAGTAAGTATTGATGATTTCTCCAATACAATGTTGGAGTAGTTAGGAAAAGGATGAAAGAGAGCTTTTGTTTGTATGGAAATTCTGGCTAATGAACCTCTTGGATTATGGTAGCCATAATTTCTTCAGAGCTTTTGTAAATTATGTCATAAGATAAATTAAGAGAGAGAGGGGACAGAGGACTTCATTACATCAATTTCAATTCCCATAAAGAAAAAGGTTTAATCAAATAAATGTCAAGATTACAGAATAATCATTTCAATTTCACATACAACTAAAGTAATTCTCAGGATTTTGAACAGGAGGCTAAAAGCAAAAAGCTCTATTGGTGCAGACAAGTTTGGGTTTTGGAAAGGTCATGGCACCAGAGATGTCTTAGGACTTGGATGTATTTGTGCTTCTGCCTTTAATAGAGTTTTATGCCCTAAGCAAATGGAGATGCTGTGAAAAATAGGGGTGGAGATATATATATATATATTACTCTCTCTCCATCGCTGACGAAGGGCATATGCCTGAAAAGCTTTCATTTTTGTATGATATATATATATATATATATATATATATATATATATATATATATATATATATATATATATATATAAGGAAAAGGAAAGGTGGTGATGAGTGTGTGGCAACAAGATGTTGAAGGAAGCCCAGCGTACACTTACCAAGTTGAGGATGAAGTTGGCAGGCTGGGGGGGGGGCATCAAAGAGACACACAAAACACGCACACAAAAACATGTAAGCTTTTTGGGCATATGCCCTTCATCAGTGATGGAGAGAGAGTATATATATAAATAGATATAAATATATGGGTGGCCATAAGTTGTTGGAATAAGGAAGCTCAGTCAGCACTCACCAATAAGATGATTTCAGGTTGGCGAGCTCCTGGGGATGTCTAAGTGACACACGTAAAACAAACACAAAAACAAAAACACAGAAGCTTTCAGGGGTGATCCCTTCATCAGCATGGAAGAGAGACAACTGACAACTACACACACACACACATATATATATATACTTTACGTTACTCTTTCGCTGAAGAAGGGCATAGGCCCGATAAGCTAGCGTGTGTTTTTGTGTTCGTGTGTTTTACGTGTCTCTTCGACGCCCCCAGCAGCCTGCCAGCTTGGTCCTCAACTTGGTGAGTGTCCGCTGGGCTTCCCTCAACACCTTGTTGCCACCCTCATCACTACCTTTTCTTTTCCTTTAGTTAATATATATATATATATATATATATATATATGGATGTCAACAAGGTGTTGGGATGAGGTTCTCTCTCTGTAGCTGAAGAAGGAGTAGTTCCGAAAGCTTTACGTTTGTGATGTTTCTGTGTTTTTGTGTTATTTTACGTGTGTCGCTTCGACATCCCCAGGGCCTCGCCAACCTGAAGTCGTCTGATTGGTGAGTGCTCACTGGGTTTCCTCATCCCAACACCTTGTTGACATCCATATATTCATTTTACCTTTCCTTTTCCGTAAGTTGTTATATATATATATATATATATATATATATATATATATATATATATATATATATATATATAAAATCTTATGAACCAGACTGCACAGATAAGGGTATCAGAGAAGGAATCAGATTGAGCAATGCTGGAAAGAGGTATGTGTCAGAACTGCCTACTCTCGTCAGCATTGTTTAATATTTATGAAGAAGAAATGATAAGGGAGGCATTGAAAGATGTAGAGATACAAGTAAAAGCAGGAATAAGCCTGGTTACATCATTTACATATGTGGATGAAAAAGAATTAGAGAGTAATACTGAAAATGGCCTGCAGATGCTAGTTAGTTTCTTAAATGAAAAGGTGAAAGCAATCAGGATGAAAATTAATAAGAAGAAAACAAAATTCATGAGATTTTATAAAGGTGGGTATTCCCTGGTTAATGTAACAGTGGATGAGGAAAAGCTGGCATGGAGAACATCTTACTTATTTAGGTAATATTCTGTCACAAGATGGAAGAAATCAGGACAAGAATACCAATAGCACAGGAAGCTTTTATGAGATGATGAGAGCTTTTGATAGAAAGCCTTAGTATTGATATTATAAAGAGATCTAAAAACAAAACTTGCAGAATTAAAAATTAATGTTTGCTCTTCCTATTTTGATATCTTTGTAATTGCTAACACTTATTTGAATCAAGGCATAAGTGATTCTGACCTAAAAGTTACTGAAAGAATCATGATCAACTAACTAGTGATAAATTGAGTTATGGTGCTACATTCATTGCTGTTACGACTGACATTAATTCATGCATGGCAAAGGTTACCAGGTAAAACATTTAGCATGTCTTTGTTGTATTATGTCATGGCAAAACAAAAATTTTAATAGCTGCAGTTGCTATTGCCTCCAGCCTGTGCTTTGTCAGACTATGAAGAGCACTGTCCACCATTGATGAAGTTCTTGCTACTCCCATGTTTCTCTTTGGTGATTATTACCTCCCAATTACTGTCTGTCCTCCCATTAAAACAAATTTAGCCCAAGTGCAAGATGGAATTTTCCTCATTTTCTTTTCTTGTTCTCATCCAGGACAATAGAATCAATAATTCCAAAGATGAACTAATACATCTTGTTTTCTCCTCAGATGACTCACTTTGTTAATTATCCTCTCTTTAAAATGGAAGGTTATCATCCTCCATTGGATTTGTGTATAAATACATAATTAGATTCTGTTAATCAGAGCTATGATTTAAAAAAACTGTTCTCTTTATAGAGTATATTTTTACCAAAATTGTACAAACTAGGATTAAAAAAATGCTCTAGATGTGATTCCAAAGGTGAACTACTAGATCTTGTTTCCTTCTCAGATGACTCTACTTACCTTGTTAATTATCCTCTCTTTTAAATGGATGGTTATCATCCTCCATTGGGTTTGTGTATAAATAGTGAATGTGATATTACATAATTAGATTCTATTTGTCAGAGCTACGATTTAAAAAAACTGTTCTCTTGATAGATTATATTTTTACCTAAATTCTATAAACTGGGATTTTTAAAAATGCTCTTGATGTAAATATGGCTTTTTCTAGTTTTATCAATACCATGCAATCAATAGTTAAGATTCATACTCCCATTATAAAGTATAATTGTAATTCCAAATATCCTATACGGTTTTCTCCAGAATTTCAGATTGTTATTTAAAACATTTTATCATATAAATTATAAAGATTCCCATTCTGTTACAGATTATATAGCTTTTTTAGACTTAGAACTGAATGTAAAACCCTTATAAGACAGTGTTATAAGAATTATATAGGTAATGCTTAATTATAAATATCAATACATATAAAATTATTCTTGAGCTATTATAGCTCTTGAAGGAAAACAAATGTTTTGTCTTAATTTTTTAATTATATTCATTCATTTTTATTACTTCCATTGGCCACAATGAAATCTGGGTTCAAAATAAGGAAAAAATAGATTATCTTGACATTGTTTCAAAATATTCTTTTTGCACTATAAAAGGAGTGATTCATAAGAAAGATTTTGGTTTCCTTTTTGAATTCATTTAGGGATTGTCAAGTTTTTACATTATTTGGGAGAGCATTATACAGTTTACTGCAGTAGCATGGACCTTTTCAAAGAGGGAGAGATGGTGTTGTATTGTGTGAATGTTGTTGTGGGCTCTTGTTGAGTAGTTGTAGATGGATTGATTTTGGTGGAAGAGATGGAAGTTTTCTTTAACAAACATTACTGATTCATAAATAAAGATGCATGAAAGTGTTAAGACTTTGTTTTTCATAAAAATATTCCTACAGAAGGTTCGTTGATTTACGTTAAAGATGAGTGTAAGAGTTATTTTTGATATATGAAAAGTCTTAATGCGTGAGAGGATGTGCCCCAAAAAAATATGCCATATTTGGGTGGCTGTATATGTGGGCAAAGTAAACTGCTCTTTCGTTTCGCTGGCCCTGATTTGAATCTTCTTTTCATTTTGGATTGTACGAATCGTTTACTTATTATTTCATGAAATTAATATATAAAACAGAATGATCATTTCATATTCATTAAATAAGTATATATATTACCTTATGTTATATTAATTACATGAACATGAACGTCCACCCGCATCGCGAAAGACTGTGATTGTAATGTTTCATAGGTAGAGGCAGGTAGAGAAGCGAGGAGCGAATGCATGTGTTAACACGAGCTCTGCCCAGCAATTGTGCCGGCATAACTCTCATTCCTAAAGCGCTAGACTGACATCGCCAGTCAAAAAAATTAATCTTGCAACTACATACAAACGCATTGTGTCACTTACTTTTTAGCAGAATAAAAGCGCCGCGCTTACAGTGTTGTATATACATATATATATATACACATTCTAACCAGTGTGTCGCCGGCCTAAAGATAACAAGAAAAAAAATTTCGAAAATTTGAAAAAATAAAAATTAGCGAGGGCAAGGGCCTCATGAGACCCCCAGGCATCCCCTCAGCGCCTGTTCATAAGTAAAGCCCTGACAGGGCCGGTCCTGGGCGTGTGCCACCGCACTCGTGCGGAGGCGGCTTTCGGGTCGCTACTGAATGTATTCAACTCATAAATGTATTTAAATTTGTGTTTCACAGCTAAATAATATTAAAGAAACTGTATCAGGCGTATGTGTGGTAAAGCATAAACCGAGCAAGCGTAAATTGAGAGCTATCTGCATTTGCTTAAGTTAGAAGGGCGGCCAAATTTTCCTTCGAACACTACCGTAAAAACCTTAGGATTGGCCCTGACCCAACACCCTAGCCTCCACCCGTCTTACAAACTCAAGGGTGAGAAAGCTCCACACCCTGTTTTAGCAGGCAGTTTCCATAATAATCTATTGACCATTGTGGTCTCATGGGGAGAAATATCTGTGACTCTTAATGTAAATATCTCAGTTCAAAGGCCACGAGAACGCGAACTTAACACGGATCGTTTTTAGTACTACATAATTTTACTATGCAGAAATTATATTTGTTGATCGCTTTTTGCAAAACTTTACATTTCCGGGGAGACGTTATAAAAATCGGGTACAGTCCAGGGACGAATGATTTTGGGGACAGGGAGTCGTATCCGGGGAGTCCCCGGAAACCGGGAGTCTGGTAACCTTATCGTACAGTAAATTGGTTTGGTTTGCATCAAATTATTGCCAATCTATTTATTACAAATATCAGATTAGATAAAATTTTCCCTCTAATCTTAAGTAAAGATAAAACCGCTGTGGATTAAAACAGCATAACTGCAGACTACCTCAATAACTAAATTAATATATAAATTTGAATTGCTTCGTATTTAATTTCATCTCCAACTTAATTCTTACTGAATTACAACAGTGGGTATTTCATAATTTGTTGGAATATAGTCTCCAAATTTTAAAAGACAATGCCACGCATCCAAAATAGGATCGAAAGTTTAATATTAACGGCAATTTTCAATGATACTAATTATCACATTGAAAGCATCTCGATATAAAAGCGGTTTCCTAAAGATCGTGAAACACAAGAAGATCTAGTTCCGAAATTATACTAACAATACTGAACATTTTTATGCGATTGAATGCCTCGTATTTACTGATTATTTTCATAAAATATTAAATATATCATTACAGTAGTCATCAATCGTCACTACGCCCTGTAAGGGCTTTATTCTTAAATTTTATCCCAATAATACCCGAGAAAATGACGTTCACATGCCTGTGTGACGTTATGGCCTGACGTAGCCTGATTTCGACCAATCAGAAGATGGGTGATTGGCTGCAGTTAGCTGGTTATGGATGTGAAAATAGTCGGCATTAAACATATACTCGGTGTGTGGTATTGTATTTTTATTAATTAGGTCTATAGTAATCCTTTTAAGGATATATAACTGGATAGTATTTTGCAAATTTTAAGCTTGGTTTGTTACTTTTACTACTGTAACCGTTCTATATAAACATTATGCGTCAGTCCGTGAGGTAGTATTTGTTCTTAAGAGATATTTGTTTAGATGTGATTTTTTCAATCTTGCTACGCCAATTAATTTTTGATTGCATATTTTATACTTAGTGTGATTTGTTGTCAATGAAAGCGTAATTGTCTTGTTTGAGGGTGTGCCCTATGTTATTTGTTATCGGTGCACCCATTTACGTCAAAGATTTTGTTAAGTAATTGTTTTGTTTTAGGCTCAGCCATTTGACTTCTGATTAAGGACCTCAGTTTTCACACCGTGCCGATCATTGGATATATCTAATCAAGTAAGATAAGTTTATTAAGTTTTATTTTAGTCAAGCTAAATGTAAATAGTGTAGGAATCTTAACCACGTGCTGCTCATAAAATGTATATAATAAACAATGCATATTTTAATTTAAAAAGTTTCCCTGCAAATCCAACTTAAGCGGACATTCACGGGAAGGGTAGAAAACTTTCTTTGGTTTGTTAAAATTATTTGTATGGTACGCCTATATGTATGTATATGTATATCTAAATATATATTTAATTGACCAGAGGTAAATGTTTATATTGAAGTAATTTGATGCGACCTGCTTACATTGTTAATTAAGGCAAATTTCGCAAAATATTATTCGCTTCTTCTTGCCATTTTCATCACCTTCCATTTTCTAAAGTGTGGTGAATGCATTGAAATAGATCGGCTGAGTTTGCCAAAAATAGATTTCTCTCCCTCCTTCAGACGCTGCTCATGTGGGCGGCTTTCTTGGGATGGCCACCAGGTGACTCCCATCCCTTTGGTCCAAAATCAGAGATTTGAGCCAAATGCACTCCCAAGTCTTCTGGAATTGTGCCAAACTTAGAAATACCCTGCAGTCCACATTTTGAACATTGCCGTTTTATAACTTTAGGTCCTTTAAATTGTGTAGTGTGTCACCTCTTTCAATATAATTCGCCTATAGATAATGTTCTTTAGCAAATGATATAGTATAGATATTACCTCAAGCCTAATATCTATAAAATTGTATGTATATTATATTTTGGTCGCATTAACTTTACGCTCGTTTTAATCTCTGAGAACTCTATCCAACTATTAATAAGTAGTAGTCACTTAAATTGAATTGGGTATCTAAGTGATAAAACAATTACCATGGATAATTGTTGCATGATATGAGGTCTTTCACTCTGGTCAAAATTTATTTAGTTATTGTACAAAGTTGTGTTTTTCTTATTCATTCAGTTGTTTTATTCTTGAGTGAGTGCAATTTATTTTACATCATCACATAAGTTGTTCTTACTCGGAATGCAATAGAGGTAGCTCTGATCATAATTAGAAGAGAAAATACTTAAATTACCTTGATTTCTCTTAGATTTTTTAAGATGGTGTGTGCAGCCGAGGAAGATGAAGGTAGCAATGCTGTTTGTGTGCTGAGGGATATGAGACTTGGGAATTCAGAAAAAGTCGCTGGTTTTATTACCCTGTTTCAACCACCAACCACAACAGTAGGACAGCTTTTGGAAAATGCAGCCAATCAGTTCAACTGTTCAGAGGATTCTTTTGAGCTTGTTCTCTTGAAGAATATTGATGGAGACTCGGTAAGAATATTTATCTTAGCATTAAATTGGCCAAAGCAATTCCTTGTGGAATTTTATTTTCCATAGTTTGTTTTCATTAAAGTAGATATTATTTGCTAATGACTGATGACATGAGAAGACTTGGAAAAATGTTATCTAGTTATCTAATGAGTGAGAGAAGAATTGCAGAGCAAATTACACAAAACATTGTTTTTCTTGTTTTATGATTGTGACATTATCATAAGATTACATCTTTGGTAATGATGTGTTTCCCATTTAAAAGCAGTGGCCATGGCAGTTAGGATGTTTCATGATTTTACGGGACAGATCCTTCAAAATTCGTTGAAATTATATTAGAAAAATGCCTTTTTCTACAAACTAACGCAACATATATGCCTAGCATATATAAAACAAAACAATTATTCTTTATAAGAAACAAAATTGCATACGAAACTAAGAACATTCATGATAATAACATTTTCTTACTGTGATGAAAACAATATTTCTCACCGGATTTTGCCCATATCAGAAAATCTTCATTAGTAAGAGTGTAATTATAGAAGTCTTTACATGAAAGATCAAAGTTACATTTCACTTGCAGCTAGGGTTGCCAGGTGTTCTGATTTTCATGGGATTCTCCTGGCTTATATTTAGAAAGTGCCACATTTTAAACAAAATTGTTCAACACTCAATATTTTAATCGGAATATGGATGCTGCCAACCAGCAACGGCTAAGTTTGTAGTGACTTCATCGCATAAACAATGCTTTCTGCTCAGAGTTTACTACATGTGCTTGGTCTGGTGGTCTATCTCCTTTGCTCCTAATGCAATTCCTTTCTATCTTTTGCGAATCTCACCCACCACTTGAAACTGGTTTTACTGTATGTAATAGCGTGCCATGCTGATTCTACGTAACCTTATGTATCTTAAAGGGACTGTCATTGTATACATTGTACATGTAGGTTGAATAAATCGATTCTATTAATTATATCAAAACCAAATGGTTTTGGTATAATTTTGTCCTGAATTTGATTTCATATAAATGTCCAACTTAATATTTTAAAAATGTGTAAATGCCCTGATTTGTGATTTCAAAAATTGGCAACCCTAATTGTCTGCTTTTATTGCACTTATGTCCAGTCTGTTCCTATAGTCAGTCCATGTATTACGACTTAAAGAAAATATTCTTTCCACAGGAGCATTAGAACCCAATACTGACATAACAGATTGCATCAGTTTAACAAAATTATCATTTCTACCCACAAGATTTTAATATCCCATTTATCTAGGAGAGATAATGAAATCTCGTTTCGTACTTTATGTAAAAGTGGCTTCATTTCTGTAAACTCTTCATACATTACATCTAAGTCAATGTTGAGCCCGAGTTTTAAATGATCTGAACAATGTAAGTAAAAGTTAATAGATCCTTCACCGTAAAATATTACCTTTTACTTACTTTGTATTGTATCACCGTGTCTCGCAACACCCTTTTATTATATGATCTGAACAATATCTTGGAAATTTAGATCCCTAGTTGAGCTCAGTGGTTTTAAGTTGTAAAGATAATTATCTTCCCTGAAATCAAATCTGGTTTTTATATAATTTAGAGCATGCTTATACCAAGAAATGAAAATAGATGTGAATTTGTTTACTTCATATACTGAGTTTCTTCTAAGATTGTTGGATTTTCACTCTGAAAAATTTATCCGAAATTCTTTGATTGTATTTTTCTCAAAGAATTAAGTATATTAAGTACATTTCAATGATCAATAGATCAGACTTTTCTTGTTGGAGGATGATTTCATGAAATATTTTAAGATTGTTATGGTAAATATACTGTTTCTGCCCGAATATAATCCGACCCTGAATTTAAGCCGACCCCCCAAAAATTTCCACAATTTTTTGACAAAAAAGTAAATTTCGTAGATTTTATGCTGAAGTGTGCCGAACATGCATGCATGGCCTAGAATACATTATTGGAGGTCGAAGAACAGTGGGAAATGGTTTAGTTGTTGACATTTGAAATATTACTCCAATTACTAATTTCGCGTTGTTGAATAATGTTCCACATTCAGTTACAATAATTTCATTCATCTTCATTTTCACACAAGGTCAAATAAAGCAATACCGACTTCACAAAGATAATTTTTAATTTAAGTCTATTTCCAATGAAATTATCATTTACATTGCTTTAAGAAATTGCATTTTATTATACAATATCGATATATGGTATATCGTATATAACTTCACACAGAAGTTTTACCGTAATTCAAACAGTTGAGCATCAAAAGCTGTCATTGCATTTTGCGTAATCGTCTGCATAGTCAATGTATGTAATTTTAATAGATTCCATGGATGAGGTTTTAACATGCTTACAAACATTACAATGGCTATAGCAATAACTACTATAGACAAGTAAAACTAATAGGAACTTTTTTTAATGGCCAGTGAAAAATAATACAAATTGCTAACTATTCTTAATGATAGAAACGAATGAAAATATCCAATAGCATTTAGAAACGAAAGAATAGGTAACAGTGACAACAAAACATGGGTACTGCTAAATTCAATATTCTAGCTTTATTATTTATTCATTAATATTCATCATAGGTGAAATATTTACTTTACGAAAAATATACTACTATCATTTGAATGCAACTGAGAGACGTGCTGCCATCTATGGGTGACTACGAGATAACCTTAAAGCCCAAAGTTTTTCTCGAACTCGCATTTAAACCGAGGGATGATTTTTTCATTATAGATTTTGACAAAAAAAATGGCTTATGTTCGGTCAGATACGGTATAAATATAACTCCACTAGGGGCCTGGTGCCACAATTGTAGTAGTAGGAAAAATTAATACTCTATTGGATTCGCTAATTAATCGTAACTGACTCTGCAAAGATGCACATGCCTTCCTTGCCTTTCCTCTCTCACACAATCCTCTCCCCTCCATCCCCACTACTTACCATACATATGGATGTTAGCATATTATAATAAGGATACATGGCATAAATTCATCATTTCACCAGTGAAATATTTGGGAATATGAACAGAGCATTCTTCATCAACAGTAGCTCCTTACTGCCAGAAAACATTTCAGAAGTCTTTCAATTGCTGGATATAAAGTGAGCCATCATGTGGGAACATGTCATAGCATCCTTAAATATTCAATGTCGAGAAATTCAAAGATTTCTTTCACTTCACTGGTTCTTTTTGAATGGCTTACAAAATACATGGAACCCTGTTAACCGCTTCCCTGATTCACCCGTATATATACAGGCCGATGTAAGGCTCAAATTCTGACTAACCTGTATATATACAGGTTTCTATATTTTTTTTGTTTCCTTACGAAACACCTGTATTTTTTCGTTTCCTCTTAGTAGTTCGTGTTTGTGCCATTAGAGGTAGCAAGTAGACACAATTTGGATCTCTCAGCGTGGGTTTCTCAAAATTTTATGGCAGGGAACCCGCATGGTCATTTATACCGCAGAGGCCAAACTTTTCTCTTTGTCACGCAAATGCGATTTCAACACATATGCTTCGATTTCAACACATATGTCTCTTGACCCTCAAATTAATCCATTATCTGCTAGGTTATTCACCCTCAGTGGGTTTTCCAGATGCCTTTTCTTGCCTAAATTCCTAGAAATCCCTTCCCTTAACTCTTGGAAAAACCCTTTCGCGATCGGTATTTCGAAGCCATTTTTCTAGCAGTTATTCGTTGAGCTTTCGACTGAACACGTTTAGAATTTTTCCTTTGACTTGCGCTTCCTTACAGTTATATAAACATTGTTGTTTTTTCTTTGGTACTTTATATAGTTTTCTTGATTTTATATGGTTTTGTTATACCATTTTTTTGTTATATCGTTTTTTTGTTATACCATTTTTTGTTGTGATTGGGTATCAATTTTTAAACCTCAAAAACAATCGCTAATTTTTAAAAATTTAAGAATATTATACATTTTCCACATTGAGTTAATAATTCTACTCATTTTTGCCAAATTTTAAATTTATAGCACATTTAGAGGTGAAATAACATTTATCTAATTGTTTAAATTTAAATAATTTTATCGGCCGCAATAAGAAATTCATAGATATAATAAAATGTTTATTCGTTTAAATAGACTAAACTCTAATTAATTTGAAAATTTCAGTTCTCTACCTCGCACCTTAGTATCTAAACATTTGCCTATTTGTTTAAACTTGAAGAAATTTTAACTGCCAAACCAATTAAAATATCAAAATTTGTATAATCCCTATGTCGTTTTTTTTTAACAATTCTACTTATAAAAAAAAATTTCAACTCCGTAGCACATGCAGAAATACATAAACCTTGAAAATTTGTTTAAACAATTGCGAATTTTTAGCGGTCGCATTGTTGCACTTTTTCACGACTAGTAGAAGGTGCTTGCATACTGCAAGCATCTCATCTCTTCTTGAAAAAACATTAATTTTTCAGAGAGATATTTCATCATGAGACATTTCATTTATTCAAAAGATTTCTCCTCGGGACCAATTTCCTTTTTTCCTTATGGAACAATAATGGAGTTAAACAATCGCTAATTTTTACAATTTTATCAATATTATACTTTTTCAACATTGGGTTAATAATGCCACACATTTCTGCCAAATTTTGAATTTATAGCAGATTTAGAAGTGAAATAACATTTATCTAATTGTTTAAATTTAAATAATTTTTAATGGCCGCAATAAGAACTTCATAGTTAAAATGAAATAGTTGTTCTTTTATATAGACCAATCTCTAAATAACTTGAAAATTCCAGCCTCTATCTCGCCCCGTAGTATCTAAACATTTACCTATTTGTTAAATTTTAAGAATTTTTACATTTCTTACCTATAAATAAAATTTCAGCTCCGTAGCACATTCGGAAATACATAAACCTTGAAAATTTGTGAAACAATTGCGAATTTTTAGCGGCCGCATTGTTGCACTATTTCAAGATTTTCTTTTTCTTCTAGTCGGTTTTGCAACAAATCCTACCTAAGAAAAAAATTTCGAATCTCCAGCTCAACTGGAAGTGCCTAAACATTAGTATCCTCCTCCTCCTCTGTAAGAAGCGTCGATATATTATGATAGACGTTCCTTACAGAGGTGGAGGATATAACATACTAGTAATTGGTGCTTGCATTCTGCAAGCATATCATCTCACCTTGAAAAAGCATTCATTTCTCAGACAGATAATTCAACATTACAAATATTTTTTTAATTTTAAAGATTGATGGGTGCCATGGCACCCGCAGGCACCATGTTGGGAAGCCCTGGGCTATAGGTTCTTGGGTACGACAAAGACTAGTTAGTCATGTTGGCTCTGACTCGATCATACCCGGTCACCGAGTTAGCAAATTGTGATGTGCTTTCCCGCCAAGGCTATCCACCGAATTACCCAGCGCATTGTCACATGCGATATATTACTTCCTTTATCAACATTTACCCGCCCAATCAATGTACACATGGTGAGGAATACTCTTGTCTTGGGGATTGTGAGGGGCACATAAGCTGCTCGTGCGCTATACACCATGCATAGGCAGCACTAGAAACTGAAATTACAACAAGCTGAAGGCTTGCCATTTATCGTCTCAAAATTTGAATTTTTAATAATCTTGACTTAAATTTTTGCACATTATTATATTGAAATTATCATAATCAGATTATTATTGCCACTTCAGAAGAAATTGCTTCACCAAATCACTTTCATAATGATACATACGCAGCGATAACTAAAAAGATCAATATTTGTTACGGAACGCTACCAAGTACAATTGCATCTCTACCGTCAGGTTGTTCATGATCAATTTTGTTTTTCTAGCTATAAATGACAGTATGATCATTTTTGAATTTTTAATGCGAAAACAAGCTGAAAATTGGAATGAAAATTTTGCTTTGAAAAGAGTAAAAATGGAAATCCGGTAACGCATTTCATCACTGATGTGATTTTTTTTACATATATTGCGCCCTTTTGGGCTGGTGCATTATTTTTTAAGAATTAACTACATCAAACTTTTTTATTTTGGCCCCCCTAAAATTCGGTGCCCCGAGCCTGTGCCTCATGTCCTCGCCCTTAGAGCTGGCCCTGTTCTGCCATAACGCATATCTGCAGCTATATTGGAATCTGGAAATGTAACTGCTGCAAGTTAGAGCTACAATCCAAAGTTCTATAAGAAACACCATGGACAACATTGTGGTATATATTAATCAATTCCGCTGCTGTAACTTTGTTACAGTGTACAGAAGTTGCTAGATTTTTTTGAGAACCGAAGGATTTTGTGATAATATTATTGCACCATCCTCAGTTTATTTCTATGTTCAACCTCTCCATCATGTTGTTTTATCTCACTTAATCCTCCATGGGTAATTTTAAAACTTTTCTTGCACAGTGTACAAAAACCTTTTTCATCATCTCCCTGCGCTGGTTCTAACCATGGATAATCAGCTTCCCATTCTTTCCAGTAGGTGCATCTTCGCTTGAATTTTGCACTTTTAACAGTAGTTCAGTCACTGCTAGATTATGAAGTATTGTTATTGGAATCATTACTTTTAATTTGAACGTACCTTACAAAAAACAAAATTTACATTTTTATTAAATAAATAAGTCAAGAAGGAGACTACGGTGAAATTGTTGTTAAAATTAAAATTTAACTCCTTAACCACAAGATTCAAAATTTAGAGAAAGAAAGTAAGGCAAGGGGAGAAAAACAACAAAAAGGAGGGCGAGAAAACAATATGGAAAATACAAACAGGTTTAGGGGTCGTTACTCCTCGCCTGTTGTCACTCGCACATGCACTCACTCAATCACTAATCCTAAAGATGGAGGAGGGATAAAAAAAGGTTGAGTTTGCGAGAGAGAAATTTTTAAACATGCTGGCAACTATAGTTTTCATTTGGCTTTAATGTGATAACATGATAATTTTACAAAATTCATAGAAAGGTTTCATAATAAGCTAATCATTCATAGAAAGATCTGATGCTTTCCTGGCGAATCGATGAGCTGAAGAGTTCCCGGGTTTTCAGCCAGGGAGACCCCTGAAGATGGCACTTGAGGAAGGTGCCGAAACGTCGGTAGACAACATATTCACCTTGCTGGAAACCCGGGAACTCTTCTCCTAATCATTCATATTCACATAAATCTCTGTCACGAGAATTGTTACTTTCATTATTAGATTTCCCTCCTTGATTTTCTGCTCTATCTCTTCTGAAGCCTATAAGATTTTTCATGACAATCACTACAGGTAAGAATATATATAATAATGATAGAAAACTCCTGAGCAATAATTTACCTTTTTAAATGACTACTTGGGAGTTTTCTTCCATTATAGAGAATTCGAGGTGAAATTGAAAGTCTTAATATAATGTGCAGTAAATTTTTGAGTAAGTCCTAAGTAAAAAAAGTGTGCATTGTATTTGGGCAAATACGGTAATTGCATTCTGAATAACTGGTTATAAGCAAATTGAATATATTTTTGAAAATGTACATAGTTTGAGTGCTAATAATTTGATGTCATTGCTTTTGACCCCTTCACCTTTGCACTAACACGGTTTTACTGTTTGACTATATTGAGACAAGGAAAATTGAAACTTGTAAATTTTGTATCTGATCCAAATTCAGAAAAAAATATGTGGCTCTACTGATATACTAATAGTATTCATGAAAAACTTACTGTATTTAGGCAGTATTGATAGTTCTGATTGTTATGCCATAAATATTTCTCACTTGAGCATTGTTTAGTTTTTTGGCTGTCCAAGAGGTTGATTAGCCAAAAATACACACACACTGTTTAGTTTTTCTACCGAATTCCATTCTCATTTGATTATTCCAAGAATTGTAATGAAAGGATGATGCCATACAAAAAGTTTTGCCATTTAAGAATGCTACATGACTTTCAAAATTTACTTCCTGCAGGTGACCCTAAAACAGAACCGGGAGGACACTTTGAAGGATGTGGGTGTGGTGTTTGATCCGGAAGTGAGGAACCAGTTTGTGTTGTCAGATCCTAAAGGAACAACTTCCCGCAGGAGGCCGAGGGCCCTCTTGCGGGATGGGGAGGAAGGAGAAGAGAAGGGAGAAGTGGGAAGCAGCGGAGAACTTTCAAGGCCTCCAACCATTGGGAATTTCCCATCCTCCAAGGCTGAATGGGGTAAAGGTGTTAAGGGAGACTTGTTAACTGACTACCCTCTCTACTTGCCTCCTGGAGGGCCACCCATCCCGGCTCCTCCTCCAGCTCCTCCCCCACTCCTCTCGCATGTTGACAGCAGTCCTTATGCAATTTCCATCATGAAACCAGACACTCGTGAGTAATTAACTATGTTATGATGGCCTATATTTCACTTGAAATTTAATTATATATATTTGTATAAAAGCCATTTCATTTAATTAGTTTGTCTGGTACTGCTAAATTGTTGATGCTATAAATAATTTTCTTTTGTGAAATACCGTATATAATTGATTGGAAGCCGACCTTTTTTTACCTTTTTATCTTCTTAGAAATTGCCATTTGGCTTAGAATCAGTGTCTTATAAATCAATGACCAGAAAAGAAAGTAATCAATGGATTAAAGAACATTTTCATAAGAATGGTAGCGCAGAATGTGCGGTAAGTTCCCTATGCTGTTCTAATACAGAGAAACACACGTGAGAAACAAATGAATATGGATGAGCATTGAGCGCCTTCGAAGACAATTTTGAAAATTGTTTCGACATAGATGCATATGTACCCTATTATATTATGTTCTGATATATTCAATGCGCTTTGGGATGTCTTTCATTTTTTTCCTTCTTCGTGCAGCAAATATCTTGCGTACCACACATGGAAAGGCGGCAAAATGTCCTTAGTTATATTATAACTCAATAGGTGTGTATTAAAGTTGAAGTAAACAATCTACTTAAAATGTATGAAAAAAGAATCAATGACTGAATAGAAAAAAATAAATTATGTAAAAAGTGTGTGCCGCGTCAAAGTTGTCGAAATCTTGGCGATACCTAGCATTTATATGCGTAAGAAGCTGTATACTCTAGATATGTAGGTACACAATGTTTCATTTTACTTTTTCGAGCCATTTACATTGTTTACTATGTTGATTCAATATGTCTAGTATGCGCATACTGGAATTCCCTGAGCCAACTGTCACTTCCTCGTGTCTTTTCAAGTGTAAATTTCAGTCCTTCAGTGTGGCGAGATTTTCAGTTTTTTACAATAATCCCATTATCAAACACACATCCTGCAAAATTTAAGAGGAAAGTGATTGCATTTGTGGAAAAAACATCTAATCTTGATGCACAATGGCACTACAGGATTGTCGAGTCGAATGTGAGACACGAAGAGAGAAAAAGAGAAGCATTTATACATTTTAGTATTTTTTACACAAAAGACCCATGAAGACCAATATGTCTGTACACCCTACAAGTAATTTTCCTTGTGTGCCCTTGTGAAAAGTGGGGATCGGCTTACAATCGGTATCAGCTTACATTCGATTATATACAGCATCAATTCGAATGAAAAATATTTATTGCATAGGTTAGGTTTAAAGATCCTTATAAACTTCTTATTCAAAGCAAAATCAATCTATTTCAGCTGTAATCTAATGATTTTGCATTAGCTATAAGTATCTTTGAAACAAGAATGTTGAATTTTTACATCTTTATAAAAATAGAAAGCTGTAAACAAAAAATAAAAAGCTGATGTTGCCACCACATAACATTCTCCATACCCATAATATCCTTTATATATAATTACTCAATGTCTGGGGGAGTAATGTCTGTAAATGTTGAGCATGAGGTGAGATACATATTTTGAAATGTATAGTTTTGGATTTTCTGATTTATTAGTGCTCAAAATGTGGCGTACTTCCAGTGAAATGTGCTTGAGAAGCATATTTTCATCTAAAACACCAGTTGGAATGAATGCCTTCGTAGGCTCAACACGGATGCCATCCTGGATGGGTTAAAAGAAACAAGAAGTCCAAACCAGGACTAATGCAGGCTGGTTTCCCTAAGTAGACGTCCCGAATTGATTACTTACATTGAAAGGAAATGTTTTAGTATGTGTCAGTCATTTCAAGGAATTCCATACCATAAATACCACTTGTAGTTCATAGTTTATCAATGATAGAGAAAAATTGGAAAACAAATTAATAGAGCATTATCAGGTTTAAAATACTAAAAGCAATGTCAAAATCTCTTTTCTATATTATATTTGCATGTATTTTTTAAAATAAACGAGTTTAATAAATGTTACTGTTTATATGCTAATATGTCTGGATCAACTGTCAATTGCTGAAGGGTAGTTGAGAGGAAAAGAGAATAACCCATTTGTTCACTCATCTGTGTTCAAGCAGAGTTCGGTAATAATTGTCTCCATGGCAACAATCTGATAAAATGCGATTTAAAATGCAAAAATGCTGTTTTAGTAGAAATGCAAGAAAATATGATCAATTACCAAATTCTGTGATAAGAATTAGAATCTACATTCATTTTCCCTTAGAACAGTACAAACCTCGCTCCGATATCTCAATTTTAAGATATTTTTAAGTATTAAAGAAAACATTTCTGCATGATGGACTTGAAACTTCCTATGTAAAACAAATAGAGAAAAAATGAACTCAAAGCTGGGACTTCAATCTTTGCCAAATAAAATATAGCCCGGAGGTGGGTCCTGGCAGCACGAGCCTCATATCAAGTTTCATGAAAATCGGTTGATTTAAAAGTTGTTAGTGGGGGACACACAGACAGATAGAACTATCTCATAAGGCTATGTTTCCTTTGGAAAGCAGCCTAAAATTGATCTTGGGAGTACACAGTTACAGTGAGAGAAATGTCAAGTGACCACTTTAAAAAAATCATATAAACTTGAAAATCTTCTCCGTTTGTATTTTGGTTATATGATGTATGTTTCCTTTACAGTTGTAGGTGTGTTTGATATTTGATATAGTGTTTGGTGAAAATCTTTAAAATCATTCTGAGAAATTTTGTTTTTGGGATTCTTTCCATTGCAAAATGATAAATTAGAATATCTACTTTGCTTAGGCATTTTTTACATTTATTCTTGTGCAGAAAACTGCAGCACTAGTAGTTTCTTGCTTTATATATACATAACTCTAGAATTTATCCCATTTAATGATAAAAATATCTTTTCCGAGGTTTTTTAAATGGGGTTTTACTGTAGTTGTGTAAAAGATAAATTTGTGGACCCATTCACTTATTGTGACATTACATACAGATTTGAAAATTGTGTTTTTCAGGATATGTGGGCCTTGTGAATCAGGCCATGACCTGCTACCTCAACAGTCTTCTGCAGGCTCTTTATATGACTCCTGAGTTCCGCAATGCTTTATATGAGTGGTGCTATGATGGCACTGAGGAAGGCACCACCAATTCCATCCCATTTCATCTTCAAAAACTTTTTCTTAATTTACAAGTAAGCCAAATTTTATATTTCATTAACATTTATGATGAATTGTAATTTTTAAATTTTCTCTCACTTTTTATAAGGATTGTCTGGTGAACATACTTTTTATATTGTAATTTCATCTAGTTTCTTGTGAATTCACAAAATAAATATTTAAAATTAAAACAAACAAATAAGCGGGGGTGGCGATGGTGGAGTGGTTCGAGTGCTGGCCTACCACCTAGCGGTTTCAGGTTTGAATACAACGAAGATCAGATTTTTCAACATGGGATCGTCCCGTCCCCTGCTTGTGTGCTTTGAGGAGATCGCGCAAGTCAGTTCTCTGTCCTTCGGAAGGGACGTTAAGCCGTTGGTCCCCTTGGAGCTCTTTGTTAAGAGTCGACTATAATGCCGGCACTGGGTTTCCCGCCTCCCTTGTGTGTTCAGTGTGCAAGGAGCTATGGCTATAATAATCCAAGAGGTTGAGTATCCAGAAATTCTATACAAACAAACAAATAAGTATAGTAAAATCTTGTTAGTTCAGTATCAGATGGTTCAAGTATGACCAAATTCAAAGTTATGATCATTCCCAAGCCAGCACCATGTTGTTTTATGTGCTTTGTATTAGTGTCTAATGAAATTGCCCATCTAATGAGATGGGTATGCATGAGTTTATAAATTCCACTACATTTCATGAGAGCTGCATACTTCTTTCACAAACGCTCACAAACCTGGCACTATTCGCTACGTTACTGCATTCATAATGTTATAATATACAGTGTGCCCTTGAGTAACATTGCTAATTCATTCTTGAAAATCAAAATGTAGTAGAGTGAAACAATGTTAAATGAATCAACATTTCTCATAAGAACCCATGTTATACAATATAATCGGTTCCAAAACTTCAGGTTCAAAACCTCTAGAAACAAAAAGAGACATTATATACTGTACTAGCTGAAATTACCCGGCATTGCTCAGGTTTTTAAGTCAAGACAACAAATATTGAGTAAGATTTGAGAATAAAACCAAGTAATGAAACTAGGTTAATTTTTATTGTAGTGCTTAATGGTATGCAATACTTCTTGTCTTCCCATCTTTTGCCCAAATAAATAAAAATTTCCCGCATCCTTTCTTGACAAATTTGGCAACTATTTTCTTATTAAATAATCATAAACAATCGATGGAATCATTTTTAAAATACAGTTATTTCACTTGAATTAATTTCCAGTGTAAGAAACTGCGTCATTTTATGTGGTCATGAATGTCAAAAACATTAAAAACTTGGGCAGAAATTGCAAGCTCTAGGGATGCAACCGGTGGAAACACATTTGAATATACAGTAAAACCCTGTATTTACATTATCGGAATGTACGTTTTCTCACTATTTACAACATTTTATTTGGGTCCTGTCAATTTTCCTATGATTCCAATGTAAGTAAAACTCTGTATTTACACTATTTCATTTTAAGTTTTCCCACTATTCGCACCATTTTACGTTAGAATTTCCAATTTTTTATAAAGAATTTAACACGCGATTCCCAACAGTTTTTAACTTTTTTCGGCTTAACTTTGCAAAATATCAGAACTCTTTTGGATAAAGATTTCGAAAATGGCAGCAGTAGGAACAGCACCCCTAGAGGAAGAAATATAAACTTTCTTTTCAAAACAGCACTCGCTTTAGCAGATGCTACGGTGCTACTTAGGAACAGCATACTTAGAGACGGAAATATGTATGAACTCTTTTGGGCGAAAACTTCAAAAGCATGAACAGCGCACCTAGATACGAAAATACTATTTACTCCTTGAACCAAGTATAAATGCTATTGAAAAGATGTTCAAGTTTGGCGCTATCATGTTTTTACCCTTTCCACTCAAATTCTGCCCCTTGGCTCCCACAGTTTGTAATTAATTTTAAGTTAATTTGTAATTTGTTTTAATTTAAATTACCGTATTGTCCCGATTATAACGGTGTTTTTTTTCCAAAAAATGAAATTTTAAAAGTAGCCCCCACGTTATA
This sequence comes from Tanypteryx hageni, assembly GCA_028673005.1. Lineage (NCBI taxonomy): Eukaryota > Metazoa > Arthropoda > Insecta > Odonata > Petaluridae > Tanypteryx > Tanypteryx hageni. The sequence goes on along the minus strand of CM054113.1, from coordinate 9,804,987 downwards.
TTCGAGTAATAGTAATTTTAAAAGAATGGAATGGAATGGAAACAAAAGCATACTATAGTAGCATTTTAATTCGGCATATATTTTAATATTACTATTATTAAAAAGTGTCCTGGTTAAGTAAATGAATAAATAGATGTATTCTTTATAAACTTAGCTCTTTTAACACTGATTTTATTGTTAGTCTTACTGTAACAAATTAGCGGGTTAAAAGTAAAATCAATTTAGCTATTTTTCCTTTTCCCGCAATTTACACTTTCCCTCAATTTACACTTTTTTCCCATGTCCCTAGAAAAGTGTAAATAAGGGGTTTTACTGTTTATCCAAATTTAGCTTAACCATATGTTATCCCATGCAAAGGCTGATTTTGTGGGTTTAATTTGTCACATGAATACTATAAAGTTAAACCTACAAAACAAAATGAATTCCCGAACTTTGAAATTGAATTTGGTGATAAAAAGTATAATGGTATGACATGGAAAGTGGTATAATAATCTAATAAGCATAATTGACTTAAGATCTAAACTTTGCCAAACGTTCTCCATTCCTTAATTATGCAAGCGATGTTTACATTAACATTTACTATTTTATGTATTGTATTGTAAAGTTTTACCATTAATATAATTATGCATTAACGTCTTACTTAATATCTACATGGATGGATAGAAGCACCAATGCCTTTAAAGCAGCAATAAAATTATGCAGATTATGTCAATACTATTAGCCAAAATGTTAACAATAAACATCTTGGCTACCGAACAAATGTAAGTAGATGTATCGATGTTTGTTATGATAAATCTTTCAATAATCAAAGATGGCTCAAAACACTTTTGGCGTAAACTGATAGAAGGATAAGACTCCAGCCAAAAACAAGTGGTACTAGCCCGATGCATTTTGCCCACAAAGTGGGCATTTTCAAGGGCGATGTTCCTTCGACAGCGAACAGGGTCGACTGTGCAGGAGTGGAGGGACCAAGGGTGGAGAAAGAATGAAAGACAAAAGAAAGACGAAAACACGGATGGAGTAAGGACGAAAGACAAAAGAAAAACGAAAACAGAGATGCGTGTGTATTATTTCTGGTCAATAAGTCTGTAAAGTGTTTTGTTGAAGTCAGTGTCACTGTTCATCAATGTATTTCGATTTTTGTAAATGTGAAGGTTTTCTAGGGAATTTAAAGAACTATTAGATGAGATTACCAGTTGTAAGTCCTTTAATTGAATTCTGTGGCCGGTTTCAAAAATGTGATTAGCGACACTGGATTTCTCAAATCGGTTGTATTTATAGTGAGCTAAGTGCTCCTTAAAGCGAGTGACCAGCTTTCTCCTAGTTTGGTCTATGTACTGTTTGGGGCAATGTGAGCATTGAATTTTGTATATTCCTGACTTGCCTAAAATTTCAGTTTTGTCCTTCGTGTTTCCCAGAGAATTTTTCAAACTGTGTTGACTCGTGTAAGCTATTGTAATATCCTTTTTCCTGAAAATTCTGTCCAAACCCCTGTTAAGTGAAGGAAAATAAGGCAATTTAATATATTTGTTTTCCTTTTTATTATCTTTTGTGTGGGTGGTGGAGTCTAAAATTAATTTTTTGGAGGCATGTTTTTGAACCAGCTTGTGGATGAGATTCTGATGGTACCCTAATTTGGATGCCGTTTCCTTAATATATTTAAGTTCTTTCTCACATCTCGTTTTGTTAAGTGGAACATTAACAAGTCTGTGGGTTAAGAAATGGAACACAGCTGTTTTATGTGAAAGGAGTTGTGGGGGATGAAGTTATCTGTGTGTGTTGTTTTCCTGAAGATGTCGAACTCTAATTGATGCTGGTTATTTATAATTAATAAATCTAAAAACGGTAAAGTGTTATCTTGTTGTACTTCATAAGTAAATTTTATGGACGAATATATGTTGTTAAGTTGATGGACAAAGGCATCAAGGTTGTGTAGATTTAAATCAAAAATAGCAAAAATGTCATCAACATATCTGAGCCATGTTTTGGGAAAGTAACTAAAGTTGTTTTTGCATGTGATTTCAAGGTGAGACATAAATGTGTTGGCCACAAAGGGTGACAAGGGATTATATTATTTTATAAAAATAACCAAACACTTAGACGAGGTCGGCTTTGAAGCCTGGAACAACTTTGAACACAGGATGCATGAGACCAATAACCTTAAGTTTCACAAGAAAACATTAACACTAGACTATAAACTAAATATGCTACTCCAAAAATACAATGTCAACACAAAAAACAAAATTAAAACAAGAGATAAAACCACACAAAGATTTGAATTTGTAGAAAACTTGTCTCAAACTTCCTTCTCTAATGAAGAATTGTCTCTCTTGAATTTGGGTTTAAAGTTTGCCTTTCCTCCAAGAAAACCTCCGATAGAAGAAATTGTCACAGACATCGAGAGATCCATTGAATTCCTTGATGAAAATTCCAAAAGCTACATCAGACAAAATTGTGCCATACAACTAAAAGACAACATTAACAAGTGCACAACTCCCAATTCTAAACCAATTTACAAAACTATCAAACAACTTAAAGAAAAAGACTGCTTTTATATCAAAGCCGATAAAGGCAACAAATTAGTAATTATGGATAAAACACAATATTTTAATAACATTCAACTTATGCTCAACGATGGCCCTTATATCAAATTAAATAAAAACCCCCTTAATTCAATGATCCGAAAAACCAAAGAAGCTATTAAAAACTGCAAGACAATTTTAGACAAGAACCAAAGGTTTAAATTACATATTTCAAACCCAAATATTCCAAAACTATATGGACTCCCAAAATACATAAAGTTCTTAACCTTGAACCGCTGGATTTAAATGTCCTCGAGTAGAGTCCACCTGCCGGATTTAATTTTGGGGATTTAAATAATATTTGTAGGCATTCTTAAAAATTCACATTTCTTGAACAATAAGTTATAAAATGTTCAAATAAAAAGCAATCTACAGTAAACATTTGTTTATAACAATTTTTTTTTCTATTTAAAATATTTCAAAAATAAACAAAACTAATTTTCCATAATCTATCGACATTTTCATTAATCCTGTCAGGTTCGTTTGTGTTGTCCGTGAAGTGAAGAAATCGTAGAAGGTGTAGAAATCTGTCATGTCTCATAATGTTGCTAAATAAAGGAGTATGGAATTTCCAATTTCATCCAATAGTTTCTCAATGAGTCTCTTATGTCATGTCCCATTTCCGTTACAATTGCTAAAAAGAGAAGCATTTTATGCATAGTCATGTCAGGTTGTGGAGATGGTACTTCGTCTAATCGGTCTAAATGCTTGTGGTAATATTTATTAGTCTTACCCACCAAGAATTGGAAAATGTCAGAAAAAACCACATGAAAACACTCATGGTCGTTGAATTGCTCGTAATGGTGGAGCCTCACCTGTGCTCTAACTGTACTCACTGCCTGTGATTGGGTGAACGCGTGGTGGAAAGACATACCTTGGGCCCAATTCCCATCCAACTCCCTTTTCTGCGGCCACCGCCTCATACTCCTCGTCCCCAATCTCAAAATTTGTGTCTTCTTCAAGGGCTTCATCTGAATCTGAGCCATGAAAGAATTCTTCTACCTCTACTTCTTTTAGTTTTTGTTTCGATGCCATTTCTACAAATAACGAATGAGTAAATGTAATAGAAATAATTTTTATAATGACAAGGAGTAAATAATAATATAAAAAATAATCAAATTGCTCACAGGGTACAAAAATTTGATGAAGAAGATCATGAAGAAAGACATGACAAAAAACTTCAATTACTCCAGAATAACAGACTACTCAAATTCATGGCTCGTAAGGGGCTGAATAACAAAAGGAAACGATTTGCAAAAGGGAAAAAAGTAATAGGAAAACCGTAGGATCCCCTGCATGTTGTAATGGGATAAAGAGGCTGCCCCTCGAAAGGGGCCTGTTTACTCTTCACAAGAGGCCTCCCCTTCCTGGTCCCTGACCTTGGATTTGTTTTCTTTGGTAATAGTAGGCATCTGGCATGCTCCCCATTCCTACGTTTCTATGACAAATACGACCTCTGTGAGTGGTCTCAGGACTGATCAAAATTTTGCATTACTGGATGGTAATGTTCGGCAGATAGTGGTCATATTTCCTGTTACCATATGGTAACCTTCGGTGTTTAAGGGTTAATGTTACTGTTGAGATGTGCAGGGTTGGGTTCACTTTGGGTAGGTTTTTGCGTAAGATTGGGTTAGATTAGGTTCATGACGGCTTTAACTTTAGCTATCGTTAGTCATTTGTTATTCTGATGTTATTTTGCTGTTGGTACCTATGCTATAGTTGTGTCTGAAGCTGCGTTGGTGCCGCTAAATCGTAATATCACTTGTATTCCGTTTTTGTTTACTTTTGCGCTGGCCAATCATCATCAAAGATCTTTGTAATCATGAAGAATTTTAGGAACATGTCAAGGTAATACACTATATTGATGTTTTACCAAGTACAGTTGAACTTCCATAACTCGAGCATCTATAACTCGAATTTTCCATAACTCAAAGTGAATTAATTTTACCGGGCAAAATAGAAATGAGAAAAACATATTTCCATAAGTTGAATTTTTTATAACTCGAATATTTTTTTGTTTCCTTTGACGTTCGACTTACGGAAATTTCACTATATATACCAGAAATACTTATGGTATTTTTTACATCTCATTTATTTTATAATACGTTTTTTTTATCGCAAATGTATTAGAAAATTGTGATTTTCCATCATAACGAATATTTTTTGAAGCTGTTGTTTCATAATAAATAATAATTTAAAAATAGTTCTCATATACTAAAAATCTGGGGAAAAAACTAATTCGTGTCATGTCCGTACTTCCAAAATTTTGATATTTTACAGCAATATTGGTTGGAAATTTATCTGAAGCCGAATTTGGTGAAATAATTATGGCAACAAGCAAATATTTAAGAAATGACTTGAATAATGATTTTCTAATACTTTATTGACGTATGTAAGCATGAAAAATTCATGTCCATTGCCATTATATTACATGGAGACAACTCAAAAACCTATTGATCTCACAGAAAATTTCAATTTTGAGCCACTGCCCTTTCTCAATTTATTTAATTTAAAGTGAGTAATTTTCGCTAATTTAGCAAAATTACGCTAACTCAGCCATTATTCACCTAGTAAAAGAGCTAATTTTACATAAATAAATGTGAACGATTCATGCTCAAAATAAATCTGTGTCAAATCCCTCGGAGATCACACAATATCAAAAATAAACCAGTCACTACATGCACTGCGACTGTTTACATGAAGCATTTCTCGTGTTTCTTTGGATAACATGTATCACAGTTTTCAGAAAGCACAAATGAACAATTCCAACAGGTATTTAGTGACATATTTCCATTGCAAGACTGTGTTCTTTGCTTTTATACAGAGTAATAAAAGTATGTACACATATTCTTTTAGGATTGTGTAACATAAAAGGAACCCAAAAAAATTCTCTTATTGGAAAATGTGATTTGATCTTGTCACGAATAAAAAGGCAATCTAACAAAATTCTTTTGTTTTTAATGAAAAATATATGCAATTCAGTTGTTTATTTCTCTTACATCACCTTTTCTATGAGAATGAATGACACACTTCTATTTACATGGAAATTTACGTGATTTGGGTTTACTGCCGATTGCTGGCAAGGAATTTTAAAAAATGCCTGATAAATATTGTGCTTATTATATTATTCTACACATTAAAAAAATACCTTGGCTATAAGTCGAGGAAATAAAATGCACAGCATATTGCATCTACCGAAGAAAACGCATACTCATCTCATGCCAGGCATGCAGTGTTAGTAGGCGGTTTGCGGGTGGCCTACCCTCAAAAGATGAAGGGGCAAATATCGTGTAATGTCCACACCCCCTTTTTTGATGGGAACTTGTGGGGAAAAAGTGCAGGTACTACACGAGTAAATACGGTACTTCGTTTTCTTGACTTTAAATTAATATATAAAAATGTCCTATTATTATATAAGTAGCAAGATAAAAATAGTAAAATTTCTGAAGAGTAAAAATCAACTGGGTTAAGTGCTATGCTAAAAACTGTTCTTTTAGCGCAAATTCTGATAGCGCATAGATGTCTCGGAATGTCTCTCATGCGCTAAGTGGGGCATGCCTGTATTAGATTTGATGGAGCTACAGTGTGTCTTTGGGTTAACATCGCTTCAATGAATGTTCATTGGCATTGATGTCATTCAGAAATTACTACCCGTATTTGAATTATTGTCATCGATGATTTGAGTTAACATCATCTGGACTTGGCGCTAAAATAATGCACGAAAAAAAATGGCGTTGATGACTGAAGCGCATCCGTTTTCCAGTTGTGGCAGATTGCCTTATTTGAGTGGGAAGAGTGTTTTGGATTGACTTTTTTAAATTTTTATTATATGCATGGTGATATTTTGTAGCAATGGGTCCATAGAGGTGGTAATGACTTTCTTCTCAAAGTCTTCCCAGCAGTCATTAAAATCCTCTTAATTCCCTTTAACCCTTTCACTCCCAAGCTCTTTTTGACATTTTGACCCAAAAATACCAAGTACCATTTTATGGAATTTCTGATTTATTTTCAAAAAATCACTATAGCTACAACTTTTTTTAGTAACTTGTAAATATTCCACAATGTGTAGAATGGAGTACAGTTTTAAACAATTCTTGATTATTTTTTTTGTACACTTGACAGTAATGTTGTAAAAAAATAGATACCAAAATCATAATTTATATTTTTAGAAAAAAAAAACTAAATTCAAGGTTCGAGCTGAAATAAAAAATAAAAAATTTCAAACAAAAAAATGTGGTATTTTAAAAAAATTATGCCTATATTGTTAAAAAATTATTTCACAAGATTTATTAAGTTACAACTATTGAAGTTGTATTCGAATTTAATCCTTTATCATTGGTTGATTTAGATCAGTGGTTTAAAACCTTTTTCTGTCAAAGGGTCAGAGTATTTATTTTTCCGAGCCTGAGATCGGTTCCGTCAGTGGCGTAACTATCTTTCATGGGCCTGAGCGCAAAATTGAGAAAGTGAACCCCTAGCACATTAATTTCTAATTGCATTAAAAAAAAAAAAATCTTTTAATGAAAACCAAACACATTTTGCTTTATAAACGTTTTATCATTATATATCGACGACTCTTACAGAGGAGGAGGATATATATAACATATAGGAGGATACTAATGTCCAGCCCAAACTACAAAAGCTACAGAGCTGAAAGTTTCAGTTTTTGTAGATATGATGGAGAAACCTGCAGATAAAATAAGACTTCTTACCTAAGTGACATGAGTTCGACTCCAGAAATTTTGAAAGTTGCGTTTTTTCCCATCAGAAAAAGAAAAGAAAAGCTAGAAAAATGAAATTTTCAGTGTTGCTAGATGGCCGCAATATCTATTGAGAATTATTCTCACTTTTGCTTGCAGTGTCTTGGGTTTGACTCCAGAGACCCCGGAATATCTCCCATAAGTTAGCATGGGAAAACGCAATCCAGTGTGTAGACCAATCTAATAAGTTTAGGAAGCTGAAATTTTGCAAGATTATAGAACTTTTCTCATAAGCAACTATAAAAATCGAAAATTTTCAAAATTGTAAATTTTAGGGTTTGTTTTAACCCCACACACAGAAGGGAGGAGGGAAACCTGGTGCCGGCATTTGCCTGCTCTTACAAAGAACACCAGGGGGGCCAACGGCTTAACGTCCCTTCCGAAGGACGGAACAGCTGAATTTGCGCGGTCTCCTCAAACCACGCAAACAGGGGGCCGGGTGGCAACCCTAGCTATAAGGGTTATAGTGCATTATTTTGTATTTCTTAAGGTGGATAGGGATTGGCTTGAACTTGAAAACTTTCGACCCATACCTGTTTTCCCTGAACTTTACCTTTCCACTTTTAAATCGGTGAAATATTCCAGGAATAGTTCACAAACAAAAACACAGATATACAGACAAATGGATATACTGTTATCAAGTTGTCATTTTCTATTATAGACTTCATCTAGACCTGCAGTGGAAACAACTGAATTGACTAAAAGTTTTGGATGGGAGTCCAGTACTGCGTGGCAACAGCATGATGTGCAGGAGCTTTGCAGAGTCATGTTTGATGCCTTAGAACAGAAATTTAAAAACACACCGCATGCTGACCTCATACAGCGGCTATATGAAGGTTAGTTTATTTCATGTAAGATAGGAAACTTTGTGAAAGAATTTATTCGTAGCAATTTTGTGCATTTTTTACCTTACTGGAATTCCTCTAAAACTGTTCTCCAAATCTACTTATTTTTTATTAGGCAGGATTGTTTGAATTATTCTTCTTTTCACTTATTCGCCAAACTCTCACTTGAATGAAATTATGACCAACTTTGTGAAATTTGTTGTTTAAGATTTATTAGTAGGGTGATCTTAATAATACAGTAAAACCTCTACATATGGAACCTCTTTATATCGTAAACCTCCATATATTGTACTAATATTTTGGTCCCGAACAGATCCTATGTAATATCATAGGAAATGTACCTCTCTAATTCGTAACCTCCTTATTTCGTATTCCTCTATATATCGTAACAAAAATATTACTCCGAAATGAAAAATAACCTCCATATTTCGAAATCGCGATCTTTTTTTCCTTTATTCATTCCGCAAAAATAACGTTTTAAAAATGTTTTTGGCGATAATCATTTAGCCAATCGACAAGGTGAAAGTAACTTTGGTAATTAACCAATCAGTGTGTTTCTATGACTGATGGATTGCAATGAATCATCATCGCTTGGCGTCAGCGCGTCAGTCTGAATCATCTGAATATTCATCGGAAAGACTACTGTACACGTGATTCGATTTCAGTGGTGAAATAGTGAAGAAGGCTTTGGAAACAGCGTATATCAAGAAAAGGTGACTTATAGAACAACTATTTTTTTTTGTAAATATTGAATCGAGTTTGAAATAATCTATTGCGAAAAAATTTAAAAAATTGCCTCTCATAGCAACATATTTATTAGTGCATATTATGATTTGTTTATTCTTGAAGCAATTAGGCTTAGTTTTTTCTCCTTTTTTATAATTTTTTAGTGTTAATTTAATTTTCGTCATTTTGGCATACCTAATTTGGAGCGCTTGTTTTGACCGTGTGAAGAATCTCCGGAAAACAACTTCGAAGTAAAGGTAAAGCTCACTTCATAGTTTATTGGCTGTAAAGCTACTATTCTGTTGCTCACTAATTTTAAATTAAACGTGGTGAATAATCTCTGTGAACATGTTCTTGAAGAATTTAGACTGATGACTTTTAGAATTCGGCAACACTAGTATTATTGATAGTAGCTCAATAACTTTGGCTAAGATTAATAAAGGTAAAATACTCCTTTAGCCAAACAATATCTAATTGTTTGGCTAAAGGAGTATTTTACCTTTATTAACACTAGTATTGCTTAATAACTTTTATTTCTGGTAGAACTTTTACTTAAGTTTATTGTAATTATTCTTGTTCATGTTATTTTCATGAAATCTTTCTCTTATTTTGTTTAATCAATTTGAAGTAGTGTAATTCCGTGAAAATGGCTGATGCAAGATTTTCAACACCCTGTGGAAAATTTCCATTAAATGTTTTCAACTTGCTCTAACTTGTACATTTAACTAGTTTTACCTCATAAGTTTAATTATTATGATGGTTTCGTCATAGACCATTGTTTTAACTCATTTGAAGTCGAATCAATTTGTCTCATCTTGCCTCCAATGAACCCGTTTCAAATCGTTAATCGTTTAAACTAACCTTATTGTGAACTGGTTTTAAATGGCATTAACTATTTTCAAGTCGTATTACATAATTCGTTTCATCTTTGACCCTAACGTATTTCCCAAGTAGCATGTAGAAAAGCATTTAGTGAATGTTGAAAAGCTCATAAATGCTTAAATAGTATATTAATGTAAAGTATAATAGATACATTGCCAACGATGAAAGCTGAACTTAGAAAAATCTTCCAAAATATTCATCGCTACTCGGTTGTTTTGGATGCGAATAATGGTTAAATAATATGCCAATGATAAATGTATTAAGAATGGTATGTTTTACTTCGCTTTTTATCTCATCTTATTTCCATCATTCATACTTTTTTGTTCAGCAGAAAAAGCAAACTTTTTTATAAATATCATCATCTTTTCAAGATTAGAATATCTGATAAATGTTACTTAAGTTAAATTAAATAATTACAATTATTTTGTTATCAAGGTGTCTTATCGTTCATTGGTACGAACTGACAGTAACATTTCCTTTGTATAGTGAAAAATATTTTCCGATATTGATACATTTAGGCAAGTGTTTAAAAAATTATTCATGTATGACATAGGCAGTTTTCTCCTGGCATATGAAGCATCGAGTTCCAGTCTCTGGGGCAGTGATTTTTGGACAAAGGCTCCAAGAGTTGGGACGGGTTGTTACAAATTGTTGCTAGTTACGCGTTAAATAGTTCAGTATGTGTGAAGTCCATATGCAAAGGAAAACGCAATTGAAAACATTGGGCACTCATTATTTCCATTTGAAGTACGGATTGTACGAGGTGATCCAAGTTTCCGAGTTTCAGCTCGTTTCAATTGGATTTTTCCACAGGGTGCTGACAACATCATTTTTAAGTTTATCATAGATTTACATACAGATTTGATGTATTTTCAGAAATTGGAGGTTGGGCAAAGAAAGTTTATTACTTTAGGCAGTCTTTGATTCCAGTTTCAAGATTTTGACTGTTTTAATCAGCGTTAAAAATATTAAATTGTGTGTGTTATCGATGTGAAAATACAGCAATTAGTGACTTATGCATATGAGCAAGTACACGCAAGATCTATGCACCATTTATTTTTATGTTACTATGTAAACCCAATAAGTTATAATAAATGTAACATTTTTAATTTACAGACTCTTAAAAGACATGAATGTGCCGAAGAAAAGATAGATGTTATCAACAGATACCAGACTAAATATTTTTAAGGCTATTGATGATGGAAAAAGAAAGATAGATGTTGCCAGGACATTTGGACTATCACCTTCAATGCTAACATCCATTTTAAATAAACGCAGAGACATAGAACTAGCTGCACAGCTTTGTCCAAATGGGAAACGATTTCGCACTGTGAAAAATGAAGAACTAGATAAGTGTGTATTTGATTGGTTGATGGAGGCCAGAGCCAAAAATCTTCCAGTTTCAGGGCTGATTTAACAGCAAAAAGCTACAGAGATGTCAACTAAAATGGGAGTGCAAGACTTTCATGCTTTTAATGGCTGGTTGCAAAAGTTCAAGACATGTTGGAAATTGGCAACATTAAAGATGTCAGGGGAAAAAGCATCTGTAAGTCCTTGTGTTCTAGATGAGTGGCAAGGAACACTACAAGCATTTTTAAGTGGGTATGACACAAAGGACATATTCAATGCTGATGAGTCTGGATTGTTTTTCAATTTACTACCAGATAAGACTTGCAGTTAAAGGAGATTCTTGCCATGGTGGAAGAAAAACCAAAGAAGGGTTCACAGTTCTTTGTTGCAATGCAAATGGCAGTGAAAAACTAGAGCCACTAATTATTGGTAAACATATGAAGCCAAGGTGCTTTAAAAATATTTAAAAACTCCCTTGCATGTACAGGCATTAAAAAAAATTCATGGATGACAACATCCATTTTTAGAGAATGGCTGGCCATGCTTGATTCAAAGATGGGTATGAGGAATAGGAATATTATTTTGTTCCTTGATAGGTGTACTGCACATAACTATGCAGGAATAACACTTAGAAATATAAAAATTGTGTTGTTTCCCCCTAATTGCACAAGTAAACTGCAACCTTTGGACCAAGGAATAATTTCTGTAATTAAAAGAAGCTATAGGTATCAACTGGTGAAGTATTTATTAAGAAATATGGAAGGGAATATTGATTTGCCAAAGATAAAATGGAACCTTTTGCAGGCTATGCATAGACTCTGTTTATGTTGGAACAAAATTAATGAAACAACTATTTCAAAATGTTTTTTAAAAGCAGGCTTTGTTAAGGAAGTGCATAATAATGCAGATGAGGATAACAGTGTGTGTGATGAACCTCCAGAATGGGCTCAAATAAATGAAACCTTGGAAGTACAAGCATCATTTGAAGAGTTTGTTACAGCTGATGCAGCCCTGATTACTTGTGCTCCTACAGGAACTTATGAGGTAAAGGAAATTGTTAATGGAGAAAACACTGATAAAGAAATTGAAGATGAGGTAGCAGACGAGGAAGATGAGGAAGAAGTTGAGAGACAACCATCAACAAAATCTGAGATCCAAAATGCTTTAAATGTGTTAGAGAGATTTCTAACCAATATGGATGACTACGAACCCAGGCATCTTCTTCTTTTAAGCCAAATAGAAAATGTTGTTACAAAAGAATTTCAGAAACATAAAAGGCAAAAATTAATTGTTAACTATTTTAATAAAAAATAATGAAAATCTTGGTATTTGGAATATCTATTGACAACATAAATGTATTATTTGTAAATAATTTTGACAAGATCTTATATTTCTACTCAGTGTTACGTTGCAATTATTTTGTTTTTTCAATTTATTATGTTGAATTTTGTATAAAACAATTTTTTATGATTATAATTAACTTTGATATAATAACAATATATATGACTTCTTTTTCATTGTTTGTGAACTAACTTGTTTTCTCATTTTTTATTCCTAAATTTGTCGTTAACCTCTTTTTAGTGAACCTCTATATATCAAAATAGCAAAAATCTGGTCCCTTCAATTTCACTATATAGAGGTTTTACTGTACATTGATTGCTGAGCCAATATTGTAAAAACAATCAACAGCGCCAACAATATTTCTTTACAAGATGGAATGTAGCTAAATGAAGTTTTTATGCATGAACACGCAATGCTGAATATAAATTTCAAAGTAGAGAAGGAGAAGAATTCTAAACTTGACTGATCTCCACTTTCTGGGCAGGTGCCAAGCCAGCATAATTCTCCACCCTTAAATTAGGATGGCTCAGTTGAGGAAGAATTAAGCGATAAACCAGCCTTGCAATGTTTTTTATACATTCTTTTATTATTTGATCTTTTAGTTTGGCAGACTCCTAGGCTAGGGGTTCCTAATGCTTGCGATCACCACTGTGCTATCTATTGCTCTTCTGCTATGCTTAAGCCATTGGCATACTTAACTGCCTCTGAGATCGTCTTGATGAAAGTATCTAGCCTGTAACTTAACTGTCTGCCAGATGGGTTTTGGAAGAGCTCTGTTATTATTGATCGAGTGATTTGTCAGTCAACGATAAAATCGTTAGATGGCCTGACATGCCTTATTATTCTTTCCTGTTACATACCAGCATTTAAAAGCCTGACCTTCATCAAATTTTTGCATCAGAGAAAAGTAGTGTGTGAATGCATTAAAATCACTCCAGGAATGAAATTTGCTCTCTAAATGTATAAACATTTATCAGAAATACTCTAAAATTGGTTTATTTATATTTTTGATTTTTCAGGTGCTTACTTGATATTCTCATTACATTGGAAAGGTTGGAAACCGCAGGGCTAATGCATGCTTTTCAACCACTCATCTGGGTATGCCGTATATATACGTCACGCTGTTTTCTCGGCTGTTTGCTATGGGTATGCCGTAATATTCCGTCACACAGCTTCTCTGGCAACTAGCTGCATCCTTTTAGTTTACCACCTCAGCAGTAAACAGGCTTCACTTCTTTATTTGGAAAAGATACGCTTCTCGTATCTAAACCCTGACTTTGCTTTGCAGGTTGCATTTCCGTTACCCTAATTTTAAAATTAACAACATTTGTATGTTGTTTATAATATTATTTTTTTATTTTTTAATCACTTAGTAATTGTGTAAATTTTTAATGTCTTTATACCATATTTGAGGAATTTGTGTTCATTAAATATTATTAACAAAGTAAATTTTTATTGTAATAATAAATATATATTAACATTTTAATTCATGTCTTGTGGTAAAAATAGTTTGACAATTTTTAAGAATAAACAGCTGAAATACTGAATAATTGACATTTTTTAATTGATTAGCGATTTGATTCATCTCAATTGCAATTTAAATGCCCATCTCTGGTTTCGAGAAATTAAATACTCAGATGAGTGGTTAAATGACATTATATACATTTGTAAGGCTTTAGGACAGTGTGCCATAGTCAGTTTGGCACAGGACAATGGCTCAACGTAAAAGGCTGCCAAATAACTTCTTTTCATTTCTTATTTGATTATTTTTGTGACGTGTAAAATTGTCTTTTAGATTTTCTATTTCAAAAATAGGTGTATATTTTTTTAGATTTGTTTTTCTCGTGGAACATCATAAAATTAATGCAAATTTTGTTGTTAAAAACACAAATCCTGAGCATTGAACAAAGCTTTGACCACCATTACAGATAACACAAAGGCAGCCAAGCTCACTAGCTGTGTACGATAAAACAAAACATTTTGTGGATACCATGACGTATTCCAACACCAACTGGTTTGTAGATTGATAAGGTCCACCATAACAGTTTCTATTTACTGCACAAGAATCGGTTAAAAGGACTTCATCCATCAAAAAGCACAGAAAAATATGGAGCATATAACAGGCAAATCTAGTGGCGATCGTATTAGATTTATTTTAAAATTATTTCTTGTATTATATTTTCTCAAAAGGATTTTCAAAATCTTTCTCTACTGAAATTACCTACATAAGCCTATATTTCCATAGGAAAGTAGGCTAAAAATTCTCCAAAATTAAGTTATATGTAGTAACAAATGTTATTTCACCAAAGACATCATGTTATCAAAAAACCCTCTTCCGCCCTCATCACGATCTGTCATAAAATTTCCAACCCCTCCACCTAGAGCGTGACATAATTTATGGATGTCCTCTAGCAAGCAAAAGATTGAAGCTCACTTTGGCTGCCACCAAGGATTGCCGATAAGAACTGAAGAGGCAGGGTTTGGGTCTTGGGCCACAAGTAGGCTCCTCGAGCAACCCAAGGTCTTCAGACTGAGACCTGACCGTAACTTGCCCTACAAGTTGTTTTTCCTTCCCCATAGAATTCCCATTGGAAATAGGATATTTGTATTATTCATAATGAAACAAATACTTTTCCACAATATATTTTTCCTTATGATGGTTTTCACCATGACACGGCATCATCTGGTGATAGGAGTGGGGTGCAAGAGTCTATAACAACGGAGAAAAAGGGGGGAGGGGTAACCCATTACAAAGAGACTTTGTCTCTGCTTGTGGTTGGTGTCTTTTTAATGATCCCCCCCCTCCCTTCCGTCTCCCCTGTTTTCTCCATTATTATATTGACCCTTGCATCCCCACACCTATCACCAGATGATACCGTATCATGGTGAAACCTGTCATAAGAAAAAAAATCTGATGTGGCCACCACATGACTTTCTCCATACCTTTAATATTTCTAGAAATTCCAAAAAGGTTAAATGATAATAAATATCTTAAGGACACTGTGAGAAATATTCAAAGGCCTTACAAAGAACAGACAAACTCATACTGTAGCCTTCTGATATTGGATATAGCCACGAAGCTCCAAAAATTAAGAAAATAAAAATCTGATGTAGACATCACATGACTTTCTCCATATCTGTAATATTTCTAATAATTCCAAATAGGTTAAATAATAATAAATATTTTAAGAAACTGCGAGAAAATTTTAAAGACTTTGCAAAGAACAGAAATAAACTCAAACCGTAGCCTTCTGATATTGGATATAGCCACAAAGCTCCAACAATTAAGAAAATAAAAAGGAGCGTAATGTGTTCTCAATAGTTGCCGGTAGGTGGTGTGGTGGTGGCAGCTAAAAAATTTCGTTTTTAGTCTCTTCAATGATGTATTATATGGGAAATTGTTTCAAACAGGTTGTAGAAAATGAAATTACCTACAACTTTTATTTCAGCATGTTTTTACATTTATCAAATATTAAAGCAAATATTTCAAAAAAATCTGATGTGGCCACCATATGACTTTCTCCATACCTGTAATATTTATAAAAATTCCAAATAGGTTACATAATAATAAATATTTTAAGAAACTGCAAGAAAATTTTAGACTTTGGAAAGAACAGAACTAAACTCAAACCATAGCCTTCTGATATTGGATATAACCACAAAGCTCCAACAATTAAGAAAAGAAAAAGGAGCGTTACTAAGATGTAACTAAACGTCAATTGTTAACAATAGTCATCGATAGGTGGCGTGGTGGTGACAGCTAAAATTATAAGGTATCTCTTAAACAATGGATTATATGGAAAAATGTATGAAACAATGGTTGTAGAAAATTAAATTTCCTACAACTTTTATTCCAATACATTTTTACATTTATCAAATATTAAAGTAAATATTTCAAAATAATGAATAAGTGCCAAGAGTAAACACCCTATTCCGGTGGACCAATTTTTACCAAAAATTAATCAGTTCTGACTTTAATAAAAATGTTAAATATAAAATTTTGTGTTGACCTGATTAATAGTTTTTGAGTTAGAGCACCCGCAAAAAGCTATCACACGCAGACATCACCAAGAAAATGGTCAAAACGTGTCCAGGGGACCTCAAAACGTATTTCCGTTGAAATCTTGAAGTCAATTTTTTTCATGATTATAATACTTTCCCCTATACTACGTATGTGGAGAAAGTAAAAAATGGATAAGTGACAAGAATCAACACCCACTTCCAGTTGACTGATGTTTACCCAAAACTAATCATTTCTTTTCTCTTTAACAAAAATGTCAAATATAAAGTTTCGTGATGATCTGATAAATAGTTTTTTAGTTAGAGCAACCACAAAATCTTGGTCACACACAGATACCCATACACATCATTGAGAAAATAGTCAAAAATATTCAGAGGACCTTAAAACATGTATGTCCGTTGAAATCTTGAATTTGATTTTTTTCATGAAAACAATACTTTCTCTATATGTGGTATATGGAGAAAATTAAAATCTGATGTGGCCACCAAATGACTTTCTCCATACCTGTAATATTTCTAAAAGTTCCAAATAGGTTAAATGATGATAAATATTTTATGGAACTGCGAGAAAAATTTAAAGACTTTACAAAGAATAGAAATAAACTCAAATCGTAGCCTTCTGATATTGGATATAGCCCTAAAGCTCCAACAATTAAGAAAAGAAAAAGGAGCGTCAAGTGTTTACAATAGTTGCGAATAGGTGGTGTGGTTGTGGCAGCTAAAAAATTTAGTTTTTAAACTATCTCTTCAACAAGGCATTATATGGAAAAATGTCTCAAGCAAATGTTGTAGAAAATTAAATTTCCTAAAACCTTTATTCCAGTACTTTTTTAAATTTTATAAAAAATTAAAGCAAATATAGAATACCGTATATACTCGTGTGTATTTCGAGTTTTTAAGACCAAATTTTTGTGCAAAAAATTGGGGGTCGAACTATACACGAGTAATACTTTTGAGGGTTTAAAATCTCAGATCTAAAAAATTATCTTTCGAAAAATATCATAATAAAAATCAAGGTATTTTTTGGTCACCCACCTCTCTGACTTAACTTCTATGATATAGCTCCAAAACTTCCTATTTACCTTTAATTTTATCGATTTTCATTAGAACTATGTTGTTTTTCATTTTTTTCTTTTTCGAAGACTTATATAACTGTCCTGTATTATCTTGAAATTCTGATTTGATTGCGACCGAGTAGTATTTTTCATTATTTTTTTATACGTTCTGGGGTGGGTTATAGTGCATTTTAACCGAAATTCGTAATGCAACCATTATACTGACCTTTTGTCGTCGTAATGTTGTTACGTGATTACTAAAGCCTGTCTCACATTCACCGATTGTTTTCTTGATTTCTATGCATATCTTTCTTGCGTCTTATAACAACAGATGAGTTGGAATGATATCAATGTATAAAGTCACAAAGCTGAAGAATTAAAATGAGTTTATGTCATCTTGTTCAACTATCATTCATAACTTTTATTAAAGGTTTTACGAGTAATATCCATCTATTTATTTTCGTTATATGAGCTTAATTTTCGTTATATAAGCTTAATTTTCATTATATAAGCTTAATTTTCGTCTATTTGCTAGAAATTCTGCCAACATTCGTATTTCACATCTCGTAGTTAAAAAGTAATAAATATTTTTCTTCTCAAGATCATGCAATAGGTTTACGATGATTACAGTTTATTATTAGTATAGTATTATTATGATACTAAAAGCTGTTGAAAACCAATATCGATCTATATACCTCGATTGTGAGCTTCTAGATATCGAAATGAAAAATGTCGATCCTGATGGAAATCTAGGGTAAAAGAGTAAGTAGAAAGCTAGGGTCGAATTATACACGAGATATATGAAAAAATCTAATATTTTTGCTGAGAAATCGGAGGTCAAACTATACATGGAGTCAAACTATACACGAGTATATACGGTAAATGGAATATCTCCTTTACAATGCGTTCTATGAAAAAATGTTTCAAACTTTCAAACAAAAGTTATAGAGAATAATATTATCTATGAAGTTTATAATAAACAACATTTACTTTTATGAAGATTTAAAAGAGTTATTTGCCAAAGACCAAAGCATGACTAGAGTAAACATTCACTTTTGGTTGAGCGATTGTTGCCAAAACCTAATCAGCTCTTCATTATATAGTACTCTTTCTAAATATAAAATTTGGTATTGATATGAGTAAGTTTTTTAGTTAGAGTGCACACTAAATCCTATCATATATAGACACACCCATAGACATCATCCAGAAAATAGTCAAAATGTGTTCAGGGGACCTTAAAACATATTTTAGTTGAAATCTTTAATTCGATTTTTTTAATGAAAACAATACTTTCTGTATAGTTGGGGAATGTAATATATGTAATGTGGGAAAGTACTACTTGTATTTCATTATGAATAATATTAAACACTTCCACGAAGTCACGCATGATAAAGTAAATTATATTTATACTAGCATTATTGCCTGTGAAATAGGATAAAATTAAGGTACTACCCATTCTTTCTCTCTTCCTCACTCCTATTCTCTTCCATCTCTCTCCCCAATTCTCTCCCTCCCTCATACTTTCCCCTCTCTCTTCCTTCTTCCCATTCTACATCCCTCTATCCCTCCTAAAAATGTAGCTATCTCTCACTGTGTGATATACTACGTAGATAGAAATCTTACATACATAAAGATTAAGTATCTATTTGATAAACATCACGCTAGACAACTTTAGCTGGCCAAAATTATTTGAACTCTCTGAATCATATTACAATGTGAATTATATATTTTTTAATTTTCAGTCCACATAAAATATTGTTTTGTTAAATTAAAATTTATTAGTTTTATTCGAGGGAAGTACAATATATCTCCCTTAAAATAGCACCACAAACGGACATTTATTTCTTTAATTACAATGCCAACCCTAAACAAATGAATTCTGATTACCTCATTATATAAATTTCTGCCAATTTTCAATTTTCTATCTACATCCTTGATCGAAATATCTGCGTTTTAATAACATTACACTCACTCAGATCCCCAGAGGGATAACATACCCTTTTATTATCATTTTTCTGATTCTTTGATTCTTTTCAACCTCTTTCTCTCTCTATTTCGAAAACCATCATCAAGTCCTCCATTCTTCTACCAAACTCCCATAACCTATCGCCCAATCCTTTACTCTGTAAGTATTTTACTTGCTCGGTTTGTTTATTAATACGTCCAGCAAATACCTCAGATTTCCATACTGTTTCCATTTCATTAATATTGAATTTAGCTCATCATTGCGATTTTTAATCTCTTTGAATAGTATTTCAGGTCTTTATGCATTCCTTTTCGTAAATAACGCAACGAAAGTTGGTTACATTGATTGCTATGAAAATCATTTCCTTCTCCTTCCGTCTTTCTCTCTTTCTCACAGTAAAAGCCTTTACAGCAAGCTTAAACCTATAATGATTGAATTAACTATAGGATTTCGAGGTTTAACAATGTAATTGGCAGGCAAGGCCCCAAAATATGCGAATTAAACGTTTAACATGAGGGATTTCGATCTGTAGGTGAAAAACAATGAACAGAATAAGAAGCCTTGTAATTTTTTCTTTAAAATGGTCTAGATCTAAAGGTCGTGAGTCAATTTTTTCTAATTTTAATGTCAAAAAGAAGATAAGCCTGCACGTCAAAAAGTCGATTTTTACGTGTTATCTTATGGGCAATGCAAATCATTGTTTGGAGTCGAACCCTGGATGTTCTTCATAAATTTTCCTTCATCACAACATTTTTATATCCGAGTAGATTTTAGATTATCTCTGCCAAATTTCAAGTTTATATCTGCATATTTGATCAAGTTATTTGCGTTTTAAGAGCGTGACATCAACCATCCAACCAACAGACCAACATAGCCTTCTATTATAAGGGGGATTTGGTCTAAAATGAACTGACCGTGTCCTGTCCTCTAGTGAGACAGCCTTAAACACACAGTAACAATTGTTTTGATCTAAACAGGCTCACCTAAATTTTTTTGTCCTTCTGTTACAAACTTGGTATTTCTTCCTCAATTTCAACATTGAACGAGTCAGATTGTCCAAATCTAAAATTTAGGCTTTCTATACAAAAGTAAAAAATGAACACATTATGATTAGGTAATCTCCATTGTCTCTCTGCATGTTTCATATTCAAAACTACTTAGTGGATTTTCATAAAAAATACTTCTGGACAAAGAATAAGAAAATGATATAAATTGTTCTCGTAAATCATTCAGAAACAAACTAGATTGGCAATGTGTACTCAATGTTGGAGTACACAGTCTCCAAAGGCGTTCTTTACAATTTTGTTATCATGTTAAAAATAAAGTAAATCCAAATGGCTTACAAGGGGACCTTACGACATGTTGGTTGCCGATTTGGTTGAAACTTGGTGAGCATGTAGTACCTCCGTAGAAATGAAAAATGCCAAAGCAAGACGATGCACCTCTCAAGCATTCGCGAGATATTCGCGATCAAAGTTGGCGAGCGATCTAGCGTTCCAATGTTTTTTTTATACCTTACTATGACACATAAGCTCAACAGAAGACGGTGACCTAGGAGGCTAAATCCTCGGTTACGGAAGCGAGGGATAGCAGTTCGATCCCAGTGTGGGTATTTTTTTTTAAATTTTTATATTTGATTTCTTTCATATGTTTTTCATTTTTTTGGGTTTTACAATTTGCTGGAAGTTTATTTGATTTATAATTACATTTTTGCTAATTATGCAAAGCGAAAAAAATTTTCTCACGAAGTTAAAAAAAAAATTATTTGCATCACCATAAAAAATTAAATGATAATAACTGCTCATGATCCGTTTATTACACATACACTTTGTTTTTACATGAAACTAATGTTTCATTGAACATTATGACTGTAGATTTACTAACCAGCAGTTGCTGAAGTCTTTATTTCAATCCCAAATACTGTACTTTTTTGAATTTGGATATAATTTTTGCTTTAACGTTTTATGTGGTTTTGGTTTTGCAATTAGAAGTCGTTGAATATCTGTTTGATGGATAATTAAATTTACTAACTAATAAAGGTATTATAATTATTAGTTAAACCAGACATACTACAGATCTGTGGTAAGTTTGTTTTGTCATCTGTGAGAACGAGTCTAATGATAAACGAGATACCCTGTAGTGAGGGTTGGGCATGATTCATATATTAGTTTCGAAATCATTTCATCCTCGAATGTTCTTGTTGTTGTGCCACCTGATGGGCAAAGGTCGTGGTCATGGTCAGTAACATGTCAGTCCTCCATAACTACTCGCAGAGACAGCACGTGAAGCCTTGATTTAACGAAAACATAGTGGAAAGAAGTTCTGTGTTACAGAAAAAAAGTATTTTCTTTTGTGAAAGATTGGCGATATTTGCTCTTCAAGCATGTCGTATTCCACGACCCTCGATCAGTCGTTCATCAAAGAAGAGCAAAAAGTGGAAATGTTTAACGCATTTAAACATTGCCAAATTCTGCTAGTGAACAGTAATGTGATATGTGAAGATTCCTCTTCTCCGATCTCGAAACGTTCATTGGCAATTGGAGCAGAGATTTTTAACCGTATAATGGATATGCATGGAGAAATGCAGATTATTGAGGATGAAGAACTCATTTTACATGAAGAACCTGATTGTGGATGGTGACTTCGAAGAATGCGTGGGGCATTGCAATGATGGAGACGACGATGCCGATATGTTGGAGGATAAGGATGATGAGCTGTATGAACCGGAAGAAAAGATATGCAGATCCGATTATGGTTTTATTCCATTGGAACATAAGAAGAGAGTAGTTTCATTAGCCCTTTCACATCCGAAGTGGAGTTTGGAAACTTTGAAGAAGAAAGGGTGTTTGTTTTTAATGAATAAGCAGACGCTAAAGCGGTGGGAGCAGGACATCATATCAGGTGGATCCAAACAAGACAAATATGCTGCAATTAATATGGGGTCAATGGACAGATTCGTTGAAGCTAGAGCCGACTTTCAACAAGTCACAACAAGAACATTGAAGCAGTGGGCGATGGCTGCGGCGTATCAATTCCACTCGACAAATTTTCGCAAGTGACTCGTAAGTATTTACATAGTAAATAAGGAATGTAGATTAAATTATATAACAATTTACCGAAACTTTATTTATAATATAATATAATTAAAAAATTTTCATGTTAATAGGTGGGTTGAAAAATTCAAGAGAAATAATCGGATCCGGCAGCGAAAAATAACTCGGTACATCAGTGAAAAGGATGCGGTGACAATGGAAGAGACGTTGGAAGCAGCTGAAAATTTTCGTAGACAAGTCAAGGCAGTCATCCCGAAATTCGATCCCGATTACATTATTAATACCGACCAGACAGGATGTCAATATCAGTCTACAATCGACAGGTCTCTCGCTCATCAAGGAGTAAAAAGTGTTTTCGTTCAAAAAAAAAGTTTAAACAAAATTTCTCATTCTTATACTGCCCAATATGCCTTAACTATGTCTGGGAAATTGCTTCCATGGGTTTTTTTGTGCCTTCAAGAATCAGGAGATAAATTCGGTCCTGTGGTCCAAAAGAAAGTTGATCATTTGACGAGTGAGTTAGGAAATGTAATTGCATCATGTTCGAAATCTGGCAAGCTAACATCAAAGCTTTATAAATTCTTCTTACAGAATACTCTTCTTCCGTACGTCGAAAATAGGCAGTTTCTTCTTCTTGTTGATTCTTGGGGAGGTCAGACTAACCTCGCAATGTACGATGAATATGATCAGTTACGCGTGGTTTGCTTCGAAGCTGACAAGCGATAGGAGGGTTTTTAAGAATGTGAATGATGTGTGTTTTTCAGCAAACTCGGTTAAAAATAACTGCGCCTGTCAATCGACTTGCTTAATAACGTGTGCCTGATGTAAGCTAGATCTTTGTTTTTCATGTTTCTATGATAACTACCATCCGAAATATTGTACATCTTCAAATAATATCAATAAATAAATGTGTGAATTATAATATGCAGTGAAGCATTAGTTTCTTGTAAAAACAAAGTGTTGAATATGTCTAATAAACGGACTATGAGCAGTTATTATCATTTAATTTTTGATGGTGATGCAAATAATTTTTTTTTAACTTCGTGAGAAAATTTTTTTCGCTTTGCATAATTAGCGAAAATGTAATTATAAATCAAATAAACTTCCAGCAAATTGTAAAACCCAAAAAAATGAAAAACGTGAAAGAAATCAAATATAAAAATTTTTTAAAAAATACCCGCACATTGAACTGCCGTCCCACGCTTCCGTAACCGAGGATTTAGCCACCTAGGCCACCACCTTCTGTTGAACTTAGGAGTCATAGTCAGATTTACATTGGAACTCTAGATCGCTCGCCAACTTTGATCGCGAATATCTCGCGAATGCTTGAGAGGTGCATCGTCTTGCTTTGGCATTTTTCATCTCTAAGGAGGTACTACATGCTCACCAAGTTTCAACCAAATCGGCGACCAGCATGTCATAAGGTCCCCTTGTTAGTCTGTTGTCTTAGCAAAACAATGTATCAAAAGCGATGTCAAAGAAATATCGAATATGTGATTTACCGATTTATTTTGTAATCAGTAGTAATAAATTTTTTTTTGTTAGTTGCTTAACTGCTTTTGACCCCAAAACCTTAAGAATGTCCACTGGTATATCATCACTCCCAACAGCCTTCCTTCTTTTCATGTCATCAATTGCTCTTTTAACTTCAGACTCGAGAATACTTGGTTCTAGCTGATCTTTTTCCACATCCTCTTTTTCATTTAATTCAATATTTCCTGGCTTTCCTTCTTTGTCATACAGCACCTCAATGTATTCTTTCCAAACATTCTTTACATTGTCTGGCTCCGAGACTATTTTACCACTTTTGTTCATGATTCCTTTACGTCCTATCTTTCTTGCTTTTTCTTAAATAGTTCCCTTGCTTTGCTAAACATGAGGTCTGCTCAATAAATTCTTTCACACTCGACAATCTCCTCGCATTTCTCATTTATCCACTGTTCTCTGGCTTTATCTGTTTCCCTTCTTAAAGCATTATTTAACTCCTTGTATTTTCTTTGGCCTTCTTCAGTGTTTATGTTCTTCCACTTTCTCCGCTCTTTCATTTTTTGCAGCATGGCTGCTGTGATCCAGGGTTTTTTGATTCTTTCACCCGTTACCTTTCCTACCTTCTTTTCCATTACATCTTTAATGTTGCTATGGATGTATCTCCATTCCTCATCTACATTCTTCCTATTTTCTTCAGCTCTCTCCCCCAACCTTTCCTCCAGCTCTATTATGATAGTCTCCTTGTTTTTAAGGAGTTCCTCTAAGTTCCATTTCTTGTTAACTCTTATGTTTCTCTTAATGCTCTTCAGTCTACATTGTGTATTTGCCACCAAAAGGTTGTGGTCGGAATCGATATCTGCCCCTGGTAATGTTTTCACATTTTTTATGCTATTTCTAAATCTTTCATTGACTAGTATGTAATCTATCTGGTATCGTCTCTGGTCTCCTGGGCTTCTCCATGTGTAAAGTCTCCGCTGGTGATGCTTAAACCATGTATTAGTTACAATCAATCTATTTCTATGGCAGAATTCCACAAGTTTCTCCCCTCTCATTTCTCTTCCCTAGTCCATATTTTCCCACTATGTTATCTTCCTGTCCCTCTCCGACTACACTGTTCCAGTCTCCCATTACTATGGTGTTGACCCTTCCTTTTCCCTTTATGATACTGGCATATGGCCTGAAGATTTTTTAGATGTTGTTATGGTACCACTGGAGAAAAAGAACAATGCAAAATGTTGTAAGGATTACAGAACAATTAGTTTAATTTCTCATACAGCTAAAGTTCTAACTAGAATAATAACCAAAAGAATTGAATGTAAAATAGAAAAGGAGCTGCAAGATAATCAGTTTGGTTTCAGAAGAGGAAGAGGGACTAGAGATGCCCTGTCTCTGATCACATTGCGCAGGCCAGAACATATTCTGCCTGAATGAATGGCGGGACAACCGGTCTGAATAATCTGGCAATACTGGGCAACCTGCTGTCCACGACCGCCTCTTGCGGCTTCTGGCAATTTCACTCACTTTCAGTTTGATGTTTCTCTAGTGAGTTTGAGTAGGACGGAAGGTGGACCTAGTCATTTGTTTTATACATGAAGCTATGTAGAGATGACATTGTATGTAATAGTGGATTTTTAAAAGTTGTTTAAAACAAAAGTCAGAATTCATATTGTTGGAACATTTTAACGAGAGAGATACAGTGTAGAGACGTTTTTGTTTAAGAAAGATGAATAGTGGAAGTTCGGCTGTTTTGATTGTCAAGCAACAATGTGAAAGTAAATAGTTGAGCAGTAAGCAGTAGAGCAGTGTCGAGTCTGATATGCGGATGCTGGTGAGAAGGTTTTGCTGGACTGTGTCAAGCTGCAGAAGGTGCACCTTGCGCCGAAAATTCTTATTTTTATTAAAAATTGTTAGAACAAGGTAAAAATCAGTTTATAAAATTATTTGTATGACAGTAGTTGTTTTGCTAAAATTATGTTTCTTGACTTAATAATTAATTTTTTTGGTATTGCCAAATAATTATTATAATAATAATTATTATTTTTAGTATCCTTACGATGTCAAATAGAAAGGCAGAAGAAGAGTTAAATGTTTTGAAGAACAAAGCTTGTGCAAGATTTACGAAGGAATGGCTTTTGCAGCTCATAGAAACTGAACTACCATCTTCACATCAAAAACAAAAAATAACAATTGGCGATATTTTTAAATATCGAGATACTGGCGATGTTGTATACATCATTTGTGTGGAAGTGAAAGTTGGGGGCGAGTTCGGTAAAAATATGAGAAGAATGGAAGTTAGATTACTTAAAACTGCATCTCAACCAGAGAATTCATGTAGATGCAGTTACCAAATTATGCAACCAGAAGAAAGGTGGAATTTTGCAAATGTTAACTGAAACTCCAAAAGTGCATGAAGCAAGAGTGGAACAAGATGCGTGAAAGAAGTCTAACTTTAATATGATCAAGGTGCTGATTGATAACATTATCTTAGCAATTAAAATTAATGCTTCAATGCGTTCCGTGCAAGACATTCATGCCAAATATGTAAATATACCAGAGTTGGCGCAGCAAGAACTATGCTTTTGAATTTGTTGAGTGCATCAGCTTTGTACTACAGAAACAGGTAATGGGAGAATTGCAGAAATCTGCTTTCCATGCATTAATTTCTGATCAATGTACAGACATTTCTGTACAGAAAATGTTAATTTTGTATTTTAAGTTTTGACCTGAAAATGAAACTTCATATAGGACTGTGTTTGCGGGTATTTTGAAACTAACTGCATGTGACAGTATCAATATTGTTGAAGCAATAAAAACATTTTATATCAACAACAATCTTGATCTTCAAAAGATGGTGATGTTTACATCAGACGGAGCACATTTTATGCTTGGAAAGAATAATGGTGTGGCAGCAATTCTTTGATGAGAAATAAAGCATCTGTCTGAGCAACATTGCATTGTCCACAGAGAAGACCTGGGATTAGACGACACATGGAAAAAAGTGTCAATCATGCAGGATATAGAAACACTGTTACGAACAGTATATACAATGTTCAGTAGGTCATCTATTAAAAAAGGAAAGCTAGAAGAATTAGCCAGTGTCACAGAATGTGATGTTTTGTCATTTAGACCAGTGGTCTACAAACTTTTTCGCTTGCTTACCCCCTAAAAGAATTTTGAAGACCTATGTACCCCCTCAAACCTTTTTAAGTTGACATCTAATATTTTTCATCATAAGTTTAAATGGTTGCGAAGGACATCGTTTTCGGCGTATTATAAATATTGACATTTTTAAATGAAACTCTTACATCACTCTTTTAAATGTATCCATTGGAATCTATATACCATAGCGATTTGACACGCACCATCATCCATTTAAGAAGTACAAGAACAATCTCTCTAACAGTCGGAAATTTTACACTTTCTTTTTTTTTTCTTGAACTCGTATTTCCATTCCTCTTTCCCCACAAAATTTTATCCTAAACTAATATATTTCCATGCTTAAAAGTGTTTTACTGATCATACATCTCTGCAAAACGTACATAAATTGAAAATTTTTTAATTTTATGTGACCATAAGGCTCTAATTTTGAAGTTTTCTTTTGGATTGAGTTATCATTACAATTATTATTAGTACACAATTGAGCAAAACAATATAAATATATTACAAATTTTATTAAACAATTATTAATCATACAAAGTAAAATTTTATTGGCAATGTATTTCTTAATGAGATGGATGGTTTTTTTTCAATTAGTTCATTTATCCATGGATAAATATTACTTACTGCTAGAATGAGACAGGGTTCAGCATCAATTCTATTTCTATTTTTTGTTTTTAATGATGTAAGTGCTGAGAAACCTTGTTCACATAAATAGGTAGATGGGAATGGAAGGCGTTTTGTTACAGCAATGTCAGCCAATTCCTTGAACTCCTTCCAGGTTATATGCCAAAAGTCACATAGTGATCTACCATCAAAAATTATTTTTAATGACCTGTCAGCTGATAACTCGATTAGTTGAAAGCAAAGAATTGGAACAACCTGATTTGCAAAAGGATTTGTTACCCAGTCATCAAAGCCATTCCCTTTCTCAATTTCTGGAAAGTATACCAAAAAGGCTTTACCAAGATTTATCAAATGACTATTAATTATACCTGATACTCTTTCACTTAGAGGCACCTTGTTTAACCCAGTATACTCAGAATGGGATGAGAATGATTAAATCAGAATCATATATAATAAATCAGAAATGACTCCATTAATTTCATTAGGCATTATGATAAAATTTTTCCAATGGAGGAAAAAAGTATATAGGTACTGCGAGAAACTAATCGGTCCGATACCTAGCACATAATTATATTTTTTGTTAATAGGAGGTAGAAAATATCAAATATTTTATAAGATGAAATAAGATAATAATTTACTTTAATTCTTGATTTTATTAGATAAAATATAATTTTAACTGCCTTTTTTACAATAACGCACACCAAATCTGAAAAATTCATTAAATTTTTATCTGAGGGTTTTATCCAGTGTATCTTGAAAAATTTGGTAGCCCTGGAAAACTTTCTAGTTACATTTAAAAGAATTAGCTTCACTAACCTGTACCGCTTCAGCTGTTCGAAGATGCTTTTCTTTCAAGCGAAACCCATATGGTGAGGATGCCTTTAAGAACGCCAAATCACTCTGCAACTATGAATGGTAACTAATTTCTTTCGTATCCTTCATCCAGTGCCATGCCTTTTTCGAGCTTAACCCTTCCTCTACCAAGGGGGGTATCTCACTTACCCCAACGATATTTTTTGTTTTTTTCTTGTTAATAATTTTTTAATATTTTCATGTGTCCATCCATGTATTTGTTCTTTTAAGCCTGAAAATATTATTCTTGGTAAATGTTTCGTCTGTAACATTCATTCACTGATATTTTGAACTACATGCTTAGAAACGAAGAATTTGAAGAACTGTCAATTCTTGTTGACATCTGTGGAACATTTCAAGCTTCTAGTACTGAATGCGAACGTGGATTCAGGGTCATGAATTCCATCAAATGTAAATCTAGAAACAGACTGGAAGTTGAACATTTGGATGATCTGATGAGGATTAAGACTTGTCTTTCATCTTGGTTGAAATTAATCTATACAGTGTTTATAGTCAATGGATTTCTAATAAGGACAGGTGAGAAAAAGTTCTCGAAACGTGAAATAATTTTCTTTGTTTGTACTGAATTTTATTTTACCATTCAATTAATAAATAAAATCAAAAGTATGCAGTTTTTCAATTTTCATTGTAAATATTCTCTTTATGTATATTACAAAGAATTTTTAAATTGCCGCACAGTCGTCAGGTCGTGTAACAATTTTCTGCTCAGAGCAGTAACAGGTCCGTGCAGTTGTAAAAAAAATTAGAGGGAACATTGGTTGTTAGCCAAAAAAACGAAGTTTATGATGATTATTTTAAAATAATTATTCATTATGAATGTAAAGGTTCGAAAATATAATTCTTTATGATGGAGAATGAAAATTAATTTCTAATAACTTTTGCTTTGCAACATGTTATAAAAAGGGAGATATAAAAAATGTTTCCAGTATTTATTAGATAAAATATCAATACATTACATTACCTTGACATATTCATAAAAATATTTGTGATTACGAAAGCTTAAACAACATGTTTCTTTACATCAACCATAGCCATCTTAAGGGGGAAGCTGCATGGTCCAGGGCCTCACTTTAGAAGAGGGCCTCAAAATGTGGTGAGGAAAAATAAAACAGAGACTCAAAAGTCAGAAATACTTAGATATGAACTGCTAGACTTGATGAAAGAAACATAAAAAATAGCCTGTTTGGTTTTTTACATTGAATTTATAATAAATATATAATATGAAGTCGTGAGCTTACTTTATACTTTTTGTTTGTTTAATGTTTTAATTTTCCAGTATTTCTTTATAACCCCCAGCCAACTACCCCCTAAAGAGCATAATTCTGTAAATTGTTATTCTCTATGAAATCAAATGGGTAGTAACTGTTGCAACATTTTACAATCATTGCAAAAATTTGATAAATAAGATGTGCTCTGCAAAAAGTTAGGGCCCATGGCCTCCAAATGCTTTAAGACGGCCCTAACATCAACTAAAAGCTGACAAAGCCAAACATTAGAAGGACGAAGCTACAATGTTTACACTAGGATGTCAAATAGTAGCATGTAATGCTAACTGTATGCAAAAACAAGGATTAAATGATTTCCAAAGTGTTGACAAATCGTCATTTGCCGTTAGAGGAGTAGGCTAAGTGTTTAGAAATCAATCCTTTTCAAGATTCTTCCCCACATCTGCAATAGCAAAGTATTACCATAGGATAACAAAGATAGACTCATCAAGTGCGTACAGTGATGGAGTATTTGGCCAGTCCTATAATAATTTATTGAACCTCTGTGTTACAAATTGATGCGTGATACTTGAATTTAAGACAACCCTCGATTTTCGCAAGCTGAAATTTGGAAAAATACTTCTTCTTGGATTAGGGTGAATATGGTAATTACCGTATTTTTCGATAGATATTTTGTATAGATAACGCGCGCGTTACCTATACAAAAAAATCTAAAATTCGGCAAAAATGGACGCGCGGTATACATAAGAAAAAATTGAAAACTTTAAAAGCGAATATAAGTTTACGAGTTATGGCATTATTACGCTTTTAGCCATCTTGACGATTAATTTATAATCATTTGTCTCATTTTCTCAGCCTACACAAGTATTTAAAATAGGATTTTCGTAAATTAAGAACATATTATTTTTGAGTTTAAGCATGTTTTACTACAATCTGAAAGTAGATTTTAAAAATGTTCGAAAATAACGTATCTCAAGTGAGCAGTATTTACTTAAGTTTCGAATTTTAGCCAAATTGTAATTAAAAGTTTAAATAGTAAAAGACTACATATATTTTCATATTAAAATAACGAATTCATGAAATACTCCTTTATTATAAAGCAATCAAGCTCTAAATACGACAAATAACAAAAAGACCGGTACTTAGGTATTAATGGGAAACAACAATTTTTGTAAGGAATTTCACATGAAATGATAAAACTCTGGAATAAGGTAAATAAATTTTTTGTTGAATTTTTTTTACGAAAACACTTCAACTAACTAACCCAACCTGGTGGGGCAGAGTACGATGTTCCTGCGTATTTGAAATAGACGTATAGATGTTGTGACTACAAAGTACATTATTCTGGCGCTGGAGGCGTTAGTAGTTTTGGCTGTTGAAGCAAGTCTAGTCTAAACGAAAACTAATATTGTTATTAATTTGATAAAAGAATCTGCAATATTGAATCTGCGTTAAAATGCTGTTGTTGTTGATTTGTAACGACAATAAAAGGAACCTAACCCAACGCAAAAGTACCAATATATCTAAGTATCAAAACATTCGTCAGCGCGTTATGTATACATTATAATGAACGGTGTAAATATTGAGGTGCGCGTTATACATTAGGTGCACGTTATCTTTCGAAAAATACGGTAATTAATAATAATTAACACTTTGGCATTCCAGGGTCGTAACCAAAAACACCTACCAAAGTGAACTCACCATAGGCTGCATATCTAACATTGGATATACAAATATTGTCAATTTTTTTTACTTCTTCAAAAGGCAACCTGTTTTTCTTTTGCATCTTCATGATGAGGTTCAATTCCTTATTGAAATCTCAAGTACCCCTAAAGGAAAAATAAAAATTTCCATAGCTTCAATCCAGTTACCATGGTAACTGATAGTTCTTATTGTTAAAATGCAATAACATGTCACTAAATACAAATATAAAGATAAATCAAAATGTTTAAAAGTTCATATCCCAGGAAATATAAGCCTGACAGAAAACCAGCGAAACAGTGATTTTTTAAATTTTCTACAACATAGCAAAGTCAGTCTTTACGTAGAAGAAAAATGTGTTTTGTCGATTATAGCTTTTCGAAAATTTAATAGGTATTTAAAAATTCAAAACTCGAGAAATATGAACGTGGCAGAGAAATGGCAAAATACATATCACTTACTTTTGTATTCTCTACAATATAGTCAAGTATAGTTCTAAAGTTAGTGTTTAGGTCCAAGACCTTCCCTTGTAGGACAATCTAATGACCTTACATTGTAGTTTTTATATTTTTAGGTGAGAAATATTTAAACAATTAGCCCCCATTTCATAGAATGAAAAGGAATGACAAATGGTTTCATTCTTCCTTTATGTCCTTTGGTAATTACAATTTCTGTTCAGAATCATAGGTATTTGTAAGAAAGGAGAAGGGAGAGAAATAACCAATAACTAAGGTCAGTTTCAAATGATACATAGAAAATTTAAAAAATGCTAAAATTTAATTTATACAGCAAATATTTTGTGGGTTTCAGGTAGTTTTGTATTAATTGTAGTTACATTAACGTATAGATCTGTTGAGTGTATAGCCAAGTTGTGTATATTGTCAGCATTCTTTTTAATAGTGTATTGCAGAGGTTCTCAACCTTTTTCACTTCGCGAACCCCTTAAGCTAACCTATTTCTCATTGCAAACCCCTTGGATTATCCTTTTTTCTGCACAAACCTCTTGAGTTGCAACTGTTTTGGTGGTAAACCCCTTATAATGGAGAGTAAATTTTGCAAAAACAAATCTTTTTGAACGAGTTTAATTCATAAAAAAATAAAAAATTATAAAGCACAGCATGTAAACGTTCACAATAAAATCAGAATTGCTGATATTGTCATCAGTTTCTAGTTAGTACCCTGTAAAATTCAAATACAGGCAACTCTCATTCAGCAAACATTCATTGAATGAATGTTTGCTTTAATGAATGAATTGAATTTTATAACTTTCCTTTTTTTTTCAAAAAATTCTGTTCACTTTAACAAACTAAATAACATGTATCCAACTCGAAAAAACTTGGATGTTTACAAAAGCTCTTGGGGGTCACAAAGACTATCTTGTTTACCCACGGATTCTTCGTGTGTCCACTTTATCATGCATTTTTCCTATCGCCTGCATTTCTTGAGAGGCCTAATATGACGTCACCAAACGTGGTGTTTGTTACTCAAAATATATTTACAAATATCCGCTTAGACTTGAAGGACCTCTTGTGTAACGATAAGGAGGAAGTGCACTACACAGTGTTTCCCCCAGCCATTCTATACTTCAGTCTGTGACTTGGATTAACTATGTTCGGTCGCATTCATTTTCTTGCGGTTCATACATAATCGTTACATCATGAGGATTTGTTTTCTAGCCATTGCCATGGCCACATTTATCGTACTTGCTCGTACTTTTCTCATAACTGTTCAACTTTTTGTTAATTATTTTCCTGGAAATGTTTGAATCATGAGGAATTTTTAATTCTTTATTGACGGTTTTGGGAGGTTCTTTTTTTTTCATTCAAAAGTGGAATTTTCTCAGAATTGCTAAACAAGACACATTTTTTTTTAGAGAATCAATTCCTATGTAGGGGAGACTGTATAACTCTACGATTCTTGGCAGGCAGAGAGTGAGTTGAATTATACTTGGATGCTAAAAGCATCCAAGCATCAAACTTCTTGACCAATTTGTATTGAGGTCTTTTGTTTTCCCATAAAATGGGGAAGCCTACATTCACAACAAAAGATACAGTGACGTCATCCGACCACTCCGTCTCTTTAGGCATTGAACCCTTGTGCTAATACATGTCCACATTATACGAACACGAATGACCTCGAACGAACATTTCCCTTTGATGTACCGACAGATGGCAGGTCGTTGTTCATTTGCGTTCATTTGTGCTCATTCGCATTCAAAGATACGTCCACACTGCATTTGTCAGTGTGCATTTTATGCTCATTCGTGTTCATTCGTGCTCATTTGCCAAGTGTGGACTCGGCTTTGCACGGGGCCTCGCAATATTCTTAGCTTCCTCTGGTCTTATCTGCAGAGAATTATTAATCATTGAAGTATAAAGGTGCTTATTCTTTAAGATAATAGTGTTTAAGAATATAGAGATAATTAATAAAGTGAATTAAAATTATTAATATTGTTATCATACCGATATTTTTATTTTCTCTAATATTAAATAATTTTCTTGATTTTTAGAAAATTATAGTATGCATTATCGGGTTCAGCATAAAATTTACTGTGATAGAACATTATACTTTCAATTAAAATGACAAATTCACCATAATCACGATAAATTCTAGTGGTGAAAGCTAAGAGTCAGATGTTGTGTGACTCCACGGTCAGCTTGGGGGTGAAAAAATCACTCCTCTGCCAGAGTGTTCCGAGCATTTCACATCCAAATTCATCATTTTTTTTCGATTGCTAGGTTCCCTCATTACAAAACCCTTCAAATTCAACATATTAATAAATCACCTACCTAGTGATCATTTGCCTGAGTTTGAAGTGATGCAATCAATTTAGGACCATTGTTTGTTTAGATGTTTTATTACGGAAAGTCAATATTTCGATTGCTGTATGACTTTTTTAATTAGTATTTTAATCAGATAATTGCTTGTGGATGCTGGCAATGAAAATTTTAAGGAACCTTAGACCTCTGACGATGCAACTTTGAGTCAAAACGACATGAATCAATACACAGGTAATTGATCAGCGACGTAAGTTCAAGTTGACGTAAATTGGGAAGATGTAAATTGGTTTATACCTGTACTTTATATTCCTGAAAAGTAGACAAGATTAATTTATATTTACTTAGTTACAATAAAGTATGTTTTTAATAGCAAAAGAAACATCCAGTTGTGAAGATAAAGTGCATTTTCCAACTGCAATCTTCATTGAACACTTTTAGTTCTAATGAGCCCCTTCTTTATCATTGATCATGTTAATGCGGTCCTGATAACCTATTGAATTTGACATGCATAATCTATATGTTTACGATATGTGATAGGAAATATTTAATTTTGTCTAAAAAATAATTTGGTCTAAATAATTGAATATCTGAGTACCTGGAGTTTATAACTCCTCTTTATTTTATTATGAAGTTATAAAAGATCCTATTCTTATTGAAAGTTGTACTGATTAATCATTCTAGCATTTTAATTGCCCACAGGAACTATGATAGATAGTGTAAAATGCAGAGAATGCAGTATCGAAAAATGTCGCAAGGATACTTTCTTGGACATCCCTTTAGCTGTCCGTCCATTTGGGTTAGATGTTGCATATGGGAGTGTGGTAAGTTTAAAACAACATCCTATGAACAAAATTATTTGTGTTTTCTTTGGTAAGCAGAAAAAAGTTGCATTTTGTGTAATATTGGAATTCATTATTTGTGGAGAAAGAAGCTTACAAGGAAAGGCTACGACCTTCGGATCACGGATTTTGATTAAATGTGACCAGATGATTATACATCGAAAGTAAGAAGACCTGTGTCCTGGGGTTTTTGTGAATGGGCCATTTATTTCAATTAAATATCTGAGGGGGGTGTGAGGGTTTCGTGAAAACCAAAGGGGAGGCATAATGTCAAAAAGGTTGGGAAACACTGGGCTACAACCTTCGGGTGATGGATTTTGTTGAAAATTGACTACGTGATTCTACATCGAAAATAAGTAGACCTGTGTCTCAGGGTTTTTGTGAATGGGCCCTTGAGTTCGAGAAATCAGCATCAAAAATATACAACAACATCGCATGCAACTTAATAGGCTTCATTGTGAAATTGTTGCTAAGAAAGGGAATGGCTGAATGGATAGCGTGCCTAGCTTTTAGGACATAGACTCGGGTTCAATCCCAAATGTTTTTGTTTTTTTAACTTTCCAAGCATTATTCAAAAAGTACTATTTTCCAGTAAAAAATACACTGTATACAGTAAAAGTCCAAAAATCCGGATACCCGAGAATCCGGACTTTTTGAAAACTCAAACTTTTTAAAATTTCCGGGCTTTTGTGTGTGAAAGCGCATGCGCGTGCATGATCGCTACGGATGCATAGCAACAATACGCATGCCATTTTGAAACGATCAACCAAACTGTGGCAACGCTATAACTTTGTGCCGTATATACTCTTTCCATATTTCCATATTTACAAACCCTTGATAATGGCTCCTTAAGTAGATAAGGAAGGAAGAACACATTGAAATTGTGTGATAAACTTGAAACTTGAACTTACAAATAGATATACTCA
Organism: Tanypteryx hageni; assembly: GCA_028673005.1. Classification (NCBI taxonomy): domain Eukaryota; kingdom Metazoa; phylum Arthropoda; class Insecta; order Odonata; family Petaluridae; genus Tanypteryx; species Tanypteryx hageni. The sequence goes on along the minus strand of CM054113.1, from coordinate 9,768,791 downwards.
ATTCCCTGCAATTAAAATAAAATTCTGAAGGTCTTGAAAATTATATGACAGATATTATCCTTCTTACAAAACGCCTCTCTTTGAGGCGTGGCACTAAATTATTGGAAGATTGTCGGCCTTGGATTTTGAAATCAGCTGTTTTGACGTTGACGCTCTCCTATGAAGCGATGAACAAAGGATCGCGCGGTAATGGAAGGGAATGTTTACAGAAATGTTTTTACTCAACCTAATTCCATTCTTCATCATTTGCATTGTAAACATTTGTAATAAGCTGTGCATAGACAGACATAAGATGTTTTCCTTTCTTTCTTTACATACCAACGAATACCTTTGTCGCATTACATAAGCCAAATATCTCCACCACGAAAAAAGAGCAGAAAAAATGTGCTCTCCTTTAAAATGATACACAGTTCCTACATTGCATTTCAAACACCAAGGAAAGGTTCCTTGCTACATTGAAAAGCGACTTTTATACGGAGAAACACCATCATATCATAGCAAAATTGAAAATTCTATCGCAAAATTCAACGTTGATTATATATTTTTTAAAAGAGAAAAAAAATACAGGACAAACATAGATAGGAAGTAAAAAGCTTCCTCTTTCAAAATATATATATAGGTTATTTAGATTTAAAGAAGTCTCTAGTGTCAAAAGATAAAATAAATTAGGGCTGCCGCAGGACGTAATAGTACGCCTGACGGCCGATTAGACAGTTTTTGCAGGACGTAATAGTACGCCTGACGGCATTGAGGGGTTAACGCAGGTCAGTTGAAAGAATTATATACCATGCACACGTGTCTCCTTAAACCAAGAAAATATTGCATTCAAGCCGATGAATTAATTTCCTGTAAATGTACTCTGACGTTGAGATTATCGCACATTAATTCAACACAAGATTGTTGGGGATTGTAACAATATAAGTTTTCAATGCAATATTTACGTGATCAATTTTCATGCAAGTATGGTGCAAGGCCACATGGCTCACAAACTCCAAACTTACCTTGAAGAGCAGATAATGAAGAGCAGCAAGCGAAAAGCTAAAAGTTAGCGTTGTGAACCACCGTTAAGCACTAAATATCAAAAGAAATTGATATTTAACGCACTTCTTCTCACTCAATAACTCGCACTTTTAAACCTTCTCTCACCTAGAACACACTGCTCAATGGCACGAAAATGGCAGAAACACAGGAAATATGTCATCATGCTAGAAAACGTGCTATGATTGGCTTGTTGTAAGCTTAACACTAATTGGTGTGTAGGTGACTGTTTTCAATCATTTTCTGTACATATGTAACTGAAAAAAATGTTTAGCGAGCAAAATTTTGTTCTAAAGAGGTAAATATAAACGGAAGTGACCACTTTTTCCCTTCGTTGTTCGGAAGTTTTCGTAGTACGGAAGTTCGTAGTAAAGAGGTTATAATTAGGGATTTTGTATATAAGTTTGGCAGGACCGCCATCAATTGTTCGCTATCCAGAGATCTTCGCTATAAAGGGATTCGTAAGGTAGAGGTTTTACTGTAGTAGACCTTTTAATTCTTTATTAATGTCTCCACAGTTAACTTTGTTTTTTTTTCATGTTAATATTAAAAGAAATTCACAATATTCATTATTCTCTCTTCCGATCGCTGTCCCCCAAGGCAAGGCTAATATATATTTATATATATATATATATATATATATATAATGCCCTTTATTATATGTTTCTGCATTCACTACTTCCAAAATAACAATTATACAGTGAATTTTTACAGGAAAATATTACTTTTCGAATAACACTTGGATAATTTGAAAAAAAAAATGAAAACATTTGGGATCGAACCAGGGCCTATGCCGTAAAAGCTATCCATTCTGCCTTTCCCTTTATTATGAACAATTCAACAATGAAGCTTATTAAGTTGCCTACGATGTTTTTGTATATTTTCGAGGCTTATTTCTCGAATCCAAGGGCCCATTAACAAAAACCCTGAGAAACGGGTCTCCTTATTTTCGACGTAGAATCACCTGGTCACATTTCATCAAAATCCGTGACCTGAAGGTTGCAGCTTCTCCTTGTTAGTGCGTACAAAATTGAAAAGAATAATGTGACTCTATATTTTGGAAGAAAGGTTCTTATTTCTTTTTGATAATGATCAATTCAACAAAAATTTTCTTTCCTGAGCAGTAAACCATTTCAAATTTTGTTGTGATTTAGTTCATGGTTCGGTTCACAAGTTTTAATAATGTTTAATTTCAGTTTTGACAATGGTTCAGTTTATGGTTTGGTTCAGTTTATGCAAATATGTGGTTTATACATATTTTATTTCTTCAATTTTATCCCAAGAAAAATACAGAATTGGTAGCCTTTCTTACAAATGGAAATAATTCACTTGCAATGGTATAAATAAATCATAATAATAATAAACTCTGAAGGACATCCTTACCCAACCAATCTCTTCTTCCCAACCATCCTGAACTGCATGTAAGAAAAAATTGTGTGCCTCCCCTGGTTATAATCATGTTGATTTTGAGATTTTTTAAAACTCCACCTACACTAAATGATTCATATGGATTGATTGGCAAATAAAAATGGTTGTGTTTAACTCTATGATTTATAGATTGCGATGTGTCCCATTAAGTAACTCTTGTTATTAATAACTTTTATATTAAGTTCACTTTATATATATATATATATATATATATATATATATATATATATATATATATATCGTATTTACTTGTGTACCCCGCACACCTTTTTACCCTGAATGCCAGTGAAAAAAAGGGGTGCCAGTCTTACATGGGATTTTCTGACCAAGTAATATAAATTTTATCAATAGTAAATTTTCTGCAATATGATTGCATCTATCTCTATATACGCAGAAGATGTTGAATTCTACGAAGTACCTTATTTTCCGCCAGATACCGCGCGCGTTATCTATACAAAAAATATAAAAATCGAGCAAATGTGACTATGCGCGTTATACGCAGGAAAAAAATTGTATTTCAAAGCGAACGTTATTTCATTGTAATTGTTATGCTTTTCTTATATAGTAATGGAAATTTACGACAATTCGTCACATTTTAAAAACACTTGCAGACGTTCTTTTCATCAAATGGCAATTTAAATTATTTCCTAGCGAAAATAATTATTCAATTAAAAAAATACATGTTTTACCACGTAATTAAAGCATTTCCATATCATACAATTTCAATTAGTAATACCTATAAATATATCAGTCTATAAAGCAACATATGAAACAATATCACTAAATGTTCTAACGTAATTCAACATACTCGCTAGTTTATTTTACGCTTGTTATTATTTACAATACAACCAACCGAAACAACCCAACTCCATGTCCGATCATTTCATTTACGCATTTTCTCTTTTACAGAAAATACTCACAGTTGAGTTGATTGTATTGTAAATAATAACAAGCATAAAATAAACAAATAGAACGACTAGAAGGGTCATGGAGATAACACACAAGCACCGTTAAATCGAACTAACATCTGGAATCAAAGACATTTTAAAAGATTTATTGAATATTAAATTACTCAAAACCATGAAATTCTTCTTCAGAATCGACAAAAAAGGAATCAATACAAGATAATACTTCATTGGGTACAAATTGTTCATTTTCCAAAATACAATCGTTATCTTCTACAACTTCTTGGTCTTCAGACATCAAGGAATCGCCTAGTGATTTCAGGAAACCGTTTCTGACACATGTTGTTGTAACTGCACCCCAGCTATCAATGATCCAACTGCACATGTCACTGTACGATGGCCTTTTCATTTTCCCAGTCTTGGTGTATTCTTGAACACCACTCATCATCCAATCCTCCCATTTCGCCCGCAACTTGGTTTTAAACGATCTATTTACTGTCAGATCAAGAGGCTGAACTAGTTTCGTCAATGCTCCTGGAATAATGGCTAGTTTAGAAAATTTACTGATGGTTTCTTTTACTTCTGGCATTGTATGTGCACAACATGAGTCCATTATCAACAATGATTTAGGATTAAAAAATGCTCCTTTTCGTTTACTCCAAACTTTTTCCACCCAAAATTTCATCACCTCGTGGTTGACCCACCCTTTATCATTAGCGGTAACTATAATATCCTTAGGAAATGAACCTTTAGGGATAGTTTTTCTTTTAAATATCACCGTAGGTGGAAGTTTTTACCCATCTGCCGTCACACAAAACACTACCGTAAAGTTAGATTTTTCATGTCCAGTTGTTGCAACCGACACATCTTTGGCTCCCTTAAGATTGACAGTCCTAGAAATAGGGAGAGCAAAACTAACCGAAACCTTGTCCATGTTTCCGAAATGTTGACGATCTACTCCACAAAGGTTTTCGTTGATGAACAATCTAAATTTCGCCACTTTTGCTTCCCAGTCCAAGGGTAATTTTTGTCCGACACTGGTGGAACAATGCATACTTAATCCATTTCTCCTCATGAATCTAAAAACCCATGATGGATAAGCCTTAAACTCTGTAATGTTTTCGCTTCGTGCTATTTTCTTTGCTTCGAGTAACACACGAACAGTTGAAATTCTAATACCATTCGATCGCTCTTTAATAACCCAATCGTATAGTTTTTTTTCCAATCCTGGCCAGAAGCACTTTCCGAAACTCATTGAACGTTTTCTTTCATGCAAGCAATTGAGAATTGCTTCACTTTTTCTCCATTCTCGGACGCTGGATTCTCCTACACTAAAAATTCTTCCGGCTTCACGATTTCCTTTTTCTTGGGCTACTTTCACTACTTCTAATTTAAATTTTGCAGTATAAGATTTTCGTCTTAATTTATTTTCGTTTTCCATGGGCTTTATTATAAAACTTTTAGTAATTAGTATAACTGAGCACGTGTTCACACCGTTCACCAAAACCAGAACAAATGAACGACTAATCACGTGATGAATTTGAAGTTGGATTAAAAAATTGAAAGAAGAAATTGCGCTGATTCAGTTTTCTATCAGAAACAGAAAAATTTCGTCTGCGCGTTATGTATACAATTTTCAATTCGATAAAATTATTAAGATGCGCGTTATCTGCTGGTGCGCGGTATCTGGCGGAAAATACGGTATATGCATATCTATGCGACCAACAAATGTTTCGGTCAGTGTTTCTCAACCACTGCATTGGTACACTGCTGGTCCGCCACCAATCCATGTTCCGCAGTCTGCCGCTGGTACGAGAGAGGACCTTCCTGTACAGGCTATCGATGCTGAGTGCCATATTATATAAAAAATAAGCAATATGTGAAGCTCCGCGAATGACTCTGTATCCTCTGGATAGACTTTATATTTCGTCCCAGCATTCATTCAGAAGCTATCTTTGTAAAGAACAGGTAACAAAACTGATGTTGGACCGCTGAGGATAGGTGACGCCAAAATTGACGATAAATTTGCGGAAAGATGACCTACGTGGTCCTAGGAAATCCATTTCTGACGTTTTAGGATGAGGAACGGTGGAACCTACACCTCGGATAGCACAAGTTTCGTACATGGAACAGTTGAGCAGCTTACTTTTAAGAAAGAGAAATGTAATGATAATGCTAATTATTGTTTATGATGGTAATTATATTTGATGAAATTCTAGTTTACAAAAATATATATTTATGTTTGTCTTTCGTTTTTCCACCTTTCCTCCTGGTAGTTCCATTCCTTGTCACTTTCTCGGTGTCGCCATCGCTAGCGTCGCCTTGTTTACCTTTGCCGAGGTTATGCGCACAGTTCCAAAATTTTTATACCACAAATACTTCGGCAGATATTAATTTAATCTGTGATGCATAGAGGTAGGCGTTGCCTTTCCGCGAATCATCGAATAGGTGTTTCTTTGTTTACATGTACTGGAGTTACCCTATTGCGCATGTCTTGCTGCCAGTTTTCTATCTTGCCGCCGTCATGTTACCGAACGTTAGGTTTACCAAAATTGCTTAATTATTTTAAAAGCATCAAAAATCAACTTAGGATCACCAAATTATATAGTAAGATATTCTTTCATATACATTGGTATTTAAATATTCGATAGTTATCGATACAGTTAAAGTACAACAAGAGTGTAAATTCCATCAAATTTCAATAACCGCAGGGCAGATAACATCATGGGTTTAAACCTATTTCTCGTGTATAAGTCGACCTCCGAGTTTTTCGTGAAAAATTTGGTCTAAAAACCTCGATCTATACACAAGTATATATGGTATATATAAATAAATATATATATATATATATATATATATATATATATATATATATATATATATATATATATATATATATATATATATTCTTGTTTAAACATAACCACCGACGACACACATTCGGCATATAATGCTACATGAATTCAATAAATGAAATAGCACTACTGTAGCTACGAAGAATATCTGAAAATTTGATGGAAATGTTCTGGATATCTGCAAATGTCAGCGATGGTTTAACAAATTCCGTTCTGGAAACCTGTCTCGAAAATTGCTCCGGTGGAGGCTGCCATATTGAAATCGACATTGAGACTTTGAAGGCGCTCGTGGAGTCTGACCCTCGGCGACACACCCATGAAATGGTGACAAAACTGAATGTCTTTCATGAGACAGTGCGAACACACCTCAGAAATCTAGGCAAAGACCTTAAAGAGGGTGTTTGGGTGCCTCAGAAACTCTCCATTGAAAATGTTCTCCAAAATGTCAGCTTTGCTTCTTCTCTCCTAGCGCGCCAAACACATGAACCGTTTCTGGAACGGGGATGAGAAATGGATTCTTTTCTTCAACATCAAACATAAAAAACAATTGCTGAGTTGCAGGCAAAAACCAGTTCTCACCCCAAAACCTGGACTCCATCCACGGAAGATAATTCTCTGCATTTGGTGGGACATGAGAGGAGTGATTCACTTTAAACTCCTTAATCCACATCAGACACTGACTTCTGACCTGAACCTGAACAATTGGATCGATTAAACCAGTCTCTTCTTCAGAAATTTCCGTCAGTAGTCGTGGTCAATGGTAAAGGTGTTCTCCTTCTCTATGACAATGCTCGTCCCCATGTGGCACATTTGACTCAACAAAAAATCAGGGACTTAGGATGGGAAGTCCTCCCGCACCTACCAAACTCTCCAGATATGGCGCCCATAGATTACCATCTGTTCCGTTTGCTTCAACATCATTTGAGTGGAAAAAAATTGAAAATGAAGAGATGGAGAGGACTTCAATTTATTCCTTCAATCAAAACCACCCTAGTTCTTCAAAGGGGGAATTGAAAATCTGGTCATGAGATGGGAGGCTATCATAGATAATAATGGAAATTTATAGAAATATTTTCTATTATCAAAGTTGTAGACAATATAATTTACTACAAGTTTTGTATTAAACATTATTTCATAAAACATTTTGAAGAAATATTTTGATTATTTGCCTAAATTCGTGTTGCTAAGTGATACTTTTGCTTCCGTTACTATGATAAAATTTTCTTATTCTTGGTAGAGATACCTGCACCGCTAAGGTTAATTTTAATTGCAATCAAAACTAACCCAATGCTAACCAGCATCATATTTTGTGAACAAATTTTCTTGTAATTATTGACAACAATCCCAGCTCTGCCAACAGTAACTTTAATTGTGCATCGTTTTGTTATCCATAACAACAAATAATTTTGTTTGCTCATTGTTATTTCAACGTGAAAAGTGTTTCAAAATATTTTTCACTGTGAAAACTCTTGTGTTTAAAAATTGTTCACAAGTGTTATTGCCGATTATAATTCTTGAGGAAGCAGATGTCAAGAGCATCTTTTCATTAGCAGTAATATTTGTTTCTATGTTTGGAAATAGTCATGTGCTGAACGCATCAGGTTTTTAGTAAAAGTATTGCATTTTCTTGTTGCAGTCTCTCTCTCTTGCACTATAAAGTCTTCTAACTTGATGTCATTCACCTCAGTTCCTTGATCGCTTTTCCTGCATTACTACTATGTGGTAAATTCTAACTGCAAATTAATTACAAGCATAGTTGCTACTTGCATGATAGTATGTATTTAGGCATCAAAAAGTGTGCATGTTTATTGTGTGTGAACCAAGTGTGTCTGGCGCATGAGGTAACACCCTCTAAAACTATAGTGTGTGGTTGAGTGAGTGTTAAGTCCCTGGCGTGGAGAAAAATCCTCTTAATTGAAGCGATTATATTCCGTTTCCTTTTTGTTGTGGTTACAAGTAGATATTCAATTTTTCCTTATATTTATTGCTTGCTATTATTATTATTATTAGGGCTCTAATATTTTACTTTCATTACTCCTAACCTGTATACTGTTGATTGATTACTCACTCTCTCAGAAGGGTGGCGGTGGCAGAGTGTATTAGAGCGTTGGCCTTCCGTGCAGCGGTCCCAGGTTCAAATCTGGCAGAGGTCGGGTTTTTCAACCTGGGATCGTCCCGTCCCTTACTTGTGTGATTTGAGGAGACTGTGCAAGTCAGCGCTCTGTCCTTCGGAAGGGATGTTAAGCAGCTGGCCCCCTTGATGCTCTTCGTAAAGAGTATGCTAATGCCAGCACCGGGTTTCCCTCCTCACTTAGGTGTTCGTTGTGTAAAGAGTTATGGCTATAATAATCCAAGAGGTTGATTAGCCAGAATTTCCATACAAACAAACAAAATAACTCAATATTTCACCTCAGAAATATCAACTCCACCTTCCTTTCTCCCCATTTCTTATTCCTTGTATCAGGTGGCACTGAAAGAAATGCATCCTGTTTGAAGAGCTGCTGTACCATTTACATAATAGGTTGATATCTGAAAATCTTACAGTTACATAAGAACATATACAATTAAATTCCAGAAGATTTTTGTTCAAATATTATTTTTACAAACAGAGCTACATGTGTTTAAACTTTGGATTGAAAACAATGGCATTCCGCACTGAGATATTAAATTTTACCAGGAAGAAATTTATCAGAGAAATTACCACCATTTTCATTAATCACTTTCTCCATACTTTATTTCCAATTTAAAACAGCAGCTTGTATTTATATTATGGCATTATTTTTCTCAGTATTCTTCTATGCGATTGAGTATTTTTGCAATGTTGCAAAATGGTTGTCGGCTATAACTAGAACCCTTTGTTTCAAGGTGTTAAAATTCTACGATACACAGTGTCAATAGTCCCATGTTTTCCTGGAAATCCAGTAACCAATCTCTTTCTTCTCCATTCTTTCTCTTGAAAATGCTTCATTAGTGTCAGGAGATTTACTATTCAACTGAGGCATTGTTGATGTTGCTAACAATTGTGAACCGAACAACTGTGCCTGCAAAGTGGCGAGCATTACAATTCAAATTGAAAGATATTTATCGTGATTACAATTTAAATCTCTCTCACAATATCTTTCTGTTATTTTAAAAGCTGTGATAGTTTTATATTTTATTTAATCCAAATCAATTTAAATTTAATTTAATGTAATTTAACGTAATGTCTTTAGGTGAAATGGCATTGTTTTGATCCTGAAGTTTAAACGTGTGTAACTTTGTTTGTAATTATATTATTTGAATAAAAATTTTCTGTAATTTAATTTTGTTTTTATTTAGTTGCATGATCTTCAGATCTCTTACCATCAAGTCAATCAAACAGGGCATCTTCAAATAGTACGTTTTTTCTACACCATCCTACATTCACATATGCTTTGCATTGTGTGCAAAATAATAACCGCATTCCTTGAAAAAAGTTGCTGCTGAATTAGGGAATATTTTAAATTCTTATACTGAACATAGCAGAAATTTCTGGTTTGGTTCAGGTTTCAGTAGAAAGATAGTATTTGGTTTTGTTTTGTAGTTCAGCAAATTAGTGCAGTTCAGTTCGGTTTGGTTCAGTTTACTGCTCTGGTTCTTATTTAGACAATTTAAGAGTAGGGCATTTATGTAAGCTACCAAAATGCTACACTTAGGCCATTAAACATTTTGCAGCAAGAATAAAGTAAAGAACTTGTAGGAGTGAAGATAAAATTTAAAAAACCTGATGTGGCCACCACATGACTTTCTCCATACCTGTAATATTTCTAAAAATTCCAAATAGCTTAAACGATAATAAATATCTTAAGGACACTGTGAGAAAAATTCAAAGGCCTTACAAAGGACAGACATAAACTCATACTGTGGCCTTCTGATATTGGATATAGCCATGAAGCTCCAACAATTAAGAAAATAAAAAGGAGCATTACTAAGCCATAACTAAGCGTAAAGTGTTTACAGAAGTCACCTCTAGGTGGTGTGGTGGTGGCAACTAAAAAATATAATTTATAAAATAACTCTCGAACAATGCATTATATGGGGAAATGTTTCAAACCAAAATTGTAGACGATTAAATTTCCTACAACTTTTATTCCAGTATTGTTTTAATTGATTAAGTATTAAAGCGAATATTTTAAAGAAACTGATTAGTGACTAGAATAAACACCCACTTTCAGTGAGCCGATTTTAACCAAAAACTAATTAACTCTTTTCCCTTCAATAACAATGCCATATATAAAATTTCATGTTGATCTGATTGGTAGCTTTGAGTTAGAGCACCCACAAATTTCATATCACATGGAAAAAATGTAAAATGATCAAAACGTGTTCAGAAGACCTCAAAACGTATTTTTGTTGAAATCTCAAAATCAATTTTTATCACAAAAACAATCCTTTTTCTATATGGATAAAGTAAAATAATCAATACAGTTGAGTTCTGCTTAACGTGGGGGATGCGTTCCCGAGGTCTCCACGTTAAGCGAAAATCCGCGTTTGCCGGGGCACCATAACCTTTAGGCACCCAGAGGAAAATAACTTCCCAAATGGTATTTCTGGACCCACATTCAATGTAAAACAAATTTCTACCAGACTTTTAGGACGTAATTTATTAAACAAATTAAAAAATTACCTGGTAAACACTAAGACAAACAAGCTTTTTAGCGGTAAACGTACATAATTTCAAAAAATTTCTCAGAACACCTATGAAGTTTTATTAAAAATAGAGTCCTTGTACTGGCTTGCTGCACCATCACTGAAGTATACAACTTTATTGACTGATGGTGCAGAAGCTTTGATGTCACTGATTAGATGTTTTTGAAAAGCATGAACTGTGGCTGTATTGTGTTCTAAATGATCGCTAATCACACACAAGCTTCGACACTTTACTGTACTCTCTGCTGGTCTCCAAAATTCTACGAAAATTAACACCTTTGGACAGCTACAGGACATTCCTACACCATCGCAGAGAAATTGTGCAATGAGATTTCTCATCTGATGTACCTTTAGAATTACTGATAAAATAAATAAAACCATTCAATTAAGGTATGCCGTTATGTACATTTTCTTGATTTTTTAGTGAAATTCAGAGTGCTGTAACTCCCTTACTAGCTGAATATCAAACTTCAAATTTTAACTTTAAGTTGCACTCCTATAGGGCTTTGTATACTGTGAATTTCAAATTTTTAGAAGTTCCCCCATTGGAGATATTACACACCTAAAGTAGCCAAATTTGAGCACGAAGCCATGTTTAACGGCTTCTAAAAAAATTATGAATTGAATATCAAGCGTAAAACTTTATGAGCATACTCTCTGAGTAGTCTACAATAGAGTGTGAAAATTTGAGTTTTGATACTCTTCTTCTTCATACATATTTTTTAGGTCAAAAATGGAATTTTCAACAAACATAACCCTAAATTTGAAGTGTAAGGAGATGAAAAAGGTGAACAGTGTATTTAACACAAAATGTAGCCCATTTTATGAGGAACATAATGCTTCTTTACCCAAGTCTCTAGCTCAAATAGGCTTTGCGATATTGACGATTGCGTAAATGTCAAAATTAGCAAAAAATGACATGCGCCATATTGGAAAAATGGCTGTACCAGGAAAACCAGGTTGAATAAAAATTAAAAGAACTTTATTTTGAACTACCAATATATGCAGGAATGTGTGTGCAAAAAATCAATTTCTTTAAAAATAGTCATGCAACCAAATAATTTTTGTTTGGGTGATTTCGTATGGAATGACCCACAGCTGACACGTGGACGTGTCGTGTCGATGAGAGCATGTATGGGACTGATACCACATGGACCCTTATTTGTCTTCAATGGTTTATCCAATTCAGTCATATGTAGTAATGAAGCAACATTATTTCAAGGTTAAACATTAATTTTAACCCTTGGGAAGTTTTTATACCTAGGTGACTCGTGATGATGATTTGATTTTGATATGTCGGCAACTTATGTCACTAGAAATACGTTAAAAAGTACTGCCAAAACGTAATTCTTTCATTTTAACACACTGCAAATGTTAGTTCAATCATAAAATATATATAAATATGTATCATTTGAACTCTTAGAGTTTCCACATCACATTGCCAGCAGGTTGCCATCAACTTGATATGAAGGGTTACATTTAAAAGCATGTGCCATTGGAAAGCAACTAACATTGCCCTCAGGTCAAAATTAAATCACCATCAGCAGTCACCTTGGTATAAAACCCCCCTTTGAGATTGACTCTCCAAATATCTGTTAAAAATCTGAACAGTAAGAAATCAATGCAAAAAGTTAAACATTCCCAAGTCATCAATATCAGTATGGTTCATCACTTAATAGGGTCTGCTTAACTTCCTAGCCCCAGGGCCCGTTGCTTACTTGTTCCACCACTATATATATCATTATATATTATTATACATCATGCATTCAAACATTAAGATCCTTCCGCTCGTACCACATATTTTTTCATATGTAACAAGATGATCCAAACAGAACTTATGATGCCTACTTTCCATTTAATCATTTCTTTAATACTTGTACTAGAAGCAGCAACTGTTGATTTTTCGACACTTACAAAATCATTTAATTCTTATTTTTGCATACAGATAGCATTACATGCTACTACTTGAGATCCTAGTGGATACATGAGCTATTTATGTCAGTTTCATTCTACTGTTTGGCCTTGTCGGCTTTTAGTTAATGTAAAGAAACACGTTAGCTAAGCTTCTGTGTTCATAAACTTTTATATGATTGTGTCAAGGTAATATAATATATTGATATTTTGCTTTACATATACCAGAAACATTTTGTATATTTCACTTCTTTTATAACATGTTTCATAGCAAATGTTATTAGAAAATTAAGTTTCATTTTCCATCATAAAGAATTAGTTTTATGAGGGTGGTTCAAATGAAAACAGCAAAAGTGAAAAGAAAGTAGGAAGATGTATGAAATCTTATTATTATTGTTATTGCTATTTTTGTTGCTATTGTTGTTGTTAGTTATTTTTGTTGTTATTGTTATTATTATTTTGGTGGGATATTTTGTGGTATTTGGTACCTCTTGGCATATAAATATGGCATCTCATATAGAACATTGCACAAAGTTAGAGTTGAGATCAGTGATATGATTTTTGAACGCAGGAGTGAAACCAATTGAAATACACAGGAGGATGGTTTATGTTGATTGAGATAACTGTTTATCACAGAGTAGTGTATAAATGGGTTGAAAAGTTTAAAAATGGTGTACAAGATGTGGAAGATGCTGCTCCGCCAGGCCAGACTGATCGCGTAGTCACACCGGAGAACATTTCTGCCGTTGATAGGCTCATTGGCGAAAACCATCACATTAAAGTGAAAGAAATCAGCAAGAAATTGAGCATCAGCATTGGATCTGTTCACAATATTGTCCACAAAGAGCTTGGATTCAATAAAGTTTGTGTGAGGTGGGTGACACTGCATTTCACTGAAGACCTGAAGTAACAATGTGTTGGAGTTTGCTCTGTGCTGCTCTCTCAGTATGAAGCTGAAGGGGAAGATTTCTTGAACCGCATAGTGACCGGGGATGAGACATGGGTCAATCACTTTCAGCCTGAGATTAAGCGAGCAAGTAAGATCAAATAAAAAATTTTCCATTTCCCTAAAAGACACTCAAGAACATTTTTTGTGTTCTTCTCGTGGAAGTGAGAAAAAAACACTTATGTCTCTGCAAAGCCATGATCGGTGCTTTTCTCTCGACCACTCTAGGGCACTGTGGTAGACATGCTATCACCTCACACACTGATCACCCTCCTTTCTGGTAAGTTATTCTGAGTACTAGCACAGCATACTGCTGTATTCTTTACTTTTATTGTACAAAACTTTAATCCAGTTTGTAGGCATTGTCAAACAGAGTTTTTCAAGGACATTTAAATGAAACTTTGCACCCTTTTAGATCTTTTCATTATCTCCCAAACTATCATAGATAAAAATTGGAAATAAAAAGCATTAAAAAAAACAAAATGATTTTAATTTTATATACAATTTCCATTTAACTTTTTTAGCATGAAAACATGAATAAAAATATCGTAATTTTAGAGAAATGAAATAAGAATAATTGTTTATACTATTTACAGTTTGATTTGGTAGTCACTCATCTCCTCAAATTGGAACAAACTTCGATCAGTGTCATTAAAATTCTGTCTTGGTATGGTAATTTCCAAAACACAGATAAAAACACAAGCCAACAATTCACCTTTGACAGCGATGAACCGTGCAACTCGATTCCGTGCACCAAGTACATGTGCCATCTCGACTTCCAATTCGTATGGGTCTGAGTCATTATCTGCTATCACTTTACTTTCCATATCTTTTTCTGTTAGTTTTTTCTTCTTGGGAACTTGAATGATGAATGACTTAATACATTAGGAAAATAATGAAGATTAATGTAATTGAAAAATAAAATACATTAGCTGTACATGTATCAGCGTTTTATGCCTTAATCGCATTACACAAACTGTCTTTTTACAATAAATTACTCGATTAATAATATTTACATGCACTTATTATATCGTAAAATACATACTAAATCAAATTATGTATCCTAGTTCAAAAACAGTGGTTCTGTCATCTCCTGAATCAGTGAAAAACTGAATGATTATGAAAGAGTCGAGCATATTCAGCAGAATATGAAAAGAAGAGTGAGGGAATTTCCACTTGATTTTTTTATTCTTCGCATTAATCTTATAGCAAAACTATGAGATATTCCACACTGAGAACTCTTGAGCGAAGTTAGAGTTATTGATGGACTTGATACCCAGGAGCGGATTTAGACTGTCAGAGGCCCGAGGCGCAAGGATTAATTCGAGGCCCCCTCCAGAAAATTATTCATTGATAAAAATATGACAAAATACATGTTGTTAACAAACATATTTAATATACAGTAAATAAAATATATACCATTTTAAAAACAACATTCATTCCATTAAAATAAAAAATACATTGACCCACAAAAATAAATAAACATTTGCCATAAACAATACATAAGTTACCATAGAAAGGTATATAGCCAGAAATATTTAAACAACAAACTGTAGGAACATAAGTGGTAGTGGCATCAATTGCTATAAGAAATACGTACATAAGTTACCATAGAAAGTTGTTTTTACATTACATATTCTTTCTTTTAGCAGACTGGAGGAGAACAGTCGAGACACTGGTGTCACACTTGGTTAAAACACATGGTGCAGATGTATTTAAATCTGATCACTCACACAGGCTCCTTTTAACGCACTGATGAAGTATTTTTTGTGCAATCTATTTCACATCCTTCATCCTATAGAGCTCCCTTATCATGTTTCCCTCTCCAACGGTCAAACTTTGTGACAAAATCTTTGTGAGCAAAAAAATCTTGTCTAACTATCACACGCAGTTATGTACGTCGGAATTTATTCATCAAATTACGTATCAAAGTATTCAAAATTTTGTTCTGAATAGGAGCATATTAGTTAAAATGTATTCAAGACTGCATTGTATGTAAGTTAAGTTTTTCATCTTCCCGTCTTGAGTCGGACAGCGTGCTGCCAGCTGGCGCTGTCTCACCTGTCATCTTACTGCATCGATCGCACGAACAATATTGTTTCAGGAGGAGTCAAATCACTCGTAGCTGATAATGGGCCGATACGAAGACAGAAAAAGCTGTCAATGAAGTAAAAGCCAATAAGTATCAAAGAAATACAACATAGCAAAATCAACGTTTTCGGATCATTTCTGAGGAATACACACAGGCAAACATGGTGGTCGGCCAGTGTTTAGCCAAGAATAGGGTTTTGGCAAAATTTCTAACTAAAAAAGTGTTAAGTTTTATATAGCCTCCGTAGATGAAGTGAAGAGAAAAGCGTCATAAATTCGGTGTGCTAGGACAATTGGGAACGATAAATTTAAATGGCCGGAAACTGAGGATAAATGTGTAATCGACTATGACCAAATGGAAAGAAAACTTGAACAGTCCGATTTAATTTCTATAAATAAAAATGTGACAAGTTTTAACTTTAAAGGAGGGTTTCAAGGATATAATTGAGGCTAAATTTGTATGTATCCAATCCATTGTTTGGTTGGTTTAAACAATTCTTGATTTTTCCTTGATTTTGTTTATCTAAATTAATGGATTGCATTTACCTACTTTATGTAACTTATAGCGTTAGTCTTTCATTTAATACGGCAACATACGATGTATAATTCAAGAGGTAGGTAATTAATTTTCTACTCACCATTTGCTGCGCAAAAGTTTTTTTTTTTAACAGGCATGATATGTAAAACAATTTGTAGTTTTCATCATTTAAAATGTTTTTTCTGTACATAATCTTGTTTTTATGTAAAATTGAGACATGCAACATTAAAGAGATTTCTTTATTGTAACAAGCCGAGTTTTTATTTGGCATACCTAATTGTAGCTGCACCTACCATCTCCCTATGATAACCAATGGCCTTCTACCTGCTTCTTCCCGCTAAAAAACTCCGTTCTGAGCCATTTGGCTCGGGCCTCAAGTTCAGGGGGGCCTCATAAATTGGACATCATCAATCGTCACTTTATCCCAAAGTTCATCATCCGACTCCCAGCTAAAATCCACCAACCCCCAGTTATAGGTGAATCCAATGGGACGGGAAGGTAAAGGGGTGAGGGGCATCCAAATCTGGAAGCGGTTTGGGCCTCTCTGAGGCTCTTGGATGGTCTTCCCTCGATGCAGTTTCTACTTACAAGAGAGAAATATAAATTAACAACTGAAAATGACCCTTGGCCCGCAAGAGTTATTGGGGTTGGTCGTGTCGAAGAATGGTACCGCCATACCCAACTCGTCTTTTGTTCCTAGCTGAGAGCCATAAACAACAGCTTGAAGAATGAGAAAAAGGACACTTCCTGGCTGAGGAATGATCCCATTGGGCATCACAAGACAAGCGTTCCCAGGGTGTGCATCTCCCAAGAGA
Organism: Tanypteryx hageni; assembly: GCA_028673005.1. NCBI lineage: Eukaryota > Metazoa > Arthropoda > Insecta > Odonata > Petaluridae > Tanypteryx > Tanypteryx hageni. The sequence continues at coordinate 9,751,596 of CM054113.1, read as the reverse complement.
CTGTGCCTTTTACTGTACTAGTTGCATACAAAATTATGAGTATTTGAAAGAATAATAATTTCTTGAGAATTCTCCAGCACAATCTCAATTGAGGTCCTCTTTTGATGAGTTTCCCAGCTAGCGCCTCATGTACCTAAGCATAAATCTGCCCCTGTTGATACCTGAACCCAACAACTTTCAGGGCTGATTACATGAAAGGCTGTATCTAGCAGAAGTAAAGTTTGGTGGCACAATTAGAATAAAGGTGGTTTATTACAGAAGCTGTTTATAATACAAAAGAAACATGTATTACATTGACAGGCTACAAAGTTTTACCTCAAAACAAAAAGTAAGCAAAAGAAATGCGAATGATACCTGTCTTGTTACACAACATCTTTTTGACTTTTACTGTTCAACTTAAAATTTGTAGTATGTTATGCAGTAACTTTTATTTCATTGGATTATAATTGTGTTCGTTGTGGTCTTCAACTTCCTAATCAACATCGTTGTCCCACAATATGTGATCCTCAGTTCCATCCATTTTTTTAGCAATGTCAGTCAATATATATATATATATATATATATATATATATATGGATGTCAACAAGGTGTTGGGATGAGGAAACCCAGTGAGCACTCACCAATCAGACGACATCAGGTTGGCGAGGCCCCGGGGATGTCGAAGCGACACACGTAAAATAACACGTGTGTCGCTTCGACATCCCCGGGGCCTCGCCAACCTGAAGTCGTCTGATTGGTGAGTGCTCACTGGGTTTCCTCATCCCAACACCTTGTTGACATCCATATATTCATTTTACCTTTCCTTTTCCGTAAGTTGTTATATATATATATATATATATATATATATATATATATATATATATATATATATATATATATATACACTAGTAGTTGGTGCTTGCATACTGCAAGCATTTCATATCACCTTGAAAAAACATTCATTTTTCAGACAGACATTTCATCATTACAAATGTTCTTTTAATTCTAAAGATTTCACCTCCGCAGCGATTTCCATTTTCCCCAAATGTAAAAATAATAGTTTTAAACAATCCCCAAATGTTGCAATTTAAAATTTTTTACACTTTCTCCATTATGGGGTACTAATGCTACACAATTTAGCAAAATTTTAAAGTTGTAGCACTTCTAGAAGTCAAATAATATTTTCTAATTGTTTAAATTTAAATAATTTTTAACGGCCGCCGAAATTCATGTTCGGTAAAATTGAAATGTTTTTTTGTGCTAGTTTACTACTTTGTACATAACTTGAAAATTTCAGCTCCATAGCTCATCCCGTAATGTCTAAAGAGTTATCTATTTGTTTAAACTTTAAGAATTTTTAACTGCCAAACAAATTAAAATATCAAAATTTGTATAATCCCAATTTCGTTTTTTTATGAATTCTACTTATTAAAAAAATTTCAACTCCGTAGCACATAATCCATGAAAAATTGTTTAAACAATTGCGAATTTTTAGCGGCCGCATTGTTGTACTTTTTGAAGATTTTCGTTTTTTCTAGTAGGTTTTGCACAAAATGCTACCTAACAAAAAAATTTCGAATCTCCAGCTCATCTGGAAGTGCCTAAACATTAGTATCCTCCTGTTATATTTTATCATTATATATCGACGACTCTTACAGAGGAGGATATAACATAGAGGCACTAAATCGGGGTTTGACTGTATATTCATTACATTTGATGCAAAGGACATTTTATTTGCTAGATATATGAAAATATGTATACCCATTGTTATTATATAGTTAAGAAATAATAATGTTAGCTATTTTTGAAATTTTCTCTAAATTTGATAGTGCAATCATTTCCAGAAATAAATATGACTCATAAACTATGTAACGTATTGATACAATTTTTTATGAGCTGGTGAAAAATAGTGCTTATTAATAAACCAACACTAAACTATATTCTCTTAATAATATATAAAGCATGTTTCTGTCTCAGAAGAATGATATTTTTTTTTCTGAAATTTATATTTTGAATAATATTGTTATTTTTAATATACTTGAACCCTTTACACTTGTATTTAATTTTTAAATAGCCCGTGGTTTGAAATCTGTAAAACAGCTGTACTTTTTTTTGCATTTTAACACATTTATTTACAGTTTTTACAATTTTAAGTTAATTCATTCATCCAGACCTTTATAGTTTTTCATAGTGTGATATTTTTTAAAACAATCATCCTTGTGTAGGCCCAGTTTTCATTCACATGTTTCACAAAACTAAATTGTCTCCCTTCTTCCTCTTGGCACGTTCCTAAGCGAGAAAACTGCACAATCTTTGTGCTTTTTTGTTGGGTGAGGCATCAGAATATACAGTGGAATCCCTATTTAACGTTTGCCTGGGGGACAAGTTTTTGTACCTTAAATCGAGTAATACCTTAAATGGGGATAGTCTAAAATTGAAAGATTAAACGGAAGTTTATTAATATCAAATTATTATTACCGTATTTACTCGCATCATTGCATAATTGCCCCACCTTAACTATCAGGAGGAAATAAGACACTATTTTTTTCTGATTTGGCCACTTTCATACCTTAGGGGAAAACCGCGTATTTGCCCCACCCTTTTTTGCTGTAAAAAAATCACACGAAAAAGTGGGGCAATTATGTGAGTAAATTCGGTAATTGAAACACAAATATTGAGAGTACGGATTAATTGAAAGGCAAGCTTCCTGTCAAGTTACAGACATTTTATGAACAAGTATGGAAAAGTGTACTCCGTGTCGGAGTACACAGTTTCCAAATGCGTTCTTTGAGATCAACAAATTTTAGTAAAATTCCCAATACCAAATTTCATCAAAGTTTGTCCTGCGGTTTCTGAGTTTACAAAGAGGCATGTTGTAAAATACATATAGGTCTTCATGTAAAGTGGTCGTTATTGTAGTCTAATTTTAACCAAAATTGGAATTGGTCGATCAATTTAAGTAAAACTTCCTAATACTAAATTTCATCAAAATACATCCAGTGGTTCCCAAGTTGAAACAAGTACATTGTAAGCTACATGAAGGTCTTCGTGTAAAGTGGTCGTTATTGTAATCCAATTTTAACCAAAATTGGAATCTGCTGACAAATTTTAGTGAAACTCCCCAATACCAAATTTCATTAAAATATCTCTAGAGGTTCCTGAGTTGTAAAATTTTTAATGAATATTTTTTTAAATGTACTAAAGAACATCAACAATCTTAAAATTATTTAAACACGTTAATTTTGTTTTCTTTGAATTTATTGTAAACCTTATGTTTTGCGGGGAAAGTTATTTGACAAAAAATGTGTATTTAATTATTTTATTGAACTTCTGTTTGCTCAGATGAGTATTTAACAAGATGCTTGCAAAATACGCTGTAAAATACATGTAGGTCTTCATGTAAGGTGGTCGTTATAATGGTTCGATTTTAACCAAAATTGGAATCGGTCAACAAATTTGAGCAAAATTCCAAATACCTCCAGCAGTTCCCGAGTTTAAACATGCAGACGGATGGACAGAAATGACCTCCCCTATATGCGTTCACTTCGTGCAAAGAATGCATAAAAAATGGAAATTTCAGATACACATTGTAGATTCCAGTTGGCAAATCTGAAAAAGAAGAATGAGCCATGAGCACTTGGGAACTGAAGCATAAAAAATCCATGTTCACGTAATGACGTCACTGCAACTTTCGTAACGTATGTAACAGATGACTTAAGGACTAAAGGTGGATTGAGAAAACAGCACGACAAAATATTATTTGAGTTCATTTAATGTAACAATACCAGTATGTGTTGTGTTGTTGATGAATAGTGTGAATTATTACATTACAACTCCACTAAATAATATATTTTTGTGTCGCATAACGTAAAGGCTCATTAACTCGAGGCAATGTCCATCCTCGGATGAGAATTTTGTCTCTTAAATGCGGGAAATTCATAAAATCAAGAAACACTAAATCGAGTAATATAATACATTATTTACATGGAGCTTTGGTCAGGGCCACAAAAAACAACCTTAAATGCAGGAAAACCTTAAATGGAGAAACCTTAAATCAGGATTTCACTGTATGTAAAGTCCCATCTAACTGCTGCTCTTGATCAGCCAATGATGGTCTTCCCCTCAGTGCAGTTGCACCAGCCCGAAAATCCCACTCGGGCCAGCGATCGATTGGAAAAGATTCATTTCCATGTTATCAGAAAGGTCACTATTAATAATTTTTATTTTCAGTATCACTTGGATGTAATTCTGCCATATCAAAGTAAAATTCATCATTGCTGCTTTCCAGACTTGGATCGATAACTTAAGAGAGTTTTTCCGTGGCTACATCACAAAAGACCCTTAAGTCTGAAAAATTATCTGCGACTGAGAAGCATGTTCCTTATGTTCGTATATTCCTTGAGAGAAAAAATGACAAGAAATACTGTGAATCACCCACTCACAACATCTTCGAGGATTCATTTTGAGTGGTTCGTTTTTGTTTATGCATCCAGGCTTCAGCTTGGGTAGGCGGGTTTCAGCTTGGGTAGGCGGAACTGAGAGATTTATCTCCTTAAATTCAGATATGAGGTATGAATAAAAAGTCTGCTCACTCTTGATGAGTTGCAGACACTCTTAGGTGTGCATCTTGAACAGTCGAGAGTAAACAAATAATGAAACACTCCCCCAAGCTTTCTTCGGAATGTGTCAAGTCATATTTGACTTACAAGTTGCCGCTGCCACATATGCTAGCGAAGTCGAGCCATGCTCGACCTGAGTGCAAAAGGTTGACTGTTGATGTATAAAATATAGGCTTTATCACAAACTAAAAACTGTGTTTTACATTTGTACAAAAATTGGATTAAAATTTTTTTAAAAGTTTGAGATAATTTTTTCTTCACCATGGATCAAAGAAAGATAAAATGTCTTTGGCATTTTTTTTAGCATAACCCATTGTATCTGGCTTGGCATTCAAAGGGTTAATATTTAAGTTCTAATGATAATTGTGTATTGATTGTTTGTCTTTTTCCAATCAGTCTTTTTTAATTTCTGTTTCAGGAGGAAGCTCTTAGAGCTTTTGTACAGCCTGAAACCCTTGATGGTAATAATCAGTACCATTGTGAGTCATGTAATAAGAAATGTGATGCCTACAAGATGCTCAAATTCTCAAAATTTCCTTACATCCTCACACTTCACCTAAAGCGTTTTGATTTTGATTGCAACACGCTACATCGCATCAAACTGAATGATAAGTAAGTACATAATGTATTTATAATTAGATGAATTTTGTAATGCTAAAATAATTAAATGCAATACAGTGGAACTTCCATAAGTTGAACTTAAAGGAAACAGAAAATATTCAAGTTATAGAAAATTCGACTTGTGGAAATACGTTTTTCTCGTTTCTATTTTGCCCCATAAAATTAATTCACTTCGAGTTATGGAAAATTCGAGTATAGATATTCGAGTTATGGAAGTTCCACTGTATTTTTACATTTCAACAATTATAGAAATCTTTGTTGTAGACAATCTTTTTATCTCTCATTATAGGGTAGTGTTTCCAAAGATTCTTGACCTCAACAGCTTTGTCCAGGATGCATCTCCATGCAAAGGAGAGGATCAATTGGAAGAAGGGATTGTTGGTGTAACCTCCATGGATGACAAAAGAGGAAACGACATGCGCTGTGATGATGGAGCCAGTAGCACCACAGACAGTGGTTCTGCCCTTGATGAAGATCACAATGGTGGCTGCTTCCCATCTAGTGCAGGTGCAACAAGTCCTGCTGGTGATCGAGTCCAGGTTCCACAAAGTCTCTGCCTACCCCAACTGCAGCCACAGCCTCCACCTCCTGCTCCTCCACCTTCATCATCGTCGTCTTCTTCTTGTGGCACTGGGGATGCTGCAATAGAATCACAGGTATACTGGAGTATTTGAAACTCTGCTACATGCTCACATAGAATTTAAAATATTATGGAGATGGTACCTGTTTAATGTACAGACAGACCTCGACATTAAAGTTACGAACAATTCATACTTATGAGCATTCCAGGTACTAATGAATTGTGACTTCCTAATCAGTTAACAGACACAGCCCTCGCAGATACGAACCACTGGACCCATAGAAACTCCTAGTTCTTTTAGTCTTCAAGTGGAGAACAAACATAACCCCCTTATACAAGAATGCTTATCTGTGCTCTACTCTACTCTACTCTCTTGATTCCACCACTCATAACATAAAAAGATCCTTTTAACACCTAACTATGCGCATCTGTTTACGGGATGTAATTACGCGTGTGACTTCTGTGTGCTACTCTGATACTGGTTATGATTTAAACGTAAAAAATAAATTTATTTAAAATGTTTATTTCGATAAAACAAACAATGAAGAGCACATTTTTACATAGTATCAATTATTTTAAACATCATATTAAGAAATTGATGGAATAATAGAAACTATGCAGAAAGGCATAAGCTGTAATTTTTGGGAATAACTTTGAAACAGAAAAAATTCTGCTATGACCGGGAATCGAACCCGGGTCTTCCACTTGCCGGGCGGATATTCTACCACTGAACTACCTTAGAGATAAGGTAGTGGAAGACCCGGGTTCGATTCCCGGTCATAGCAGAATTTTTTCTGTTTCAAAGTTATTCCCAAAAATCATATTAAGAGTAGTTATTTGAAAAAGTACAAAACAAATTAAAAAATGAAATTCGTATGTATTTTACATAAATCATTGTCACGAACTGTCCAGGTCTGTGTTTGATTGACATTTTTCGCACATGTATGTTATTAATGCTATGTGTTTCTTACATGTAAACTTTGAACAACTATTACACTTGAGAGTTGTGCTAGTATTTTTAGCATGTCCACATGTTCATGCCCTTCTTCATCAGCTTCGCGTCCTATTTTTCTCGATAGTTGTACTTTAGCTTCAAGTTCTACTTCCTCTGATGTGAGCCTGCCTGTTTCAAAATTACAGCTGCCGGAGCATGCGCAGAGCGATAAATCTGCCTCATTGAAATTATATGAATTTATCCTTCCATTTTTGTTCTCTTGATAAGGAAAAACTGATATTTTATAAATATTCAGGAATGAATTTAACATTGGTTCTTATGGAAAAAATCAATTCAACTTACGAACATTCAGCTTACGAATGCATTTCCAGGATCGCATTACATTCGTAAGTAGAGGTTCACCTGTATATGGCTGATTGTGAATGAGTGACTGATGATAATTCTATGATACTTATAGAAGGCCTAGAGATATGAAATTTGGCATGCTGGTGAATCATTGGACACAACCAACTGGAAAAATCAAAAATCCGAAAAATTTTCATTTTGAGGGGTCTTTTTTGACCCCATTGTTCCATTTCAATAGCTCCTAAGAAAATAGTAAAAGATAAAATAGTCTCCAAATGCTGTAATAAGTCTAATGTTAAAAACTCCCTCAAAAAGAAGGAAAGAGGGGGAAAAATTAAAAAGAAGAAGAAAGAGATATCTCACCCAATCAAATAATCACTCCACTTGCCGTTTAGGGGGTTTTAGGGCCAGCGTCAGCGCAGCAGGTCGACAACCAGGTTTACGGGAGAACTTCTCCATGCCAGTGACCTAAAATCAACCAAACACTCATGCAAATCGGTAATCACGTACCCGATTTGTGTTTTACCGTTCATTTGTGCCATGAAGCTCATTTCCATATACAGTAAAACCCCATATTTACACTTTTCTAGGGACCTGGAAAAAAAGTGTAAATTGTGGGAAAGTGAAAATTGAGGGAAAAGGAAAAATAGGTAACTGATTTTACTTTTAAACTCGTTCATTTGTTACAGTAAGACTAACAATAAAATCAGTGTTAAAAGTGCTAAGTTTATAAAGAGTATATCTATTTATTCATTTATTTAACCAGCACACTTTTTTAATAATATTAATATATATGCCGAATTAAAACGTTTGTGTCCATTACATTCCCCACATTACATTTGTCTGGAAAATTGTAAATTTTGTAAGCAAAGGGAGGAGTTTGCATCTCTGTGACTTTCCCCCTGGGTGAAGGAGAACCTAGCTATGCCACTGGCCCAGCCTTTAACCACTCATCTGGGTATTTAATTTTTTGAAGCCGCACCAGCGGTGGGCATTTAAATTGAAAATTTGGCGAATTTTTACCTTTTGAATTATATTTATAAAATGGAGTAATGTTCAGTATTTGATTGAATATTTTTTATTTAAAACATTAGACTCTTTTTAAAACGCAGGGATGAACAATTATGTATAAATATTAATTTTTAATGGAAAATTTAAATTAATAAAATTACGTGTAAATTTCAAAAAATGTGGTGAAAAGTCTAAAATTACATAATTACTCAAAATATTCATAAAAATCATATTATCACTAATAAAAGTTAAGATGTAAACCTTGTGTATAATTAAAAAACACAATATATTGAAATAGAAAAAATTATATTTATTACGTAAAGATACAAAATAAATATATATATATATATGGTGCGAAGGCTTTCGTGGCATTCGGCTGTAGGCTGCATGTTTTTCGATAGTTCACCGCGTTGATCGGCTGTTTCACTAGACGACGTTTTGCTGGCGTTGCAGTCGGCTTCCTCAGGTCAGCTGACCTGAGGAAGCCGACTGCGACGCTCTTTTCACTGAAAACTTTTGAGAAAGGAGTTGCAATGCTCTCGTTTACTAAAATACATAGCATAATCCAGTTTTAGTACAATTCCCTGGAGTATGAAGATACCAAGATGAGTTTTGATTTCATTTGCAGTTGTATCCCCCCAACTACGTGCTCTAGATCGTGGTTTTAGGCTAGATTTTGCATCGAGAAATTTTTTGGCATAAGTATTAGTTTGCTCCATTATCATCGTACATAGTTCGCCATCAACAAATAGCTCAAAAGATTCAAGTATATCATCTCCATCCTCAACCTGTACATTTAAACCGGGGTTACCTGTAAATGTAAACCTGTTTCGCACTTCCTCATGTGTATTCCAAACGTAAGGGTGTCCAGGCAGGTTCGTTAACTCCTCCTCTTCCCGGAACGGATCCATTTCTTCATCTGTTTCACTCTCACTTACATCAGTGTTGATGTAAACATCCTCCAAAAACTCACTGGAAAGACTTTCGTCATCATTCTCTTCCAATAAATGAAGTGCTTCGTCTTCTGTGGCTTCAGTACGTTTCCTTTTACTGGACGAAGCCATTTCACAACTGTGAAATAAAAATTATTTCAAACAAAATAATTTGAGTGAAATAATTTAAAAGTTATTGCAAAAAGAACAGTAAAATTTTCACGAATAAAAGCTCCAAATAATCCCACAAACCGTCTACTCTGATGCTCAAAGGCCAACTGAACTTTTTCAATTACTTACCCACTCTCCTATGTGCACATCTGTGCAGACCACCCACTCGGGGAGATTGCAAGGGTACGTCAAGGAAAGGCAGAAAAACAATGGTTCCTTCGAGCAAAACCGTCAATGTGGGAATATAAAGTAGGGTGCCATAAAATGACTCTTCTTGCCACTCAGCCGTCCTGCGAGCACAAAGCGACCGCATAACAGTGGAAAAGACTAAATATGAAAGAAAAGGATTTACAAGTAGCATGCTGTTCGAGGAAAGTAAAATGCAAGCGGCGACAAAAAAAATTTTTCGCATGAGGGTGTGAAATAATCCAAGATGTCAAACCCTGATTTAAAAAAAATAGGGGCAGGGGATATGCAACCCTCGTGGCAAATGCGGGCTTTGGATACGAGCATCCTAAAATAAGGAAGGAAAGTCCATCTACTGGCAAGACAGTAAACTAAAAGGATGCTGCTATGAGTGAGAAAAGCTGCGTGACGGAATATAACGGCATACCCATAGCAAATAGGCTAAAAATCGCTGTGCCGTATATATACGGCATACCCACCACCGGAGCGTCCCGCTATGCCATATATATACGGCATACCCAGAGAGTGGTTAAACATTCTCCATCATCAATGGCTTTCTCATTTTTTAATGTACCTCATACTAGAGGTTTCTATTAATGGATTTTTTTCTACAGGTTAATTTTCTTTTAAGTGCATTGGACCAGAAATAAGATGTCCTCACAGCTACCAGTCTGTTTTTTGTATGTGCTATCAAACCGTTCATCTCTGCAAGAATTGTGGCACTTACCCGTGGCAGAATAATTTGATCTAAAAAATTATACTTAATAACATTTGTGTATTTATTTTTTGTTTGCATTATGATTTTGTAGTTCATTCCACATATTTCAGCAAGTGCAAATAAGATGCATCATTTCTTTTGTAATTACTCCTAGATATTGAGAGGCACTGGTATTTACTAATCAAGTCAGTATTATAAATGTTAATACAGCTTATTATTGGCAAAGTACATCATAATAAATAACACAGGAGAAAAATTTTATCAGAATAACCTTTAATTTTGACATAAACTGAAACAATCACATCTCTCACACTTTCAATTATAAAAAAATAACACACTATGCTTTACCAAAACAGTATATTTGCCTAGGACTGTGTATCAAGCAGTTATATTTATATAGCAGTTATATTTATGTTCCTCTCCCAGGAAATTTATGAGAAATACTGGAGCACATTTTGCAGTTCTGTCCTATTCAAGACATTGAATTAAATATCTGAAATAACAATAGTTCACAAACTTATAAAAAATAAGAAATAAAGATTACAAATTTAAACCAAATGTGTCCATTTTGGGTCTTTCTTGAACAGTTTCCTGTTTCTCATAGTTTAAACTGAGCAGAAAAGCTTTCAACACAATTGGCATCCACAAATTCCAAAGAATCATGCTGATTTGAGGGGTTGCACTTGCTTGAAATAAACATTTTAATAACTAAGTGGTAAATTTAGGATTTAAAAGGCTATCAACAAACAATTATTTAGGAACAAAAAAATGATACAATTATGAATACAGCTCTTTAATGAAAAAGTCTGATATTTTCATTTGTTTGCACTTTTTAAGCCTATTAATTTCATGTATTTGTTTTTCAATTTTTGTAAATCATCAAATGCTTGTTCGCTACTATTTCCATTAGAAATATAATTTCTTAAGGTTTGAATTGCAGATAATGCTTCTTGGTATGGTGGTATAGGGGTTTCTTCATCCTCTGAATCCTCTAAGTCTTCTACACCTTCCTCCAGATGTTTGTCTAAAATATTGTCCATAGTCTGTATCTGCATTGTCACCAAGTTTGAATCTAAACTAACAAAGTCAGAAAAAGTGCATTCTGCCTCCCATAGATCCCAATCACTATTTAAGGTTTCATCATCGCAAGTAATTTCTTCTGGACTTTCTCCAAGATTTTCAACAAAAAATCCTGCCTTTCGAAAGCAATTCAAAATGGTAGACTCCTTGACCTGCTTCCAAGCCCATGAGATATAATGTATGGAGTCCAGTACATTTCATTTCATTTCCTTTGGATTCCTGCCACAATCATGGAGAGAGATTAATTTTTCAATAATTGGACTTGAATATGTGAATTATTCCCAAATCCAATAGTTTGAGCTCACTTGTACAATTTGCAGGAAAAAATTTAACTGTATGTTTCGTAAATGTATATTTGGTGGATGTGCAGGGCACTGATCAAGGAACAATGGAATTTTCCTGTTCTGTGACCCCATTTTGGCATCAAGAGCATGTAGCAGATCTTCAAAAATATTTGAGGTCATACATGCTTTGGAATTTGCTGTCTATTTAGTGGGCCGAGTTTTTATGTGTTTGAAGCAACTTGGATTTTTTGATTTACCAATTACCAATGGCTGAAGCTTCTCGCTCCCATCAGCATTGGTGATTAACGAAATAGTAAGCCTTTGTTTGCTAAGCTTCCCTCCATGGCACTTTTCCCCTCTGAGGCACAGCGTTTTCCTTGGCAAAACATTATAAAATAACCCTGTTTCATCCACATTGAAAACGTTTTTAGGATCATAGCCTTTGAGAAGTTTTTGTAGTTCTGTCCCTTTCCAGTGTGCTGCAATCTTGGTGTTAACACTCTTACTTTCACCACATATTGTCTTGTACACAACATCGTGCCTATTCTTAAATCTAGCCAACCAACCGTTTGATGCCATGAAATCTGTGATTCCTAATCTTGTGGCGATGTGTAAAGCCTTCTCTCTTATAGCAACACTATTTATGGGAATATTTGAAGACCTCACACTTAAAAACCACTCTTTTAATAATCCTTCCAATTCTTCATGCTTTGAATTTTTCATATATCTTCACTTTTTAGCCATTGGTCTGCATTGGTTTGCATGCTTTGTTATCACATCGCAATTTTTCACAATTGTATTCAATGTAGAGATCAGCAATTGAAGTCGTTTGGCAAGATCAATGCGAGTTCCACCGTGTGAATCTACTTTCGCTAAAATTTGTAGTTTTTCTTCCACGGAAAATGTCTTTCCTTTGCCCTCGCTTTTCCATTTTCAAGTATGGGATAAATTTCTTAAGGCTTGAAAAGGTCTGAAGTAAACTAACTTCACAACATGTGAGAAAATGAACTACATATAACTCAACATTTTTGCTCGTATATCTGGTGAGTTCCCGCAACATAATTTTTTTATTTCCTGTATTTGTAATGGCCTTACATTACAATGTAATTGATCCCCTCTACTTCTTCAATACTTTGTCTCTGCAACTATCTATGTTCTTTCCTTTTGTGATTATATTAAATTTCATTTTATTAACTTAAATTACAACAAATTACAAATTTACTTATATTTAATTACAAACAGTGGGAGCCAAGGGGCAAAATTCGAGTGGAAAGGGTTAAAACATGATAGAGCAAAACTTGAACATCTTTTCAATAGCATTCATACTTGGTTCAAAGAGTAAATAGCATAAATACTATTTCCGTATCTAGGTGTGTTGTTTATGCTCTGCTAATGTGATTTACATACGAGGTTTTGAAGTTTTCACCCAAAAGAGTTCATATTTCCATCTCTAAGTACACTGTTCCCGAGTTGCATCTGTTAAGCCAGATTTACATTAATTCGAGCTCGAAGCCGATTGGCTTGAATGCGATCATCGTACAAGTTCTCGGCTGAAACTCGAATTCCAGTAAGTGTTTACATTTCTCAAAGAACAAACCACGTGATCCGAGCCGAGGTCTCAGTTGTAGATGAGTCAGCCGCGAAGTAAGCACTCTTGGCCACTACTTCCAAATAAGAGGTACTGCAATGGGCACTCGATTGACGTCCTCGTATGCCAATTGCTACCTTGGGGAATGGGAGAGTCACTTCCTCAACAAGCTGTAAAATCTTATGTGCCATCAGTGGCAGCTCGTGGTGTCGTAAAGAAGGGAGGCTGCGTGTCAACCAAAATCTACCTACCTACTTGTATATGAAAACAAAAACTTATTTCATGATGATATTGGAGGCCTAAAGTAATGACTACCGGACCGACCAGTAATTGAAGTCATGTCATTCTTTAGAGCCTGAGCAGTGTATGCAGAACTCATGCTTCACTTAACAAGTAAATATACACAATATACACAAATAAGCACAATAATCTTCGAAAAGACTACTTTGTAGACACTTATTGGGCATTTGAGCATAATGACCTTTTTTCTCTCTCACTATTTTGCCTAGAGGAAATGATGAATCGGAAGAAAACAGCGGGGAGATCTCTCATCTTCCCAAGCTTTATATAGCACTCAGGAAGCATTGAAGCATGAGAAAATACATTGGCCTAAGAGCGAGAGACGGCTGAAGGCATATAATCATAGCCTATATCTTGCAGTGTCTTTCGTGCTGAGAAATGCCTCTTCTCAGTGTTATAAAGCTGTATTGTAGAAGTCGCGATTCCATTTTTTGGGTTCTTAAAGCATGTGTCAAACGCCTTTGTCAGTACGGTTTGAATGAGTGGGGGCCCCTAAACCTCACCTACTGCCTCCAACATTGCGGGACCTATCAGTATGCCCCTGGGAAATCCCCTTGTATTAAGATTTTTCAAATGTTCATCGGCAGCTGCAGATCAGCTTATTACTCCAGGAACTGAAAGATATCCATGCTGTGAGAGATACTCTGTATATTTTGGTTCTCTGTGAGAGAAAGGGTTAGAATTTATTAAAGTTGAAGCTGTTCTATTATCATGTTGGACAAAGGAAAATTTAGCATGATACATATGAATGAATTTATTACAGGAGGATGATGAAGGCATTGATGTCAGCAGCATGCCATCAAGAAAGACAAAATCACACAACCATATTAATCATGAACGTCAGAACTGTCATCATACAGAAGATGAAGAAGAGGAAGATGATGAAGAAAATCCTAGTGAAAATGACTGCTTTGTGAAGGTGAGGCGAAATGAGCGAAACTTGGAGAATCAAGCATCATCAGCTATTCCAACCAACACTGGGCCATTTGTGTACGAGTTGTTTTCGATCATGATCCATTCAGGAAGCGCTACTGGAGGCCACTATTATGCATACATCAAGGACTTTGCAACTGGAGAATGGCTATGTTTTAATGATCAATCTGTAACACGGGTAAGTTTCTATTCTGTAAATTTTTCTTATTTTTTAAGAATGGTATAGCTGTGATTATCTAGGTTAAAGTTGATGTTGGCATTTCCCAGTGAGATGAATTTATTTTGTTTTACAGATAACTGAAGAGGATATTAAGAAGACTTACGGTGGAGGTTTGTCCCGTGGCTATTACTCAGGAGCATATAGTTCAAGCACAAATGCATATATGCTTATGTACCGCCAGATAGACAAAAATCGTAATTGTTTAGCCATGACTGTAGACCAATTTCCTCCTCATATTAAGGTAAGGAGATTATTGTTTTTGTTAGTTAATTGTTTTTTTCCTGAAGCATGAATTAGCTTGGAAAATATAATCGGTAGATTGTTGGCACTCTAATGGGCTTATTTGTTGCCCTTAAAAAAAGAGGCCAAAATAAATTAATTTAACTGTTTGAGTAGTGAGTTCTAATTGGGTGATTATACCTGCAAGATCTTCTGAATCTGAAAGTTGCAGAAATTTGAGGAAGTAGAAATACTGATGAGATTCTGAAAATGAGTTATTGATTTTTTATTATTAATCAAATAAATTGCTAACCATATGTAAGGCTGAAGCAGTGCCATAACCTAGGACAAACTACTAAATATGCATCCCCTCCCCCTTCCAAAAAATTGTCTCCTGTTTATTTAGTTACTGTTAATGGTTTAAGGCGTCACTTTGTGGAAGGTCTTCACATAGTTAATGGTTTCAGGCATCACTTGGTAGAATTTCTTCATAATGTAAAATAAAGAGACTTGTTGTATTTATGTGGAATTACAACAAGTCTCTTTATTTTACAGAATGTCTTCATATTGTAGAAATAAAGGGACTTATTTGGTAATTCTACATAAACTTTTATTTACATTCGACCTAGGTTTCGTTGCAATGCAATATCATCAGGTGAAGTGAATTCATAACCGGTAGCAATTTACAGTACAGTGGAACCTCGGTTTACGAACTTAATTCGTTCCGTAAAACTGTTTGTAAACCGAGTTGTTCGTAAACCAAAACAATTATTCCCATAAGAATCAATGTAAAATGGATTAATCCGTTCAAGACCCCAAGAAAATGGCCCTTTATTATCTTTATTTTCTACTTCATGCTTGAAATCCTATACAAAATAATGGAAATTCATAGTTTTAACTGAAAAGGAATTGGAAGTAATAAAACAAAAAGAATAGACGTAAAAACAAACTTTATTTCAACTTATCTTACAAAATAGTAAAGTGTTATTGTTTGGAAGGGGAGTCCCCTTCCATGAAAACATCGGGTGCTTGAAGTTCATCAGGTTTCTGTCTCACCAAAAACCTATCCAATGAGATTTGTTTCTTCTTGCTTTTTATAATGTTGCAGAAATGAGACATGACATTATCATTGAACAGATTTATAACGCGATTTGATAAAGTTTTATCGGGGTGATATCTTTCCACAAAACTTTGCACCTCACTCCATTTCGCACACATTTCGTGGATCGTGGACCTAGGAACATCTTCCATTCGTTCATCAGTCTCTGAAAATAATATTTCCTCTGTCACCGTCTTTTGCTGCTCATTAAGAAGCTGTTCCAGTTCTTCCGTAGTGAGTTCATTGCTGTGGTCCTCCAGTAGCTCCTCCACATCAACATTATCAACTTCTAATCCAATCCTATTGCCTATAGATACAATATCATCGACAATATCAACAGACTCAGTTTCATAGCCCTCAATGCCAGATATACTCTGGCCACAATTTCCTCCAGGCTGATTTCATAGTTCTCTGAGTCACTAGCCCCCAGGCTTTGTCAATGAAACTTAAACAAGGGAGGATATTCAAATGTTTTTTCCAGAATTCTCTGAGCGTTAATTCTGTGTCAGAGGTTGCTTCGAAACACCTTTGAAATAATTCCTTGATGTACAGTTTCTTAAAGTTTGAAATGATCTGCAGGTTCATAGGCTGGATTAGAGGAGTCGTGTTAGGGGGCAGGAACTTCACTGTGATGTAACCAAACTCCTCAACCAACTCGTCTTGCAAGCCTAGAGGATGAGCAGGAGCATTGTCCATCACAAGAAGGCATTTTAGTGGCAATTCGTTTTCTTGGAGGTATTTTCTCACGCTTGCGGCAAAGGCTTCATGTATCCACTCAATGAACAGTTGCCTGGTTACCCAAGCCTTACTATTAGCCCTCCACATAACAAACAGTTTACTTTTCATTACATTATTTTTCTTAAACACCCTCGGATTCTCAGAGTGGTAGACAAGCAATGGCTTGACCTTGAAGTCCCCACTTGCATTTCCACATAGTAAAAGAGTCAGCCGGTCCTTCTTTGGCTTATGTCCAGGCAAAGTCTTTTCTTCCTGAGTGATGTAGGTCCTATTTGGTAATTTTTTCCAAAATAGGCCAGTTTCATCACAGTTGAATACTTGCTGGGGAAGAAAACTCTCAGCTTTTACATAGTCATTAAATTCTTGCACATATTTCTTAGCAGCTTCTTGGTCTGAGCTTGCAGCCTCTCCATGCCTATTTACATTATGTATTCCAGTTCTCTTCTTAAACTTCTCAAACCATCCTCGGCTAGCTTTGAACAGTTCAGTATAAGTACTCGTACCAGGGTTTGTTATTAACAGGTCATCATGTAATCGTTTCATTTTTGTACAAATTAGAGCTTCAGAAATACTATCACCAGCTAACTGTTTCTCATTTATCCAAATCAACAGCAATTTTTCCACTTCGTCAATCAATTGTGGTCTTTGTTTACTAATAACTTTTACTCCTTTTGCGGCATCAGCTTTCTTGATCGTCTCTCTTTTTTAGTATAGTACAGATCGATGATTTCGCCATACCGAATTGCGTAGCAAGATCCGAGACACGAACACCATTTTCATATTTAGATATAATTTCTTTTTTCACCTCTATCGTGTTTTTATTTCTTTTCAATTTACTTTCATCATTCTTTGGCTTCATGGTGGTCTTAAAAGATAATTTAATCAAGTGTAAATTAAACTTTAAAACAATAGCAACACGTATACAAAAACAATATAAGACTCACTCGAGCAGCAGTCCAATAAATACGACGCACTCGAACAGCAGTCTATCCTGAGTGAACGCTTCCGCGAAACTAATACCTTCTCATTTCTCAGACTCAACGGCGCCAGCACCGGTGTGTCTGTCCGGGGTTTTGCGCAGCGGCGCGCCGAGATGTCAGTCCGTGGAGCACATGACTGCCTGTTCGTAAGCCGGAATTCTGTTCGCAAACCGAAGCATTTTTTCGTCGGGATTTTTGTTCGTAAACCGAATTGTTCGTAAACAGAGTCATTCGTAAACCGAGGTTCCACTGTAATAGGTACAATAGGTGGGTGAGTTGGGAGAGGATAATGAAAGGAATAGTGGGGCGAGTGATCATTGGAGGAAAAGAATAAGAGGTATAATGTATGTTCGTGGGAAGGGGGAGGGGGGAAATCAGTTGAGCTAAGTAAAGTCCAGTAAGTTGGGTAATAAGAAGACAATTG
The DNA here is from genome assembly GCA_028673005.1 of Tanypteryx hageni. NCBI lineage: Eukaryota > Metazoa > Arthropoda > Insecta > Odonata > Petaluridae > Tanypteryx > Tanypteryx hageni. The sequence continues at coordinate 9,733,614 of CM054113.1, read as the reverse complement.
GGAGAAATAATTAGATTAATGGGAGGTCGAGAAGTGTGGAATGAAAAGGATACTAAGTATCATTTACAACTTCACAGTGTTTTGAGTCCACACACTGTATAATCTCCAATTGTTCCAGAATATCAAGACTGGATCCCTTTCTTTCATAGGTTGAATATAAATAAAAGTTTATGGGGAATTACCAAATAAGTCCCTTTATTTCTACAATATTTAGTTACTATTTGGATTTTTTGAACCCCTTACTTAGTTGCACATGGGGCAGATGCCCCATTTGCACTGCCATAGTTACAGTAATGAACTGAAGCAATGGCATCCCTAAGTTGATAAACAGGCAACAAAATCATTAGGCACATGTGTGTCCATACCACTCAAAAGGTTAAATGAGATTTTCCTAGCTGCAAAATAAATCTTTCTAAAGTAACCTTTAATAAAATAATGCCATATGAAAAAAACACATTTAATATTAAAAACATCAAGGATATCTTTAAAACAGAGAGCTTAAATTTCATAGAACCACATCTCTATCAGAAACTCATTTTATGACTTAAGAAGATCAGTTATAATTCTGTTTCATTGTCGCTAACATTCTTTCAAAAACTAAATTAAAATTTATACTGAGAGAGCTAAGCTTTTGTGTGTTAAATTGAAATGTTTATTCTATTATTATACAGCAAATTAATATGCATAAAATTTAAAATTTCATTCATTCTCTTTGACGATATTTGTAAATAGGTATCATTAATTTTTGTGCAATTGGGATTTTCACCAATTTTACTACCGTATCTGCCCGAATATAAGCCAATGTTTTTTGTCAAAATCTATCATGAAAAAATCATCCCTCGGCTTAAATGCGAGTTGGAGAAAAAATTTGGGGTTTAAAGTTTTCTCGTAGTCACCCATAGATGGCAGCACATCTCTCAGTCAGGTTCATATGATAGTACTATATTTTTCGTAAAGTAAATATTTGACCCACGATGAATATTAATGAATAAATAATAAAACTAAAATATTGAATTTAACAGTACCCGTGTTTTGTTGTTGCTGCTATCTGTTCTTTCGTTTCTAAATGCTATTGGATATTTTCATTCGTTTCTCAGGGCTAAGCATATCTATCATTAAGAATAGTTAGCAATTTGTATTATTTTTCATTGGCCATTAAAAGAAGTTCCTATTAATTTTACTTGTCTATAGTAGTTATTGCTATAGCCATTGTAATGTTTGTAAGCATGTTAAAACCTCATCCATGGAATCTATTAAAATTACATACATTGACTATGCAGACGATTACGCAAAATGCAATGACAGCTTTTGATGCTCAACTGTTTGAATTACGGTAAAACTTCTGTGTGAAGTTATATACGATATACCATATATCGATATTGTATAATAAAATGCAATTTCTTAAAGCAATGTAAATGATAATTTCATTGGAAATAGACTTAAATTAAAAATTATCTTTGTGAAGTCGGTATTGCTTTATTTTACCTTGTGTGAAAATGAAGATGAATGAAATTATTGTAACTGAATGTGGAACATTATTCAACAACGCGAAATTAGTAATTGGAGTAATATTTCAAATGTCAACAACTAAACCATTTCCCACTGTTCTTCGACCTCCAATAATGTATTCTAGGCCATGCATGCATGTTCGGCACACTTCAGCATAAAATCTACGAAATTTACTTTTTTGTCAAAAAATTGTGGAAATTTTTGGGGGGTCGGCTTAAATTCAGGGTTGGCTTATATTCGGGCAATCTTTTACCGCAGTATATTCATAATGTTGAAATAAATTGTTTCTTTAAGAAAAATCTATGTATGTCGTAAATTAATTGATGTACAAACTCGAATATTTGTAGGAACTTCTTGCCAAGATGAGAGAAAAAGAAGAATTAGAAAGAGCTGCCCGTGAGAGGGACTTGGATTCAATCAAGATGAAAGTATTTGTCAATCACCCTACGCAAAATGCCCTGGTTGATGCCAGAATAATTATACCAAAGAGCTATACCCTGAAGGAGGCTGTTTCTGCTGCACATCAAGTAGGCTTGCCTTTATTATTAAAAAGTTGAATATTGAAATATTTTTTGTTAATTTGTTTCATTTTCTAAAATGGTCATAAGCCTGAGAATGCACAAACTTAGGTATCTGCAGGGAAGGGCAAGGGGGGCCAGTTACCCCCATCTGGATCAGACCTATGTTAAGGGCTATTGATGTCTGTTAGGTCAGGGGATTAATGCAGTCATTTTTCTGAGGTAAGGCAAACAGGTGGGGGCCCCCTGCAATATACTTGAAACAAATCACTAAAATATTAAGCTCGCCAAACCCGACTGTGGGAGCTTGTCTATCCCCTTGTCCCCTCCACCTGGAAAAGTTCCAGCGGACGACCATGTGCACAAACATCAGTTATGCTAAGTTTTATGATTAAAGTGTAAATTAACTATATACTTATGGTTTTTCATGATGAAATTGTGTGTATTATTCAGGGAATCGTTTGTGAATTTTAGATTTATAGATTCTTCAGAATGGTGCAATTTTGTAATATAATATGCAATAAATCTGTTATGAAGGTTTAATTGCATGAGATTTATACTGACCATAAAAGTTAAAAAGTAAGTATTTTAAGTTTATATTTTGGTGTGTTTCAGTCATCATGATTATCACAATTAACCACTCCTCTGGACATATATGTTCGCCATCAGTGGTGGAATTTGTGGTGGGTAAGATGGATATATTCACAGATTTGTTTTCTCAGCTGTTTGCTATGGTTAGGACCAACTATTTTGCCATGCAGCTTCCCCATTGCCTAGCTGGGTCCTTTTGGTTTAAAGTCATGCCAGTAGATGGAGTTTACTTATGGTGTGTGTATGCCTATTCATCATATACTAAAAACCCTGCCTTTGTAGTGTGTGGTTGCCTAACCCTTCTGCGGAAGTTTAAGTTTGGGGTGAGGATTCGAAGGCTTTTTTGCACCACTATGTGAATTTCAACCATCAGGGTTGCTTTCCTTGATCCCAATTGTTAATTGTTTAAGTAATAAAACCTCTTTTCACTGCAGCTAATGGTTCAAATGTGTTTTCATATATGTGAACAGCATAGTAAACAGTGTGTTGAAAATTTTGTTTTTCGAAGTATATCATAGTACGAATAATGCATGCAGGTTTTTCTGCATTTAGTTTTTAGAAATTTGCATGTATTTCATCCCCTGAAGAAGTGAATTTTGAAATGGCCTCATCTAGTAAACGTGGAATGTTTTCTGATGTGACTGAAGAAGATATTCTTGCTATGATGGAGGAAAGTGAAGATGAAAATCGTTCGAGTGAATATTTATATGGCATTTACATAAACTGATGTAAATGAAAGCAAATCTGAAGGAGAAATAGATGTTTCCGATGAGGAAGAGGTGACAAATGTTCTCGGGTACCCTTACGTGTGGTCAACGAAAGATATCCTTTCACTGATGATCATGTTATAAAAGTGGAATTTGAGGACAGTAGTAGCATTCTAGAATATTTTGAAAAGTTCATGGACAATGATTTGTGTATGTTAATTGCTGAACAAATGAACATCTATGCTAGACAGTTCCTGTAAAGAAATCCCAATGTGAAACCAAGATCGAGAGCACTTGACGAACGTGAATAAAATACGAACTTTGTTGAGTGTATTTATTCTCCATGGAATTGTACTAAAGCCGGACTATTCCATGTACTTTTCTAGATGTGAGAGTATGGAAATGCCTTTCTTTAGGAAAATTTTCACGGAAAAGAGATTTCACCTCTACTAAAATTTCTACATTTTGTTGATAATACGACATATAATGCAGAATGCCCCAGTAGGAAACTTTTTAAAATTCTTCCAATAGAGGATTACTTGAAAAAGAAGTTTTTGTCTGTGTACACTCCCAAACAGAGTATTATAATAGATGAATCTCTTCTCATGTGGAAAGGTTACTTCTCTTAGAAGCAGTACATTCCTTCCAAGTTTGGTATTAAATTTTTTGTGCTGTGTGAATGAAGTTCAGGTTATATATGGGACTTGAGTGTGTACACTGGAAAGGATGCGATGTTCACTGAAAAATATAAGGAATTGAATGTTAGTGCTAGGATCATTTTTGGTTTATCTGACAATCTGGTGGACAAACTTGGTGAAAGGCAAACCGATGTAGTGGGAACAATGCGGACTTATAGGAAATAGTTCCCTCAAATAGTAAAAGCTGCCAAGTTTAAGGGTAAGGTAAGCAGATGATCATGAAGTGGAAGGACAAGAGGGGTGTTATCATGGCAGTACCTTTGATGGCACTGAAATGTGTACTGTGGAGAAGAGGGGGAAATTGGAACTAAAACCAAAAGTAGTTCAGGATTATAATCTGAACATGGGTGGAGTTGACAAAAGTAACATTTATAAAATTGCATGCAATCGGCCCAAGAAATATCATCAGAAAATTTTTCGTCATTTGTTGGATATGGCAATACTTAATGCATTTGCTCTTTACAGAATAAATAAAGGAAAATGAAGCAGAAAAGAATTTTTAATTTCACTTGCTGAGAAGTTAATTGAAAAGTACGGAAAGGCAACCAAACCTGTTCAAAGAAGACTCTCCAAAACACCACGTCCATCCCGTATCCTAGAAATACATTTCCCTAATATTATTCCACCAACTACTAAAAGGTGACCCACAAAAAGATGTGTGCTCTGTAAAAAGGCAGGAACTCGTAAAGAAACACAGTATTGATGTTCTAATCATGAAGTGGGATTATGCCCAGCACCGTGTTTCAGAATATACCATACCTGGGCAAATATATAATACTAAATTTTTTCATCGAAAATGTGAATTGTCATGTAAAAAATATATATAACGTATGGATAAATAAATAAACTTATCTTTAAAATGTTATTTTAATTTTCTTGAAAGGTTTAAAAATTTGTCTCAAATGCAGATTAAACTACCCACCAGTGGTGTGCTTTAAAAAAGATGAGTGGTTAAGATGTTTATGGCAAATTTCCATTTGTTTGTGAAAATGCAAATGATAAAATAATTAATATTTTATGATGGGCTTGTTTTAGATGATCTTCCTCTTAACATTATTCAACCGTTTCTCATAAATCTATATACTATATATACCCAAATCCAAGACAAGGTTTTTCCAAATTTCAGCTTGCAAAAATCGAGGGTTGACTTAAATTTGACAAGGAAGTGGTATACCATCAGTTCATGGCGCATCAATTCGTCACATGACAAATTCATCGCACATTGATTCGTAATGTGACACTCTTCACGCATCGATTCATAACGCGACAAACTCATCACGTGTCAATTCGCCACACGACAAACTCGTCTCGTGTCAATATTTTGCACGACACACTCATCGCATGTCAATGCATTACTCGACAAATTCGCCACAAGACATATTTGTCACAAAACAAATTGGAAGGCGAGACATCATGACTGGTGTATGTCAGGGGGATAATACTGTTTGGTTGGAAGTCATCCCCATCCAATGTGTCTCACATAATTCCCTAAGAGAATTCATTCTGGTATTATCGAAATATAAAGAAAAATTTTGCTGTGGCAAAGTTTCTCCTCCTGCTGTACACCTGTCATGTTGTCCCTCCGTCCAATTTGTCTTGTGACGAATTTGTCCAGAGATAAATTGATCATTAAATAATAGTGTCTAATGAAATTTTTCATTGCATACTTACGATCTGGTTTTCAATTAATACAGTATTAACTTTTAAAAATATGTTTTGAAAATTCAGTTTCTCAGTTTTTTCTCAAACAAAAATTTGTAACAAACCATTTCAATTAATTAACGAACTAGTATACCTGTATAGAATAGGTGTGTTCAAAATATACACCAAATACATTGTGAGAAATAAGGTCAAAATCTTCTTTGTTTTGACAGTCTTAGATTTGGGGTCATCTTGGATTCTGTTAAATATGGTACTTGTTGAATTTTGATGAAAATGTTTATTCACTTTTCTTTTTTATCTAGTCTCTGGAGTTGGATGGTATGGTGGAAGTTGGTCAGTGTCGTCTTGTGAGCTATGATCAAGTGCTTGGTAGCATAGAATGTAGTTTTGAAGGTCGTGAAGATGAGCCTGTGGGGGAAGTCTTAGCTCCATATGTCAAATATGACCTGTTATTAGAAATCAGAGACTGGGACACTCCTTTTGAAGTCTATCATCCTGGTGGTGAGTGTGAATTTTAAAAAAATATTCTGTAATTGGTTAAAAGCAATGCAGACTGGATTTACTAAACAGTCCATAAAATTGCAATTAATATATAATAACATTCACTGATGATGAGGTGCCATTTATTGTGCTTTCTAACTGTTAAGAGGATAGCAAAGTTGATTTACTAATCAATGTATGTGATAGCATTTCAAAATATTCCGTTGCACTGATGTATCATGTGTTAGATACATGATTTACACTTTAGGATACATTATTATATCCACATAGGTAACATTAACCACTTCTCTGTTTTACTTGAGTATACTCGGACAAAGTAACCGAGCAAATTCTGACGAACCCCTGTATACTCCAGCTACTCTATTTTTCCTTAACATGAGTAACACTGCTGAATATTCTCAATCTGTGCTAGTAGTGTACTTTATATCCTTCAAGAGCCAGAAACAGTCACAGTTTGGATTTCTCCAAGTGGGTTTTTTAAAATACACATGCAATGTATCCACACAATCATTGACAAAGCTAATGACCAAGTTTATTATTTGCAACCTAACTGCTTCGATTTCAACTCCCGATATGCTTGGTTTGCCAAGTATCCAAAAACTGTCGAGTCTTTCATATTCAGGGCATTTCTAGATTCTTTTCCTTTTCCCCAGTTCCTGGAAGGTCATTCAAAATGCCACTCAAGGTGATGATGCATCTTTTTGTTACCAGGTTTCTGAAGAGCCTTTCTTAGTATTTATATGCTTAGCTTCATAGTGAATACGTTTGGCATCTTCACTTGGGTTTGCACTCCCTACAGGTTTTTGTTATTGCATTATATTTTATTTTATATTGTTTTTGTTGCTTTTTGTTATTTTATATTATTTTATATTCCCCAAAATGGAATGTGAACAAAGGTTAAATATAATTCGTAATAAAAGATTTAAACAAAAAATGAACACATTTTTCTTATCATCTCTTTGTGAAATTTTAAAACTATAATTAAAAAATTGACATTTTTGGCCACCCTTTGTGAAAACTAACAGTTAGCATTGAGACACTGTTCTTCCGACATGTAGCCTTAATTTATCCCCCCTTAGGTGTCGTTTCCAAGGTTTTCTTTGTTGATGTGGATGCTGAAGAAGTGAAGAGCCCAGTCACTCTTCGAAAGAATATGAACATGACTGTGGGAGAGTTTAAGGACTGCTTACATAAGGACCTCAAATTATGCAGTGATTTAGGAGAGGACAAAGAAGATGAATCGAAAGAAGAAAATGGCATTCAGCTGGAAGATAAGCGGCCACCTTTGTTTATAGTCATGGAGAGGCATAATATGGAACTACGTCTTTTGGAAGACGATTGTAGAACGTTGAAAAAGGAAGATTTTGGCACATACCACAGAGTAAGCACCCTCTTTTTGATCTGTACTTCCTCCTGTTTTGGAAATATTGTGAGAAGTTTGTTTATTGAAAATTAATAGCTTCGGATGGCTTTTTAGAATGGTATTTTTTAATTAAAAGTTACATTGACCAATGGATCTCATTTTCCTTTTTGGCAAGAGATAATTTTTCAAACTACAAGTACAAGATATGCTGTTGCCCATATCCCTTGAGAGCTGAGTTATAATAATTTTCTCTGGCAGCTGTTAAAATTTTTTAAAATGTTTGTAATAATTTATTTCAGTGCATTCTCTGCCAGAATTCGCTTTCAGCACTGGTAATTTTGGGTTGATTAACTTTTACACTTAATCTTTAAAGTTGTTTTTTTAATAAAATTAAGGTAATTTTAAAAACACTGCCTCAGCTTCATTCACTGTCAGATCAGGTGAAGTATGTGTTTATCATTTTGTTAGCCAATTCCATCATAATGCAGTTTATTGCTAGATTAAGTTAATGCATTGCAATTTTAAAATAATATATATTGTAAGACATCTTTCACAGTTTAATTATGTGCTTATGCATGTAAGGAGATATTAAATAATTCTTCTTGATTGCAGATATTTGTGTCGTTCAAGTTGGATGATGAGCAGTACAAACCCTTCGTGACATCCAAACTCTACCGCATAGTAAAAGATTTTGTCCATATTATAACACTTAAGGTAACCCTTCCAGATGTTGATAAAGGTAAATAACTTTGTAAAAGCTGCTGCTAGTAAAGACTAGAGCAACATCTGATAGGGTGAACAAATTGTTATGAATGCCTATTCAGGAAGACTAAACAATTTCTAATTGTTCTTTTAGATATTCTGGAGAGAATGTCAATTCCACCACTTTCTGCTATGCATGCTCAAGCCAAAGTAGGGCATAATGGGGATGAGGGTAGTTTTGAAGACAATGTTAACTACAATTTACGTAGAGTTTTCCACCGGCTCACTGCAACATCTCCCAATGTGGAAGAGGAAGAAGAAGACGAAGGCATAGTAGATGGAGAGTGTGTGGGAGGCACAGAATGTGCTACTGGTGTAGGGGATTTAGGTGTCGGGGCAATGTGCGTGCCAGGTGAAAACGAAGTGAGTGGCAGAAACAGTGATCAAAGTGCCAGTGAAGACAGCAGCCTTACAGATAGTGAAAGGTCAGATAGTTGTCATAGTAGTTTTAATTTTCTTTTTTATATCTAATAAGTATGCTGTGGTTTTTCCATAATTTAGTGTCACCTAAGTTTATATATTCCGGTCTTATGAGGACTTTATATATATTACATATTTATATCAATCTTTACTTCTTGTGCTGGTTTTTAATTCAACATGCATTGAATCGCATTGTTACATTTAGGATATTGTTGCTGTGCTCAGTCGTTATGTTATTGTCATGCTAGAACGCTGGTTGGAGATCACCAAGAAGAAGCTTTGGCCCAGGTTTCGAGTTCAAGTAACTCCCCTCAAGGGTCAGATCACGAACAGGGTATTTCTTCACCTGAAGAGGGGAATGTTGGTCTGCCCATCCCTTCGTCCCGGGTGGAAGGAAGAGTGTGTGTGTCAAAGAAGGTAATACGATACAAGGTCAGTTGAGCTGAATATAGAATTGCTAGGATGTTAATATTCTATTGAATTACATTTAACACAGTACGGATATATGCAAATTTATGTTGAGAATTCATTCCTGAAAAGTGTGACAAAAAGCGAATTGATATAAATCAAAGCAGGTTTTCCTGTAAGAATAAATCGTATGAAGGGGAATGTGTGCAGGCATTTTGGACAGTTCAGCACAACCGATTGAGTAACCACTTAATGTTGGCAGTAGATAATAGATAAACTGAGTCCGAGATCAGACGAGAAAATAAACAGGTAATGGATCCAATGGAAAGAGTACTAGGTGGCCACATGAAGGAGAATTCCCCATCCGAGTAAACAGTGCTGCATTTCAGGGACACCTGCAATAGGAGCGCAACACTGCTGCATTTCTAACATGAATTGCAGGGGTGACGTAACGCAGGGTCCCTCCTTTCGCCAGTTCACGACGGCAATCTAATGTGGCCTTTTTCCTCCCAATGACAATAACTTGGTCTGGTGAGAGACGAGGCAGGTGGGAAGTGGTCCCCTGCTCCAACCAATGTGTCGACGAGCTCTCGCTCCGGTAGTGGTACGCCACATCTCCCCCCTCCTCAGACCTGTTCGTCCCAAACAGATTGGCCCCTGTACTTTGATAACCGATCCAAATGAACCACTTTCATTTTGGATCTAGGATTTCTCTGGATCCGGTAGATGACGTCGTTAATCCGCTTTACGACGGTGTAGGGCCCCTCCTAACTGGGTTGAAGTTTTGGTGACTTTCCTCTCCTTCGTTGTGGGTTGTACAACCAGACCAGCTTGTGCTCCTGAAACCCCGTGGAGTCTCCCCTCAAGTCGTACCTGGTTTTCATTCGATCACTGGCTATTTTGATCCAGTTCCTCGCCATTTCATGAATGTCAGCTAGTCTCTTGCGGAGGTCGGCAGCATAGTCTCCCAGCGATATAGGAGGTTCACTAAGAGCTCCAAACTTAACCCCTTAAATGTGTTGGGCAACTAAAGTCGACAATTTTTTTACCTTGAAGTGCATAAGTCAACTTTAGTCTATGTACGATAAAAAACATTTCAGTAGAAGGATCTAATTGAAAATAGTCGCAATGTCTTAAGACAACCCTCCTTTGCACTTATTTGCAGAAATTTGGTTGAAAATTTATTAAATACGAATACTGTTTGCCATAATTTGTCAGGTTGATTTTCTCCAGGAGAATTGTGCGTATTTTTTAATTGTCATATTATAATGCACAGGAAGTAATTATGACAGGTTATAATGATTATTTTCATACATAATTTAGTACCTTAATATTATTCACTTGTTTATTTTTAATAAAATGTTTAAATTATTAATGTTTATTGGTCATTTAAGCCCTTGAAGTGTTTTTTTACATTTTCTTCTGAAAAAAGAAAACAGAAACCTATTTCTATCAAGCAAAAGCTCTTTTTCCTTGATGCCACAATGCTTATGCCCTTCGGCTTCAAAAGATCACTACTTATAGGACTGAAGTATTTGCATGCCCAAGTCTATAGGTTGTATGCAAAAAAAAACTTCTCTTAGGAAAGTCCTCAATGTGCCAGCAGTAGGAGCCTCCCAGATTCTTTCGAAATGGTCGAGTATATTTTGCGTATTTTAGTTTATGCATAGGCAAATAAAGAAAAAGTGGCCTTATATAGAATAACAACAAGAAAATACGATAGTGATAAATATTTGTCAAAATAATTGTGCGACTCTTGCCTCACTCGAGGGTTGCAAGAATGAAAAGGCAGATGAGCAAGCTGTGACCTTTCTTTCACACAACTTCGACCCAGGTTAGAGTTTACCAAAGGTTATCTCTACCACTCAAAGGACAAAGGACATGCACTCAAACAAGGGTTTACAACTTGAGGCACACGTGCCCATACCCATCGCGCACCAGCAAAAACCACGGGCGCCTCTTTTTTATTGGGGGTGTTGTGGCTATTGTTTTTATCTGTCTTTGCCTGCATGTTATCCTGCTAGGCTCCACAAACCTCAGCACATACTTTTTCTCAAACATCTGCAGAATTTGTAAGTTGTCTATTTTCGCACTTATGCTATCATTTTTGCAGCTGGTTTTCCGCTGTCTGCAGTTTATTGCCTTAGTTCTTTCCAATTGCCTAGTCCTTGCCCCTCTTGTACTGCCTCTGAAATATTCTAGACATTTTACTCTTTCCATTCAGTTTTCTCTGGTTTTTCGAAGTGGTAACATATTTTTGCAAGTCGTGTGAGTTGGGTCGATTTCTGAGAATTTTATTTCCATGACAGTAAATTTCAGCAAACAATTTCCACCATTCCATTAGATCCTCATCATTTTAGAGAGAAGACGTGGAATTATTCAAGGTAAGTTTTTTATCTTTTGCAAAAATATGTTAATCTACTAATTTTTCTATTATTCTCCCTATTATAATCTTCTATTATTCTATCTATTTTTATTATTCGAGCTCAGTCATGAGCACGAAGAGAAAGAGAGAAGAAACAAGAAAAATTTACGCTTCAAGAATCAGACTCTTGAGTCTGAAGCAGACTTCGATGATGAAGAAGCAATGGAATCATCAGATGAAGACAAAGGGGAAGGCAGAGAGACTCCAATCCACGGACAGTCAAGTGTACTGGGGGCTCCAACATATGTATGGAATAGGGTGAATGTTTCAAGAGGACCCACGTCAGATTTAAGTTTCATTCCTGATTTTACGGGAATGCAGAGTATAACTGGCTTTGAAAATTTATCTCCAGTTCAGTGTTTTTTAAGTTTTTTCCAAATACAATATTTCAGAAAACTGCTATGGAAACTAACAGGTATGCAGAGGCTAGGATTAACGAGATGGGGTCCCTTACCCTGAGGTTGAGGTTCGCACAATGGAAAGATGTTTCCGCAAATGACATCCAAGCAGTTGTAGTGTTAGAAATTGGTATGGGAGTGGTCCATAAAGTTACACTTGCTTCTTATTTTAAAGATCCATTTTGGTTGTTTCAGACACCAGGATTTGGATCAGTGAACTAGGGATCGATATCAATTAATTCGTTCCTTTTTACATTTCGTAGATAACGAAGATGAGGGAAATAAAACTGATAGACTATAAAATAAGGCCCATTTTAGATACTGTGAAGGATCTATATATCAAACATTACGTAAGTAATAGGGAACTTTCTATAGACGAATCAATGTTAAAATTTAAAGGCAGACTTTTTTTAAACAATACCTTCCTTCCAAGCCATCCGCAAAATGGAGAATAAAAGTTTGGTCTCTCTGCGACTCGCACACAGGTTTTCTGATGAAATTTCAGGTATATACTGGATAAGAAACTGAAAACATCCCGGTTGATGGCCTAGCATCAAGAGTTGTGCTAATTACTGGTTTCGAAAATAAGGGACATTGTATGCATGGACAATTTTTATTTTAGTGTTCCCTTATATGATGTTCTCAGATTGCAGAGTACAGGAGCCTGTGGTACAATTCATGCCAATAGACGAGGATTACTGCCTGAAATTAAAAACACACAGAAACGAGGAGAATTACCTATTATGTGGTAAACTGAAGATAGAATAATGCACTTGGCAAGATACCGCTCAAGTTAGTATGTTGTCAACTGTGGGAAATGCAGGTGTTACAAAAGTCAAGGTAAATACTAAAAAAGGAAAAATAACTGTAGAAAAGCCAAACATAGTGATTGAGTACAATAAGTACATGAGTGGAGTCGATAAATTCGACTAACTGTGCTGCACTTACCCCTTCAACAGGAGGAATAAAAAATGGTACATATGCATTTGGCATTTTTTAATTGAAACAGTGTTGGTAAATTCATATAAATGCTACACAATTCAGAATTCTGAGAAAAAATTGACCAAAAAAAATTAGAGAGAGTGTAATAGACGGTCTTTTAGAAGGATATGAAAGAAACAATCATGACAAGTTAGTAGGCCTTCCTCCACCTTGAGTATTAGATTGAGAGAAAGACATTTCCCATCCCATTATGAGGATAAGAAGCATAAGCTGGACTGCGTTGTGTGCAGTATTCGGCCAGCACAGTGCAAGAAGAAAGGGAAGTGATTATGCAAAATAAAGCAAACCATATACTTTTGCAATGACTGCCCTGTGTGATCCCATGCTTAAAAAAATATCACATGATTAGTAAGTATAGGAATTGGTGCTCCTGTTCTAAATAATTGATACTATGAATTAGAATACCTTACTTTAAATATATTACAATGTATGATATACATAAGACTTATTTACACTGTATTTGTGAAGGTGTTGGATATTGAACTGACTGCTGCCATCTGTCTTGTGGACTTATTGTTATATAATAAAAAGAATAATGTAAATTGCATTATGCAATATAAAATATATAAGGTATATAATAAAAGATATAATTTAAAATCTAGAATTTACTGTATAATTTCCTTTTATAAAAATGAATGAATTTGTCCATAAAGTTCACAAGTGTAGGGCCACAAGTTGCCTATGTTCCTAGTGGCAAAATTCTTAAAAATTTGTATAAATTTCACAAAATGTTTTATTATTACTTTAAAATACCTTTTTATGATTTACTACCTTTATTACTTTCTAATCTAATAACATTAACATTTTCTAATATGTGAATAAAAGGTTAAAAAGAATCTTGGTTATGGTTTCTTATAAGTTACAACATTCCTGGTAACCCAAATAGCATTTTTTTCATAAGCCATATGCTAAGGTAACAGAAACGGAGGTAGCCTGTCGCTAGGAAATGTTTCACGGGACAAGCGTCTGTGATGCAAATCTACGTTCTGTCCCATAGCAGCAATTAGTTGCTGTTACCGTTATGTAATTTTAACAAAAATGGGTATATGTTAGCAACTATTAAATGCAAGTAAGGAAGAGTTCATCCTCTTGATTTGGAATCGCGTACACTTCTGGCCATTTGCTGAAGTAATCCATCATTACTAAAATTATTTGTTGCCTTCATGCATCTCTGGAAATGGGTCTGCCACATCAATGGCTATTCTCTCGAATGGAGCCCTCATGTCATGCGCGGATCCAAGGCGATCACTCCCCCCCCCCCCCCCCCCTTGGATACTCTCTGGGACAAGAGAAGAAGCAGGCTGTCAGGTGGCGGGATGGTTTCTTCAGTAGGCTTAGGTTATTGACTAGATTCTTCTACGAAATTCCCTGTGCTTCTTGTCTTTATGTCGCTGCCGACGTATTGTCCTAGCAAAAAGGGTCTGTTGGAGATAGTGTCACCTTGGGCGGTGCTGAAACTTGCTAATTGGGGTGGTGGGGAGGAGAATGGGATTCCCAGGATTTTCAACGAATGGCGAGTGAAGGGGAAGGACCCTTCCCACGTGGGACATTGCCTTCGAATGCACTCAATCTGCGCACTCCGGTCGCCTAGTCTTTTGGAGAACCCTTCGCACCGGGTGCAGTAAAGATAGTATCATATGAATCCTCTCTCTTTCGAACCGCGAGTAGGGGCAATGGCCATGTCAACGACCTACGCTATCAGCTAGGTGCGGGTAAAAGGATGAAACAAAGCCATCGGTTTATGCCTTGGTTCTCCTTCCACCCTCATTCATTGGTGTCGGCTCGTTTTGTTCATACGAATGGCTGTAATTTAAGAAGAAAGAAGATATTTCTAAATACACATTTTGGATTTTACCCCCCCCCCCCCCGTTTGCTTAGAGTGCTTTCCCACTTCCGAGCTTTTCCATCTCCCAAAATCCTTTATAAGGGACCTTTCTCTATCTTGGATTTTCCCGTTATTGTTTTCAAGTGCTTACGAGCGTTTTAAGATCATTCATTCAGTGATTCGCTAGCGCGTGTGTGATAGTCTGCCGAAGAAGTGCTACAAGTTGCAAGTGTTGCAGAAGTATATAGTTGGTACAGACAATCAGGTTTTGCGTTTTATCGTGTCCCACAATTTAGCATTACAGCAGCAGTTCTACAAGTATTCAAAATACCATCACTTCAAGAGTGATTATGGGTCATTCCATCTGATATCACCCAATGATGGTTGCATGACTATTTTAAAAAAATTGATTTTTTGCACACACATTCCTACATATATTGGTAGTTCAAAATGAAGTTCTTTTAATTTTTATTCAACCTGGTTTTCCTGGTACAGCCATTTTTCCAATATGGCGCACGTCATTTTTTGCTAATTTTGACATTTACGCAATCGTCAATATCGCAAAGCCTATTTGAGCTAGAGACTTGGGTAAAGAAGCATTATGTTCCTCATAAAATGGGCTACATTTTGTGTTAAATACACCGGTCGTGTTTATTAAAGTTGTGGAAACCACTAAGTATTCTTTTCATTATGAGTAAATTCCTCAAAGTTGAGCCTGACCTTATTAATTATACTTTATTGAATGATTTTATTTATTTTATCAGTAATTCTAAAGGTACATCAGATGAGAAATCTCATTGCATAATTTTTTTGAGATGGTGTAGGAATGTCCTGTAGCTGTCCAAAGGTGTTAATTTTCGTAGAATTTTGTAGACCGGCACCCACACAGTATCACTCGGTGACAGCTTGAAGGATGTTCGTGGTCCTGCAGGATGGAAGAACTTCACCAGCACATCATTATTTTCTGAATTCACCTCTTGGATAACTCCTAGCCACCACTGTTCATCATAGAGGCATGCAATGTAGTAATTTTTTGCAAATATCAGGAAGTCGTGTGGTTTCACCTCGGTTATTGAGAATTCTTCAAAGTCAGTTGACTTGGAGGTTTTGTAGCATCTGATATTGTTTTCATCAAGAGGAACAACCCCATGTTTTTCTCTTGTATGAGGCAAAGATTTGCACTTTTCAAACCTTTTCTTTAGTGTCAGTTCATTGGCTTGCACTTCTTGCACAGGAACAAAAACATAAGAGATACCGGGAATCTTTTCCGAGCTGTACTTGTACAACTCATTTGGTGACATAATCTGGTCTGTGTAGGCCCTTTGAAGACTGGCTTTGGCTGCTTCTCGTTTCGTTGTCCCTCCTACACCATCGCAGGTATTTTTACCGTGTGAGGAGGCAAAAAAGTTCCATTCTGCATGAAGGCCAAAATCCTTGGAATGTTGGCATATGTTAATAAAGTTTTTCTTGTTCTTGTACTGGCTTGCTGCACCATCACTGAAGTATACAACTTTATTGACTGATGGTGCAGAAGCTTTGATGTCACTGATTAGATGTTTTTGAAAAGCATGAACTGTGGCTGTATTGTGTTCTAAATGATCACTAATCACACACAAGCTTCGACACTTTACTGTACTCTCTGACTTGTAATAATACACAAAGGGGTGTATTGTAGCCTGCTGATTAACCCAGTGGAAGCTTTGAATCTCATCCTGGACAAGAAAGCTGTAGTTTTCGGAAAAATCTGTAAGTACTATGCACTGTGATTCTTCTAAGTTTTCCTTTTTTTCTTTCAAGTATTGAGACTGTACTTTTGCGACAAAATGGTGTTTTTTCAGTGCTGCAAGTTTTTCAGTAAGGGACTCCATGAACTCACTGTAAGTCTGCACTACTGAAATCATGTTGACCCTGTCAGTATTGACCCACTGTTTGTAGACAATGTGATCTGGCATGTCTTCTGTTTCTGCTGAAAGCAATTCAAGTAAGGTCTCATCGCCCAGGCAGTCAGCACACTCACCAGTGGCGTCGCGTGCCCATTTAGGTTGGGTGTGCTTTTATTGGGGAGGGGGTTATGCAACCCGCGCTACAAAATTCACGTGTTAATTTGAGCATACGATTGCATTTTTATCGACGTGTGAAAGTTTTAAGAGAGCATAGCGCAGCAGCGCTCTTCTTAATTGGTCTAATGCAATTAATCGTAGAATAATTTTGAATACTTTAATTCAGTAACTGATATAATTATGCATCACGCGCGCCGTTTATGTGAAAAGGGTTAACGCTTCGTTGTGAGAAGATTAGGATATCATTGGCAAATACTAGAGTGAAGCACGAATTATCTGTATTTTTCTACGATTTTTAAATATGTACAACTATATAATACGCACAGAAATCTGAAAAAGTAATCACTTGGGAAAATATTATTTTCCCGATTGAATCAAAGAAAGGCTTAAAAAACTCATTTTACTTACTTATTTATACACCAGTTCCAATCTCCTGTTTTGCCTTAGGAATTGTGTTAGCACATCATCATAAAATGAAGGTCTTTTCTTCAGTTCCACCAGCAATGTCTTTTCAATGGCGAGTGAACTTAGGCCGCATAACCTTTCCTGAGTTTGTGTTCCTCTATAACACGTATGTATTCTCTTCATAGCCGAAAAAGAACGCTCGACTGTAGCAGTAGAACTCGGAATCGTCATGATAAGTTCCGCTAATTTATAAATTTCCTTGAATGCAACCTGAAGCTGATTTTCTTGCATGAATTTTAATAGGTGATGCACTGGTTTCCTCGCAAATTCATCAGAAGAAAAGAGCACTTTTAGTTCATTTTTTAGGCGAACGTAGTCAAAAAATGGTCCGTAGAAATCCTTTAATTTTTCTAGAATACCATCAGGAAAAGTTTTCGCATACTGATCATATCTTTCGCTACAAAGGAGTTGAAAAAACTCAAGTTTCGAAAGTGAAGAGTATCTTTCTTCCATCTCCAGGCACATGCAGTCGACTATTCTCTGGTATAATCAAAGGCACGCGCTCTTCTCCTCTTCTATAGATCCTTTTCGTCTTTTAGGCTTCGACTCCTCAACCGTATGCTTTTCCTTTGCAGAAACCCAAATATCATCAAATCCATGTTCCTTGTCATTCCTAAGCTGTTTCATAGTATCATGCACCTTTTTACAACAGTACAATATGTCATAGGATGATGTTTGCAATATATTATTCAAAACATCAGTATAGCCAAACAGAACAGAAAAAATTTCTAACAGAAAAATTGTTTGAAAATCTTGCAAGAAATACAAAAAACCACGAGCTTTGATTACAGCATCCACGTCCCATTCCCCAGAATTCTCCACAATGTGTTCAAAAAATTCAATAAGTTGACTTCTGTGGCGTTTTACTGTGTTTGATAAACGGGAAGTAAAGTTCCATCTGGTTGGTGCGATGGAGGGTAATTTTTTAGCAACAAAATCTTGCAAAGCATTTACTCTTTTCGATGATTTAGAAAAATATGCTGCCAATCCACTGATAGTTTGAAAAAACAATCTACATTCCTTGATATTCGAGAGGCTTTGCTTCAGAACTAAGTTCAAAACGTGAGCGTAGCAATGCGTAAATATTGCTAAAGGATAGGCCTCGATAACTTTACACTGCAACCCATTAATATGTCCACTCATTACACAGGCACCATCATAAGTTTGGCCGACCAACTTGTCCTTAATATTAAATTCCTCAACTCTGTTTACAACATGTTTAAAAAGACCACTAGACGTTCTATCATCACTTACGTCTGTAAATCCGATAAACCTTTCGTGTGTTTGCCCATTATGGACAAAACGGAAAACAGTTGATAGCTGCGATTTCGACATGACATCAGAAGTTTCATCCAGAAGAATGGCCACAAATGTAGCGGAAGAAATTTCTTTCTTTATAGCATCTTTAACCACATCAGATATAGCATTAATGATATCATTTTGTACTGTGGGAGAAGTTCCTCGAAATATAGTCGATGCCTTTAAATGGCTGTCTAAAAGAGGATCATACTCACGGAGCACATTTAAAAATTCTATATAATTCCCTCGGTTGGCTGAATCTTCAGACTCGTCATGACCTCTCAAAGGAAGCTCTTGCTTAGCCAAATAACATTCAGCATCAATTAATCTTTTTAAAATGTCTCTATTATTCTTTACTTGTTCATTATGACGACTAATTTCAACTTTTCTTTGGCTGTCAATGAGAGTGTCAATTCTTTGTTTTCCAAACATCTTGAGATTTAAAAATGACTGAACATGTGGTTGGGAGCGCTCATGTTTTTGCACTGCTGCAGCTAAATGATTAAGATCGGAATACCCGTGCTTATTCCAAACACTTTTCTCTTTGGAGAATAATAAACAAGGCCAACAAAAAAGTCTTGACCGCACTTCACATCCAGTTAACCATTCTACTGGACCGTATTGTGAAACAGAGAAATGTCTCATGTACTCAGTTTTTGCATCTTTGTGCTTGCACAGTAAATTTGGAAGAGGAGGACGAGGCTTACCTTCTTGGACTTTGTTCATACAATCCGCAAAAGCTCTGGCTGAAAACGGGGCATTCAGTACATCGTCAATACTGTTTACCATTGTAAATATGGGCAAAAAGTTATAAATTATATCTA
This sequence comes from Tanypteryx hageni, assembly GCA_028673005.1. NCBI lineage: Eukaryota > Metazoa > Arthropoda > Insecta > Odonata > Petaluridae > Tanypteryx > Tanypteryx hageni. The sequence continues at coordinate 9,714,177 of CM054113.1, read as the reverse complement.
AAAAATTATAAATATATGTTAAAAACTTGTCTAAATCGGTGTCATAAACACGTCGGTTCACACCTTACCCCACGCACGCAAAACAGACGAAACTCAGAAAACAAAAACAGCATCTCATGACAAGTAACAACGTTGAATTGGATTGCTTCACACAATAGCCAATCACAACCGCTAACTACTTCTGGGTGCTGTTGTCTCAGCGCACACCCTGCCACGCCTTTGGACGGTTTAAAACCACAAGGAGACTAAGAATTTGACCCGCTGCGCCATCTGTACGTATGTTTAAAGGGCTCAAAGCTGCTCGTATTACTTACCCCACACCCGGGCTATTAACGTGAATGTGATACAATGTTTACGCGCCGAAACTTCTCTTCATGAAACATTGTATATTGGATTTGATTTTAGGAATCACGCGAAGCCAGAAAACGATTAGGGGAGTCTTTAACGGGAATAAATGCAAAAATATAATATCTGTGACACTGCGAATCCGTGGGTGTGCACCGCACACCTAGCACACCCTGAATATATGCCCCTGACACTCACCCATCATGCACTCGTACCTTTCTACATCACAAACCATTAAAGCTAGTAACTCCTTATAATCTACATTAATTTTTGCTCCCTCCAACATAAGTTTGACATTTTGGTGATACCTGCACACACACACACAGAATGAGTTCCTGATGCACCGGCAATAACACACCATTTTGGTCTTAGTGCACAAAATTTGGAGAAGCCAACTTTGTACTCAACATGAGTGTTTTTTAACTGAACATAGAGTTCCCTCAGGTTGCACAATATTAACCGTTTCTGTTTGTGTTCTTTGACACTTCCCACTCTAACTGAAACAGAATCCTTCTTTCCAGGACAAATTCTGCTGATTTCATCTTGCTCATAAAAATCAGTGACAGCCTGGACTACTTCCTCGCTTATCTTGTGACCTCTTTTTTTAGCTAAATCTGGGAGAATTCCTTCTTTTTGTACAAGTTCCCTTGTCACTCGAACCAAGTGCTCTGAAACTTTAAATTCTCTACATATTTTTCCTTTGACCATGAACGTGGCAATAAACTGATAATCTTTACTTGTTCTTCCTTACTAGAAATGGTACATTTCTCTTTTAATTTTTCGATTAAAAGATTATACTCTTCACCTAAGCTGCTAGCAGGAACCATGTCTTGTGCATCAAGAACTGGCACATTTTCTGAAAAAGAAGTGACTAACTTCCTTCTAAGAGAATCTGAAATTTTTTTTTGTTTTCCTTAACAAAGCAGCTGGTTTTTTCCCTGAACTGAGTCTCATAATTTTTGACATAGGAGATACATCTAGAGCAGAGCATACTGCATCTACTTCTGCCAAAGTCTCTTGCACAGGCACAAACTCATCATTCGTAAGACTTGAATCATCATTTTCTCTAATGACAAAAATCTTTGTGTAACAGTTAGGACATAGAGACTTGCCTGGTGTTAGATTTACAGAATAATTTTTCTGTTTTTCAGTGTACTCCAAAGTTATTTCACGTAGACCTTTTTTATAGGCTGTTTATGAATTTTCAGTGGGTTACAACAGCTGTTTCCAAACAGATGATTATATTTAACAAGGTACTTAACTTCATGGTACTTGCACACTGAACTCAAATCACACTCACTTAACCTTAACTTTAAAAGAGCTTATTCTTCTTCACTGTAGTCACTCATAAATTTTAACCCTTCACTCACACAGCCATACACAGACTTATGACACTCCTCATGAGAAAAAGTCCCCACAGAACACTGCATTTTGTCAAACACTACATGTAATATTCGTTTGATACAACCTTCCAGTAAAGAGGACACTGTCAGACTGAGAAGTGTTGAAGGGCGTCATGCACCTAGCAAGTTTATACACCTTCAGGCAGATGCAAACTTGCAACAGACAGGAATCAACCGTCAATAAAGCACTTGTTAATGGGCACTCAGCACATACAGGTAGGCCTCAACCTACAAAAAAGAGTTCAAAAATGAGATTTCTCATCTGATGTACCTTTAGAATCACTGATAAAATAAATAAAACCATTCAATAAAGGTATGCCGTTATGTACATTTTCTTGATTTTTTAGTGAAATTCAGAGTGCTGTAACTCCCTTACTAGCTGAATATCAAACTTCAAATTTTAACTTTAAGTTGCACTCCTATAGGGCTTTGTATACTGTGAATTTCAAATTTTTAGAAGTTCCCCCATTGGAGATATTACACACCTAAAGTAGCCAAATTTGAGCACGAAGCCATGTTTAACGGCTTCTAAAAAATTTAAGAATTGAATATCAAGCTTAAAACTTAATGAGCATACTCTCTGAGTAGTCTACAATAGAGTGTGAAAATTTGAGTTTTGATACTCTTCTTCTTCATACATATTGTTTAGGTCAAAAATGGAATTTTTCAACAAACATAACCCTAAATTTGAAGTGTAAGGAGGTGAAAAGGGTTAACAATGTATATAACACAAAATGTAGCCCATTTTATGAGGAACATAATACTTCTTTACCCAAGTCTCTAGCTCAATTAGGGTTTGCGATATTGACGATTATGTAAATGTCAAAATTAGCAAAAAACGATGTGCGCCATATTGGAAAAATGGCTGTACCAGGAAAACCAGGTTGAATAAAAATTAAAAGAACTTTATTTTGAACTACCAATATATGTAGGAATGTGTGTGCAAAAAATAAATTTTTTTAAAAATAGTCATGCAACCAAATTTTTGATTGAGTGATTTCATATGGAATGACCCTTATTACTTTGTTGGAGATAGTCGACGAACATGCAGCAGAAGAATTCTACAATTATCTGTAAGTGATTTCTTACGAAGTTTTTATTGTTTATTTTCTCTATATTCGAATTCAAATTACTAAATATGCAACAATCAATGTCTGATAAAAGTATTATTATTTTAAAAATTATTCCATGGAATTTATCTTATCCTTATGAATTTTTTTGAGAATTCCGTTCAAAAAATATCATATTATTTTATTTCATTTTCTTAATGCCTTAAAGTGGTTAAAAAGGAATATATAGTCATTTTTGATTTAATACTTATTTTAAAACCTTATTTCGCAATTTTATTATTGATGATTTTTAACCTATTCCTTGATATTAAGAATTTTTTTGGTTAATTATTGAAATAGGAATGAAATGTTTTAAATTATAATCATATAAGAAATAAAATATACATATTTCAAATAAACTACTTTTTTCTTTTAAAAATATATCTGCGTGTATTTTTTATCCAAAATCTAGTAATTATGCATATCAGCACCTCCCATTCAGAACAATAATACCTCGTCTTCTTTCCTCTAATGTCTCGTTTATGGCATCACGCTGTGGGTTACCTCGCAGTGTGATGCCTCCAAGTAGTATTCACTCCTCCACGAGGAGTGAATACTACTTGTCTAATTCTTAGAACGATGCAAAAACATCATCAGTAATTTTGTCACATTTTCAATGCAAAAATTGCAAATGAAATCTACATAAATACTCTTTGTTACCTAAAAAGATCGAAGATCCTCTCATAACGGAATGAAATAATTTGTTTTAGGGATATCTAAAAAAACTGAACATTCAGACCGAACACAGAAATGGAAGATTTTATTACTTAGGAATGAAAAATTTATTGTATACGTAATTATAAAAAATAAAACAGAATTCTGTAATCTTATTCCTAATTCTAAGAAGTAACACTAATTTATTCTATAATCTAAATCAATATATACAGTTATTTACAAATTTAGTGTTGTATGGTAATTTTTAATGCAAGGGGTTACACACAAAGGCACATCACAGTCTGGGCACATATATCGTGTTTCCTTCCGTATTATTTTTCCCTTTGAGTCTCTCTTTCTGGACCACACATCGCACTTTCTCGTCGGGCTTCTCTGTAGCTGGGATCACATCCAGGAAATGCCTCTCAGTGAGGCGGCGGGGGTGTGGTGCTACAGGTGGTCTACCTACCTTCGGGGAGATAACACATGGGTGGTACACCTCAATCAATTTTTCTATTAGATCTAATCTATAGTCTAAATGTACACTTCTCCCCCCTGTTTTTTATACAAAACAAAAGTGTTCCACACACACAGCTCCATAAAATGCAGAAATAGTTTTTTGTAATATTTCTTTCCCCGATTTCTGGGAATGGGATAATCAGCTAAATGCTGATCCACCCTATCAACACCCCCCCCCCATTGTCTCATTATAGTCCACAACAAACTTCGGTTTCATCACAACTTTACCCCTTTTTTCTACCCTCTGCATTTCGTTGTTGTGAACTGTAGACAACAACGTCACCTCTTTTTTGTCTTTCCAGCGAAGCACCATGATTTTTCCCTTCTGATACTCAGCTACCTCACCCTTCTTCATTTTTTTATTCTTTAGTCTTTCTGGCATCCCTTTTCGCGTTATGCGCACAGTACCATAGGTATTGCAAGATCGAGAAACAAGAGCCTCAGCCAATTCGGGGGAGGTATAAAAATTGTCGGTTGTGACGCAATACCCTTTATCAAAAAGAGGTTTCATGAGTGACATCACTACTCGGGAGGACATTGACATATTCTCAAAATCTTTATTGAAAATAGTGCCTTTGCCTGTATATATAATGGTCGACAAAACATAACCACTCCTAGATTCACATAAAAGAAAAGATTTTATGCCAAATCTTGCCCTTTTTTGGGGTATAAATTGGCGCCAACCTAGTCGTCCTTTATACAGAAGAAGACTTTCATCTACAGTTATATCCCTTTCCGGAGTATATAACGTACTAAATTTTTCCTCCAGCATTCGGTAAATGGGCCAAATTTTGTTGAGTTTTGGATTGGGATGACTTTCTGGGCTGTACTCGTCGTTATTGCTAAAATGCAAATATTGTCTAATATTAGCGAACCTCCGATAGGACATAGTTTCTCCAAAAAATGGTGTTGCTAATATTCGCCTTCTGGACCAATAATGTTCTTGTTCTGGCTTTCTAACAATACTTGGCAATATTATTAGCGCCAAAAACACATGCATTTCTGCAGCACTGGTGTCACGCCATTGGTGTCTTGACTCAGATGGTTTATCACGGAGACACTGTGTAGCATACCGATTCGTCTCACTGGTAATATGTCCTATCTCATCATCAAAAAAAAGTTCAAAAAATTGCAATACACCACCATCGGGAGCAACTTTGAAATTCAGCGACGATTCTCCTTCAAAGTAGAACCTATGGGGTGCAGGCGGGCAAGAACTATTCACTTCACGCCACTGTCCTTGTGCAGGTTCTCCTTCATCCTCGGTATCAGAGACTATGCTCCGAGAAGCTGGATTCCGATCCGGAGTCTTCAATGTCTTCATCTTGTAATTCCACATCAGAAATTTTGCTTTTGTTATCACTTGCCATTACGGAAGGGGTAAAATAATTTACACCAAAGCAAAAGTAGTAACGAAAAGAAGATAAGGACTTTGAAGCAATATAATCTCTAACGATAGTATGAAAACGCTATCAGTAGAACGTAGATGTGAGAATGCTAGACGTGTTCGCTCGAAAGGACAACGAATAACTAAGTAAGCTTTGAAGCTGTTTCGAAAGCAATTCTCTATTGCCGCCAAATTTGGCGTGAATATTCGTAATGGTAAACATACTTGAGATATACGCTCAGGGAGAAACCCTAGGAGTATTGACCTGGGAAAGGGATAAAAACATCGGGTTGGGGCGCCATGATATCGTTCCATTGTTCTTGTCACGGACGTTTCAGCCCGTCATTTGTACCGCGGGTCTTTCTATCCCTCTCCACAGGCATTCCTACCCCCACTACCTCTAAATATTGCCCTCGTGTGTTTGTGTGAAGGGATCGAGGGTGGTCTGCGACGGTGTCCTTACTCCACAAACGCTAGAAGGGGAGGAAAATCCTTAGGGCTGCCGAGACTACTGCGAACTGCACCACCAAACTTAGCGGGACATACTCCTTCCCTGAAAATGAAAAGGGAAACCCATGCAAGCACGTGTCAATTTCTCTTTGCTGTGCTGCAGAAGCAAAGGGAGCACAGGCAGATGCGACCGAGTGAGAAGGAGATAGGACGGAGACGCGTTCCAGAGTTGAGTTCTAAGCAGTTAGTTGTAGTGATCCACAAGAATAAATATTGGAAAAGGGTTTCTATTCTTTTATTTGTGATACCGTTCTCTCACTCATATTTGCCCCAGGGTCAATGACCCCTGAGATGCGGTTTCTTAGAACATGGGAGAGTCCCTCACCCAGAGCGCGGGTAACATCCATGGATCGGCATACAAAATTGAATGAAAAATAAAGGCTTATAACATGAATTTCATCTACTACAGTAGAAATCAATAGGATTATTTTTACGAAATATATCGTACAACCAAAGGTTTATATAGTAATAGAAGGATAATATTCGAATTATACTGAGAAAATCCAAACCGACGCTTTATGACATTTGCAATACTATTTGAAAATCTAGATTTTCAGATTGGCTGAAGACAAATTATGAAAGGTGCGAAGTGTGCACAAAGATCGGGGGAATAGCGCGCGAAGTGTGCACAAAGATCGCGGGAATAGCGCGCGAAGAGAAAAAAGACGAAAAAATATATTATTAGAGAAAAGATTAGAAATAAAAATAGAGAAGCGAAACATATCTAAATAATTCTTGAATAATAGTTAAATTTCATAAAGATACATTTCTAGTAAGATACTTACTAAATACTTAGTATTTCTTGAAAGGATTATGATTTACGCATGCAAAAAAATACGAAAACATTGTGGCTGCCGTCTCTGAATCATAGAAGATAATCTTGAAAACATCTGCTAGATACATCAGAAATCCCATCCACATGTGCCACCTAGCGATGAAAATGTAAACTGCTTGGAGGTGACAAGTAAACTCGGTCTGAACAGGAAAGAAGAAGAAATTTTCGGATAGGACGAGTTAACTCGGCCGAGTCAGAAAAGGAACCACCTATTAGGACGAGACAGAGCTATTATGATAAGCATTACCTTGGGGTTTTTCAAGAGCCTTACCTACCCAATAATTTTGAAAATGCAGTAAGCGGCTTTGAAACTAAAACCCCGGTCTGAGTTTTACATTTAATTGGACCAACAGTTGTAGGAGCAAACAAGAAACAATATTTACTGTAAATTCCCTGCTTTATTGGAGAATATACTACCCAAGTAAATCTATCTAAGTGAGTTTGATTGAGGTATCTCTTTTCAACTTCGCCCTTCTTTCGATGCTCAGAAAAAGGAAAGACATAATTTTTAGGTGAACAAAACGGATTTTCTAAAAGTTCTTTCTTTGTTAAATTATCTAATTTTCCTCTAAGGTAAATACCGATATCATTCTTCACCGTTGCACTACTATCACTAATATAATGTTCGATGTCTACCGAAAAACGATGAAGTGCTACAAAGAATAGGAGAGAAGCGAATGATTATACAGTCAATCAGAAAGAGGAAGGCAAATTGGGTTGGATATTAAAGGCATGTTATAAGGAAAACTAGATGGAAAAAGGGAAAGAGGTAGGAAAAGGTTTCAGCTGATAGACGATTTGAAAGGGAAAGAGAGTTATTAATATATGACGAGGACAGCGGAAAATAGGAGTATATGGAGAACCAGGTTTAACCAAGAATAATCACGGACCTGTCTACGGACAGACTACCTATGATGATGATGATCTACCGAATGAACCGATGAAATAACTGAACTGTTATCTTCATAAGTGTATATATCTCTCTTCAAGGAGTCAACAGGTAGTAGTGTAGACACTGCAACTTCCACTTCTTGATTGCTAGAATTTATTATTGGTTCTTTTTCTTAAGAATTTAGATAAAAATGCAACGTTTTCTGGCGCTTTTGTCTGTTTTGTTTCATTTTAATCAAGGTATATCTGAAAATGTTCAAATAATGATTCACGTTAATAATGTACAAAATGTAACTATACATCTTCAATGCTGAATAAAGTATAATATTATGACTAAATATATAAATTCCCTTTTAACCGCTTCCCTGACGCCGACGGCAAAAATGTTTTTAAGGAACTTTGGCAAGCCCCAAACTGAAGTTCAAAACATGTTAATTTCAGGGAGACTGAAGCAAGTTCAAGAGAATCGAAAGCCTCTTTTGCCTATTATCGACACGATCATCACTCTAGGTAGACAAAATATACCATTTCGAGGCCATAGGGATGACGGCAATTTTTCAGACAGGCCTGAGAGCAGTGAAAGCATTATGAATGAGGGAAACTTTCGCGCTGTATTAAAATTACGTATCCGAGGTGGTGACCAGGATATTGAAAATCATCTGAAATCCTCTAGCATAAATGCCACATACATTCCAAAAACGACTCAGAACTCGATTATTGCAGCAATGAAATTTGGAAAAATCCTAAACTTTGTGAGGGAAGGAAAATATTATTCCATTTTATTTGACGAAACTACTGATATAACTATGGTGTCTCAATTAAGCCTTGTTATTAGGTATGTTTATGAAAATAAAATTAGGGAAGATTTCATTGGTTTTGTGGATTTGCACGATGAAATTTTCACATCAGGAATAAGACAAGACCTAGAACCTAAATTAGGGGGGAATGTGCTAGGAAAATCAGTTGTTCAGTTATTAGTAAAAATAATCTTGATATGAAAAATATGCACCGATAACTGCCATGTCAAATATATTACCGAAACAACTATTGTGTTTGGATCAAGTTGAGATAGATAATACTGCAACGTCATTATGGGAAAAATATTCTGACTTTTTGATTGTTTCCATTATTTCAAATTCGTTTACTATTTTTCTAAGCAAATTAATAATGTGGAAAACCAAATGGGAATGTGAATATAAATGCAATAACATTAAAACTGGCATGAGTACCTGTGAAGTTTTCAGTATGTGCAACGAGGAAATTTATCCAAATTGCAAAATTTTATTAAAAATTTTACTCACTCTTCCTATAAGTGTTGCTAGCTCTGAACGCATCTTTTTGGCTTTGCGACGATTAAAAACTAGGTTGCGGAACAGAATGAGTGAAGAAATACTTGTGGGTTTGGCGTTACTCCATGTACATCAAGATATTCATCTTGACCTGGAAGAGATTTTAGATCGTTTTGCTAATTCTGGCAATCAACGACTTGATATTTTATTATTTTTAAAATAAAATGTTAAGAAGTGCTATACAAAGTTAATAAAATGTCACAGATACCCGATTTAAATATATTTTTTCTTTTTTACATTATGCGGAACATAAGCCTTATACATCATTTTCTCAAAATATGGATTATTATATGGGAGGTCAATGTGTGCGTGGTTTTCAAAATATATTTCACCTAAAATAGGGTTTATGATAGAAAATATACTATACTATTATTTCTTGTGATAATCTCTTTAAAAAGTCCTGAATATAATTTTGACGAATATAGGGAGTTGTATTTGAAAATTTTCCTATTTACGAGGAAAATAGTACTTAATCGCCCCCCCTCCCCCCCTCGGGAGGTTTCTAGATCCGCCCTTGCCTCATGTTATACTGTTTCATTGCCCCTCGGGTCCTGTGTGCTGGCCCTTTGCTTGCTGCAGTATCAATCTTGTGCTGTATCATTTCAGTTCTTCCGTAGTCGCCTTCTTTAAGGGAAAATACATATTGATATTGGCAGAGCAGCTGTTTTACCTTTTCTGCTTGGAACTCATTTAAAAATTCGCAGGACTCCTCTGCCACCTTCTAGAGGGCTTCCAGTAACTCACTGCTGACACTGGTTGCATTTGGAATCTCCATCACAGTATTGTCGATAGTGCATATTCTGGTGCCAGTGGGAGTATTCTTGCATGGCTGTTGATGCAGGTAATCCATGGTTGCCAGCCAGATCCATGGTGGCCTTTGGATTTTCTCCTCCGAAATGCTTACCTCACCAAAAGAAAGCAGTATCTCACTGCTTCCGTACCTCAAAGCTTCTTGTCCCATGTTCAGTATAAAGCCATATCTCTTCATGAAGTCCAGTCCCACGATACATTCATCGATGATGTTTGCAACCAGGAAGCTGTGCTGAAACTCTTTCTCACCGATACAAAACTTTATTCTCGATTCCCTGAGGGCGCGGGCTGACTCTCCAGTAGCAGTGCGTAGAGAACAACCATTGGTCCTGTGCACCGACGAATCTCTCATGAGATCCCTTCTAATAATGTACCTCGTCGCAGTATCCAAAGTCAAAACACATCTCTGATCCGCTATCCAGCCATAAATCGTGAGACTCCTATCACTTCTGCGCAAAAGTGATATCGGAACAGTCACCTAGGGTGTCTCTCTTTGCTTGGCTAACTTCTGCCCCTTGAAATTAGCTAATTTTAGTTTTCCGATCGCCGGTAAGATGGTAGCTCCCTTTGACCGTGCAGTACTTCCATGCATTGCCAACCTTACCACAGTTCCAGCATCTTCGAGGATCCCTTCCATATGCCTCATTGCTGTCTCTAAAATTTGATCCATCCCCTTGCTCGAACCGTCGAATCTTCTCCTCCAAATTTAGCCCATCACCATCTTCATGTTTTTCTAGGCTGAGCCGTCAGAGTCAATGAAATGTACGTGAGACACTTGTCGCTTTCTCGACAGTCAAGACATAGGCCAAAAATTCACTGGAAGTGTTCCTCCTGGCCAACCGTACAGCAATTCAGGATCACGAATGGCGCTTATAAAAGCTTCGTTTTCAGCTTCCTCAATTCGGTCCGCAGAGGACGAGGGATGAGCTAAGTGTGCAAGTCTTTGTATCTCCGCTTCCAGTTCTTGAAGCATTTCACCAGATTTTTGAAACCGAGACTGTAATTTCAATTTGTATAATTGACTCAAATTCCGGTCACCAAATGTCGATTCCATAATTTTTGCAATTTCATTGAAGTCATCTTGCTTATCCTCGGGGAGTGTTTGCAGAATGTCCGAAGCCTTCTCCTTGAGCGAAAGTACAAGGGCTGTGGGCTTCTCTTCCTGGGACCAAAGGTTCACTTTCACTGCTGCATCAAATTGTTTCCGAAAGACTGACCATGAACTTAATCCATTAAAGCTGGGAGGTTTCATTTTTATAATGGATGAAATCCCTCCAGATATCCCGCTTTCGGAATGAGAAATTGCATTTCCGACTGCTTGGAGTTTCTTCTCCGAAGCTTCGATTATGCAATTGATTTTCAACATTGACTTGTTCTATATCTACTCATTCACCTGGCTTATATTCCAGATGAGCTGGAGATTCGAAATTTTTTTCTTAGGTAGGATTTTGTGCAAAACCGACTAGAAAAAACGAAAATCTTGAAAAAGTGCAACAATGCGGCCGCTAAAAATTCGCAATTGTTTAAACAAATTTTCAAGGTTTGTGTATTTCCGAATGTGCCACGGAGTTGAAATTTTTTCTATAAGTAGAATTCTTAAAAAAACGAAATAGGGATTATACAAATTTTGATATTTTAATTTGTTTGGCAGTTAAAAATTCTTAAAGTTTAAACAAATAGATAACTGTTTAGGTACTACGGGATGAGCTAGGAAGCTGAAATTTTCAAATTATTTAAAAACTAGTGAATTTGCACAAATAAACATTTCAATTTCACCATATATGTATTGCGACGGCCGTTAAAAATTATTTAAATTTAAACAATTTGAAAAATATTATTTTACTTATAGAAGTGCTACAACTTTAAAATTTGGCTAAAATGTGTAGCATTAGTACCTTATAATGAAGAAAGTGTAAAATTTTTAAAATTGCAACATTTGTGGATTGTTTTAAACTATTATTTTTGCATGTGGGAAAAACGGAAATCGCTGCGGAGGTGAAATCTTTAGAATAAGAAGAATATTTGTAATGATGAAATATCTGTCTGAAAAATGAATTTTTTTTTCAAGGTGAGATTATATGCTTGCAGTATGCAAGCACCTTCTTTCTACTAGTATGTTATATCCTCCTCCTCTGTAAGAAACGTCTATATATAATGATATCTTCCTCCGTAAGAAGCAGCTATTTATAATAGATATATGTATGCAAAGACCCCTACGGAAAGACTGGAAACTTAATGCTATAAAACGATTCCCAGGTTTTCCGTGGAAGGCAACAATAGATGGGTGAACGGGAAAATTTGGAACTATGTGTTAACAAAGGCTAGCATGTCGTCATCACAGGATGTCACTCACCCCCTTCTCCTCCAGTTTTCATACAATAATAGTAACAAATATAAATTTGACAGACAGAAGAAATGGACTTAAATGAAAGAGTTGCATTTAAGAAATCAAATTTATTACCGTATATCACACATTGCGAGAGTACAAAGTCATTATCACATTAAATAACAGTGAGGTATTTATACATAAATATTACACAATCAAGATATAAAAATGAATCATTGTAACCGGCTTTTATAACGTAAATACCTTTTACGCATGAAAAGTATTTAAAGGAAATTCACGTGGACGACGAAAAAAATCAAACTTTAACGTCAAGAATGAATTTGTGGATCAAGCAAAAATCTATTTGTAAAGTGATTTCTTCGGCCCTGGAACACATTCTCATTCTGTTCCACCTGCAAAAAGAATGAAAATGAATCTCTAAGAATGTCAATCATTAAACCTGCTAAAGCTAATGAAATTGATGCAGGAGGCAATGGGCATGCTTCAAATGTTGCAATAAATTTTAAATAAGGCATATGCGCTTACGGCCCCTTGCGGTTCATAAACAATGTTTCTATGAAGATCACATTACCATTTGTAAAATTAAACACATCACATTGCACTAGAAAATGTTCACTTTATTTATAATTTATTCTAAGCACAGTTGTATTTGCTGACATTTAGGTATTCGTAGCAGTTACAGTTAGCCCATCTAAGATCTATATGTATTCATCAAATAACAAGGAAAAATTTGATATGGAAATTTCAATTTCTCGATCGAAAAATATATATGTATTTCTAAATACGTTTTGAAACAAAGAATTATCTTCAAGTCTAGGATTACAAACAAATGCATAATAAGAAACAAGAAATAATCAAGTTAACAATTTCTGTAAATTCAAAATATTTCAAATTAAAACAATGAGACATCACTATGGTATACTTATTTCATTCTATTACAAGCACAATTCTATCCTCTGGCGTCTATGTTGCAGTTTAACTACAATCTAGTGATAACCGCGAGAAGTTTTAAACAGAAATTTCAGTTAATCTAAAATTACGGCTTATTTTGTGAACTGACACGTACCATATTCACAGCCAGGGCAATGGATGGCACAGCTAGGTAAAGTAAGCGAGGCTTAACACTTAAAAATGAGAAACATTTCCTCTCAAAATGCTTCTCACACACAAAAAAATGAGAGAAATTTATTTTCTTCCTTTCTAGGAGATCTATCCAGTGCAGGTATCTGTTAAGAAAATATAAAAGCATTCTCACAAAACGCATTCACATAACACTTCGTAGAACTTGTTCATTAGAATTTTTTTCAAAAATATATGCTATTTTTAAGACTTACCTGTTGATTGGAGATCAGAACAAATTCATTCCGTCACGTTTTCTTAAACAGTGAAGAATGCATATCTACTATATATCTACTTGACAAAATCAGAGTAACTGACAACCGCTCAATAAGCAATGGCGAACTTATGTCAAGCAAAATGGCCGCTGTTCCGCTATGATACACAAGGAACGTGTGGCGCTGCGGTGATGTGGTAGAGAGAGAGAAATAGAGGGAAAAGAGAGAGAGAGAGAGAGCTGGCTGCGACTGCAGCGCCTTTAGCGGACCCCTTATCATAGTGAACTACGTGTAAAAGCTGGGAATCTATTCTCCCATAAGTGTTTCATACCCCTGTATGTATGTTATATAACCCTCCTCTGTAAGAAGTGTCTATATATATAACAAGTAGTTGGTGCTTGCATCCTGCAAGCATTTCATCTCACCTTTTTATTCGGGTAGAGGATAATATTTGCTACAATAAAGTTCAAATCACTTTGTACCTACAATTGATAGGATTTAAGATAAAAATTGTTAATTGAACTCAAACTCGGATATTTTATCTTAGAGATGACATAGGGCAGCAAGGTATGAGTCATTGTAAAATAGATGGAAGGTATATTCTTAATCTCTCAATAGATGTCGCATGAGTCCTGGAATTTTGGAAAAATTAATTTTATTCCCTCACTTCTTTATTCTTGTGCGGTTGTTCCCTGACAGTGTTGTGATGGCGTTAACCTCGAAGGAACTGTTTGTTGAGGTTGACGAGGATGATATTTTGACACAGTTGGTTGATAATCTAAGTGACAACGAGGATTATATAGAGTGTGATGAAGATTTTCCATCCATCTCCTGTAAGCCTAGCTGGACAATTTTTTTTTATTTATTTATTTTATATTAGCTCATAAGCAGCCGTTAATGGCCTTTTACAATGAGCGTAATAACATTAGCAAAGACGAACACATACAACCATGCCCTCGGCAGGATTCGAACCCGCGACCCTAGCATTGGGAGCCAGACATGCTAACCACCCATCTGTCTTCAGACAGTGTTGTTGTGAGTTCCACTAATCATGCTCGTCGTAATGTCATAGTAAGTGGTGAAAGTGACAGTGAGGCTATGTCTGACCATGAAGACTATATTGTTGACCATTTTCCTGAATATTGTCATTAAATGTTAATTAATTTTTTATGTTGCATAAATTTAAAGATGTTCACTGTTTCTACTGTTCCACTACTCCTAAAGGTAAAATAAAAATTTTCATAGCTTCGACCCAGTTACCATTGTAACTGATAGTTCTTATTGTTAAAATGCAATAACATGTCACTAAATACGAATATAAAGATAAATTATAATTGTCATTAATAAAGTCAGGCTCAACCTTGTGGTGACAAAGTTGTTTTATTACATCTCATAATAAATTATAATGTTTAAAAATTCATAACCCGGGAAATATAAGCCTGATGGAAAATTGGCAAAACACGTATTGATTTTTTTTCATTTTCTACAGTATAGCAAAGTTTCGTGGCAAAGTCAGTCTTTATGAAGATGAAAAATGTGTTTTTATCGATTATAGCTTTTTAAAAATTTATTATTTAAAAATTCACAATTTCAGAAATGTGAACCTGACAGAAGAATGACAAAATGCATATTGCTTACTTCTTGATTCTCTACAATATAGCCAAGTTTCGTCCCAAAGTCAGTGTTTAGGTTGGAAACCTTCCCTTGTTAGAGCTTAAAGATGTTTTTATCAACCAATGTTTTGTAAAAAAACCAATAAAAATTCATTATTCAGATGTCACATGCATTCTGTTAGTATTGCATAGAAAAATATGTGGTGATTTCTAAGTCAAGTAATGTTTGTTTTTCGTTATACAGGCATATTCCAGTTTACATACACTCGCTCAAGGTACTTTTGCTATAACGTACTTATAACATTGTTACCTAGATCACCATGCAATATTTGTACAGGATGCAAAATAAAAAAATCATAAAACTATAGTATAAGTACTGATATATGTAAAAGAGACGATTGATATGTTTAGAGTAAGAATTTAATAAAATTTTGCTATACTCATTGTTAAAAAGTTTTAATCTAAGACAATATTCCGGAGAAAAAATTGAATCATTTTAAGATGAATAATTTAATTAGCATCAAACAACCCTGGGCTATCTGGAAAAACCATCTGACCCCTAAAGTTTATTCAAATACATGAAATGGATGCTGTTAAAAAGCATTCCATTTTGCGAAGAAATACAAACTGCATGCAAATAATTATAAACATTGGATCTAATTTTGACATTTGAATTTCAAGAACAGACCACAGAGATTGAGAAATTTTGTAGTTTTTTGTTGGTGTTTCAGACACACACTGCATAATTCCTATACTCGCGTAACGTATTTTCGCATTATGTACGAAATCCTGGAATGCATCTGTACATTATAGGGGGGTATGCCTGAACAGTGAAACTCTGTTATAATGACATCCAAGGAACCGAAGAATATTGCTCGTTATTACCGTTACTCGTTATATCCGTTATTGTAGGTATGTACATGGTACTTTTGCTGTTACTCACTACTTTTATCACTTACATAAATACTTACGGAAAAGGGACTAAAACAACAATGAATCAAAATAGCTTACGATTACACGATCATGTTTTTTTCGAAGGCACTGGTAATGATTTCCCGATTTTCCAAATAGTCGACACAGTTGATGAGTTTAGTTTTAACTTTTCACAAATGGATGCATTGCTTGCTCCATTCTCTAACTAAAGAATAATTTCCACTTTCTCGCCGAGTCAAAATTTTTCTTTTCTGCCCTGCCATTTCAGGGTAAAAAAGAACTGAATTTAACACAGCACGACACAACCTAAACCACAGAATCATAACTGTTTTTAAAAAGTTCAATCTTTTAGCTTAGTTTTTGTCCACAGCCATTTTACTGCAAAATGGAACACTTCCAATATCTCATAATTTAAAGATATTAAAATCACTTACCTTTCAACAGCTGTAGGAAATCGAAAAAGGCGATTTGTGCCTTTATTCCTCCTGCAGTTCAGCACATAGCATTTCCACACAACCATAACGGAAGCCAAATTCCAATGGTCACAGGACTATTCACACTGTACACTAACGCATATATCACCAAACTGCCATATATCCCGTCCAGTGTCGGTAATATATCTAATCACAGTCGTGGCACTAATGCCAATTACATATCCGAAATTCGTAACACTGTCGCTTACTCCCTATCCCTGTTGCATGGTGCTGGTCCGATTGATAAAAAATACCTATAATATTGTACAAAGTTTATCAGAAACAAGATGGTCTGCATGAAGCGATGCTACCAGAGCTCTTTATGTGAACTATTTTGAAATTCGCCAAGCGTTGTTTGATATAGCTGAAAGCGTACGACAACCACCTGCAGCTGTTCATGAAGCAAGATCACTAATTAAAAACCTTGATCATTTTGAGACAGCGTTGATGTGTGTCATTTGGAAAGATTTGCTGCAAAATATTGATATTGTCAATAAAGCCCTACAGGAGACTGGCGTTGAGTTGTGTACCATTGTGAATTTTTTTGATAGTCTCTTAGCACATTTTCATGATACCCGCAACAAATTTGACGTGTTCGAGGCCATGGCAAAAATACTTACACCATCCGACTATAAGGAATGTACACAATGCAAACAAATGAGAAATCGATTTTTGATGAAGTAATGGATAATACTGATCCGAGTTTAAGCCTGAGTGCCAGTGACAAATTCCGCACACAGTCATTCTATCCTATTATAGACAAACTAATAATTGAGATGAGTAAACGGCGAGTAGCATACGTAACACTGTATGAAAGGTTTAATTTCCTTCTCGACAGATCTATGCCCAGTGATGAAGTGGTTTCTAAAGCAAGGGCATTAATTGAAATATATTCTTCAGATCTCGAAGATGCATTTATTGTTGAGTTTCTATTGTTCTCACAAATGTATGCAGACAAGAAATCTGTGGCCGAAATGATCAGTGCACAAATACAAGCTAAGCTGATTACAAGTTTTCCAAATGTAAATATTGCTTTTAGAATATATCTTTCCATTTTTGGAACAAGTTCGGAAGGAGAGCATGCTTTTTCAAAACTCCAACTCATAAAGAATTGTCTTCCGTCAACCATAGGACAGAAGCGACTATCTTCCCTGGCATTACTTTCAATTGAAAACGATATAATGCGAGAAATGACATTTGAAGACATTATATGTGATTTTGCTAACAAAAAGAGTCGCAAAGTTTACACAATTTTAGTTTTGGTAATATTTTTAAATTTTGTTTAGGTTATAAACACTTCACTAAAATGTTATTATTTTTTATTTAGATGTTTATTAAAAGTTGACATGTTTTTGTAAAGACATTTAATTAAAAAGTTATTAATTTTAATTTTGCAGTTTCCTTTTCCTATTTTCGAGTGAGTAAATTTTTTTTTCAGGTCTCAAACATTTTCGTAGGCCCTTGAAAAGCCTGTAGGCCCTAGGCACTGTGCCTATTGTGCCTAATGGATAAAACAGCCCTGCAAACACACTGTGAATATCGACTATCAATATCATTAAAAGGGTTTGAAATTGCTATCGGCAAGAGAGATTTGCTCGTTATACCCATGAAGCTCTCAACTGCAGTGATCGCTTTAACCGTAAAATGTTGCTCATAAAATACATTATTTCCAACCAATTCTCCTTTGCTTGCTTGCAATAGCCGAGATCTCATTATAACCGTTTTAAATGAGTGACTGTATTTGCATTTTTTACGAATGTAGACAAATTATTGTTTCATTTTAAATGTATATTGTATATGTATTCCGACTAATAGTGTCTGATTTGTTTTGGCATTACATTGATGGTAAATTGGCATTACAAAGTTTTTTCCTGAATAGACCTTGATTTTTATTGTGGTCATCTTAAATTCCTAGTCGACTTCCTTTTGGGTTAATATGGTACTTCTAATTCACTTTATTTATTGTCTCTATATTTTTAAACATTATCATCCTAAGGATTAGCCACTATTTCTACTTCACTGATTAATAATTATCTGCAAATAAGATGTACATTTCCTAATAACAAAAAACTCCTGCCCAATGAGAATCGCCTCGTGTGGTCAGGCAACCAGGTCCATAATTCCGGTTAGAAACACAGCTGTGTTGTGATCCTATTTCACTACTGTTTACTCAGGCAGGGAATTCTCGTCCGCATGTCCCCCTAATACTGTTTCCATTGGATCCATTACCTGCGTTTCTTTCCCTTCTTAACTCGGACTCAGTTTATCGATTTACGTGACACTTTTCAGGAATGCATCCTTAACGTAAATCGAGTTTTACCTGTATTTGTATAGGAAGATTTTCTTGCATAACTTGTACTTATTTTTTGCTACATTTACTTTGATAGACAGCTTTCACAGTGGCATTTTTCAATTGTGTGTGGTATCAGTGCGTGAATAAACCAAGCTTACCCTGAAAATGTCAAAATCATCATTTGTAAACCAATATACAAGGTGCAATCAAAAAGTTTCCAGATGGTTGTAATAAAAAATTGGCTTACTGCAGGTCCTATTGAATGTTGTCCCCTTCAAAGTAGTCCCCTTGGGCAACGATACAGCGATTCCATTCACACGGAGCAAGATCAGGAGAGTATGGAGGATGGGGAACAGCTGTCATGTTGTTTTTAGCCAGGAACTGTTGAACAGTCAGTGCGGTGTGTGCTGGTGCATTGTCGTGGTGGAGCAGCCAGTCCTGCGATGCACACTTGTCTGGACATTTCCGCCTGATGCTCTCCCTCAGTCGTCTCAGAACTTCAGTGTAATAATATTGGTTGACTGTCTGGCCTTGTGGAACGAATTCCCTGTGCACAATCCCTTCCATGTCAAAAAACACAATGAGCATACTCTTCACATTGCTCTTGACCTTTCGTGCTTTCTTGGGTCTTGGGGAGTTTGCACTTTTCCACTGTGATGATTGTTGTTTCGTTTCAGTATCATAGCCATAAACCCAACTTTCATCACCTGTAATGATCTTAGAAAGAAAGTTTGGGTCGTTTTCAAGGCTTTCTTGAAGGCCCCGAGAAACGTTCATGCAATGTTTTTTTTGGTCTAGTGTCAACAGCCGAGGGATGAATTTTGCCGCAATGCGCCTCATGTGCAAAACATCAGTGAGAATGCTTTGAACAGACCTGTAGGAGATACCAAGACTATTAGAAACGTCGAGAATGCTTTGCTGGCGATCCTCATGGACGGCTTCGTGCACTTTTTTGATGTTTTCATCATTTTTGCTTGTTGAAGGGACCTGAATGCTCAGAGTCCTCAACTGATGTTTGTACATTTTGAAACATGAATACCACTCGTATGTTTGGGTTCTACCCATGGCTTCCTCAGCAAATGCTTGATAAGCATTGCAAGGGTCTGCTGATTTCCCAGGTTTGTAACAAAATTTCACAAACCCGTTGTTGTCATTTTACATGCTGAGAAAATCGCTGATACACTCACACTAATGCAAATAAAAACACGTAAAATAAAATGCAGCTTGTTAACACCTTCAAACTTGGGAGACAACTTCACAATGAAGTATACTATGCACCCTAAGTTGCGCAGCTATGTGGCACAAACAAGTGGTGCACCATGCGGCCAGTCCGTGAACTTTTTGATTGCACTTTGTATGAGGCAAACACTGATTTTCTCACTCATTTTCAGCAACATACGTTTATTGTCGGTTTCTGAAATTTTGAAAGAATATGATATCTACACATGTAACTTTGGAAGCAGAATTAAAGCCGAATTTAAGGTAGAGCTTACCATAGAATAAAACGCATTTCGTATCTTAAATATTTTTTATTTTTTTAATTATTTGAATTACATTCCGTGCAGTTCACTTGTTTACTCTCACATCTACTATGCTGTAACACTTAATATTATGAAGAGATGGGCATGGCTTTAAGAGTAGTATAATTTCCGTAATTCTGCAAATTTCCTAATCCGGCTCGGGTCAAATTCCAGGTTTGTCAGATTAGGGAGGTTCGAATCACTTTTGTAACGTAAGAGTTGCAAGCAATCATTTTGTTCACGTAGGGAAGATTTTTACTTGTTTAAAAAATAAAATTAATAAAAATGTTTGTGAATAGATGTAATAAATGAATTGTTGGTTTGTAAATAATTACACAAGTACAGGCGACCCTCAGTTAATGACGGCGATCCGTTCCTGCAAATGGTCGTTAACCAAATATGGCTCATTAGCAGTCGTTACGTACGGTTTAACACACATTTGGTCCTTACAGTGCCTACTAAATACCAAAAATAGTATAGTAAAATAAAATATCGGGAGATGCTTTTCATCCAAATGTTGTAATGAAATAAAGACTTTACTTACATTAGCATAAAACAATATAATTATACACTTACCAAGTCATTATGTATGGTTTAACACACGTCTGATCCTTATAGTGTCTACTACATCAAAAAAATAGTTCAGTACAGTAAAATAAAATGTAAAGAGAGCTTTTTCACCTAAATGTTGTTATTGAAATAAAGAATTAACCTTCATTAACCAACAAATAATGTACTTTTATAAGACAACCTAAAAATATTTAAATTTTGCAGTCAGCTTCTCTCCTCTTCTTGCCTTTTTATTATGTCAAATTTCTTCTCCTAAGTTATTTGCTTCCTTCTCTTAGAAGCACCAGCTGCAGTTGACTCAGATTGTCGCTTTTGAGACATAATTCCAAAAGATAAAAAAATAAATTAAACAAAAAATCTGACAGAGCAAAGCTAGGAAAATGCTATTTGATTAACGGCTGAAGCAGTGGCTGAGGCACACTGACTAGGATTAGAACCACGCAATACAGAGTGGATAAATAAAACTCAATTTAACCCTTAGGCAGGGTGTCCACCGAAGTAACATGGTAGTGAACTGGCAAGTGGCTGGTATCTAATGACCCGCTCACACTCAGCTGTCTTTAGCGGCTATCTTGAGCGAGCAAATAAACTTCTTTGCAGCTCTGTTGAGCGAGACTGAGTCAGCTTACTCCTAAGAAATCTCCTATGCTTATGCATACCAACTTCAGAGTTTGAATCCACTTCATTGCTAGAGATAAGTTTTAGTAAGCTGTGAAAGAAACATGTTAGAATTGGAAGAGTAAATCATGCTTCTAGCTGCATCTTTAATTGCTTTAATGCAGAAAAGGGTCGGATGTGGATGCATCCCAATGGGAGTGCTAGACTGACACACGGTGACATTTATCTTCTATATAAATATTTTTGTTGAAAGTTTGTTTGCTTGTTCTTTATACATTTCGACACCGTTTGAGAAAATGCAACTAAACTTGCCAGGACATAACTTTTCATCTCAAGGAAGGTCGTAGGTTACTTTTCGATCCAAAATTTTATCACGTTTTAAGAGAAACGTGAAATAAACATTGACATGCGAAAGAACATTGTTAAAATTCCACTTATCTATTAGCAGATGTTTACTATTTTCTTATGTTAATGGAAATAAACATTTCAATAGTGCTTAGAACCTTCGATCAGTGCAAACTGTATGTTAAGTTCTGAGATTTTCTCAGGTTATTTTACGTAATTTATTTTAGCAAGTGTTTTATCATTTATATTTAGTATATTGTACTTCTTTTTGTTGCTTTCAGTTTCCGTTGTATAATAATTGTTTCTTAAATATTCGTTGCTTGTCATTGTGTATTCTCTAGAAATGTAATTCATTTCGATGAAGTGATTCAAGTTTGGATTGTAATATTCTGTTCTGTAAGTATTGCCGATCTTAGGGTTCGCCGAAGACTCGCTGAGGGAACGCGGGGAAGGGTTTAGGCAGGGAAATAACAGCACCCATTGATCAAATCAAATTTGGAGAGCGCGATCTCACCATTGTCATTCTCTTAAATTTTTATACAGGATACAATTCCGGTAGTAAAGACGTTGGCAAGAGAGACTAATGTCAGGTTAGGGATGTTAAAAGTGGATATTCGATCCCTCCTGCCCCTCTCCAGTTTTATTAATTTAATTCCCAAACTATCACAAGTGTTTACGGGCTTCCTGGTGGAACTTCCCTCCCTTTCTCACAGTTATCTTTGTGTCTCTTGAGTCAACACTTGAGAGTTGGAACCAAATCATCAAAACACTTGAGAGGGAGATTCCTTTCTCTCGCATCTAAATAAAGAATATTTTTGTCTTCTTTTCAACAGATGAAATCTGCTTTTCTATTTTACCAACCCAGAACTCCTTGCAATTGATGTGGGAGAATCATTTTCTAGCCTTTGCTTTTATTTACCGCTGGACAGTCAGTTTGATAAGAATTCTTGGGATGATCGAGTCTTCTTGAGTGACTTGAGCTGAGGTTGAGAATGGTGACAGTTATGAGAGTGAAAGCGATTGAGATCACAGCTGCCAAATGCATTTTTTTTCAATTTCATGGTTGTAACAAAAAAGTGAAACTTTTGTTTATTTACAGTCATTGCAGGTTGGTTACTGGCCAGGTGGCAATGCTACATCAATTATAGTCATGTATTTAAAATATTATGTGAAACCACGTTTATAAAAGAATTGTAAATGTATTAAAACTTGTATCGTGCTCATATGCACTAGTCCAAATAATCTCAATTATTTTAAAAATTATTCAATTAATAATCATATTACTTTTTTCACTATGCTTCAATAGCCTGTACCCTCGGAGCCGAAGTTTTTGAGGTTCATGGTAGTCCTTCATAGTTACCGTAGCGGTCCCAGGGCCCATGAAGTCCCCACTGTACTTCACCCTACCAAGCATTCACTCTACTTCCTCCGGCTCCATCGTCATCTTCCAAAAAACTTACATTTTTTCTTAAATTGTTTGACCGATTTAGGAAAGGGCTTAAATATTTCCCCAGGTAGCTCATTCCACTCACAAATTCCTCGATTTAGGAAGGACTTCTTGGCGATGTCAGTTCTTTGTGGTCTATATTTATTTGGTATCTATGGTCATTTTTCCCAATGTAGTTAGTTTTCTCTATCCCAATTAATAAATTTTCCCATGCCCCTTCCTTATTTAATATTTTTAATATCCCACATAGCCTATTTTGTTTCCTTCTGTTTTCCAATGATTCCCAACCTAGCAGAATTTATCATTTATGCTGCACTTTCAGTTTTCTTATGCTTCCCCAGCACCTATCTGGCAGCCTTTCTTTGTACCTTTTCTAACTTTTTTATCAGCCCCACTTCATACGGATTCCATACATTCGTAGAACATTCCAATATTGGTCTTATAATGGATTTATGGGAAGATTACATTAAGGAAATATACAGCAAGCAGGCAGGATCAGCAAAAATAGAACTGGAAGATGAGGAAAACATTGAAGAAGATAACTTAGGACCAAGTATTATGGAGAGCGAAGTAGACAAAGAGATAGTGGAACCTAAGAAAGGGAAAGCCACAGGCAGCGATGGAATACCGGCTGATGTACTTAAAGTCATGGGATCAGAAGGACTAAAAGCGATCACGAAATTAATTAATAAGATTTACGACACGGGAGAGTGGCCTCCGGATTTCCTGGAAGTAACAATGATCCCTCTAAAGAAGAAGCCAAAAGCAATGCAGTGTAAAGATTACAGAACGATAAACCTTCAGTCACACCCTTCGAATATCATCACGAGGATTCTTAATAAAAGGCTGGAGAAAAAGGAGAAGAAATGCTAGGGCGAGATCAATTCTGTTTGAGAAAAGGACGAGGAACTAGAGATGCTATAGTGGCAGTTATAATCATATCAGAAAGAGCAATATTATACAGTCAAGATATCTGCGTATGTTTCGTAGATTGGCAGAAGGCCTTTGATAGAGTAAATTGGGTAAGGTTGATGAAGATATTAAAGGATATAAAGACAGGAGACTGATCAGATATGTGAATCAAGTTGTAAAGGGCAGGTTGGAGAGGAGGAGTATGACAGGGCTGCTGCCTATCGCCAACCCTATTCAATATATATGGAGAAAGTCTAATGCAAGAAGCGTTAGAAGGCACAGGAAGGATTATAAGAACTGTAAAATACGCGGATGATCAAGTACATCTAGCAAGAAAGGAAGAGGAACTCCAGAAAATGATAAATAGACTAGTAATAACAGGTAGAAAATACGGCATGGAAATAAGTACAGAAAAATCCAAGGTCATTCGAATATCGGTTAAAGAAAAGAATCTGAACATAAGTATTGGGGGAAAGCCTTTAGAACAAGTTTCAGATTATAAATACCTTGGAAGCATCATAACATGAGAAGCAGAATGTATGGATGAGATCAGGACTAGAATAGAAAAAGCAAAAGCGGCTTTCAGAAGAAAGAAACACCTACTTACGGGGAATATAAGGGAAGATCTCCGCATGAAGTTCATAAAATGCTATGTATGGAGTATAGCTTTGTACGGGGCAGAAACATGGATGCTAAGGAAAAATGACATCAAATACTTGGAAAGCTTTGAAATGAGGACTTGGAGGAGAATGCTGAAGATAAAATGGACAGATAGGATGAAAAGCGATGAAGTGCTATGAAGAGTAGGAGAATGAGAATGATTATACAGACTATTAGAAAGAGGAAGGCTAACTGGGTTGGATATTAAAGGCATGTTAGAAGGAAAACTAGATGGAAAAAGGGAAAGAGGTAGGAAAAGGTTTCAGCTGATCGACGATTTGAAAGGGAAAGAGAGTTATTAATATATGAAGAGGACAGCGGAAAATAGGAGTATATGGAGAACCAGGTTTAACCATGAATAATCACGGACCTGTCTACGGACAGACTACCGATGATGATGATGATGATTATTATACTACGGCGAATTTGACGAAAAGCACTTTTTGTACCACGGGAAACCTGTGTACACCCCTACTTGTTATATATTAAAATTGTATTGAAAGGAAAGTAGGCAGATTAGTTCTTTCCAAAACTACTAGTTTTCATGATTAAATTTTTGAGTTAAAAGTTTTAAATGTTTGTTTTGGTTTCATATAGTTAATTTTTGTTTGGGCTTAATTTATTCATTCTTTGATGTGTTATCAATGAAATTAAATCATGAAAATTTGAACTAAAGGGAAATGTCAAAATAAAAGTTATTGCAACTTAAATAATTGGCTTAAACAAAAAAAAGAAAAAATTTTTTGGAATTTTATATGTATTCTTAGTCTTGATTAACATGATTTTGGATTATACTGTATTTTTGTGGAACCAAACTACTGTGTTAAACAAAGGTTAACTGTACTGGTAACAACAACAGTGTGCGGAATTACACCAATGATGTTTTCCTAAATGCCCCTCAGGCGGCAGACTCATCCAAAAACACCAGGAATGTTGCCATTACCTCAACATTTACTTTTTTTATTTGATTAATTATACAATTTCAACCTACTCCAGTTCCAAGGTCCCAAGTCTGATTCCGGGATCATTACATTTTCCTCATTAGAAATGCTTGGGAATGAGAAGTATTTTCTCGGACATCACGAGAACCAGTCCAACCAAATTTTGCTTGGAATCCTATTTCATCCTGGGAAGGTCAAGGGAGTTTGCTTCCAATCCCATAGTCCCAAGTCTGATTTCCTGGATTGTTACATTTTCCCGATTAAAAATGCGTGGGAATGAGAAATATTTTCTCAGACATCACAAGAACCAGTGCAACCAAATTTTGCGTGGAATCTTATTTCATCCTGGGAAGGTCATGGGAGTTTGCTTCCAATCCCAAAGTCCCAAGTCTGATTCCAGGATCATTACATTTTCCCCATTAGAATTGCATGGGAATGAGTATAGCGTATTTTTCATTTGCATCTTGACATTTAAAAATATTTGTTTGGAATGCAAAAATTCAAAGTGGAACCCTTTTTCATAGTTCCTCCACTCTTAATTTTTGTCATCTCTTAGAGCTTAAGTTAGAATTTGCTAACTATAATTATATTCTTTCTTTTGTAATGTTTTGGTGGCTATTTTGAACCATAAACAATCTTTACTAGCCTCGGGATTCAGGATGTCCTGCATAATATGATGTAAACCTTATCTATGTCTTCTATCCCTTGGTGGTTGAAATATACATATAGGATGCTGATATTTGGAAAGATTCTTATGGTTTAATAGTTATGATGTAATACCATAGTGTTTGTGTTTTTTTAGTAATTGATTTGTCATCTTTGAAGTAATTCTTACATATAATATTTTAATTATTGTAAAGGACTTGGAAGGAGATGATGTTTATCACGGAGAGGAGAATTGGGATAATGACCTTGACACTCAAGCAGGACTTAGTTCGAAGGGGGATACTACTCATGCATGCGCTAAGTTTTACTTCCGAGCTTCCCCATGGACGGAAGTGGGATCCAGTCACAAAAGTGAGTATTCCTAATAAGTTTTCTTTTTTTGTGATGACCTTTTCTAGGGATACATATCCCATATTTACCCAAAAGGAAGGAAGATGAGAGTTTTTGCTTACCTGCAGGATTTATAAACCAAGCATTTTCTTTAATTCATATGAAAGTTAAATACTTACTTAAATCATTGTTTTCACAAATACACCCATGGATATGTGAGTATTTTTTAGCCAATTTTGATAAACCATCACCAATGTGGAGCATTTATTGTAAAAAAATCACTGCCAAGTGTTAAAATATTACATCATGGGAGCAACAGAGAGTTGGGAAGCAGTTTCCAAAGACAGTTTGCAACTTTTTAAAGGAGCATAGAATTCTTTTAACACACTAGTGTCAGTATGCATAAACTCAGCTTCTGTATTGCTGATCTTTGCTTTTGGTAGCGTTACAGTAAAACCTTGTTATTTCGATCCCGGGTAATTCGAAATAGCATGTAATTCGAAGCTAAGAGCAGTCCCCAGCCAACATCATAGGATTTTGCATACTTTTTAGTACGGATTATTCAAAATACGTCTACAATGAAATTCGAAGTTATGATCTGTTCCGGTGACTCACAAACATTTAATTTAATTTGAAACATTTACCCATATTGTGTGTTTAAGAGGAAATTTCATGTGTGCACATGACAAAGGCATCACGTTTTTGTTCTCCATTTCTTGCAAACGATATATACATTGCCCCCCAAACAGGTAACTTCTTTTTACTTATTTAATAGTCAATGTGAAATAAAGTCATAGATGATACAAATAGAGGAATCATCTTATCCTTGCATCACTAGACCATCTTTATTCCAGGTTATCGGATTACTTCACGTATGCCGCTTTATCATAGATCTTGACCTCTTCCCGATAAGCTTTTTTGAAAAAAACTTCAAATAAGGATAAACAAAGATGCTAAAAGTGCGCAGGGACAGGAGAGATGAGGTTTCATATTTGCCCACTCAACAAAAAAATGCCAAAAAATACAGGTTTTTACCTTAGTAATTTGAGCATGATCTTCAATGTTATTCTCACTATCACTCTCTGACACTTTCTTTCGAATCACTTTCAAGTAAGATTTCCATCTACTTTTCATCACCAGGTATTGCTTGCGGTTTTCTATTGGTTGAAGCCATGATAAGTTCGACTCTTTTAATCTCTTAGAAATTAAACAAAAGTAACAACAAAAATAACGTACAATAGCTGCCTCCATACAGCATAAACGTTTCCCTCAGAGCGGGAAGAGAATATTTTTTGTGCGATCCAAGCGCTTCCCAATTGCTCTGATCACGCTTTCGGTCAAGAGATATAATCGTAGATATCTTTGAATGGGCTTGTTTGTGCATTGATTCCAGAGAAGTGGTTCTCTCTCACTGTCATTATATTGTTCTCAAGAAATGCTGAACCAAGCCCTGATCCGAAGACCATTCCTCCTCCCTTCCTATATAGTTCTCAAGTGTTGACGCAAGAAATAAATATTCATCTCAAGAGTGAGAGACATCACAAAGCAGATAAACATTGCCTGCATCCCCTTCCACCACACAGTAGCTTTCATGCAGAGGTTCGGTTAGTCTCAGCATTGAATAGGGGTTTTTAGAACCCACAATTCCCGTAACTACGTGAAAATTCAATCACAAAATTTTATGTATAATATAGGTAAAAATAAAACAGTAAAAATTTCAGAATTAAGCACAATAGGAAGGTCCAAGGTTACTTTTTTGAAATATAGCAAAGTTTTTCCGATTTAAGAAAATTTATTGCTTCAAAAAAATAGAGAAATTAGCAATCTCCGCGGCGTACCCAGTATGCAGGATGACGCTGAGGGGTTGACCATTTCCTACAGTTCTAAGAGATCGTCCATAAAATAAGTAATGCTTGTTTGCCTTTTTTAGTTTTCCCTTCTCTTAAACTCGGCATGCTACGCTAAGCTTTACCCCTACCCCTCCCTCCTGCCTGCATGACACAATTCATGGATTTAAATCAGTGTTTCTGAAACTGTAAGCCGCGGCACCCCAGGGAGCTGCAAAATTATTTTGGATGCAAGGTGAAATACCAAAAAATAAAGTTTTCACAAAAAATAAACTTTTATCGGGAAATATTTGATAAAAATTATTAATAGTTACATAAAATGAATAAATTTGCAATAAAGTTTCTTATTTTTACTATTTGAAATTCAAAGGGGGACTTATGATATTCAAGGGGGCCACAACAATTGAAAGTTTAAGAACCATTGATTTAAATCCCCTTGCCAGCAGTCCCAAAGGGAGAATGCATTGAATACGTATTGCAGGAAAGAATTCGTAAGTACATAATTGTAAAATCATCACCTGTCATAACAAATATGACTACGTTATTTTGAGAGCACATATTTTATTACAGCTGTGTAATGTAGGTGGAAATAAAATTACAATGCAATGTATGAAATTGCCTAGAGCTAATAAAGAATTAATTAATTATTTTTGACCATACCGATGGCGTGGAAAGTTTGAATGAAATTGGAGAGAATTACAATGTGATGGTTCCTATCTATTATCTATACAATTTTTCACACAAGCGTTTTCCCAATTTTTTTAGCATGCATTTTTGTAATCTTTTGGCTGACAATGAGTATGTGCAGTTGCTAGTCTTTTCTTTCGAAACGTGGCAAAAAAAGTAACTTGAAATACACACTGGGAAAATTGGGATGTTCACTCGATCCTATTTTTCACATGTGGTGGTGTTCGTGAATCATGAATTAAGTGGTCACTTCAGCACTGTTCACGAATTCGCCATGTGTACGAACTTGTAAGGTCAATACGTTTTGTAGGAGAATGGATTGATAAGACTATACGAGGTCTGGCAATTAAATAACGAGACTGGCATCAATGCAAAGTTTGAGTCCATTTGAGGTTGATGGCGAGTGCTGCCCTCTTTAGGTGCATGCCAGATCTCAATAATATAACAAACTTGTTTTGACAACAATAGGAAGTGCAGAACTGTGGCTCTTTTAATGAAGTAGTGTTTGGATAGCTCGTCACGAAAATGAGTGAACAACATTTTGAACAATGGATCAACATGAAATTTTTGGTCAAACTTGGAAAAAAACCATCTGAAATCTTCGAAATGCTAAAGCAAGTGTATGGAGAAGAGGTTATGTCAAGAGCATGTGTTTTTGAATGGTGCAAACGGTTTTCTGAAGGAAGGGACAAAGTGCAGTATGACAGTCATTCTGGGCATCCTACAACATCAAAAACTAACGAAAATGTGGAAAAGGTTAGAACTCTAGTGTGGATTGATCGACAACTCACTGTGAGGATCATTGCAGAAGAACTGAATATCAATAGAGAGACTGTACTTTTGGTTTTGACAGAAAATTTGGGGATGAAGAAAGTGTGTGAGAAGATGATGCCCAAAAACCTCATTGACGATCAACTGCAGCGGAGGAAGGAGGTTGGCGCTGCCCTTTTGCAACGTATAGAAGATAATGATGAATGGTTGAACAGAGTCATTACTGGGAACGAAAGTTGGGTTTTTCAGTATGACCCTGAGATGAAGCGGCAGAGCATGCAATGGAAATCTCGAGAGCATATCATACCACCTCGAAAAAGGATTCATTCTCAGACAGATATTTCAACATTATAATTAATTTTTTAATTCTAAATATTTCACCTCCGCAGCGATTTTCGTTTTTCCCTTATGTAAAAATAATAGATTAAAACAATCTCCAAATTTTGCAATTTTAAGAATTTTATCCTTTCGTCATTATGTGGTACTAATGCTACACATTTCTGCCAAATTTTAAAGTTGTAGCACTTCTAGAAGTGAAATAATATTTTTCCAATTGTTTAAATTTTAGACATTTTTCACGGCTGCCGCAATATGTTAATGGAGAGATTCAAATGTTTATTTATGCTAATTCACTACTCTGTACATAACTTGAAATTTTCAGCTTCCTAGCTCATCCCGTAATGTCTAAAAGGTTATCTATATGTTTAAATTTTATGAATTTTTAACTGCCATTTTACAAATCCTACCTATAGAAATAATTTCAGCTCCGTAGCACATGCGGAAATACATAAACCTTGAAAATTTGTTTAAACAATTGCGAATTTTTAGCAGCCGCATTGTTGCACTTTCTTAGGATTTTCGTTTTTTCTGGTCGGTTTTGCACAAAATCCTACGTATGAAAAAAATTTCGAATCTCCAGGTCATCTGGAAGTGTCGTTGGTGCTTGCATTCTGCAAGCATATCATCTCAACATAAAAAAACATTCATTTTTCATATCACAAATATTTTTTTAATTTTAAATATTTCACCTCTGGAGCGATTTTTGTTTTCCCTTATGTAAAAATAATAGATTAAAACAATCCCAAAAATTTGCAATTTTAAGAGTTTTATACTTTCTCAATCATGGGGTACTAATGCTAGACATTTCTGCCAAATTTTAAAGTTATAGCACTTCTAGAAGTGAAATAATATTTTTCCAATTGTTTAAATTTTTAACATTTTTAACGGCCGCCGCAATATGTTTATGGAGAGATTCAAATGTTTATTTGTGCTAATTCACTACTCTGTACATAACTTGAAATTTTCAGCTTCCTAGCTCATCCCGTAATGTCTAAAAGGTTATCTATATGTTTAAATTTTAAGACTTTTTAACTGCCAAACAATTTAAAATATCAAAATTTGTATAATCCCTATTTCGGTTTTTTAAGAATTCTACTTATAAAAAAAATTTCAACTCCGTAGCTCATGCGGAAATACATAAACCTTGAAAATTTGTTTAAACAATTGCGAATTTTCAAATTTAAACAATTAGATAAATGTTTAGGTACTACGGGATGAGCTAGGAAGCTGAAATTTTCAAGTTATTTACAGAGTATTGCATTTGCACAAATATACATTTGAATCTCTCCATAAATATATTGCAGAGGCCGTTAAAAATGTTTAAAATTTAAACAATTAGAAAAATATTATTTCATTTCTAGAAGTGCTACAACTTCAAAATTTGGCAGAAATGTGTAGAATCAGTACCTCATAATGAATAAAGTATAAAATTCTTAAAATTGCAAAGTTTGGGTATTTTTTAATGTATTATTTTTACCTAAGGGAAAAACGAAAATCGCTGCGGAGGTGAAATCTTGAGAATTAATTAAATATTTGTAATGATGAAATATCTGTATGAAAAATGAATGTTTTTTTCAAGGTGAGATGATATGCTTGCAGAATGCAAGCACCTTCTACTAGTTTATCATTATATATCGACGTTTCTTACAGAGGAGGATATATATAACATATAACAGGAGGATACGAATGTCCAGCCCAAACTACAAGAGCTAGAGAGCTGAAAGTTTTAGTTTTTGTAGATATGGTGGAGAACCCTACAGATAAAATGAGACTTCTTACCTAAGTGACATGAGTTCGACTCCAGAAATTCCGAAAGTTGCATTTTTTCCCATAAGAAAAGCATTGCGCCATTTTTGTAAATTAATTATGGGCACTTGCCGGTAAGCTAGAAAAATGAAACTTTCAGTGTTGCTAGATGGCCACAATATCTATTAGGAATTATTGTCACTTTTGCTTACAGTGTCTTGGGTTCGACTCCAGAGACCCCGGAATATCTCCCATAAGTTAGCATGGGAAAACGCAATCCAGTGTGTAGACCAATCTAATAAGTTTAGGAAGCTGAAATTTTGCAACATTATAGAACTTTTCTCATAACCAACTATAAAAATCGAAAATTTTAAAATTGTAAATTTTAGGGGTTGTTTTAACCCCGTTTGAACATTAAAGTTTAATAATTTTTATCTTGAAAACTATATGCTGTAGGTTCGAGTTTTTGAAATCATTTTGCAGAAAATTATACATAGAAAAAAAAAGAAATTTTGAAAAAGTTCAAAAATTCGACCGCCAAAAATTCGCAATTTTTTAAAACATATTTTTGAGGTTTATGTATTATCGAATGTGCTACGAAGCTGAAATTTTTTTTAAGGTAGTATTTGTAAAAAAACGAAATAGGGATTATACAAATTTTGATATTTTCATTTGTTTTGATGTTAAAATTTCTTAAAGTTTAAACAAATAGATAACTGTTTAGGTACTACGGGATGAGTTAGGAAGCTGAAATTTTTAAGTTATTTACAAAGTAGTGCATGTGCACAAATAAACATTTGAATCTTTCCATAAATATATTGCAGCGCACGTTAAAAATGTTTAAAATTTAAACAATTAGAAAAATATTATTTTACTTCTAGAAGTGCTACAACTTTAAAATTTGGCATAAATATGTAGCATTAGTACCCAATAATGGAGAAATTATAACATTCTTAAAATTGCAAAGTTTGGGGATTTTTAATCTATTATTTTTACATAAGAGAAAAACGAAAATCGCTGCGGAGGTGAAATCTTTCAAATTAAAAAAATATTTTTAATGATGAAATATCTGTTTGAGAAATGAATGCTTTTTCAAGGTGAGATGATATGCTTGCAGTATGCAAGCACCAACTACTAGTATGTATATACGTGTCTTACAGAGGAGTAGGATACTAATGTTTAGACTCTTTCATATGAGCTGAAGACTTGAAGTTTGTGACGATTATAGGATTTTGCTCACAACCAACCAGAAAAATCCAAAATTTCTAAATTGGTAATTTTTAGGGGATTTTTTTACCCTATTTGTACATTAAAGTTTAGTAATTTTTATCTTGGAAATTACTGTCATAGGTATGAGCTTTTGCAACTATTTTGTAGAAAATTCTATCCTGTGTGGATAATTTTTTTAATCCATACCTTACAGATCATATAATGGCAAAGGAATAGAATTTCCTATTCCTATACGTATTTTTAACAATTATTACATATTAACAATTTTTATCTTGTAAATTATTAATTGCAGGTACGTAGTATTTTATACTTTATATTAGCAAATGTTGTCCTTGACCCAAATAAAATTTTTAATCTATATCCTACAGATTATATAAGGGCGATTTAGCCATTTAAACATGCCAAGGTTGCTAAATGCAGTGGTGGGGAGGCCTCGACCAATTGGGTAGGTGTGCGCTCCTCTTCCCCTCTACCTTCCCCTTTGTCCCTCCCCCATCACTTCCACCCTGTCTCCACCATGGTTTTTTGCATTGCCAATTTCTGCATGAAATTTGAGTGTTATTCTATAACTGTGTTACAAAGGGGATTATAAAAAGTGTTATTTGTCATTGTGTTGCTATTTGTTTTTGTGTTATTAGTTGTCCTTGGTTCAAAGGTGCAAACTTTTGTATTAAAAATATATCTAATAATGAAATATTTGTCTGATAAATTGTGTTTTCAAGGTAAGATGAAATGCTTGCAGAATTCAAGCACCAACTACTTGTATGTCATACAGGTATCCCCCAATTACACGAGAGATGCGTTCCTGGAAATCATTGCGTAAAGTGAAAACATTTAAGTCGAAAATATTCTTCCCATTGAAAATAAGGTAATAGGCATTGTTTACTTTTTGTGCATATGTGTTCTACTTTGAAATGTCTTTCAACTTGTTTTAATGAGCGTTTTAACCCCTCAAGCTTGTACGACGACATATAGCATCCTGTGCAGTGTCCACTTGTACAATTCCTTCATTTTTTGTGTATTGATTTTCTGCCATAAATCACGTTTCTCTTGGCCCATCTCAATGAATCCCTGGCGAAACACTATGCAAAATCATACCTACACATACTGACTTGCACGTAACTGAATTGTACATAATTCTCTATTACAGTACTGTATTTATGTTTTTAAATATTCCATGCTTTATTTATAACATTTTTGTACAGTAAACATTCAAAACACCAAAAACAAATATACAATGCACAAAAACACAGTTTTGTAAAAGAATATTAAAAAATAAGCAGTATGAAAACTTTTATGTGATTATCCGGCATTTTCAGCAATCTCTTTCCCCTAGGGCGCCGGATAATTGATGATCTACTGTGATTCAAAAGAAAATACTCTCTGAAAGGTTGGATATGTTATTGGAGTTGATTAATAAAATACAACATGCATTGCATCATCAGCTATTATCAATCTAATGCACATATATTTTCCAACACAACCATATGGCTGGATAATGGAAGATCACTTATACGACACTTAATGGGAAGTTCTGTAATTAGATAATAAATGTAATCTTGATCATGAACTTATATAAAACTTTCAGAGGTTTATTTTTTTTAAATTTTCTTGTTATCTCAAATAATAAAAAAGATATTCAACTTTGTTTTCGGTATATTCCTTTTGGGACACCCTGTATAATGATAACAATGTTCTTTCTCCAAAATTTTTCCTTGGGATATGAAAAAGTTGGTCTGCAGGAAACTTTTTCCCTAATTGCTTTAGAGGGATATATCGAGCGAACAAAATGTGCAGAAATGTTAAAATTTATTTCTCATGATATGAATATTTAAACAAAAGTGTGGTACAGCACTGAGAAACAGATCGGCGGTTGAGATTAGGAAGTGCTAGCCATTGCCATCTCATAATTGTTTGAAAAGAAAACTGAACAAAACGCACACAATGAAATCTGTAAGCGAAAGAATGTCCAAAACAATGCCAAAATAATAACCATGAAAGGATCAGAAATAATAAGGAGAGCAAATCATATTAAAGTCAAACAGTTAGAAATGACAACATGGCTACAGGACGGGTTAGTGGCGGGGTGGGGGTAGTCAAGGTGACAGAGGGACCTTCCCCTCCATCCGCGGCGGCACTCTGAGCGTGTTGTTTAGTAATCATGTTTCATCTAATCCATTGTATGCTTATCTTATAATCTTTTAAAAATAGATATTTCCGAAAATTTTTGAGTCTAATGTCCTTGGTCAGGAACAAAACCTCTCATTTTAATGTGCCTATGGAAAAATATTGATATGCTTGTCATGGCAGTTTTTGGGAACGTAACCTGACATAAAAGCAGGGACTGCCTGTATATAGGAGTATACTAATGTTTAGGCACTTCCAGATGAGCTAGAGATTTGAAATTTGGCAAGATTAGTGGTTTTTGGTCACAACCGAAAAAAATGGAAATTTCAAAATTGTTAATTTTCAGGGGTTGTTTTTACAGCATTTTTGCATTGCAGTTTAATTATTTTTATCTTGGAAACTATAAGTTGTAGATATGTGCTGTCATGGACTTTTTTGTAGCAAATGTTGTCCTCTACCTGAATAAATTATTTAATCAATACCTTACAGATCATATAAGATTGTTATTATTTAAATGTTGCTTGTTGGAAGCCATTTAATGAGATTTAATGAAATTAACAAATTTTGGATTTTTCTGTTTGGTTATGACTAGAGACCTATAATCGTGCCAAATTTCAAGTCTGTAGCTCATCTGGAAGTGCCTAAACATCAGAATCATCCTATATATATGTTAATATATCATAAGTAAGAAGCAGCTATATACATAGTCATCATCATAGGTAGTCTGTCCGTAGACAGGTCCGTGATTATTCGTGGTTAAACCTGGTTCTCCATATACTCCTATTTTCCGCTGTCCTCTTCATATCTTGATAACTCTCTTTCCCTTTCAAATCGTCTATCAGCTGAAACCTTTTCCTACCTCTTTCCCTTTTCCCATCTAGTTTTCCTTCTAACACATCTTTAATCATACTCTCTCTCCTCATGTAATGTCCAACCCAGTTAGCCTTCCTCTTTCTGATAGTCTGTATAATCATTCGCTTCTCTCCTATTCTTCGTAGCACTTCATCGTTTTTCATCCTATCTGTCCATTTTATCTTCAGCATTCTCCTCCAAGTCCACATTTCAAAGCTTTCCAAGTATTTGATGTCATATACATAGTATAGATAGTTAAATTCCTTGATGTCAGAGGCAGAGCTTTTGTCCACTTACGGTTCACCAGTTTCAGCCAAAACATTTTCAGTCCTTGAGATAGAAATAAAATTCTTAAATATAAAGTTTTCTGCTGATCTGTTTATTACTTTTTGAGTAACAATGCCCACAAAATTCTTACACACAGACATCATCAAGAAAATAATGATAATTGTACTTGGGAATTCAAAAACATTTATTTCTGTTGAAATCTCGAATTAGATTTTTTCACAAATACAATAATTTCTTCTATACTATGTGTGGAGAAAATTAAAATTAATATTACATTTTGGTAAAGTTTTCCTGAAGATTTTAACTGTTTTCAATTATTAGACAAAATGAACGAGAGAATTTAAATATGTTGAGATGAAATTGTCAAAACATTAATGCAATGAGCGTCTATTACAAACAGTGAAGAAATATGGCGTCATACATGTTTTGTGATTTTTTTTATCTGGATGCCTACTAAAAGGCACACAGGATGACGCCATATTTCTTATACCCAAAGTATCCTAATTTTTCCATAAATTTTAGTGTAACTCTTAGTTTGTTGTGCTAGTGATGATTATTGTTATTGCTGATACAGGGCGATCTGAACCATGAATCTTGACGTACAAAATCTTGGACGTGTGCCAATTGCTAGAGAAATTTAGTATTCCGTATAGTTGCCTTAATTTCGTGGAAAATGAGAAATATTCTGCAAGAACTCTTGCAGCTTATTATCTTATGCATATGGGCTCAACGTGTCTCAAATGCTTTTGCCTTGTAGATTGCATTTGTTTATTTGAGAGTTTAGATCTTGGTGGATGTCTACGAAACACTGTCAGAATGCAAGAACAGACTACTCGCAAATATAATGTAGCTTTCTTTCTTTTCCTGGCATGCATTTCTTTGTTCATACCAAATGAAATGAACATAAATTATAGTTATTCTTAATCAGTTTAAATTTAAGGCATAACATTTTATGTAGTTTGGGTACTTTCTTCTACTTACAGTGTTGAAGGTGCA
Organism: Tanypteryx hageni; assembly: GCA_028673005.1. NCBI lineage: Eukaryota > Metazoa > Arthropoda > Insecta > Odonata > Petaluridae > Tanypteryx > Tanypteryx hageni. The sequence continues at coordinate 9,676,480 of CM054113.1, read as the reverse complement.
GGTGGATAAGCGCATGCTATTGAATACACTGAAGCTTGAGCTGGAGCCATTTGTTGGAGTATCTGTGGATTATTTTAAGTTGTACAGAATTATGGGCCACCAGGAATATGAATGCAATAGGCTAGGTGGTCTTCTTACGCTAATTCAGGATGGAGACCATATTCTCATTAAGCTAGGAAGAGTTCTTCGCAAAGGAGAATGTCTTGGAAAAGTCTACCAGCTTGCTATTAACGAGACTGAGGTATGTAGAATGCCTTTTAATATCAAGTTTATACATCACTCTGATTCATTTTCTAAATCTTTAACCTTTGTCTTTAAGTTGAAGGGGAGAATATTTTACTGATAAAATATTGGTATTTCATTAAGCTAAAAAATCATTTAATTTATAAAATTACTGTATCAACTGAAAAGGAAGATGAGGTTTTTTCCACAAATTTCTGCAAAATAATTAGGGATTGTTTTAAAATTGAGTACAAAGTTTTATACGCTGTATGGACACATCCCAATGTCGATTCCATGTCCACCAAAATGCATTTGTTTGTGCATTCATTTCATTATATTTATTAATACAATACATTTATTCATATTCTTAAAGTTCACAATTTGCAAGCAAATGACTTTCCACTTCGTAGGTACTGGTGGAAGGGGAATGTTGACAAACCTACGACAGAACTTGTAATCAGCTTGACAGGAAATTTGATATGTATGGCGTTGAAAATTCACAATTACCTTTTGAGTCAAATGGGTTATGCATACGGGATACCTATTTCTTTTTTGACATGCCATCCAATTACACAGTTAACAAAAATGGCACCAAAAATGTCATTATACAAACTTCGGGGAATGAAAAAATGCACATTACTGTAATGCTGGCAGTATTAGCAGATGGCACAAAGTTACCACCATATGACATTTTAAATATTAATATTACAAAGTTTTTCCCTGAATAGATCTTGTTTTCTTTTTTGTCATCTTAATTGCAAAGTCATCTTCCTTTCGGGTTAATATGGTAAGATTTTAATTACAGTGAAAATTCTTAGACAATACTTGAAATATATTCCAGGAGAGTTAGAATGATTGTGATTTTATTTGTCCATAGCACTCAAAGTTCCTGTGTGAGTTTGTCCTATCTAGAGGTCAGACTGTCCTATCAGCCAAACAAGAAATACTGATTGAAATTAAAAAGAAATTGTCGATCGACATACCAATTGACAGGTTTGTAATGATGATTGAATTCATCTTTGATTAAAATTAATAATATGGATATATGTGGAGCAGTGCTGTTTGATGCAAGAAATCCAGTTTTCATATTTGTATTGATTTTCTAGGTGTCGTCTACGCAAGAAATCTTGGAAGAGCCCTGGGCAAGTGTATATAGACAGCCAAAGATTTGATGATGATATCACTCTCTTGCAAAATTGGGAAATGTTTATTCAAGAACTATCTCCCATAACAAATGACAAACCTAAGAATGATGATGGAGAAAAGGAAGCAAATGCTAAAGAAGATGTTGAGTTTGAGGGTGATAAGACCGACCCTGATCAGCTATGCATATTCGTCCGTCAGTGGCATCCTGATAAATTAGAGTTAGGCAATCTCCAAGAGGTGGTGCTTAATGGCAGTACAGTTGAGGAACTCAAAGAAAAGGTTATAAAGTTGACTTAAAATAACAATTTGCTTGGAATCTTTTGACTTAATCAATGGATTTCTCTGTGGATGTTAAAATTGTTGTAGTTGCCATGTTTCCTTCTTAAATTCATCAAATATTTACCAATTATTTTTTATTCTAATATATTATTAATATTAGAAGTTTTTCATATAGTTTGTGCTGCCTTGCTAATTGATATTTATTTAACTTATAGTATATCATGTAAGATTGCCTCAAGTAGTGTAGTGGCTTTTTGGCATAATTTTTATTATCTTTGCAGCTATGTGAAGTCAGTGGTATCCCCATTGAAAGGTTAGAGATTGCTCCAGCTGATGGCCAATTTCCATACGCAATGCCCATACTGTCAGTCCACTCTGATATGGAGTGGGATACTCAAAAAGCCACATTGCTTTCAGAAGATCCCTTTAAGATCTACGACGATGGTTCTTGCATTTTCTATAGGTATGTACCATTTCTATTTAAAAACACATTCAACTGAATTTATTTGAAATATTTTCAATTAGAATATCACTTTTAAAACTTATACAAGAGGTTTTTACTATTTTCTGAAATAATATTTGGCTTATGTGATTAATATCTTTTATTGTGAAGACTAGATTGAGAATTTTGGAGACGTTGAGCATAAATATCAGTAAGTTATTGTAGAAATTTAAACTACATAATTTTTAAGAACTTGCAAATCTAAATTCTCCTTGGAAAATAATTTTACATCGTTTAATTGGTCATAATTGTGAACATGGTAAAGCAAACACAAGTGAGGACAGAATTGCAGTGCAAATTGCATGAGGTGCTTTTTCTCTTGATTTAGAATTATGACATCATCATAAGATTACCTCTTAGGTTGAAATCGACGGCCTCAGAATATAATAGTCTATAAATTCCCTTTAAAAACATTATAGCAACGCTATATAGTAAAATGTTTCCCATTTAAAAGCAGTGGACTCATCGCTATAACTTGTTTTATTTCCCATTTTTTAAAATAGGAAAATTTTTTTAACTTTAACTACTGTATTTATCCTAATCCAAGACGAACCCAAATCTAAGAAAAATTTCTCTTTTTTTGGATTCGGCTGTCAAAACAGGAAAAAGATTTTATGTCCTTATTACATATGATTCCTGCAGAAATTATAAAAGTTACAAAACTAGCAAATATTTTTATTGGGTCCCATAATTTTCTCGAATGTCATAGGTCATTGTATTATATCAGTCATCATCACTCTCTGTGATAAAAGGGTATTGCGAGAAACGGTGATACAATACAAAGTAAGTAAAATGTAATAGATCCTTCACCATAAAAAAGGAAAGAGAAAACTCACGTACTCGCTGCAGGTCTCCAGAGGAATCGGCGGGACCTAATTCTTGTGAAGAAAACACACACACATGCACAAACTCCAAGGAAGCACTCACACAGTAGGTTCGAACCAAAACTAGACACTGATGTTTCGACAGCTACGCTGTCATCTTCAGTAGTGTGGTTGGTATGAGGAAAGAGGGGGTATATATGTCGAGAGTGACAGGTGAGAAAAACCGTTTAACTGAGTAACTGAAAAAGGGGAAGTGTGGGATGATACCTAGGTCGTTGTTCATGACCGTAGTTTTGTTTTTATGTATGTATATGCTTTTTTATGCATCGAGTTTACTGTACTGATTGATTGATTTTAGCAGGGATAGGTTTTCTGAGGTGATGGGACGGTGAATGTCAAAAATATGAGTGGCAATGCTTGATCTGTTTAATCTGTTGTTTTTGTAATGTGCTAGGTGTTCTTTAAACCGGGTTTCCAGTTTGCGTCTAGATTGCCCTATGTAAATTTTGTCGCATGAACTGCAAGTGACTTGATATATACCTGATTTGTAGTGGTTGGGAATTTTATCCTTTGGGTTAGACAATAGGTTAGATAATGTATTTTCGTTGCAGTACTTCCTGCAAACATCTAGAGACCCTTGCGTGAAGTGACCAAATGCGATAGTTCCTATGACAAACAATTGTTACAAAGAGTGTTATTAGTTGAACCACTTTTATTGCCCCTCTTAAAATAATTACCACATTTACCCGAATCTAAGACAAGGGTTTTTTTCCGAATTTCAGCTTCCGAAAATCGGGGGTCATCTATACAGGTATAAAGTTAGTTTACACATTTATCGATGTTTTTTCTACATATGAAGCATAAGATAAAATAATTATATCTGCTGAAAATTTTCAATGAATACTTACTATCCAGTTTAAAATTAATGCAGTATTATTTTTTAAATACATTTTTTAAATGATTTTTTTCAAACAAAAATTTGTAACAAACCTTTTAAATGATTGAACAAACTATACCTATACTGAATAGGTGAGTTCGAAATATATGTGAACGATTCCCAAAAGTGAAGAACTAAACTTTCCTTGTCTATTGGTGAATATCATTTCACGGATGTCAAAACAAATGATGGCATGTCACCAGAATTTATCCATTCAACAGTTTTACGCCATAAACTCTCTAATTGTGATTTTCTTATATTCCTTTCAAATAACAAACCTTTTCAATGAATGAACGAATGAACTATACCTATGCCTGAATATGTGCTCGAAATATATGCCGAATACGTACAGATGATGTGTTATTTAATGAATTAGAGAACTATTGAATTTTAGTTTTGAAAGATGATGTTAAGTTAATAATTATTACACAAACGATTCCCAAAAGTGAACTAAACTTTTCTTGTCTACTGGTGAGTATCATTTCACAGATGTCAAAACAAATGACGGCGTAATTCACCGGAATTTCCGTAATTACTATCTAATTATGCTATCAATAAAAAAGGTGCAAAATCTGCAATAATAAAAACAACAGGTAACAGAAAAATGCGAGTTACATTAATGTTAGCTGTTTTGGCAGATGGATTAAAATTACAACCATATGTTATCCTAAAACAAAACAATGCCTACAGGAATTATAGTCAGATGTCATGATAATGGATGGATGTCAAAAGAACGTATGAGAGATTGATTACAATATGTCTGGGATAGAAGACCAGGAGCGCTATTGAGAAAATGAGGGATGCTTGTATCAGATGTCTTCGAAGGACACAGCTCCTGAAGTTAAAGATTCAATTAATGCAATGAATACTGACCTTGTAATAATACCTGGAGGAATGAAATCAGAGCTTAATGTTCTTGATGTTACTGTTAACAAGCCATTTAAAAATAATTTGCAAGGTTTATATTCTGAGTGGTTATTGAGTGGAGATCACCCTATAACACCAAAAGGAAACTTACTATTTCAATGCTCTGTCAATGGATCAAGGCATCATGGCAACTGATAAATACAGAAGTAATTGTGAGTGCATTTAAGAAGTGCTGCCTATCCAATGCCGTTGATGGACATGAAGATGATGTTTTGTGGGAGTCTACAGACAAAGTTCGGAGTGATATAGATAGTGAGAATAAGGACATTGACAAAGAGAGCATAGAGGGTGATGATGACTGATGTGATATAAAGACCTATATTCAAGAAAATTATGGGACCCAATAAAATTTTTGCTAATTTTGTGGAATTTTTAATTTTTGCAGGAATCATACATATTAGATCATAAAACCTTTTTTCTGTTTTGACAGTCCAGAAAAGGGGGGTTGTCTTAGAGTCAAGGTCGTCTTGGATTCGGGTAAATACGGTATATAGCTTACACCATTTACATAACCTAAAGCACATACCTACATGATTTAGACTACTGGTACACAATATTTTTTGTTTTGTTTACTATTTCTGATGGTACAGCAAATCGTATGTTCTGTGGTTTGTTTAAGTAATCAATGCACCGGCCATGCGTCAATTTCGAAATAAATTAATCAAAAACGTTATCAATATAGTAATTTGCTTAAACTGCACAGTAAAACCTTCAAACAAAACGTTATTTTCAATGTATGCATGAAATATCTTTCTATTTGAAATGTTAAGTTGTCCAATATTACAATGCATTGGAACTGTTTCTTTTCTTCGCTAGGTGTTTCATTTGTTTTATATTTATACAAAAGTTTTCACAAATTTTCAATTGGTTATTGTCCTTGATGGGTTTCTTTCATTGTAAGCTTATTGCAAATGCACTTGAAAGTCTAAGAATGCAAACATCCGAGATCAACAATTGAAATGTTGAAAAATTGGAAAAAAAGGAGTATAAACTTAAAATATGAGCAAACACAAATTAAACAAAAGAATAGAAAGTAAGAATAAGATTCTTCATTACTTTCTGCATGAAATAGTGTAAATTTCGAGTGAAAGTCTTGATCGTAAATTATTTTAAAATGTTAAAAACAAAAGGTCTACACATCGTATTCCAGACAATTGTATGTTAATCAAATTCAAATAGAAAACTTATTTAGTGGTTCAAACTAAAGAGAAAAGTTCGTATAATTATATATCAATAAATACACACATACACATTATATATATATATATATATAGTTCTCTCTCTGTAGCTGAAGAAGGAGTAGTTCCGAAAGCTTTACGTTTGTGATGTTTCTGTGTTTTTGTGTTATTTTACGTGTGTCGCTTCGACATCCCCGGGGCCTCGCCAACCTGAAGTCGTCTGATTGGTGAGTGCTCACTGGGTTTCCTCATCCCAACACCTTGTTGACATCCATATATATATATATATATATATATATATATATATATATATATATATATATATATAAACTTAAGGAAATGAATAGTGATGAGGGTGGCAACAGGGTGTTTAAGGAAGCCCAGCAGACACCAAGTTGGCAGGCTGCTGGGGGTGTCGAAGAGACAGGTTGGACACACGAACACAAAAAAAAACACACAAGCTTATCGGGCCTATGCCCTTCTTCAGCGATAGAGTAACTGAAAGTGTGTGTATATATATATATATATATATATATATATATATATATATATATATATATATATATATATATATATATATACTAGTAGTTGGTGCCTGCATACTGCAATCATTTCATCTCACCTTGAAAAAACATTAATTTTTCAGACAGATATTTCATCATTACAAATATTCTATTAATTCTAAAGATTTCACCTCTGCATCGATTTTCGTTTTTCCCACATGTAAAAATAATAGTTTAAAACAATCCCCAAATGTTGCTATTTTAAACATTTTACACTATCTCCATTTTGGGGTACTAATTCTACACATTTCAGCAAAATTTTAAAGTTGTAGCACTTCTAGAATTAAAATAATATTTTTCTAATCGTTTAAAATTTAAACATTTTTAGCGGTTGCCGCAATATATATATGGAGAGATTGAAATGTTTATTTGTGCAAATGCACTGTTCTGTAAATAATTTGAAAATTGCAGCTTCCTAGCTCATCCCGTAGAACCTAAAAAATTATTAAACTTTAATGTTCAAATGGGGTTAAAACAACCCCTAAAAATTAACGATTTTAAAATTTTCGATTTTTATAGTTGATTATGAGAAAAGTTCTATAATGTTGCAAAATTTCAGCTTCCTAAACTTATTAGATTGGTCTACACACTGGATTGCGTTTTCCCATGCTAACTTATGGGAGATATTCCGGGGTCTCTGGAGTCGAACCCAAGACACTGTAAGCAAAAGTAACAATAATTCCTAATAGATATTGCGGCCATCTAGCAACACTGATAATTTCATTTTTCTAGTTTACCGCTAAGTGCCCATAATTAATTTACAAAAATGGCGCAATGCTTTTCTTATGGGAAAAAACGCAACTTTCGGAATTTCTGGAGTCGAACTCATGTCACTTAGGTAAGAAGTCTCATTTTATCTGTAGGTTTCTCCATCATATCCACAAAAACTGAAACTTTGAGCTCTCTAGCTCTTGTAGTTTGGGCTGGACATTAGTATCCTCCTGTTATATCCTCCTCTGTAAGAGTCGTCGATATATATCATACTAGTAGATGGTGCTAGCATACTGCAAGCATTTCATCTCACCTTGAAAAAACATTAATTTTTCAGACATATTTCATCATTACAAATATTCTTTTAATTCTAAAGATTTCATTTCTGCAGAGATTTTCGTTTTTCCCACATGTAAGAATAATAGTTTAAAACAATCTCCAAACGTCGCAATTTTAAAAATTTTACTCTTTCTTCATTATAAGGTTCTAATGCTAAACATTTTAGCCAAATTTTAAAATTGTAGCACTCCTAGAAGTAAAATAATATTTTTCTAATTGTTTAAATTTAAATAATTTTTAACGGCCGCCGCAATACATATATGGTAAAATTGAAATGTTTATTTGTGCAAATTTACTATACTGTAAATAATTTGAAAATTTCAGCTTCTTAGCTAATCCCATTCTACCTAAACAGCTATCTATTTGTTTAAACTTTAAGAATTTTTAACTGCCAAACAAATTAAAATATCAAAATTTGTATAATCCCTATTTCGTTTTTTTAAGAATTCTACTTATAAAAAGAATTTCAACTCCGTAGCAAATGCGGAAATACATAAACCATGAAAATTTGTTTAAACAATTGCGAATTTTTAGCGGCCGCATTGTTGCACTTTTTAAAGATTTTCGTTTTTCTAGTTGGTTTTGCACAAAATCCTACCTAAGAAAAAAATTTCGAATCTCCAGCTTATCTGGAAGTGCCTAAACATTAGCATCCTCTTGTTATATGTTATATATATGTTATACTAGTTGAAGGTGCTTGCATGCTGTAAGCATTTCATCTCACCTTGAAAAAACATTAATTTTTCAGACAGATATTTCACCATTACAATTATTCTATTAATTCTAAAGATTTCACCTCTGCCGCGATTTTCGTTTTTTCTACATGTAAAAATAATAGTTTAAAACAATCCCCAAATGTTGCAATTTTAAACATTTTACATTTTCTCCATTATGGGGTACTAATGCTACACATTTGATCCAAATTTTAAAGTTGTAGCACTTCTAGAAGTAAAATAATATTTTTCTAATTGTTTAAAATTTAAACATTTTTAACGGTTGCCGCAATATATATATGGAGAGATTGAAATGTTTATTTGTGCAAATGCACTGTTCTGTAAATAATTTGAAAATTGCAGCTTCCTAGCTCATCCCTTAGAACCTAAAAAAATATTAAACTTTAATGTTCAAATGGGGTTAAAACAACCCCTAAAAATTAACGATTTTAAAATTTTCCATTATTATAGTTAGTTATGAGAAAAGTTCTATAGTCTTGCAAAATTTCAGCTTCCTAAACTTATTAGATTGTTCTACACACTAGATTACGTTTTCCCATGCTAACTTATGGGAGATATTCCGGGGTCTCTGGAGTCGAACCCAAGACACTGTTAGCAAAAGTAACAATAATTCCTAATAGATATTGCGGCCATCTAGCAACACTGATAATTTCATTTTTCTAGTTTACCGGTAAGTGCCCATAATTAATTTACAAAAATGGCGCAATGCTTTTCTTATGGGAAAAAACGCAACTTTCGGAATTTCTGGAGTCGAACACATGTCACTTAGGTAAGAAGTCTCATTTTATCTGTAGGTTTCTCCATCATATCCACAAAAACTGAAACTTTGAGCTCTCTAGCTCTTGTAGTTTGGGCTGGACATTAGTATCCTCCTGTTATATCCTCCTCTGTAAGAGTCGTCGATATATATCATACTAGTAGATGGTGCTAGCATACTGCAAGCATTTCATCTCACCTTGAAAAAACATTAATTTTTCAGACAGATATTTTATCATTACAAATATTCTTTTAATTCTAAAGATTTCATTTCTGCAGAGATTTTCGTTTTTCCCACATGTAAGAATAATAGTTTAAAACAATCTCCAAACGTCGCAATTTTAAAAATTTTACACTTTCTTCATTATAAGGTTCTAATGCTAAACATTTTAGCCAAATTTTAAAATTGTAGCACTCCTAGAAGTAAAATAATATTTTTCTAATTGTTTAAATTTAAATAACTTTTAACGGCCGCCGCAATACATATATGGTAAAATTGAAATGTTTATTTGTGCAAATTTACTATACTGTAAATAATTTGAAAATTTCAGCTTCTTAGCTTATCCCATAGTACCTAAACAGCTATCTATTTGTTTAAACTTTAAGAATTTTTAACTGCCAAACAAATTAAAATATCAAAATTTGTATAATCCCTATTTCGTTTTTTTAAGAATTCTACTTATAAAAAAAATTTCAACTCCGTGGCACATTCGGAATTATATAAACCTTGAAAATTTGTATAAACAATTGCGAATTTTTAGCGGCCGCATTGTTGCACTTTTCCAAGATTTTCGTTTTTTCTGGTCGGTTTTGCACAAAATCCTATCTATGAAAAAAATTTCGAATCTCCAGCACATCTGGAAGTGCCTAAACATTAGTATCCTCCTGTTATATGTTATGTTATATGTTATATCCTCCTCTGTAAGAGTTGTAGATATATAATAGACTAGTAGTTGGTGCTTGCATACTGCAAGCATTTCATCTCAACATAAAAAAACATTCATTATTCATCTTTTATCATTACACATATATTTTTAATTCTAAATATTTCACCTCCGCAGCGATTTTCGTTTTTCCCACATGTAAAAATAATATTTTAAAACAATCCCCAAATGTTGCAATTTTAAAAATTTTACACTTTCTCCATTATGGGGTACTAATGCTACACATTTTAGCCAAATTTTAAAATTGTAGCACTTTTAGAAATAAAATAATATTTTTCTAATTGTTTAAATTTAAATAATTTTTAACGGCCGCCGCAATACATATATGGTAAAATTGAAATGTTTATTTGTGCAAATTTACTATACTGTAAATAATTTGAAAATTTCAGCTTCCTAGCTTATCCCATAGTACCTAAACAGCTATCTATTTGTTTAAACTTTAAGAATTTTTAACTGCCAAACAAATTAAAATATCAAAATTTGTATAATCCCTATTTCGTTTTTTTAAGAATTCTACTTATAAAAAAAATTTCAACTCCGTGGCATATTTGGAAATATATAAACCTTGAAAATTTGTTTAAACAATTGCGAATTTTTAGCGGCCGCATTGTTGCACTTTTTCAAGATTTTCGTTTTTTCTAGTCGGTTTTGCAAAAATTCCTACCTAAGAAAAAAATTTCGAATCTCCAGCTTATCTGGAAGTGCCTAAACATTAGTATCCTCCTGTTATATGTTATCATTATATATCGACGACTCTTACAGAGGAGGATATAACATATAACAGGAGGATACTAATGTCCAGCCCAAACTACAAGAGCTAGAGAGCTCAAAGTTTCAGTTTTTGTGGATATGATGGAGAAACCTACAGATAAAATGAGACTTCTTACCTAAGTGACATGAGTTCGACTCCAGAAATTCCGAAAGTTGCGTTTTTTCCCATAAGAAAAGCATTGCGCCATTTTTGTAAATTAATTATGGGCACTTACCGGTAAACTAGAAAAATGAAATTATCAGTGTTGCTAGATGGCCGCAATATCTATTAGGAATTATTGTTACTTTTGCTTACAGTGTCTTGGGTTCGACTCCAGAGACCCCGGAATATCTCCCATAAGTTAGCATGGGAAAACGTAATGTAGTGTGTAGACCAATCTAATAGGTTTAGGAAGCTGAAATTTTGCAAGATTATAAAACTTTTCTCATAACTAACTATAAAAATGGAAAATTTTAAAATTGTTAATTTTTAGGGGTTGTTTTAACCCCATTTGAACATTAAAGTTTAATAATTTTTTAGGTACTACGGGATGAGCTAGGAAGCTGCACTTTTCAAATTATTTACAGAACAGTGTATTTGCACAAATAAAAATTTCAATCTCTCCATATATATATTGCAAAAACCGTTAAAAATGTTTAAATTTTAAACAATTAGAAAAATATTATTTTACTTCTAGATGTGCTACAACTTTAAAATTTGGCTGAAAGGTGTAGCATTAGTACCCCATAATTGAGAAAGTGTAAAATGTATAATATTGCAACATTTGGGGATTGTTTTAAACTATTATTTTTACATGTGGGAAAAACGAAAATCGCTGCGGAGGTGAAATCTTTAGAATTAATAGAATATTTGTAATGATGAAATATCTGTCTGAAAAATTGTTTTTTCAAGGTGAGATGAAATGCTTGCAGTATGCATGCACCTTCTACTAGTATGTTATATCCTCCTCTGTAAGAGTCGTCGATATATAATGATATGATACTAGTAGTTGGTGCTTGCATACTGCAAATATTTCATATCACCTTGAAAAAATATTCATTTTTCAGACAGACTTATCATCATTACAAATATTCTTTCAATTGTAAATATTTCACCTCCGCAGCGTTTTCCGTTTTTCACACATGTAAAATTAATAGTTTAAACAATCCCCAAATGTTGCAATTTAAAATTTTTTAACCTTTCTTCATTATAAGGTACTAATGCTACACTTTTTAGCAAAATTTTAAAGTTGTAGCACTTCTAGAAATAAAATAATATTTTTCTAATTGTTTAAATTTAAATAATTTTTAACGGCCGCCGCAAATCATATATGGTAAAATTGAAATGTTTATTTGTGCAAGTTTACTACTCTGTAAATAATTTGAAAATTTCAGCTTCCTAGCTCATCCCTTAGTACCTAAACAGTTATCCAGTTGTTTAAACTTTAAGAATTTTTACCTGCCAAACAAATAAAAATGTCAAAATTTGTATATTCCCTATTTCGTTTTTTTAAGAATTCTACTTACAAAAACAATTTCAACTCCGTAGCACATGCGGAAATACATAAACCATGAAAATTTGTTTAAACAATTGCGAATTTTTAGCGGCCGCATTGTTGCACTTTTTCAAGATTTTCGTTTTTTCTAGTCGGTTTTGCACTAAATCATACCTTTGAAAAAAATTTCGAATCTCCAGCACATCTGGAAGTGCCTAAACATTAGTATCCTCCTGTTATATGTATGTTATATCCTCCTCTGTAAGAGTCGTCGATATATAATGATAACATATAACAGGAGGATACTAATGTTTAGGCACTTACAGATAAGCTGGAGATTCGAAATTTTTTTCTTAGGTAGGATTTTGTGCAAAACCGACTAGAAAAAACGAAAACTTGAAAAAGTGCAACAATGCGGCAGCTAATAAATCGCAATTGTTTAAACAAATTTTCAAGGTTTATGTATTTCCGAATGTGCCACGGAGTTGAAATTTTTTTTATAAGTAGAATTCTTAAAAAAACGAAATAGGGATTATACAAATTTTGATATTTTAATTTGTTTGGCAGTTAAAAATTCTTAAAGTTTAAACAAATAGATAGCTGTTTAGGTACTATGGGATGAGCTAGGAAGCTGAAATTTTCAAATTATTTACAGTATAGTAAATTTGCACAAATAAACATTTCAATTTTACCATATATGTATTGCGGCGGCCGTTAAAAATTATTTAAATTTAAACAATTAGAAAAATATTATTTTATTTCTAGAATTGCTACTACTTTTAAATTTGGCTAAAATGTGTAGCATTAGAACCTTATAATGAAGAAAGTGTAAAAATTTTAAAATTGCGACATTTGGAGATTGTTTTAAACTATTATTCTTACATGTGCGAAAAACGAAAATCGCTGCAGAAATGAAATCTTTAGAATTAAAAGACTATTTGTAATGTTGAAATTTCTGTCTGAAAAATGGATGTTCTTTTAATGTGAGATGAAATGCTTTGCAGTATGCAAGCACCAACTACTAGTATGTTATATCCTCCTCTGTAATAGTCATCGATATATAATGATATAACATATAGGAGGATACTAATGTCCAGCCCAAACTACAAGACCTAGAGAGCTGAAAGCCGTTAAAAATGTTTAAATTTTAAACGATTAGAAAAATATTATTTTACTTCTAGAAGTGCTACAACTTTAAAATTTTGCTGAAATGTGTAGAATTAGTACCCCATAATGGAGAAAGTGTAAAATGTTTAAAATAGCAACATTTGGGGATTGTTTTTAACTATTATTTTTACATGTTGGAAAAACGAAAATCGATGCAGAGGTGAAATCTTTAGAATTAATAGAATATTTGTAATGATGAAATATCTGTCTGAAAAATTAATGTTTTTTCAAGGTGAGATGAAATGATTGCAGTATGCAAGCACCAACTAGTAGGTTGTTATATCCTCCTCGTCCTCTGTAAGAGTCGTCGATATATAATGATATATATATATATATATATATATATATATATATATATATATATATATATATATATATATATATATATATATATATATATATATATATATTATATATATATATATATATATATATATGTGCTTAAGGAAGAGGAAAGGTAATTGGGATAAAAGGATGGCAAGTAAAAGTTGGGATAAAGAAGCCCAGTGAGCACTCACCAATAAGATGACTTCAGATTGGCGAACTGATGGGGGTGTCGAAGTGACACACGTAAAACAAACACAAAAACAAAAAACACAGAAGCTTTCGGGGGTGATCCCTTCATCAGCACAGGAGAGAGACAACTGATGGCAGTGACACTGGGTGGAGGCATGGGGGTTGATGGGTAGTTTGGAAAAGTTGGGAATTGGAGGATGTAGAGGGGGTAGGGGGTATGGCAGGAAGGGAGTGAAATGTTAGCGAAGGTTGAGGCCAGAGGGAGTGAAGGAGTTAAGAAGATGGATATGGCCAAGCTCCGACTGACAGAGGTGGGAGGCCGAAGCATTATTGGGGAGAACGCGAAGGGGTCTCACCGTGAAGCAATCATTAAATTTTAAGTTGTGATTGTTTGCATGAACAGGCACAGTTAGCGGTTGTTTATGAATGTCGCTGTTGAGGTGGCCATTGAGGGGATTGCTGGTGAGGCCAACATAGAAAGCGGAACATTGGGTGCATCTCAGGAGGTAAATGATATTACGGGTGGTGCAGTTGGGAGAAGAAGTTATGGGGTAGGTGATGTTAGTGGTGGGGCTGGAGAAGGAATTGCAGGATGGTTTTATTGGGCATGTTAGACAGTGGGATCTATCGCAGCGATGAGATCTGGCAGGGTGCAGGGGAGTGGGTGCTGGCGGTTCTTTTTTCCATAAAATGTTTGCCAGATTGGAAGGTTGGCGGAAGGAGTGGATCAGTGGTGTAGGAAATGGAACCTGATGGGGGAGGATGTGAGGATAGGGTGGGCTGCTTTTAAGATATTCCTCATATCATGGATGCCGGAGAAAAAAAGGGTGGTTAGGGTGAGTTGGGGGGTGAAATCGCTGATGGCATGGGTATTGGGGTGGTTGTTAGGGGTGGTGGGTGTGACTGTCTGCCGGATTTGGTCCTGGATCCGATACAGTGGGTATCCATGTTGAAGAAATGCATTTTCAAGGGTGGAGCAGTACTTGGACAGCGAGTTTCTGTCAGAGTAGATTCTCCACCCTCGGTAGGCTAGGGCATAGGGAAATGAGGTTTTGTTATGGAGAGTATTGCAACTGTCGAATTGGAAATATTGAAAACAGTTGGAGGGATTGAGGTGCATGCTGGTGTGGATTTTGTTTTCCCGGATGGAGAGATCGACATCCAAGAAGGTGATGTTGGAGGCAGAGGAGTGGTGGGTGAAGGAAAGTGTGGGGTGGGAAGAGAGGCATTGTAGGAAGGATTGTAGGGAGTCAGGTCCATGTGTCCAGAGAAGAAATATGGCTTCAATATACCTCAGCCATAGGAGTGGTCTGGGGTATACGTCAAGGAAGCATTCCTCCCATTCACCTAAGAAGACATTGGCATAGGAGGGTGCCATGCAAGTGCCCATTGTGGTACCTTTTATTTGTAGGTAGTGGCGCCCTCTGAAAGAGAAGTTGTTTTTTTGGAGCACCATTTCAGCCAGCTCCATTAGGAAATGGGAGGAGGGTCTTGCGTCAGATGGTTATTCGCGCCTTACCCAATGACACTCCTGCCCCCCTTCTCCGACATTGGGAACTAGCCCATATACATCTTCTTGACTCTTTCTCCCTGCCTGGCCTCAACCTCCGCTAACCCTGTTAGCCCCTTACAATGTCTCCTTAGTTACATTGTAGCTATTCGCGCTTTACCCTACCACACTCCCTCCTTATTGGCTATCCACCCTTCCCACTCCCCGCCTCCTCCAATCATCAACCTTTCCACATCACCCTGTCATTCCCCACCCAGTGAGTCACTTTCAGTTACTCTCTCTCCATTGCTGATGAAGGGCGTATGCCAGAAAAGCTTACGTGTTTTTGTGTGTGTGTTTTCTATGTGTCTCTTCGACGCCCTCAGCAGCCTGCGAACTTGGTCCCCCTTGGTAAGTGTAAAGTGTCCGCTGGGCTTTCTTCAACACCTTGTTGCCACCCTCATCACTACCTTTTCTTTCCTTAAGGTTATATATACACACACACACACACAGGGTTCCCTCTCTCTGTACGGGGGTTGCGTTCCAGGCAAGTGACGCATAAAGTGAATTCGCATAAACAGAACCCATGTTTACATGTAAAAGATAGGATACATTCCACTAGAAATCCTAACTCCCCTCCAAGATGCTCTTCTTTCGCTCCATAACGACTTCTTTTGCGCTAAATACAAACTGAAAACAATTAACACTAAATTATACTTGCCAATAAAAGGAATCAGACGAGCACAAGTGGTGGCTGTTGTGAGTGACATAGTTGTGGAGGTTGAAAGTGCTGGAGGGTTGTTTTGGCCCAATGCAACTTCCGCGGGCAAAGAGACAAAACTTCCCAAGTGTGCTCAGACAGTATCACAAGAAATCTCGTTAT
Source organism: Tanypteryx hageni (assembly GCA_028673005.1). Taxonomy (NCBI): domain Eukaryota; kingdom Metazoa; phylum Arthropoda; class Insecta; order Odonata; family Petaluridae; genus Tanypteryx; species Tanypteryx hageni. The sequence continues at coordinate 9,660,117 of CM054113.1, read as the reverse complement.
TATCTTCACTCTACAATATCCTCTCCACTCTCATCTCTTTTACTGTAGTATTAATACGCAAAGCATAAGAGACGATGAGAGACTGAATGGTCGCCTTGTGGTATGGCGGGAAACTTTCTTGCATTTGTATTGTCCTGGCCGCATAACCACATAAGAGCAAATCAAAGATGCATAAAAGAAATTCCGGTAGCAACAAGTTTGTCACATAATAGCGAATTTACATAAAGCGAGGGAAACCTGTGTGTGTGTGTGTGTATATATATATATATATATATATATATATATATATATATATATATATATATATATATATATATATACATATATACATATATACATGTGTGTGTGTGTATAACATGGCATCCCTGTATATATATGAAACATGGCATCCATCTTGTTAACATTAACAGTGTCATGATTTTAGGAACTGCTTGCCTTGCTAAAACTAAAAAGTAATGACTCATGTAATCATCGAGAATTTTACCATTTTACCATTTACCATTGAAAATCAACCTCTATTAGGTGCCCAAAACCTTCCCATTCCTTTATTTTCAGCTAAAATACTCATCTAAGGAATTGGTATGTTGTTTTGTGGCATGAAGGAGTGTATTTTGCCACCAAGTCATTACATTCCATGTCTGAACTCATTGGTAGAGATAAAGTTTTAAATTTGTTTCTCAAAAAAATATTATGCTTTTATTTTATGGCACTTAAATTTAACCATAAATGTTGACACATCACTTTTTATTCATGAATGTCATTGTTCGAACCTAAAATAATTTTGATTGCTCTCTCTTTTTAATTTATTTTCCATTTAGAAATATATAACCAATAGCACTATTCTCATGATTAATGTTTGTCTCTCGATATACAAACAGAGATTCTGCAGATGAACTCAGGAAGCCATCTCCAGAGGAGAGGCCTGCCTTAGCGTCACGCCATAGCAAGGGGATTGGAATGCTTGCGTCTCCCTCTACCGTTTCGTACTCCCCTCGCAAGGAGCGAGCCCTCAAAATCTACCTGGACAATACCCCCTCCTCTCCATTATCTGCTTCGACTGTTCAACCTCCACGCAAGGATGATTGTGAGGTAGACTGAGTGAGAGAGCATTTTGACCAGGCCAGCAAATTTTCTGACCGTTGGCTATTGGCAGATGCTTTGCCAAAAGGGAGTCAAGAGAATGGGTTGCCGTGGTTCCCATGCTGTCTCTGCCTCCACCTGGCTTGTGTTTCTTGGCCGGAGGATCCCAGCCCAGGCCAGGTCTTATCACGCGAGTACTGTGACTGCGTGCCGGAACGTGTGTCCCGGATGGGGTTTGTTTGGCAATGGGCGTGGTTTCTGCCTGGATTTGTTGTGCCATTCTATCAATTGCTAGCCTTATTCTTTCGTCTCTCTTTGTCTTCATCCCTGCGTTAATTATTCACTTACAGATTTTGTTGTACAAAATCATTATGATAGGCCCGCATACATGGAGCGTGTGAACATATTTCTGCAGTATCTCAGTCAACTTCACTTTCTTTTATCATATTTGCCTACTTGTGAGCTTCTGTAGCTCTTTTTCCGTTTTTTTTACTCATGTAATATCTTTTTGTAATGTTTATTGTTTTCTTTTAATAACTGGGCAAAATGCTGCCTCGCATGTTGCATTTTCTTCTGTACTTTTGACAAGTCTTCCCTCCTTTGTCTGAGAGAGCAAAGCTTGCTTTGCCCCTTGTTTCAAGAGAGAAGGGGTTTGAAAGGTGCTTTACACTCTTGGTCTCCTTAAATAATAGGCAATAGTTGTTATAAAATGGCAAAATAAATTGCATGTGTAAATATTGTCATAAGTTTGTGGCCCTTTGAGCATTCATTTAACTTAAAAATGCTGAATACAAAAATATCATGTCTTTGGGTGACCATTTGTGTCTTAGATTATCAATTGAAAAAAGTCTTGCTTTTTGGTTCCAGTGCAATCTTGTTGAAAAGCTAAGAGCAATTGATAATAAAAAACTGCTGGAGTGAATGAACAGATATGTTGGCTGTCAGTATATATTTATTGTGAATAAAGATAATTAACTGATTACTGAATTGCATTTTTCTTACTTGATGATGACTTTGGTTTGCCAACATTCCAAAGAGATGTTAAACAGAATTATTTTATAAAAATGGAGCTAATGTTGCTTTCAGTGGAATTTGATTTTTTTTTTTCTAGAGACATTAAAGTATTATTCTTTCTAATTGGTATCCTGTTTGAGAGATCTTATTTATATTTAGTTTGTTAGAAATGGCTTTTCACCATGGTTTCATATTTCTCCTTATTGGGACCCTGTTGATCGTGGGAGTGGGGAGGTATATCTGTTATACCACTGTTTATTAGCGATTATCACCTTAAAGAATAGGATTCATTCTAACAACTTCATATTAATGTCATGTTATGACGAGTTGCACCACTTGAATGACTGTATAAAACAGAAGTATGGTCTTGCATCTGCTAAATAGCGAAAGATAATCTTTATTTTTGAGCTTATGTAGATTTCATATTTTATAAAATATTATGTCCTTTCTGCTTCCTCGGCCAGATTTTGTGAGTGTTATTTACAGGACAAATTTATTGCAGTCATTACCATTGAATGTTCCTTTTTAAATCCTTTTTTCTATCTACATTTATGTAAACTCGCTGCTATTCCTGATGGATATGCAGCAGATACATTTGTTACCATAACAATAGTTTGACAAATAAATTATTTATTTTTCTCCCAGATTAGTTTGCATTTGAACATGCCTGGCGACCACGGCAATAATCACTTTTTGTTATTACTTCACACATAGTCTGAAGGCACTGTGTTTGGAAGTAGAAATGAACAAGGATGATGTCTGGTATTGCAAACTATTTGTTCCTCTCCTCTGGCCTCCGTGTGCACCACTGCAACTGCATTACATGTTTCCTCCTGGGCTGTCATTAAGTCCCTCCCGTCACTGCTGCTAGCATTCATTGTATCATCAGTACTCTGTGAATCGGGTGAGAGGTTTGGCTCTGAATCTACAGTTTCATAGGTGACCTCCCAGCCTGCACTTGGTGTGTGCACACTCGTGGAAAGGTCAGAGTAGTATGCACTGCTGCTGCTCAGGGGCGATGAGACAGACAGGCGACAGGAGACGGGACCATCTGGGTCAGTCTCAGAGTCCTGGTATCCCATGTTCTGATAGGAAGGGTCCTCATAAAGCGGCGTTTTAGTCTCTGGGACTGCGTCTTCATCTCTCTGATCCAGTTCGGCATATAGAGCTTCTTCCATGATGCTGCTCACTCCCACCGTGGTTGTTGGTGGCATTCTCCCACTGGATGATAGCGTGTAATGATTTTCTGGAGTGCAGTGTTGATGCCTGCATCAGAGAAACACAAGAACAAGTGCTGTGATGAGGCAGTTTAACCCTTTGAAGAGTATGCTCACAGGGTATATTATATACTAGAATCAACAACCGTATACTTGGATTTATGGACTGTTTTAGTAAATTTAAAGGTTTTAACTTCTGAACTAATTTAGGTAAAAGAACAATTTTTCCCATTATTCTCCCTTGAATATTAAATGTTGCTTTTGTATATGTGGTCCTTATTGTTTATTTTATAAAATTGGAATAAAAAATATCATGTTACTATTATAATTTAGTTTAAAAAATTAAATTTAATGACTATAAAACACCTTGTTTTTTTACAAATTAAAAACTAGAAAATCTGTAATACGTTGGTGCAGAAACCACAATAACGATTCAGCTATTAGATATTGCGAGTCCTCACTATACATCGAAGCTATTATACTTTCCTGAAAAGTGCAGCATACAATGTATAATGAACCAATGCATAATAAAACCTAATTTTTGCCCAACAACAAAATGGTCAAGTTAAAGTTCATTCTTGGTGGAATTTTTGTGACACAAATGTACCTAAACAAAACAATAATATGGCAATAAAACGTCATAATTTGGTAAACAAAATGAGATAAATAAAATTAATACTCATAGAAACAATTGACTTCAATGATTTGAAAGCTTGTTTTTGAAGGTTGTTTTGCTGGGGAGGAGTGGTGATGTGGTGACGCAAGTCATACAAAACCTTATGCTTATTTATGCATTATATATATATATATATATATATATATATATATATATATATATATATTATGCAGTGTCATTTTATAAAAATTGCAAGGTTGAGCTCTATTAATGCTAATAGTTAAATCAAGAATAATATTTATCTAAAGATGAAAAAAGGCCCTAGTGTACAAAGCATTTGCAAGACTAAACTGTTTTTGCTTGATAACCTCAACCTTCTATCCAGCTACATTTCATTCACACAAAATATTATGAATAAATGATTTACTTTGCGGCAGTTGGAATTTCTGACCTTTAGCTCTTCATGAACAATGAATGTGCAAAGTGATTCGACATATAATTGAACATGTTCCTCAATTCACTGACAACTTATAAATGTAATTATTTGTAATGGGTGTATGTATAGCAAGGAGTGACTATAATTAAGGCTTTGGATTATCAAGGGCTCTGCTTGATCTAGACCAGGACCAGGCAACCCAAATACGTGAAGAGCCACTGGAAGAAAAAATATTTAAAAAAGAAATACACCCAGTCCCTGACTGACACAATAAATGTGTTCTTAAAAAAATTCATTTAAGGTGAAATCGTGTTAGTTGGACACGAATTTCTCATAAGAAATAATGTAAATAGGGGGAGATGCATTACAGAATCCTAACCTAATTGACATTTTTAATTTTATTCCTTTATTACGACTATACTTTGGTTAATGCTTTGTGTTTTTTATTTATTTATGTATATTTCATACATGTAACTCATTTTTACAGAAAAGAAATGATGGTAATGCATATGGTTCATAGCATTGCTTTGTTAAGACCTGTATGATGAACAATATCATGTGTTTCTTCACTGTTCTCATACCGCTTAAGTAATCTAGTTTTTGCTCTAACGATATAACTTTTCTCAGTTTCTCTTCTTTCCGGTTGTTCTTTGTCATTTGCTATTATTGTTGTTTGTTCTTCATTTTGGTTGCTTTTAAATGTATCATTTTGGAGTTTGTTTGCTTTTTTAAATTTAAATCAAAAGAGTCACATTTAATAGGCAAACAGATAGAACATGAGAGCCACAAAAATTATGAAAAGAGCAATTGGTTGCCCAGGCCTTATATAGACGTTCATTGAAGCCAGTTGTATTTTAAACACTATTATCACGTGAAATGTTTTTCTCTGAAGGTTTCTGTAAGGTTTCAGGCTTTGCTGTTTAATGTTTGGAATAAACTGTCTTATTTCACACGGTAACCGAGTTTAAAAGTGATGGATTTTCTATTCAAGCGCACACAGTGACATCTCTGTGAAACTATAAATAGATTAAAATATCCATGGGAAACTAGTATTTATGAAATGTGAGTACATCATTGGTAAAAAAGCCAATAACCTGTCAAAGTTTATGGGTAAACAAAAAGAAAATGGGTTTGATCATAGTTTGGTGATATTTTTGATTATAGTCCCTCCTTTCATCAAACTGCTGTTGATTTAATCTAGATCTTCGAGTTCGTTCCTTGGCCAATCGCCTTCGACATTCTTCCAGTGTCTCCTCAATATTATCAGCCGCTTTAATGGATGTATAACATAAATTTAATGCTTTGTCATAGAAAACTTTTATATTATTTAAGATATTTCTGCATACATTTGTTTTACATTTTAATTCATAAGTATGAATTAAAAATTAAAACTATAAAAAAATAAAAAGATTAAATGTAAAATTTAATAAAGAAAAACTAGGAATTTAAAATTTCTTTATATGCAACGTTCACAGTGAAAACAGTCATTTTTCAATTTTCCTTGTAATTGCGCATTTTTAATATAAGCTAAAACTATTTCCATTTCTGGTTCACAATAGTGCAACATATAATTGACCATGGGCAAAAATTGGCTCATCCAGAGAAAGGCCTATCATATGAGAAAAAGTTGACTCTTGAGCCTTATTTATTGCCATACAAAAAGCTGGAATGATGGGAAATAGATGTCTTTTTACCCCCTCTCCCTCCCTATTCATTTCCAAGCATCTCTCCCCCTCTCTAAATGGTACGTTAAATGCTTGATGGCTCATATTAAAGCACTCGTCATGTATATACAGAGCTGTAGTGAAGGCGGGGCAACCGGGGAATGTGCCTAGGGGTCGCCAAATGGAAGTCTTATTATACGCTAGATAAAATGTCAGTTAGACGAAAATAAGAGGAGGGAAAAGGAAACTTCATGACAAGATGGAAATTGAAGCGCCCTCGATACCTGAAACAACAGAAAATACTCTACAATGCAGTACATAAGGCAATAAATTCTCTTCAAATGCAACTGAAGGTACGATTTACACCTTTATAAGAAATTGATAATGCTTTTAAATTTTTAAGTTGTGCTGTATACAACATGAATGAAGAAGAAATTATAAATTCCAATAAAAACGCTGCTAGTAAGTATAAAAATGATGTGGATGAATGCAAGTTAATTGAAGAAGTTCAGTTTGAAACACCACCTGCCTTTGATATAGAATGCAAAAATTATGCAGAAATTTTAGGATTTCTTCACAAATACGAACTTTTAAGTTGATTTCCCAATGTGGAAATTTTACTAAGAATTTTTCTGACATTCGCCATATCAATTTCAACTGAAGAGCATTCTTTTAGTAAATTGAAATTTATCAAAAATTATCTGTGGCTGTCAATGAACCAAGAGAGACACTCTGGTCTGGCCATCTTATCTATTGAATATGACACTACTAAAAATATAGACTTCAATGACACAATCAATATGTTTGCTGAAAATAAAGCTCGAAAAATATAACTTTAAAGAAATTACTGTTTATTTTCAGTTAAATATCTTTTTGAAAATACGAACTTATAATTTTATTAGGTCATTTTGGGGCGCCAAAAACTCCTCTGCCCAGGATGCCAAAAGTGGTCACTGCTGCCCTGCATATATATAAGTATATTACTCATATATGAGGATTGAGTCAATAATGGTGTCTCGATTTCAACAATGGCATGGTTGTCAAGGCAAATCCTCATAAAATCACTAAATTTTGCCAAAATATCATTTAAATTTTAAGTTTGAGCATGTGCAGGCTCAGGGAGACAATCGGTGATAAGAGACTAAGAAACTTGATTCATTTTCCTTTGACACAATCCCATTTTAAGATCAAGGGTCAATTTTTATAATTTTTATGAGCAAAAGAATGAAACCTGCACATCGCTAAATTGACTTTTATCTTATGGGAAATAGAAATTATCTACTGGAGTCGAACCCGGGTCTTGCACACTTATGAACTAAAATTTAAAAAAATACAAAACAAGTGTTTGCAGAAATATCTTAAATAATATACAAGAGTTCTATGACAGCATTAAAGTTTAGTTATACAGTAGTCTCTCTCCAACTGCGGTTTCCAGTATTCATGGTTTTCCAGCTTGCGCCTAAATATATGCAGAACCGCTTCAGCTCATGCATGAATGTATGCAAAACCACTCCAAATTCTTTGGTCTGATTCCCTACATAAGTGCACAGTGTGAAATTCGATATCACATTCTAAGGAAAGAGGGGATAAATATAATCTATACAACTAGAAAAATGTTGTTGCTAACATTTTATAGTTAAATTATTTTTCAAGTGTTGGACCTCTTTTATGTTAAACCTATAGTTTCTATCAAACTGAACGCCCGCAATAACGGAGATAATCCATGGGCGTTTTAATTTACGTTAAATTTACATTTTCTCAAAAGTGGCCTACAGTCTTAATTACCCACAGTTCTTCACACGGCCGCCAATAATGAACAAATATCGTCATTATTAAAAGTTATGTTATACAAGAGGCTGCAACTTCTACTAGGTGCAATTAGTTCACGCAAAGAATAGTCCTGTTTGATTGCACTATTATATATTTACATCTCTCTTTTTACTCGGCAGTAATTTACTCTGCATAATTTTTTGCATTATTATTTAATCCTCATGTCCTCGTTTTGGTAACATCCCTCGGCTACTATCGCCTCTCCTCATTACAGCTATTTTTTTATTTTGTTTGTATTTTCTGGTAATAGTTTTTCTTTCTCAGTTTTGAATTTTGGAAAAAGATTCCTGTAATGGCCCCCGATCACCACAACTTTTATAACATTATTTGTTGTGTATACATTATCTGTACCCCTTATCGGGCTATAAATTAGTTTTATTTTACAGATTTCTCATAATTTTTATTAAATCGTTTGCCAAAACACTATCTTTACCAAAGAGAAGGAAAAACAAGTGAAAGTATATAACTGAATTTTCATAACAAAATTTTATATACCGTAAATACCCGCGTATAATGCGCACTTTTTTTTCGAAATATTCGAGTTAAAAATTAGGATGCGTGTTATGCGAGGGTACATAATCTTCCTATTTTCATTTGACCCCATATTTCCACAATTTCGGCACAGTAATTACTGCCCGGGTATCCTCATATTTTTATTGGTGATTTTTACGAAAAGTAAGATAGATAATAGTAAAAATTTATTAACTAATTTTATAAACATAAATTAATTAGATATGAAAAGAATGAATTCAGTATTTATTCATTTTAAAAGCCAAGAAATTCTTCATCACTGGACCATTCTTCTTCGATGTTGTTATCGGAATCGTCATCTTACACATGACGTCACCTTACACCGGCGCCCTGCCTGGTACTACTTACAATTAGAAACTGTTAGAAACAATGGCAGCTGATGCCTTTTGAGTACGCTGGAAGTTGATAGTTGTAGAACTAAATAAAGTTATCGTTCCCTACCTTTCTCTTAGCATTCATACGTGATTTATTCTTGATTCTTAGAGTCTGTAGTTAATTATGGTTATTTGCTATCGTGTTTACATTCTCCAGTGTTCTAATAAGGGTAAAACTGAAGGTTGGGCGAACCCGTCCACCTCAGGCATGACAACAATGTATGTCAAAAACTTCGACAGGATTATCGTCATTCCTTCATTTTATTAGCTCAAATAATGTCATATGCCCTACTATGAAATTAATATAATTCGATTTATTTTGTATATCCTAATATCACCTTGTAAGTAAACATAGAGTATGTTATGATTGAGTTTGAGCTGACGTTCTTTTGGAACGTTATTCGAAAATTTCATTTCGCAATTTCATTATGTTACCAATACATAATACCAATAATTCGATCATTGCTTTAGAACATGTTACACCATCTACTTTATTCTGGAACGGTAACGCTAAAAAAATCTGTGCGCACTATACACGGGTATATAGAAAAATCCTAGATTACGAGGCTGAAAACCGCCCTGCGCGTTATACGAGGGTGCGCATTATACGCGGGTATTTACGGTAGTTGATACCTTTATAGGTATTTTTTTAGTTGAAACTGAGTGCATATGTTAATCATGGATTCATGTCCTGAAAAGACTCAAATATATTTTATTAAAATTACTAAATTGAACCTTAGACGTGTAAAAATATCAAACACATAAAGTATAGAAGGCATTAAATAAGGTAAAGTTTCTTTAATCGATAAACTAATATAAGAAACATATCAATTATTTTAAATATCCAGTAGACATATAAAAATGCTGATATGCAAGAAATTTCTTTCTTATTTAATGAAGAGGGTCACATCAGTTATTAAAATAATTACTAAGGTGGTGATATTTTTTAAAGGACTGCATACCATTATCATCAATAGTTTCCACGATTTTGATGAATATATGCAATATTGGGAGCGAGCTGGTTGGCAAGGCAGTATTGAGGGCTTAGCTGATGGAATAGAACCCAACTTTATGGCTATGTATGGACGGACTGTAATCTGCAGACCTCCTTGAAAAAGGAGGAAGGGAGCAGGACCACCAGCGAAGAATTTTATTATACATTAGAATTATAATGATAGCAAATGCGATAAATGGAATTTTTAAGCATGTTTTGTATGCATTATAAGATTTAAGGTGTCTCTCAAGGATCACTCCCCCTAACCCCCTATTTTCCATAAGCCTTGGTCCTCTCCAACTGCGGGTTTCTCCAACTGCGGTCAAGCCAGTAATGTATTCACCACGGTTGGAGAAGGACTACTGTATATCCATTGTTAGAATTTTGAATAAAATTTTGATATTTGAAAGATATGAATAAATTATTTCTAAGAATAATAAGTGTGAGATTTTAACTTAAATATTAGTTATCAGTTAAATAGCAACATAATGTTAAAATGGATGATAATATTGAGGCGACGTCTGAAGAACATCGAAGACAATTGGCCAGGGGACGAACTCGAAGGCGAAGATCTAGATTAACTCAACGGCAGTTGGACGAAAGGAGAGACTGCAATTGAAAACATATCACCAAACTGTGATCAAACCTGTTTTCTTTTTGTTTGCCCGTCAACTTTGAGGGGATGTTGGCTAGTTATATAATATTTTTCTATGGTTTTAAGTTATTCAAGTTGAAACCCACTAGTCATTTAAGATATAAACATTATAATTGAAAAATCAAATTTGAAATTGAGTTCTGAACTATTTGTTTTTATTGACTTGTGTTGTAAACCTGGTTGAAATATTTCTGGTTTGGTTGTATTTGTTATTATCCCCTAAGTGCTGGTCAATAACCACAATCTCCCTAACCTCTGACCTTTCTTCCCCCACCTCCTGGCCACATCAGCTGTGGAAGTATATTTGGCGCATCCGTATTGTTGGCCCTTTGGTATTTCTCCCACTAGGGTCTTGTTGGTTCTTTGACTGAGACCCTTGTGATACACATATTGATTATTATCTTTTTATTGCCTGAAACTCTTTTTTGCTACTCTACATCACTTAGTATGACAGATGTATTAACATTTTTGTTGAAGTTTTACAATTCCTGCATCATGCTCAATTACTGTTTTATACAGTATACTGTTTCTACACAACAAATGCTCAGGTTAATACTGGATCTCACAGTTTTATTGAATTTGTTTATGCATAACATATAAGCCATTCAATTAATTTGTATCAATCTTGGTCAACACCCTTATGCTGTGTACAGGGTCGGAAAATTTGGCTGCCCATTCTTCTAGCTTAACCAAATGCAGATATTTCTTATGTTCAGTTTATGCATTTTCCCATATACGCTATCTTTATTCTTAGGACCCCTCCCTAAGGACTGCATAACCTTAGAGAGGTGGGAGGGTTTGTGTACTCTTATGAACCGAAGAGCTATGCTGGCGGGAGATAATTCTCCTGGTAGGACCACCCAAGCCGGAAAGGTCTGAGGGGAAGAATCAGACTAAGAAGTAGTCTTGGGGGTTTTACATCCCCCTGTGCAAGGGCAGCAGCTTGAACAGTACCTCTGTACGTGGTGATCATGTGGATCTGAACAGCTACAGATGGGTAATCACTCTTGTGAAACTGCAATGAAGAAAGCAAGGGGAAACTACCTCATTATATTTCCTATGATAGACTGAAAAGCTGCAAATACCTCTATGGATCTCTCTGGGGTAAAATATTCCGGAGGTAAAATAGTCCCCCAATCATCTCCGGGTGGGGACTACCCTAGGAGATGCACAGAGGAAATGTAACATTAATAAGAAGAAAGCAAGTAGTGAGAAATTAAGAATAGGCACATGGAATATTAGAACTATGAATTCAGGGGGGAAACTAGAGAACTTGAAAAGGGAAATGAGAAGGAACAATGTGGGTATAGTAGGTCTTATAGTTAGGAGCACAAATGAAGGCAGGTGAGTCATGATTACTGCACAGAGAGAGAGAAATACATGTTACATTGCTGCCACACCACCAGCCTGCATAAGCTTTCACTCAAAACAATGCATGATGCACGAAGTCCTATGTCGCTATGCCACAAGCGCTCGCCATTTGCTCTTGACAGCTGGCAACATTGTAAACAGCTGTATGTGTTGAATTGTCTGCATGTGCCGTCTCATTTTTGAAGTACTGATACACTTTATATATGATTTCTCTTTCTTGTTTGTGCAAATCTTGTGTTTACTTCCTTTGCCCTCCATTTTAGAACATCACAAGATGGTGCTATTTAAATCTCAATCGTAAAACATGCAAATAAACAAGAAAATCATGCTGCAAATGTATGAACCACTGTAACTGACTGATGCTGATTGGCCAAATGAAGGAGTGGGAGAAACCATGTGACATTCCTTGCCTTCTGCACATCCAGTTGCCACCCACCTCTATTCATGCTCCCAACTATAGTGAAGTTCCATGGGAAGGAGAAGGCGAGATAAAATCAGACGAATTTTAGATTATTTACATGGGAGGAGAGAAAAAGGAAAGGGGAGAGGGGATTATGATGAGAAGAGATAGCTGAAAGAATTAGTAAGGTAGTGACAGTTAATGATATATTAATAGCTGTCAAACTTCAGATGGAGACAGTTGAAATGCTTATAATTCAAGTATATATGCCAACAACTAATGCTGGTGATGACTAAGTAGATGAAATGTATGAATGAATTATGGAGATATTGGAAGAGGAGGGAAAAGGAAGGATCACCAACATAGTAATGGGAGACTGGAACAGTGTAGTTGGAGAGGGACAGGAAGATAACATAGTGGGAAAATATGGACTAGGGAGGAGAAATGAAAGAGGGGAGAAACTTGTGGAATTCTGCCATAGAAATAGATTGATTGTAACTAATATGTGGTTTCAGCATCACCAGTGGAGATTTTACACATGGAGAAGCCCAGGATACCAGAGACGATACCAGATTACATACTAGTCAATGAAAGATTAAGAAATAGCATTAAAAATGTGAAAACACTACCAGGGACAGATATCAATTTTGACTACAACCTTTTGGTGGCAAATACGCAATGTAGACTGAAGAGTGTTAAGAGAAGCATAAGAGTTAACAAGAAATGGAACTTAGAGGAACTCATTAAGAACAAGGAGGCTATCATAACTGAGCTGGAGGAAAGAATGGGGGAGAGAGCTGAAGAAAACAGAAACAATGTAGATGAGGAGTGGAGATACATCCATAGCAACATTAAAGATGTTATGGAAAAGAAGGTAGGAAAGATAATGGGTGAAAGAAACAAAATACCCGGGGTCACAGCTGCCATGCTGCAAAAAGTAGAAGAGAGGAGAAAGTGGAAGAACATAAACACTGAAGAAGACCAAGAAAGTACAAGGTGTTAAATAATGCTTTAAGAAGGGAAACAGTGGATAAATGAGAAATGCAAGGATATTGTTGAGTGTGAAAGAATTTATAGAACAGACCTCATGTATAGCAAAGCAAGGGAACTATTCAAGAAAAAGGCAAGAAAGATAGGACGTAAAGGAATCATAAACAAAAGTGATAAAATAGTCTCGGAGCCAGATGATGTAAAGAGTGTCTGGAAAGAATACATGGAGGTGCTGTATGACAAATAAGGCAAACCAGAAAATATTGAATTAGATGAAAAAGAGGATGTGGAAAAAGACCAGCTAGGAGCAAGTATTGTAGAGTCAGAAGTTAAAAGAGCAATTGATGACATGAAAAGAAGGAAGGCTGTTAGGAGTGATGATATACCTGGGGACTTTCTTAACGTTTTGGCGTCAAAAGCAATTAAGCAACTCACAAAATTCTTTAACCATGTATATGATACTGGCATACGGCTTGAAGATTTTTTAGATGTTGTTATCAACCACTGGAGAAAAAGAACAATGCAAAAAGTTGTAAGGATTACAGAACTATTAGTTTAATTTCTCATAGAGCTAAAGTTCTAGCCAGAATAATAACCAAAAGAATTGAAGGTAAAATAGAAATGGAGCTGCAAGATAATCAGTTTGGTTTAAGAAGAAGAAGAGGGACTAGAGATGCTATAGGATGTATGAGGATGATGATAGAAAGAGCGCTAGAAGTCAATAAAAGTATGTATTTTTGTTTTGTAGATTGGGAGAAAGCTTTTGACCGAGTGAAATGGGATAAAATGTTGGGTATTTTAAATAAAATGGGAATAGATTGGAAAGATAAAAGACTGCTTAAAAACCTATACTTTGATCAAAAGATTAGAGTCAGGGTTGAAGGAGAAGAAGCAGAAAGTACTTCAATAGGGAGGGGAGTGAGGCAGGGATGTCCTATTTCACCAGCGATATTTAATATTTATGCAGAAACAATAACAGAAGAAGCATTGATGGAAGAGAAAAGATTTAAGATAGGAGGTGAAAGTATTGCCTCCATTAAATATGCAGATGATCAGGGATTAATAGCATAAGACGAGAAAGAACTTCAGAGGATGACAGACAGACTAGTGGAGGTTGGCCAACAATATGGAATGAAGATCAATGCTAAAAAAACGAAAGTCATAGTGGTTTCAAAGGAACATAAAGAATTAAATGTAATGGTAAATGGCCAAAAATTGGAACAAGTACTAAGTAGTTTCAAATATCTTGGCAGTATTTTAGCGCAGGATGGAAGTAGTACACAGGACATCAGAAGTAGGATTGCAATGGCAAAAGCAGCATTTAACAAGAAGAAGGAGCTTCTCACAAGCAAGAAAATAAATTTAGAAACAAGGAATAAATTAGCAAAATGCTACTTATGGAGCATAGCTCTTTATGGCACAGAGACGTGAATGGTAAGGAGAAAGGAGGAAAAATATTTAGAAAGTTTTGAGATGTGGGTATGGAGGAGGATGATTAAAGTGAAATGGACAGAGGAAGAGAAACGAAGAAGTATTAGAAATGGTTGGAGAAGAAAGGATGCTAATAAAACAATCAGGAAAAGAAAAGCAAATTGGATAGCGCACATACAAAGAAGCCAGTGTTTACAAAGGATGATCTTAGAAGGTAAAATTAGTGGAAGAAGAGGAAGAGGGAGAAAAAGAATTGGAATATTAGAGAATTTAAAGCAGGGATATAGCACTTATAGAGGTATAAAAGAGGCTTCTGGAGAGAGAGAGAGAGATGGAGGCAGCGATTCAGCTGAAACCTGTATTTGGGCAGCAGCATGATGATGATGATTCTTAGGACCATTATTTAGCTTTAAAGCGCAAATTTAAGGACGTTTATAAGTGGAATACATATGGTAACAACCCAAAGGCTTCCCCTCAGAAGCTTCCGTCCGAGTGCAGTGGCACACGTCGCACATGCCTAGAACTGGTCATGATTATGTATCCAGGAGTTCAATGAAGTCACCATTAAGCTTATTTTCATTACCTTTGAACTCGGGGGCTGGGTGCATTGCTATGAAGTATGCCATGGCTGCTCGTGAGCCACACCCACATGGTCTGTCCCAGTGAGGCCAAGGGAGCTGTTGAGGGGTTTGTTTGCTGGCCCAGAGATGTCACTGCACTAGATCTTGAGTAGCAATTTCCTTTGTTGCCCTCATCGCCAGTTTCCTCTGTGCTTCCAACATTGCCTCCTGTCCTATCTGGACTACCACTTACTGTCCTGCACAGTGAACACACTCCTGTGTGTATGAAATTTAGAAATTCATACAGCTTAGATTGATTGCTTCGGTGTTATTTTAAAATACCCATTTTTTGTCTGTGAATTTTCTTTTTTGTGGAATATTTTATGCCATTTGTGAAAGCAGTTTTGGCATTTCATATGTTGTGATTTAAATTTTTTTTTACCAAAATGAATAACTCTTAACATATTAATTATAAAAAATGTTAGACATTTAAAATAATCATGAAATATGTGATATTAAATATTGTGGAAAAAGCCATGCTTACCTCTCGATCGGATGTTTTTAAGTCTACTGCAAAAAATCAAAAGAAGAAATATTATTACTGTTGCATTGCAGATTCAGTTGCAGAATTTACTGCTAATTTTTGTATAACTTACTTGCGACATTGGATGACTGAAACCATTACAATTGCTCCAATTACTGCTGAAACTAGGGACACAATGATGAGTGCTAGCACTAATCCAAACTCATGACGTGGTTCTGCAGTGGAAAAATCTTATTTCAGATTTAGCAGGTTAAAAAAAAATTAATAATGACAGATTTTGGTCATGAAGGTAACAATGAATTTGTGATGTATTCAAAACTGATAATGTATTTTTTTGTTGTGAAACTACAATCTTACCATATACTACAGCAATTTTTATAGGATTATTTTTTAATTAACAGTTTTTGAGAACCATAGATTGCAGATTCCTTGTAGAGTGCTAAATTTTGGTGTCTTTCATTTAATATAAATTAAATGAATAATAACTATTGCTACAAAATGTATTATATGTGCTGCTGTATATAATAATGTTCTTTATTAGGGAGAGATTGATACTAGTAAGACTATTTTTCCAGTGAAGAGGAGGAGAGTGAGGAAGAGAGAGATAAAGGGAGGGAGACAGGAGGGAGAGGGTGACAGAGAGAGAGAGAGAGATAGATAATCTTCTCTATCAGGGAGAGATTGAGACTAGGAAATCTATTTTTTCAGAGAAGAAGGGGAGAGGGCAGGAGAATGACAGGGAGAAGGATTGGAGATAGGAAGAGAGAAAAGGTGGAAGAATGGGAAGTTCCTTAAATTTAATACTTAATGCATACCCATCATATTTGATGGGTATGCATGGAGGAGGAGACAGAAGAAGGGAGAGGGGGAGATAACTAGATAATGTTCTTTATTAGGGCGAGCTTGAGACTAGGGAGTATTTTTCCAGAGAGTGGGAGGGAGAGAGAGAGGGGAGTGAGAGAGGGGGGGAGCGGGAGGGGAAGATGGAGGGGGAGAGGGAGGGATGGGGAGGTGGAGATGGAGGGGGAGAGGGACAGGGATAGATAGTAAGGAAGAGAGTGGAGGGAGGAGATATATATATATGTTCTTTGTTAGGGCGATATTGGACTAGGGAGTCTATTTTTCCAGAGAACGAAAGAGGGAGAATGGGAGGGAGAAGGATGGGAGAGAGAAAGAGAGGAAAGGAGGAAGAATGGGAAGTGCCTTAAATTCAATACTTGATCTATGCACACCCATCATATTAGACAATAATAATACAGTAAAATTAATTTCTCTTGATAGTCTTGAATCGAAGAAATCTTATAACATTCTTGACATTAAAAATCTTTGTTCTTTCTCGCAAGGAATCAAAACTCTCGATGCTATGTAAACAAATAAAAATTATTTAGTATTAACTCATACCAAAATTATGTTATTTCTCTTGCCACGCTCTAGTTTAATAACTATGTGCCTAGATAGGTAAAGGTGGAGACTACAGCGAAATTGATGTTAAATAAGAAAACTAACTCCTTAAACGCAATGTTGCTGTTATGGAGTTAGATTTCTCATTTAACAACTATGTACCTATTGAATATTATTGTTATCATTTATGATATTTTCATTTATTTTCATGACCTAGGATCAAATAGCAGGCCAAGTGACTACAACATCATGTTGCATGGAGAACCACGCTAATACATGGCTGTTTAGAATAATTACTTGCTGTCAATACTGGAATTGGACCTAATGCACCGGAACACTGTTCTCATTATTAAGCTAGAATTGTTCCATTGGTTAAAATGTTATAAAAATAAATGAAAAAGAACATCATTTCATCAAATTCACTAATTACTAATTTATCTACATTTGTACTAGGGATGTGACAGCAATCCAATCTCTCACCCTCTCTTATGCCTCACGTACGAGCAAATACAGATTTCCCTCTCTTTATGCGGGGGTTGCGTTCCAGGTATTTGATGCCATAAACCGAACCTATATTTACATGTAAATGATAGGGATCCATTCCACAAGCAATCCTAACTCCCCTCCAACACACACTTCTTTTGCTCCATAATGACTTCTTATGCGCTAAATACAAAATTTAAACAATGAACAACATAAAATATACTCACCAATAAAAGGAAGCAGACAAGTGCAAGTGGTGGCTGTTGTGTGTGACATAATAGTGGAGGTTTAAAGTGCTGGAGGGTTGTCATGGCCCAATGCAAGTTCCACGGGTAAGGAGAAATCCAATGGAGAATTATCTAACAGCAGAAATGGAGATGAGGGGGAGGTGTTGCGAGTGTGCTTGGGTCTGGAGGTGGAAGGCACATTAAGATCAACGGCAGAAGTGGAAGGGCCAGCGGCTGCAGAGGTGGTGAGGGGGGGTGCAGAGGTGATGAGGGGGTGGGAGTGCAGAGGGGGTGGGGGGGCAGAGGTGGTGAGGGGGTGGGGGTGCAGAGGTGGTGAGGGGGGTGGGGGCAGAGGCGGTGAGAGGGGGTGCAGAGCGATGAGGAGGGGGTGCAGAGGCGGTGAGGGGGTGGGGGCAAAGGCGGTGAGAGGGGGTGCAGAGGCGATGAGGAGGGGGTGCAGAGGCGGTGAGGGGGAGGGTGCAGAGGAGGTGTGGGGGGTGTGCAGAGGTGGTGGGGGGGAGGGATGCAGAGGCGGTGGGCGGGAGGGGTGCAGAGGCGGTGAGTGGGGGTGCGTAGGCGGTGGGAGGAGGGTGCAGAGGCGGTGAGGGGGAAGGGGTGCAGTTGCGGTTATGGGGGGTGCAGAAGAGGTGTGGGGGGTGCAGAGGCGGTGAGGGGGGTGCGCAGAAGCGGTGGGGGGGAGGGATGCAGAGGCGGTGAGGGGGAAGGGGTGCAGTTGCGGTTATGGGGGGTGCAGAAAAGGTGTGGGGGGTGCAGAGGCGGTGAGGGGGTGCGCAGAAGCGGTGGGGGGGAGGGATGCAGAGGCGGTGGGCGGGAGGGGTGCAGAGGCGGTGAGTGGGGGTGCAGAGGTGGTGTGGGGGTGCAGAAGCGGTGGGGGGGAGGGATGCAGAGGCGGTGAGGGGGGAGGGGTGCAGAGGTGGTGAGGGGGTGGGGGTGCAGAGGTGGTGAGGGGGTGGGGGTGCAGAGGCGGTGAGGGGGGGGGCAGAGGGGGTGCAGAGGAGGTGTGGGGGGTGTGCAGAGGCGGTGAGGGGGAGGGTGCAGAGGAGGTGTGGGGGGTGTGCAGAGGCGGTGGGGGGGGAGGGATGCAGAGGCGGTGGGCGGGAGGGTGCAGAGGTGGTGAGGGGGGAGGGGTGCAGTTGCGGTTATGGGGGGTGCAGAAGAGGTGTGGGTGGTGCAGAGGCGGTGAGGGGGGTGCGCAGAAGCGGTGGGGGGGAGGGATGCAGAGGCGGTGGTGCAGAGGCGGTGGGGGGGGAGGGATGCAGAAGTGGTGGGGGGGAGGGGTGCAGAGGCGGTGGGGTTTGTAGAGCGTGGCTGTAAGAACCGGTACACTAGTCGAACGTCGTTTTTGAGCATACACTGCCTTGTGTGGCGCAACAAGATGTTCCAAACCGCACTTGAAAAGAGACCTCTCAAAGCTAGGGTCCATATCGAGATTCTCAGCATAAGTGAAGAATTCAGTTAATTTCTTCGATGTCATGTGTTTCACTTCTAGAGCGAGTTCCAACTATTTCTCCTCTTCTTCCTCTTCATCGGCGCTGATAATCCTCACCATGCGAAACGAGTTTTTCCTAACATCATCTTCCCCTATATCCGCAAAACCTTCCCCTCCCAACTTTGCCCAAGTTCGATGACATCTTGAACCAAGTGCGGAGCCCCAGGAAAGCCTTAAAAGTCGAAATAACTCGCTGATCAAGAGGCTGATTGGGAGAAATAAGACCGGCATATTAGGGTTGATTGTAACGAGATGCTTTGGGTGGCCAGGTGCATTATCAAGGATGAGCAATATAATCTACATTCTGCAGTATCGTTCTGCCTCTACGATGAAATGGTTATTAAACTAGTCCTCGATAATCTGTCCTGTCAGCCATGCCTTCTTGTTGGCTGCCCAATGTACCGGCAACGTATTTCTGCTCACAACGTATTTCTGCTCACAACGTATTCCTGCTCACAACGTATTCCTGCTCACAACGTATTCCTGCTCACAACGTATTCCTGCTTACAACGTATTCCTGCTCCTTTAAAGCACCTGGGTTATGCAAGCGATATACCAACAATGGCTTACACTTGCAATCTCCCGTCTCATTACCACATAAATTGGGTCACCAGACGTCCGGCAAAAGGAGGACATGCCCTCCTTTTTCCTGTCCTCCCGGCATTTCAAATTTTAGGATTGTGTCCTGCTTTCTCTAGAAAGTGAGACTATGACTTCCTTGTCGCACATACGACAATTCTGAGCACGTATGGAGTGTTATCCTCTTCTTTTGCTTCTTCATTGGGAACTCTTGATTAGGTAAATCAGCTGAAGGACTTTTATGGATTGCCATGATAAAAACATACATAAACTGTAGAAGCGATGGTCAGAAAACTTTTATTGGCGAACAGCTGCGTAAGTAAGCGTCTCGCGGTCTACTCTACGGGAGCGGTTCTTGTATTCATAGATATAAAATTAATTTGTAACATAAGTGTGCGCGCAATGTTGATTTTGAAATGAAACACTCCCTTTGTCCTTGCCGTATCGTTTAACTCCGAAGTGCACCGAACTTCTTTTTTTTAAAGTAACGATGAAACGTTGCTTTGTAAATAATGTGTATGCGCCCAGCTTTAATTTTCAAATAAGGCACTTGGTTTGTCTTTGACGAATCTTTTAACTCTGGAGTGTACCGTTTATATCGATTTTTTCATTTTAATAAACGAGTCGTTTAACTTCGAAATCGTTCAAAGCGAGGGAGACCTGTTGCCGACTTAGTGGAACAAGTCAAACCTTTGTATAGCGCTAAACAGTGCTCGAATTGGGCGGAAATGTGTGGGAACTGGAACCCGAACAAAACGGCCCCTTACAAAATAGCTCCGGACATAATGTCCACAAACGCATCGTAGGACAAAATGTCCCCACGCACCAGAATAAGTACCTATTAATTATTCCCTCTCCGATGTTGTTATGCTGTCCAAAATCAGTCAGATGATTAATTATAACACCTTGAACAAGTTTTCGGTATTTATTTCGTTCTGAAAAAGTTAATTAGTACCGGCCAAATACTGAAGGCGAATATCGATGCGGCCCTCGTGACGCATCTGAATAATGATTTTTTTCAGTTTTTTTACAAAGCATTGGTTGATAAAAAAATACTATAAGTACACAAAAAATTACAGTAAACAGTAGATAATTCTGTGATTTATGGGGACCGAGGTTCTAAAATTATAACTTTTTCGGAGTGTTTTTAATTGGAAATCAGTTTAGCAAGTGTTTTTGGTAAATGCTTTTGCAAAATTTACACCCGGTAACTTAAATGATATAGATCTAACAACTTCGGGGGTCTAGAAGCCTCGCATCCGCCGCACCTTTCCTTTGGCCGACCCTGTTAGCAACATTATCCTCCATATAGACGTTTTTACCTTTTATCTTCGCGAACCCCTTGGATTAACCTTTTATCTTCGCGAACCCCTTGGATTAACCTTTTATCTTCGCGAACCCCTTGGATTAACCTTTTATCTTCGCGAACCCCTTGGATTAACCTTTTATCTTCGCGAACCCCTTGGATTAACCTTTTATCTTCGCGAACCCCTTGGATTAACCTTTTATCTTCGCGAACCCCTTGAGTTGCAGCAGTTTTGGCGGCGAACCCGTTATAATGGAGACTTATTTTTGTAAAAAATCATTTTTAACGCGTATAATTCGTTACATATAAAAAGCTTATATAGCACACAGTATTGATGGAATAAAGCGATCTGAAGATCCTATGCAGACATGCATAAGCTGTAATGTTGGGAATAATTTTGAAACCAGAAAAAATTCTGCTTTGACCGGGAATCGAACCCGGGTCTGCCACTTGCCGGGCGGATATTCTATCACTGAACTATCGTAGCAGATCGGTTTTCTCGTTTCTTAACGCGGATGTTTTCTTGGTTGGGACGGAACTAGCCAAGCTAGTATCAAACTGCCCCAACGGATGTCCTCAAAGTGATACACCGAAGAAAAGAAGAAAATTGATCTGCTACGATAGTTCAGTGGTAGAATATCTGCCCGGCAAGTGGAAGACCCGGGTTTGATTCTCGGTCATAGCAGACTTTTTTCTCGTTTCAAAATTATTCCCAGCACACAGTATGTAAAGGTTGACAATAAAATCAGAATCTCTGATATTGTCATCAGTTTCTAATTAGTACCAGTAATATTAAAATATTCTTGAAGCATATGAAAAAAATTGAAACCAAAACCACGCAAATAATTTTAAATAAAATATTGATAAGAACTGTAGAAACAAGAAAGTGAAAAGGACGCCGTTACCAAATTTTTCTCGCGAACCCCTAAGGGTACGCGAAACACCTGTTGGGAAACACTGCAGTATAGAGCGATTCCCGAGTTTTCAACGTACGGTGGCACTTTTGTTCGACAGGATAATTTGGAACTACGTGTTCACGATGTGCTCTCGTTATCGTGACGTCACTACGGGGTGTCTCTCACCCCCACCCCCTCCCGTTTTAATACGATAACCATAGCAAGATGTAGAGGGAGGCGGAGGGTAGAGGGGGGAAAGAAATTAGAGGGGGGAGGAAGGCACAAGTGTGGCGGAAGGTAGAAGTTGGAGTATGGAGAGTCGCCATGATGGGAATTTAATACATTCAACGGGTATAGTACACTCTTTTCTGTAGACATTGCGAAGGGGAGGCAATATCCTTCGGCAACGGGAAAAGTCTGTTTTCCATTAGGCGGAGTATAAATCTCGAAATGTGAAATTGGTGAGAAAATGCATTTAACGGTCTTAGGTTCAGTATATTAATGGGACCGATTTGCTTCGGTTAAAAATCATAAATGATGCAAGAAGTTATTATTTTATATTGATAACGTACAAATTGTCCAATGGCACGCTAAGAGTGGAAGTCGTTGTATCTGCACCTTGTCCTTCGCAAATGAAATTGCATTCGTTTGGCCAATCGAAGCATCGCGCGGAAATAAAATGGGATGGAAAGAATTTCTCTCTCTCACCGTCCAAGAGACCTTCGTTGGCCTTAGTGACCGTAGCGCTGCGATCATCAAATACGAACAAGAGATCTTCATGGAGGTTTTCTTCTGCTCCTCCTTGCCACGCCCAGCCGCAAAGGTCGCAGGAAGAGCCGCTCCCTGGCAGCTCGACGAACGCAGGTCGCGGTGGCGGCGGCAGGAACGGGGCGAGGAGTAGGCCGCTGCCCAAGTGAGGGGCGGCGGCGGAGAAGGCGTCCGAGAGCGTGTCCTCCTCTGCAGCCCCCTGCCACCAATCTGCCTCGTCCCCCCAGGAAGCGTGGGGCCGAGTTGGTGTGCTGTTGGGTGGTGCGGTGGACGCCTGCAGAGGAAATCGACAGAGATTGGAAGATTCGATTCGAATTGCGCTTCTGAGGCAGCATTTATTCGCCCGGTTTAGAGCTCTGCATGGGCCTGATTTTCTAGGCCCGGCCCATACAAATTCGGGTTGTCGAAGAAATTGTAGACCCGTGAGAATGCTCAGCCCCTCGGCTCGAAAAATGTAATTATCATATTCCAAAGTTTCTACCAACATCTGTGGGCTGTTCAATGATTTGAAAAGGATTTTTTAAATACACGTATTTATATGCCTTGGAAGACCGCATGCAAAATTAATTACTATACAAAATACGCAAATATAATATTACATAAAAAACCATGCCAATTTTTTTGCTTGAACCCATTCAGTACGGAGGCCTAATGTGAATCGTCCTCCGTGCTGAATGGGTTAAATAAAAACTTATGCAAATCGTATACGTAAATTTCAGTCACTGATTAAAATATTTCGGTCCGTCAAAGCCCGACATTTTTATAACAACCCTGATATATCTAGTAATTTTCAAAGCCAAGGCCGAGCCCGTCATTAATTCCAAAGAATCGGTCCGTATCCAGCCCGTGCAGGACTCCAATTATCATGTGCTCTACCATCTTTGGTGGGGGGCTGACCCGGTGGTGTAGTGGTTAGAGTAGCTGCCATGATCTGCTAAAGATCTGTTAAAGCAGCACCCGGTTCGAATCCTGTAGGATTTTTCCGAGGACGCCCGGCCCCCTATTTGTGCATGTTGGAACTAAGGAGACGAGGACGAGCCAATGAGAGAAAGAGAAAGAGAAATGAGGAGCGCAATCAAATCAACACTCCGTCCTTAGGAAGGGACGTTAAGCCCCTCCTTGGTGCTCTTCGTTAAGAGTAGGCTAAAATCCGGCATCAGGTTTCTCTCTCTTGTTATCCGGCTATAGACCTCTTAGATACCCATTGCGCATAGAAAGAGGTGAATCAGCAGAGCGTAAAACATAATAATAATGACCATCTTCGGTAAAACAAGTGAGGGAAGAATTGCAGAGTAAATTGCATAAGGCGTGTTTTTCCTTGCTTTAGGATTAAGACGTCATCATAATATTACATCTTTGATTGACATGTGTGGACTGGTTGCTATGGCAGTTTTATTTTCCATTGTTAAAACCAAGAATATTTTCACTTTGTTTTGGATTTAAAACAATTGTTTGCTCTCAACCGACACATATTTGAATTCGGTTTTTTAAATATAAACATTAGCCTTTTAGTTATAGAACTGTTTTAATTCCGAGCTCCTATCTAATTATGACTAATTTAAAATGTAAATTTATAATGCCCTGAATCGACGTCATGCTTTTTTATGAGAGTTACCATTGAAACCAAATTTGTACCATGTAGATCGCCACTCCATCCTATTCTGAAAAAATTGGCTTCTCTAAGTTGCTAGATTCCAGAGATATTGCCAGAACAGACGGACGGGCAGACAAACAAATCGAATATGTGAGCGATTTAAAACAAAAGAATTGCGAGAATTAGCGGAATTCTGTTTCTCTAACCGTGGTAATTTTTCCAGCTCGGGGCACTTTCACCCGTCGAAGGAAATTACTATTCACCACCAAAAGTGATGTACGCCTTTTTCGGAATTTATTTTGTTATAAAGGTTGGTTTTCTTGCTTCTAATTCTTCCAATTATATCTAACAAAATCAGACTATACTTCTTGTATTGTTTAAATTAAATTGCAATTAAATGTTCATCGAATGGATAATAAAAAATGACCTGTCGGACTGGAGAAATTCTAAAATTGGCTTGCGGCCCCTAGAGTAGTTTCTGGGGTCCCGAAGGTATTTTAAGGGGCCCGCCAAAATTTCATGAAAAAGCTGTCTGTGATATTTTATCATCATCATCATAGGTAGTCTGTCCGTAGACAGGTCCGTGATTATTCATGGTTAAACCTGGTTCTCCATTTGCTCCTATTTTCCGCTGTACTTTTCATATCTTGATAACTATCTTTCCCTTTCAAGTCGTCGATCAGCTGAAACCTTTTCCTACCTCTTTCCCTTTTTCCGTCTAGTTTTCCTTCTAACACGTCTTTAATCATACTCTCTCTCCTCAGGTAATGTCCAACCCAGTTTGCCTTCCTCTTTCTATTAGTCTGTATAATCATTCGCTTCTCTCCTACTCTTCATAGCATTTCATCGCTTTTCATCCTATCTGTCCATTTTATCTTCAGCATTCTCCTCCAAGTCCTCATTTCAAAGCTTTCCAAGTATTTGATGTCATTTTTCCTTAGCATCCATGTTTCTGCCCCGTACAAAGCTATACTCCATACATAGCATTTTATGAACTTCATGCGGAGATCTTCCCTTATATTCCCCGTAAGTAGGTGTTTCTTTCTTCTGAAAGCCGCTTTTGCTTTTTCTATTCTAGTCCTGATCTCATCCGTACATTTTGCTTCTCATGTTATGATGCTTCCAAGGTATTTATAATCTGAAACTTGTTCTAAAGGCTTTCCCCCAATACTTATGTTCAGATTCTTTTCTTTAACCGATATCGAATGACCTTGGATTTTTCTGTACTTATTTCCATGCCGTATTTTCTACCTGTTATTACTAGTCTATTTATCATTTTCTGGAGTTCCTCTTCCTTTCTTGCTAGATGTACTTGATCATCCGCGTATTTTACAGTTCTTATAATCCTTCCTGTGCCTTCTAACGCTTCTTGCATTAGACTTTCTCCATATATATTGAATAGGGTTGGCGATAGGCAGCAGCCCTGTCATACTCCTCCTCTCCAACCTGCCCTTTACAACTTGATTCACATATCTGATCAGTCTCCTGTCTTTATATCCTTTAATATCTTCATCAACATTACCCAATTTACTCTATCAAAGGCCTTCTGCCAATCTACGAAACATACGCAGATATCTTGACTGTATAATATTGCTCTTTCTGATATGATTATAACTGCCACTATAGCATCTCTAGTTCCTCGTCCTTTTCTGAAACTGAATTGATCTTCCCCTATTATTTCTTCTGCCTTTTTCTCCAGCCTTTTATTAAGAATCCTCGTGATGATATTCGAAGGGTGTGACTGAAGGTTTATCGTTCTGTAATCTTTACACTGCATTGCTTTTGGCTTCTTCTTTAGAGGGATCATTGTTACTTCCAGGAAATCCGGAGGCCACTCTCCCGTGTCGTAAATCTTATTAATTAATTTCGTGATCGCTTTTAGTCCTTCTGATCCCATGACTTTAAGTACATCAGCCGGTATTCCATCGCTGCCTGTGGCTTTCCCTTTCTTAGGTTCCACTATCTCTTTGTCTACTTCGCTCTCCATAATACTTGGTCCTAAGTTATCTTCTTCAATGTTTTCCTCACCTTCAAGTTCTATTTTTGCCGATCCTGCCTGCTTGCTGTATAGGTCCTTAATATGTTCTTCCTATACCTGTGCTACATCCTTTGTTTCTGATACTATCTTCCCATCCGTATTCATAATTCCTTTACCACGAATTACAATCTTACTTCTTATCTTCTAATTCCAGTGCCCTAGCGTACATCATATCGTACTCTCCTAACTTATCCATGTTGTTGTATTTCATCACATTTTTCTTTTATCCAATTTTCTCTAGCTTTATCTGTTACCCTTCTCAACTCATTGTTTATACGTCTATAGTTGGCTCTACCTTCACTGTTAACGTTTTTCCATTTTCGTCTCTCATCCATTTTCTCCAGCATTTGCTTAGTGATCCGCGGTTTTCTGATTTTCTTCTCTTGTCTTCCAATCTCTTTTTGCAAGGTATCCTTGATAATGGTTTTAATTTCTTCAAATTCTATATCCACTATCTTTGGTTTATTTTCCAAATTTCTTAGGCGATCTTCTAACTTCATGCTGACTACATCCTGCCTTTCTTTCAGTTTTTCTCGGTCCCAAGTCTCTTTCTCTTCTCGTTTTTCTTATTTGTTTGGACTTTGTATTTGCGTCAACTATTAGAAGGCTGTGATCTGAATCAGTGTCTGCTCCTGGTAATGCCTTGGCGGTCCTTATGCTGTTCCTGAATCTTTGTTTTACTAGGATGTAATCTATTTGGCATCTCATTCTATCTCCTGGGCTTTTCCATGTGTATAACCTTCGTTTATGGTTTTTGAACCATGTATTAGTCACTACAAGGTCATTATTGATGCAGAATTCTACCAGTTTTTCCCCTCCTCGGTTTCTCTTCCCAAGTCCGTATTGCCCGACAACCTTTTCTTCCTGTCCTTTTCCGACTATGTTGTTCCAATCTCCCATTATTATGCCGTTTGATATTTTATATTGGCAGGTTTATATTTTCTGATTAAAATTATTTTCGTAAAACCTTTTGGCGGAGTTTTGACGGTAAAAATTGGTTATATTTCTTTCGCATTAACAACAACACACCGTCTCTTGAGTATGTTTCGATAAAAGCATTCGGCGTACTCGAAAACCCTTGTCCACACTTGGGCATCCTGCCGTAACGTAACAGTGTAATTGCAGCATTTTTCCATTTTTGACAATTTATCGAGTTCCCCATCAGTTTTTCAAACGCGAGTACTTCGGCAAACGCGAGTACTTCGGCTTTGCGCGTACGTACAGAGTTCCGCCTTTTATAGCAACAGACATTAGCCCAGAAGAGAACGCCACTAGCGAGGGCCTAGAACCAATAATCGTTCGCGAGTGCAGTGCGCTTTACTCGCCATTCACGGCGAACTAAGGGACTTCCGATCCGACAACCTCGCCACGAGCAGCCGGGAGAGAGAGAGAGAGACGGAGTGAGGGAGAGAACGAGAAAGGACTCAGAGACGGGCACACCTGAGCTGCGGCCTGCGGAAGATTACCCTGCGAGTCGAATTCTTTTCGTATCGTTTGTGATTCCTCAAGTGGACATTTCTATTAAGTATCTTATTATATTTCTGCTTTGTATTATGTCACTCCAATATAATTGTTAATATATTTCTTGTCATTTTGCCAGTGTATTATATTTGATTTCCTGTTGGCAGCAGCAGTGTCACCAAAGGTGTATCGTATCGTTTATCTATTTTCAAGTACTTTAAGGATTACGAGAGATTAATGTAAAATGAGACAGTTTCGTCTCATAATGTAACACGGATGCTCAAGTGTGGAGGGTGTTACTTTTTTATTCGCCTCTGTTCGGTTCGCGGCGCACTCTATCCCCACTATTGTCGGTTTCTCAACGAAACATCAAAAGATGTTGCCGACAAGCATAAGCTGTAGGGTTGGGAATATTTTTGAAACGAGAAAAATTCTGCTATGACCGGGAATCGAACCCGGGTCTTCAACTTGCCGGTGGATATTCAACCACTGAACTATCGTAGAAGATCAATTTTTCCGTTTCTAAAAGAGGGTGGTTTTCTTAGTTGGGTCCAGCCAAGCTAGTACAGGTTGAGTATCCCCAATCCGAAATATTCCGAAATCCGTAAGATTGCATTAACTCGCTTCTCAGTCCTGAGTTTTTTGAAATCTCTTTGTATAATATGAACATAGTGCCGCCCAGTGATTTAGAAATGATGAAACTATTCAATATTGTCACGTTCATTAAGTGAAAAAATACCTTTTTAGTCCACTTCCGTATCCGTTGACTAATCGAATAACTATTTTCCATTCGATCTCCCTTGTTTACAAATCGCATGTTTCGATTGTAGTCCTGAAAAATGGCAGGCTTTACAGCATTTCCATGTTCATCACAGAAATTACCATTTACAAGTGGATTGTGCATGTTTGTTGGTAAATGTACGTTTCGTTTGCCGTCAAATCTTTTTTTACTTGAACACGTACACGTGTCTTCAGATCATCAAATAAGTGAGGAGATGAGAAAAAATTATCCATAAAAAGGAAAATGAATAAAATGTTTGGTAAAGAATCCACTTTAATAACACAAAACAGACGACCGGTTTCGATTAACACTTAGTCATCATCAGGTGATGATGATGACTAAGTGTTAGTCGAAACCGGTCGTCTGTTCTGTGAGAGTTATTAAAGTGGATTCTTTGCCAAACATTTTATTCATTTTCCTGAATATGGAGTTCCACCACGTCAAGGCTGCATCCATCGATTTTATCCATAAAAAGTTTATGTCCAACTCTCCCATCAGATTCTTTACAGTTGCGTGAATGGCAGTGCGAAAGCGGCGTAGCAGCTCCTTACAAATCACAAGAAAAAGAAACTCACTTAGTTAATCTACAAATTGAAACGAAATAGCTGAAATGGTTTTAAATCAAGGAGATCGAGGAGATAGTGACGATGACGATGAAATTGTAAAAAACTGCAGTAAAAATGCCTATAAACGACATGGTAAAAAATGTGATAAACTCATTGGAGGACTGGAGCAGTGTGAATTTATTACAGAACAAGAAATAATGTCAATATATAAGATAAAAGAAAGACTTTTAAAACAAAAACCTTCGGTAATGCTGCAAATGACACTACAGGAAATATTTAAAAAGATCATCCAATACGATCATATCATGTATTCCAAAATCCGGAAAAATCCAAAATCCGAAACAATCTTGGTCCCAAGCATTTCGGATTAGGGATACTCAACCTGTATCAACCAGCCCCAACGGCAATCTCACCACTTGAGAGGGAGGGGTTTTCTTCGAAGTATGTCCGTCGCTGTCCTGCCTTCCGAGGTACGTCGGTCTACTATCTACTATTACCTCATTCGCTAGACCCTCCGACATATATTTTTTCAGCAGTTTAAATCTAGGCTGAAGCCTGCGTTCCTCTAACGAAGCCCATTTAAGATTTCCTATTAATGACGTTACGCTTTGTTTACTATCGTAATTTCTCTTTACGAATCTAGTTGCCCTGCACTGCACCTTTTCTATCTCCTTAGTAAGTCTCTTTTCGTAAGTACCCTACACAGCTGACGCATATTCGAACTGCGGTCGAACCAAGAATAAATAACGTAATTCCTTCACTTTTCGGAGCTACTTCGAACTATTCTCCCTATAAATGGCAACGTTTTGTTAGCGGCACCTATCACTCGGCAAATGTAGGTGTCCCATGAAATATCATAATGAATCGTGACTCCTAGATATTTCACCGATTTTGACATTTGAATCCCCACTCTGTCGAACGAATAACTAACATCAAGCGAACTATTCTTGGTTCTCCAGTTATCTATGCAGAAGTAGCTTCTAGATAATTTTAGAGATACTGATGGTTTTCTGGATTGCTTATTTCTCTATAGATGACGGGGTCGTCCGCAAAAAGCCTAATTTTACTTCTGACTACTGAGCTGATATCATTTATATAAATTAGAAATAATAACGGACCTACTACACTACCCTGTTGAACTACGTTCGAGGACTTCCCATCTTTTGCTTTCTATGATATAAAAATCCACGGATCCAACTAATAATTTTGGAAGTAACCTGTAAGGTTTCTAATTTTGTTATCAACTTCCTGTGAGGTACCTAATAAAAAATTTCCTAAAATCTAAGAAGATGGCATCGACCTGCGTTTTCTTTTCTCCGCTTCTTAGTATACATTTCACAAAAAGACCGAGCTGAGTATCACGAGACCTACCTTTCCTGAAGCCGCGTTGACAATCATCTAACAATAAATTACTATCAAGAAATCACATTATGTTGCTAACGAGTATATGCTCGAGAATCTTACACGATATCGAAGTTAGGGAAATCGGCCTGTAATTCTGTGAGTTCTCCATGTCGCCGCCCTTATGAATTGGGGTAGCGTGCGCTAACCTCCAGTCGTTAGGGACCTCTGCGCGAGAAATGGATTTCTCGAAAATTATCCGAAGAAAAGGTGCTATTTCTTCATCTAATTCTTTTAAAATGAGAGCAAGAATTTCTTCAGGGCCAGTGGCTTTGTTAGGTCTGATGGAACTTAATTGCTTTGCTATTTCCACCTCACAAAATACTATACCGTCCATCACGTCGCTCCCTATAGCGGGTGCAAAATGTGCGCATTGGTCGCTGACGGCTGTAAATGCTTTTATAAAATGACCGTTTAACAGGTTGGCTTTCTGTACGCTATCATGAATAACGGCACCCGAGTCATTACGCAGGGAAGGTATTGTAGGGCCTCTACCTTGGACCTCTTTCACATAGGACCAAAACGCTTTAGGGTCCTCCTTCAAATAATTATTTAATACCTTATTCCGGAAGTTAGTAAAAGCCTCGCGCTTAGTATTTCTCGCTTTAGCTCGGGATTCCTTATGCGTCTGAACTTTAGTTGCTCTATATTTATCGGATGATGTAGACGGCATATTTTTTATTTTTGCGTGGCTTATTCTCTGACGCCTAAGCGCACTCCCAACTTGCTTATTGTACCAACGTGGCTCTTTATTGTCGACCTACAATTTAATTGGAATATACTTATCGATGCCCTCTAGCATTATATCCTTGAATAATGTCCATGGCGACTCAGCACCTGATCGTTCGGTCATATCACGGAAGCCAGGTAGTATTTCTCGTAGGCGCGACCTGAAGCTTGAAAAGTCTGCCTTAGCAAATACATAAAACTTTCTTTGAGGCTTAGGGTGCCTATCGATTTTCAACTTACACTCTGCATATACGGCCAGATGATCACTTATCCCATCTTCAATGGTGACTTTGTTTATTCTTTCTGGGACGTTAGTTGCTAATAAATATAATGTTTCCCGATCGCGACGGCATTGTGACTAATTGAAGGAGAGATTTCGCGCAGAATGTTTCGATTAATGCTTCACAGGATTCACGTTCTTTCTCTGTAGGTTCAAAGAATATATTGCCCCAATCAATTTAGGTTAAATTTAAGTCTCCACCGACTATTATTATTACATCTTGATTAATCGCCATAAGCATTGGTAGTTGCTTTTCAAATTTAAAATATGACCTGCACTAGCGTTAGGTGGCTTGTAAACCGACCATAAAAACACCTTTTACCTATGCGGCACCAAACACTCTCGATATCCTCGTCACTTATCGGAATCTCACCGCTATCGTAACTATCGCTAACCGCTATGAAAACTCCGCCGCCCGTTCTATTAGCGCGATCTTTTCTATAGACACAATAGTCTGTAGGAAATATCTTCCGACTAAGAATCTCATGCGTTCTGTGCTTTTCACGACATCGGCGCGCAGACCGCGAATAATATGCTCGAACTCTGCAATTTTTCTACGGATGCTGCCGTAGTTCAGTGCGGCCACATTTAATTTCTCGCTATCACTTCCCATATTAACCTCTGTCTTTCCTCTCTTTTCCGTTTTAAGATTACACGCGTTCTCATCGCAAGTACTCCTACGACTATTTGGCATCGCATTTATTTCGTATCGCATCTCATCGTACTTTTTACGGAAAATTTTATGAATGCACTATCTCGACGGTGATACTGCATGTTACTATGATTTTCCTCCTTATCTTTCGTATTATGTGCATTTTCCTTTCGCTCGGAGTATATTCTACCATTAAATAATCTCGCGTGATTCTTATTTTCTACGGACGCATCGATTATCCCCTTACCCAAAACTCTCTAGCCTAAAAAATCCCTACTGTGCTCAAGAATCCTAAGCGCGACTCTCTGAGCCGATTCGGGCGTGTAGTGGACACCAGAGTGACCCATTGGGGCCCTGCGCGATTCAATGTTCGGACTTAGGTCGACGAAGTCCATTCCATAGTCCCGACAGAAATTCCACAGTCTTCGGTAAAATATGTTCGCAAGGAAATAAAGCAAAATTATTCTATATTTTCATAATTTATTTTGTTTTCCTTACTTCACATGACATTTATTTGATAATCAATTGTTAATATTCATAAATATAATGCCCAGAAAACGGACAAATTCAAAACCCGTAACGCTAAAGTCCCAACAAAATCATAGAAAAAATAACCTTGTAACCTCCAAGATTATTTTTTCTATGGTTATGATGTGTAAATTCCACAAAATGGAGCCCGTTTTCATCGATGGGACTCCGAAGTCCTAAGGTTGTCGGTTTCTGAACTTTGTACAGTAAAGCCGAATTTTATAGTTCATGAGGGCAAATTTCAGTTAACGAGAGATAAAATACTTAATTTTCGTTTTAAAGTGTTGCTTTTCAGATATGCTAGTCTTCCCGAATCCGCAGTGCAACTTTCTACAAATGGAATTCCGAATCTATTGCTTTCGCTCAACCTCTGAGTATTTCATTACGCGAAAAACATTTGCTATTTCCATGGACGATAAAAATGCAAAGTGATCCTTGATCACGTTAAAGCGGGGCTAATCCTGCGGACCACTGGCAAGGGGCCAGAGAGAGAAAATTCGAGTTGCTTCACACCTTCGAATTGATGAGCTGCTAATTAAGCCGAACTTCTTCGATTCTTTCTCTCGTCTCATCTTGTTCGCTTTGAGACACGATCCGAGAACGCACACTCTCGTCGCGTGACAGTCATATGACAGCGGTTTCCCCGAAGGTCCACAGATGGCACTTCCAATTAAGTCTGGATGTTAAAAACGTAATAAATGAAGTCGGTTTCGGATCGTGATATCTAAAAAAATATTATTGGCCATCGTAAATTATTTTTTCCAACGAAATTTTAAACTACGATAGCATATAAAGCGTTTTATCACTTAATTATTCGTGTTTTGATAAATGACTACTCGGGTACATGGGCGTCCGCTGGAACTTTTTCGGGGAAGGGGGTGGCAAGGGGATAGGCAAGTTCCCACAGTCGGGTTTGGCGGGCTTAATATTTTAGTGGTTTGTTTCAAGCATATTGCAGGAGCCCTCCACTAGCTTGCCTGACTTCAGAAGAATTTCCCTGCAATCCCCCGATCTAACCAGATATCAACAGTTTTTTTCCTTGACACAGGCCTGATCCAGAGGGGGGAAACTGCCTTGCCTTGGCACCTATCCCTCCTTAGCGAGCGCCCATGCTCGAATACATACTTAATTCGCCTGCTTCTCTGTTAATTTGCTTCACGATTTCTCCCTAGGTCTCCTAGCGACGTTAGATCGGACAAGAAAGGGAAATTTTATGAGAAAATGACAAATCGAATGGACGGAACTATGTCCAGAGGTGCAGGGTTCGTTCTCTCGAAGAGATGAGTGGAGGGAGGGTAGGGAAGGAGGGGGAGCTGGGAGGAGGGAGGTAGGAAGAGAGATTCCAGGACTTGAAGTCCAGTTCTATACGTCCAACGACAAAATGACCATTTCTTTGGCGTCCGCAGACAATATGTCCATTATTATATGTCCAGTACTAAAAGGTCCACTAAAAATCTTGTCCACACATTGTATGTGTCCAAAATGTATGTCTCCACAAATAAATATTTATATATAAATAAAGTATTGTTGCATAAAAAGACTTTATGTAACAATACTTTATTTTGTTAATACCAAAATGTTTTACCAATTGTATACAATACATGGGATCACATTAGACTACTTATTCTCCCTAGTTTACGTCCTGTGTATGCGTTAAAATCAGACAACATACGAAATTATATACAGACATTTAAAGTACAAGGCCACGAAGAGACATCTAAACTTTGACCAACAAATATTTGTAACAGATTTTGAGAAATCTGCGATTAACGCAGTCACTACAATCATCCCTACAGCACAAACTCACGGGTGTTTGTTCCATTTCGCATAAGCAATATGAAGACAAGCCGTCAATTACGGACTCAAAGTTCCGTTTACTGAAAACGAAGAAATACGGAGCGACGTGAGTAGATTAATTGTCCTTACCGTTCGTGCCTGTAGATGATGTAGTTGACGTTCTCAACATGCTCCTTGATGACCTAAATGAGGATGTCGTCGAACTAGCGAACTACGTAGAAGTTACCTAATATAATAAATAAATAGTATGTTAATATGTTTAAATTAATGCATAAAAAATTGGACGTTGGACATAAATTTATACTGGTCAAAAATCCTTAGGATTTATTACGCCCCCCCTTTTCCCATTCCCTCCTTCTACCCCATCCACTGCCATTGTTTCGCTCCATATTTGTGAATCTTATGAAATTCTTAGTTGATTGATAAACCCTGTGAACACAAAATTCGTCAAAATAGTATATTGGTAAAAATTCAGTTTTCAACCAGATATCGAGGAAAAAATTAATATCTACTAGAATAAAGCACGACTTTCGTTTAACCAAATGAAGTCAAAAGCTTATTAAATCTTAAGGATTTTTCTATTATCACAAATGTAATATTTTATGCTGATTTCATGAATAGATTTTGAGTTAGATCGCCTACAACATTCCTGTCACATACACGCAGACATACAAATACATCGTCGGTAAAAAAAAGCAATACGTGTTCAGAATACTTGAAAACGTGTATTTTAGTTGAAATCTTTAATTTGGTTTTTTCATGAAAACTATACTTTCTTTATACGATGTAAAGGATCAGAAATCTCGACAGGCCTGCCTTGCACTGAATAGCTTTACAAAGAGCTTTTTTTCGATGGTTGAATTCTGAATTCCAAAAATTATTTCCAGTTAAGGAGAATATTTTGGCATAACTAAAATTTAATAAGAGTCCCAAGAGAAAATCAAATACATTTAATAAAAAAATAATAAATATAATATGCCGGGACTCGAACTCCAGATCCGTCTATCTGTGAATACGAGACTTGTGCTCAGACGAGCGCGGAAACATATGCTACGCTGGTGCTAAAGTGAAAAACTGTAAGCATAGCGATTAAGTGAAGCATAGCTTAAAACACTGCTTTACTTCAATTCTAAATACGTTATTAATCCTGATATCCATAAAAATACAGAGCTATGAAGTGGTGTATAATACCACCAGACATTCAATGCGTTCACAGCGTGTGTTTGGAGCTAAGGAAATGGCAGATGATTTGCTTGACTTCAAAATTTCTCATACCGGCGATTTCGCAGGGTGTCGGATAGGCAATCCCGCATAGCCCTTGCATTTACTTTTGCACCCGATAGTACCTAATGACCAAGTGACCAAGAAAATTAGCATTTTATATAGTGAAGTGATATGCGTAAGTAAGGCGTGCTTTGAATGTTTTAATACGTGAGAGAGAAGGAGAGAGAGGAAGAAAAAGATGAGATAGGCAGAGGGGGAGAAGGAGTGAGAAAGGAGAGAGAGATAGATATTCGTCTTTATTCGGGCGAAATTTAGACCATAAGGTCCATTCTTACATTTAAGAAAGAAGGAGGGAAAGGGAGGGAGACAGAAAAAGGTAGAGGGGGAGATACATAGATAATGTTCTTTATTAGGGCGGGATTGAGACTAAGAAAAATATTTTTCCAGAGAGAGAGGGGAGGGAGGGAGAATGGGAGAGAGGGAGAATGGGAGGGAGAGGGATTGAAGAGCGGAAGAGAGAAAAGGAGGAAGAATGGGTTGTACATAAAATTTAACACTTAATCCAGGCACACCCGTCATATTTGACGGGCAATTACGCTAAAATAAATTTCTGCGTGGTGTAAGGATTGGTAAATTCTAATCAATTAGAGTAAATGTGAGGCAATGTGGAAAAGTAATAACAAAGAAATATGTTTTATTTATAAAATCGATCGAATGAATGTTCAATAAGCTAAATATGTTAAACATCACGAGTAACCATTTATCGTAGCCTTTCGTGGGACATGCACATCCGTTGAGTTATGGGTAGACGAAGCCGACAAGAAATTGGCAGAATACTAGAGAACGGTCCACAGCCAATATGCCCACATTTATACATGACCACTTTTATATATGTCCACAATAAATAGGTCAACACCCGATAAGTCCATATTTATACATGTACACAGACATTACGTCCACAGTCTTTATGCACATTTAGGGTAAATGGAGGGGAGTGAAAAAAGGAGGGATAGGCTATATAAATAAAAAAAATACGGAGGAGGAGACGGAAAGGGGGGAAAGAAAAGGGGGGGGCGTAAGAAATCCGAAAGAAACACAGCCGACATTGGTATCAATCAAGTTAGAATTTCATAAGATTCACAAATATGGAGCGAAACAATGACAGTGGATGGGATAGAAGAAAGAAATGGGAAAAGGGGGGGCGTAATAAATCATAAAGAAACACAGCCGACATTGGTATCAATCAACTAAGAATTTTATAAGATTCACAAACATGGAGCGAAACAATAAAAGTGGATGGGGTAGAGGGAGGGAGTGGGAAAAGGGGGGGAGAAGGAAATCCTAAGGAAACACAGATGACATTGGTATCAATCAAGTAAGAATTGTATAAGATTTACAAATATGAAGCGAAACAATGACCGTGGATGGGGTAGAAGGAGAGAGTGGGAATAAGGGGAGGGGGGCGTGAGAAATCCTAAAGAAACACAGACGACATTGGTATCAATCAACTGAGAATTTCATAAGATTCACAAATATTGAGCGAAACAACGACAGTGGATGGGGTAGAATGAGGGAGAGGGAAAAGGGGGGTGTAATAAATCCAAAGGAAACACAGCCGACATTGGTATCAATCAAGTTAGAATTGGATAAGATTCAAAATTATGAAGCGAAACAATGACAGTGGATGGGGTAGCAGGAGGGAGTGGGAAAAGGGGGGGCGTGAGAAATCCTAAGGAAACGCAGCCGACATAGGTATCAATCAAGTTAGAATTGTATAAGATTACAAATATGAATCGAAACATTGACAGTGGATGGGGTAGAAGGAAGGAGTGGGAAAAAGGGGGGACGTTAGTAATCATAAGGAAGCACAGCCGACATTGGTATCAATCAAGTTAGAATTGTATAAGATTCACAAATTTAAAGCGAAACAATGACAGTGGAGGGGGTAGAAAGAGGGAGTGGGAAAAGTCGGGGGCGTGAGAAATCCTAAGGAAACACGGACGACATTGGTATCAATCAAGTTAGAATTGTATAAGATTCACAAATATGAAGCGAAACAATGAGGTGGTTGAGGTGAAGGAGGGAGTGGGAAAAGGGGGGTGCGTGAGAAATCCTAGGGAAACAGCCAACATTGGTATCAATCAAGTTAGAAATTATAAGATTCACAAATATGGAGCGAAACAATGACAGTGGATGGGGTAGAAGGAGGGAGTGGAAAAAGGGGTGGGCGTGAGAAATCCTAAGGAAGCACAGCCGACATTGGTATTAATCAAGTTAGAATTGTATAAGATTCACAAACATGAAGCGAAACAATGACAGTGGATGGGGTAGAAGGAGGGAGTGGGAAAAGGGGGGGGCGTGAGAAATCCTAGGGAAAGAGCCAACATTGGTATCAATCAAGTTAGTATTGTATACGATTTACAAATATGGAGCGAAACATGGACAGTGGACGGGGTAGATGGAGGGAGTGGAAAAGGGGGGGCGTGAGAAATCCTAAGGAAAAACAGCCGACATTGGTATCAATCAAGTTAGAATTGTATAAGATTCACAAATATGATGCGAAACAATGACAGTGGAGTGATGTAGAAGCAGTGAATGGGAGAAGAAGGGGGCGTGAGAAATCCTAAGGAAACACAGCCGACATTGGTATCAGTCAAATTAGAATTGTATAAGATTCAAAATTATGAAGAGAAACAATGACAGTGGATGGGGTAGAAGGAAGGAGTGGGAAAAAGGGGGGGGGGCGTGAGAAATCTTAAGGAAGCACACCCGACATTGGTATTAATCAAGTTTGAATTGTATAAGATTCACAAATATGAAGCGAAACAATGACAGTGGATGGGGTAGAAGGAGGGAGTGGGAAAAAGGGGGGCGTGAGTAATCCTAAGGAAACGCAGCCGACATAGGTATCAATCAAGTTAGAATTGTATAAGATTACCAAATATGAATCAAAACATTGACAGTGGATGGGGTAGAAGGAGAGAGTGGGGAAAGGGTGGGGCGTGAAAAATCCTAAGGAAACACAGATGACATTGGTATCAATGAAGTTAGAATTGTA
Source organism: Tanypteryx hageni (assembly GCA_028673005.1). NCBI lineage: Eukaryota > Metazoa > Arthropoda > Insecta > Odonata > Petaluridae > Tanypteryx > Tanypteryx hageni. Next base: position 9,621,131 of record CM054113.1, on the reverse strand, counting down.
TAAGATTCACAAATATGGAGCGAAACAATGACAGTGGTTGGGGTAGAAGGAAGGAGTGGGAAAAAGGGGGGACGTTAGTAATCATAAGGAAGCACAGCCCACATTGGTATCAATCAAGTTAGACTTGTATAAGATTAACAAATATGGAGCGAAACAATGACAGTGGATGTGGTAAAAGGAGGGAGTGGGAAAAAGGGGGGGGCGTGAGAAATCCTAAAGAAACACGGACGACATTGGTATCAATCAAGTTAGAATTTTATAAGATTCAAAAATATGAAGCGAAACAATGACAGTAGTTGGGGTGAAGGAGAGAGTGGGGAAAGGGGGGTGCGTGAGAAATCCAGGGAAACGAGGCCGACATTGGTATCAATCAAGTGAGAAATTATAAGATTCACAAATATGGAGCGGAACAATGACAGTGGATGGGGTAAAAGGAGGGAGTTGGAAAAAGGGAAGGCTTGAGAAATCTTAAGGAAGCACAGCCGACATTGGTATTAATCAAGTTTGAATTGTATAAGATTCACAATTATGAAGCGAAACAATGACAGTGGATGTGGTAAAAAGATGGAGTGGGAAAAAGGGGGGGCGTGAGAAATCCTAAGGAAACGCAGCCGACATAGGTATCAATCAAGTTAGAATTGTATAAGATTACCAAATATGAATCGAAACATTGACAGTGGATGGGGTAGAAGGAGAGAGTGGGGAAAGGGTGGGGCGTGAGAAATCCTAAGGAAACATAGATGACATTGGTATTAATCAAGTTAGAATTGTATAAGATTAACAAATATGAAGCGAAACAATGACAGTGGAGTGGGTAAAAGGAGGGAATGGGAAAAGGGGGGGGGCGTGAGTAATCCTAAGGAAACACGGACGACATTGTTATCAATCAAGTTAGAATTGTATAAGATTCACAAATATGAAGCGAAACAATGAGGTGGTTGAGGTGAAGGAGAGTGGGAAAAGGGGGGTGCGTGAGAAATCCTTGGGAAACAGCCAACATTGGTATCAATCAAGTTAGTATTGTATACGATCTACAAATATGAAGCGAAACAATGATAGTGGATGGGGTAGCAGGAGGGAGTGGGAAAAGGGGGGGCGTGAGAAATCCTAAGGAAACGCAGCCGACATAGGTATCAATCAAGTTAGAATTGTATAAGATTACCAAATATGAATCGAAAATTTGACAGTGGATGGGGTAAAAGGAGGGAGTTGGAAAAAGGGAAGGCTTGAGAAATCTTAAGGAAACACAGCCGACATTGGTATCAATCTAGTTAGAATTGTATAAGATTCACAAATATGAAGCGAAACAATTACAGTGGATGGGGTAGCAGGAGTGATTGGGAAAAGGGGGGTCGTGAGAAATCCTAAGGAAACGCAGCCGACATACGTATCAATCAAGTTAGAATTGTATAAGATTACCAAATATGAATCGAAACATTGACAGTGGATGGGGTAGAAGGAGAGAGTGAGGAAAGGGTGGGGCGTGAGAAATCCTAAGGAAACACAGATGACATTGGTATCAATCAAGTTAGAATTGTATAAGATTACCAAATATGAATCGAAAATTTGACAGTGGATGGGGTAAAAGGAGGGAGTTGGAAAAAGGGAAGGCTTGAGAAATCTTAAGGAAACACAGCCGACATTGGTATCAATCTAGTTAGAATTGTATAAGATTCACAAATATGGAGCGAAACAATGACAGTGGATGGGTTAGAAGGAGGGAGTGGAAAAAGGGGTGATCGTGAGAAATCCTAAGGAAACACAGCCGACATTGGTATTAATCAAGTTAGAATTGTATAAGATTCACAAATATGAAGCGAAACAATGACAGTGGAGTGGGTAAAAGGAGGGAATGGGAAAAGGGGGGGGCGTGAGTAATCCTAAGGAAACACGGACGAAATTGTTATCAATCAAGTTATAATTGTATAAGATTCACAAATATGAAGCAAAACAATGAGGTGGTTGAGGTGAAGGAGGGAGTGGGAAAAGGGGGGTGCGTGAGAAATCCTAGGGAAACAGCCAACATTGTTATCAATCAAGTTAGTATTGTATACGATTTACAAATATGAAGAGAAACAATAACAGTGGATGGAGTAGAAGGAGGGAGTGGGAAAAGGGTGGGCGTGAGAAATCTTAAGGAACCACAGCCGAAATTGGTATCAATCAAGTTAGAATTGTATAAGATTCACAAACATGAAGCGAAACAATTACAGTGGATGGGGTAGAAGAAGGGAGTGGGAAAAGGGGGGGGCGTGAGAAATCCTGAGGATGCACAGCCGACATTGGTATCAAACAAGTTAGAATTTTATAAGATTCACAAATATGAAGCGAAACAATGATTGTGGATGGGGTAGAAGGAGGTTGTGGGAAAAGGGCGGGGCGTGAGAAATCCTAGGGAAACAGCCAACATTGGTATCAATCAAGTTAGTATTTTATACGATTTACAAATATGAAGAGAAACAATGACACTGGATGGAGTAGATGGAGGGAGTGGGAAAAGGGTGGGCGCGAGAAATCTTAAGGAACCACAGCCGACATTGGTATCAATCAAGTTAGAATTGTATAAGATTCACAATTATGAAGCAAAACAATGGCAGTGGATGGTGTAGAAGGAGGGAGTGGGAAAAGGGGGGCGTGAGAAATCCTAAGGATGCACAGCCGACATTGTTATCAAACAAGTTAGAATTTTATAAGATTCAAAAATATGAAGCGAAACAATGACAGTGGATGGGGTAGAAGGAGGGTGTGGGAAAAGGGGGGGGGCGTGAGAAATCCTAAGGAAACAAAGCCGACATTGGTATCAATCAAGTTAGAATTGTATAATATTCACAAACATGAAGCGAAACAATGACAGTGGATGGGGTAGAAGGAGGGAGTGGGAAAAAGAGGGGGAGTGAGAAATCCTATGGAAACACAGCCGACATTGGTATCAATCAACTAAGAATTTTATGAGATTCACAAATATGAAGGGAAACAATGAGAGTATATGGGGTAGATGGAGGGAGTGGGAAAAGGGTGGGAGTGAGAAATCCTAAGGCTAAGCCGACATTGGTATCAATCAAGTTAGAATTGTATAAGATTCAAAAATATGGAGCGAAACAATTACCGTGGATGGGTTAGTAGGAGGGTGTGGGAAAAGGGGGGGGGGCGTGAGAAATCCTAAGGAAACAAAGCCGACATTGGTATCAATCAAGTTAGAATTTTTTAAGATCAACAAATATGGAGCGAAACAATGACAGTGGATGTGGTAAAAGGAGGGAGTGAGAAAATAGGGGGGCCTGAGAAATCTTAAGGAAACAGCCGACATTGGCATCAATAAAGTTAGAATTGTATAAGATTCAAAAATATGAAGCGAAACAATGGCAGTGGATGGGTAGAAGGAGGGAGTGGGAAAATGGGGGGCGTGAAAAATCCTAAAGAAACAAAGCCGACATTGGTATCAATCAAGTTAGAAATTTATAAGATTCACAAATATGAAGCGGAACAATGACAGTGGATGGGGTGAAGGAGGGATTGGGAAAAGGGGGGGAGAAGGAAATCCTAATGAAGCACAGCCGACATTGTTATCAATCAAGATAGAATTGTATAAGATTCACAAATATGAAGCGAAAAAATGACAGTGGATGGGGTAGAAGGAGGGAGTGGGAAAAGGGGGGGCGTGAGAAATCCTAAGGAAACACAGCCGACATTGGTTTCAAGCAAGTTAGAATTGTATAAGATTCAAAATTATGATGCGAACAACGACAGTGGATGGGGTGAAGGAGGGAGTGGGAAAAGGGGGGGAGAAGGAAATCCTAAGGAAGCACAGCCGACATTGGCATCAATCAAGTTAGAATTGTATAAGATTCACAAATATGGAGCGAAACAATGACAGTAGTTGGGGTGAAGGAGGGAGTGGGAAAAGGGGGGGCGTAAGAAATCTTAAGGAAACGCAGCCGACATAGGTATCAATCAAGTTAGAATATTATAAGATTACCAAATATGAATCGAAACATTACCAGTGGATGGGGTAGAAGGAGAGAGTGGGGAAAGGGTGGGGCGTGAGAAATCCTAAGGAAACACAGATGACTTTGGTATAAATGAAGTTTGAATTGTATAAGATTCAAAATTATGATGCGAACAACGACAGTGGATGGGGTGAAGGAGGGAGTGGGAAAAGGGGGGGAGAAGGAAATCCTAAGGAAGCACAGCCGACATTGGTATCAATCAAGTTAGAATTGTATAAGATTCACAAATATGGAGCGAAACAATGACAGTGGATGTGGGAAAAGGAGGGAGTGGGAAAAAAAGGGGGGCGTGAGAAATCCTAAATAAACACATCCGAAAATGGTATCAATCAAGTTAGAATTGTATAAGATTCAAAAACATGAATCGAAACATTGCCAGTGGATGGGGTAGAAGGAGAGAGTGGGGAAAGTGTGGGGCGTGAGAAATCCTAAGGAAACACAGATGACTTTGTTATCAATGAAGTTTGAATTGTATAAGATTCACAAATACGGAGCGAAACAATGACAGTGCATGGGGTAGAATGAGGGAGTGGAAAAAGGGGTGGGCGTGTGAAATCCTAAGGAAACACAGCCTACATTGGTATCAATCTAGTTAGAATTGTATAAGATTTACAAATATGGAGCGAAACAATGACAGTGGATGGGGTAGAAGGAGGGAGTGGAAAAAGGGGTGGGCGTGAGAAATCCTAAGGTAACACAGACCGACATTGGTATTAATCAAGTTAGTATTGTATAAGATTCACAAATATGAAGCGAAACAATGACAGTGGAGTGGGTAAAAGGAGGGAGTGGGAAAAGGGGGGGCGTGAGTAATCCTAAGAAAACACGGTCGACATTGTTATCAATCAAGTTAGAATTGTATAAGATTCAAAAATATGAAGCGAAACAATGAGGTGGTTGAGGTGAAGGAGGGAGTGGGAAAAGGGGGGTGCGTGAGAAATCCTAGGGAAACAGCCAACATTGGTATCAATCAAGTTAGTATTGTATACGATTTACAAATATTAAGAGAAACAATGACACTGGATGGAGTAGAAGGAGGGAGTGGGAAAAGGGTGGGCGCGAGAAATCTTAAGGAACCACAGCCGACATTGGTATCAATCAAGTTAGAATTGTATATGATTCACAATTATGAAGCAAAACAATGGCAGTGGATGGTGTAGAAGGAGGGAGTGGGAAAAAGGGGGGCGTGAGAAATCCTAAGGATGCACAGTCGACATTGTTATCAAACAAGTTAGAATTTTATAAAATTCAAAAATATGAAGCGAAACAATGACAGTGGATGGGGTAGAAGGAGGGTGTGGGAAAAAGGGGGGGTGTGAGAAATCCTAAGGAAACAAAGCCGACATTGGTATCAATCAAGTTAGAATTGTATAAGATTCACAAACATGAAGCGAAACAATGACAGTGGATGGGGTAGAAGGAGGGAGTGGGAAAAGGGGGGTGCGTGAGAAATCCTAGGGAAACAGCCAACATTGGTATCAATCAAGTTAGTATTGTATACGATTTACAAATATGAAGAGAAACAATAACAGTGGATGGAGTAGAAGGAGGGAGTGGGAAAAGGGTGGGCGTGAGAAATCTTAAGGAACCACAGCCGACATTGGTATCAATCAAGTTAGAATTGTATAAGATTCACAATTATGAAACAAAACAATGGCAGTGGATGGTGTTGAAGGAGGGAGTGGGAAAAAGGGGGGCGTGAGAAATCCTAAATAAACACAGCCGACATTGGTATCTATCAAGTTAGAATTGTATAAGATTCACAAATATGGAGCGAAACAATGACAGTGGATGGGGTAGAAGGAGGGAGTGGAAAAAGGGGTGGGCGTGACAAATCCTAAGGAAACACAGCCGACATTGATATAAATCAAGTTAGAATTGTATAAGATTCACAAATATGAAGCGAAACAATGACAGTGGAGTGGGTAAAAGGAGGGAATGGGAAAAGGGGGGGGCGTGAGTAATCCTAAGGAAACACGGACGACATTGTTATCAATCAAGTTAGAATTGTATAAGATTCACAAATATGAAGCGAAACAATGAGGTGGTTAAGGTGAAGGAGGGAGTGGAAATGGGGGGTGCCTGAGAAATCCTAGGGAAACAGCCAACATTGGTATCAATCAAGTTAGTATTTTATACGATTTACAAATATGAAGAGAAACAATGACACTGGATGGAGTAGAAGGAGGGAGTGGGAAAAGGGTGGGCGCGAGAAATCTTAAGGAACCACAGCCGACATTGGTATAAATTAAGTTAGAATTGTATAAGATTCACAAATATGGAGCGAAACAATGACAGTGGATGGGGTAAAAGGAGGGAGTTGGAAAAAGGGAAGGCTTGAGAAATCTTAAGGAAACACAGCCGACATTGGTATCAATCTAGTTAGAATTGTATAAGATTCACTAATATGGAGCGAAACAATGACAGTGGATGGGGTAGAAGGTGGGAAAGGGAAAAGGGGGGGAGTTGGAAATCCTAAGGAAACACAGATGACATTGGTATCAATCATGTAAGAATAGTATAAAATTCACAAATATGAAGAGAAAGAATGACAGTGGATGGGGTAGAAGGAAGGAGTGGGAAAAAGGGGGGGGGCGTGAGAAATCTTAAGGAAGCACACCCGACATTGGTATTAATCAAGTTTGAATTGTATAAGATTCACAAATATGAAGCGAAACAATGACAGTGGATGGGGTAGAAGGAGGGAGTGGGAAAAAGGGGGGCGTGAGTAATCCTAAGGAAACGCAGCCGACATAGGTATCAATCAAGTTAGAATTGTATAAGATTACCAAATATGAATCAAAACATTGACAGTGGATGGGGTAGAAGGAGAGAGTGGGGAAAGGGTGGGGCGTGAAAAATCCTAAGGAAACACAGATGACATTGGTATCAATGAAGTTAGAATTGTATAAGATTCACAAATATGGAGCGAAACAATGACAGTGGTTGGGGTAGAAGGAAGGAGTGGGAAAAAGGGGGGACGTTAGTAATCATAAGGAAGCACAGCCCACATTGGTATCAATCAAGTTAGACTTGTATAAGATTAACAAATATGGAGCGAAACAATGACAGTGGATGTGGTAAAAGGAGGGAGTGGGAAAAAGGGGGGGGCGTGAGAAATCCTAAAGAAACACGGACGACATTGGTATCAATCAAGTTAGAATTTTATAAGATTCAAAAATATGAAGCGAAACAATGACAGTAGTTGGGGTGAAGGAGAGAGTGGGGAAAGGGGGGTGCGTGAGAAATCCAGGGAAACGAGGCCGACATTGGTATCAATCAAGTGAGAAATTATAAGATTCACAAATATGGAGCGGAACAATGACAGTGGATGGGGTAAAAGGAGGGAGTTGGAAAAAGGGAAGGCTTGAGAAATCTTAAGGAAGCACAGCCGACATTGGTATTAATCAAGTTTGAATTGTATAAGATTCACAAATATGAAGCGAAACAATGACAGTGGATGTGGTAAAAAGATGGAGTGGGAAAAAGGGGGGGCGTGAGAAATCCTAAGGAAACGCAGCCGACATAGGTATCAATCAAGTTAGAATTGTATAAGATTACCAAATATGAATCGAAACATTGACAGTGGATGGGGTAGAAGGAGAGAGTGGGGAAAGGGTGGGGCGTGAGAAATCCTAAGGAAACATAGATGACATTGGTATCAATGAAGTTAGAATTGTATAAGATTCACAAATATGGAGCGAAACAATGACAGTGGATGAGGTAGAAGGAGGGAGTGGAAAAAGGGGTGGGCGTGAGAAATCCTAAGGAAACACAGCCGACATTGGTATTAATCAAGTTAGAATTGTATAAGATTAACAAATATGAAGCGAAACAATGACAGTGGAGTGGGTAAAAGGAGGGAATGGGAAAAGGGGGGGGGCGTGAGTAATCCTAAGGAAACACGGACGACATTGTTATCAATCAAGTTAGAATTGTATAAGATTCACAAATATGAAGCGAAACAATGATGTGGTTGAGGTGAAGGAGGGAGTGGGAAAAGGGGGGTGCGTGAGAAATCCTTGGGAAACAGCCAACATTGGTATCAATCAAGTTAGTATTGTATACGATCTACAAATATGAAGCGAAACAATGATAGTGGATGGGGTAGCAGGAGGGAGTGGGAAAAGGGGGGGCGTGAGAAATCCTAAGGAAACGCAGCCGACATAGGTATCAATCAAGTTAGAATTGTATAAGATTACCAAATATGAATCGAAAATTTGACAGTGGATGGGGTAAAAGGAGGGAGTTGGAAAAAGGGAAGGCTTGAGAAATCTTAAGGAAACACAGCCGACATTGGTATCAATCTAGTTAGAATTGTATAAGATTCACAAATATGAAGCGAAACAATTACAGTGGATGGGGTAGCAGGAGTGATTGGGAAAAGGGGGGTCGTGAGAAATCCTAAGGAAACGCAGCCGACATACGTATCAATCAAGTTAGAATTGTATAAGATTACCAAATATGAATCGAAACATTGACAGTGGATGGGGTAGAAGGAGAGAGTGAGGAAAGGGTGGGGCGTGAGAAATCCTAAGGAAACACAGATGACATTGGTATCAATCAAGTTAGAATTGTATAAGATTACCAAATATGAATCGAAAATTTGACAGTGGATGGGGTAAAAGGAGGGAGTTGGAAAAAGGGAAGGCTTGAGAAATCTTAAGGAAACACAGCCGACATTGGTATCAATCTAGTTAGAATTGTATAAGATTCACAAATATGGAGCGAAACAATGACAGTGGATGGGTTAGAAGGAGGGAGTGGAAAAAGGGGTGATCGTGAGAAATCCTAAGGAAACACAGCCGACATTGGTATTAATCAAGTTAGAATTGTATAAGATTCACAAATATGAAGCGAAACAATGACAGTGGAGTGGGTAAAAGGAGGGAATGGGAAAAGGGGGGGGGTGAGTAATCCTAAGGAAACACGGACGAAATTGTTATCAATCAAGTTATAATTGTATAAGATTCACAAATATGAAGCAAAACAATGAGGTGGTTGAGGTGAAGGAGGGAGTGGGAAAAGGGGGGGTGCGTGAGAAATCCTAGGGAAACAGCCAACATTGTTATCAATCAAGTTAGTATTGTATACGATTTACAAATATGAAGAGAAACAATAACAGTGGATGGAGTAGAAGGAGGGAGTGGGAAAAGGGTGGGCGTGAGAAATCTTAAGGAACCACAGCCGACATTGGTATCAATCAAGTTAGAATTGTATAAGATTCACAAACATGAAGCGAAACAATGACAGTGGATGGGGTAGAAGAAGGGAGTGGGAAAAGGGGGGGGCGTGAGAAATCCTGAGGATGCACAGCCGACATTGGTATCAAACAAGTTAGAATTTTATAAGATTCACAAATATGAAGCGAAACAATGATTGTGGATGGGGTAGAAGGAGGTTGTGGGAAAAGGGCGGGGCGTGAGAAATCCTAGGGAAACAGCCAACATTGGTATCAATCAAGTTAGTATTTTATACGATTTACAAATATGAAGAGAAACAATGACACTGGATGGAGTAGATGGAGGGAGTGGGAAAAGGGTGGGCGCGAGAAATCTTAAGGAACCACAGCCGACATTGGTATCAATCAAGTTAGAATTGTATAAGATTCACAATTATGAAGCAAAACAATGGCAGTGGATGGTGTAGAAGGAGGGAGTGGGAAAAGGGGGGCGTGAGAAATCCTAAGGATGCACAGCCGACATTGTTATCAAACAAGTTAGAATTTTATAAGATTCAAAAATATGAAGCGAAACAATGACAGTGGATGGGGTAGAAGGAGGGTGTGGGAAAAGGGGGGGGGCGTGAGAAATCCTAAGGAAACAAAGCCGACATTGGTATCAATCAAGTTAGAATTGTATAATATTCACAAACATGAAGCGAAACAATGACAGTGGATGGGGTAGAAGGAGGGAGTGGGAAAAAGAGGGGGAGTGAGAAATCCTATGGAAACACAGCCGACATTGGTATCAATCAACTAAGAATTTTATGAGATTCACAAATATGAAGGGAAACAATGAGAGTATATGGGGTAGATGGAGGGAGTGGGAAAAGGGTGGGAGTGAGAAATCCTAAGGCTAAGCCGACATTGGTATCAATCAAGTTAGAATTGTATAAGATTCAAAAATATGGAGCGAAACAATTACCGTGGATGGGTTAGTAGGAGGGTGTGGGAAAAGGGGGGGGGGCGTGAGAAATCCTAAGGAAACAAAGCCGACATTGGTATCAATCAAGTTAGAATTTTTTAAGATCAACAAATATGGAGCGAAACAATGACAGTGGATGTGGTAAAAGGAGGGAGTGAGAAAATAGGGGGGCCTGAGAAATCTTAAGGAAACAGCCGACATTGGCATCAATAAAGTTAGAATTGTATAAGATTCAAAAATATGAAGCGAAACAATGGCAGTGGATGGGTAGAAGGAGGGAGTGGGAAAATGGGGGGCGTGAAAAATCCTAAAGAAACAAAGCCGACATTGGTATCAATCAAGTTAGAAATTTATAAGATTCACAAATATGAAGCGGAACAATGACAGTGGATGGGGTGAAGGAGGGATTGGGAAAAGGGGGGGAGAAGGAAATCCTAATGAAGCACAGCCGACATTGTTATCAATCAAGATAGAATTGTATAAGATTCACAAATATGAAGCGAAAAAATGACAGTGGATGGGGTAGAAGGAGGGAGTGGGAAAAGGGGGGGCGTGAGAAATCCTAAGGAAACACAGCCGACATTGGTTTCAAGCAAGTTAGAATTGTATAAGATTCAAAATTATGATGCGAACAACGACAGTGGATGGGGTGAAGGAGGGAGTGGGAAAAGGGGGGGAGAAGGAAATCCTAAGGAAGCACAGCCGACATTGGCATCAATCAAGTTAGAATTGTATAAGATTCACAAATATGGAGCGAAACAATGACAGTAGTTGGGGTGAAGGAGGGAGTGGGAAAAGGGGGGGCGTAAGAAATCTTAAGGAAACGCAGCCGACATAGGTATCAATCAAGTTAGAATATTATAAGATTACCAAATATGAATCGAAACATTACCAGTGGATGGGGTAGAAGGAGAGAGTGGGGAAAGGGTGGGGCGTGAGAAATCCTAAGGAAACACAGATGACTTTGGTATAAATGAAGTTTGAATTGTATAAGATTCAAAATTATGATGCGAACAACGACAGTGGATGGGGTGAAGGAGGGAGTGGGAAAAGGGGGGGAGAAGGAAATCCTAAGGAAGCACAGCCGACATTGGTATCAATCAAGTTAGAATTGTATAAGATTCACAAATATGAAGCGAAAAAATGACAGTGGATGGGGTAGAAGGAGGGAGTGGGAAAAGGGGGGGGCGTGAGAAATCCTAAGGAAACACAGCCGACATTGGTTTCAAGCAAGTTAGAATTGTATAAGATTCAAAATTATGATGCGAACAACGACAGTGGATGGGGTGAAGGAGGGAGTGGGAAAAGGGGGGGAGAAGGAAATCCTAAGGAAGCACAGCCGACATTGGCATCAATCAAGTTAGAATTGTATAAGATTCACAAATATGGAGCGAAACAATGACAGTAGTTGGGGTGAAGGAGGGAGTGGGAAAAGGGGGGGCGTAAGAAATCTTAAGGAAACGCAGCCGACATAGGTATCAATCAAGTTAGAATATTATAAGATTACCAAATATGAATCGAAACATTGCCAGTGGATGGGGTAGAAGGAGAGAGTGGGGAAAGGGTGGGGCGTGAGAAATCCTAAGGAAACACAGATGACTTTGGTATCAATGAAGTTTGAATTGTATAAGATTCAAAATTATGATGCGAACAACGACAGTGGATGGGGTGAAGGAGGGAGTGGGAAAAGGGGGGGAGAAGGAAATCCTAAGGAAGCACAGCCGACATTGGTATCAATCAAGTTAGAATTGTATAAGATTCACAAATATGGAGCGAAACAATGACAGTGGATGTGGGAAAAGGAGGGAGTGGGAAAAAAAGGGGGGCGTGAGAAATCCTAAATAAACACATCCGAAAATGGTATCAATCAAGTTAGAATTGTATAAGATTCAAAAACATGAATCGAAACATTGCCAGTGGATGGGGTAGAAGGAGAGAGTGGGGAAAGTGTGGGGCGTGAGAAATCCTAAGGAAACACAGATGACTTTGTTATCAATGAAGTTTGAATTGTATAAGATTCACAAATACGGAGCGAAACAATGACAGTGCATGGGGTAGAATGAGGGAGTGGAAAAAGGGGTGGGCGTGTGAAATCCTAAGGAAACACAGCCTACATTGGTATCAATCTAGTTAGAATTGTATAAGATTTACAAATATGGAGCGAAACAATGACAGTGGATGGGGTAGAAGGAGGGAGTGGAAAAAGGGGTGGGCGTGAGAAATCCTAAGGTAACACAGCCGACATTGGTATTAATCAAGTTAGTATTGTATAAGATTCACAAATATGAAGCGAAACAATGACAGTGGAGTGGGTAAAAGGAGGGAGTGGGAAAAGGGGGGGCGTGAGTAATCCTAAGAAAACACGGTCGACATTGTTATCAATCAAGTTAGAATTGTATAAGATTCAAAAATATGAAGCGAAACAATGAGGTGGTTGAGGTGAAGGAGGGAGTGGGAAAAGGGGGGTGCGTGAGAAATCCTAGGGAAACAGCCAACATTGGTATCAATCAAGTTAGTATTGTATACGATTTACAAATATTAAGAGAAACAATGACACTGGATGGAGTAGAAGGAGGGAGTGGGAAAAGGGTGGGCGCGAGAAATCTTAAGGAACCACAGCCGACATTGGTATCAATCAAGTTAGAATTGTATATGATTCACAATTATGAAGCAAAACAATGGCAGTGGATGGTGTAGAAGGAGGGAGTGGGAAAAAGGGGGGCGTGAGAAATCCTAAGGATGCACAGTCGACATTGTTATCAAACAAGTTAGAATTTTATAAAATTCAAAAATATGAAGCGAAACAATGACAGTGGATGGGGTAGAAGGAGGGTGTGGGAAAAAGGGGGGGTGTGAGAAATCCTAAGGAAACAAAGCCGACATTGGTATCAATCAAGTTAGAATTGTATAAGATTCACAAACATGAAGCGAAACAATGACAGTGGATGGGGTAGAAGGAGGGAGTGGGAAAAGGGGGGTGCGTGAGAAATCCTAGGGAAACAGCCAACATTGGTATCAATCAAGTTAGTATTGTATACGATTTACAAATATGAAGAGAAACAATAACAGTGGATGGAGTAGAAGGAGGGAGTGGGAAAAGGGTGGGCGTGAGAAATCTTAAGGAACCACAGCCGACATTGGTATCAATCAAGTTAGAATTGTATAAGATTCACAATTATGAAACAAAACAATGGCAGTGGATGGTGTTGAAGGAGGGAGTGGGAAAAAGGGGGGCGTGAGAAATCCTAAATAAACACAGCCGACATTGGTATCTATCAAGTTAGAATTGTATAAGATTCACAAATATGGAGCGAAACAATGACAGTGGATGGGGTAGAAGGAGGGAGTGGAAAAAGGGGTGGGCGTGACAAATCCTAAGGAAACACAGCCGACATTGATATAAATCAAGTTAGAATTGTATAAGATTCACAAATATGAAGCGAAACAATGACAGTGGAGTGGGTAAAAGGAGGGAATGGGAAAAGGGGGGGGCGTGAGTAATCCTAAGGAAACACGGACGACATTGTTATCAATCAAGTTAGAATTGTATAAGATTCACAAATATGAAGCGAAACAATGAGGTGGTTAAGGTGAAGGAGGGAGTGGAAATGGGGGGTGCCTGAGAAATCCTAGGGAAACAGCCAACATTGGTATCAATCAAGTTAGTATTTTATACGATTTACAAATATGAAGAGAAACAATGACACTGGATGGAGTAGAAGGAGGGAGTGGGAAAAGGGTGGGCGCGAGAAATCTTAAGGAACCACAGCCGACATTGGTATAAATTAAGTTAGAATTGTATAAGATTCACAAATATGGAGCGAAACAATGACAGTGGATGGGGTAAAAGGAGGGAGTTGGAAAAAGGGAAGGCTTGAGAAATCTTAAGGAAACACAGCCGACATTGGTATCAATCTAGTTAGAATTGTATAAGATTCACTAATATGGAGCGAAACAATGACAGTGGATGGGGTAGAAGGTGGGAAAGGGAAAAGGGGGGGAGTTGGAAATCCTAAGGAAACACAGATGACATTGGTATCAATCATGTAAGAATAGTATAAAATTCACAAATATGAAGAGAAAGAATGACAGTGGATGGGGTAGAAGGAGGGAATGGTAAAAGGGGGGAGTGAGAAATCCTAAAGAAACACAGCCGACATTGGTATCAATCAACTAAGAATTTTATGAGATTCACAAATATGAAGGGAAACAATTACCGTGGATGGGTTAGTAGGAGGGTGTGGGAAAAGGGGGGGGGGGCGTGAGAAATCCTAAGGAAACAAAGCCAACATTGGTATCAATCAAGTTAGAAATTTTTAAGATCAACAAATATGGAGCGAAACAATGACAGTGGATGTGGTAAAAAGAGGGAGTGAGAAAATGGTGGGGCGTGAGAAATCCTAAGGAAACAGCCGACATTGGCATCAATAAAGTTAGAATTGTATAAGATTCAAAAATATGAAGCGAAACAATGGCAGTGGATGGGGTAGAAGGAGGGAGTGGAAAAAGGGGGGGGCGTGAAAAATCCTAAGGAAACAAAGCCGACATTGGTATCAATCAAGTTAGAAATTTATAAGATCTACAAATATTAAGCGAAACAATGACAGTGGATGGGGTGAAGGAGGGAGTGGGAAAAGGGGGGGAGAAGGAAATCCTAAGGAAGCACAGCCAACATTGTTATCAATCAATATAGAATTGTATAAGATTCACAAATATGAAGCGAAACAATGACAGTGGATGGGGTGAAGGACGGAGTGGGAAAAAGGGGGGGCGTGAGAAATCCTAAGAAAACACAGCCGACATTGTTATCAATCAAGATAGAATGGTATAAGATTCACAAATATGAAGCGAAACAATGACAGTAGATGGGGTAGAAGGAGGGAGTGGGAAAAGGGGGGGCGTGAGAAATCCTAAAGAAACACAGCCGACATTGGGATCAATCAAGTTAGAATTGTATAAGATTCAAAATTATGAAGCGAACAACGACAGTGAATGTGGTGAAGGAGGGAGTGGGAAAAGGGGGGGAGAAGGAAATCCTAATGAAGCACAGCCGACATTGGTATCAATCAAGTTAGAATTGTATAAGATTCACAAACATGAAGCGAAACAATGACAGTGGATGGGGTAGAAGGAGGGAGTGGGAAAAGGGGGGGCGTGAGAAATCCTAAGGATGCACAGTCGACATTGGTATCAAACAAGTTAGAATTTTATAAGATTCAAAAATATGAAGCGGAACAATGACAGTGGATGGGGTAGAAGGAGGGTGTGGGAAAAGGGGGGGGGCGTGAGAAATCCTAAGGAAACGCAGCCGACATAGGTATTAATCAAGTTAGAATTGTATAAGATTCACAAATATGAAGCGAAACAATGACAGTGGTGTGGGTAAAAGGAGGGAGTGGGAAAAGGGTGGGCGTGAGAAATCTTAAGGAACCAGAGCCGACATTGGTATCAATCAAGTTAGAATTGTATAAGATTCACAATTATGAAACAAAACAATGCCAGTGGATGGTGTAGAAGGAGGGAGTGGGAAAAAGGGGGGCGTGAGAAATCCTAAATAAACACAGCCTAAATTGGTATTAATCAAGTAAAAATTGTATAAGATTCACAAATATGTAGCGAAACAATGACAGTGGATGGGGTAATAAGAGGGTGTGGGAAAAGGGGGGGCGTGAGAAATCCTAAGGAAACAAAGCCGACATTGGTATCAATCAAGTTAGAATTGTATAAGATTAACAAATATGGAGCGAAACAATGACAGTGAATGGGGTAGAATGAGGGAGTGGAAAAAGGGGTGGGCGTGAGAAATCCTAAGGAAATACAGAATGTCCGTTTTGGTCTCCAATGATGAGACGCGTCCTCCGAGAGATTTCACCTCCTCGATCAATCCCGATTTGAATTTTAAAAATCGGGATTCAAACGTGGCTAACGAGTCCTGACGATCATCGCCGTGCAGGGATTTTGCAGCAGTAAGTCCCGACTCGAAGGAATCCATCCTTAAGTTGTAAGACTCAAGAGTTTTCTTGAAACCTTTCACAAGAGATTCGAGGGCTTTATTTTGGGCCTGGAGGTCAGCTTTCGTAGCCATGGCGAGTGAGAGTAAGAAGTTGAGGTTAAGGGTCTGTGGGGAGCGGAACTAAACACGTGTGTCTCCTATAAGCATCGACACTAGACACTAGAATCATGGAGGGAGTGGAAAAGGGGGGGCGTGAGAAATCCTAAGGAAAAACAGATGACATTGGTATCAATCAAGTTATAATTGTATGAGATTCAGAAATATGAAGCGAAACAATGACAGTGGATGGGGTAGAAGGAGTTAGTGGGAGAAGAAGGGGGCGTGAGAAATCCTAAGGAAACACAGCCGACATTGGTATCAGTCAAGATAGAATTGTATAAGATTCAAAATTATAAAGCAAAACAATGACAGTGGATGGGGTAGAAGGAGGGAGTGGGAAAAGTAGGGGCGTGAGAAATCCTAAGGAAACACATCCGACATTGGTATCAATCAAGTTAGAATTGTAAAAGACTCACAAATATGATGCGAAACAATGACAGTGGTTGGGCGATGGAGGGAGTGGGAAAAGGGGGGGGCGCGA
This sequence comes from Tanypteryx hageni, assembly GCA_028673005.1. NCBI lineage: Eukaryota > Metazoa > Arthropoda > Insecta > Odonata > Petaluridae > Tanypteryx > Tanypteryx hageni. Next base: position 9,604,385 of record CM054113.1, on the reverse strand, counting down.
GAAATCCTAGGGAAACAAAGCCGACATTGGTATAAATCAAGTGAGAAATTATAAGATTTACAAATATGGAGCGAAACAATGACAGTGGATGGGGTAGATGGAGGGAGTGGGAAAAGGGGGGGAGTGAGAAATCCTAAGGAAGCTAAGACGACATTGGTATCAATCAAGTTAGAATTGTATAAGATTCACAAATATGGAGCGAAACAATTACCGTGGATTGGTTAGTAGGAGGGTGTGGGAAAAGGGGGGGGGCGTGAGAAATCCTAAAGAAACAAAGCCGACATTGGTATCAATCAAGTTAGAAATTTTTAAGATCAACAAATATGGAGCGAAACAATGACAGTGGATGTGGTAAAAGGAGGGAGTGGGAAAAGGGAGGGGCGTGAAAAATCCTAAGGAAACAAAGCCGACATTGGTATCAATCAAGTTATAATTGTATAAGATTCACAAATATGAAGCGAAACAATGACAGTGGATGGGGTGAAGGAGGGAGTGGGAAAAAGGGGGGGCGTGAGAAATCCTAAGGAAGCACAGCCGACATTGTTATCTATCAAGATAGAATTGTATAAGATTCACAAATATGAAGCGAAACAATGACAGTGGATGGGGTAGAAGGAGGGAGTGGGAAAAGGGGGGGGCGTGAGAAATCCTAAGGAACCACAGCCGACATTGGTATCAATCAAGTTAGAATTGTGTAAGATTCACAATTATGAAGCAAAACAATGGCAGTGGATGGTGTAGAAGGAGGGAGTGGGAAAAATGGGCGTGAGAAATCCTAAATAAACACATCCGAAAATGGTATCAATCAAGTAAGAATTGTATAAGATTCACAAACATGAAGCGAAACAATGACAGTGGATGGGGTAGAAGGAGGGTGTGGGAAAAGGGGGGGGCGTGAGAAATCCTAAGGATGCACAGTCGACATTGGTATCAAACAAGTTAGAATTTTATAAGATTCACAAATATGAAGCGAAACAATGACAGTGGATGGGGTAGAAGGAGGGTGTGGGAAAAGGGGGTGGCGTGAGAAAACCTAAGGAAACAAAGCCGACATTGATATCAATCAAGTTAGAATTGTATAATATTAACAAATATGGAGCGAAACAATGACAGTGGATGTGGTAAAAGGAGGGAGTGGGAAAAAGGGGGGGCGTGAGAAATCCTAAGGAAGCAGAGCCGACATTGGTATCAATCAAGTTAGAATTTTATAAGATTCACAAATATGGAGCGAAACAATGACAGTGGACGGGGTAGATGGAGGGAGGGGAAAACGGGGGGCGTGAGAAATCCTAAGGAAAAACAGCCGACATTGGTATCAATCAAGTTAGAATTGTATGAGATTCACAAATATGAAGCGAAACAATGACATTGGATGGGGTAGAAGGAGTTAGTGGGAGAAGAAAGGGGCGTGAGAAATCCTAAGGAAACACAGCCGACATTGGTATCAGTCAAGTTAGTATTGTATAAGATTCAAAATTATGAAGCGAAACAATGACAGTGGATGGGGTAGAAGGAGGGAGTGGGAAAAGTAGGGACGTGAGAAATCCTAAGGAAACACATCCGACATTGGTATCAATCAAGTTAGAATTGTAAAAGATTCACAAATATGAAGCGAAACAATGACAGTGGTTGGGCGATGGAGGGAGTGGGAAAAGGGGGGGGCGCGAGGAATCCTAGGGAAACAAAGCCGACATTGGTATAAATCAAGTGAGAAATTATAAGATTCACAAATATGGAGCGACACAATGACAGTGGATGGGGTAAAAGGAGGGAGTTAGAAAAAGGGAAGGCTTGAGAAATCTTAAGGAAACACGGCCGACATTGGTATCAATCTAGTTAGAATTGTATAAGATTCACAAATATGAAGAGAAACAATGACAGTTGATTGGGTAGAAGGAGGGAGTGGGAAAACGGTGGGAGTTAGAAATCCTAAGGAAACACATCTGACATTGGTATCAATCAAGTTAGAAATTTATGAGATTCACAAATATGGAGCGAAACAATGACAGTGGATGGGGTAGAAGGTGGGAGTGGGAAAAGGGGGGGAGTTGGAAATCCTGAGGATACCCAGATGACATTGGTATCAATCATGTAAGAATAGTAAAAGATTCACAAATATGAAGAGAAAGAATGACAGTGGATGGTGTAGAAGGAGGGAGTGGGAAAAAGGGGTGGGCGTGAGAAATCCTAAGGAAATACAGCCGACATTGGTATTAATCAAGTTAGAATTGTATAAGATTCACAAATATGAAGCGAAACAATGACAGTGGAGTGGGTAAAAGAAGGGAGTGGGAAAAGGGGGGGGCGTGAGTAATCCTAAGGAAACACGGACGACATTGTTATCAATCAAGTTAGAATTGTATAAGATTTACAAATATGAAGCGAAACAATGAGGTGGTTGAGGTGAAGGAGGGAGTGGGAAAAGGGGGGTGCGTGAGAAATCCTAGGGAAACAGCCAACTTTGGTATCAATCAAGTTAGTATTGTATACGATCTACAAATATGTAGGAAACAATGACACTGGATGGAGTAGAAGGAGGGAGTGGGAAAAGGGTGGGCGTGAGAAATCCTAAGGAACCACAGCCGACATTGGTATCAATCAAGTTAGAATTGTATAAGATTCACAATTATGAAGCAAAACAATGGCAGTGGATGGTGTAGAAGGAGGGAGTGGGAAAAAGGGGGGCGTGAGAAATCCTAAATAAACACATCCGAAAATGGTATAAATCAAGTTAGAATTGTATAAGATTCACAAACATGAAGCAAAACAATGACAGTGGATGGGGTAGAAGGAGGGAGTGGGAAAAGGGGGGGGCGTGAGAAATCCTAAGGATGCACAGTCGACATTGGTATCAAACAAGTTAGAATTTTATAAGATTCACAAATATGAAGCGAAACAATGACAGTGGATGGGGTAGAAGGAGGGTGTGGGAAAAGGGGGTGGCGTGAGAAATCCTAAGGAAACAAAGCCGACATTGATATCAATCAAGTTATAATTGTATAATATTAACAAATATGGAGCGAAACAATGACAGTGGATGTGGTAAAAGGAGGGAGTGGGAAAAAGGGGGCGCCTGAGAAATCCTAAGGAAGCAGAGCCGACATTGGTATCAATTAAGTTAGAATTTTATAAGATTCACAAATATGGAGCGAAACAATGACAGTGGACGGGGTTGATGGAGGGAGTGGAAAAGGGGGGGCGTGGGAAATCCTAAGGAAAAACAGCCGACATTAGTATCAATCAAGTTAGAATTGTATGAGATTCACAAATATGAAGCGAAACAATGACATTGGATGGGGTAGAAGGAGTTAGTGGGAGAAGAAGGGGGCGTGAGAAATCCTAAGGAAACACAGCCGACATTGGTATCAGTCAAGTTAGTATTGTATAAGATTCAAAATTATGAAGCGAACCAATGACAGTGGATGGGGTAGAAGGAGGGAGTGGGAAAAGTAGGGGCGTGAGAAATCCTAAAGAAACACATCCGACATTGTTATCAATCAATTTAGAATTTTAAAAGATTCACAAATATGGAGCGAAACAATGACAGTGGTGTGGGTAAAAGGAGGGAGTGGGAAAAGGGTTGGCGTGAGAAATCTTAAGGAAACGCAGCCGACATTGTTATCAATCAAGTTAGAATTGTATAAGATTCAAAATTATGAAGCGAAACAATGACAGTGGATGGGGTAGAAGGAGGGAGTGGGAAAAGTAGGGACGTGAGAAATCCTAAGGAAACACATCCGACATTGGTATCAATCAAGTTAGAATTGTAAAAGATTCACAAATATGAAGCGAAACAATGACAGTGGTTGGGCGATGGAGGGAGTGGGAAAAGGGGGGGGCGCGAGGAATCCTAGGGAAACAAAGCCGACATTGGTATAAATCAAGTGAGAAATTATAAGATTCACAAATATGGAGCGACACAATGACAGTGGATGGGGTAAAAGGAGGGAGTTAGAAAAAGGGAAGGCTTGAGAAATCTTAAGGAAACACGGCCGACATTGGTATCAATCTAGTTAGAATTGTATAAGATTCACAAATATGAAGAGAAACAATGACAGTTGATTGGGTAGAAGGAGGGAGTGGGAAAACGGTGGGAGTTAGAAATCCTAAGGAAACACATCTGACATTGGTATCAATCAAGTTAGAAATTTATGAGATTCACAAATATGGAGCGAAACAATGACAGTGGATGGGGTAGAAGGTGGGAGTGGGAAAAGGGGGGGAGTTGGAAATCCTGAGGATACCCAGATGACATTGGTATCAATCATGTAAGAATAGTAAAAGATTCACAAATATGAAGAGAAAGAATGACAGTGGATGGTGTAGAAGGAGGGAGTGGGAAAAAGGGGTGGGCGTGAGAAATCCTAAGGAAATACAGCCGACATTGGTATTAATCAAGTTAGAATTGTATAAGATTCACAAATATGAAGCGAAACAATGACAGTGGAGTGGGTAAAAGAAGGGAGTGGGAAAAGGGGGGGGCGTGAGTAATCCTAAGGAAACACGGACGACATTGTTATCAATCAAGTTAGAATTGTATAAGATTTACAAATATGAAGCGAAACAATGAGGTGGTTGAGGTGAAGGAGGGAGTGGGAAAAGGGGGGTGCGTGAGAAATCCTAGGGAAACAGCCAACTTTGGTATCAATCAAGTTAGTATTGTATACGATCTACAAATATGTAGGAAACAATGACACTGGATGGAGTAGAAGGAGGGAGTGGGAAAAGGGTGGGCGTGAGAAATCCTAAGGAACCACAGCCGACATTGGTATCAATCAAGTTAGAATTGTATAAGATTCACAATTATGAAGCAAAACAATGGCAGTGGATGGTGTAGAAGGAGGGAGTGGGAAAAAGGGGGGCGTGAGAAATCCTAAATAAACACATCCGAAAATGGTATAAATCAAGTTAGAATTGTATAAGATTCACAAACATGAAGCAAAACAATGACAGTGGATGGGGTAGAAGGAGGGAGTGGGAAAAGGGGGGGGCGTGAGAAATCCTAAGGATGCACAGTCGACATTGGTATCAAACAAGTTAGAATTTTATAAGATTCACAAATATGAAGCGAAACAATGACAGTGGATGGGGTAGAAGGAGGGTGTGGGAAAAGGGGGTGGCGTGAGAAATCCTAAGGAAACAAAGCCGACATTGATATCAATCAAGTTATAATTGTATAATATTAACAAATATGGAGCGAAACAATGACAGTGGATGTGGTAAAAGGAGGGAGTGGGAAAAAGGGGGGGCGTGAGAAATCCTAAGGAAGCAGAGCCGACATTGGTATCAATCAAGTTAGAATTTTATAAGATTCACAAATATGGAGCGAAACAATGACAGTGGACGGGGTAGATGGAGGGAGGGGAAAACGGGGGGCGTGAGAAATCCTAAGGAAAAACAGCCGACATTGGTATCAATCAAGTTAGAATTGTATGAGATTCACAAATATGAAGCGAAACAATGACATTGGATGGGGTAGAAGGAGTTAGTGGGAGAAGAAAGGGGCGTGAGAAATCCTAAGGAAACACAGCCGACATTGGTATCAGTCAAGTTAGTATTGTATAAGATTCAAAATTATGAAGCGAAACAATGACAGTGGATGGGGTAGAAGGAGGGAGTGGGAAAAGTAGGGACGTGAGAAATCCTAAGGAAACACATCCGACATTGGTATCAATCAAGTTAGAATTGTAAAAGATTCACAAATATGAAGCGAAACAATGACAGTGGTTGGGCGATGGAGGGAGTGGGAAAAGGGGGGGGCGCGAGGAATCCTAGGGAAACAAAGCCGACATTGGTATAAATCAAGTGAGAAATTATAAGATTCACAAATATGGAGCGACACAATGACAGTGGATGGGGTAAAAGGAGGGAGTTAGAAAAAGGGAAGGCTTGAGAAATCTTAAGGAAACACGGCCGACATTGGTATCAATCTAGTTAGAATTGTATAAGATTCACAAATATGAAGAGAAACAATGACAGTTGATTGGGTAGAAGGAGGGAGTGGGAAAACGGTGGGAGTTAGAAATCCTAAGGAAACACATCTGACATTGGTATCAATCAAGTTAGAAATTTATGAGATTCACAAATATGGAGCGAAACAATGACAGTGGATGGGGTAGAAGGTGGGAGTGGGAAAAGGGGGGGAGTTGGAAATCCTGAGGATACCCAGATGACATTGGTATCAATCATGTAAGAATAGTAAAAGATTCACAAATATGAAGAGAAAGAATGACAGTGGATGGTGTAGAAGGAGGGAGTGGGAAAAAGGGGTGGGCGTGAGAAATCCTAAGGAAATACAGCCGACATTGGTATTAATCAAGTTAGAATTGTATAAGATTCACAAATATGAAGCGAAACAATGACAGTGGAGTGGGTAAAAGAAGGGAGTGGGAAAAGGGGGGGGCGTGAGTAATCCTAAGGAAACACGGACGACATTGTTATCAATCAAGTTAGAATTGTATAAGATTTACAAATATGAAGCGAAACAATGAGGTGGTTGAGGTGAAGGAGGGAGTGGGAAAAGGGGGGTGCGTGAGAAATCCTAGGGAAACAGCCAACTTTGGTATCAATCAAGTTAGTATTGTATACGATCTACAAATATGTAGGAAACAATGACACTGGATGGAGTAGAAGGAGGGAGTGGGAAAAGGGTGGGCGTGAGAAATCCTAAGGAACCACAGCCGACATTGGTATCAATCAAGTTAGAATTGTATAAGATTCACAATTATGAAGCAAAACAATGGCAGTGGATGGTGTAGAAGGAGGGAGTGGGAAAAAGGGGGGCGTGAGAAATCCTAAATAAACACATCCGAAAATGGTATAAATCAAGTTAGAATTGTATAAGATTCACAAACATGAAGCAAAACAATGACAGTGGATGGGGTAGAAGGAGGGAGTGGGAAAAGGGGGGGGCGTGAGAAATCCTAAGGATGCACAGTCGACATTGGTATCAAACAAGTTAGAATTTTATAAGATTCACAAATATGAAGCGAAACAATGACAGTGGATGGGGTAGAAGGAGGGTGTGGGAAAAGGGGGTGGCGTGAGAAATCCTAAGGAAACAAAGCCGACATTGATATCAATCAAGTTATAATTGTATAATATTAACAAATATGGAGCGAAACAATGACAGTGGATGTGGTAAAAGGAGGGAGTGGGAAAAAGGGGGCGCCTGAGAAATCCTAAGGAAGCAGAGCCGACATTGGTATCAATTAAGTTAGAATTTTATAAGATTCACAAATATGGAGCGAAACAATGACAGTGGACGGGGTTGATGGAGGGAGTGGAAAAGGGGGGGCGTGGGAAATCCTAAGGAAAAACAGCCGACATTAGTATCAATCAAGTTAGAATTGTATGAGATTCACAAATATGAAGCGAAACAATGACATTGGATGGGGTAGAAGGAGTTAGTGGGAGAAGAAGGGGGCGTGAGAAATCCTAAGGAAACACAGCCGACATTGGTATCAGTCAAGTTAGTATTGTATAAGATTCAAAATTATGAAGCGAACCAATGACAGTGGATGGGGTAGAAGGAGGGAGTGGGAAAAGTAGGGGCGTGAGAAATCCTAAAGAAACACATCCGACATTGTTATCAATCAATTTAGAATTTTAAAAGATTCACAAATATGGAGCGAAACAATGACAGTGGTGTGGGTAAAAGGAGGGAGTGGGAAAAGGGTTGGCGTGAGAAATCTTAAGGAAACGCAGCCGACATTGTTATCAATCAAGTTAGAATTGTATAAGATTCACAAATATGAAGCGAAGCAATGAGGTGGTTGAGGTGAAGGAGGGAGTAGGAAAAGGGGGGTGCGTGAGAAATCCTAGGGAAACAGCCAACATTGGTATCAATCAAGTTAATATTGTATACGATTTACAAATATGAAGAGAAACAATGACACTGGATGGGGTAGAAGGAGGGAGTGGGAAAAGGGTGGGCGTGAGAAATCTTAAGGAACCACAGCAGACATTGGTATCAATCAAGTTAGAATTGTATAAGATTCACAATTATGAAGCAAAACAATGGCAGTGGATGGTGTAGGAGGGAGTGGGAAAAAGGGGGGCGTGAGAAATCCTAAATAAACACATCTGAAATTGGTATCAATCAAGTTAGAATTGTATAAGATTCGCAAACATGAAGCGAAACAATGACAGTGGATGGGGTAGAAGAAGGGAGTGGGAAAAGGAGGGGGCGTGAGAAATCCTAAGGAACCACAGCCGACATTGGTTTCAATCAAGTTAGAATTGTATAAGATTCACAATTATGAATCAAAACAATGGCAGTGGATGGTGTAGAAGGAGGGAGTGAGAAAAACGGGGGGCGTGAGAAATCCTAAATAAACACATCTGAAATTGGTATCAATCAAGTTAGAATTGTATAAGATTTACAAACATGAAGCGAAACAATGACAGTGGATGGGGTAGAAGGAGGGAGTGGGAAAAAGGGGATCGTGAGAAATCCTAAATAAACACATCCGAAATTGGTATCAATCAAGTTAAAATTGTATAAGATTCACAAACATGAAGCGAAACAATGAAAGTGGATGGGGTAGAAGTAGGGAGTGGGAAAAGTAGGGGCGTGAGAAATCCTAAGGAAACACATCCGACATTGTTATCAATCAAGTTAGAATTGTATTTGATTCACAAATATGAAGCGAAACAATGAGGTGGTCGAGGTGAAGGAGGGAGTGGGAAAAGGGGGGTGCGTGAGAATTCCTAGGGAAACAGCCATCATTGGTATCAACCAAGTTAGTATTGTATACGATTTACAAATATGAAGAGAAACAATAACAGTGGATGGAGTAGAAGGAGGGAGTGGGAAAAGGGTGGGCGTGAGAAATCTTAAGGAACCACAGCCGACATTGGTATCAATCAAGTTAGAATTGTATAAGATTCACAATTATGAAACAAAACAATGGCAGTGGATGGGGTAGATGGAGGGAGTGGAAAAAGGGGGGGGCGTGAAAAATCCTAAGGAAACAAAGCCGACATTGGTATCAATCAATTTAGAAATTTATAAGATCTACAAATATGAAGCGAAACAATGACAGTGGATGGGGTGAAGGAGGGAGTGGGAAAAGGGGGGGAGAAGGAAATCCTAAGGAAGCACAGCCGACATTGTTATCAATCAAGATAGAAGTGTATAAGATTCACAAATATGAAGCGAAACAATGACAGTGGAGTGGGTAAAAGAAGGGAGTGGGAAAAGGGGGGGGCGTGAGTAATCCTAAGGAAACACGGACGACATTGTTATCAATCAAGTTAGAATTGTATAAGATTTACAAATATGAAGCGAAACAATGAGGTGGTTGAGGTGAAGGAGGGAGTGGGAAAAGGGGGGTGCGTGAGAAATCCTAGGGAAACAGCCAACATTGGTATCAATCAAGTTAGTATTGTATACGATCTACAAATATGTAGAGAAACAATGACACTGGATGGAGTAGAAGGAGGGAGTGGGAAAAGGGTGGGCGTGAGAAATCCTAAGGAACCACAGCCGACATTGGTATCAATCAAGTTAGAATTGTATAAGATTCACAATTATGAAGCAAAACAATGGCAGTGGATGGTGTAGAAGGAGGGAGTGGGAAAAAGGGGGGCGTGAGAAATCCTAAATAAACACATCCGAAAATGGTATCAATCAAGTTAGAATTGTATAAGATTCACAAACATGAAGCGAAACAATGACAGTGGATGGGGTAGAAGGAGGAAGTGGGAAAAGGGGGGGGCGTGAGAAATCCTAAGGATGCACAGTCGACATTGGTATCAAACAAGTTAGAATTTTATAAGATTCACAAATATGAAGCGAAACAATGACTTTGGATGGGGTGAAGGACGGAGTGGGAAAAAGGGGGGGCGTGAGAAATCCTAAGGAAGCACAGCCGACATTGTTATCAATCAAGATAGAATGGTATAAGATTCACAAATATGAAGCGAAACAATGACAGTGGATGGGGTAGAAGGAGGGAGTGGGAAAAGGGGGGGCGTGAGAAATCCTAAATAAACACATCCGAAATTGGTATCAATCAAGTTAAAATTGTATAAGATTCACAAACATCAAGCGAAACAACGACAGTGGATGGGGTAGAAGGAGGGAGTGGGAAAAGTAGGGGCGTGAGAAATCCTAAGGAAACACATCCGACATTGTTATCAATCAAGTTAGAATTGTATTAGATTCACAAATATGAAGCGAAACAATGAGGTGGTCGAGGTGAAGGAGGGAGTGGGAAAAGGGGGGTGCGTGAGAAATCCTAGGGAAACAGCCATCATTGGTATCAACCAAGTTAGTATTGTATACGATTTACAAATTTGAAGAGAAACAATAACAGTGGATGGAGTAGAAGGAGGGAGTGGGAAAAGGGTGGGCGTGAGAAATCTTAAGGAACCACAGCCGACATTGGTATCAATCAAGTTAGAATTGTATAAGATTCACAATTATGAAACAAAACAATGGCAGTGGATGGGGTAGAAGGAGGGAGTGGAAAAAGGGGGGGGCGTGAAAAATCCTAAGGAAACAAAGCCGACATTGGTATCAATCAAGTTAGAAATTTATAAGATCTACAAATATGAAGCGAAACAATGACAGTGGATGGGGTGAAGGAGGGAGTGGGAAAAGGGGGGGAGAAGGAAATCCTAAGGAAGCACAGCCGACATTGTTATCAATCAAGATAGAATTGTATAAGATTCAAAATTATGAAGCGAACAACGACAGTGAATGCGGTGAAGGAGGGAGTGGGAAAAGGGGGGGAGAAGGAAATCCTAAGGAAGCACAGCCGACATTGGTATCAATCAAGTTAGAATTGTATAAGATTCACAAATATGAAGCGAAACAATGACAGTGGATGGGGTAGAAGGAGGGTGTGGGAAAAGGGGGTGGCGTGAGAAAACCTAAGGAAACAAAGCCGACATTGATATCAATCAAGTTAGAATTGTATAATATTAACAAATATGGAGCGAAACAATGACAGTGGATGTGGTAAAAGGAGGGAGTGGGAAAAAGGGGGGGCGTGAGAAATCCTAAGGAAGCAGAGCCGACATTGGTATCAATCAAGTTAGAATTTTATAAGATTCACAAATATGGAGCGAAACAATGACAGTGGACGGGGTAGATGGAGGGAGGGGAAAACGGGGGGCGTGAGAAATCCTAAGGAAACACAGCCGACATTGGTATCAGTCAAGTTAGTATTGTATAAGATTCAAAATTATGAAGCGAAACAATGACAGTGGATGGGGTAGAAGGAGGGAGTGGGAAAAGTAGGGACGTGAGAAATCCTAAGGAAACACATCCGACATTGGTATCAATCAAGTTAGAATTGTAAAAGATTCACAAATATGAAGCGAAACAATGACAGTGGTTGGGCGATGGAGGGAGTGGGAAAAGGGGGGGGCGCGAGAAATCCTAGGGAAACAAAGCCGACATTGGTATAAATCAAGTGAGAAATTATAAGATTCACAAATATGGAGCGACACAATGACAGTGGATGGGGTAAAAGGAGGGAGTTAGAAAAAAGGAAGGCTTGAGATATCTTAAGGAAACACGGCCGACATTGGTATCAATCTAGTTAGAATTGTATAAGATTCACAAATATGAAGCGAAACAATGACAGTGGATTGGGTAGCAGGAGGGAGTGGGAAAAGGGGGGGCGTGAGAAATCCTAAGGAATCGCAGCCGACATAGGTATTAATCAAGTTAGAATTGTATAAGATTTACAAATATGAAGCGAAACAATGACAGTGGTGTGGGTAAAAGGAGGGAGTGGGAAAAGGGTGGGCGTGAGAAATCTTAAGGAAACACATCCGACATTGTTATCAATCAAGTTAGAATTGTATAAGATTCACAAATATGAAGAGAAACAATGAGGTGGTTGAGGTGAAGGAGGGTGTGGGAAAAGGGGGGTGCGTGAGAAATCCTAGGGAAACAGCCAACATTGGTATCAATCAAGTTAGTATTGTATACGATTTACAAATATGAAGAGAAACAATGACACTGGATGGAGTAGAAGGAGGGAGTGGGAAAAGGGTGGGCGTGAGAAATCTTAAGGAACCACAGCCGACATTGGTATCAATCAAGTTGGAATTGTATAAGATTCACAATTATGAAGCAAAACAATGGCAGTGGATGGTGTAGAAGGAGGGAGTGGGAAAAAGGGGGGCGTGAGAAATCCTAAATAAACACATCCGAAATTGGTATCAATCAAGTTAGAATTGTATAAGATTCACAAACATGAAGCGAAACAATGACAGTGGATGGGGTAGAAGGAGGGAGTGGGAAAAAGGGGGGGCGTGAGAAATCCTAAGGATGCACAGTCGACATTCTAATCAAACAAGTTAGAATTTTATAAGATTCAAAAATATGAAGCGAAACAATGACAGTGGATGGGGTAGAAGGAGGGTGTGGGAAAAGGGGGGGGCGTGAGAAATCCTAAGGAAACGCAGCCGACATAGGTATTAATCAAGTTAGAATTGTATAAGATTCACAAATATGAAGCGAAACAATGACAGTGGTGTGGGTAAAAGGAGGGAGTGGGAAAATGGTGGGCGTGAAAAATCTTAAGGAACCACAGCCGACATTTTATCAATCAAGTTAGAATTGTATAAGATTCACAAATATGAAGCGAAACAATGAGGTGGTTGAGGTGAAGGAGGGAGTGGGAATAGGGGGGTGCGTGAGAAATCCTAGGGAAACAGCCAACATTGGTATCAATCAAGTTAGTATTGTATACGATTTACAAATATGAAGCGAAACAATGACAGTGGATGGGGTAGAAGGAGGGAGTGGGAAAAGGGGGGGCGTGAGAAATCCTAAGGATGCACATTCGACATTGGTATCAAACAAGTTAGAATTTTATAAGATTAAAAAATATGAAGCGAAACAATGACAGTGGATGGGGTAGAAGGAGGGTGTGGGAAAAGGGGGGGGCGTGAGAAATCCTAAGGAAACGCAGCCGACATAGGTATTAATCAAGTTAGAATTGTATAAGATTCACAAATATGAAGCGAAACAATGACAGTGGTGTGGGTAAAAGGAGGGAGTGGGAAAAGGGTGGGCGTGAGAAATCTTAAGGAACCACAGCCGACATTGGTATCAATCAAGTTAGAATTGTATAAGATTCACAATTATTAAGCGAACAACGACAGTGGATGGGGTGAAGGAGGGAGTGGGAAAAAGGGGGGCGTGAGAAATCCTAAATAAACACATCCGAAATTGGAATCAATCAAGTTAGAATTGTATAAGATTCACAAACATGAAGCGAAACAATGACAGTGGATGGGGTAGAAGGAGTTAGTGGGAGAAGAAGGGGGCGTGAGAAATCCTAAAGAAACACAGCCGACATTGGTATCAGTCAAGTTAGAATTGTATAAGATTCAAAATTATGAAGCGAAACAATGACAGTGGATGGGGTAGAAGGAGGGAGTGGGAAAAGTAGGGGCGTGAGAAATCCTAAGGAAACACATCCGACATTGTTATCAATCAAGTTAGATTTGTATTAGATTCACAAATATGAAGCGAAACAATGAGGTGGTCGAGGTGAAGGAGGGAGTGGGAAAAGGGGGGTGCGTGAGAAATCCTAGGGAAACAGCCATCATTGGTATCAACCAAGTTAGTATTGTATACGATTTACAAATATGAAGAGAAACAATAACAGTGGATGGAGTAGAAGGAGGGAGTGGGAAAAGGGTGGGCGTGAGAAATCTTATGGAACCACAGCCGACATTGGTATCAATCAAGTTAGAATTGTATAAGATTCACAATTATGAAACAAAACAATGCCAGTGGATGGTGTAGAAGGAGGGAGTGGGAAAAAGGGGGGCGTGAGAAATCCTAAATAAACACAGCCTAAATTGGTATTAATCAAGTTAGAATTGTATAAGATTCACAAACATGAAGCGAAACAATGACAGTGGATGGGGTAGAAGGAGGGAGTGGGAAAAGGGGGGGGCGTGAGAAATCCTAAGGATGCACAGCCGACATTGGTATCAAACAAGTTAGAATTTTATAAGATTCACAAATATGAAGCGAAACAATGACAGTGGATGGGGTAATAGGAGGGTGTGGGAAAAGGGGGGGGCGTGAGAAATCCTAAGGAAACAAAGCCGACATTGGTATCAATCAAGTTAGAATTGTATAAGATTAACAAATATGGAGCGAAACAATGACAGTGGATGTGGTAAAAGGAGGGAGTGGGGAAAGGGTGGGGCGTGGAAATCCTAAGGAAGCAGAGCCGACATTGGTATCAATCAAGTTAGAATTTTATAAGATTCACAAATATGGAGCGAATCAATGACAGTGGACGGGGTCGATGGAAAGAAAGAAGAAAGAAAGAAAGAAAAATGTCTTTATTGGCGAGGTTGAGGCTAAGTACCCCACTCTTCCACCTAACCATTACAATTTGGTTACATCAGGATTTACATATTAACAATTTTTTTTAAAATTTACAATCTTAATTTACAGAAAATGGTTACCACGAGAGCAATATACATATACATTCTCTTATAGATATGTAGATAAGTACAATAGAGACAATTTTGAATAATTATAAATATGGAGAATTTTCATTTTATACTTTCGAATATAAATGCTTGAATTACAAATAAAAGATGAAAAAGAATGTTATGAGAAAATTTAACAGAAATTTAAAAAACTAAAAAAATAAATAAAAATAAAAAATACAATTAAAATATATTTTTAAAACCACGCTAGATAGACTTGAGCGTCGGAGTATGTAAAATACCAGAGGCTGCGTACAATACAATGTTTCCATGTTGGAGTTGATAAATATGGCAGAAAGTGAAGTGTGTGTAGGATTACATCATTCAGTTTAGCACTTGTTCATCAAATGAAGAAAGCAGGAGTTGCGGAAGCCTTCCAGTGACTTTAGCTTTGTTGTCTTTACGGGTAACTCATTCCAAAGTCTGCAGGACGCTACATGAAATGAATTACTGAAAATCTTTGTTCTATGAGTTGGAATATTTAGCGTTCTTGAGTTACGGGTGTTTTTTTCGTGTAGGGAAGAGAGAAAGGAATAGTTCGACGAAAGATAAGAGGGAGTGTTTGAAGACAGTAGCCGAAATAGTGTATTAAGGATATGGAGTTTCCTGCGGGAATCGAGATTAAGCCATGACATCTTTTTGTAATAGTCAGATATATGATCTGATTTTTTAAGGTTAAAAATAAATCTTACGCAGGAATTTAAAGTTTTTGAATTTTATTGGACAGCTCTACTGATAGATCACTGTAGACCACGTCGCAGTAATCTATATGAGGCAGAAGAAGAGAGGATACGAGTTTTTGCTTTAAATTCTGGGGTAGGAAGTTTTTTAGTCTCTTCAATGAATAGAGGGAGCAGTTTACTTTTTTACAAACACTCGTGATATGGTCTGTCCACGTGAGCGTGTCATTTATAATAAGACCAAGATTTTTTACGGTTTTAAAGAATTGGATGGGTGCATTATCAACTTGCAGACAGTCGATATCGAAGTTGATGTGGGAAAGGAGCTTTGGGTAACCTATCAAAATGGCTTGTGATTTAGATGGATTTATTTTTAGAACATGATAGCTGCTCCAATCGGTTAGTGATTTAAGGTCCGCATTCAGTTTACTAATGGCGTCTGGAAGTTCTGAGGGTTTTGAATGTATATAGATCTGAAGGTCGTCGGCGTAGAGGTGATAGGAGCACGATGTAATTGCCGTGGAGATGTCATTAATGTAGATGGAGAACAAAAGAGGGCCGAGAATCGATCCTTGTGGGACGCCTCTGGTGACGGGGAGCCAAGAGGAGGAGGAATTATTTAGAGTTACTTTTTGGTGACGGTCATTTAGGTAAGATGAGAGCCAATCTAACGTAGTACGTGATAAACCCATACCTTTAAGTTTGTCCATGAGGATATCCTTCTCGATTGAATCAAATGCCTTAGAAAAGTCGACTAATGTTAGAACTGTAATTTGTTTTGTGTCCATTGCTGCGCGTATATCGTCAGTTATTTTTAAAAGGGCAGTGGATGTGCTGTGGTGTTTTCTAAATCCAGATTGGAAAGGATTTAAAAGATTGCGTCGTTGGAGGAAGTCAGTCAGTTGCTCGTGGACCAGTCGTTCTAAGACTTTAGATAGGGTTGGTAAAATACTTATAGGCCTGTGATCGTTTAAATTTTCAGGAGCTGATTTTTTCGGAAGAGGAATGACCATAGCTTTTTTCCACTGTGAAGGAAATTTGCCTTGCATTAGTGATGTGTTTATGATGTCAGTAATTGACGGCAGGATATAAGGTGTGAGTTTATTAAGCATTTCTATAGAAATCCCATCTACCCCGTAAGATTTGGACTTAGTAGATTTTAAGCACCTGAGTGTCTGAATCTGTGAGATAGGAGAGAAGTTGAAATCAGTTAGACTAGCTGTTGACTGGAAGTTTTTCATTCTGTCATGGGAAGAGACGGTACTGCTTTTTTTAGTTAAGGGTGTAGTAGTAAAGAATTGGTTAAGTGCGTCGAGGGAGAAGTTAGGATTGGGAATCGAGTTTTTTTGTTTACCTATGCCCGTGTTCCTTAAGTTTCTCCAAATTGATGCTTGCGATTTGTTAGTGCCAATGATTGAATGGTAATATTTTAACTTGGAGTTTCTTAGCATCTGCTTGGTTTTATTGAGCAATTGCTTGTAGTATTCATGATCAACAAACCCCTTCGTTCTTTTGAAGTCACGAAAAGCAGCGTCTCTAAGTTTCATAAAGTGTTTTATTTCTTCCGTTATCCACGGCGTTTGCCGTTTGGAGACGCGAACCGTTTTCATAGGAGCGTGTCGATCATAAATGTTGATTATCATGCTATTTAACGCCTCTACCTTGTCATCTACTTCCTCGGAAAACTCAGTGAAATACCAGGGTACGTTGGCAGCGTCCGCAAAGAAACTTGTGTCGTCTATGTTTTTTAAGTGTCTGTAATTAATTATTTTAGATTTTTGTTTTGGGACCTTAAGAGAGAAAACAATATATATTAAGTCATGTAATGAAATACCAGGAACCGGTAGTTGCCCGAATGATGCTGTTTTGCTTATACTGGAGGTCGCTATTAAGTCAAGCCAGGTGGAAGAATATGGGGTGTGATGTGTAGCGTCGAGAGGAAGAATATCTAGCCCTAAGGAATCGAAGGAGTTTCTTAAACAGTGTGTGTCGTAGCTATTTGCGGAAAGAAGATTGGCATTAAAATCACCCATTACAATTATGTGATCTGAGTTAGGGATGTGTTCGGTTAGAGACTCAAAAATGTCCGTTAGGTGGCCTATTTTAGGTGGCCGATAAACCGAGCCGACGATGAGTTTATGCGAGTTTAATGTAATTTCGATAAAAATAAATTCTGGGCGTTTTGAATAATGTGGTTCGCTAAGGCTAAGTATTTTATATTTCAAGTCCTCGCGTATGTATAGTGCAACACCGCCTCCGATTTTACCCACACGGTCATTTCTCAGAATTCTGTAGCCTGGAATTTCCACTAGGGATGACGAAAGGTTAGGTTTTAGCCATGTTTCGGATATGGCGATGCAGTGTACTGTGTTTTCGGTCAGAGATGAGCGAAGTTCGTCCACATGTGCTATGAGGCTCTGCGCGTTTATGTGAAAGGCTTTGAAACAATGCCGAAAAGGTTTGAAGGCTTTACTGAGTAGGTCCCCCGTAGAGTTCAAGTTTCTAGAAGGAGAGTCCCTTCCGGCTCCCTGGGGAGGGGAGGGGTTGGCGTCGTCGTGAGGTGAAAGGAAATCTGGGTGGCTTGGGTCACTGGTTGGGCTTGGGTCGCTGGTTGGTATGTCCGACAAACTATCTGCTTTCTCATGAGATTTAGATAAATACATTTCTTACAAGCGTTTATAATAGACGATAAATATAAATCAGCCTAGATTAGCGCTAAAAAGAATCCAATCAAATAATATACAATGCGACGAATAAATAAGATATTAAAATAATGATTTCAAAAAGGAAATATATAAAATCAAATAAACTAAAAAAATAATAAAATAATTAAAAAAAATAATTAAATACAACGAGAAAAGCACTCGTAAAGGATAATATGGCAAAACACAGGACGGGATAAGATAATTATTACTGCGAGGGAAGACAATGAATAAATTCAATGTATATTTAAAAAGTAGGTATTAATGAAGTATTAAAAAAGTTAAAAGAATAAAGGATAATAATAATAACAAAACAGCGATAGGGACTAAGTTCCCCAAGACCCACTACTGATGACCATTTGAAATATGTCTATTTATTAAGCCTGGCGAGTTCACTTTGCTTGGTGATATAATGTTTTTTGCTGTCTTTCAATACAACAATTTTGCCCTCCTGAGACCAAACACTGTTCACCCCAAATGAAGCTTTGGCATCGTTAAGTAACCTCACTCGCATGGGAGTGAGGGACTCGGTAATTAGATATTTACTCGCCTTCAGTGCCTTTTTCTGTTTCCATACAGCGACGAGGTCCAAATGATCTCTAAAGTGAACCATTAGTGGTCGTGGTCTGCTGGACACTGGATTCTTGGCTCGAAGACTGTGAGCGTGTGATATCATAGAAGGATGAACTTCTATATTGAGGTTGCTCCCCAGAAAGATCTCGGCAACTTTGGCGGGATTTTCCTTCTCCTCCTCTTGGATCCCGTGGATGAGGAGACAATCACGTCTGCCATGCTGATCGAGGTCGTCCAATTTCTCAAAGAGAATGTCCGTTTTGGTCTCCAATGATGAGACGCGTCCTCCGAGAGATTTCACCTCCTCGATCAATCCCGATTTGAATTTTAAAAATCGGGATTCAAGCGTGGCTAACGAGTCCTGACGATCATCGCCGTGCAGGGATTTTGCAGCAGTAAGTCCCGACTCGAAGGAATCCATCCTTAAGTTGTAAGACTCAAGAGTTTTCTTGAAATCTTTCACAAGAGATTCGAGGGCTTTATTTTGGGCCTGGAGGTCAGCTTTCGTAGCCATGGCGAGTGAGAGTAAGAAGTTGAGGTTAAGGGTCTGTGGGGAGCGGAACTAAACACGTGTGTCTCATATAAGCATCGACACTAGACACTAGAATCATGGAGGGAGTGGAAAAGGGGGGGCGTGAGAAATCCTAAGGAAAAACAGATGACATTGGTATCAATCAAGTTATAATTGTATGAGATTCACAAATATGAAGCGAAACAATGACAGTGGATGGGGTAGAAGGAGTTAGTGGGAGAAGAAGGGGGCGTGAGAAATCCTAAGGAAACACAGCCGACATTGGTATCAGTCAAGATAGAATTGTATAAGATTCAAAATTATGAAGCAAAACAATGACAGTGGATGGGGTAGAAGGAGGGAGTGGGAAAAGTAGGGGCGTGAGAAATCCTAAGGAAACACATCCGACATTGGTATCAATCAAGTTAGAATTGTAAAAGATTCACAAATATGATGCGAAACAATGACAGTGGTTGGGCGATGGAGGGAGTGGGAAAAGGGGGGGGCGCGAGAAATCCTAGGGAAACAAAGCCGACATTGGTATAAATCAAGTGAGAAATTATAAGATTTACAAATATGGAGCGAAACAATGACAGTGGATGGGGTAGATGGAGGGAGTGGGAAAAGGAGGGGAGTGAGAAATCCTAAGGAAGCTAAGCCGACATTGGTATCAATCAAGTTAGAATTGTATAAGATTCACAAATATGGAGCGAAACAATTACCGTGGATTGGTTAGTAGGAGGGTGTGGGAAAAGGGGGGGGGCGTGAGAAATCCTAAAGAAACAAAGCCGACATTGGTATCAATCAAGTTAGAAATTTTTAAGATCAACAAATATGGAGCGAACAATGACAGTGGATGTGGTAAAAGGAGGGAGTGGGAAAAGGGGGGGGCGTGAAAAATCCTAAGGAAACAAAGCCGACATTGGTATCAATCAAGTTAGAAATTTATAAGATTCACAAATATGAAGCGAAACAATGACAGTCGATGGGGTGAAGGAGGGAGTGGGAAAAGGGGGGGAGAAGGAAATCCTAAGGAAGCACAGCCGACATTGTTATCAATCAAGATAGAATTGTATAAGATTCACAAATATGAAGCGAAACAATGACAGTGGATGAGGTAGAAGGAGGGAGTGGGAAAAGGGTGGGCGTGAGAAATCCTAAGGAAACACAGCCGACATTGGTATCAATCAAGTTAGATTTGTATAAGATTCAAAATTATGAAGCGAACAACGACAGTGGATGTGGTAAAAGGAGGGAGTGGGAAAAAGGGGGGGCGTGAGAAATCCTAAAGTAACACGGACGACATTGTTATCAATCAAGTTAGAATTGTATAAGATTCACAAATATGAAGCGAAACAATGAGGTGGTTGAGGTGAAGGAGGGAGTGGGAAAAGGGGGTTGCGTGAGAAATCCAAGGGAAACAGCCAACATTGGTATCAATCAAGTGAGAAATTATAAGATTCACAAATATGGAGCGAAACAATGATAGTGGATGGGGTAAAAGGAGGAAGTTGGAAAAAAAGAAGGCCTGAAAAATCCTAAGGAAGCACAGCCGACATTGGTATCAATCAACTAAGAATTTCCTAAGATTCACAATTAAGAAGCAAAACAATGGCAGTGGATGGGGTAGAAGGAGGGAGTGGGAAAAGGGGGGGGCGTGAGAAATCCTAAGGAAACACAGCCGACATTGGTATCAATCAAGTTAGAATTGTATTAGATTCACAAACATGAAGCGAAACAATGACAGTGGATGGGGTAGAAGGAAGGAGTGGGAAAAAGGGGGGGCGTTAGTAATCATAAAGAAGCACAGCCGACATTGGTATCAATCAAGTTAGAATTGTATAAGATTCACAAATATGGAGCGAAACAATGACAGTGGATGTGGTAGAAGGAGGGAGTGGAAAAAGGGGTGGGAGTGAGAAATCCTAAGGAAATACAGCCGACATTGGTATTAATCAAGTTAGAATTGTATAAGATTCACAAATATGAAGCGAAACAATGACAGTGGAGTGGGTAAAAGAAGGGAGTGGGAAAAGGGGGGGGCGTGAGTAATCCTAAGGAAACACGGACGACATTGTTATCAATCAAGTTAGAATTGTATAAGATTTACAAATATGAAGCGAAACAATGAGGTGGTTGAGGTGAAGGAGGGAGTGGGAAAAGGGGGGTGCGTGAGAAATCCTAGGGAAACAGCCAACATTGGTATCAATCAAGTTAGTATTGTATACGATCTACAAATATGTAGAGAAACAATGACACTGGATGGAGTAGAAGGAGGGAGTGGGAAAAGGGTGGGCGTGAGAAATCCTAAGGAACCACAGCCGACATTGGTATCAATCAAGTTAGAATTGTATAAGATTCACAATTATGAAGCAAAACAATGGCAGTGGATGGTGTAGAAGGAGGGAGTGGGAAAAAGGGGGGCGTGAGAAATCCTAAATAAACACATCCGAAAATGGTATCAATCAAGTTAGAATTGTATAAGATTCACAAACATGAAGCGAAACAATGACAGTGGATGGGGTAGAAGGAGGAAGTGGGAAAAGGGGGGGGCGTGAGAAATCCTAAGGATGCACAGTCGACATTGGTATCAAACAAGTTAGAATTTTATAAGATTCACAAATATGAAGCGAAACAATGAGAGTGGATGGGGTAGAAGGAGGGTGTGGGAAAAGGGGGTGGCGTGAGAAAACCTAAGGAAACAAAGCCGACATTGATATCAATCAAGTTAGAATTGTATAATATTAACAAATATGGAGCGAAACAATGACAGTGGATGTGGTAAAAGGAGGGAGTGGGAAAAAGGGGGGCGTGAGAAATCCTAAGGAAGCAGAGCCGACATTGGTATCAATCAAGTTAGAATTTTATAAGATTCACAAATATGGAGCGAAACAATGACAGTGGACGGGGTAGATGGAGGGAGTGGAAAAGGGGGGGCGTGAGAAATCCTAAGGAAAAACAGCCGACATTGGTATCAATCAAGTTAGAATTGTATGAGATTCACAAATATGAAGCGAAACAATGACATTGGATGGGGTAGAAGGAGTTAGTGGGAGAAGAAGGGGGCGTGAGAAATCCTAAGGAAACACAGCCGACATTGGTATCAGTCAAGTTAGTATTGTATAAGATTCAAAATTATGAAGCGAAACAATGACAGTGGATGGGGTAGAAGGAGGGAGTGGGAAAAGTATGGGCGTGAGAAATCCTAAGGAAACACATCCGACATTGGTATCAATCAAGTTAGAATTGTAAAAGATTCACGAATATGAAGCGAAACAATGACAGTTGATTGGGTAGAAGGAGGGAGTGGGAAAAGGGTGGGCGTGAGAAATCCTAAGGAAACGCAGCCGACATTGGCATCAATAAAGTTAGAATTGTATAAGATTCAAAAATATGAAGCGAAACAATGACAGTGGATGGGGTAAAAAGAGGGAGTGGGAAAAAGGGGGGCGTGAGAAATTCTAAGGAAGCACAGCCGACATTGTTATCAATCAAGATAGAATTGTATAAGATTCACAAATATGAAGCGAAACAATGACAGTGGATGGGGTAGAAGGTGGGTGTGGGAAAAGGGGGGGAGTTGGAAATCCTGAGGATACACAGATGACATTGGTATCAATCATGTAAGAATAGTAAAAGATTCACAAATATGAAGAAAAAGAATGACAGTGGATGGGGTAGAAGGAGGGAATGGTAAAAGGGGGGGAGTGAGAAATCCTATGGAAACACAGCCGACATTGATATCAATCAACTAAGAATTTTATGAGATTCACAAATATGAAAGGAAACAATGAGAGTATATGGGGTAGAGGGAGGGAGTGGGAAAAGGGGGGGGGCGTGAGAAATCCTAAGGAAGCTAAGCCGACATTGGTATCAATCAAGTTAGAATTGTATAAGATTCACAAATATGGAGCGAAACAATTACCGTGGATGGGTTAGTAGGAGGGTGTGGGAAAAGGGGGGGAGGGGGGGGCGTGAGAAATCCTAAGGAAACAAAGCCGACATTGGTATCAATCAAGTTAGAAATTTTTAAGATCAACAAATATGGAGGGAAACAATGACAGTGGATTGGGTAGAAGGAGGGAGTGGGAAAAAGGGGGGGGCGTAAGAAATCCTAAGGAAACAGCCGGCATTGGCATCAATAAAGTTAGAATTGTATAAGATTCAAAAATATGAAGCGAAACAATGACAGTGGATGGGGTAAAAGGAGGGAGTGGGAAAAAGGGGGGCGTGAGAAATTCTAAGGAAGCACAGCCGACATTGTTATCAATCAAGATAGAATTGTATAAGATTCACAAATATGAAGCGAAACAATGACAGTTGATGGGGTAGATGGAGGGAGTGGGAAAAAGGGGGGCGTGAGAAATCCTAAGGAAACACAGCCGACATTGGTATCAATCAACTAAGGATTTTATAAGATTCATAAATATTGAGAGAAACAATGACAGTGGATGGGGTAGCAGGATGGAATTGGAAAAGGGAGGGCGTGAGAAATCCTAAGGAAACACAGCCGACATTGGTATCATTAAATTAAGAATTTTATAAGATTTACAAATATGGAGCGAAACAATAACCGTGGATGGGGTAGTAGGAGTGTGTGGGAAAAGGGTGGGCGTGAGAAATCCTAAGGATACACAGCCGACATTGGTATCAATCAAGTTAGAATTGTATATGATTTACAAATATGAAGCGAAACAATGACTGTCGAGAGAGTAGAAGGAGGGGATGGGAATAGGGGGTCGTGATAAATCTTAAGCAAACACAGCCGATATTGGTATCAATCAATTCAGCATTTTATAATATTCACATATATGGAGCGAAACAATTAGGATGTGGTAGTAAGAGTGGGTGGGAAATGAGGGGGCGTGAGAAATCCTTAGGTAACACAGCCGATATTGGTATCAATCAACTTAGAATTCCGAAGACCACCAGTATCTCCAAAATGACCTAGAAGCTATTTCTGCATGCTGTAAGGAATGGCAGTTAGATATCAAACAAAAAAAAACTGCGTCATCATCTTCTTTAGAACCAAGAGTATCTCGTTGGATATTATTTATTCGTTGGACGGAATTGAGATTCCAGTTTCAGACTCTATGAAATATTTCGTAGTCACGATCCATCGTGATCTCTCGTTGGACACCCACACTCTCTGATTGATAGGTGCCGCTAACAAAAAGCTGGACTTTATTCGGAGAATACTTCGAAATAGCTCCAAAACAGCGAAAGAATTATGTTATTTATCCTTGGTTTGACCGCAGGTGTGTGGGATCCCTACGAAACGGGACTCACTAACGAGATAAAAAAGGTTCAGCGCAAGGCAGCTAGATTTGTAAAGATGAATTAAGATAGTAAAGAATGCGTAACGTCATTAATAGAAAATCTGGAATGGACATCGTTGGAGGAACGTAGGCTGCAGGCTTGATATAACTACTGGAAAAATTTATGTCGGAGGGACTAGCGAATGTGGTAGTAGGACTTATCAGAAGCCCGACGTATCTCGGAAGGCAGGACATTAAGGATAAGTTTCGCGAGATCGACTGTAGAACGGAGTGATATAGAGGATCGTTTTCCCCTAGGACGATAAGAGAACATAATAGGAAAAATAAAGGTGAAATACTCCTTTAGCCAAACAATTTTTATTGTTTGGCTAAAGGAGTATTTCACCTTTATTAATCTTAGCCAAAATTATTGAGCTACTATCAATTATAATAGGAAAAGATAAAGTAGGAAAACTATGAACCCTTGGTGAACTGCACCCCTTGCCATCCACCAAAATGGTGACTTGCAGGGTATCATGTAGATGTCAACCTGGACGGAGTCGAACTGCAGGAATTGATTCCCAGAAGAAGTTTTATCATACTGACGGATCGTCAATTATGCACTTGCTCAGTACTCGTGGTAGGGCAGGCCGCGTCTTATTCTGTTTCCTATTCACCATCCTTAAAAGATTATTTCTTTCGGGCAAAGTAATCAAGACTTCCTCCTCTTGAATGAAACTTATTTTCTCTCTAACAACACGTGTGGGTGGCTCATTTGGCCTCTCTTCTGCATGCTTTTTAATAGCTGCAATTCTCTCCTTAACCTTCACCTCTGCAGAATTTCCGTGATGTAGGTGGTCTCCTCCTTTGCATATAATGATGCTGTAGTTAATTCTGCATTTGTCTCTAATCTCGCATTACATGTGTCGCGTTTCTCGCAACTCCAGTATTTTTTCATTCCATCCCTGCTATTCTAATGGAAGTGGTAACTAAAGTTGTTACTAGCAAGCAACTTCTTTCCTTTCTTTGAAATCACTGTAGTTGGGGCCATCATGTATTTAAATAACAAGTACAAATGAGGCCTATTACAACTAATAATTTTTGTAAATACAAAACTTTGTGAAATAACGAAAGCTAGCAACCACAACAGTTAAGTCTTACAAAAGTTATCCTTAAGAACTTAAGTGTTTTCTTTTCAAATTTTGATAAATAAATGACGTCAAAAACAGGAATGAAGGCAGCAACAGTCTTCAAAATCTCCTATACGTTACAACCGTAACATATACATGGTGATATGGAAATACCTCCGAAAACTTCGGGAACTTGTTAAGTGGTTCAAAATAAAGAGAAACGTTCATAGGATTATATATCGATAAACGCACCGTTTACGAGATACAGCACCATTTGGTCCATGCCGCTGAGTGGGAGTTGGGGGTTATAGAAGAAATAAGAGGAGCAGCATTGTAGTGCTTAACTTTATTAATGTTCTCAACAATCCTGTGAAGTACTTAAAAATCATAATAAATGTTCAAAAAGACCTCCTTCCGAACGTATGCACGCTTTAGTACTTCGTCTTAAGGACTTCCTGATACGCTCAAAGAGGACAGGTTGTGCTGCAACGGTTTGACAAGCATTGTGAATCTTCTGCCAAAGCACCTCTATTGTGTTGACATATTTAAGTAAAATATGGTCTTTAGGGTCCCCCAAATGCAGAAATCACACGGATTCTTGGCAGAAGTTCCGCGTGTTTTCCTTTTGCTCGTCTGTCAGATTTTTGGGCACCATTTTTGCACAAAATTTTCGCATGCCCAAATGTTCTGTCAACATTTGATGGACGGCATTTTTATAAATGTTCAGCTCATTTGCAACGAAGCTAACCGACAATCGTCGCACTGTAGCAATGAAAGACCTCACCCCGCTCCACATTCTCATCTGATTTCACCGTGGAAGGTCTTCCCGAGCGATGATCATTTACACATATTTCCCTCCTTCCTTAAATGTCTTGTGTCATCGAAAAACGTCTGCTTTGGATAAAACTTCATCGCCATACGCTCTTTTTATCTTTTCAAACGTTTCCGTAGCACTTTCGTTCAATTTGACGCAAAATTTAATGGCATACCGTTGCTCGATATTCCGCTCCATTTTTACCGTTACGAGATGCACAAAAACGACCTTGAATAGCTAACAAATACAAGGCCGACAATCAACGGAACAAGACGCAACTGTTTTCATTGTTTAAACAATGGTAAGGGGTAGGAGAGGGCAGTGTTGCCACATCGTGCATAAGAATTTCAGTCTCGTTACTTTAGGGATAGTCCTCGTATTTTCGTGAACTCCTTAACCCTTTCGCTGCTAAGGACTTTTAGCTTCTGCATCAGCCGTGTGCGCCGAGTTCAGTGACCTTGAAGCACGCCTGTGATGAATATTTTCTCTAGGAGCTCCGCGTCTACGTTCTTTCGTTCGTCTTTTAGTCTCTTTATATTTTATTTATTTTGTCAATCATTTACATTCATATTGATTATTAACCATCTCGAAAAAATATTTTCATCTTTTTTGAGCAGCGAACGGAAAAGATTGAAACGCATATATGCGTCATTAGCAGTCAAGGCACCGCTCTGCCCGCCCGCATATATGCGTCGATAGCGGCGAAAGGGTTAAGAGAAGGGTCGTCGTCATGGATTATTCTTTTGAGGAGTATGCAGACATGCATTTAGTGTACGGTGAAATGGAAGGAAATAAATCCGCCGCAGTTCGCCAATATCGTGAGAAGTTTCCGAATCGACGTACGCCTACTGAAAAAAAGTTTTTGTCAGTGGATCGCCGATTGCGAGAGACGGGTACACTAACTCCGAGAAATATTGACAAGTTGCGAGCTAGTAATCGTGCTCCCGAAATGGAGGAACGAGTTCTGAAAAGAATTGATGACGATCCCGAGACCAGCATCAGACGAATAGCAGCCGCTGTTGATGCATCATACTTCACGGTCTGGTCAGTTCTTCATGAGCGGCAGCTTTATCCGTACCACTTTCAGCGAGTTCACAGTTTGCTCGAAGCTGATCTTCAGCCGCGTAAAGTTTTTTGTCAGTGGTTACTTCAAGAGTGCGCGACGGATCCGGACTTTCTATCGAGAGTGATACTCACCGAGGAAGCAACTTTTACCAGGGACTACCATAGAAGGACCATATAATTAAGTTAGAAAGAGTAAATAGATTGATTGATAGAAAATCGTCTTTTTTCGGGCGAAATTTGGACCATAATGTCCATTGTTACATTTAACCCTTCGTCAATATAGTAAATATTAGGAAAGATAAAATACAGCTGAGAGCAGCCAGATTCGTTAAACAAAAGTAAGAACATATGGAAAGCGTCACTTCATTATCGAAGAACTTACAATGGAGATCTCTGGAAGACCGTAGAAAGTTCTCAAGGTTAAGGCTCCTACAGGAATACAGATCAGAATGTCAAGCAGAGATTGAAGTGGGAATAATTGAGGATCCAACAGACATATATACTAGTAGATACTTAGAAACGATCATGGCAGTAAGAGACGTGAGATCGATTGTAAGACGGAGCGTTACAATGGCTCATTCTTTCCTAGAACAATACGAGACCATAACAGGAAAGACAAATCTGGGATTAAAAACTGTTAGGTAGGCCTCGGTGCATTGCACCCCATGCCACCCACCAGATTCCTGAATTGCAGGGCAACATGTAGATGTACATTAAAACCAAAGCGCGTATATTTTTAATATCAAAATATCAAAATTTTTATAAATTTCTGTTCTGTATCATTTTATATGTTAATGTCGAATATATCTTCTTAGTTGTATGCGCTATATTAAAGTCTTCGTCCTCAATTTAATCAGAATTAATGTACGAAAGCTTCTTTTTATAACAAATTCCTTGCAAACATTTTTGTAAGCATGCAATGTAAATTGAGAATGTATCGGCTTATAAGTGCATTAAAAAACCGAATCCGACAGCTTGGACGTTTAATTATCATTTTACTTGATGATGAATCTTACATTATAGATAAAGATACTAAAACATATTCATATTATCAATCAAGGATTAAGTAAAAGTAAATTAAATGAGCAAACGTATTTCTTTAAGCAAATTAGTCAAATTCTACAATCAAACCGGCGAAATGTATCAAACTAAATTCTTCTCTATACTTTAAATGAGAAACGCGGTTCATGTTACCGTTAAGGACTTGCGTGAGATAAGAATCATTTAGCGTGAGAAGAGAGAGAGAGAGATATTCTTTCTTAAGGAACATACACAATGTCTATCTGAACTCCGCGAAAGCGTTAAGCATTTGAAAATCAGAGTAAATTGGTCCTTTGTGTGTGGTCTCCTACGTTTAGGGGCAAATTTCGACGAACTTATAATTAAAACCTTGGATGTCCGGATTTTCCATCTTTTTACCGCAGGAATTTGTGCGTGTGTCCGGAATCAGAAACTGGAACAACTTGCATCGCCTTTAAAGTTAATTCATTCATAAGGTGGAGATAAACTTCAAGGAATGTATTGCCTGTTTCCTCGGGAATATAATAAATTAACGCTTCCATTCTAACCAGAAATCTCGGCGAGGCACACTAGATAGATAAATACAAACAAGATGATCCAAACGGAACTTATGATGCCTACTTTTCATTTAATCATTTGTTTATCACTTACATATATTGGGTTTAATAGCTTTAAATCACCGCGGATGTGTTGCTCTTTGTGTTCCAAAATTTCATAATTTACCGTTATAAAATATTATAAATACATTCGAACGGAATATTAAATTGATTCTGCGGCAAAAATGTCGCGCGTGTGTATTGGTCGATTCACACTATACGTAACGTCTCCGTTTCGACACGTCTTCGAAAGGTCAAAAATTCCTTCTTTGTATTTAGATGGAGTTGTTCACACTATACGTTCCGTCAACGTCACGTCTTCATTTCGTGACGATTTCTCTGGAGTAATATTTTGACGGGACGGTGCCGGTCGAAACGTGTCGAATCCTCTCCTCCGTTTCTGATGGTGTGGACACCCCGCAAACCGCTTGCTACCAAGATTTATTTCGAAAATTAAATTAAATTTACGAAACTAATAGATAGTAGCAAGAAGTAAATTCCAAATAGTAACTTAAATAGACAAAACTTAAAAATCCTTCCAAGTACCTATGTCATCTTATTGCAGTGCAGTGTTAAATAAATTACCGAATTTAATATTGAAAATAAGCAATTAATTTCATTATTACATCAATCACTCATCATTGTCATTCACATTTTTCAATCTTAACGCTACGTGCCTCTCATTTACGTTAAATAATCGTACTTTCGGTTCTCGAGTGAAATCATAATGTTCTGTTTCAGAGTCAATGAACTTGATTGTTTTGTAACTTTAATTGGAATAAGATCGAAATTTAATATTGTACTTAGCGATAATCAAATCAAACTTCAATGTATACAGCGTCTATATTAATTACATTTAATATTATGACTGAAAAGGTGACGGTCCGTGTCGAAACGGAAACGTTACGCATAGTGTGAATCGGCCTTAGAATATATTGAATCGGAGCCCAACAACAGTCGTTGCTATGGCAGCACTCTCGATGTGTCCAGCAAATGACTTTTTCCATACATAGCAACGAATATTAATGTAGTACTAATGAGAAGCTGCTCTCGACATCCGCGTCCTCAAAAATTATAATCGGCAATCACACTTGTGATTCATTTCTAAACACTTTGAAACAGTGAAAAATACTTAATAAAAAGCAATTTAGAATTTTTTGACATGCAAAAAGTTTTATTTCAACACCTAATGTAAAAAGATGCCACGCGGTTGGTGCGAATGTTCCCCCTTTCATGGCGTGTGTGCGAAAGAAATTTGCCTCGTGCAACTTTTTCGAAAATTTCAGCTAACTGCGCGTCCTTTTTCTGCGGCACAATTTTTTCCTCGACAGTAGAAAAAGGCAAATAAATGCAACTGGGTATATTAAAATTACTGATTAGGATTGGGTGGGGACGATGATGCAGAGTCGGTAGATACCGAGATTTCACCGCTAAAAAATAAACAACATTTTATCAGTATTTTATTATTTTTATTTCACATTTTCTCTCTTATCTATTTTCTTATTAGTTTGGCATTAACTCCTAATCTTTTGGATGGTAATTATCATAAAGGCAAGGGAAACAAAATATTTTTCTGCACCACGAACAACAGGCGAAACCTTCTTCTCCACAACTGCACTTCGATTTCAATATTTCTTGTGGAAATACGGCTTGCTTTACATTAAGGAAAATCTCCCTCATTAGACAGTTTGGAGGCAAACCATGCATGTTTTAACATCGGTTTAAATACCGGAGCAGATAATTGTGACTGAATTAATGCATGGATTTTTATCATATCCATTCGATTCGTTAAGTCCCGTTTCTCTCGTAAAAGAAATGTAGCATTCTGAATGCGCGAAATAAACCGTTTCACTTTTCTATAAAAGTAAACATCAAGAGGTTGGCATGTAGGGGTGCATTTTGGCGGTATCACCTTGATAGTGCAAGTAGGCTCATTTTCGTCATTCATAAATCGCTCATCATAAAGAGCCTGATTCGTCTGTCCAGCCCAAGGATCTATAAATAAAAGGAACTTTTGATTGTTCGCATATGGCCGCAAAATTTCATCCAAATACATTTCAAATGTGGGAGTGTGAAGCTTCCCTGACTTTGTACATGTCACGAACACATTTTTAAAGCGGTTCATTGAGTCTTCTACTTCAACTCTCACTCTTGGCCCAAACCGTCCCGATACTTCCTGAAGACAAATAAATACTTTTGGCAACAGTTCTCCGCTGTACGTCACACTATACTGGGCTGTGTATGAATGAGTCATTTTATTTAATTGACTGACACACAATTCAGTGGATTTTTCGCCTCGATGAGAGAGCGAGCGCCTGATTGGTGTCCTGTATTCGCAGCCTGTTTGATCAGTATTTATTATTACCTTCGGTTCAAAATTCGGAATCACTTCCATGCTTTGCTCTTGGAAACGGAGCGCAGCTTCCATGATCTCTCTGGCGAATGCTTTCTCTTCTCACGTATCTCGTGACTTTTCTTTGTCGAATTCCATGTTTCCTCATGAACCGAACGATCCACCCTGGGGATCCTTCAAATTTGAAGTCGTTTGACAAGAATTGAAAGGCTGCTGCCATACCCCACTGCCGAAGCATTCTTGTATTAACATGCTCACCTTTAGCTCTCGCTTTGCAAAATCTATCGTAAGTCCACCTGTCAATCACTTCCCATTTATCCCTCTTCGTTCCCCCTGACTCTATGTCTTTCTCCCAGGATACTATATTGGAAAGACGCGTGATACGACGAGTCACTCGAGCACGTAGGGATTTGAGCGACCAGTTCGGATACATTTTCGCCATTGTCACAGCATTCACCTTAGTCTCTAAAGAAATCCTCCTCCTTTTCTTAGGAGATGGATCGTAAGCAGCATCACTTGAAGAAGAACACTTATCTTCGACTTCGTCATCCCCTGTCTCGGACGCCACTTCCTCATGTAATTCCGTAGTATCCGGATCATTTTCCCCTACGAGGTCGTCTTCTGAAGCGAAAACCATTTCATCCATCATGCCCACAATCCGATGGAACAACGGCAGTGGCGCGTTCAGAGAGTAGTTCATTAGGACCTCCTGAAATGAGACCTCTTTCTCGAAGAAGTTGGCCACAGTGATGAAAGGCATCCGCAAACAAATTTTGTCTTTCCATATCATCTTCCAAAGAAAAAGACAGAGGACTTCCCGAAGAGGTTTCCGGGCGGGAATCCATGTCAAGGGGCTCACGCAATATCTGCAATTTATCAGTACATTGATTTAAGAAAATGTTTAATTAAAGACCACTAGTGAGTGAAATTCCGAAAGACATACACATCTACTTACTTGATATAAAAAATTATGAATCCAACGTTCTTTCCTCGGGCTATAAGCACACGCAGTCAACACTCCGATATATTCAACAGAACACAGTGAACTGAAGCATCCTATCCAAACCCTTGGAAATGCTCAAGAGTAAGTAAGAGGATGGGGTTGTAAAATTTCCGAAAGACCACCGTTAGGCGCACATGTGGTGGAACGGGTGAAAGGGTAGGTATTAATGTTTGAAGACTGCACCGGTCACTGTGCTTAGCATTCGGGGGTGGGAAAGATATTTATGTCGGCAGTGAAACGAAGGAGGGGGAAAAACTCGGCAGCGGTATTGTGTTTATCGTCACATCGGAAAGACGCTCTACGATACGTTAAAGCGTCCTCCAACCGACGCTACGCGGAGATAGTGTAGTCATAGCAGTAGTTTTGCACTTGAGATGCGGAAAGTTTAAAATGTTTTGTGTACGTCAGCTTTTGGCAGAATAATTTTTCATTTGAGGTAATGATAAGTGCGGAGAAAAAGCATGAGAAAGTGAGGAAAACCGTTTCTATAGAAAAATCTGAATATTCATTAAAAGCGTATTAAAATTTAAAAAACTGCTAAAAGAATTAAAATCATCGCGCTTTGCACGCTTGTAGAAATATAAAGTGTAAGAAAAAAGAAAAATATAATAATCACCGGAATTCGAACCCTAGACCTTCGGATCCCTAGGCTTCGACGATAACCACTACACCAGTAACGCTTCTTGGTTTATGAAGTTACACATTATGTAGTTATTTGCACCGCGAATTTTCAAATGCAATTTCTGCAAAAACTACCGGCGGTATACGCCCATATGAGGGGTAAATCGTAAATATTGACCCGAGGACTAGCCGACTACCGAATTTCATCAAAATCTCAGGTGCACTTATTGAATGGCTCCCTCGTAAGACGTAACTAAGCGTCAATTGTTAACACTAGTCGATAGGTGGCAGCTAAAAATATAATGTGTAAGATATCTCTTAAAAAATGCTTTATATGGGAAAATGTTTCAAACAAAGATTGTAGAAAATCAAATTCCCTACAACATTTATTCCAATATGTTTTTACATATATCAAATACTAAAGCAAATATAAAAAAACGGATAGGTGACAAGAGTAAACACCCACTTTCGGTTGACCGATATTTACCAAAAACTAATCAGTTTTTGTGACTGTCATAGAAATGTTAAATATAAAATTTCGCGTTGACCTGATTAATAGTTATTGAGTTAGAGCACCAACAAAAAACTGTCGCATACACAGACAATCGATAAAAGGGTCAAAACATGTTCAGAGGACCTCAAAACGTGTATTTCCGTTGAAATTTCGAAATCGATTTTTTTCATGAACACAATACTATACTACGTATGGAGAAAGTAATAATGATAAGGAACAAGCGACCATAAGGCCGCTTACGAGGAGATGAGATTCAGGGGAAGGCAAGAAGAAAACTTTATTTGTTCGCCAAAGCCACTTTCTCAAATTTTAGGTTTCTTCTCCGTAACGAATATCCTGATGTCTGCGAGGCAACAGATGACGCAGGCGGTGAAGAATCCTGGTACATGTTCAGGGATATGATGCAAGATTTGACGGAGAAATTATTCCAAACAAACTGAGGCGTGGTAATGCAGAACGTAGGTGGTATATCAAGGAAGAAGAGAGCGTACTTAGACATCAGCGTAAATAAAGCGTCTTCAAAAGGCACAGAGGATAATGATAAGACAGCAAAGTACGGTGTTGTGGTAATAAGCAATCTAATAATGTTTAATGCTTTTATTAATTTCAAGAAGTAAGTTCTACATGATAATTTGAAAGATAACACATTTTGGTATTACGTCAGGGAAGACCAAGATAGAGGTTCCATAATTGCGTCACTGAGAACGGAAGCTGGAAATGTACCTAGATAGTTCACTGTAGTGCGGAGAAAGCATGCCTATTATATCAAGTTTCGGAAAGCTTTTATTGCCGATAGAAGATTTGATCCTTTCGGTAAAAGGTATCACGCATCAACTCGATTCAAACAAAATAAATCTCCTGGACCTGAAGAAATATCCGCGCGATAATTAAAAGAGTTAACCTTAGAAGTCGCACCTTATTTGGAAACAATACTCGAGAAATCCATTACGCAAGTTGTAGTTACGAAAGATTGAAAGTTGGCACACGCATCGCCCATCTATAAAGGTGGCGAAAAAGAGAACCCTAAAAATTACAGGCCGATTTACTTAACTTCATTATCGTGGAAGATACTTGAGCATACAATCTTTAGCTCTGTAATGCGCCATTTAGTTAGTCGTTCATCGATAAGCGAATGCCAGTACGGATTCCGGAAAGGAAGATCATGTGAAACGCAACTCGGCCTTTTCGTGAACGATTACTTGCGATGCGGACAGAAAAATATTCAGGTCGATACCGTTTTCATTGACGTTTGATACAGTACCTCATTATATATTAATTAGTATATTGCCCGTCATATGATGGGTGTCCATTACTATATGGTTGCAAAACCCGTCGTAAGATTGGTAATCCTACTGAAACCATATATCTTAAGTAATCGTAACTCGTTATTTTTAATAATCACAAATTTAGTCTATTACTTTCTCCATATAGAGAAAGTATTGTTTTCATGAAAAAATCGAATTCGAGATTACAACCGAAATACATGTTTTAAGGTCCCCTGAACACGTTCTGACTAGTTTCGCGATGATGTCTGTGTGTCTGTCTCTCTGTCGGTCTGTATGTGATAGATTTTTGTGGGCGCTCTAACTCAAAAACTATTAATCAGGTCAACGCAAAATTTTATATTTAACATTTTTATAAAAGTTAGAAGATTTGATTAGTTTTGGTAAAAATCGGTCTACCGGAAGTGGGTGTTTACTCTTGTCACTTATCAGTTATTTTAAAATATTTGCTTTTATATTTGATAAATGTAAAAATATATTGGAATAAAAGTTGTAGGAAATTATATTTTCTACAACCTTTGTTTGATACATTTTTTCCCCATATAATGCATTTTTAAGAGGTCTTATATTTTTAGCTGCCACCACCACGCCACCTACCGAAGACAATTGTTAACAATTGACGCCTAGTTACGTCTTACGATGGTTAGTAACGCTCCTTTTTCTTTTCTTAATTGTCAACCGAAAGTAAATATTGACAACGATCCCAGAGCTAACAACATGTAATTTGCCATATAAATATGGAGAAAGTCATGTGCTGCCCACATCAGTTTATTTTTCTAGTGTAATTGCCCGTTGAAACTCAACGGGGAACTTAGAAATGAATAATAACAGCTGTAATTATTTAGTAAGAACTGGTATTAAATTTTCCAAAACAGATTCGGGAAAATTTCTTTCTCATTCTTGGTTTCCCCAATGATGAGCCCCTTGTAAAAAATGAAGTAATAATAATAAATAAATAATAATATTCCTTCCCTACCTCTCGCTATCTCTCTCTCTCTCTCTCTCTCTCTCTCTCTCTCTCTCTCTCTCTCTCTCTCTCTCTCTCTCTCTCTCCCTCCCTCCCTCCCTTCCTCTCTCTTTCCTTCCATCTCTCTCTCCCTCCATGTCTGCCTCTCTTTTGTCTCACTTCCCCCCTCTCTCATTCCCTCCCCTCCCAATCCATAGTTCTCCCTCTTTTTCTCCGTCTCCTTTTTTATCTCTTTCATCCCATCCTTTTATAATTCTATACCTCCCTTAATCTCTATGTACCTTCTATGTCTCTCTCTCCACATCCCCCTCTCTCTTACTCTACATCTATATAGTCGTTTAGATAAGCAAAAGAATCCTAACTAAATCTTAGTTCCATTAGGATTGCGTACTTTCACAAAAAATCCTACGATAATTTAAGGAAATCTATGCACTGGTATATATTACACGTATGCGGGTTGAAACAACAATTAATTCTCGAAGTTTATTCATAATGACGTGGTCGGCAAGGCAACATCCCGTTTAAAAGCCGATATTTTCCCAAAATATGTGATTTAAATGTTTAATATGTGAGATTTCGAACGGTAGGCGGAAAAAGATGAATAGAATAAAAAACTTTATAAATTTTCCTAAAACAATCAAATTTGAAGATCGTACGTCAACTCTTTCTAATTTGAATTTAGAAAAGAACAAAAGAATAAAAGTGGCGAACTCGGGTCTTTTTTCGTATTTTTTCGTCATTTAATTTTTATATTTGAATCAAACATTCCTACAAAATTTCAACCTTCCACCTAATCGGGAAGTTATTTTTTAAACGCGTTACAATGTGTCATTGGTGACGTCAGCGTTATACACAAACAAACACCTCTAGGCTTTTATTATTAAAATAGCGAAGCTCGAGGAATACAGTATCAATCCGAAAGCTTTGGCTTGAGTGAGAGACTTCCTCTCGAATAGATAACAGAGAGTAGTCATCGATGGAAAGTCCTCGTCCTCAGCCAACCTAGCGTCAGGGGTTCCACAGGGAAGTCCTTGGTCCCATTTTTCATTCTTAATTTACGTAAATGACATATGCTTGGTAGTTCGTGGTAAACTCAGACTTTTTTGCAGCTGATGCCGTCCTATATAAAGATATATCACTCGGTGCGCGGAGATTTAAAATCTATTTCTGCGTGGTGTAAGGAATGGTAAATCGAAATTAATTACATAAATGTGCCGCAATATGAAAAGGCTGATGCGGCCACCACATGACTTCTCCAGGCCTGTGAAATTTCTAAAGATTCCAAATTGATTAAATGATAATAAATATTTTAAGGAACTGCGAGAAAATTTTAAAGACTACAAAGAACAGAAATAAACTAAAACTGTAGCCTTCTAATATTATCTATATACTAGATAATTACCCGGGATTTGCTCCGTGTTAAGAGTTTAGAATTTTTCATGCACATATCACTCGGTAATATTTTCATCTAAACTCAAGGTACTCTCGAGGTAAGTGACCAATATTCCCCTTTAATTGGTATGAACAAATTAATTATAGACTCAAATTTGATACCTCCCCCCCCCCCCCAAGAAATCGAAATTCTGGCACCGAGGTGCTTATCCTCAACGTCTCTTTAGTATGTATACCAAGTTTTAAGTCTCTATGTTTCTTGGTTCAACATTGATATTGGTGGAAGATTCATCAAAATCTGTCAATTGGTTGTTGAGCTATCTTAAAAAACCAAAATTTGGACCGACCATTCCATGGGGACCCCTCGGGCCCCCGTGGGCAGATTCAAATTATGTTTGGCACTGCAACTCTCACGATCAACCTTAAGCTGCATAAGAGCTCTGGAAATAATCTGGAAGATCTATTCAGAATGTTAGGAAATTATAAATAAAATTATTAAAAAAGGATAAACCTTCTAATTATCACTCGATGGTTGAGAACAAATAAAACTCGTTCACGCCTTTTATTTACTGCTCGAAAATGTATTTCACCAAAACATTGATATCAGTGAAGGTTTCATCGAAATCGGTCAATTATTTGTCGAGATATATTTTTAAAAACGATAATTGGATAGGTCCTTACACAGCCGCTCGACCCTGTGGACCGATTTTGTTCATTTTCGGCTGGAAAATGTCTCGTGAAAACATTGTTATTGGCGGAGCATTCGTCAAAATCGGTAAAATAGTTGCTGAGATATCTTCAAGGAACCGAAAATTGGATCAACCGTTGCATAGGGACCCCTTGAAATTTGGACCAACCCTTCATTATGATCCTGGATCACGTGGACCGATTTTATTCATTTTCGGTTCGAAAATGTGTTTCATCAAAACATTGATAAATGTGAAGGATTCATTAAAATCGGTCAATTGGTTGCTAAGGTATCTTCAAAAAACAGAAAATTGGACCGACCGTTGCATGGGGACCCCTTGAAATTTGGACCAACCCTTCATTATGATCCTGGATCACGTGGACCGATTTTATTCATTTTCGGTTCGAAAATGTGTTTCATCAAAACATTGATAAATGTGAAGGATTCATTAAAATCGGTCAATTGGTTGCTAAGGTATCTTCAAAAAACAGAAAATTGGATCAACCGTTGCATGGGGACCACTCGAGGCTCCGTGAGCCGATTTGAATTATTTTTGGCAATGATCAACTTAAAGCTGCTGCCAAATTTTGAGGTCTATACGTTTACTTTCTGAAGAGTTACGACTACCACAGACACAGCTTTTTTATTATTATATAGATAACCAGGAAGCTCCAACAATTAAGAAAATAAAAAGGAGCGTAACTAACAATAAGATGTAACTAAGCGTAAAGTGTTTACAAAAGTTACCTCCAGGTGGTGGGGTGGTGGCAGCTAAAAAATAGTTTTTAAAATATCTCTTAAACATTGCAATATATGTTATGGGGTAGCTCAAAAACTTTTGGTTCAGTCGATGTTTTTTGAAATATATGGGAAAATGTTTCGAACAAAAGCTGTTGAAAATTAAATTTCCTACTACTTTTATTCCGATAATCTTTTACATTAATCAAGTATTAAAGCAAATGTATAAGAAACGGGTGTGACAAGAATAAACACCCACTTCCGGTTGACTGATTTTAGTCAAAACTAATCAACTCTATTTCCTTAAATAAAAGTGTCAAATATAAATTTTCACGATGATTTCATTAATAGTTTTTGATTTAGAGCACTCGTACAATTCCTATCAGATACACATCATCATCACATCATCGAGAAAATAGTCGAAACGTGTTCATGGGACCTCAAAACGTGTATTTCCGTTGAAATCTCGAAATAGATTTTTTGCACCAAAACAATACTCTCCCCTATACTACCTATAGAGAAAGTAACAAGCACTTAAAAAATACTTGTCTCCAACAGCCAAAACAAGATAATAAACAAGTATGGAAAGGTGTACTCCATGTCGGAGCACACAGTTTCCAAATGCGTTCTTTGAGATCGACAAATTTTTGTGAAACTCCCCGATACCGAATTTCATCAAAATTCGTCCTGCGGTTTCCAAGTTGAAACAGGTACTTTGTAAACTACATGTAGGTCTTCATGTAAAGTGGTCGTAGTCATCGTCCGATTTAACCCAAATTGAAATCGATCGACCAATTTATATAGAAACTCCTCAATACAAACTTTCATCAAAATACGTCCAGCTGTTCCCGAGTTTAAACATACGGACTTCGTGCAAATAATGCATAAAAACAATAACAAATAAATATGATTGATGTATAAAATCGATCGAATGAATGTTCAAGCAGCTGAGTATGTTAAATATTTAAGAGTAACCATTTGTCGTGACCTTTCGTGGGACATGCACATCCGTCGAGTTATAGACGCAGCAAAAAAGAAATTGGTTTTTGTAGATTACGGAACAGTACAGAAAAAGTACGTGAAACGTGTTATTCATCACTAGTCAGACCAAAGGTGAAATACGCCTTAACTATATGGAATCCGTATTTAGCAATTTATTACATAAAAACTTTATAAACTTCGCACCTGAATCAGCCCTGAAGAAGCCTTTTGCCTATACCAGGGTTTTCCGATCCCATGTACACATATAATGAAAGAAACCATGCAATACTTACGTATTGAACTATTGACATAAAATATTTGGGAATATTTTGGAAATACAATCGTTTGGAATGGAATTGATTGTATGATGAGGGACATATAATTCAATTTGAAATAGTACAAGCCCGAGCAGCCAGATTCGATAAACGAATGTATGAACATATTCAAGGCGCCATACAATTATCAAAGATTTTGAACCGAGTATCATTGGAGGACCGCAACCCGAACACTAGGATCAAGCTAATGGAGAAATACAGGTCGGAAGGTGTAGCAGAGGAGATTTTAGGAATAATTGACCAACGTGCGTTCGTGGAAACGATCATAGCGTGAGATCGATTGTAGGAAGGGGCGTTATCGAGGTTAGTTCTTTACGAGGACAATACGAGATCATAAAAGGAGAGTCATATTTGTAGATGTCGATATCGATCACGCAAGTCAAACGCGAATATCTCACGCCTCGATAAGAATAATTTTCCGCTTAACTTCCGCGGAAATTCAAGAGGAAAAAAGTAGAAATCTCGGAACGTGGGAAATTTCCTCCTAGCAACGAGATGCGTCGACAAAGAACACATAATAAACATCGAAGTCTATAAAGGCGATAACCGAAATTGGGATCGCATTTCATATTTCAAGTGAAATCCTTTAACAGTAAAAAAATCTCTCGTTTTTAACAATGGCGTCATTGCCTTTTCGAACTTCTGGCCATCGAGACGTCTCTTTGCCTCCATTCTGACAACAGAGGATAGGTGACACGCCTCGGAAATAAATGTCTCTTCTGCGAACGATGACGCATTCACATTCTATCGAAAGAACTGCGTCCTCGAAAAGTGTGCGTGTGTGATTCCCTGCGTGTGACACGACACGAACATCTCATCCTGCAAATCTCATTCTTTAAACACTCTCGGCGGTCCATTTCTCCCTCTCTCTCTACCTCCCTCCCTCTATCTCTCTCTCTTTCTCTCCCTCTCCTTCCTACATCCTTCCCCCTCTCCCTCCCTCCCTCTCTACCTCCCTCCCTCCCTCCCTCTCTCTCTCTTTCTCTCCCTCTCCTTCCTACATTCTTCCCCCTCTTTCTCCCTCCCTCTACCTCCCTCCCTCCCTCCCTCTCTCTCTCTTTCTCTCCCTCTCCTTCCTACATCCTTCCCCCTCTCCCTCCCTCCCTCTCTTTCTCTCCCTCTCCTTCCTACATCCTTCCCCCTCTCCCTCCCTCCCTCTCTTTCTCTCCCTCTCCTTCCTACATCCTTCCCCCTCTCCCTCCCTCCCTCTCTACCTCCCTCCCTCCCTCCCTCTCTCTCTCTTTCTCTCCCTCTCCTTCCTACATTCTTCCCCCTCTTTCTCCCTCCCTCTACCTCCCTCCCTCCCTCCCTCTCTCTCTCTTTCTCTCCCATCTTTAACTGAACACATTTTGAGGGTTCTAATCGCCGCCAATTGAACGCTCTTTTCTCTCACCTTTCTCCTTTAACTCAATAGTTTTTTGGAGGCCGTGTATTTGCAGTTGCTTTATGTCCAGACGACAAAAATAGTCGGGTGAAGTAAAAAAATCACGCATCGTATTTTTCTCTCTTGGATTATCGCCTTCCAGTGGTATTTTCGCGTCTGCCGCGTATCTTATTCTTTCCTCGAATGAATTTTCTCGATCTTCAAATCTGCCGACAAATATCGTTTTTTGAAGTGTTCGGTTGGGTTGGGTTAAAGTGGAAGATAGGAAGAGGAGGGGGGAAGGGGTGGGGGAGGTAGGAGAGGGGTGGGGGGATGTGGTTAGGGGGAGTGTTGTGTTTCCCTTATTCGTGTTATCTCGAGTGCGGCGGACACACTCGCATGTGGTTCACTTCCCCTTTGGCTGCGAAGGAAAGGCCAACGCCCAGACATCAAACGACGATTGGTCTAACAAGTAGGAGTTGCGATATTCTTTGAGATTAAAATTTTTCTAGATAAACGTGAAAATAGACAAGGGACCTACCTATAACGCGGTCCGCTGGGTTTTCATGACACTTGACGGAAATCTCTTGCAATTGGGGCCGAGCTCCCGAGGATAGTTTTCCTTGTGAAGATATAAGTCCCGGGTTCGATTCCATTCCCATTTGATTTACATGGGAAGTCTGAAATCCATCGTGCAGGGTCATTTTCTCTTGCACAATAAAATATCTTAGAATTGTAATATCGGAGCGGGATTTCTACTATTCTCTGAGGAAAGGAATGAAAATTATAATTTTCTAGTAGAATGTCGCTTATCGGCATTTTGTGCAGGTTTTATCACTCATTATGAGAGTGTTGCTATCGCAACCACTGTTGTTGGGCTCGGATTCGGTAGAGCCTAGAACATTGACGAGTTATTTTCGCCTCACGAATACGCGTGATCGATTTAGTTTTCCGTTCGAATGTATTTGTAATATTTTATAACGCTAAATTATGAAATTTGGGGAAATTAAGAACAACTCATACGCGGTGATTTTAAAGCCAATATAAGTAGATAATTGCTACGTCACATTTAATTTAAGAAAAGTATGTGGAAAGTAAGCACCATAAGTTCCGTCTGGATAATCTTGTTTTAAATGTACGCGCTTCCGTCCGTGACAGTCGCAGTAAGATTGTAAATTTCCAAATTTGGAGGGATGGCTCCCCTTTCTAATCCCGCTTTCTTAAACACTTTTGCCCCACTTTTTAAAAATCATGATTTATATCCCAAATTTCATTTTAAAACCTAGGAACACCCTAAATGATCACACCGAACTATCTAATATCTACTACATATATCAAAGTCTGATCCTTCATTAAACGCAGATCACTTTAATATGTCCTCCTTATAGTCGGCGTACATTTCAAAATGTCCCTCCTTTTCCTGAAAAGTTGGTCGCCTTAGACTAGTGTGTCATCGAGATTAGCAGTGCGGTCCGCTCTAGTAAGAAAAGTGACCTCTCGGATTCGTTAATACATTGTGAGAACCAAATGAAATGAAAAACGAAAGCGGAAACTTTGGTTTGTTTTTGATATCACTTACCGGTTTTATTTCGAGTTAACTAGTTATATAGAAACTGATCAGATGTGGAAGGTAAGTTCCTCAGGAAGCCCAGTGGTCACTTACCGTTTGGAGAGCCGCTGCGTGTGTGTGTGCGTATGTGTGTGCGTGCGTGCGTACGTGTGTGTGACAAAAGATTCAGATTTTGAATTTTAAAGTGTGATTAAAGGAGTGATTGAGGAAAAGTTGAAGGTAGAGAAAGGGAGTGAAATGGAGAGAGAAAGGAAGAGATAGGGAGTGAAAGAGAGTGAAGGGCGAAGGACGAGCGAAGTAAAAATACTGGTGGTAGTTAAAGGGGATTAGATGTGTCCGCCAGACAGAGCTACGCATGACTCTTTAAAAAAATTCTATCTGAAAGAATTCGTTCCTATGGAAGTGACGTAATATTATGACCGCGTCAAATAAAAGACCCCGGATGACGACTAGTGGCTCCGTTGCCAAAGTTGGATGTCTAAATATATCCGAGTTACAGATATATACACATAAATTGAGAGAAATAAAATGCGGAATGTAGTATTATTTACGAGAACAAAAATAATAGGCATCAGAATAGCAGTCAAAATTACTTCGCGATAATAAGTTATCGCGGCACTTAAATTCAAAGAGAGGTCCTCGAAGGTTGAGGACGTCGTAGAGAGGAAAGAGGGGGCGTAGTGGGGGAGGGACAGTGGGGGAAGGGGGCGTAAAAGCGGGAAAAAGCGAATTCATTTCTGTACCTAACAATAATTTTGGATTTTCATTACAAGCTTGATATTCGCCAGTAGCGTACGATAGGGGAAAATTCGATTTTCATAAACAAATTCGAGAAAATATCATTTTGCTTACTTGGCTTCGGGACTAGCTTCTAATGAGTTCCTATAAATTAAGTTAGAAATGGAAATAAAACGATGTATGAATAGTAATGACTTGAATTTGGATATTTACTGTAGAAAATCAATTCTTAGTCGACGGTATTAACATCCGTTTTCCTCCCCTCAGACAAAACCATCACAATCACGGAAAGCGCAACCATTGGATAAAGCCATCTCATCGTGAACACGTTCGAAGGAATGATTCGCATTAGTTCGATGGAGAGCGCGGATAGAAAGGTAAAAAGAACCAAAGGACTCCTTGCATTCTCACTTTGAAGTGAGGAAGACATTATTGCCCCCGATGGAAATGTCGCCAAATTACCTAATAAATCGCCTGTTATAAGATACACTCCGCTGCTCTCTCTCGAGGACATCGCTCTACGTTCTATCAGCACTTCGAATAGAGGCGACTGTGGGATTTTCTCATGCAATCACCGATCGCTTTATTTAGCGACTTTGAAATAAAGGAAAGAACCACTTCCCGGGTCCTTCGGCGC
This sequence comes from Tanypteryx hageni, assembly GCA_028673005.1. Lineage (NCBI taxonomy): Eukaryota > Metazoa > Arthropoda > Insecta > Odonata > Petaluridae > Tanypteryx > Tanypteryx hageni. The sequence continues at coordinate 9,560,369 of CM054113.1, read as the reverse complement.
TCGACGCAAAACTGGTTCAGGAAGAGAAGGTAGAGGGGTGAAGACGGGGAGAGAGAGAGGGTGAGAGAGAGGGGGAAAGTGAGAGGGGAAGAGAGAGAGGGGGGAGAGAGAGGGGGAGGGATAGGGGGAGGGGGAGAAACAGAGGGGAAAGAAAGGGGGAGTAATAGAGGGGAGAGAGAGGGGCAGAGAGAGAGGGGGAGGAATAGAAGGGAGAGAGAGAGGGGGAAGAGAGAGGGGGAGAGGGGGGGAGAGAGGGGAAGAGAGAGAAGGGGAGGAATAGAGGGGAGAGAGAGGACGATAGATAGATAATCGTCTTTATTCGGGCGAAATTTAGACCATAAGGAGAGAGAGGGGAAGGAATAGAAGGGAGAGAGGGGGGGAGAGAGAGAGGGCGAGAGAGAGGGGGAGGAATAGAGGGGAGAGAGAGGGGGGAGAGAGAGATGGGGAGAGATAGATGGGGAGAGAGAATGAGGGAGATAGGATGAGAGAGAGAGGGGGGGGAAATAGGGGGAGGGGAGCGGGAGGAACAGAGGGGAAAAAGAGGGAATAGAGGATGGAAAGAGGGGAATACGGGGAGAGGGGGAGGAATAGAGGGGGGAGATGGGGAGGAATTGAGGGGGAGAGGGGGAGGAATAGAGGAAGGAGAGGGGAAGACGGGTAGAGGGGGAGGAATAGAGGGAGGAGAGAGGAAATAGAGGATGGAGAGGAATGAATAGGGGGAAAGGGAGAGGGGGAGGAATTGAAGAGAGAGAGGGGGAGAGAGAGGGGGAGAGAGAGGGGGAGAGGGAGGGAGAGAGAAGGGGAGGAATTGGCGGGGAGAGGGGGAGGAACAGAGGGGAAAGAGAGGGAATAGAGGATGGAGAGAGGGGAAGACGGGGAGATTGGGAGGAATAGAGGGGGGAGAGGGGAAAACGGGGAGAGGGGGAGAAATAGAGGGGGGAGAGAGGGAATAGAGGACGGAGATAGGGAGAAAGAGGGAGAGGAATAGAGGGAGGTGAGAGGGGGAGAGGGACAGGGGGAGTGAGACAGGGGGACAGGGGGAGAGGTAGAGAGGGAGAGAGAGAGGGAGATAGGGAGAGGGGGACATGGGGAGAGGGAGAGGGGGGAGAGGGGGAGATGGAGAGTGGGAGAGGGTGAGAGGGAGAGGAGGAGAGGGAGAGGGTGAGAGGGAGAGGGGGAGAGGGAGATGGGGAGAGGGGGAGATGGAGGGGGGAGAGGGAGAGGGGGGAGAGAGAGAGGGAGTGAGGGGGGAATGGACGGAGGGAGAGGGTGAGAGGGAGAGGGGGAGAGTGATAGGGGGAGAGGGAGAGAGGGAGAGTGATAGGGGGAGAGTGAGAGGGGGAGAGGGAGAGGGTGAGAGGGGAGAGGGGTAGGGGGAGAGGGGTTGAGAGAGAGGGAGAGGTGGAGAGGGAGATGGGGAGAGGGAGAGGGGGGAGAGAGCGGGAGAGGTGGAGAGGGAGATGGGGAGAGGGAGAGTGGGAGAGGGAGAGGTGGAGAGGGAGATGGGGAGAGGGAGAGAGGGAAAGGAGGAGATGGGACAGGGAGTGGGTGAGACGGAGAGGGGGAGAGTAATAGGGGGAGAGGGAGAGGGGGAAAGGGAGAGTGATAGGGGGAGGGTGAGAAGGGGAAAGGGGGGAGGGGGAGAGGGAGAGGGGGAGAGGGAGAGGGGGAGAGGGAGGGGGGAGAGTAATGGGGGAGAGGGAGAGTGATAGGGGGAGAGTGAAAGGGGGAGAGGGAGAGGGGGAGGGAGGAGGGGGAGGAATAGAGGATGGAGAGAGGGGAAGAGTGGGAGAGAGAGGAGGATTAATCGAGGGGGGAGAGAGGGAATAGAGGTTGGAGACGAGGGAAGAGCGGGAAGATGGAAAGAGGCGGACTCTGTTATTTCCGGTTGAGCCAACTTGGAGTTTTTTTTGCGCCACGGATATAGAGATGGGGTTATAGGAAACGCGGATAATGGTGCGCTTGTTTTCATGGCCTTGAAGTAACACGGATTGATTAATATTTTATATAAAAGAAGGTTGAATGTGGATTCACTTAAGCAAATTTATTTTGAAATAAGAGCGTGGCGAGGAAAGTTGTCCGTTTAGGTAAATTTTAGTTTTTTACATGAAACTGTGGATCAAGGAAATTGTTAAATTATAAGTCAAATACAAAACTGTTATGAATATATTTTGATCGTTCGATGAAATTATAATCAAATTTAATTATAAAATTTAATATAATAATGACATTTATTGAAATAATAAATAATTTCATCACAATAACTTTTTTATCTATTAAGCAAGTCGAGCAGCGACACAAACGCATCGACGAATAGCTGCATCTTTTTGCTTTGATTTAATTTGCGGCGCAAACATTCGGTTACTCTGATATATATAGAATCGTTGTTGCGCACACACATTGACCTAATTAACATATTTGTTTAGTATTGCCTTTACAGAATCTGCAAAGATTGAAATATCTTAATCTTGTTATGTTGTAATCGCTTCATAAATTACATTTATAATTTTTAATGACGTCTCAATTTTCATTAAATGTCTTTAATCCAAATCAAACCTATATAATAGGACGGGGTGACGGCGGCGGAGTTGTTATAGCGTTGGCCTTCCACGCAGCGGTCCCAGGTTCCAATCCGGCGAAGGTAGGATTTTTGAACCTGGGACCGTGCAAGTCAGCGCTCCGTCCTTTGGAAAGGACGTTAAGCAATTGGCCCCCTTGGTGCTCTTCGTAAAGAGTAGACAAATGCCGGGGTAATATAGGGTGACTAGCCGTACCGGAAATTCCAGAACAGTCCCGGGGTTTGACATAACATCCCGGCGTCCCTAGAAAATTCATCGGGACACCCATTTGTCCCGGATTATTTGTTTCTGCCTTAAAAAAGCTTCTCGTCTCAAAATTTCCTAAATGCGTTCAATCGGAACATTGAAAAATGCCAAATATGACGTGACTCTGCGTCTTTAATAAACTTTTTAATAAAATCAATTGTAACTGCTGTTCTTATCCGCAAAATACTCGCCTCCGACGACGATGTCTTTGCTCGACCCTCCGTTGCGCTTTTATCCCTCTTCCGCGCAATATTTATCAAATTTTTTTATCTCGTTGCTGCTCCCAGGGACTGCACACAATGACTTATAATTCCGCGATCTGTAGCGGATACTGTTCACTAGTACGCCAGTATCATTCGTGTAATGCGTATTGCTGCCCTTTGGTGAACAAGTAATGAATTCTTGCTGGCACGCCACGCCACGACTTATATTAATTAATGTATTTTCAGAGACAATTTACAAAAAGAATGTCCTTTTATAAAGAAAGTTGAGTGCTGTGTGTGTGGTGCTGTGTTTTTAATTGGGCATGGAGTATGATCGGATAGGAATTAATGATCATTTAAAATGGAATAAAAACAGAAATTCGGTGCAGTTTCTAATCTCCAGCCAAAAACTCACAAGTTTCATCGTTACTGACAGTGGCGACTCGTGTATAGGCACTGCGGAACTACAGCACCCCCTATTTCCACTTGATATTATCGATAACATTTAATATAACGAGTCCTTTTTTCTTTAATTCTTTCTTTATTTTTGTAGTACAATATATATTCCTTAAGCTTAATGTCAGTACTTCAGTAGCCATCCCCCAGTTTATGAAAAAGATACAAAAATCTTTGTATGGAACTGTGCGCTTCACAGTGCCAGCGACGTGGTGTTTGACTGTTGTGCGCATGCGCACGTAGGAGGGGGGTGGGGAGGAAGGCGGGACTGCCAGGTAGAGAGAGCACTGTTGCTCTCGCAGTGCCGGCTCTGGCGTGATGGTGGAAGGAAGTTTTTTTTACTCAGCGTGTGTTGTGCTTAAAAACCGTGTACCATATTCTTGAATGTGATAAAGTGTAGAAGAGTGTAGAATTAGATTATTATTCTGCTTCCAGCTATTCTATTTGATTCATTTTTTTCGGTTCTTTTATTTAACAGAAAACTTTAACCATGGCCTTGCATCCCCAAGAAATAAGTTCTGTGACTGTAAGTGAACTTCAACAGCTTAAGTTTTCACAGCTATCTCTCCATGAGAAAGTTACAGTTAAGAAAAGAGGTCGTTCAACACCTGATATTCTAATATCTCAGCCAGGCAAAAGCAACAACAAGAAATATATTCGTAGCTTTAATTCTGAATGGTACCAACGGAAAAGTTGGCTTTGCGGCTGTGAAGTAAAAAATGCAGTGTTTTGCTTCCCGTGTTTGCTGTTTGGAGGTGATGTACCGTGGACAAAAGATGGTTTTAGAAATATAAACAAAATGAAAGAAAAAACTAAAAAGCATGAGAAGTCAAAGAAGCACGTTGATAATGTTGTTTCACTGTCACTTTTAGGAACCGTAAGTATTAAGGAGAAACTTAGTGAGGCATACAGACTTTCAATCAATGAGCATAATATAAAAGTTAAAAAGAACCGTGAAGTTTTGTCCAAAATAATAGACTGCATTTACTTTTGTGGAAACTTTGAAACTCCCTTACGTGGACATGATGAAAAAGACGATTCGGTAAATCCAGGGGTATTTAGAGGATTAGTAAATTTTGCATCTAAATTAGATTCAGATTTGAAGAATCACTTAGAAACCAGTGCAGTCTTCAAAGATGTTTCTAAGACCATTCAGAATGAGATACTTGACTGCCTGCTACAAATATACCATGAAGAGATAAGGACGGAAATTAGAAAAGCTTCCTTTGTAGCTGTCATGGCTGATGACACAACAGATGTTTCGGAACACACTCAAATGGTCCTTGTTCTACGGTACGTATTGAATGAAGAAATATTTGAGCGTTTTTGGGGATTCTTTATTCTAGAAAATCAAACTGCAGATGGCATATCAAAACGTATTTTAGAACAATTGGACATAATCCTTCAAGGAAATGGACAAAAACTGATAACTCAGACATTTGATGGTGCAAATGTCATGAAAGGCAAAAAAGCAGGAGTTCAAGCAAAAATAAAAGCAGTTTATAGTAATGCACATTTCATTCACTGTTATGCACATCAACTTAATTTAATAATGAGAAATGCAGCAAGTATTACACGAAACGCAAGAATATTTTTCTCTAACATTCTGGCTATTCCAACATTCTTCTCAAGATCACCACAACGTGTGTCCATTCTCAAAAAACATATGGACGTCAGCATTCCACGTCCATCCTCTACAAGGTGGAATTTCAACATACAGACCATAAACAGAGTTCATGAAAATTTGCAACCTTTAAAAAACTGCCTTACTGAAATTCAGTCAACATCAAATGCAGATCAAACCATTGCAGAAGCAACAGGAATTTTAAAATACCTGAATGATGATAATTTCAAGTTTTGGTTAGAGCTTTTTCATCAGATTATGCCTCATGTTGAAATAATTTACAACCAAATGCAATCTCGAGAAATTAGTGTGTTTAAAGTTAATGAATATATAACAAATTTCAAAACTGCTATTTTAGAATTGAGAAACTCAAAGTACTGTGAGAATCATTCAAAGGCACTCATGGCAGAAGCTAAGGAAGTGTGTGACTATATATGTGTTGATATAATGGACAGATATTCTTCCACTAAACACTTAGTAGCTGCTAAATTGTTCAACAAGAAATGCTTCACTAGATTTAAGAATGAACATCCCACAAAAGAGATAGTACTGACCACTGAAGCTTATCCCATGATTGACAAAGAAAAGCTTGAAACTGAACTAAAAGTATTCTATTGTAGGACTGATATTCATGAATATTGCAAATTAATTGAGCTGCTGAAATTTATCTTGGAAAATAATCTAGATGTTGTTTTTAGTGAAATTACGAAACTGATAAAAATCCTCTTGACAATTCCCATGACTACATCAGAGGCAGAGCGCTGCTTTTCAACATTAAAAAGAATAAAAACTTTTTTAAGAAGCACTATGAATTCGGAAAGACTAAATGCGCTTGCAGTACTTTCAATGGAGAAAAATTTCCTCAATTGTCATCCAGAGTTCAAGGAGAAAATTATTGAACTTTTTGCGCAAATTAAAACAAGAAGAATGGATTTCATTTTTAAATGAATAGATCAAGCTTGAACTGTAACAATTTAAGTTAAAGTAAGTAAAAAATGTTTGGTTTTTTTTGCTAAGATTTTATCAAGTTCCTGAATAAATTTTCTTTTTATACATGTTTTTTTCCTTTTACACAATTTTAAAACAAAGGCTAAAAATTTTCTGGAGCAGCACCCACACTAATTTTAGCTACGAGCCGCCACTGGTTACTGAGAAACCTGATACTGAAATATTGCAACTTCCTTATAAACGACGCAAAAAAACGATTACAGTTTGCAGAATAAGTGATTCTCAGCTAATTTTTTCTATGACGCAGTGCACTCCGAAGTCGAGAGATTGTCTTGTGATGTGGAAGTAGCAGTTGTTAAAATACTATCGCATTCTTCAATTTATACAGTGCAAATCGTGTAATTAAAAGAAGTTTGTTATTTTGTATTTATACAATATGCAATATTATTGCTTTATTAGAAGACTCGTTGGTTCTGGCACATAATACACATATAGTAGAATGAATCAGAGTCTATCCTAGGCGAGTGCGACGTGCGATACCGCACTCGGACGGAGGCTTCCGAGGGGCGGCTTTTGGGTCGCTATTACATGAATTCCACTTATAAACGTGTTTAAATTTGGGTTTTAAAGCTAAATAATATTGAATAAACTGTATCAGGAGTGGATGGAATAAACCGAACACGCGAAAATCGAGAAAAATCTGGTGAAGTAGGGGCAGCCAAATTTTCCTTCGCACATCCCTATAAAAAGCTTAGGACCGTCACTGGAATAAATGTTTCGAAAATAGATTTTGTATGGTCCGACCAGCGTAACAACCTTGATATTAAAATAATCAATACTATTATGCCATGTGTGTTTAAAGTAAATGTGAGTTTTCGAGAACTTTCCGATGATTAAAAATAAAAAAAATTTGAATGAGACATGCAGGTGTAGTATAAAATATAATGAAAAAATATATAAATTGATATAAAATCATATTAAAACAATATATTTTGATTTTAATATATTTTTTACTGTTATGTAACTGCGTGTACCTCCTATGCTGTTTGAACGTACATTTAACTTTATTATTTGTCCTTAAAATAATTGTTACCTTTGAATCGTAATATATTTTGTTGTAAGATTTAATTCGTATTCATTAATTTTAAATTATTTGTTAATACATTAAGCGAATTTGCGCTCGGTATTTGTGATGCTTATTTATTTTTAATTTAAGTACATACATGCAATTAAAAATTCAAGTCCCGTTTTTGTCCCGGATTTTTCCCGATTATGTCCTGGATTTTCTTCTTTATAACTCATTATGTCCCGGTTTTTCGTCCTAAGAATCTGGTCACCCTAGTGTAGGAGGCAGGGTGGGTTCCCCAGGCAGGGTGGAGTCCATCTCGTCTAAACCAGTCATCAGGTAGGATGGACTCTAGGCGGCACCTTGGATTCTATAGTCCGTCTTGCCTGGGCTAGGCAGGGCGGACTCTTTTCGTGTACACATATTTTGACTTTAATGAACATCTCAAGATTTCTCGAGAAATATACAATAAAAAAATTTTGATTTTGATAGTTTTTAAATTTATAAACTATTATTACAAACAAATGATAATTGAATTAAAAGACCATGTTAAATAATAATTCTTTATATATTTATCCAGATTGTAAAAATTATTTATTTTGTTTTTCTTTTTTTCATTGACAAATATTATAGGTAGCGTAAACAATTCACAGATATATCGTACATACCCTTTTTTGACACAATATTTCCAGAAATTGAAGCTATTCACCAATTTTGAGTCGATGTTCTAGTATTTAAAAGTGCTTTTTGTTAATTATAACTTTTATGTAATTTTTTCTATTGGTTCGTCAATATTAATTTGTGATAATATAATAAAAGTATATATCTACACATTTTAATGGTGAACTTTAAGAAAATATTTTTAAAGTTTTATGTTTTTGTCATGTGATCCTTTAATTTAGGTTATTAAGTTCACGAATGCTTTTTTACAAATTTATGTTGCCAAAACCGTATTCTCTTTCGTAGTCGACGATGGAAGGTATCAACTATTCTTAGATTTTTGTGAGAAACGTTTTAATCAGTGGCGGCTCGTAGCTAAAATTAGTGGGGGTGCTGCTCCAGAAAATTTTTAGCCTTTGTTTTAAAATTGTGTAAAAGGAAAAAAAAACATGTATAAAAAGAAAACTTATTCAGGAACTTGATAAAATCTTAACAAAAAAAACAAACATTTTTTACTTACTTTAACTTAAATTGTTACAGTTCAAGCTTGATCTATTCATTTAAAAATGAAATCCATAAAAGAACCGAAAAAAATGAATCAAATAGAATAGCTGGAAGCAGAATAATAATCTAATTCTACACTCTTCTACACTTTATCACATTCAAGAATATGGTACACGGTTTTTAAGCACAACACACGCTGAGTAAAAAAAACTTCCTTCCACCATCACGCCAGAGCCGGCACTGCGAGAGCAACAGTGCTCTCTCTACCTGGCAGTCCCGCCTTCCTCCCCACCCCCCCTCCTACGTGCGCATGCGCACAACAGTCAAACACCACGTCGCTGGCACTGTGAAGCGCACAGTTCCATACAAAGATTTTTGTATCTTTTTCATAAACTGGGGGATGGCTACTGAAGTACTGACATTAAGCTTAAGGAATATATATTGTACTACAAAAATAAAGAAAGAATTAAAGAAAAAAGGACTCATTATATTAAATGTTATCGATAATATCAAGTGGAAATAGGGGGTGCTGCAGTTCCGCAGTGTCTATACACGAGTCGCCGCTGGTTTTAATATACCATTTATTGGTGCGTTTCGCTTAGAAGCTAACAAGATGGAAAAGTATACTCCATAAATGAAATACACAGAGATTTCAAAGGCAATCTTTATGAAAAATACGTATAAAGCGATATCGAAAAATTAGGCGCTTCGTGAATTTTTAGCCTACATTCCAGAATGGAAATAGACTTATAGTGTTCTCGTTGTGTCTGTCTGTCTGCCCGTCCCCTCTATTAACTTTTGAACCAATAGACCGATTTTCATGAAACTTGGTGGAAATCTCTTGCTATATGGGCCAAGCTCCCAAGGATAGTTTATGTTGCGAAGATTGAAGTCCCGGGTCCGATTTCAGGAACTATCCTTCCCATTTGATTTACATGGGAAATCTGAAATCCACCGTGAAGGGTAATTTTCTCTTGCATATTAAAATATCTTAGAATTGTAATATTGGAGCGAGTTTTGTAATATTCTCTGAGAAACGGAATGAAGATTATAATTTTTATTGTAGACTTTTGCTTTATCGATTGTATTTCTTAGAATTTCGCGTAAATACTGGCGATTTTGCAGTTTTTACCCCTCATTACGAAAGTGTTGTCATAGCAACAACTATTGTTGGACTCAGATTCGGTATATTCTTATTTTTTGCCGCACCAATACGCGTGATCAATTTAATATTCCGTTAGAATGTATTTTTAGTATTTTATAACTCTAAATTATGAAGTTGCGAAATTCAAAGAGCTACATATCCGCGATGACTCTAAAGCTATTAAAGCCAAAATAAGTATTAAATAAATGATTAAAAGTAGGCATCATATGTTATGTTTGGGTCATCTTGTTATCTCCGTAACTATAAGTCGTAATTATATTGTTTCGCGGACTTTTACACGTTAAATAATGTCCTTTATCTGAATAAAGTTTTTAATGTATAACTCACAGATTCTCGCGCTTGAAACGCAAAAATGATCAATATTGCATACATTTTTTTGAGCAAAGCAAATTTGATAATTGATTATTATGCTTAAAAATTAGTTGTACGCAAAATTACACACGATCCGGACCAGTGGCGGAACAAGTAAGCAACGGGCCCTGGGGCATGAAAGTTTAGCCAACCGTACTAATTTCGATGATTTTGGACTGTTGAACTTTTTGTATTGATGTCTTTATTTTCGGAGTTTTAACAGATATGTATATGAAGAGTCGATCTAATGGACGCTGGCGGGTTTTATAGCAAGGTGGCTGGTAACGGTGGTTTACCGTAATTACTCGCGCACTGCGCGCAACGTTTTTCCCAAAATGTCGGTAAGAAAAAGGGACCGCGCGTCTTACATAAGGATTTCGGAACAGGTTATATAAATTGCGAGTGTCGATAGTAAATTCACTTTAACACGCTTGTGTCTACGTTTATACTCGCAATAGACGAAGAATTCTACGAAGTAAACGCGCGGACCTTGTTTCAGAGAAGACGAATCGGTAACTTTTATTAAATTCCAGATTTCAACTTATTCCGGCACGAATTTATTTTTTTCCTAAGAACTGGCCCAAAAATAGGGATGCGCGTGGCACACGAGGGCGCGCGGTACGTGAGTAAATACGGTAATTTTGACGTGAGGGCAGCTTTAGTTGCTTTCCGATGGCAGATGCTTTTAAATGTAACTCTTCATACCAAGTTGACGGCAACGAGCTGTAACTCAGAGTTCAAAGAATTCATATTTATGTATGTTTTATGACTAACTTACATTCACAGAGCGTTTAAGTGCAAGAATTTTGTTTTGGCAATACTCATTAACGTATTTCTGCAAATATTTTTGTTTACCTGAACTTGATCTTTGGTTAGCAACCGACCCATTTCTAGCGAATCATTAACACATCTTTCAAAATGTCGCATCATTTCAAAATTTAATCACTTTGGAATGATAGTTCAGGTGGCGATGACTTTCCAGTGACTTTAGTTGTTGTCATATCAAAATCAAATCACCGTCACGAGTCATCTTGGTATAAAAGCTCCCTAAGGATTAAAATAAATGTTTAGCCTTGAAATAATGTGGCTTCGTTGATACATATGATTGAATTAGATAAACAATTGAAGGCAAATAAGGGCCCGTGTGGTACCAGTGCCGACACGAGTATTTACACGTCCGCGCATCAGCCGTGCCTTATCCGAATAGTGACCATATTGCAGTTGGCGGTTACTACACACACTGTCGGTCCGACGGCAACAATACTGTCCGTGTCAGTGCCGGGATACTGGTCGAAGAATATTGTTGCCGACGATATCTGACAGTACGGCACGGGCAACCACTCTGTTTCCGGACGCCACGGCGGCGCCTCCACTCACTGCCCCCGATGCGTGTAAATGACATGTGTAATGATTCTCAAAGCTATTTCGTTAGCTACTAATTATAGACTTTCAAGTGGGGTAGTAGACCGGGCCCCGGGGCACTACCCCAGCCTAGTTCCAGCACTAATCCGTACTCAACTTGAGAGAAGATGCACTCGGTAATTGAAATCAGTTAAACAAACTTCCCGATTTGAATAATACGCATCAAACGAAATTGTGCTTGAAACTGAATGCAATGTTTCTTACTTGACTTGAAAGAAACAACATTCCATAATGGAAAACAATAAAAAATGTCTGGGAAACCCTTACGAATAAATTGGATTATTGGTGTGTTTGGATTATTACGTAATCATATGCTTACATACTGGATTGGCATGAATGATAGTTCCATATCGTGTATTTAGTCCACTAAAAAGCATTAATTATATTCTATTATAGGAAAAATTACAATTTTTGGGGTTAAAAGAAATTATTTGGGCTAATACGGCACGGATTACTATTTAATCTTACGTTAGACAAAAATGAGAAAGCATATGTAAATTGTATATGATTTCCAATTTTAAAAAATTCTTATTGGTGATAGAAACCTGAATGTATTGGCCTTCACTTGGTGGTATTTCATCTTAGGAAAACACGAAAAAATGAACTTTTACGTTGGACAGACTAGGAGAAATTTCAACATTACGTGCAAAGAACATTTGAAGGGCTTCCAGAATAACTCAACCTCCAACTCCCACTTTGCCAAGCATTTGTTAATTTGTAAACATAGTCATAGTTTAAATATAAAAATATGTCATTTTGCCGGAAAAGGACTCGAACTTACGCTTTAGAGTAATTATAATTTTCAAAATGTACAAATATAACAATGTAGCGATGTTAAATGAGTATTTACACCTTTCCCCTTCTTCTTTCTTACTAGCCGCCGTTAATCAGCATTAAGCCACACACCCTCACCGCCCCACCTCTAGCTAATTGTGTCCTCCTCATCCATTCTTTTCAAGACTGCCTTGACTCTACCCCTCTCCCGTGACTAATCTGTATAAATATGGCGTGGTTTTGGACCCTTTGCCACCTGATGATGATGCTAAGCGTCGAAACCCAGGTCGTGAGTTTTTATAAATATAAACTTTGGTGCTATGAAAGTTAATTTTCTCGTGTTTTTTATATTTGTAATAGGTTTAAAAAATGAATTTAAAAACCATCAAATCAAAATTTTGTCATGGTATATTTCTCAATAAATCTTGAGATGCTCATTAAAATCAAAATATGCACGAAAACTTTGACAAATCAAAGTCTATAGTTCATAGAGTCCGCCCTGCCTAGCCCAGGCAAGACGGGCTCTAGAGTCCAAGGTGCCGCCTAGAGTCCATCCTGACTGATGACTGGTATAAGCGAGATGGACTTTAGAGCCCGTTTTACCTAGGTGAGATGGACTCTATAGAGTCTACTCTGCCTATAGTCCACCCTGTCTGCCACACCGGCACCGGGTTTCCCTCCTCCCTTTTGAGTGTGTACGGTTTGGAAGGAGCTATTGCTAAAATAATCGAAGACGGTCGATTAACCATAAATAAAAAACAACAACAATCATAAAATAGGCTTCATTATAAATCAGAGAAACATTTACGTTATTTTATTTATTATAGCCCATATTATAACAATCCTTTTAGGAAATAACCTAAAATAAAATAAATGCAGTAGCATCTAAACATTCTTGGTGATCACGATTCTTAGAATCACCAAGATTTCAAACTGTTTCGTCAATTCCTGCCCATTACCAAAAAGCGACCAAAGAATTTGATGGACCCATCGAATCGCAATCGGCGGGGCTGCTGAAGAGTGGCCGTTAAAGTTCGCAATGCGCAAGGACGTTTAAGTTAAAGAGCCATGCGGACGACCTGCATCATTTGCTCCGTCGAGAAAAGCAGAGTCACCCTTCTTCCATTTGCATCTTATGTGAAACGAAGAAAAAGGCGGAGAAAAATATCGGAGGGAATTCTGGGACTGGAAAAATAGAAGGCGGAGAATATGATAATCGGAGAGGAAGAAGGGATGGAGGGAGAGGCGGTGGGAGAGGGAGAAAGAGAGAGAGACAAAGACAGAGAGAGAGGCGGAGGGGGAGAGATAGAGAGACGGAGGGAGAGAGAGGAGAGAGAGAGAGGCCGAGGTAGAGAGAGGCGGAGGGAGAGATGCGGAGGGAGAGAGGCTGGGAGAGAAAGAGAGAGGATTACACTTCCATCGGTTGAGGTCGTCCTTGACCTGCCAAGTTCGGCCCAAACACCCCAGAGAGGGTGATGTCTTAATCTCTCCAGCGTCTGGGAAGAATAGAGGAGAGGTAAGGATCGGATGGGATAATCGAAGAGGAAGGTAGGGGAGTGATGGAGAGAAGAGGGAGGGAGGGGGCGTGATCGAGAGAAGAGGAAGGGGAGTGATGGAGTGAGTAGGGAGGGAGGGGGAGCTATGGAGAAAAGAGGGAGGTAGAGGGAGGGATTGAAACTAGACTTGGACTACTTGCAGTTGATTCCTCTTATTTGTTTGAAGCGCTAGTATATCTGCTCGTTCGGATGAGATTTCTATTTCCACGATATTGTTCATGAACTTTTAGTTGACGATGAATCCTATCACTGCTGTTCATCCGGTGCCAGTTCCCCTGTAATATAAAAGATGTGCCCTTTCGGTCTAGCAGGCCTTCTCCTTTTCTTCTTACTTCACTAATTACTAACTTGTCCTGCTTCATATTCTCCAGCTCTTCTTGATGTCCTTGAAGTTTATCTTCGCTGAAAAAAGTCGGGCAAATGAAGGTAGTCATGTTTAGGTTAAAGGAATTGGGTAAGGATGAGAAACTGTGGCAAAGGAGGTTTAACCTCCGGCGACTCTTAGCACCCTCTGCCTTCATGCCTCGATCTTTACCAATCCTGACTACTACCACGGTCTGGAGGAAAACAGCTTCCGGAGAATGAGGGCCGATTTTTAAGGTTTTACATATTATGGATTTGTCATATGGATTTGGAGCCATGAAACACCACGCCGGTCCAGTGAGGGGTTGTGAGATCCTCTTTTACTTTGGCCGGAGTTATTGCAGAAAGACTTCACAGCATCTTTGAACCTATCCGCACCCGAAGACACCACTATGCTTTGCTCTTTAGCCTTCGTTTGCACCCTTCCGCCGACATTGAGGCAGTTGGAAGAGAATTGTGAATATTAAGAAAAGGGAAAGGTACTGATGGCGATGGCAACAAGGTGTCGGTGGAAACCCAGTGGACAAAAGAGTTTTCAGAGTCGCTTGGGGTGCAGAAGTAGCACACAAAAATACAAGATATAGAAACAGAAGCTTTTCGGACTGGAGCTCTTCATCAGCGACGGAGAGATAACCACTGCTAAGTGATTCATTGGGCCCTTGTGCTAACGAAGGGATCATCCCGAAAGCTCCAATCTACTTGTGTGAATTTGTCTCTCCGGTAATCCCGCTGAACTCCTATTGGTAAGTGCCCAGTGGGTGAAATGCTATCCGTGTAGTGAGAATAATATTGGAAAGGGCAATAAGTTCAGCCAAGATTGCTGTGTATGTTACGTCGACTGGCAGAAGGCATTAAAGTAAATTGGGTAATGCTGAAGAAAATTTTAAATTATATAGGTGTAGCTTGAAAAGACAGAAGACTGATCAGGAATCTGTACTTTAATGAAGTTGTAAATATCAGTTAGGAAAAAGCGGAGAACAGTGGATTGAACATCGGCTGAGAGGGAATACAAGATTTTTGCCTATCACAGGTCCTCACCATCATCATAGGTAGTCTGTCCGTAGACAGGTCCGTGATTATTCTTAGTTAAACCTGGTTCTCCATATACTCCTATTTTCCTCTGTCCTCTTCATATCTTGATAACTCTCTTTCCCTTTCAAATTGTCTATCAGCTGAAAACTTTTCCTACCTCTTTTACTTTTTCCATCTAATTTCCCTTCTAACACGTCTTTAATCATACTCTCTCTCCTCAGGTAATGTACAACCCGGTTGTCCTTCCTCTTTCTAATAATCAGCATAATCATTCGCTTCTCTCCTACTCTTCCTAGGACTTCATCGTTTTTCATCTTATCTGTCCATTTTATCTTCAGCATTCTCCACAAAGTCCTCATTTCAAAGCTTTCCAAGTATTTGATGTCATTTTTCCCTAGCGTCCATGTTTCTGCCCTGTACAAAGCTATACTCCATACATAGCATTTTATGAACTTCTTGCGGATAACTTCCCCGTAAGTTGGTGTTTATTTTTTCTGAAAGCCCCTTTTGCTTTTCCTATTCTAGCCCTGATCTCATCCGTACATTTTGCTTCTCTTGTTATGATGCTTCCGAGGTATTTATAGTCTAAAACTTGGTCTAAACGCTTTCCTCCAATACTTATGTTCCGATTCTCTTCTTTGATCGATATTCGAATGACCTTGAATTTTTCTGTATTAATTTTCATACCGTATTTTCTACCTGTTATCACAAGTCTATTTATCATTTTTTGTAGCTCCTGTTCCTTTCTTGCGTATTTTACTGTTCTTATAATCCTTCCTTCAATTTTGAAATATCTTGCGCCTTCTAACGATTCTTGCATTAGACTTTCTCCATATATATATATATATAGAATAGAGTTGACGGTAGCCAGCAGCCCTGTCTTACTCCTCTACCGATATTTACTCCGCAGGTGTCCGCATTCTCCAACCTGACCTTTACAACTTGATTGACATAAGATTCCTGATCATTCTCCTGTCTTTCCAGTCTACACCTATATCCTTTAATATCTTCATCAACATTGCCCAATTTACTCTATTAAAGGCCTTCTGCCAGCCTACGAAACATACGCAGATATCTTGACTGTATTCTATTGCCCTTTCTGTTATGATTCTAACTACCCCTATAGCATCTCTAGTACCTCGTCCTTTTATGAATCGGAATTGATCTTCCCCTATCATTTCTTCTGCCTTTTCCTCAGCCTTTTATTAAGAATCCTCGTGATGATCTTCGAAGCGTGTGACAAAAGGCTTATCGTTCTGTTGTATTTACACTGCATTGCCTTTGGCTTCTTCTTTAGAGGGATCATTGTTGCTTCTAAGAAATCCGGAGGCCACTCTCCCGTGTCGTAAATCTTATTAATTAATTTCGTGATCGCTTTTAGTCCTGATCCCATGACTTTAAGTACCTCAGCCGGTATTCCATCGCTGCCTATGGATTTCCCTTTCTTTTGTTCCACTATTGCTTTTTCTACTTCGCTCTTCATAACACTTGCTCCTAAGTTGTCTTCTTCAATGTTTTCCTCATCTTCCAGTTCTATTTTTGTCGGTTCTGCCTGCTTGCTGTATAGTTTCTTAATGTATTCTTCCCATACCTTTGCTACGTCCTTTTTTTGTGATACTATCTTCCCATCCGTATTCATAATTCCTTTACCACGAATTATTATTCCTCTCCAACATATATTCAGCGAAAGAATAATGGAAGAAGCGCTAGAAGGCACAAAGGTTCATGATTGGAGGGCGTATTATAAAATTAGTAAAGATTGCTGAAGATCAAGTACTTCTTACAAGAAAGGAATAGGGACTTCAGAAAATTAAAAATAGACTTGTAATAACAGGTAGAATATACGGAATACATATAAATGCAGAAAGATATCTAAAAAAGCCGGAAAAAAATTCAGCCTTTACCGGGAATAGAAGTCGGATCTTTGAATTACCCAGTGGATATTCACCAACACTTTCATATGTAGTAAATACAAAATTATTCCCAACTTTCATATGTGTAAACAGAAAAATCCAAGCGATTATTGGAAAAAGAAGAAAAAAGAAGCATAAGTATTGGTGGAAAGCCATTAGAACGAGTTTCAGACTACAAATACCTTGGAAGCATCATAACAAGTTATGCAAAACACATTGATGAAATAAGTACCAGAATAGCTACAGTAAAAGCCGCTTTTAGAAGAAATAAACACCTACTGATGGAGATAGTCGCAATGGAAGATATAAGAAAGAAATTGATAAATGCTGCGTATGGAATATTGCTTATTAAGGAGCTGAAACATGGACAGTAAGGAAAAATATTATAAAATACTTGGAAAGTTTTAAGATGTGGGCATGGAGAAGAATTCTGAAGATACAAGTTTGTAAAGGTGTACTCCATGTCGGAGTACACAGTCTCCAAAGGCGCTCTTTACAATGAATGTTATCATGTTAAAAATAGGATAAATATTAATTGCTTAGTCTATTGTCTATGCCGGCATATACAAAATATCATGTGGAGGATGCGATAAAATATACATCGGACAAACGACACGAAAGATATAACACTCTTTAAGGAACATATATCACATTTTAAACACAACAGATTAAACAACTCTAGCGAAGAAACACATCCAGGAAAACCACCATCCGATAACAATCCAAAATCTGACACTCGCAAAATTAATAACCACAACAAACTAGACAAACATAAATAAAAACAAAAATTCCGTTATGAATAACGACCGCAGATCAATCCCCCTTTCACCTCTGTGTATTGTAACGACTGAACCCCCACCTCCTTTCACTTCTGAACAGAACCAAAACAATACTCCCCACAACACCCCCCACTCTCATTACATATCAGCTACTGATGATGAGAGCATTGTTCTCGAAATACATATCTAGTACGTTTCCCTAAAATTTAGAGATTCTGTGTGTCTTCGAGTGCATTAGTGCTTTGTCTGATAGGTCCCTGTCGTTGTCGAAGGGCACACAAACCTGCAGACAACCGTGTGCAATACTAGGTCCCTGGCGCGGTTTAATTCCCATATACCCAGTACCTGTTATTCCCATTTACTTTATCTCCATTTTTCCCCTCAGGGACCGTCCATATATGACGTCATGCACCGAGAGGGGGAGGGGGGTTCAACGTGTGTGACGATGGGGAGAAGGGGGGTTTTGAAAATGTGACGTCACAAAAATAACGCCAGCGCCAGAGAAAACTACGTACGTATACGACTCTTTTCCAACCCTAGAAGACAGCATTGTGCTTATGGCGCGCACAGTTGCCAAATTTCCCCATGGCTATACGCCTATGCCTTCGTCCCGTATTAAACGCTAAAAATATAAAGCTAATTATTTAATGTAGATCACTGGATGCCAATAAATGTGCATGTTATATCACAATTATTAGTTAATCTTATCGCTTAATTAAGTTTGGTAATTAAAATTAAGCATATTAGTTTCGTGAGGTATTTGCAGCATTATCATTTTAAAACAATAAAAAATTGTCGGAGTAATTTACAGTTCAAAAGAATAATATTACTTTCATGAATCACTCATTGAGGACATCCTGCCGTAGTGGGGTGTGTCGAAGGTCATAACACGTCATACAACCACTTGACCGTTTCATTGTCAGTCTCTGCGTGAAGACTTAAGAGCCATTTCAGCGTGGTGCAAAGAATGGCAAATCGAAATTAATTATACTAAATGTGCCGCAGTCACGTTCTGGAAAAGTAAGAACAAAGATTTAGGTTTCGAATATAAAATAGATGTAATGAGTATTCGACAAGCTGAGTATGTAAAATATTTAGGAGTAACCATTTGTCGAGATCTTTCGTGGGACATGCACATTCGTCGAGTTATAGGCGCGGCCAACAAGAAACTGGCATTCATAGGTAGAATAGTACGGAACACTACAGAGAAAGTACGCGAAACATGCTACTTATCACTGGTAAGACCACAAGTGGAATACGCAGCGAGCATATGGGATCCGTACGAGAAGGGACACATAATTCAACTAGAAAGAGTACAGCGCAGAGCAGCCAGATTTGTAAAACAAAAGTACGAACATAAGGAAAGCGTCACCTCTTTATTGAGCGTTTTGAACTGGGTATCACTGGAGGACCGTAGATTGCACTCAAGGTTGAAACTTCTAGAGAAATATAGGTCAGAATGTCTAAAAGAGGAGGTAGTGGGAATAATTGTGGCACCGACGTATATAGGTAGAAATGATCGAGACGATAAAATACGTGAGATCGATTGTAGGACGGAGCGTTATCTAGGCTCGTTCTTTCCGAGGACAATAAGAGATCACAATAGGAAATTTCGAATTGCGTTAGACAATCTTTAGGTAGGATTTGGTGCATTGCACCCCCTGCCACCCACCAACTTGGTGAATTGCAGGGTAACTTGTAGATGTAGATGTAGATTGTGTCAAACACTGGGAAAAATCTTCGGCACTTGTCCCGTCGGATAATTCCGTTCCTTCGTTCATAATTCGCACATTTTACAGAGGAACCAAAAAGCTGACCCCTATTGACCATCTCCCTTAGAAAAATCTCAGTGCAAACCTCTCGTCTATTCATTTCAGCGTCATAAACTATCCTTGTTGAGGATTTACAAACGAAGTTATGTCCGTGTTTACTTCAAACGAAGCCTCTTACTTCACAGGTTGGGAGGTCGAGAGTAGGTTTTGTTATTTTTTTCTGCGTCTCCTTTCTTCGGGGTAGTGATTGTGCTCGAGAATTCTCGTCTCGAGAATTATCTTTTAAATTCTCATTTCTCGAGAATTTTTTTCTCCAAAATTTGAGAATCTCGAGTCTCGAAAAAATTTTCTCAAGATTCTCGAGAAATTTTTTCGTTTTAAACCATGAAGCATCTTACATTTTTCAGCGTATTTTCCGTAGGATGTCTGTTTGTGTGACCTCTTTTGTGATAAGTTTGTAATGATGTAGCAGTACAATCTCTAGCAGTTTATATATTTTTACAGTATCACAGCTTCGTTTGTTTTGCGGTCTGATTCTTCACTTATCTGGCGCCATTCTCGGCGTTGTTATTACATTGTTTATTCACATTGATTATTTGTGTCTGCTATGAACAGAATATAGCTCATCATCTGGTCACGGCCACTCATTCTGTTCGATGCGTTTTTGCGAAAATGGGCGGCGAGATATCACCCGTCTCTTCCAATAAACAAACTCAACTCGTTTGTTTTCACTCTCCTCTGGACATTCGCCTTCTATGAATTTAACAATAGATACCTTTGATTCTTCTTAAGGCTTCTATTTTCCCCGATAGCACTCTCCCTCAATTCAGATGTAGTCATTAACTGAGGGACATGGTTAAAAATTGTAATCCAAGAGCTATGAGCTCACGACCAATGTTTTGCTTACAGAGAGTGTAAATAGACTTGCTATGAACAAGTGGCTTATATTTCATACAGACAATGCAGTTCCTCTTATGGGATTCCGGGCTCTTTGGCCAGGGATCTACATCTACATCTACATATTACCCTGCAAGTCACCTTGACGGTGGATGGCAGGGGGTGCCGCGCACCAAGTTCCTAACTAATTATTATTCACTTATCTATTGTGGTCACGTATTGTCCTAGGGAAAAAGGACTCCTTATACCTTTCCGTCCTACTATCTATTTCGCGAATCTTGTCCTCATTATCCCTCCGTCCGATATACGTTGGTTGTCGAATAATATCCTTCATTTCATTTACGAATATCTCCGACCTATATTTATCTAGAAGTTTAAGTCTCGCCTGTAATCTAAGATCTTTCAACGATGGCCAACTCAACTCTTTAATGAGTAACGTAACGCTCTGTTTTTTATCGTAATTCTTTTTCACGAATCTAGCTGCTCACCGCTGTATTTTTTCTAAATCCTTTATGAGTCTCCTCTGATATGGATCCCAAACCGCTACTGCGTATTCCATTTGAGGTCTGACCAAGGATAAATAACAGGATTCTCTCAACTTTTCCGTGCTTTTCCTGACTATTCTACGCACAAAAGCCAACTTCTTGTTTGCCGCACCTATCACCCGTCTTATGTGGGTGTCCCAAGACAGGTCACGATTCAAGGTTACCCCGAGGTATTTCACGGATTCCGAAACAGGAATGCTCTCGCCATCTATCGGGTAGGTAAACACGGACGATGGGCATCTAGATTTCCAAAAGTTTAGAACGTTACTCTTTTTCTGATTGATTTCTAGCTGCCATTCCTTGCACCAAACAGATAACGCATCCAGATCATCCTGATGCTGACGATGGTCGCTAGGACCACTAATTTCTCTATAGACTACGGTGTCATCCGCAAAAAGCCTGATATTACTTTTCACAACTGAGCTGATGTCGTTTATATAAAGCAAGAAAAGCATAGGTCCGATCACACTACCCTGCGGCACTCCGGAGACTACATCTGCCACACTCGAGGACTTACCATCGATGACTACTTTTTGTTTTCTATTCCAAAGGAAAGCGCGAACCCAGTTAATGACTTTAACATTAACGCCAAGATTTCCCAATTTTAATAACAACTTACGGTGGGGAACCTTGTCAAAAGCTTTTCTAAAATCAAGGAACACTGCATCGACCTGTTTTTTATTTTCGCCGCATGATAAAACATCATTAACAAACAGACCGAGTTGGGTGTCAGAGGATCTACCTTTTCTGAAGCCATGTTAACAGCTGACTAACAGCGATCTACTCTCGAGATAACGCATTGTGTTGCTAACAATAATGTGCTCCAAAATCTTGCATGATAATGATGTTAGAGAAATCGGCCTATAATTTTCGGGGTTTTCTTTGTCACCTCCCTTATGAATGGGTGTGACGTGTGCTAGTCTCCAATCATCAGGAACCTCACAGAGTGTAAGGGATTTCTCGAATACTATCCGAAGGAAGGGAGCTATTTCATCTGCTAGTTCTTTTAATTCACGCGCGGGAAATCCTTCTGGTCCTGGGTTTTTGTTGGGCTTTATCGCACCCAGTCGCTTCGCTATTCCTGCCTCAGAGATTTTAATATTATCCATCCGAGTACATCCGTCGGGAATAAGATTATCTTCAATTCTATCTCCACCTGCCGTGAACGCCTTCGCGAAGTAAACGTTTAGTAGATTAGCTTTATCTTCCCCATCGTGAAGGATGTCTCCGGGATCACATCGCAGGGAGGGTATTGAAGGACCCCCTCCCTTGACTTCTCTTACATAGGACCAGAACGCTTTTGGATCCTCCTTCAATTTTGTATTTAATACCTCATTCCGGAAGGTGTTAAATGCGTTACGCATGGTTTTTCTCGCTAATACGCGGGCACTGTTATACTCATGGACTATAGCTGTGCAATACTCATCGGAAGCGGTGGTAGGTATGTTTTTCAATTTTGCGTGGCTACGCCTCTGTCGTCTTAAGGCAATCCTGACTTCCTTATTAAACCAACGAGGTTCTTTCTTATCAGATTTTAACTTACTGGAGATAAATCTATTGATACCATTTCCTAGTATATCCTTAAATAATAACCATGATGGCTCCATACCTAATCGTTCTGTCTTTTCACGATAACTGACAAAGGTACTTCTGAGATGTAAGCTGAAACTTTTAAAGTCGACCTTGGCGAAAGCGTATACATTCCGAAGGGGCTTAGGATGTCTTTTGAGCTTTAATTCGCACTCCACATACACAGTTCGATGGTCGCTAAGTCCCTCCTCTGTGGATACCTTAGTTATCCTATGCGGGATGTTAGAAGCAAGCAAGTCGAGAACATTGCCCGAACGCGTGGCTTTTCGTACCATCTGGATTAAGGAATATTCATGAAACGTGTCAATTAAGGCTTCACACGATTCGCGTTCTTTACCTCCCGTAACGAAACATAGGTTTTCCCAATCGATTGACGGTAAGTTAAAATCGCCTCCAATTATCACATAACCGTCGTTCATAATAGATCTAAGCTCGGCTAATTGCCTCTCTAAACTTAAAATATAATCAACTTTGGCATTAGGTGGTCTGTAAAATGAGCATAAATATATCTTTTTCGAATTATCCTTACCCAGGCGGCACCACACGCTCTCGGTCGTTTCATCGATAATAGGGATCTGACAACTATCGTACTTTTCACTTATTGCCAAAAACAATCCGCCACCTATTCTATTGGCACGGTCTTTTCTGTACAATCTATAGCTATTCGGAAAAATTTCTTGGCTAGCGATATCTTCGGTGAGCCAACTTTCCGTACCTATAACTACATCAGCATGCAGCGTGCGAATTACGTGTTCGAGCCCGGCAGATTTCCTACGAATGCTGCGGCAGTTTAAAACTACAATATTTAATTTCTCGTTATCGCCTGAAGCATTAACTGCTCTATTACGGTTTTTGCAGGTGGACTCTCTCACATCGCGACCAGAAACTGTATTACACTCGATGTCCCTATGAAATCTCCTATTACGCCTACACCCTACCCTACTCTCTAATCTAAAAAAGACCTACCATGGTCGAAGATCCTACACGCTACACTCTGTGAAGCCTCGATCGTGTAATGAACTCCAGAGCCGTTTAGGGGTGCCCTACACGATCCGAGAACCGGTCGGAGATCAACGAAGTCGACTCCCATGCCCATGAGACATAATAAGGTGTGGATTTTCATTGAGAAAGGCAAGGGGCCCATTGCTTTCTCATTTGTCCTATACAATCAGCGGCGAAGTTCCGTGGGACCCTGCCCGCAGTCCTTTTTTGGGGGACCAATTCTTTCACACACGATATATTATTAACAGTCACAGCTTTGTTTTTATCGGCAGAGATTAAATCAAAAGTTATAATAATTGTCGTTTTTTATTGAATTACACAGAGTTGAACAAAGGTCCACAAAGTCGAAATAAATCTTTGGTAATTTTGGAGCTAGGGGCCACCTCAGCTCCACAGGGTCTGCGCGTACTGCGTATACCTATAAATCCGCCTTTGTATGCAATCTACTTTTAAAAGGAAAATATTGTTCACTTTTGTAAGAGAAATATTAATTAAAATTATTTTAAAAATATTTTAGCATCCTTACTTCCCAATGCTACCTTTTTAGAAAAAGATATTTAATAAAAATTCTCACACAACAATTTTTTCGTTCTCGAGAATTCTAGAGAAGGCAAGATAAATTCTCAAATTCTCTAGAGAATAATATCGCGAAAAAAGAGAAATATCGAATCTCGAGAACAGAAAAATGTCGAGAAATCACAATCACTACTTCGAGGTATTTTTTGAGGCTTAAAAACTGCTTTTTAGAGCAAGGCGGAGAAACCCATAAACCAGCTTTGTTAAGCATTATATTTTTAGCTGCCCGTATATACGAAGTTTACATAATTTTTCCTTAGTTATAGTCTTAGTTGCATTATTAACCCCTCAACGTCGCCCTGCGTACTCAGGACGAAAACTTCATATGCGATCGTCCTTCGTACTGAGTACATTTTCTTAACCCTTAAATGCTACACTAAGGGCGAAAGAACACTCAAAGCAGCTGTGTTTACTTATAGTTCAAGAATGTACATCGTCGTATACATCGTCCCCCCTTAGATACGCCTTCCCCTAACTCTCCACCTACTGTGGTCACTTCGTTTTTACACCTCGGTCATAGCGTGTCGTTGTATTAGAGATCTTTCTATAGTGGAGCTCAAAGCATTTTTGGGGCTTTTATATATTACCTATGCGAAAAAAGATAATCATGTTGTTAAACTATACTCGGTGAAGTACACGTCATGCAAGCAGTTTGTTTGTGGTCAACATCGCAATATAATCTGTGAAAATTGTATTAAAAACAGATCAGAAGATACTCTTCATAAAGTGATTTTTAATATTTTTTGTTAAAATTAATTTTGTGTCATTACCAATTTTGCACTACTTATGTGTGCAGTACGAAATATGAAAATTATTAATAAAAACATAAGTACTTGTTGTTATAAACATTTATTCATACCAAAACGAAAGCCACCGAGTAAAAATTCACCCATGTGTAGCAGTAGCGTCATTGAAAAAAAATGTAGTCTTTAAGGGTTAATTCCGAAAAAGCTTGATATATTTAAAATCAGTAACCTTGGGCCTTCCTATTGTGCTTAATTTTGCAGTTGTTACTGTATTTATTTTTACCTTTATTATATTTTAAATTTTGTGGTTAAATTTTCGCGTAGTTACGCGAATTGTGGCTTTTAAAAACCCTTATTCAATGCTGAGACGAAGCGAATCTCTGTACTAAAGCTACCGTGTAGTGCAGGGATGGCAAATACGTGGCGCACGTGCCCGAAATGGCACGCGTGCGATTTTGTAATAGGCAGGTCGATGCCATCTTCTTAGATTTTAGGAAAGCCTTTGATAAGGTACCTCACAGGAAGTTAATAACGAAATTAGAAACCTTAGGCGTTAATTCCAAAATTGTTAGTTGGATCCGGGAATTTTTAAATCATAGGAAGCAGAAGGTTGTTATAGATGGGAAATCTTCGAACTTTGTGGAGGTTGTCTCTGGCGTTCCGCAGGCTAGTGTAATTGGTCCGTTATTATTTATAATTTATATAATCGATATCAGCTCAGTAGTCAGAAGTAAAATTAGGCTTTTCGCGGACGACACCGTCAAATACGCAATCCGAAAGACCATCAGTATCCCCAAAATGACCTAGAAGCTATTTCTGCATGGTGTAAGGAATGGCAGTTAGAGATCAACCAAAACAAAAGTTGCGTCATCAACTTCTGGAGGACCAAGAGTATCTCGTTGGATGTTAATTATTCGTTGGACGGAGGACAGATTCCATTTTCAGACTCGGTTAAATATCTAGCAGTCACGATCCATCGTGATCCCTTGTGGGGCACCACATTGATAGTAGGCGCTAATAAAAAGTTGGCCTCTATAGGGAAAATAGTTCGAAGTAGTTCCGAAAAAGTGAAAGAATTATATTGTTCATCCTTGGTTCGACCGCAGGTCGAATATGCGTCAGCTGTATGGGATCCCTACGAAAATGGACTCACGAACGAGATATTAAAAGTTCAGCGCAGGGCAGCTAGAGCTGTAAAGAGAAATTACGATAGTAAACATCATTAATAGAAAATCTGACATGGGCATCGTTAACGGAATGTAGACTGCAGGCTAGATTTAAACTACTGGAAAAATTTATGTCTGAGGGAATAGAAAATGAGGTAATTGGTCTTATCAGAGGTTCGACGTATCTCGGAAGGCAGGAAAGCGAGGACAAGATTCGCGAGATCGATTGTAGCACTGAACGATACAGAGGATCGTTTTCCCCTAGGACGATAAGAGAACATAATAGGAAAAGATAACATAGGAAAACTAGAGACCTTTGGCGCACTGCACCCCCTGCCTTCCACCAAAAAGGTGACTTCCAGGGTATCATGTAGATGTAGATCATTTAGATAGCACAAACAAGTCCATTCAAAGATATTTATGATTTACCTCTTGATCGAAAGTATCATGTGATTCAGAACGCAATGTTACATTGTCGTTTGTTTTTATAAATACAAAGTGATTTCAATCCAATTAAATCATTTGCAAATTTGTATTTGGGGAGAAGGGGAGGGGGGGGTCAAAGCTTTGTGACATCATATATGGGGGTCTCAGTTTTTGTGAGGAAATAGCACGAGGGGGGAGGGGGAGTGAAAAATCCGCCAAAATTGCTTGACGTCATTTATGGACGACCTCTTGATGCGTGCTTGTGCGCGTGTTTGTGGTTGCCTGGTAGGCCCCTGTCGCGGTCGTACAGACACACAAACCTACTAGCAACGGTGTGATTTTCGGGTAGCGGCCTTTTTATCCTTCTTCCATCTTGAGGATCAGTGATTGAGTGAGTGCATGCATGAGTGACATCATGTCCCTGGCTAGGAATAACAACCCCTAAACCTGTAAGTTTGTATTTTTTGTTTCCATTTATTGTTTTATCTTTCTCCTTTTTGCTGTATTCCTCCCCTATCCTTACTTCCTATCTGACAATCGTATGTTCCCAGCTGATTCACCTTTTCCTACGCGCAATGGGAGGTAGTGCAACGAATAGCCGGATAGGAAGGGATGAGAGAAACCTGGTGCCGGCTTTTATCCTGCTCTTAACGAGAAGCACTAAGGGGGCCAACAGCTAAACGTCCCTTCCGAAGGACGGAGTGTTGATTTGAGCGTGCTCCTCATTTCTCTTTTCTCATTGGCCCGTACTCATCTCCTTATAGTCGGCGAGAAACTAGTTGGCCTCTCAGATGTTTTCACTCAGAAAGTAGAGGGGTGTTACGTTGTCGAATTTACGCCCGTTTTCTATTTATGAACGAAACAATAAATAAAACTTTAAAATTCCGCCAAACAAAATACGTTATTTAGTAAAACTATTCACTTACAATCAATTTACGCAATTAGTTTTGAAAAAGTCTTTTAAAATAATTAGCAAAACGATGATATTTACATTTAGTCAAAAATGCAGGTTATTTTGCCGTTTTTTCCTGATGTAACTTGGAAGTAATTGCCAATTCTATTAAAGCGAAAATTTTAACGAACATTTGACATACATTGTACTGAACAATTATTATTTGTATGTATAGGTTACCAATTGAGTGGCATAAATTTTTATATGAAGTGAATGAAATTTTTTGGATCGTTGTATTAAAAAATGTAGCATGCGACAAAATCACGTACTGTCGTTGTTACACCCCAACATCATGCGTATGAATTGCATAAGAAATGATAAAATGAATTTTAGTGAAGATTTAATTACAATACGTCTATTGAGTTAATAAATATGAAGGTTTTAACAAACGATAAAACTGGACATGCGCCGATTACGACTGTTATGCATCGGAATTTACCAAGACATAGTTTTTTTAATTAGAAAGACAAACTTTATTTAAAATTAATGTAATTTCAGAATTAACAGTTTCTGTAAATAAAATATATGTGAGTATAAAATAAAGTCAGATCATTACAAAAATATAAATTACATTTAGCATAGATAGTAGATTTTCTGCTCGGGAATTCTAATCAACCAAAATATATGAAGATTTAGAAATGGAAACTTTAATATTTTAGTTTCTTAATGAAAACATATGTATGTATTTTATTCTAAATCACAACCTTGGAATTTATATATGAGAAAATCTCATGAATCTACCAACCTATAAAAAATTCCAGTTAGTACACATCCATATTGTAAAATTGTTTGAGGATTCCTAATTTCGCATTCTTTTATTATTATAAGCTAGGGCAGTAACGCGTCACACAATATATCGGGTTTTCCGTATTTGCCCACAATTGCCATTGCGTCCTGATATTTTTGAACCATATATCGCGGGCTGTTTGTGAAAGAACTTGGTAGAATTATTCTTCTGCCGATATTTGCAAGGTTCTATATTAACTATTATTTTCCTCGCTTGTCCTCGGAATGGAATACCTCGCTTAAACCTTCGTCGAGAACAACTCTCTTCAGCCATTTCAATTAAAAAACAAAAATTTCTTAAATAGAAACCACATCAAAAAAACTTAACTAGCAAAACAGCAACAAAAACGTAATAAGCAAAACAGCAACAGCAAAACTGTATAACAATAACCAAAAAACAAGACAGGAAGAACCGCTGTACAATACTCATAAGCTGACAATCCAAAGGCTGCTGATTGAGAAAACTAAGCTACGTCAGATTTCGGCCGTACTCGGAACCGCTCGTATGTCTCCGCTGCTAAGAGGCGGGGTACTGCCTCCTTGCAGAAAGCTCATGCTAGACGTTGCCAACTCTACACCGGAACACACGTAACGTTTGGCGGGCATTTAAAGGAAAATCGCGAATGTGGCAACAAAGCACACTCGGACACGATGTTAAAACTAGGGAGACTCGATGGAGAATTATCTTTCGAATGCATAGGTTCTCCCTCCTTCGTTCCTATTGGTTCGCTCAGTGTCTCGCCCCCCCCCCGTCTACTTTCTCTTTTACCGCCCCCTCACTCACTATCTCATCCGAAAAGCACTATAATGCCCCCTCAACTTTCTCAGGAGCCAAATTGTTTCTCGCCGAGTATAGTTCCAACACGCACAAATAGGAAAAATCCTGCAGGATTCGATTCGGGTGTCGCTTTAGCTGGCGGGGCCAACATTCTAACCACTACACCACCGGCTCACTTTCATTACTTTCTTTCTCAATGTTTCTCTACATTTTTAATCTTACGTTTAAGGAGTTAAATTTTAATTTAACATAAATTTTCCCGTAGTCTCCAACCTTACTTATTTAAGGCTATGGAGGGCGGCGTAGGATTTATTGCAGACAGACGTGACTTGAGGAACTCATGAGAAGGATTGGTCAATTTGGACACCTAGGTTTCGAACACAACTGCTGTAAGAGATTTCTGTCACATCTCTACGTACCTTTGGAATGGATGACAGATCGATCTTATTAAGCGATTTCGGATATCCGATAATGACAGTCTGAGTTCTGGATGGGTTGAGTTTTAGAGCGAGAGAAGGTTTTAGCTGATAGAGTACTTGAAAGAGAGACATGAAGAAGACTGCGGAAAATAAGAACATGTGAGGAACCAGGGTTAGCCAAGAATAAGAGTGTCTATGGACTATGACTATGAATAATGATGATAAATATACTACATAACTATTCAGCTAAAGAATGACGATAAATAAAAAGTGGTTGATTTCCAACCATCTTTCAGACTTAAAGAGACCGACGCGTAAAAAGGCTTATGAGTAATCTCAGTGTAATATAAAGACTCGAATTCGCTTCCAAGAACTTTTCCTTCCTTCCTCCCTTGAATAACATAAGAATGGATGAACCGTATTTACTATAGCGTATGTCGTCTGCTCTTTTTGGCTTGTGTGCGGTCTGGTATTGATATGCTGCGTGTTCAGGTTTGTCATATTCGGACGAGTTCCGTGTACAAGGTTCTTCAACATTCATTGTAGCGGGTTGAGTTGATTGTCATCCCATTGGAAATGAAATCCACTAGCAGAACACCACCTACGTCCCGGAAGACGGTAAGCATAACCTTGCCAGCAGAAGCCTGTTTTTATTTTCTTCTTGGGGCGAATCTTTATGAAGCCGTCCGTGGACTGTGTTATTGCTTCGGGTTCATGGTAGTAGAATGGGATTCATTCCCAGTAACAATTTGCGAAAGAAATTTCTCTCGCTGTTCCTCGTATTGCCGAGGAAGATCTTCGCAGACGCTTTTCCTCATTTTCCTTTGATCCTCGGTTAGGTTGCGTGGTTCTAACTTTTCACACTTTAGCATAGCCAAAATAAGTAATTACAGTCTCCATAGTATGGTGCACAGTGCCAATTATGTAAATCAGCTGATGCTGTTTGACCGCTTCGCAGTTTATCTTTTGTCTTCGCTGCTTTTATAATGTCTCACCCACCGCCTCACTATCTATACACTAGAGCAGTGTTTCCCAAACTTACAATAATCGCGTACCCCTTTTGAGACTTAAGTCTTACCGGTGTACCCCTTCTTACGCGAAGATAATTTGAGGATAGTAATCCACCAGCTAGAATAAATAAATGTATGGTACCATTTACATATTAATAGGTATAAAAGTTATGCATACATATCAGGGGTATGAAACTCTTATGGGAGAATAGATTCCCACCTTTTACACGTAGTTCACTATGCTAAGGGGTCCGCGATAGGCGCTGCAGTCGCTGTCAGCTCTCTCTCTCTTTTTCTCCCTCTATTTCTCTCTCTCTACCGCATCACCACAGCGCCACACGTTCTTTGTGTATCGTAACGGAACAGCGGCCATTTTGCTTGATAAAAGTTCGCCATTGCTTATTTAGTGGTTGTCAGTTACTCTGATTTTGTCAAGTAGTATAGTAGATATGCATTCATCACTGTTTAAGAAAACGTGACGGAATGAATTTGTTCTGATCTCCAATCAACAGGTAAGTCATAAAAATATCATATATTTTTGAAAAAAATTCTAACGAACTAGTTCTACGAAGTGTTATGTGAATGCGTTTTGTGAGAATGCTTTTATATTTTCTTAACAGATACCTGCAATTGATAGATCTTCTAGGAAGAAGGAAAGAAATTTCTCTTGTTTGTTTGTCTGCGAGAAGCATTTTGAGAGGAAATGTTTCTCATTTTTAGGTGTTAAGCCTCGCTTACTTCACCTAGTTGTGTCATCCATTGCCCTGGCCGTGAATATAGTACGTGTCAGTTCACAAAATAAGCCGTAATTTTAGATTGAGTAACTGAAATTTCTGTTTAAAACTTCTCGCGGTTATCAGTAGATTATAGTGAGTTTGGAAGTTAAACTGCAACATAGACGCCAGGGGATAGAATTGTGCTTGTAATAGAATGAAATAAGTGTACCGTAGCGATGTCTCATTGTTTTAATTTGAAATATTTTGAATTTACAGAAATTGTTAACTTGATTATTTCTTGTTTCTCATTATGCATTTGTTTATAATCCTAGACTTTAAGACAATTCTTTGTTTCAAAGCATATTTAGAAATACATATATATTTTTCGATCGTGAAATTGAAATTTCTATATCAAAAGTTTTCCTTGTTATATGATGAATACATATAGATCTTAAATGGGCTAACTGTAACTGCTGTGATCACGTAAACGTCAGCAAATACAACTGTGCTTAGAGTAAATTATAGATAAAGTGGACATTTTCTAGTGCAATGTGATGTGTTTAATTTTACAAGTGGTAATGTGATCTTCATAGAAACATTGTTTATGGACCGCAATGGGCCGTAAGCGCATTTGCCTTATTTTACATTTATTGCAACATTTGAAGCATGCCCATTGCCTCCTGCATCAATTTCATGAGATTTAGCCGGTTTAATGATTGACATTCTTAGATATTCATTTTCGTTCTTTTTACAGGTGCAACAGAAAGGGAATGTGTTCCAGGACCGAAGAAATTTTTTTACAATTAGATTTTTACTTGATCCACAAATTCATTCTTGACGTGAAAGTTTGACGTTTTTCGTCGCCCACGTGAATTTCCTTTAAATACGTTTCATGCATAAAAGGTATTAACGTTATAAAATTCTGTTACAATAATTCATTTTTATATCTTTATTGTATAATTTTTATGTAAAAATACCTCATTGTTATGTAATTCGATAATGACTTTGTACTCTCGCAATGTGTGATATACGATAATAAATTTGATTTCTTATATGCAATTCTTTCATTTAAGTCCATTTAATCTGTCCGTGCAATTTATGTGTGCTATGATTATCGTATTAAAACGGGAGGGTAACGGGGCGAGGGACATCCTGTGATGACGTCACGCTAGCATTCGTTAACACGTAGTTCCAAATTTTCCCGTTGACCCATCGATTGTCGCCCCTCCATGGAAAACCTGGGAATCGTTTTATAGCATTAAGTTTCCGGTCTTTCCGTAGGGGTACTAGTCTTTGATACATATATATAGAAATCATGAAAAAATTACAATTGAAATAATAAAAGTAATAATAAAAATGAACAAATATTCTTAGAGGGTAGTATATGTTGGATTCATACCGGTCTGAAATTGAAGCACGCATGTTAAATAATTAATGAAAGCACATTTTTTATACTTACCATTTTGGTATTGAAGCTGTTTAGTGCGAGGGATGGAACAGCTTTTGATCAGACACCAATGCAGGGATATCAGGGTCAATGTTTGTGATTTTCAGACGAAGATGGGATTCCAAGTCAATAAGACGGTTTCGTTTTAATCATCTCGCAGCTCAAACAGGCGATTGATGACTTTTCCACGAGAAAGCCATCGCACTTCAATATGAAATAGAAGTTGTGTATGATCACTGCCCATTTCATCACAAAGCTGAGAAAAAAGACGCATTCATACCTTTTACATAATTAGTAATTTTAATAGATTCATCAAGCACTAATTTTAGATCTGCAGGAATATTCTGGGTGGCGAGTGTTTTTCTATGTATACAGCAGTGTGTGGATTTTGCTTCTGGCGCAATAGCTTGAATACGTGCAACAACTCCTTTCTTAAAACCAATCATGGCTCTTGCACCATCCGTGCTTATTCCAACACAGTGATTCCAATCCAAGCTGTTGTCTTTAATAAAGTCATCCATAACTTTAAAAATTGCTTCCCCAGTTGTATGTGTTGGCAAACTCGTATCTGACAAACAATAAAAGGTTAGCAAAATTCACAATATCTGTAGATTCATCAGCATGCAGTACATAGTAACGACTCTGATGAACTCGTGTCAGTGGCGGATCCAAGGGAGGGGCGATGGGGGCGATCGCTCTCCCCTTGGACGACCCCAGCACCCTCCACTGTGTGCATTCTTAAATTCATTCCGCGCAGCATTCCTTGTTTCTACACCGAAGAATAAGTCTGTATGACAAGGAAAAGAAAGGTTCTGATGGGGGTAGGGATTTTCAAAATGTATGGTCGTTGGCAGAGGCGGAATCAAGAGGGGGAGGGGCAATTGGGGCGGTCGTCCTCCTCTTGGGAAGTTTCTGGATCCGCCCCTGACTCGTGAAAATAATATCTGCTTTATATTTTTGGCTATATCTATGATTCTACGATGATCAGTATTTATTTAAGAGGGGAACACGCTCTTTAGCTTCCTTTGCTTTATCTCCAATCATCACAACATTTCTTTGGCTGCAGGTTTAACTCATGTCTCGCCAATTACTTCGGGAGTTCCGGATTTTACTATTAAGTACGCCACTCTATGTGAAGCTTCATAAGCTTTCATATTTTTACCTCCTGTCACACTGCGCATTACTTTCTGTGAATTTTAATGATATTTATTGCACCTATTATCGAAGAATTCTACAGGAATTCCATGGTACTTTTTATGTTTTGTATCGAAATGACGTTTAAGGTTTGACGGTTTCATACTTCCATTTGTATCTCGTAACAGATCACACATAGTGGAACAGGCTCTATCTCATCACCAGTCCATGAAAATCCCAGTTTAAGATAGTCTTCGTTATATTTGCGGACTTTTTTCACTGTCTTTGTATTTGATGGCTCACACACTCCATTTATTTTATTACCAGATATGTCTGCTGCAGGTATATTGCCGCGTTTTCCCTTAAAATTGTAATTAACACGTTCAGTTTCATCATTATTTTCACTTTTACGTTTTACACATCCAGTTTTTAGCCAACGATCCATATTAAAGGATTAAATAAAAAATATAATAAAAAATAAAGAAATACTGTCAATTAATACACTGGACAAAATCCGATTTGAAGAGCATTCCTTTTTAAGAAAATTAATTTTTATAAAATTATAATAATACAAATTATTATAAATTATTTTTCCTAAAAAGGAATGCTCTTCAAATCGAATTTTGCCGTGCACTTTAAGTTTCAGTAATAATTCTCAGTATAGTTTTTACGTATCTACTGCAAAAACAAGTATATCACCCACACAGCTCACGATTTTCTGTTCAGCTCCACTACTAAAGCATACGTTGCAATCAAGAACATTATGCCGGCAACGACACATGCGTTGTTGCCGACTTTCAGGCGATCACCGGTTAAAATGTTATACTTTTAGTGTAAATATAAGTTAGCATGGGACAAAATAGACAGAAATTACATCGGCATACTGCAATGGGCACTCATTTCGAAGGGCACAAAATTTTTAGTCTGCGTCCCACGTAAACATGACCAGGGTGGAGTGGTCGAGGCGAGCGACTAAGCGAAAAAACAAGCTGGCTATCGCAAGCTATCTGCGTAATGTTTCTCTACTTGAAATACAGTGTAATATATATATATATATATATATATATATATATATATATATATATATATATATATATTAACTAAAGGAAAAGAAAAGGTAGTGATGAGGGTGGCAACAAGGTGTCGAGGGAAGCCCAGCGGACACTTACCAAGTTGAGGACCAAGCTGGCAGGCTGCTGGGGGCGTCGAAGAGACACGTAAAACATATATATATATATATATATCTCCCGCATTGAAGCAGCAACTATGTATATTTCTTCAGTGTTCAAAATATTATATTCTACATTCTGATTGGTGAGAGAGAGGGATGTTCCCATGCTTCAGTAGATACAATGCGGCGTCTATTGGTTGCTATGCATTACATAGTAACCAATTTTGTCTGGCGTAAATTCATAATGATAGGTTTTTCTTTCAATTTCTTGGTTTTTTTATTAAGTCCTATACGATCGACAACAATAAGCTTCGCGATCAACCGTTTGCTGATCCCTAAACTATATATTTGATAGTAGCTCAATAACTTTGGCTAAGATTAATAAAGGTAAAATACTCCTTTAGCCAAACAATTAGAGGGTTGCAACACCCAATGCATTTCGCCCACAAGGTGGGCATCGTCAGGGGTAAAACCTGTTTCAACAGTGACTGGAAGCCAACTGCCAGGTTTGAAACGGAAAGTATTAAGAAGACGACCGAGAAACAAGTGAAACGCGGAAAGATTTTTCGGCGTGTGTGTCGTTAAAATCTGTCAATTTGTATAGGGTCTTGTTCAAATCTGTGTCCGTGTTCATAAGTGTATCGCGGTTTTTGTAAATGTGAAGGTTTTCTAACGAGTTTAGTGAGTTATTGGCTGAAGTTATCAATGTTAAATCGTTTACGTGTATACTATGACCTGTTTCAAAAATGTGGTTGGCAACGCTTGATTTTTCAAAACGATTATATTTATAGTGAGCCATGTGTTCCTTGAAGCGTGTTATTAGTTTCCTTCTTGTTTGTCCTATGTACTTTTTGTCGCAGTGTGAGCATTGTATTTTATAAATACTGGACTTGTTCAAAAATTCTGTTCTGTCTTTTGTACTGCCCAGTAAATTTTTCAAATTATAAGGATTTGTATATGTTATGGTATAATTCTTATATTTAAAAATTTTGTTCAAGCCTCTGTTTAATGGTGGAAAATAAGGCAATTTTACATATTTGTCCTCTTTTTTGTTGTCTAATTTAAGGGAAGTGGCATTGGACAAGGTTTTATTAAAGTTATGTTTTCTCACTAATTTATTAATTAAATTATTATCGTATCCAAGTTTAGCGGCAATTTGTTTTATGTGTTTAAGTTCCTTTGCATATCTGATTTTATTGAGGGGGATGTTACATAATCTGTGTGTTAAAAATTGAAACACAGCTATTTTTTGGTTCATAGGGTAAAAGGAGTTATTAGAAATAAAGTTATCAGTATGTGTAGGTTTTCTAGAAATGTCAAACTCAATGTGTTGTCTATTATTTATGATAATCAAGTCCAAAAATGGCAAGCTGTTGTTTTCTTGAAGTTCATAAGAGAACTTAATACTTAATACTTTCCGTTTCAAACCTGGCAGTTGGCTTCCAGTCACTGTTGAAACAGTTTTTACCCCTGACGATGCCCACCTTGTGGGCGAAATGCATTGGGTGTTGTAACCCTCTAATTGTTTGGCTAAATTATATAATTAATATTTATTAAATTTTAATCAATTGTTTTTTAATCTGAAAAAACTATTGTTAAGTAAAATAAAAACTTCTTCCGAGTACCCCTTCAAATTCTTTCACGTACCCCTTGGATACACGTACCAAACTTTGGGAAGCACTGCACTAGAGCACTGCACGGGTATGATATTTTCCACCCGTACCCGACCTGTACCCGCAGACTACTAACCCGTACCCGCACCCGACCCGTACCCGCAGGGTTATTAACCCGCAACCCGCGCAAAAGGTGGAATCGTGAAAAAATAAAAATATTATTTCTGAGTCACAGTCATTTATTTTGTATAAATTAAAATTAAATGCAATCGTACATAAACACATTCATTTTTAAGATCGAAAAAATGTATTTAAATTATTTACCATTTATTTTTACAAAAATTACAAATTTTACAAAATAATTTAATGGAAAAAAGAAAAAATTAATTAATAGTACTCTGAGATTTAAAATGACTATTTAAAAATAGGATATCATCCACGTTTGCGGGACCTTAACTGCTTCTTCTTTCACTAACAATATGTCCCGCCAATGAAAAATACCTCTCTGATGGAACTAAGGTGTCTGACATTTTATACCTTTCCATCGGTAGCTCGACAAGCGTACACTGATTTTGTGTCACGGATTCGATTTCATATCTCCTCTCCTTTTTAATGTCATCACTTTAACTTTATTATAGATTTCATACTTTTTTTCAGTTTTTAACATGTTTAAACTCTATAGAAAGGGGTGAATAAAACAGAAATTTTATGGTGTGCTGAATGTCCACATTTTCTAAATAATACGTTTTACCTGAAGTTTTTTAATTTTTCATGATGTTAGATTCTGTTGAACCTTTTTCTAAATGATCGGTTATTTTCAAATGCCACAAGTAAACCAAAAATATTGTTGGATATTTTTCTCCTTCCAATTCAATTAATGCTTGCTGGAATGGATTGAGGTATTCTACTAAATCTAATAAACTTTCTTTTCAACCTCACAAATCAGGGTGGGCTTTACTAGCAGTAAAAGGCGTGTGAAAAGTTCCTGTGCGTACATTGGCGAGGCAAATTGTATTGGAATTAAAACTAGTTTTCGTACCCGCTCTTTACCCGCACCGGTGCCTTTTGTGTCCGAACCCGACCCGTACCCGCATGGAAGCACTATATACCCGACCCGACCCGCGGGTCGGGTCGGGTAAACTGCGGGTATGCAGGCCTCTACTATACACTCTACTGTCTCCTCTCCATACACATTCCTCAGCCGAACGTGGATATAGTAATTGGCCTCGATTCCTTCCGCCGTGAGAATCGCCATAACGATTCTTTTCTCGTAACGTGCGTTAGTTACGGTGTCCATTTTGAAGTTCTTTGCCCAAGTCCCCTCTGTAATGCTGTAACTTTGACACCCGCGGAAGGAAACAATTCATTGTACATAATGCCTATTAATTACAATACGTTCCGATGAACCGTTTGTCAGAAAAAAATTCGGAGTCATTATTTTTGGGTGACCTACGCTAAACCCCAACTGTTGCTGATTTAGCGTAATTACGGAAAGTGCATTGCGTCAAACGGAAAACGCATGCGCAGGTATTATCGATACAAAGATTGTTCATAAAAAATATTTTTACGTTGTCACATGTTAAACCGATGATGGCATTAAAAGACTCTTGTGCGTCGTCACCAATTGCAATTTTAAGTATTCGAAAAATTTCAATTGCTGTTTTTTTTTCAATTTTCATGTTAAATTTTATGTCGCGCGCGTTCTTCTGGAAACGGACATAACAAAAGGGGACGCGGGACACAATCTTACCTCAACTGCTGTCCACAGAAAACAATGGAGACATCCTGAACTGAAAGTGTCCAAAGTAGTCCCCAGATGCCCATACATGTGCAGCAAAGCCACGCCCCCCAAACCAATACTTCGCGACGCAAATACACATTGTCTTGATACTTTTTGTACAAGTCCCGTAATGTGTACTAGGTAGCGAGATACTTCTGTTGCTTATATAATTGCCATGCATTGCATGCAGTACTTACATATGCGCTACAGTTACAATCCCCTCTCTCCCTCGCCCCCATCTCCCTCTCCACCTCACACACACCTCTTCCTATATACCGTCTCCCTACCCCCATATCCCTCTCACCCCTCTCTTCCCCCCCCTCCCCCACCCCTCTTTTTTACGAATACTTTGGATTTCTCCGTATAATCCATTTCGCTATTAACGGCTGTCACTGCAGCAGAGCCACGCACCATCATCTGCCGCTGCTCGGCCACACCCCTTAACCCGACACTCCCACTCACAGAGACCAGGGACCGATCCAAGGACTACAGCTTTACTCTCTCTCTCTCTCTCTCTCTCTCTCTCTCTCTCTCTCTCTCTCTCTCTCTCTCTCTCTCTCTCTCTCTCGGCCTCGCTCCTTTGTCTTTCAACGCATACTTATATGTGCGGATTCTGATTCTCTCGAGACGCGCCGCCGACGCTCGAACGGAGATTAAAGCGAAGTGTCTGGGAGTCGGAAGAAGGGGGCCACGAGAGGCAGCGAAAGGAACACAGACGTCGCAGTGTCTTCTGAGAAAGCCAACACCGGACATTCACGGCAATTTAAGTGGTTCTCTCCGGCGATCATAATGTTCCTAAATTTGCACTTCGACGCGACTATATAATTTTCTTGATCGCAGCGCAACCCGCTGCTCATACCGGTACTATGCACCGGAATTTCCCCTCTTCCGTCACTACCCTCTCTTCCCCCACTTCTTCCTCATTCCCCTATCCTCCCTCACTCCCTCTCCCTACCTTTTCCTCCCTCATTCCCCTATCCTCCCTCACTCCCTCTCCCTACCTTTTACTTCCTCATTCCCCTGTCCTCCCTCACTTCCCTGTCCTCCCTCACTCCCCTGTCCTCCCTCACTCCCCTCCCTCCCTCACTCCCCTCTCCTCCCTCACTCCCCTCCTCCCTTTCTCAACTCTCCAAACTTACCCCCTTTCACTTTCCTCCCCCTCCAGGACAGAGTCAGTTCACTTGATCATTCTATAGATGCTGCGCGACTGTAGTGGAGTTATTAGAAGGACGCTCACACGCGACGCAGGCCATACGGTAGAATATTGTAAACGATCACTATGACGCTTTTCCAGCGATTGCAAGAGTTCGTAAGCGAGTTCAGTGTGTTTATCAATCTTTTAAACCTGTAAGCGCGTTACTGGAAGTGTCAGAAGGATGCTAGCCTAATGATGATCTACGATGACGTTTTGGAGAAAAATATCTGTGCGAATTTGATTTGGAAAAATATTATTCACAGCGTTTTGAGTTGTTTGCGGAATTCGGAAGGGGCTTAAATCATTGACTGATGAATGAATATTAAAATAAAACGTTAAATCCCGCAATACCGTATGTTTTTCATAAAGCTTCGTGGTATTGGCTTTGGACCACTCCATAGCCTCGAACGCATTATTGCATAGATTAGGGGTAATGAAATGATGGAATATATGAACGACTGACGGCTTCGAGAAAGGAAGGTAGCGAACAAAGAGCAGGTGGGTAATAGAGGATCGGGAGGAAGTAAGCGCATGCGCAACTCCTGCCGCCATGTCGGACAGTGTTTCCATTCATACTTCCGGAAATGTACGCGACAAACTCAGTGGGCTTTAGGAGCCGACACCAGACATGTCGCCAAAAAATCGGTGAACTTTTAAGAACTGTTTCCACTAGCATTGAAATTTCAACAACATGTTGGCCGATACTCTGGCGTCTAAAATTTGTATAAGTGGAAACCTAGCACAACAATGTATCTCATTTAATAGCAATGGGCTCATTGCCATAGCAGTTCATATTCCCCTTTTTTAAAAACAGGAAGATTTTTCCTCTTTTTTATTTAAAAACAGTTGTTCGCTCACATTCGAAATGGATTAGAATTGTTTTCAACAAATATAAAACTCAGTCTTTCAACTATGAAACTTTTATGTTCCGAGCTCATATCTTAATTTGAACTAGTTTAAAAATGCAAATTTATCATGTCCTGCACCGATTTCATGGTTTTCTTATGTGAGGAACAAACTAAACAAAGGTGTTGAAAAAAGACATCGCTTAATCCGCAGCAGGTAATCCTAGAATCAGCAAGTCTTTACCACGTCTAGGCAACGTATACACAGTCCTATTTTGAAAATCTGGCTTCCCCAAGTTGCACAATTCCAGGGACATTGTTCGTAGAGTTAGATGGAATTTCGTCGACCTACGGCCGAATATCAAATCGTGCAGGGCACCACTGGATCACTTGGGTGTTCACTACACGTCCGAATCGGCTCAGAGAGTAGCGCGTAGGATTCTTGAGCACGGTAGGGATTTTTTAGGCAAGAGAGTGGGGCAGAGTATAGGTCAGTTTTGGGTAAGGGGATAATCAATGCACCCGTATAAAATAAGAATCACGCGAGATGATGTAATGGATGAATATACTCCGGGCGTAAGGAAAATGTACGCAATACTTAAGATAAAAAGAGGCATTTCATAATAATATTGCGGTGGAGTGCGAGGTATTGTCGGGTTGTCTTAGCGACAAATTAAAAACTAGCGGATTCGCGGGATCTTCGGCCTCACTCGGACCTCTGAGGCTCTAAGGCTGGAATCACGTGTTCAATACAGCCTTCCCTCGTTTTACGAACTTAATTCGTTCCACGAAAACTGTTTGTTAGGCGAAAACCAGTAAAACGAAACTTATTTTCCCATTACTCCCAATGTAAAAAATTTTAATTGGTTCTGAAGGTCAAAATAAAAAATACTGTCCATCCAATGTACCAAAAGTTTTTCTAGCTTTCTAACATTATACTTTTCCGGGATTTAGTTATACGCTGCAAGTGAGTGCGAGGCACTATCTCTGACAGCTTGGCCTTTTGCAGAAATATTGTCCTCGCAGTAGATGCCGATAGGTTAACTGCGGCGCATATGTCCTTCGACCGCTGGCCTTTCTCCAATCTTTGAATAATATTTATTTTCTGAGCTACACTTAAAGTTCTTCTGTCTTTTTTCGCTTTACCACTTGCAATACCTGAAAGGCTGGCACGTTTTGAATCCATGATTCACAAAAATATATCATTATTTAAAAGATAAAAAAGCACACCACTCAGCGAACAGAATTTCACAAAGAGCGGCAACGCGCGTACTGAGACCGAGATGATGGTTTTTATACGGAATCTGACAAATTTTACCGGGAACTATAAGGATGGTGTTCTAGAAATCTATAGGCAGTTGACTCTAAGTTATTTTAAATAGAAAATAAAAGCACACACAAACGCGCAATCACTCTGTAGGCCATCGTACTGCAAACTTGTAAGTC
This sequence comes from Tanypteryx hageni, assembly GCA_028673005.1. Classification (NCBI taxonomy): domain Eukaryota; kingdom Metazoa; phylum Arthropoda; class Insecta; order Odonata; family Petaluridae; genus Tanypteryx; species Tanypteryx hageni. The sequence goes on along the minus strand of CM054113.1, from coordinate 9,518,716 downwards.
TAAGTTATTTGAACCTGCATATGAAGTCTGGAGAAAATAAAAAAAACCGAGACAGCAGTTATAGTAGAACAGACAAAAAAATAAAATGACAAGTGCACAGTGACTCAACAGGATAGACCGCGCGAACGGAAATTGCGCTTCTCTGGGAGGCCCCCTGTTCATTTTACAGAAATATTTATTTGACGTTTTGTTCATCGTTTGAAGTTTTCTGTATGTACGCTAAATTTCGTTTTGATTGGATAAGATTTTGAAATTAGCGCATTGCGCTAACGCAAATTGCGCAGGAACTGTAAGGGTGGTATTCTAGACTAAATATAGGCAGTCGACTCTAAGGTACTTGTACATGTACACGAGGTTTGGTAAAAATCAGAAAATCCAGACAGCAGTTATCGTAGAACAAACAGACAAAATGCACAGGGACTCAACAGGAAACACCTCGCTTCGCTAGGCCAATCATTACTGTTAACTGTCGAAGCATTCGTAAAAAGGAAGCCGAATTCGATCACCTGACATAGTGATAGATACAGAAAGTTGGCTAACAGAGGACATTGCTAGCCAGGAGATATTCCCTGCTAAATATATCGTTTTTAGAAAAGATCGATGTATCCGGTCGGATGTAGGAGTCTTTATAGCACTTGGCAATAAATACGAAAGTTCTCCAATACAGATTAGTAATGACGACATTGAAAGTGTTTGGGATAGTGTGAAGGGGGGCAGCTCTAAAATTGTAAATACCATATGCGCTTTTACAGGCCTCCTAATGAAAGCGTACAAATTCTTTATCTCGAAAAACAGGTCATTAATAAAGATAGAGCCATTATTATAGGGGGTGATTTCAATCTTCCTTCCATTGATTGGAATCACAATTGCTTTTATCCCGGTGGCAGAAAACGTGAGTCATGCGAAATTTTAATTGAAACTTTTGGAAACCTCTCCTTATGTCAGTTAGTGAGGTATAAAACGATGTCTAAAAACATATTATATTTATTGGATACAAACTAGAGTCATGCACGGGTATGATATTTTCCACCCGTACCCTCGGACTACGAACCCGTACCCGACCCGTACCCGCAGACTACTAACCCGTACCCGACTCGTTTCCGCAGAATATCAACCCGCACCCGACCCGTATCCGCAGGCTCGCACCCGCACAGAAGGCCTACTTGTCCCACCCGACCCATATTTTTTAACTGCCTGGTCCTCGAGACAGATCCGTAGCAAGAAATCGTCAAAAAATAAAGATATTATTTCTGAGTCAGTCATTTATTTTGTATAAATTAAAATGAAATGCTATTGCACATAAACATTAATTTTTAAGATCGAAAAAAGGTATTTAAATTATCTAAAATTTATTTTTACAAAAATTACAAATTTTACAAAATAATTTAATTGAAAAAGGAAACATTAATTAATGGTATCTACCCAGAGATTTAAAATTGCTATTTAAAAATAGGACATCATCCACGTTTGCGGGACCTAAACCGTTTCTTCTTTCACTACCAACATGTCCTGCCAATGAAAAACACCTCTCTGATGGAGAACTGGTCGCTGGTATTGCAAAAATACTATTCGCTAAAATACTTAAATTTGGCAAACAATTCTTTTGCTTATCCCACCATTTCATCAAATCAAAATTATTAGTAATGTCGTCAGATAGTTTTCAGTCAATATATGCAGTCAATTCGTCTGGATAAATATGATCATTTACTGTGTCTGTATCTATAAACTGAACTAAGGTGTCTAGCATTTTATACCTTTTCATCGGTTGTTCTACAAGCGTACACGGATTTGGTGACACGGATTAGATTTCATATCCCTTCTCCTTTTTAATGTCATCAATACTTACTTTAACTTTCTCATAGATTTCATACTTTTCTTCAGTTTTTAACATTTTTACACTCTTTAGAAGGGGGTGAAGAAAAACAGAAATTTTATAAATTTTTAAACCCATCTCCTGACACTATCTCGAAAGGTATCAAATCTCTAACTACAAGTTCGACACAGCCATCTAAAACTTTTTTTTTCTTTTCAGCTGATAATTTTGGTAAATCGCATTTTTTCGGCACAAGAAAATTTGTAATTTTAGATATGCCTTCTTTGTTATTTTTACACTTGTGTCGCAATAAACTTGATGTTCCCAGCTTTTTATTATCATAACGGTAAACATCTTATAACTACTGCAAGCGATTATCTTCGAAATCAGTTCTCACTTTTCATCTAAAATTTTACACAACGTTTCCCAAAATTTTGATTAGGTATTTTCTTTTCTTCTTAGAGTGTACTCTAAACTCAAAAGCTTCCTTATTATCTGATCAGTATTCATTGTTCAAATCTGAAGGGCAGATAAAAGTAACATTTCGATTGAAATTTTGATTTATAATTGAATGATGCATTAACTTATAACTGAAAATTTTACCCTTCAATCAGCTGGTATTGTTTCCTTTTAAGAATGTGGTAGATTGATATTCTGTCACAAAAGCTCACCAGTGTAATTTTGAAAAATAACTGTCGTTCGTTTCTCTCGCAAACAAATTATAAAATAATAAAATAATAAAATAACTCACACGCGACTATTTGACGAAAAAATCCTATATATTTGAATATTAAATAACCTATAAAGAATGCTGATAGGCACTCTTATGTGTAACCACGTCTCTTCAAAAGTGAATTCACAATGATAGATGTTACTTGCATGAATGAGCAAAACCAACTGGTTAAAAGGGAGAGTTCTCCCACAAACCAATCCGTCATAATTACATTGTACTACATAATTACCCTATTCACTCTTTCTCAACCCCTCCCTAGATTCTCTTCTACTAAACGTCATCGACAATCGTTTGTCAATTGCAACTTTGTATCTATTTATATAATAAAAGAATTCGTTTTTTCGTCAGACGGTTTTCTTGACACATGATACACAAAGCCTGCAATCTGCCGACCTGCATAAATTGCGAATTTGTATCTCCCTATATAACGCTACTTCTGACCGCGAGCGTGGATTTTCCTAGCAGTATAAGGCGAGTGAAAAGTTCCTGTGCCTACATTGGCGAGGCAAATTGAATTGGAATTAAAACTAGTTTTCGTACTCGCACCGGTATCTTTTGTGTCCGAACCCGACCCGTACCCGCATGGAAGAACTCTATACCCGACCCGCAATTTTCGCTGCGGGTACCCGCGGGTCGGGTAGGGTAAACTGCGGGTATGCAGGCCTCTAGTACAAACTACTCGGAGCGTATGAATAATTTGTCTATAGTTGAGGAAAGAAACGATCATAAGGCAGTGTACGCCGAGTTTAACTAAAAATTGAGAAATAGAAAAAGCCAAGAAGGAAGCTTTACACGTTCGTCAATACCGATATCCCAAGTTTTCGATAACTACACTCCGGTTTCGTTAACATCATTATCCTCCAAAATACTCAAGAATATTATATTTAGCATTGTTATGTTATGGTCGTTCATCTTTTAGCGGATACAAGCACGGATTCCGGGAAGGCAGATTATTTGAAACGCATCTCTACCTTTTCGTGAACAATTTGTTGCGATGCTGAGAGAAAAATATTCAGGTCGACGCTATTTTCGTTGACTTCAGAATAGCGTTTGATAGGGTACCTAATTGGAAATTAATAACGGATCTAGTAAAAAAGGGTATCAATCCGAAAATTGTGAAGTGGGAGAGAGAACAAATAGTGGTCATTGATGGAATGCACTCATTTCCCGTCGCGTCAGGTGTTCCTCAGGAAAGTGTATTGGGCCCGCTACTATTCCTAATTTATGTAAATGGTATTTTTTGGTAGTAGATAGTAAACTCAGACTTTTCGCAGATAGCACCGTCATATATAAGGATATATTCAACCGAGATGACCATCAGTCGCTGCAGGAAGATTTAAAAGCCATTTATGCGTGGCGTAAGGAATGTAAATTTGAAATTAATTACAGTAAATGTGCCGCAGTATCGTTGTGGAGAGGTATGACCAAATGTATGTGTTTCGAGTACGAAATCGATACAACGAATATTCAAGAAGCTGAGCAAATAATATAATTAGGAGTTGCCATTTGTCGTGATCTTCCATTGGATATGCACATTCGTCATGTTATAGCTGCAGCTAACAAGAAACTGACGTTCATAGGTAGAATAGTGCGGAATACTACAGAGAAAGTACGCGAAGCGCGTTATTTTTCACTAGTTGAACGGCAGGTGGAATATTCCTCCAGCATGATCCCAATGAGAAGGGCCATGAAATTAAGTTAGGAAGAGCACAGCGAAGTGCAGCCAGATTCGTTAAACAAACGTACGAACATATGGAGAGCGTCACTTCATTATTGAAGGACTTAAAATGGAGATCTATGGAAGACCGTAGATACTGCTCAAGGTTAAGCGTCCTATAAAAATACAGATCAGAATGTCTAGAAGAGGATGTAGTGGGATTAATTGAGGCTCCAACGTTCATAGGTAGAAACTATCATGATATTAAGATACGTGAGATTCATTGTTGGACGGAGCGTTGCAGAGGTTCATTCTTTCCGAGAACAATACGAGACCATAACAGGAAAATCAAATCTGCGAGTAATAACTGTTAGGCAGGCCTCGGTGCTTTGCGCCCCCTGCCACCCACCAGATTGGTAAATTGCAGGGTAACATGTAGACGTAGATTACCAAAAAAATTGTTAGTTTTGTGGGTCGAAAAAACTGTGTATCAGCTGTTTTAAGACAGAAAAATGTCCCGCTGCGGAAAACACGTGCGTCGAGAAGAGAGGTGTAAAAAACCGCGAAAAATTCCTAAACAGTTCTGAGGAAAAAACCATAACTTGAAAGAAAGAGAAAACAAGATGGAAAAGTATACTCCATAAATGGAATACACAAAGATTTCAAAGGCGTTCTTAATGGGAAATACCTATGAAACGATATCGAAAGATTGGGCGATTCTCGAATTTTTGTCTTCAAAACTATAAGTCGTAATTGTATGGTCTGGGGGACTGTCTTCTAGTAAATGTTGTACTCTATCCAAATGAATTTTTTAATCTATGACTCACGGATCATATAAGAGCATGGGATAGAAAAACATACATTTTAATTGTTGTTTGCTGAGAGAACCGCCTTAGAGATCGATGTAAATAAAAGTATGCGATGTTTATCTCGGGAATTTCTCGAATTTTTATCTCCGAAACCATAACTCGTACTTATGTGGCCTCGCGGACTTTATTGTAATAAATGTTATTCTCTATTCAAATAAATTTTTTAATCTATATCTTAAATATAATATAAAAGAAAAAAGTTCAGTATTTCATTGTTGCTTGACGGATGCCATTTAACGAGATACGAATATAAGTTTATTAAAGTGATGATGCAAAGTGGAAGCTGTAATTCATTTCAAAATCACAATTAGGCGATTAATTTTAACAACGATCACCCATACTTAATTAAATTAAAATCCTTCCAGCGGTTTAGGAGATGAAAGTTACGACGGACGGACGGACGAACGGAAGAACGGACGGGGCAGACGTGCTCATAAGGCGTTCTGCTAATACCGCTTCGCTGGTAAAGGACGCCTGAAATCATTTATAAATACGTATATATATATATTCTCTCTCTGTAGCTGAAGAAGGAGTAGTTCCGAAAGCTTTACGTTTGTGATGTTTCTGTGTTTTTGTGTTATTTTACGTGTGTCGCTTCGACATCCCCGGGGCCTCGCCAACCTGAAGTCGTCTGATTGGTGAGTGCTCACTGGGTTTCCTCATCCCAACACCTTGTTGACATCCATATATTCATTTTACCTTTCCTTTTCCGTAAGTTGTTATATATATATATATATATATATATATATATATATATATATATATATATATATATATACATACATTAATATCAATATAAGGAAGTGGGTGAGAGCGAAATAGAGATTGTAGGATAAGATATGAATACAGAGATACAGAGTAATTGAATGAATGAATACAGAGTAATTATAATACAGGAAAATATTGAGAGAGGGAGAGAGAGGGAGGGGGGGAGAGAGAGACGGAGGGAGAGAGGGAGGGAGAAAGGGAGGGAGAGAGGGAGGGAGGGAGAGGGAGAAAGAGGGAGGGGGAGAGAGAGAGGTAAGTAAGGAGAGGGAAGGTGTCGCTGTAGAAGTAGCGTAGGATGCAACGAGAGCACGTCGGCTTGTATTCAAGTCCTTTATTAAACATTTTTATGCCATCAATATCAAAGTGTGATTAAATCCTTACCGGTTAATTGGTTCCTTTCAATCTTGTGTAAGCGAAACATCAATGCGCGCACGAATGGCGCAATAAGGAGTAGAAATGACGCCGCGTGTTCAAGCTCTTATTTACCAATCGGATAAATGAAAGCTTCGAATCCAATAAATATACGTTCTGTCCGTATATTGAGATCCACCATAATTGCACTTTCGTCGCGTTAGAGATATCCCGCGGATTTAGCCTCTGACGAATTTTCCGAGACCGCACATTAATTAACGTTTTGTCGTATACCCGTCTTGCAGTCCAGGTGGCAGCACGAGCGACCGCGTCTCAGCAGCTAAACGGGGATTAACGACGACTCGCGTCAAAGACACGCGTTTTCGTCTTGTATTCCATATGTATCCGTTTGCTCAGTTCGATTTCCGTTAATTTATGATAAGAAAGAAGAAAAGGCACCATCTGGATAAGAACAAGACAGCACGACGTCCACCAAACATCTCTAGCCCTTTACCCTTATGTCATCTGCGGTATTTTTTTCGACATTATGGAACCGGAAAAATGCAAGTGTCCATGTAAAGACGTAGATATTGTACTTTTATTCTGACCAATCCTCGATTTAAGTTTTGGTTTAGACAAATATCAAATTTTGAACTAACGAACATTCCTCATTTTACGGAGAAAAATTTACCCGAGTGTCATAATTTATTCAACAATTCTTGCGTTTAAGACTTTATAAGGCGCCCCAGAAGAAGTGCGATGATTTAAATTAAGTTTTGGTCGCGTCGTTTGTTTTATTTTAAGCGATGGCTGATCCAAGAGAGGGAGGTCTCCATCCTCCTCGGATGACCCCTCCACTGAGTGCATTCTTAAACTTATTTCGGACAAAATTCCATTATTCTACGCATCTGAGTTGTGCCGTTCGGCAAGAGAAAGAAATATTCTGATAGAGGTAATGATTTTCGGAATATAGGGCCGTTGGCAGATGCGGATTTTAGAGGGTCGATTTGGGCCATCTATCCCTCTCATCCTCACCCCCACTTGAGGAATTTCCGCCCCTTTCTACGAATGTTTTTTTATCCGCCCAATTTAGTTCTTGAAATAAATTATTCATATATTTCTTTTATGCATTAAAGTTGCACTTTCTATTATTCGGCATCGTTAATTTTTTAGAAACTGAGTGCATTGTAATTCGGACATGCGCGTTAACTTTGGAACATCCTGTATGTGATGTTTGTTAAAGAATTAGTTTAAATCTCGTCAATATGAAGCGAAGAACTATATTATTTGTTATTTAAATTATATTTAGTCATTATTCTTTGAGATCATTTATTCATACCTTAAATGTCATAATTATATACCATAGCCAAAATTTGATTCCAAATGGCAACAGAAATGGAGCGTTGTTAAAGGAAGTAATACCATCATATATTGTAAACAATTATATGTTACGCAAACACACCCATCATTTTTTACATATCGATTGGAAATCAATTTACACAGCTCATTAATAAAGCAGTTGATCTATCTCTCCCACTCTCCGTTTTCTCTCTCTCTCTCTCTTTCTCTCTCTCTCGTTTTTTCTCTTAATCTAAATTCAAGTTAACGTATTTTAATGAATCCGACAATATTGAATTCGGTTGTTATTAATAATGAAAGATCTTCTCATGAATACTAAAATTGTCACGTTCAAAACAATTTTATATACTAATTACAATAATTTACGACGCTAGAAAAATATTTTTTTATTCAAGTCCCGAGTTTGTATGATGATTGTAATTAATTTTAAAATTGAACTCAAAGATACGTTGCACCGATTCTCATGCTATTCATATGGAGAAATGTAACGTCTCTGGGATAGAACTCGGTCCGTTACGTACTTATACTCGGCGATCATCCTAGATTCCTGCAAGGGCCAGTTACGGGCGATCCTTTGGAATTAATTATGGGCCCGGGCCGGGCTTTAAAAATTACTGACGATATCAGTGTAAAGCATATGTTGTAGACAACATTGTGTCTGTGAAAAAGGAGATAAGCTACAAACATCCGAATAAATTTCTTATTACTCTAAATTAGGGTACGTCAAAAAAAAAAAACAAAAAGTTTGAAATGCTGTGTTACTGATGGCTATTTTTTCCTTTTGATGTCAAATGAACATATGCAGAATATAAGTTTGATCGAACGACTCTAACCTATGATGAATAGCTTTTGTACGGGGCAGAAACATGGACGCTAATGAAAAATGACATCAAATAATTGGAAAGCTTTGAAATGTGGACTTGGAGGAGAATGCTGAAGATAAACTGGACAGATAGAATGAAAAACGATGAAGTGCTACGAAGAGTAGGAGAGAAGCGAATGATTATGCAGATTATTAGAAAGAGGAAGGCAAACTGGGTTGGACATTACCTGAGGAGAGAGACTATGATTAAAGATGTGTTAGAAGGAAAGCTAGATGGAAAAGGGAAAGAGGTAGGAAAAGGTTTCAGCTGATAGAAGATTTCAAAGGGAAAGAGAGTTATGAAGATATGAAGAGGACAGCGGAAAATAGGAGTATATAGAGAACCAGGTTTAACCAAGAATAATCACGGACTTGTCTACGGACAGACTACCTATGATGATGAAGAGACAATGAGAGACTGAATGGTCGCCTTGTGGTGTACTGGAGAACCTTCTTGCATTTGTATTACACTGGCCACGTAATCCTATGAGAGCAAATCAAATACGCATAAAAAGAAATTCCGGTAGCAATAAGTTTGCCGCATAATTGCGAATCCGTAGCTGATTGAATAGAAGCAAAAATCAACAACAATTTCAAACGTTGTTGTGTTGCCAGTTACATGTGTAACCAATTCAGGCCCATAAAAATATTACGTGTATAATATAACGTGAACTGGTTAAAAATTTCACTTATATTAAACCCGATTTAACCCGAATTCTTTAAAAATGTAATTGCTTTTCTTCCATCAAAACTCGATTTCACCCGATTTGTTTAAAAATCTTAAAACCCGGTATCTACCCCCCGACCAATTTTATTTTTAAACCAAATGTACTTGTACAATGTCCGAATAAAATTTCTAATCGGTTCTTAGCAGATCATGAAGTATAATGGGTTTACCCGGGCAACGCCTGGAATTTCAGCTAGTAATAGATAAATAGTTATTCCACAGCCAATTCTGTAGATGAGTACCTGAAACATAGCATGCAAACCTTTTTGTCGTTACCATTCCTAAAATAATTATAATCAGGTAAAAACTCGTATTTTCACGTGGAAATCTTTCGTTGTCAATAAATTGTTCTCATTTTCACGTAGATTGCCCAAATCTGCGATGAAAAATTCTGCGTAGTTTACTGCATTGACAAGATCTAAATTTTCCTTTTGCAATACAGCACAAAGCTGCACAATGTATGAAAATACTTCTTGTAGGCAGAGAAGTGCGGCGCAGACATTTCCTTGTTTAATGGAATTTGGCACTTGCCGACTTTATGGCATTCCAAAGATCCATTTCTTCTAGCCTCGGAGGGGACGCGCGGCGCAGGAGCTGAGGACGCGCGTTGGCTGTTTACTGCCCAAAAAAGTTTAAACGTTTTATGTATTGCGTCAAATAGATTGTAAGCATTATAAATCACTAACGCATTAATTCCTGCAATGATTAGAAATCCATAAAACATCGTCAGCGGCCAACGTGTTGATTTTCTGTATTAGATATTCATCATACGTACATAGCATGAGCTTCTTGCGGATATCTTCCCTTATATTCCCCGTTAAGTAGGTGTTTCTGAAAGTCGCTTTTGCTTTTCCTATTCTAGTCCTGATCTCATCCGTACATTTTGCTTCTCATGTTATTATGCTTACAAGGTATTTATAGTCTGAAACTTGTTGTAAAGGCTTTCCTCAAATACTTATGTTCCGATTCTCTTCTTTGTTCCATATTCGAATGACCTTGGATTTTTCTGTATTTATTTCCATACCTTATTTTCTACTTGTTATTCCTAGTCTATTTATCATTTTCTGGAGTTTCTCTTCCTTTCTTGCTAGATGTACTTGATCATCCGCGTATTTTACTATTCTTATAATCCTTACTGCAATTTTGAAATCTCCTGTGCCTTCTAACGATTCTTGCATTCGACTTTCTCCATATATATATATATATATATATATATATATATATATATAGAATAGAGTTGACGGTAGCCAGCAGCCCTGTCTTACTCCTCTACCGATATTTACTCCGCAGGTGTCCGCATTCTCCAACCTGACCTTTACAACTTGATTGACATAAGATTCCTGATCATTCTCCTGTCTTTCCAGTCTACACCTATATCCTTTAATATCTTCATCAACATTGCCCAATTTACTCTATTAAAGGCCTTCTGCCAGCCTACGAAACATACGCAGATATCTTGACTGTATTCTATTGCCCTTTCTGTTATGATTCTAACTACCCCTATAGCATCTCTAGTACCTCGTCCTTTTATGAATCGGAATTGATCTTCCCCTATCATTTCTTCTGCCTTTTCCTCAGCCTTTTATTAAGAATCCTAGTGATGATCTTCGAAGCGTGTGACAAAAGGCTTATCGTTCTGTTGTATTTACACTGCATTGCCTTTGGCTTCTTCTTTAGAGGGATCATTGTTGCTTCTAAGAAATCCGGAGGCCACTCTCCCGTGTCGTAAATCTTATTAATTAATTTCGTGATCGCTTTTAGTCCTGATCCCATGACTTTAAGTACCTCAGCCGGTATTCCATCGCTGCCTATGGATTTCCCTTTCTTTTGTTCCACTATTGCTTTTTCTACTTCGCTCTTCATAACACTTGCTCCTAAGTTGTCTTCTTCAATGTTTTCCTCATCTTCCAGTTCTATTTTTGTCGGTTCTGCCTGCTTGCTGTATAGTTTCTTAATGTATTCTTCCCATACCTGTGCTACATCCTTTGTTTCTGAGACTATCCTCCCATCCGTATTCATAATTCCTTTACCACGAATTACATTAGACTTCTTATCTTCTAATCCCAGTCCTCTAGCGTACGTCATATCGTACCGCTCTAACTTCTCGATTTGTTGTACTTCGTCACATTCTTCCTTTATCCAATTTTCTCTAGCTTCATCTGTTACCCTTCTCAACTCATTGTTTATACATCTATAGTTGGCTCTGCCTTCTTCATCGTCTCTTATTCTTTGCATATTAGTACTATAGTAAAAGAGACGAGAGTGGAGAGGACATTGAGATGAGAAGGAGATTTCTTGTGATCTGAGCACACTTGAGAAGATTTGTCTCTTTACCCGCGGAACTTGCGTTGGGCCAAAACAACCCTCCAGCACTTTAAACCTCCACAATTATGTCACTCACAACAGCTACCACTTGTGCTCGTCTGCTTCCTTTTATTGAGTATAATTTACAGTGTTAATTGTTTTAATTTTGTATTTAGCGCATAAGAAGTCGTTATGGAGCGGAAGAAGAACGTCTTGGAGGGGAGTTAGGATTGCTTGTGGAACGTATCGCTATCTTTTACATGTAAATATTTGTTCTGTTTATGCGAATTCGCTTTATGCGTCTCTTTCCTGGAACGCAACCCCCGCATAAAAAGAGGGAAACCTGAAAATGATTTAGAAGAAGAACGGGATTTTTACGATAATTTATTTCCCAATCCGTATGTAAAATAAAACGTAAGCGATCATGGCGTAGAAATAGAAATAGATTTATTTATTTTTGACCGATTTAGGGGAAAGCAACGTGCAAATTTAGATGTTATATTCCAAAATAATCAGTAATTTATTTTAAAATGTATAAATGACATGGTGTTGTTATTGTACTTTAAATTTCAATAGTAAAAAACAGAATTTCATAATTTTATGAATAAATCTTTGGAAATCAGACTGAAATTTGTATTTGTTATTGTAGCAAACAACAATCAAAGTCAGTAAAAATTATTTATTCTAATTGCTTGGATAATAATTTTGGTCACGTTACGTTAAATGAAAACTTTGTAAAGTAAGAAATATTACAGGCGAAGAATTGTTTTTTGGATTTTACAAAATTTAACATCCAACAATATCTACTTCCTTGAAATGAAGGTAAATACTTTTGGGTTGAGATTTCATACTTTAACTTTAAGATCGGGTAACAGTCAATAAATGTATTTCCTCGAATAAAAATAACATAATTTGGGTTAAAACTCACAATCTAATAAAATAATTTGACTTTTCCACCAGATAGTAGGTTATACGGCTGTTCAATTGCATTATGTAAGTCGGACAGTTCCGCCGATAGGAGTGAGTCATAAATTGACTCCACCTACCCATTTAGTTCCCTAAAGCTTCTAAATTAGAAGGTCTCCAAGATTTGATGACAGCATAATCTAACTGGTATGTAAAGAATAAAAACGTTAAAGTACCTATACAATACTACAATATTCTACTATTACTTCACGAAAACGATCTATAGTGCGGAATCACATCGAATTTGAAGATGATCGGCCAGATAAAGTCAGGTGTCTAACCTGTAATACTTCTTTAGCATATAATAAGAACACGTCTGGGATGCTGGAAAACCCTTAAAAGTGTCCACCCTATAGATACTCCAATACCCGACAGCGAGAGACAAGTACCACCAGGGAAAAATACATAGATGGCAAATATCCAGGTAAGCAACAGTTATAACGTATTGAAGTTGTTATTTGATTACAATTCCTCGTTTTCTAATTAACTTTTTAATAAATGGTATTCCAGAGGAAAACGCTGTAAGGAAGGCTATTGACGCTGCACGGGTAAAGATGGTGGTTAAGGATTTTCAATCGTTATCCATCTTAAAAGACGAAGGATTTAAGGAATTCGTTCGAGCAATGAATCCGAATTATACACTGCCATCACGAAAACGGCTCCGACAAATGATAAGTACGAGGAACAGCAGGTACGATAATGTTTTCCATCACTGCTCTGAAGAACCGTTTGATTTTCAATCCTTCTTACATCTTCCGGAAGAAATCGTCATCTCAGATCTTACTTGAGAATAGAGTTTTGGAACCGAGAATTCCCGTTCCCGTTCTCGATTCCCAGGAAAATTTTTAATGATTCCCGGGAATTGTTCTTTTGAATTTTAATTGCCTTTATAGCTGATTTTTGGATATTCCTCCGAATTTCAGCCCCAAATGTTAAGCTATCAAATTAGTTTTGATTTTATGTGTGTTGTACCAATAGAATTTCTGATGAATAATAAATATTTTTTCAGTAACTGAGTTATTAGAAGTTTGAGATTAAAGGTCAGGTTGCGTTTCTCGCTATTAATTAACTTTTAATGGAGCGCTAATACAATGTCAAAATGGCTTCTTCTCGCGCCCGCGAATGTCATTAGTAAAAAAAAGGTCCGAAGGTAATGGTTGCATGAATCTGAAGTGCACTATCTCCCCCCCCCTATTCTTCTCCCTTCCCCCCTCCCTCCTTTACTTCCCTAATCGACCAAATTAGCTACTCTGACGAGGGCCATCCCGAGCTACGGGCGCCCCGGTCGGCTGCCCGGGGCACCAAAGTTTTGGGGACGCTATCCCGATCATTTATATATGCATTACTTGCAGTTGAATAATAATAATGATAATTATATTAATTCCATTAGATCATGTTATGGCAATAGGACGTCAGATTATATTAAAACTTAAAATCCAGTCTGAATAAAAGAAAAATATAGTACATTAAATCATACACATTTGCATTAGACTATAATATCAACAAAAAATTCCTTTACATCATAATATGCTTTTTCTACAAGTATTTCATTGATCCTTTTTTGGAAGGAGTTAGGATTTAGAGCCTTTACGCTTGCAGGGAGTTTATTAAAAAAATATTTATAAATGGAATCAGTATTGTCAAGTCTTCTTCTAGGTATATCAAGAAGTACAGTTTCTAGTGTAATGCTCATGAATTACATTCTTACAGGGTGAGCATCATAATTTCTTTTAATAAAACATGCACCTTCATATATATTCAATGCAGGTAAGATCATAATTTCATATTGTCTAAAAAAAGGGCTTGCAATGCTCTCCGTTATTAATCCCTGCCACAATTCTAAGAGCTTTTTTTGGATAATAAAAATTTCCTTGGAAGCTGGAAATAAACCCCAAAGAATCAGACCATAGCACATCAAGTTATGGAAATGAGAATAATAGGCTATTTTTAGTGTTTTTCCTCATGTCACCCTTCTAAGTCTCTGTATTAGGTACAAGACTGTTGATAATCTTTTCTTTAGCCCTTGGACATGTGGTCTCCAGTTTAATTTGGAATCTAAACATATACCAAGATAATTGACAACATGTTCCAATTCAGTCACTTGTAAATGTTTATTATTAAGTAAAAATAGCCCCTTTTTGTTTTTTCCCTGTTCATAAATAATTTATTTGCTTCAAACCAAGCAGAAGCTTCCTGTTCCCTATTTTTTTCTTTTTTGAGTTGAATAAGATCCCCTAGACTTGCCATCAGTGCTGCATCATCAGCATATAAGATTTCAGGATCTTGGACATTATTTATCAGATCATTGATAAAGATAATAAACAGTATGGGTTCTAATACAGATCCTTGAGGAACACCCATCTCAACCTCTTTTATACTTGACATTTTTAAAGAGACGCATTGCCTTCTGTGAGTTAGATATGACTCAAAAAGGTATACTTCTCCATCTACAATTCCATAATAATCTAATTTCTTTAATAAAAGACCATGAGATACACAGTCAACAGCTTTAACCAAATCACAGAAAGTTACAATAGTGGAATCTTTCATTTCAAAAGCACTTTGTACTTCACTTACAATTTTCTGTATAGCTTGTATAGTAGACTTTCCTTTTCGGAACCCAAACTGTTGGTCACTGAAGAAACCATTCTCCTCAAAATAACAAAAGATTTTGTCTTTAACAAGTGTTTCCAATACTTAAAAAACTGATATGAGGGAGATAGGCCTGTAATTACTTTCTATTGTTCTGTCTCCTTTCTTAAATATGGGGATCCCTTTAGATACTTTGAGTTTATCAGGAAATGTACAGTTATCCAAGCAAACATTAAACAGATAAGTTAATACATTGGCCACTTGATCACTAACTGCTTTAAAAAGGTAGTTGGACCACCCATATACATCTTGATGTTTTGTAGATTTCATTTTACGTATTACTTTCTTGACTTCCATCTTCATAATTCTTCTGAACTTGAATTTTGCATCAGCAGAGGGACAATTGTTAAGTAGTTCAGTTGGATTTATATCTCCATTTTTAATGTTTGAAGCAAGAGCATGAGGTGCATTAATGAAATAGTCATTTAGTTGATCCGAAGAGAGAACAATGTTTTGATCACAGTAGCTAGTATTTGACTCATTTCTGATCACCTACCAGGTAGCTCTAGTTTGGTTTTCAGAATATATAATGAAATTATCATTGGCTTTGATCTTAGCCTCTTTCAGGGCATTTTTATGTAATTTGTTTAGTTTTCTATAGTGAGTTTTCCTTTCCCCCAAGGAGTTACCTTTAGACAGAGAATTTACTAATGTAACTTGATCCCTCATAACTTTGAGGTTGTCATTAAACCAAGGTATCCTATGTTTCCTGATCTTGCTATTTACTTCTCTCAATGGACAGCTGGTTATATACACATTATTTACAATATACATAAATAGCTCAAACTTTCTATTTATATCATTCAACGAGTTATGAATATACCAATCTGTACAATTAAGTAAATCTTTACATAGATTGATGCCCTTTTCTTAGGTGGGTCTTTTAAGTTTTTTAGTGACCGAGCAGATTTTCTCCCTTAATACATTCATTCCCATCCAAAGTCCTTTGTGATCAGATAAAATTGAATCAATAACCCCGGTTACATACAAGTCAAAATGTAAGTTGGTAAACATATTATCTATGCAAGTGCAATAAATATTGGATACCAATTTATATCGAGGAACAGGCTAGAATCTTGATGGCATTAATTTTAATTTTTCATTATCAATAATTTACAGAGCGATGGATAAATTAACATGTACTTTGTTAATATCTCAACAAGCATTAACGAAGGGGGGCGCTGGAGTGCTATCTCGCCCGGGGCGCCAAAATTCCTCCAACCGCCCCTGCCTCTGACCAAGTGAATTATATGCAAAATAGGAAGATGCCGGTTGATATACAACGGGAAAGTTTTGTATGAAATTTCGTGAATAGATGCGATACGAAGTTATAATCCAAATCAATTGTACCCAATAACACGAAACCGGCAACAATGCAAATCACTAAGAATGCGTCAAATTCTCGCATTAATAATTGATCTTGATCGATTCGACGCGTATTCAAAAATCGATGGCAGGAAAAAAAACGTTCGTGCCAAGCAGAATTTCACCGAAAAGGAATGAAATGTCAATAGAATTTGGAGGTTTTACAATGTAACTGGTTTGCAAGGCAACGTTCCGTTAAATTGGCAAGATTTATCCAAAATATGTGTATAAAACATTTAACATTTCGAACTGTAGGAGGAAAAAGATGAACATGAAATATTATAATTTTTTCTTTAAATGGTTTAAATCGGAGTTAATACTTTCGCATTTAGATCTCAAAAAAAGAAAAGTCTACACGTTGAAAAGTCGATGTTTAAGTGTTATTTTATGGGAATTGGTAATGTCTTCCTTGGGGTCGTACCCAGGACTTTGTCGAGTTTTTTCCGTCAACACTTAAAAATATGTGAACTTAGTATTCCTGCTAAATTTCAAAAAATATATCTTGATCTTTTACCGATTTAATTGCATTTTTATAGCGTGACAGACGGAGCCACAAAGTTACAGAAGAATGCTCTTATAGATTTTAGAATGTTTTTAAACCTCTTTCATACATTTTCTACCCTCAATTTAAACTTTGAGGGTCTTGCAATATAGGATACATTAGTAGTTGGTATCTTGTTATATCCACATCGTCAACATCGAGGAAAGATCGGTTGAGCAATTCAAAGTACGTCTGAATATTGACTCGAGTAACAATTTGTCGCAAATAATGTATCACATGTCATTGGGATTTATTAAAGACGTTTTATCAATAATAAATATCACATGTAAATGATAAATGGTGCATTAAATATTAAAAATGCCGTATCATTCATATTCCTGGGTTCCCGGGATATTTGAAAATCTAATTCCCGTTTCTCGGGAAAACCCAAAACTCTACTTGAGATCACTAGAGTAAGTTTTTTGTTGAAAGTTAAATTTTATTGATCCTAGTGTTTTATTAGTTAATTTGTTCATTTAGTAATCCTTGCCATTTTTTGTAGCTTACTGAGTCCCTAAGACTTTAAATGCGGATTTTATATCCTCATAAAAATGGAAAACTTTGTAGGTAAGAAAACAAAATTGGACGAAACAGTAATGATGATAGATTCGAATGTTTCTTCTAAAACATTTTATAAATTAAACGTAGACAATACAGTGACTCCTACCTAGGTTTAGGTTTTCCCTGGTGTGGAGATTTGGACAAGCCAATACCTCTGTGCATTATCTGTGGAGACAAGTTATGTAATGATTCTATGATTCCTAGCAAAATAAAGCGTCATTTTATATCAAAACATGAGCACTTGAAAAACAAAAGCATAGGATATTTTAAAATAATTTTGAAAGATCAACGTTTACAGTCAAAAAGTTTTGTGTAAAAATTTTCTATTTCCGATAAGGCCCAAGAGGCAAGTTATCTTGTAACAGAATTAATTGTGAAACAACAAAAAGCTCATATTATAGGGGTCTTTAATAATTCCTGCCTGTAAATAAATTGTTAGAATTATGTTAGGTGATGATGCTGCCAAAGAAATACAGAATACATCTCTTTCTAATGATACGGTTAAGAGACGTATTACGAGTCTACTGACATAAGTGGTAAATGCCATGTTTTGCCTTTTATTTGTTTTGTAAACGAAAGCGAAATAATAGAACAATTTCTTTCTGCAGAGAAGTACTGCAAAGTACGAAAGGACAGGATCTTTACAATGTGATTGATTTCTACTTGTAAACTTCAAATTCATCTTGGATTTCATGCGTAGCAGTTTTCATAGATGGAGCCTATAATATGATAGGACCCCAGAAAGGATTCATCGCGCTTGTTAAAAAATAACTTTTTAAAAATATTATAACAACACATAGAAGCGCTTATTTAAAAAAATAAATTTAGAATTAAAAACTGTTCTTGAGGATGTCGTTCAAATTGTAATGTTATCAAAAATCGACCATTAAAAATCTCGTACTTTTACGGAATTATGTGAAGCAATGGAGTAAAAACACGTTACTCTAATTTATCATACATAAATAAGGTGGCTCTCAAGAGGTAAGGTTTTGAACCGATTTTATGAGCTAAAAGAGTTGTTGACATTTTTCATGCAGGAAATCTGTTCAAATTATATTGATATGTCGAACAGTGATTATTGGTGTAGCCAATTTGTTTATCTTGCTCAAATTTTTCAACATCTTAATAGACTCAATATGTCAATGCAAGGCCCAAATGAAAACCTTTCGTCAACGGATAAAATGAATGCTTTTATTGGTAAATTGCAAATTAGGGAGGAATGACTAAAAAAAGGCAGCCTCGAAATGTTTTCCTGACAGCAGCTTCAAAAGCAAGGAAAAAGTAATGCATTTGACAGCATACCGTTTCAATCTTTGCTATTCAAAATAAAACTTTATTTCCCAAATTTAGAAGTTTCTGAATGTGACTGGGTTAGAATTCCTTATGCAGTAAATTCCAGTGTTAATGGGCTTAGCCTTCAAGGATAGGAGTAGTTTGCTGAAGTTCAAAATGGTAGAAAGTTGAAAATGTAATTTGAATCTTTGCCGTTGAATAATTTCTGAATCCAACTTTCAAAAGAATATCCAAACATCCCAAAAAAGCGATTGATATTTTTTTTAAATTTCCACTTCGTATTTATGCGATCTCAGTTTTTTTACACTTACGATGCTGTAAAATATAAAGAGAGAAGGATTTTTGTCTGTGGATGAAGAAATTCGAGTTTGTATTTTTTTAATTCGTCCGAGAACCAGCAAAATTTGCAAAGAGCATCAGTCACAAATATTGCATTAAAACAGTAAAAAACAAATTTATTTTAATAATAAGATGGGACATATATTCTATTATTATACAAATTAGCTACTTATTATATAAATATATTTTTAATTTGTTTAATTAGGTTTTGATTTTAAAATATTAATGCCTTGTATTGGATTATTGTTTCGCATTTTTCTTTATCACACACGTGTTATCTATATTAAAAATTCTTTAAATATAACCTGTTTATGTGCCGATATTGTTTCTGTGTATGTAATATATTGTTATTTTTTATTTTCTTATATTTGAAAGTACTTTTTTTCATAATCTTTAAATTTATAAATGGAATGGTATTATTTTTTCTTCTTGTACTGAAAATTGTGCGTGAATATTAACAACTCATCTATATAAGGTAAGTGAGCCATATTCCGACACTCGGCTCTATTGGTCATAGTATTGATCGTGACGGGCAGAACGCAGTACTTCCTTAATCTATCTTTAATGGCAGCCACGCAGTGCTTGTTTCATCCCCCTGGCCGTGACATTGTTTTGTGAGAGCACATCTTGGTTTTGTTGAAAATTGGCGTCGATTTTAAGGTGTGATATTTTTCTAAATTTATGATATAAAATTGAAAGAAAGTAATTCATCCTATACATCAATTAAAGGCTAGTTTGATTCTCTTTAACATGGTTTTCATAGGTTGGAGAAATTGTCAATCTTATTCCTATAGCAGACCAATTAATAACAATAATTCCGACTGTATTTAATTAAGTTATGTGAGTAACATTTATTTCTGCATAATTTGAAAATACTGATGAAATATTGACTTGTTTCTTGAGATTTTTGAGTAGTGCTAAAGTAACCCAGCCTAACCTCACAATTTTTTTAGCTTTCAATTTTCACGAACATTTTCATAAACATTTTGTGATCACTTTTTCTTTTCCTAAATGTTTCAATTTTAATAAAAATGTTTTGAATTTTTTTAAAATGATATAATTATGTAGTATTATGGTTCACAATTAAAGTTTATTATTTCATTTTTGTGTAAGCAATGTCTCCTATTAGTTCTACTAAGTGTCGGAATTTGGATCATAGGGTCTAAATTCCGACACTTGGACACTTTTTTCACATTTCTTGTTACTCTGATTCAACGGAGGATATCAAAGAAATATTTTTTTTCCTGAATAGTCCTTTACAGATACTAACGTTATACAAATTTTGAGCTTCCTACAATAAGCTAAAAATTATTTAAAATCGCCAAAGTTTAGAGTGTCGGAATATGGCTCACTAACCTTATTTGCAAAGGAATAAAATCTGTATTTGTTAAATCTTATTACATTTTTATAATTTTATGTTCGCTAAGACTGGTGGTAATATAACCTTTTGTTTGTGTATTTCGTATTTGATACGGTCATTAAATTCCTCTAGCCATTTAATATACTGGAAAATAAGTGTTACATATAGTTTGATAAATTAAATATAAATTGACTTGTTTAAAGTTCATTCAAAATTTGACGGTAAAAGCGTGAAGCGTTTTGCATTGTAAGGAAAATACCGCAACTAGGAATTTTCGGATTTTAAAAATTATTTCCGCAAGGTTTTACGTAAAGTCGTATTTGTTAAGTCGAGTCTTGTGTGCGGAGGGTCTGTATTTATTTATGGTACTCTATTTAATACATAACATGACAATACAATTCTAAAATTTTGTTCTTATATCTCTCAAAATCTAGTATGGTTGCGCGTTATACATGAAAGCGCGTTATACACGAGTATGTATATACGGTAATTTAAAGTCAAGAAAACGAAGTATATGGGGATTATTTTTACATAATTATTTATTATAAACATATTAGTGTACAACAGCTTCAAAAAACTAATTCTTAATGATGGAAAATCACAATTTTCTAATAACATTTGCTAAGAGATTTTTTTTTCATCTAACCCAATCCCAAGCAAAAACCCATCCAAAGTGAACCCAATCCTGCACATCTCAACAGTAACGTTAACAAGTTTAGACTTCCAATGTTAGCACCACTGCAAAAGACTGTGGAATTGCGGCCACTCAATATAAAAAACATAATAAAAGTGAACGAGAGAAATAGAAATCAGGTATACGTATAAATGTATAAATCACAACAATTTGTCTTTAGTTAGAGTGGAATGACTATCAATGAACAGAGAATGAAGTTCGAATGAAGGTGAGAAAAATGCTGGGACCATAATAAAGGACCATGGCATTTAGGAGCATTATTTTTTTAAATTAAAATATTACTTCCAAGATGCCAACCGCGCTATATCGAAAATGCGCAAAACGAGGCATATATATATATATATAGCTTTTTTGTGGGTGCACTAACTCAAAAACTATTAATCAGGCGAACGCGAAATTTTATATTTAACATTTTTATAAAAGTCACAAGAAATGATTAGTTTTTGGTAAACATCGGTCAAGCGGAAGTGTTTAGTCTTTCACTTATCCGTTATTTTGAAATATTTGCTTTAATATTTGATATATGTAAAAATGTACTAAAATAAACGTTGTAGGGAATTTAATTTTCTACTACCTTTGTTTGAAATATTTTCCCATGTAATACATTTTTTAAGAGATATCTTAAATTTTTAGCTGCCACCACCACGCCACCTACCGACGACTATTGTTTACAATTGACGCTTAGTTACGTCTTAGTAACGCTCCTTTTTCTTTTCTTAATTGTTGGAGCTTTGTGGCTATATACAATATTAGAAGGCTATGGTTGCAGTTTATTTCTGTTCTTTGTAAAGTCTAAAATTTTCTCGCAGTTTCTTAAAATATTTATTAATATGTAACCTATTTGAAATTATTAGAAATATTACAGATATGGAGAAAGTCATGTGGTGGCCACATCAGATTTTAATAAGGAAATACTCCCATTGATATCAACAGACCTATACTTATTATGACCTCATGATTTTAAAACGCGATATATATTATTAAATAAAACAACGTTACTCCTTTCAATTGGATGAACTGTATATAATAATATATTTAATATAGTGCTTTCAAAGAGAATCAGTGGATTGTATTATAATGCAATTGATTTAAAACTACGGCGTAAACTTACAAAGATGTAAAAATACAAAAACAGGAATTATTAGAGAATTGTGAATAAAAGTAATGTCGTGTTGGAGCTGACATTTTAAAGATATTTAGAGCTTAGTGCACATATCCAAATACGCATTTGAAAATCTCGATGAATATGTTGTTACGGTCGTTAAAAGTTTTAAAAATTTAAACAAATAGATAAATATTATTTCACTTCTAGATAAGCCACAACTTCTAAATTTGGCAGAAATGTGTGGCTTTAGTACCCTACTGTGGAAAAAAGTACAATATTCTTAACATTGCAAATGTTAGGGATTTTTTTACTCTATTATTGTTACATAAGATAAGATTGAAAATCGGTCCAGAAGTGAAATCTTTAGAATTAAAAAAATATTTCCAATGACGAAATATCTCGCTAAAAAATGAGTTTTTTTCTAGTTGAGATGAAATGCTTGCAGAATGCAAGCACCCTTTACTACTATATATGTTACGGTAAAGGTACGTAATCGGGAAATGTGTTCATTAACCGCTAAATGGGCACATTTACCACTAAGCTCGGTAAATGTAAGTTTCCAGAAATACGTATTATCCGCACATTTTCCGGTAAATGTGCACTTTTACCGATGTGCCTTGGTAAATGTGGAAATAAGTAAGAATGAGAAATGTTACACTTTAATAATTACGTTAAATTATAATAAAAAGCATCGATGGTTCGGCTACACTGGTATATATTAAGATGAAGGCTTCCCAACTCGAGGGAGGAACACCGTGAACGTGAGGAGGAACCATAAACACTTCGCCTAACCTACCAAATCCGGTGGGGCCCAGTAAAATTTGCCTTCATGTTCAAATTTAGTTTAGTTGTGCACATTTACCAGGAAATATACGCATTTACTGGACAACGCTCATTTACCGTACTTCTAAACTGCAACAGATGTTCGCGACACCGCACAGTGGGACAAATTACAGCAAAGTTGGTCATAAATAGGAATCGATACAAGAAACGCAACACACCTCTCTTAAATATAGCTAACTATATTGATATAAAATTAAAAATATGCAATGTAAATCATTCGTTACAGCTATCTTTTACTTTAGTCTCTTATTAATTATCATCAAGAATCTAAAAATAAAAGATGGCATAAATATATAACATTTCATAATGTAAGAAAAATACCTCATACTGAACATTAATTAGAATTAATAAAACAAAAAATAATTAAAAAGGTTCTTTTATAACTTGTCTGAAAGGTTTTAAGAAGTAAAACAATTTACTTTCGTAGGTTTTTACAAATTGTAATTTAAAAAATTAGAAAATGCAGAATGAAAAAGGTATTTACAAAATGAACAAAATTAATCGCTGTCACTATTTGGAATCTGTCTCCGCCTCTTCTGTTGCAAATGATTCTATGTGCAGAGCTAACAATAACACCTAAACGTCTTTAGGAAAGGATGTTTTTTCTTTTGAGGTAGTTTTTTCATGCTTGTGAAAATAGGATCAGAAGATTTGAGGAGTCTCTTGATGAGATCCTCCATTGTTTATATTCATAGTGAGGCGATGAGGGCCGAGGATTATTCCACAGGATAATTTTAATATTGGACTCGTGTTTGCCACCTATGAGCTGCAGAGGAACAAAAGATGTGAAGAACACATTTTCATCGGAATCCGTTGGGTCGTCAAATTTCTGCTTATACTGTCTGACCGAAACTTCCGTCACAGCCCCATTTTGAAATCAAACAAATCTTTCAATTGTTCGTTGTCCCGTTTAAAAGGCGCGTAGCGTTATTTCTGCACCTTTGTCCGTTACTATAATGGAAGAACTAACAGGGTAACGTTTCTTCACTATATTGTAAGGATACAAATGGCAGTTTTTTTGCTTGAAGTCTGAGAAAATAATATTCTTTTTTTGTTAATTTTACCTCGACCATCGCTGACAGTGCTTAATCTCCTGAAAGTGGAATGACGCGATTATCTTTCTATCGAAAAATTCTTCTTTTTTTATCCTCTTGTTGATGTAGTACAAGTTACATCTTTCACGACACATGCGCTGTCCACACTTCCTTCTGATTGGAGGCTCATTTGCGCTGCATAAGACAGTTAAGGTCTAAGGAATTCCGAGCCTAAAGCTTGAGTCCAGTTTCTTGTTAATAAACTAGTTTTACTAAAAGACAGTAGTTATCGGAAATACTCATTTAATAGTGATACTCGAACATATAAAAGTAGGTAAAATTTTTGTTGGCGGAAATATGCGCAAGATATTTTCACACTTTCGGACAGTAGGATACTAAGCTTTTTTACCTAGTACAAAAGTTTGCTTAATAATGCTTTATACAATACTAAAAGTCCTGATGAACATGAGAGTTTAAAAAATAATTCCCACTTTTTGCTAGGTCACAGCCAAGACATTTACAATTAAAAATAAGGGTAATGAAAATAAAAATAAATATAATGTATATTTTATGCCTACCTCCAGGTACGGAATTCATCTTGTAGTTAAATTAAAATATAAATATTAACTGAATTAAAAATACGTAACTGCACGTATTCCACTCACAAATGAACACTGCACTGAGAACACGTCGCAAATTACAGCCAATTTTAAATTGATACCATGTAAGTTATGATCAAGACAAAAGACTGGAGTTAACGATAATTAGTGTGAGGGTCACTGTAGAATTCTTGTATAATAATAAACACGAGAAATGTTACATTTCTCTGCAGAGAGGGTGTTAGAAGTGGCTGGTGGCCACTTCCAGCCAGGATGCCAGCTGTGCTATAAGCTTGTCAGGCGTTGGTGTTTTACGGTCAGGGTGCGAGGACAGGCTTAACAGATCGACAGCTTTTTATGCTTGTCTTTGCCGCTTGGGCGGTAGTGCGAACTCCTGACACATGGAGGCCACTGGGTACTTGAAGCGATCACTGGGCATCACTCTCATCTGAGAGAGCTTATAGATGAGGTAATGTGGTGAGCTGGCCGTCTTCTTGAAAAACGCCCTGGCCCTCCTTTCCAGGACGCGTTCAAGTTTGGTTTGGAGCTCCGTGACTCGAACGTAGCTCCGCCAGCTGACCTTCAGCATCGCCCGTAGTGCGTTGTTGTGCACTACGGTGATCTTCTTAATGTGGATTTTCGCCGCACCTGACCAGATGGGTGAGACCAGGGGTATGAAACTCTTATGGGAGAATAGATTCCCACCTTTTACACGTAGTTCACTATGCTAAGGGGTCCGCGATAGGCGCTGCAGTCGCTGTCAGCTCTCTCTTTTTCTCCCTCTATTTCTCTCTCTCTACCGCATCACCACAGCGCCACACGTTCTTTGTGTATCGTAACGGAACAGCGGCCATTTTGCTTGATAAAAGTTCGCCATTGCTTATTTAGTGGTTGTCAGTTACTCTGATTTTGTCAAGTAGTATAGTAGATATGCATTCATCACTGTTTAAGAAAACGTGACGGAATGAATTTGTTCTGATCTCCAATCAACAGGTAAGTCATAAAAATATCATATATTTTTGAAAAAAATTCTAACGAACTATTTCTACGAAGTGTTATGTGAATGCGTTTTGTGAGAATGCTTTTATATTTTCTTAACAGATACATGCAATTGATAGATCTTCTAGGAAGGAAGGAAAGAAATTTCTCTAGTTTGTTTGTGTGCGAGAAGCATTTTGAGAGGAAATGTTTCTCATTTTTAGGTGTTAAGCCTCGCTTACTTCACCTAGTTGTGTCATCCATTGCCCTGGCCGTGAATATAGTACGTGTCAGTTCACAAAATAAGCCGTAATTTTAGATTGAGTAACTGAAATTTCTGTTTAAAACTTCTCGCGGTTATCAGTAGATTATAGTGAGTTTGGAAGTTAAACTGCAACATAGACGCCAGGGGATAGAATTGTGTTTGTAATAGAATGAAATAAGTGTACCGTAGCGATGTCTCATTGTTTTAATTTGAAATATTTTGAATTTACAGAAATTGTTAACTTGATTATTTCTTGTTTCTCATTATGCATTTGTTTATAATCCTAGACTTTAAGACAATTCTTTGTTTCAAAACATATTTAGAAATACATATATATTTTTCGATCGAGAAATTGAAATTTCTATATCAAAAGTTTTCCTTGTTATATGATGAATACATATAGATATTAAATGGGCTAACTGTAACTGCTGTGATCACGTAAACGTCAGCAAATACAACTGTGCTTAGAGTAAATTATAGATAAAGTGGACATTTTCTACTGCAATGTGATGTGTTTAATTTTACAAGTGGTAATGTGATCTTCATAGAAACATTGTTTATGGACCGCAATGGGCCGTAAGCGCATTTGCCTTATTTTACATTTATTGCAACATTTGAAGCATGCCCATTGCCTCCTGCATCAATTTCATTAGATTTAGCAGGTTCAATGATCGACATTCTCAGAAATTCATTTTCGTTCTTTTTACAGGTGCAACAGAAAGAGAATGTGTTCCAGGGCCGAAGAAATTACTTTAAAAATAGATTTTTGCATGATCCACAAATTCATTCTTGACGTGAAAGTTGGAGGTTTTTCGTCGTCCACGTGAATTTCCTTTAAATACGTTTCATGCATAAAAGGTATTAACGTTATAAAATTCTGTTACAATAATTCATTTTTATATCTTGATTGTATAATATTTATGTAAAAATACCTCATGGTTATGTAATTCGATACTCTCGCAATGTGTGATATACGATAATAAATTTGATTTCTTATATGCAATTCTTTCATTTAAGTCCATTTAATCTGTCCGTGCAATTTATGTGTGCTATGGTTATCGTATTAAAACGGGAGGGTAACGGGGCGAGGGACATCCTGTGATGACGTCACGCTAGCATTCGTTAACACGTAGTTCCAAATTTTCCCGTTGACCCATCGATTGTCGCCTTCCATGGAAAAACCTGGGAATCGTTTTATAGCATAAAGCTTCCGGTCTTTCCGTAGGGGTACTAGTCTTTGGGTGAGACGTTGGTCATGATGGGCAGTACGCAGTCCCTGTATAGTCTGACCTTGGTCTCCAGGATCACCTCCCTGGAGCCCAGGATAGGGCCGAGTCTGCGTACTGCACCTGTTCCGACCCCTCTGAACATGGAAACGTGTTGGCGCCAGGTCAATCCTCTGCCCAGGGTAGCTCCGAGATATTTAGCCTCTGAGGACCCCGGGATGACTTGTCCCTATAGGGTAAACGCGGCTACCAGCTGGCGTCTGGGCAATGCCCGGAACAAGACGGCGACAGTTTTACTGGCGTTTATCTGAGAGATCACCGCCTGCTCCTCGCTAGCGGACTTTGCGAAGATGACCGCATCATCGGCATAGAGGCCGACGATGACGTGGTCTCCGTACTTCCTGGGGAAGTCTTGGGTAAAGATGTTGAACAGTACTGGACCTAGGACCGATCCCTGGAGAACACCCGCTTCAATCGAGTGAAGCCTGGACCGTTCCCTTGCCCGGCATACTCAGGATTCTCTGTCCTCCAGGTTGGAGTGCAAGAGTCGGATGAGGGGCAATGGCAAACCAACCTAGCTCATCTCGGCATGTAGCGTCGCATGCCAGACTGTGTCAAACGCCTTGCTGATATCCAAGAAAACTGCTGCCGTCCGTTTCCGAAGGTTAAAGCCGTCGGCGATTAATTCAACGACCCGAGAAAGCTTATGTGTGGTAGAGTGCTACTGGCGGAAACCTAACTGCTCTCCAGGGACTACATTGTTGGCAGACAAGTATCTCTGCAGGGTTGGGAGAATGAGTTTCTCGAATATCTTCCCGAAATTATCGGGCGGTAGTTTTCGGCGACATCTGCGGCCTTAGGGATGCCGATGATCTTCGCCCTCTTCCACTCCTCTGGGAAGTGCTCGATTTTCTGGCAGCCATTGAATAGTGCCGCGAGGTACTCGACAGCAGCGATGGGCAGCTGTTTGATGACAATTCCGCTAATGTCGTCATCACCTGGAGAGCGGCGGGTGGATAGTTTCCTCATCACGGCAACAATATCTCGCATGCAGATCCGAGGTAAAGTCTCCTGATCTGACCCAGTGCCCCTGAGGATATCAGCCATGGCTGACTCAACAGCTCTTTCGGAGTTATCCGAGTTAGTAGTGGAGGGGTTTGGCTGGAAAGTGCTGCTGAGATGCCTCGCAAACACTTCCGCCTTTTCTCTGGGGGAGCAGGCAAATCCCGCCTTGGTCTTGAGAGAGGGGTCTCTCCGTTGGGTTGCACGCAACCCTCTGCATACCCGCCAGATAGAGTTGTCTGCAAAAGACACCTCAGTCGGGTGTATCTCCCAGGCGTCTGTTTTGATCTCCCGGATCGCTGTACGGACACTCCTGTTGAGGCCGTCAACGAGGATGCGTAAGTGCGGCGTGCTTTACCATCTTCTCCGGACGCTGTTTCGGTAGATTATCAGCCTCCTGACCGGCTCCGGGAGCCGGCGGGAGATCAACCTAGGAGTGCACTTCCAGGATATGTTCCCCTCCATTGCAGTTTGTACGACGTCAGCAACAAAAGCTGCCATGGTTTCAGCTTATTCTTTGGTAGTTGGCTCATCAGAATTGTCTGGGTGGTCCAAGGCAATTGAGTGGCGAAAGGCTATTAAGTGTGCTTTGGAAATCTCTTCGCCGTAGCGGTGGGAGCGTCACCGTGAGGTTGCCGTAATGCAAGAGAGTCGGCAGGTGGTCTGACTACAGGTCGTTCAGGGTATGCAGATTCATGGACGCCTGGGCATTGCAGGCAATGACAATGTCAAGGACGTCAGGAACTGGGACGTATATGGGGGCTGTGGGCCCCAAGATAGTCAACCCTGCCACCCGAGCAAGCTGGATGAGTTTACGCCCCCTCCAGTTAGATATTCAGGCCAAGCACGACCGTGGGAACTCCGTCGGAGGAGAATAGGGCATATATATCGTCTTCCTCCAGCAGGGGGGTAATATGCCGCCACCACCCGCAGAGTCCCTCTCGTCATACGTATGCCAGCGGCCACTGTCTCGAGTTGTAACATTTCGGGGAATGGGTATTGGTGCTGAGTGGACTAGAAGCGACACTTTTCTTACCATAAGACACCTCCTGACAGAATGCCAAAGATACCTTGAGTTGCGTAGGAAATGCAATATCAGGGGATGTATAAGGGACATCCTAGGTGAGGACACAACTAGGATGAATGAAGTTTTATTATTTTTAACGGAGGCTGGACTTTTCCAACGATTTTAACTTCTATTCTTTTCTATTTTTATTTTATTATTTATTTATATATATTTGTGTGTATATGTATATATGTATATATAATCATTAAATTGTAAATATTAACTCTTTGACGAAGGTGCAAAATGACCCTCGATGTCGACGCACCAGTATAAATGAAGAACTACTACTACTACGAGAAGCGCGGCGCCCCCTCCTTTGCCGGTCGCTCTGTCCTTCCTGAACACATCCCAGGCCCGTTTGTTGAAGGTGGAATCAGGGGTGAGTTTGGTCTCACCTATGGCAGCGACCGAGACTCCATGGTCGTGAAGTAATGAGATGAGCTCGTCAACACGCTTGCGAATGCCATTAGCGTTCCATCCCACCATTGAAAAACAAACCCCTTTTACGGCGAGGCTCCATTGCTGGATTTTGTGACTGCTATTTCCTCCAGCATTGCCAGAAGTAGAGTAACCCCTGGTGGCTGGTGATATGCTTCTTCAACACCCGAGTAATTGACACGATGATGCTCCAGAGCTCCTGGTCCTGCTAGCCCGGAGGGGCCGGCTCCTCTGACGAGGTTGCAGCGGGTGGACTGCCGCTGGGTGCAGATTGTGGTCTTTCAGCCGCCATAGACGCTGGTGCCGAAAGTGGTCGTTCGGGCAGTGCTACCTTGGGGGGGGTAACCCCTGGGGTTTGACCGGTTGCCCAGCATTGGCACTGCTGTGGGTAGCAGGCTTCGCCTTCCTCTATAACTCCGGGTCAGGTGGAGTAGTGGTTTGGGTAGCGCTGTCCGCGGCTGCAGCAAAGTATTTGCCGGGGACCACCTTAGCAGAGCGCCATGCTGCCGCTGTCGAGGCCACGGTCTTCCTCTTGCTGACATTGCGCTGCAGGGCATTGTTGCGCACATTTGCCGCAAGAGCTTTATCTAAGGCTTCCATATAGGCAGGACATTGCCTGTAGGTGGAAGGGTGATCACCACCACAGTTTCAGCACTTCCTGGGTGCCGTGGGTGGATAGAGGCAAGCGCGGGGTCGTTGATCCCTCGCGCATTTGTAGCACCGGGCCAGGATCTCACACCCAAGGGAGGAGTGCCCGAAACTCCGGCAGTTACAGCAGGTATGTGGCGCTACTCCTCCCTTGAAGTTCTCCACCTGTACCCTACAGTTTTGTATGTGGGTGAACTTGTTGAGGGGAGGGATACCGGGAGTTTTGTCGACCCCGGCTATAAACTTCCTGGTCTTATCAGGCTCCCTTTTCTCCTCTGCCGTCTGCATCATGTGTTTTCTGACTTGACCGTGATTCCTGACGTCGCCAGCCCTGCGGCCACTCTAGCTGAGGGAAATCACTGGCCCGTCCATTAATGAGTAGTCGAGCTATCTTGACATACTCAGCAGGGTGTGAGGAATATTCGAGGTTTTTCTAATCAAGGACCTGCAGGACTTTTTCCTGTTTTTCTGGTGAGGTGACGATGACCCTTGTGGAGATATCCCTGATGGCAAGTTCGAGTTCATTAACGCATTTCTCTTGGAGAGAGTCAATAAATTCAGGGTGGTTTTTTATCTCGCACACGTTAATTGGCTTCCCCTTCGGTCTGCTGGGTTGGTTGGCGCTGGAGGGGACAGCTGTATCCTTTTTTCTGGAGCTTCTCTTCCTCCTTTTCCTCGTCACCACCTCAAAAGGCTCCTCGTCGGCAGCCGCCGCATCCTGGACAATAGGCTCCGTGGATGCGTGCGACTGCCGGGAGGGTACGTTCTCCAGTGAGTCCGTTAGAAGAAGTGTCAGCCTCCATATCCTCTTCACTCACAGTGAGTGATACCGGAGCAGCCACTAGAGGCTCAGGGAGGGGTTGGGAGGAACCGGGCATGACTGGGGCGGACTCTCCAGCAGTGAGCTGTACACCCTGGGGGGCGAGCTCCTTTGGTGTATGCAGTGCCAGAGAGGAGACGTCCTCCATTGATTCGATGAGCTTCCTCTTCTGAGAAGAGGAAGCGCCCGGAGTTTCAGTCTCCATGGGTTTAACTTAGACCGTAGGAGAGGGGTGGGGAACAGTCTTCCCCGATGCAGGCTTAGGTTGAGCCACCGCCACGTGCGGTGGGGCCTGAGTCCTCAGAGGAGCTGAGGGTGACGAGTCAGGGCTATTTGCATGCTGAGCCCCCTTGGAGGGAGCACCCTTCTTTTTCTTCGGGTTCTTCCCTCCCTTGGACATTTTCACTTAGCCAGAGTCCTGTTCTTGTGCGGATGACTGACCAGTGCCACAGGTAGCCGTGTCAGTCACCAAGCTGCACTTCCGAGAGGGACGCGGGGTGTTGCGGAGATTTTGTGAATTTTCCGCTAGAAGGATGTAGGCGATTTGCATCGTCCTCAGGTAGTCCTGAGAGACGTGCTTTATTGCACCTCAGAGGTTTTGAACGCGATCAAACCATCGCAGAAGATACTCCGTCTGTGTTTTCCACGGAGAATCATGCTGGCAGGCGCATTTTCAGGGTTTGTAGACGACATCCGTAATAGCGAGATCGCAAGGTGCAGACTACAGAAAGTTGATCAATAAAACCAAAGACGGAAAAGGGTCAGCCTGCGGAAGCAGGAAGGAGAGGCCCTTTTCAGGGTAAGGCCGGAGAGAAAGCAAGAAGCCTCTAAGGGGAACCGAGGCGAATCGGGTGAGAAGGAGGGTCTGCGTTTGCCTCCGCCCGCTTCGCGACACCGAAGGAAGCGACGGAACCAAGTACACCGAAGGCCCTTTTCAGGACGACAAGGGGAGGGAGGCCAGCAAGGGCCCTTTTCAGGGCCAACGCACAGGGGCGGAAAAAATCAGGTTCTTTTCTGGGCCAGGAGTTCCTCAATGGAGGGGAGCGAAATGGGTGAGAAGGAGGGCCTAAGTTTGCCTCCTTCTATTTCGACGGGAAATATTGACAACAAAAATCCGTACGCCAAATTCAAAGTCCAGGCAAAGCAAGGTAAAGATCAGGGTAACGGAGCATGTTTGTAGTAAGCTACAAAGCACGATGAGGCGTTGTGCACGGAAGTGAGCTCTAGGGACTCAAGTATCCAATAGGAGCATGGCTCTCAGAGAGCATGTTACATTTCGATAATTTCATTTATGACCACCTTTTCGGTCATTTGTTCCACTGTGCGCCGCCAAGTTGTGATCTGTGTTGCGACGTTTATCCACATTTATCAGTGCCTCTAGGTAAATGTGTACAATTTACCAATCCAATCGGTAAAAGTATGTGATACTTACATTTACTGAACTTGGTGGTAAATGTGCACATCAACCGGGAAATGAACACATTTACCGTGACATATATATATAGAAGTAGTTGGTGCTTGCATACTGCAAGCATTTCATCTCACTTTGAAAAAACATTCATTTTTTAGAAAGACATTTCATCATTACAAATTGTCCTTTATTTCTATAGATTTCACCTCCGCAGTGATTTTAGTGTTTCCTAGATGTAAAAATAATAGATTAAAACAATCCCCAAATGATTCAATTTTAAAATTTTTACAGTCTTCATTATAAAGTACTAATGCTACACATTTTAGCCAAATTTTAAAGTTGTAGCACTTCTAGAAGTAAAATAATATTTTATTAATTTTTTAAATTTAAATAATTTTTAACGGCCGCGGAAATTCATATATGGTAAAATTGAAATGTTTATTTGTGCAAATTTACTACTTTGTAAATAATTAGAAAATTTCAGCTTCCTAGCTCATACCCTAGTACCTAAACAGTTATCCATTTGTTTAAAATTTCAGAATTTTTAACTGCCAAACAAATTTAAATATCAAAATTTATATAATCACTATTTCGTTTTTTTACGAATTGTACATAAAAAAAATTTCAACTCCTTAGCAAATGCGGAAATACATAAAACTTGAAAATTTGTATAAACAATTGCGAATTTTTAGCGGCCGCATTGTTGCACTTTCTCAAGATTATCGTTTATTCTAGTCGGTTTTGCACAAAATCCTACCTAAGAAAAAAATTTCGAATCTCCAGCTCATCTGGAAGTGCCTAAACATTAGTATCCTCCTATATCCTCCTCCTCCTCCTCCTCCTCTGTAAGAGTCGTCCATATCATTCTATATAGACGTTCCTTACAGAGGAGGATGAGGATATAACATACTAGTAGTTGGTGCTTGCATACTGCAAGCATTTCACCTCACCTTGAAAAAACATTCATTTTTTAGACAGACATTTCCTCATTACAAATTGTCCTTTAATTATAAAGATTTCACCTCCGCAGTGATTTTAGTTTTTCCTAGATGTAAAAATAATAGTATAAAACAATCCCCAAATGTTGCAATTTTAAAATTTTTACACTCTCTTCATTATAATGTATTAATGCTACACATTTTAGCCAAATTTTAAAGTTGTAGCACTTCTAGATGTAAAATAATATTTTATTAATTGCTTAAATTTAAATAATTTTTAACGGCCGCCGCAATTCATATATGATAAAATTGAAATGTTTATTTGTGTAAATTCACCACTCTGTAAATAATTTGAAAATTACAGCTTCCTAGCTCATCCTGTAGTACCTAAACAGTTATCCAATTGTTTAAATTTTAAGAATTTTTTACTGCAAAACAAATTTAAATATCAAAATTTGTATAATCCCTATCTCCAGTTCATCTGGAAGTGCGCAAACATTAGTATCCACCTATATGTTATATATCATTATATATTGACGACTCTTAAAAGGAGGATATAACATACTAGTAGTTGGTGCTTGCATACTGCAAGCATTTCATATCGCTTTGAAAAACATTAATTTTTCAAACAGAAATTTCATTATTACAAATATTCTTTCAATTCTCCGCGGCGATTTTCGTTTTTCCCACATGTAAAATTAATAGTTTAAAACAATCCCCAAATGTTGCAATTTTAAAAATTTTACACTTTTTTCATTATAAGGTACTAATGCCACACATTTGAGCCAAATTTTAAAGTTGTAGCACTTTTAGAAGTAAAATAATATTTTTCTAATTGTTTAAAATTTAAACATTTTTAACGGGTGCCGCAATATATATATATGGAGAAATTGATATGTTTATTTGTGCAAATGCACTGTTCTGTAAATAATTTGAAAATTGCAGCTTCCTAGCTCATCTCGTAGTACCTAAAAAATTATTAAATTTTAATGTTAAAATGGGGTTAAAAAAACCCCTAAAATTTACAATTTTAAAATTTTCGATTTTTATAGTTGGTTATGAGAAAAGTTCTATAATCTTGCAAAATTTCAGCTTCCTGAACTTATTAGATTGGTCTAGACACTGGATTGCGTTTTCCCATGTTAACTTATGGGAGATATTCCTTGGTCTCTGGAGTCGAACATAAGACACTGTAAACAAAAGTGACAGTAATTCCTAATAGATATTGCAGTCATCTAGCAACACTGAAAATTTCATTTTTCTAGCTTACCGGCAAGTGCCCATAATTAATTTACAAAAATGGCGCAATGCTTTTCTTATGGGATAAAACGCAACTTTCGGAATTTCTGGAGTCGAACTCATGTCACTTAGGTAAAAAGTGTTAATTTATCTGTAAGTATCTTCATCATATCTACAAAAACTAAAACTTTCAGCTTTCTAGATCTTGTAGTTTGGGCTGGACATTAGTATCTTCCTGTTATATCCTCCTCCTCTGTAAGGAACGTCTATATATAATGATATATATATATATATATATATATATATATAGATATATACATTATATCTTTATATCCCCATAAGATAACACTTAAGAATTCCCCTTTTCAATTGTAGGCTATATGTTTCTTTTACAAAATTAAATTAGAAAAAATTGACCTACGATCTTTAGACGGGGACCATTGTAAAGAAAAATAAACTCTTATCGTCGACTTTTGCCTTTAGAAATCGCTCAAGTTATACGTTTAAATCACATTTATTGGAAATTTGTAAGCTTTTTAAAGATATGTTGTCTTGCCGACCGTGTCATTGTTAAACCTCGAGATTGTATTGTCGTCCTAGTACTATATGCGTAAGGAAAGTGTATTTTGAAATGCTTTAGTACGGGAGAGAGAAGGCGCCCGAATTATTTATAATTGAAATCGCGTTTTTCATTAATTTCTTTCCGTTAAATTCACATTGAAATTATTGGTAATTAAATATTTTTATAGTTATTTTCATAGATTATGCAGTGCATCGAATAATTTACCAGAATTATAAATTCGCATCGCATATATGAATTACGCAAAAAAAGCCATTCCTTGACATGCAGAACTTTTTCGTTTACATTTTAAAATATTTCAAGGATTCGGTATTTAACGTAGTTATGAGAAGATAAGAATTTAAATCTCATTCGTAAATCTCCAAAAATTACGTTTTAATTTGATTTTTCGCGTTTTTACGTAATTTATTTATATTCGGCCACTGTTGTCCCAATTGTTGAATTTTATTCTTGGCCTCATAATAAATGCACCAATTTAGTGCGTTAACACGGGTCAGACTTTTATACATGGGTATAATTTATTTACTGAATCTGTTAAGTAATTAGAGGGAGGAAGGAAAAGAGAATGGGAATGAGCAGAAATTGAGAAAGAGGAAGAGGGCGTAGCATTTGTATAGCATTCAAAAGGAGCTGCAGTACAAAAATAACAATAATAAATTATAGTTGATTATAAAAATATATATATATATATATATATACTATCTAATAATGCGCCATTGCCAAATGGTGGGAATTCATAAAACTAAATATAGGTAACGTAATTTTCAGTGGATTTCTTTAGATGATAATACAGCAAATATTTCGAACTGAATTTCGAATAGGAATAAAAAAATTACACTTTATGACTTTTGGGTTGGTAATTGGCAGACATATGGCATGGCTTACCCCGCAAAGGAAAGCGTCAAGGTGTGTTGTTGTTATTTAAATTTCTTTAAATAAAGCCAATTTTCAGAAAGAAAACTCAAAACTACCATGTGTAGTTAAAGGAAAAGTGCAATCTTAAAATATAGTTAAAGCTCATTGCAATTCATGTAAGTATTTAGTTCATAGTAAGTTACTACACAATTTTCCTTTGGTTGTAAATTGACAATTCGTTCACATTTTATCCCGTTTTTTACGAGTTAATAAGAGTAAAATTATTCCTTAATTAAGTTAAATTCTAAACGTTTTAAATAACTTATAATTTGCTCAAATATTTCAAGTACATTTCTGCAAATACTTTATGCATTATATCTTATTATTTCGATTTTCCTCTTATTATCAGGAATTATTTGGATAATCTTTTGACCTCTGCGATAATAATTATTTAAACAATATATATAATTAAAACAAAGATAACTTTCAAAAACAGTGGTTTGACGGTGCATGAAAGTCAAACCAGATCATAGCAAATATCACTGATTTTTCATATCGAAATCAAATGGCTTTGGAATATGTTTTGGATGCTGACATAGGAGAGAGAGGAAAAAAGGAATGAGAGATACAAAGGGGGAGAGAGGGAGTAAGAGACAAAATTAAATGTCACACAAAATAAAAATTTCTTTCGGCATAAAAGAATTGGATAGCATAATGGATTTCTTTGCCGTATAAATTCTATTCACCCAAAACAATTTCTACTCTCTGTGACACTCAATTATGAGAATTTTATATTTCTATTATATTTATTTTCTAGTAGGTTTTGCACATAATCCTACCGACAAAAAATATTTCGAGGCTGCCGCTATTATGGAAGCGCCTAAACATCAGTATCCTCCTATAAATATGTTATCGTTCTATATAGGCGTTACATACAGAGGAGTAACATATAACATGACATATAATAACATATATGAGGAGGATACTAATGCTTAGGCACTTCCAGAAGAGTGACAGACTCGAAGTTTTGGTAGAACTATGCGCAAAAGTGACTAGAAAAAACGAAAATCTTGAAAAGGTTCAACAATGCAGCCGCTGAAAATTCGAAATTGATTAAACAAAATTTCAAGGTTTATGTATTTACGAATGTGCTACGGAACTGTATTTTTTGTAGGTAGAGCTTGTAAAAAAACGAAATGGGGATTTTACAAATTTTGATATTTTAATTTGTTTGGAAGTTAAAAATTCTTAAAGTTTAAACAAATAGGTAAATGTTTAGATACTACGCGGCAAGTTAGGGAGCTAAAATTTTTAAGTCAATTAGAGTTTAGTATATATAAACAAATAAACATTTCAATGCATCCAGAACATTTTTATTACGGCCATTAAAAATTATTTAAATTTAAACAATTAGATAAATGTTATTTCACTTCTAATTGTGATATAAATTTAAGATTTGGCAGAAATGTGTGACATTATTAACCTAATGTGGAAAAGTGATTGTTTTACTCCATTATTGTTCCATTATGGAAAAACGAAAATCGGTAATATCGGTCTACACATTTCGTTTAAATCGGTTTTACCAATCCCTCCAAAATTCATAATTACCGAAAAGGTTGATTTTGCGATTGTGGCACCCCTGATTAGTCGATCGGATCCAAGTATTTCATTTTTGTCGTTTATTTATGTGAAGATGCTATGCATCAAATTTGTTTGATATCGGTTCAGCCAATTCTTCTCTGATACATCGTGAGGATAATAATGCTTTTCAGCAATGACGATATACACTAAAAATCTGATGTGTCCACCGCATGACTTTTTCCATATCTGTAATATTTCTAAAAATTCCAAATTGGTTACATAATAATAAATATTTTAAGAAACTATGAGAAAATTTTAGACTTTGGAAAGAACAAATTAACTCAAACCATGGCTTTCTGATATTGGATATAGCCACAAAGCTCCAACAATTAAGAAAATAAAAAGGAGCGTTACTAAGATGTAAATAAGAGTCAATTGTTAACAATAGTCGTCGATTGGTGGCGTGGTGGTGGTAGCTAAAAATATAAGATATCTCTTAAACAATGCATTATATGGAAAAATGTTTCAAACAAAGGTTGTAGAAAATTAACTTTCCTAGAACTTTTATTCCAATACATTTTTATATTTATCAAATATTAAAGCAAATATTTCAAAATAACGGATAAATGACAAGAGTAAACACCCACTTCCGGTTGACCGATTTTTACCCATAAAAAGGTTGTCACATACACACACACATAGACATCTTCGAGAAAATGGTCAGAACGTGTTCAGAGGACTTCAAAACGTGTATTTCCGTTGAAATCTCGAAATCGATTTTTTTCATGAAAAAAATACTTTCCCCTATACTACGCATGGAGGAAGTAAAAAGGTACTCCACGGGTGCGATCAACAGGCAACTGGTCGCAGGTAACTGGCATGACCGATCGTAAGATAGAGTCCACGTTGCCTGTAGGCAACGAGTACACCGCTCCCAAACATGACGTACTCTACCAGGCAACATGAAC
Organism: Tanypteryx hageni; assembly: GCA_028673005.1. Classification (NCBI taxonomy): domain Eukaryota; kingdom Metazoa; phylum Arthropoda; class Insecta; order Odonata; family Petaluridae; genus Tanypteryx; species Tanypteryx hageni. Next base: position 9,479,846 of record CM054113.1, on the reverse strand, counting down.
TCTTGCTTTAAATCATTTTTTCACGTATTAATATATAAATATATTTGCATAAACGATCCTGCTGCTTAAAGCAGCTGAATGCACTAATTTTCACACCGAAATATGCTGGATGAAAGGTTTAAATAATTATTTTTGTTTTTCATTTGAATAACATGGGAATTCCACGAATTTAGAGTGCAGGAATTGTTTTATTAGCATTTTAAAAAGTGATAGAATTAAGCTATTGACGCGAATGTTACACCATCCTACTGGGAATTGAATGTAGATTCTTATTCATTTGGTATAATTTTGCATTGAATTCGTAATTGCTTGAAAATTACTTTTATTTTCTGATTTAATGTGAGTTTTATGTAGCCACGCGATTCCATCCTTGCGAATATACATACTACGTCATATTTCTGTTTCTATTGAATATAAAGGGACAATTTTTATGTGACTTCAGTAATCATTCAGAATAACGATAGATTAATTCAAGAATACATAAAAATTATGAACTGCTTTTAAAAAATAATAATCGTAACATTTATCGAAAATTTTCAGTCGAGACATGAAAAAGTTGAAACCTTTTCCCAAATTAGTTTAGAGAGGTAGTTTTAGCAAATGAAATGTTTAGAATTGTTTATATTTATATTTGAAGAAGGTTGCATGCCAATAACTTCAATAGTTTTCACGATATTATATATGAAAGCGCGAGCACGCGCTGGATAAATAGCGGTTCGGTTTGCGAATCGCTTCTCTCCAGTAGTCTCTACCTATTTCAAGCTAGCGTAAAAGTTATAGTTATACAATATCTTGTTTTACGTAAATTCTCAAAATATTTCATAAAAATTCAATAAAAAAGTGAAAAGTTATTTGTTCTTATTTTTTGCATTTTTTGCGCCTGGGCGCCTGTAGTGGGATGTATATAAACGTCCTCCGGGCCTGAGGAGTTAAATTAAAATTTTACAGTACATCTTCTCTACATTTTGAAGAATGGATGAATGGAAACGATTTTTACCTAAAGTGGTCAATCAGTGCTGCAATTAAAATTTTGATTTGTTAACCTGGCTTTCAGCTTTCTTCCAACAGATACCCGACAATTGCTACGTATATATTGCTATAATGTATATCTGTGGAAATCTACTATTTCAAAAACTTACATTAGGCAGTGCCACCTATATAAGAGATTAAAGTTTTTTAATACGTTAATCTTGATCTCGGAATGCATCCAACTGATTTTCATAAACTTTGGCAGTGAAAATTGCGTAGAAAACTAGCACTTAAAATGCATGGGTAGATCTGTGTTACCAACATAGGTCATTTAAATGTTATCAACTAAATTCCATCTCGTCTTTAATCAAATGGATTTCCAGGATATTTACGATGTATTTTAGCGATAGGAATGTTAATATTCGTGCATTTTTTAAAAAAACATTTCACGTATAGACGCAATAAAAGCTTGTTTTGGTCTGCTTTTTTCAGAAAGCAACCTCATCCTCTTAAATGTATTTTTATAACTATGCAATAGCTCAAGCCTTGCTTCGGTAAAATAACCAATAAAACAGCGGAAGAGGCTCCGAATTTATCATCACAAACGATTGCATAACAAATGTTGAAAAACTATAGCCGTAAATAGCAACGTATTGCTTACCGTTCCGGGATCTAAAAAGGTAAATAGTAATAACTAAATTATTATCTTATTTAACTTGCTTTAATTACGTCATTTATTCTCAAATTTTCTTCAATTTTTTAATCTTGATCTAAAAACCCGAGCAACATCAGGTATGTTTGTTAGTTATAAATAAAACTAAAAAACTATACTTGAAAGTGAAAAAGTTTATTTGCTGTATTTCATGGACAAAGTAGAGCTTTTTTCATAAGACGCTTTTAGTTAAATTTTTTGACACTCTTCACCAGATTAAAATGATTTACAGAATTTTTAATATAGATACACATGACTGGTAAAACGTCAGAAGGCAGAATTAGGAAATAATAATACCAATGGTAAGTTTCAGATGAAGGACGGCGATAATAAATACCAATCAGAATATTGAGTAAAGTAGCCATAGCAATAATTTCAACGTCAGTATCCCAAGATTGGTTTGTGAATTTTTAAAGGCATTGGCCGATAAATAATCTTAAATAAGCTTGGATTCAAATGATGCATTGTATTTGTTATCTCGTACGTCATTGCATGCTACTATTCGGAAGAATTGATGATAATCTTCTGAAATCTTGACTTCGTAGCTGATTGCTCGAAACAGACAGTTGCCATCTCCTGTAATTCGATGAATGGCATAAGGTCACCGAGTGGCTTTCTTACCCGTCTTTCATTGTTTGAATCGATAACAGGGAGATGCAATTCTTCACATTTTATTCTTCTTCACATCGGAGTGGTGGGTGAAAATTGGGCATAGCCAGCTACGATTTCTTCCAGAAATTGAATTTCTTTATCATTTACAGAAGAAACTTCAACTTCCTTATTTGATCGCTCATAAAATCTCTTCAAATTGCATCCATGTTGATTAGCACGCAAAGGCTCAGCATTTATAGTCTTTAACTTATAGTGGCCATTTTCAGAATTTCATCAATAACATATATAACATGGGTATTTCTGGGTATAAGATCTACTTTTCTTATGGTTACCCAACCGAGATTTCCACAAATTTAAAAAACGAAATGATATATGCAATAGGAACTTTTAATAAACGTTAATTAAACAAAACATCGAATTGACATTTTATCAGAAGTTTCATATACTTTTTGATTTTTAGATTAAAACGAATTATTTATTACTTCGCTCGAGATCGACCAAAAATGGCTCGGAGATCGACGTTATGGGCACCCCTGTCATATATAAGGACCATCATATGGTTGACATCCTCTGCCACTTTTCCTATCCACTCGACTCAAATTATAGACTAAAACCTTGTCTCGAACTTCGAATTCTTCTTTCAGCTTGTATATTTTTTCATAGTCTTCCTTCTGTCTTTTCTGTGCCTAGATGTTCTTTGCTGCTTCCTCATGAATGATGATTTGGGCCTTTTGGATGTTATTGTAATGTTCTTCAAATTTTTTTCATTGACTAATATTTATTTTACGGCCAAGACAACAAGAGCTTCCCCCTCCGAAATATTAACAGCAAGAAAAAATATTCATTTGGAAGAAGAGCCCGTACATCATTTCGAAAGATATTTGGCCATTAGACTTGAGCCAGGCTGTAAGAGGCTGCCTTGGATTATTCGATTCTGGCGCTCAACTAGCCCATTTGCTTAAGGGTGACACGAACTTGTGATCCTCTCTTTTGTGCCTGTCAGTTGATGTAACTTGGTAGAGACTTCATTGCAAAATTCACTTCCTTGGTCATTGATTTGTAGATTAACAAAGCCAAGGCGACAAATCAGATCATATAAAAAAATTCAAGAAAAAGGGTAACCGGGCGATAGGGAAATCTCGTCTTCTGGTTAAAGTATTGGTTTGAACCTAATAACACGAAGAAAGGTTATGTATGCTGTTTGCATGGGAAAAAATTATTTTTTAAGCACATGGAATTATAAATATACGATCGAAATGAGTCTCGTGTTACCATGGTATAACAGACCATAGTTTAACTATACGCCTTAATTTACTTTAAATATTTCATAATCTTTCTGATCTACTTATTTATTTGCGGATTCATTTAGATCGATTATTTTTAATAGTATTAATCCACTAAATATAATCTATGCTGTTTATTTGTGTATAAAACGGTCAGTATTAAACATTTATCGTTCTGGTTTAATCTCTTCTGTAGATTCTGCTGACCGGATTTATGTCGGATATTGAAACAATATATATATATATATAATTTGAATGGCCAGCCGATTCGCCTCTGTCCTACGCACAGCGGATATCCCAGAGATAGTGCAATGAATAGCCGGGGAAGGGAGGAGGGAAACCCGGTGCCGGCATTTGCCTGCTCTTACGAATAACACCAGGGGGGCCAACAGCTTAACGTCCCTTCCGAAGGACGGAACAGCTGAATTTGCGCGGTCTCCTCAAACCACACAAACAGGGGGCCGGGCGACCTTGGAAAAATCCTACTTGTGCCGGATTCGTACCCGATGCCTTTTCAAGCAGCAGGCGAGTAGCAGCCAGCGTCCTAACCATTACACCACCGGCACCTCATATATATATATATATATATATATATATATATATATATATATATATATATATATATGTATGTGTGTGTGTGTGTGTGTGTGTGTGTGTGTGTGTGTGTGTGTGTGTGTGTGTGTGTGTGTGTGTGTGTGTGTGTGTGTGTGTGTGTGTGTGTGTGTGTGTGTGTGTGTGTGTGTGTGTGTGTGTGTGTGTGTGTGTGTGTGTGTGTGTGTGTGTGTGTGTGTGTGTGTGTGTGTGTGTGTGTGTGTGTGTGCGCGCGCGCGCGCGCGCGCGCACACACACACATACACACACACAAAAGAGTAAGGTGTCATTTTAATACAATAATGAGTATGGTAGTGTGAAAAAGTTTATATATCGATTTGAGTGAAATTTGACATAATAATTTGCTATTTTATTTCACTTGCGGGTTTTCCTAGTAAAATGATCTCGGAAAAAAACTGCAATTTTTATCTCCTTAAAAGAAAGTCGTACATATGTGCTCTCGTGGACATCTTTGTGGCAAATGATGCACTATATCCGAATAAGATTTTAATTGGTATACCTTACAGATCATATAACAACTAGGAACATAAATATCAATTTTTTAAATAATTGTTCATCAAAAATATTAAATCCATTCCGTAATGATTTTTTAAGTTGCAATCGTAAATAAAAGTAGAATTTGAATATTGAAAGTGATATTACTGTTTTCGTTGCTCGGATATTTAGTTAAACGAAATTATATAGTTCTACATATTTCTACATCAACATCACACTTTTCATTTAAATCTTATTTGCTGTTAACTCGTATTTGTTATAAAATCTTTAGTTGACTGACACCAATGTCGACTGTGTTTCCTTAGGGTTTCTTTCGCCCCCCCCCTTTTCCTCCCCCTCCTTCTACCCTCCTCCATTGGCAACCTTTAGCTGCATATTCGTAATTGTTATAGAATTGTTAGTTGATTGATACCAATGTCGACTGTTTCCTTAGGATTTCTTTCGCCCCCCCTTTTCCTCCCCCTCCTTCTACCCTCCTCCAATGGCAACCTTTAGCTGCATATTCGTAATTGTTATAGAATTGTTAGTTGATTGATACCAATTTCGACTGTGTTTCCTTAGGATTTCTTTCGCCCCCCCCCCCTTTTCCTCCCCCTCCTTCTACCCCCTATGTAGTGATTCCCGACGCAAGTCCCGTATCCTAGCGAAGAGCGCCAATGGATTTTGCTGATAGGGATTCACCTTCGCTTTCAGTACGACTCCTTAGAAAATGGCCCTTCGTTCCTGATAGTGAAGAATTCGTGAATCACGGCCATCGCTCCAATTTACTCAGACCTCCTTCTGTATTTAATGCAGTATTATTTATCCTTTTCCAACCTGGGAATGGCTATTTTCGATAGACATTTAGATTTAATTTATTGCAAAAATCCGTGGGTCTTTCCGTTTCTGTCAAGGAACACGCTATGATTTCTTCTGGAAAATATAATGTAAGAATAAAGATTGGATCCGAATGTAATCTCAATAAACATCGCTCAATCCATATCAACTAGCCACTTGTTCTAGACAGGCCTATAAACGTACAAGTTTTATACCTGTCGGTGAATAAATGCGACTCTCTTATCTTTACATTGGAAAAATATTGTTTCCCAGATGAGAAAATGTGTGTACGGCATCACATCGCGCAATCATTTGACACAATACGACGTACACAAAGGCTGACTGTCACTGAGCGCCTGATGCCTCCGTGATAACAGTCTCTCGTTCATTCTATCGTCAGTTCTATTTTCATCAACCGACTTTCCTCACTCCCTCTTTCTTCCTCCCTTTATCCCCTCCCTTATTCCTCCCTCTCTCTCTGCCGCCCCCTTTCTCTTTCTCCCTCCATCACTTTTTCTCTCTCCCTCTTTCCTTTTTCCTCCCTACCTCTTATCTCACCCTACCTCCCACTTTTTGTTTCCCTCCCTCTCTTCCCCTTTCTCTCTTTCACTCCCCCCTCAAACTCCTTGGTTTTGGATATTTTACCCCCATTAATCGATTCAAATATTATTTAATGTACTTATACGCTATCTTTACTATATATTTATCTGTAAAAATTGTAAATTTTCTGTATTCTCATATACATGTTATTTGCTGAAATTACCCGGCGTTGCTCAGGTTTTTAAGTCAAAACAAAAAAATATTGAGGAAGATTTGAGGATGAACCAAGTAATGAAACCAGGTTAATTTTTATTGTAGTGCTTAATGGCATGCAATATTTCTTGTCTTCCAATCTTTTGCCCAAATAAATAAAATTTTCCTGCATCCTTTATCGATAAATTTGGCGACTGTATTTTTATCAAATAATCATAATAAACAATCGATGGAATCACTTTTAAAATATAGTTCTTTCACTTAAATTAAGTTCTAGTGGAAAAAGTGCATGATATTATGTGGTCACGAATATCAAAGACATTAAAAACTTGGGCAGGAATCGCAAGCTCTAGGGATGCAACCGGTGGAAACACATTTGAAGATATATTCAAATTTAGCTTACGCATACGTTATCTAATTTGTCACGTGGAAATTTTAAAGTCAAACCTACGACACAAAATGAGTTCCCGGACTTTGAAACCGAATTTGGCTATAAAAAGTGTTGGTATAACATGGAAAGTGTTATTATAATCTAATAAGTATAATTGGTTTAATTGATGCATAGAAATGTTCAGTTGAAAGGAAAGCACAATGTACATATAGATGTTCAACGGAGGAAGAGTTGACGATTATTAATTTTGGTCTAAATTAAAGAACTGTTATAGAAATTTTCTTATTTTCTCTTCTGAGATATCTTTCACTTTATTAATTTTCAATGTTAATGGAAAACATATTTCGGTGTCAACTAAGTACTATAGACAATATACAGAATACATAATAAGATTTAGAGAACTAAAGCACTTAAAATTGCACATTAAAACTTTCCCTACTTTATATTAGGTATATATTATTTCTTTTAGTTAATATTAGGTATTAGGTGTTGTTTATTACGGTTGTCACGCAGATTGTTAATCCAACAATACGCTCATTCCTGTGTTATTTAAATGGGGAAATTAAAAGAGAAAAACATTTTTTTAAATAAAAAATGTAGATCAAATCGCTTTAAAAACCCTCCCATTTTGCTTAACTTTTTATTGCGGTTACAATGGCACCTTCATCTTGCTTCTATTTTCTGTAGTTGTTGCGTTATAAATGCACAAACAAACAAACGCGAAAATAAAAAAATATGCCGTCTACATAATCCGATAAATATAGAGCAACTAAAGTTCAGACGTTTAAGGAATACCGCGCTAAAGCGAGAAATACTATGCGCGAGGCTTTTACTAACTTTCGGAATAAGGTATTAAATAATTATTTGAAGGAGGACCCTAAAGCGTTTTGGTCCTATGTGAGAGAGGTCCAAGGTAGAGGCCCTACCATACCTTCCCTGCGTAATGACTTGGGTGCCGCTATTCATGATAGCGTACAGAAAGCCAACCTGTTAAACGGTCATTTTATAAAAGCATTTACAGCCGTCAGCAACCAATGCGCACATTTTGCACCCGCTATAGGGAGCGACGTGATGGACGGTATAGTATTTTGTGAGGTGGAAATAGCAAAGCAATTAAGTTCCATCAGACATAACAAAGCCACTGGCCCCGAAGAAATTCTTGCTCTCGTTTTAAAATAATTAGATGAAGAAATAGCACCTTTTCTTCGGATAATTTTCGAGAAATCCATTTCTCGCGCAGAGGTCCCTAACGACTGGAGGTTAGCGCACGTTACCCCCAATTCATAAGGGCGGCGACAAAGAGATCCCAGAAAATTACAGGCCGATTTCCTTAACTTCGATATCGTGTAAGATTCTCGAGCAAATACTCGTTATCAACATAATGCGATTTCTTGATAGTAATTTATTGTTAGATGATTGTCAACACGGCTTCAGGAAAGGTAGGTCTTATGATACTCAGCTCGGTCTTTTTGTGAATTGTATACTGAGAAGCGGAGAAAATAATACGCAGTTCGATGCTATCTTCTAGATTTTAGGAAAGCCTTTGATAAGGTACCTCACAGGAAGTTAATAACGAAATTAGAAACCTTAGGCGTTAATTCTAAAATCGTTAGTTGGATCCGTGAATTTTTAAATCATAGGAAGCCGAAGGTTGTTATAGATGGGAAATCTTCGATCTTAGTGGAGGTTGCCTCTGGCGTTCCACAGGGTAGTGTAACTGGTTCGTTATTATTTATAATTTATATAATCGATATCAGCTCAGTAGTCAGAAGTAAAATTAGGCTTTTCGCGGACGACACCGTCAAATACGCAATCCGAAAGACCATCAGTATCCCCGAAATGACCTAGAAGCTATTTCTGCATGGTGTAAGGAATGGCAGTTAGAGATCAACCAAAACAAAAGTTGCGTCATCAACTTCTGGAGGACCAAGAGTATCTCGTTGGATGTTAATTATTCGTTGGACGGAGGACAGATTCCATTTTCAGACTCGGTTAAATATCTAGCAGTCACGATCCATCGTGATCTCTTGTGGGACACCACATTGATAGGTGGCGCTAATAAAAATTTGGCCTCTATCGGGCGAATAGTTCGAAGTAGTTCCGAAAAAGTGAAAGAATTATATTGAGAGAGACCTTTGGCGCACTGCACCCCCTGCCATCCACCAAAAAGGTGACTTGCATGTTATCATGTAGATGTAGAAACAAACAAATTCTTCAAATATTTATGTTAGAGATAATTAGTTTTGTTTCCGAACTCTGTACTGAGATGCGAGTATACGCCGATTATGTATCGCACTTGTTTCTGTGTTTAATGGGACCTATTAGTCCCGGAACAATAAACTTAATTCATTCATTCTTTCATTCCCTCTTTTTCCCTCTTTCCCTTCATCTGTCCTTTCAGTTTCATACTTAACTATGTACCGTAATTTTCCGATTATAATACGCATTTTTCCCTCAAAATATTGGCAAAAACTTAGGGTGCATATTATGCATGGTAACAAACGCATATGACATTTTCTAGTAAAGAAATATTTTTTTTTTAGGATACGACTTTCTAAATAAATTGTACTTTTCATTGCATTCTGATAGCATTTATTTAAAAATAATTCAAAAAAATAATTATTTATATATTTATAGCTGTCCTAATCAATAAAATCTCCGAATTCACAATCACTGCCCTCACTGTTTTCAAATAGTTCATCCGCGCTCTTGAGTTCACTCATCGTCTGCGTAAATGGCATCACCGAGAACGTCGTCTTCATCCGCGTTATCCACTTCACCGAAATCATCATCCCATACGATGTCGTCTTCGGAACCATCCATGGCGTACATTGTGACAATCTTTAATAAGTCTCCGTGATATCCTCATAAACTCTCTTGCATGTATATCACTTGGCAGCAAAGCGAGAACTGTATCGATACTGCTAATAATCTAGTGAAAAGTTACACTGATCTTTATACAAAAATTAATTGCGTATTATGTATGGTGATAAGACAATTTTCACATTTCAGTCGTAAAAACATGCGTGCGTATTATAATCGGAAGGTTACGGTATTTCTGCCTGCCCGCTTTCTCTCCCCCCTCCCCTCCTTTCACCTCCACTCCTCTCCCCTCCCTTCATCTCTCCCCTCTCACTCATAGAAATCTCGCTCACCTCGTCCATAACTCCTCTACCCGTTGAAATCCTCAGGAGGATCGGCCGTCCAGGGTTCGCCAGGCGTCGGCCAGCAAGGGTGCGTCGTGGATCAGGATATCCTCGACTCGGCGCAGCCGCCACCGAGTGATCCTCCTCGCATCTCCTCTCTCTCTCCTCCGAAGGAAGGAAGAGGCAACGTGGGGGTGGGGCGGGGAGAGACACGCTCTCCCTAATATCGCGATTATTCCTTCTTCTCCGACCGCCGGTGCTCTCGTGAGGGCCTCTTGCGGTCACGGGGCCCTCCGACAGAGAGGACGCATTACCGCGAGAGGACCTCTCCCGTGGGCCTCCAGCTCTCCAACATCGTTCCTATGGCGACGGCCAAGACACGGACGCGCGCTCCTAGCCACCCAAAAGCAGAACGCATCCACTGCCCACAGTGAGAGAGATGCCTTCATTCTCTCCCTTCCCTCTCTCTCTCCTCCCACCCCTCCCCTTGCACTCCCTTCTTTCTCCTCAGATTTCCTCACCCCTTTATTTCACTTCTCTCCTCCTTTATCCTGCCTCTTCTTGCTTTGGGATACCCGCTTCGCGGTCGTGTGACGTCACGGAAGAACAGGTTGCTTCTTGGAGAGAAAGAGGGAGGGGGAGGGATGGAGGGAGTGGAGAAAGGGAGGATGGAGAAGGAGGGAGGGGGAGTGACCTGGGGCGTCGTACATGATGGCGGGGGAAGGGTTGGAGAAACGCGAGAGGTGGATCAGAGGCGGGAAGAGGGGCAGAGAACTGGCCGAAGGGCCCGAGGCGGGACGAGTCTTCCTCCCCCTCCTCTCTCTCTCCCTCCTCTCCCTCCCCCTCCTCTCTCCCCCCCTCCTCCCTATCCCCCTCCCCCGCCTTCACCTCCAACCGCTCTTCCCGCCTTCTCCTTCCCTCTTTTCCTCCTCTTCCCTTGTGTAATTATGTTCCTCTCTTTCGGTTTGTTATTATTTGATCATGCCGGTGTCTTCGGTGTCACGTGACTTTCCGCGATCATTTTGAAATTTGTAAAGTGGGAATAAAACGGAGGGGGGATTTTTCTTTTCACTTATGTTTCCAACTTCATTTCAAGGCTAATTAATTTGCTGAATAATGCGTTTTCATTGGGTTGCTGTAGTATTTTACATGCAAGAAACGTATTCGACCCGGAAGTGCCGGTGGTGTAGTGGTTTGGGCGCTGGCTGCTACTCACCTGCTGCTCGAATGGACAGCGGGCACGAATCCTCCGAAATTAGGATTTTTCTAAGCCCGCCCAAACCCCTGTTTGTGTGGTTTGTAGGAGACCATGCAAAGCCAGCGTTCCGTCCTTCGGAAGGGACGTTAAGCCGTTAAGCCTTGGTGCTCTTCGTTAAGAGCAGGCTAAAAGCAGGGACCAGGTTTCCCTCATTCCTTCTGTGTGTATGGTCACTTAATGACAGTTTAAAATGCAGTTGACGCACTTAAAAAATCAATAACTACTATTTATAGGACCGATTTTTTGTTTTATAAAACTTTCTCCTTCGTTTTGAAACGAGAAATAAGTCTGCTCTGACCGGGAATCGAACCCGGGTCTTCCACTTGCCGGGCGGATATTCTACCACTAAACTATCTTAGCAGAACAATTTTCTCGTTTCTTAACGCGGATGTTTTCTTGGTTGGGGCGGAACTAGCCAAGCTAGTATCAAACTGCTAAGATAGTTCAGTGGTAGAATATCCGCCCGGCAAGTGGAAGACCCGGGTTCGATTCCCGGTCATAGCAGACTTTTTTCTCGTTTCAAAATTATTCCCAACATTACAGCTTATGCCTGTCTGCATAGGATCTTTAGATCGCTTTATACCATCAATTTCTCCTTCGTATAAAAATATACTCCTTCAAATTTTCTGTGATAAAATTTCAAGCGGGTAATTAGAAAGAAGCATTGACGTGCGGTTTATTATCTCAAAATATTTTTAAAGGCTGCTTTAATCTCGAGGGGTAATGAGAAAAACATTCATCGATTACAACGAGTAATAATCTTATCTTATGTATCTATAAAAGTAAGTTTTTGTATGTATGTGGGTGATTCCATAACTCGATAACTACAAAAAAATAGAAGCAAGAGAAAGGTATCATTTCAATCGCAGGGAAAGGTGGTGTAGTAAGGTTTTGAAAGCGTTTTGATTGACCATTTTTATTTTTTTTTTCTCTTCTAATTGTTTCCATTTGAATAAAATGGGAAGGAGTGTAGACAAATTTTAATTTGGACTTTAAAATTACTAATAACCCTCGTACAAGTTTCAGACTTGAACCCAGGAACGCAGAAATGAAACAAGTTTTGTTTTCCTACCATCAAATTTCAAATACGAACCTAATATTTCCTAAATCACACTTTTAACAGCAAAATTTCGACCTTTTTTAATCGAAAACTTATGGTTATCATGTATATCCAATTGTCGCTGATTCTTGATCTAGGAAGACCGGATACATGCGAGTTTGTTATTTTTATCATCGTAACGTATATAAACAAACTTCTGTCAATAGCACTGTTGGTATTGTGAGATAAAGGTTAGCGCAAGCTATATGTGGTAACGACTTCGTAAATGCAAGAGGCATATTTTTAAGGTGTCATCATCATAGGCACACTGTCCGTAGACAGATCCGTGATTATTCATGGTTAAACCTGGTTCTCCATATACTCCTATTTTCCGTTGTCCTCTTCATATCTTGATAAGACACACACACACACACACATATGTGTGTGTGTGTGTGTATATATATATATATATCATCATCATAGGTAGTCTGTCCGTAGACAGGTCCGTGATTATTCTTGGTTAAACCTGGTTCTCCATATACTCCTATTTTCCGTTGTCCTCTTCATATCTTGATAAGACACACACACACACACACATATGTGTGTGTGTGTGTGTATATATATATATCATCATCATAGGTAGTCTGTCCGTAGACAGGTCCGTGATTATTCTTGGTTAAACCTGGTTCTCCATATACTCCTATTTTCCGCTGTCCTCTTTATATCTTGATAACTCTCTTTCCCTTTCAAATCGTCTATTAGCTGAAACCTTTTCCTACCTCTTTCCCTTTTCCCATCTAGTTTTCCTTCTAACACGTCTTTAATCATACTCTCTCTCCTCAGGTAATGTCCAACCCAGTTAGCCTTCCTCTTTCTGATAGTCTGTATAATCATTCGCTTCTCTCCTATTCTTCGTAGCACTTCATCATTTTTCATCCTATCTGTCCATTTTATCTTCAGCATTCTCCTCCAAGTCCACATTTCAAAGCTTTCCAAGTATTTGATGTCATTTTTCCTTAGCGTCCATGTTTCTGCCCCATACAATGCTATACTCCATACGTAGCATTTTATCAACTTCTTGCGGATATCTTCCCTTATATTCCCTGTAAGTAGTTGTTTCTTTCTCCTGAAAGCCGCTTTTGCTTTTCCTATTCTAGTTTTGATCTCATCCGTACATTTTGCCTCTCGTGTTATGATACTTCCAAGGTATTTATATTCTGAAACTTGTTCTAATGGCTTTCCCCCAATAGTTATGTTCAGATTCTCTTCTTTACCCGATATTCGAATGACCTTGGATTTTTCTGTATTTATTTCCATACCGTATTTTCTACCTGTTATCACTAGTCTATTTATCATTTTTTGTAGCTCCTCTTCCTTTCTTGCTAGAAGTACTTGATCATCTGCGTATTTCACTGTTCTTATAATCCTTCCTCCAATTTTGAAATCCCCTGTGCCTTCTAAAGCTTCTTGCATTAGACTTTCTCCATATATATTGAATAGGGTTCGCGATAGGCAGCAGCCTTGTCTTACTCCTCTACCGATATTTATTCCTCAGGTGTCCGCATTCTCAAACCTGACCTTTACAACTTGATTCTCATATAGATTCCTAATCAGTCTCCTGTCTTTCCAGTCTACGCCTATATCCTTTAATATCTTCATCAACTTTACCCAATTTACTCTATCAAAGGCCTTCTGCCAGTCTACGAAACATGCGCAGATATCTTGTCTGTATTCTATTGTCCTTTCTGATATGATTCTAACTACTCCTATAGCATCTCTAGTTCCTCGTCCTTTTCTGAAACCGAATTGATCTTCCCCTATTATTTCTTCTGCCTTTTTCTCCAGCCTTTTATTAAGAATCCTCGTGATGATCTTCGATGTGTGTGACAAAAGGCTTATTGTTCTGTAATCTTTACACTGCATTGCCTTTGGCTTCTTATTTAGAGGGATCATTGTTACTTCTAGGAAATCCTGAGGCCACTCTCCCGTGTCGTAAATCTTATTAATTAATTTCGTGATCGCTTTTAGTCCTTCTGATCCCATGACTTTAAGTATCTCAGCCGGTATTCCATCGCTGCCCGTGGCTTTCCCCTTCTTTAGTTCCACTATCGCCTTTTCTACTTCGCTCTCCATAATACTTGGTCCTAAGTTATCTTCTTCAATGTTTTCCTCATTTTCCAGTTCTATTTTTGCCGCTCCTGCCTGTTTGCTGTACAATTCCTTAATGTATTCTTCCCATACCTGTGCTACATCCTTTGTTTCTGAGACTATCTTCCCATCCGTATTCATTATTCCTTTACCACGAATTCCATTAGACTTCTTATCTTCTAATTCCAGTGCCCTAGCGTACATCATATCGTACTCTCCTAACTTATCCATGTTGTTGTATTTCATCACATTTTTCTTTTATCCAATTTTCTCTAGCTTTATCTGTTACCCTTCTCAACTCATTGTTTATACGTCTATAGTTGGCTCTACCTTCACTGTTAACGTTTTTCCATTTTCGTCTCTCATCCATTTTCTCCAGCATTTGCTTAGTGATCCGCGGTTTTCTGATTTTCTTCTCTTGTCTTCCAATCTCTTTTTGCAAGGTATCCTTGATAATGGTTTTAATTTCTTCAAATTCTATATCCACTATCTTTGGTTTATTTTCCAAATTTCTTAGGCGATCTTCTAACTTCATGCTGACTACATCCTGCCTTTCTTTCAGTTTTTCTCGGTCCCAAGTCTCTTTCTCTTCTCGTTTTTCTTATTTGTTTGGACTTTGTATTTGCGTCAACTATTAGAAGGCTGTGATCTGAATCAGTGTCTGCTCCTGGTAATGCCTTGGCGTTCTTTATGCTGTTCCTGAATCTTTGTTTTACAAGGATGTAATCTATTTGGCATCTCATTCTATCTCCTGGGCTTTTCCATGTGTATAACCTTCGTTTATTGTTTTTGAACCATGTATTAGTCACTACAAGGTCATTATTGATGCAGAATTCTACGAGTTTCTCCCCTCCTCGATTTCTCTTCCCAAGTCCGAATTGCCCGACAACATTTTCTTCCTGTCCTTCTCCGACTATGCTGTTCCAATCTCCCATTATTATGCAGTTTACCTTTCCTCTTCCGTCTTCTTCGTAAATTTCATTAATTTGCTCATAGATCTCATCTATTTCTTCATCGTCATGAGCTGACGTTGGCATATATACCTGGATTATCAGCATGTCCACTGGGACTGCTTTTAGCTTTATTGCCATCAGTCTATCGTTCGTTGCTATTATCTTTGTCACGCTTTTCATCATATATTTCCTAAGTACCAGAGCTACTCCCCTTTCCCCACTATTTCCTCCAGAATAAACTACCGTGAATTCTTCCGAGTCGAACTGTCCTTCTCCCTCCCATCTAGTTTCGCTTAGCCCTATAATGTCAACTCTATTTCTTCTCATTTCTTCTTTCAAGTTCTCTAGCTTTCCTGCCTTTCTCATAGTTCTTACGTTCCAAGTCCCTATTCGTAATTTACTTTCGACAAATGTTTTCCTCAAGGCAGTCCCCGCCCGGAGATCCGATTGGGGGACTATTTTACCTCCGGATTGTTTTACCTCGAGAGAACTCATATTGTCCAACCATATAATCTTTACTAGGGATTGTAATGTGGTAGTTTCCCTCGTGCTTTCCACATCGCAGTACTGTAGCCGTTGAAATCGTCCTGATCACGCCTACAGCTGTATTGGATATAGACCCAACCAACATCATTTGTTTTCGGCTCTATACCATACTGACAGTACTGCTGCCTACTGCCAGGCACTGATGATAATTTTTTTTTTTAAACTCCGCGTTCTGCCGTATCGTTAATGCCATTGATGGACCTGATGTACTTTTCTGTGGCAATGTAGTTCCCATCAGAAGCCCAGAGTTCGGGATCCAATTCTGTGAATTTCGAGTCAAGACCAAGTATATCGAAAAACCTCAAAGTGTTGGCTGACACAAAATGGTCCAAATTTTTCTCCAAGATGCTATCCAGATCGACAGTCACTCTCTTTGAGTGGTCCTCATTATCATCATTTTGGAGAGCTTGAATCAATTTGGCTTTTGTATCTATTGATACATTTTATCAAAGAAAGCAAGAGTAACCAGCTCTTCGCTGAGGTACCACAAATGACGAGCAAGCTTCTTCAGAGCAGCGTTGGCAACTATTGAGTTTGTAGTCTTGTATGTTGGAGGTTCTTCAACAGCATCAGATCATTTAAAGGCGCAGCAGTTGGAAGTGCAGTTTGGAACCAAGCCTTCAAATAGAATCTCACAACAAAAATTGCTATGTCCCTTATCCCAGCTTCCTCTTTTGTCTTCAATAGAAACTGTCCTTTGAACATCCACAGTTTGATAGCATAAATGGCTTTGGCCATCCAACGAGCCTTATGCGTTGCACCAAGAGCAAGTAATCTAATTCCACGAGAAGGTTCACTTCCAAGAAAGGTGATAGGGATTTCCAGGAGTTCTCTGTAATCATCGCGAGGTTGCTGCTGGTTCAGTTCGTCTGTAGCAACCCCTCGCTTCGAAGGTAGCTTATTTCCAGGTACTTCACGTGATTGTAGTCCAATTAGCCAAGCATTCGTCATTTTACGGGTAGTAGGACTATCAGTAGCCATTTCTTCATGAAAGTAAACCTGAAAGTAAAGTGAAAAAATTAGCTAACTTACTTCTGTTGTCATTAGTTTATTTTTTGGTGTTCAGCAGAACGCAGTACAAAACTTACAAACTGGGAGTGCACTGCATTGCAATCTCCTACGAGTCAGGTTCACTTGAGTCTCTACACAACAACTTTATGGGAGAAAACCCTTGGCTGAACTGCACTCTTTGCCTGCCTGATGAGAACTACACTCACTGCACTAGGTGGGCTGCTTATATAGTTTAGGCCATAGATTGTTCCAGAAGGTTCTAGAACGTACTGGAAGGTTCTACATCACCACAGAAGGTTCTAGAACGTTCCGGAAAGTTCTCGATTGATCCAAAAGACCTGATATGGACCATTGCATAACACAAAGAGTGCTCCTGCAAGTGGACTTACGCAGGATTTCTGAGGGGACATCTGAAAGGTTATATCTATTGCAGTATTGCGTAACATTGACCAATGGGTGCTGCATCACAATTTTCAATTCACAATTCAATTCAAATAAGTTAAAATTTAAACTAATTTAAAAATGAGTGCACCTATGTTTAGCATTATGATATATTGCGATTTTTCAGATCTTGGTAGCGACCCCTAAATATTATTCAAAACTAATCTAATTTTACCAAAATTATTGCTTTTTCATAGTGGAACAGAATCAAAACGTGCCCCCTCCAGTTTTCCAAAACTTAAAAATAAGGACCACCCTAATATATATGTATATATATATATATATATATATATATATATAGATGTCAACAAGGTGTTGGGATGAGGAAACCCAGTGAGCACTCACCAATCAGACGACTTCAGGTTGGCGAGGCCCCGGGGATGTCGAAGCGACACACGTAAAATAACACAAAAACACAGAAACATCACAAACGTAAAGCTTTCGGAACTACTCCTTCTTCAGCTACATATATATATATATATATATATATATATATATATATATATATATATATATATATATATATATATATATATATCATGGGTATTCTGTCCGTAGACAGGTCCGTTATTATTAATGGTTAAACCTGGTTCTCCATATACTCCTATTTTCCGCTGTACTTTTCATATCTTGATAACTATCTTTCCCTTTCAAGTCGTCTATCAGCTGAAACCTTTTCCTACCTCTTTCCCTTTTTCCATCTAGTTTTCCTTCTAATACCAGGCCCGGCCCAAGATATTTTGGCGCCCCAAGCGCGGAGCCTTTCGGGCGCCCTCGCCGGTAAAAAAATTTGCGATCTTGTTTGATAGAGATTGTTACCATCCAAATAGGTGATGAGATAGTCTTGTTTAATTATCACAAAATAATAAAGTTTTCCAGTAATGAAATAGGCTACCGGTCCACGCACGTCCCCAAAAAATAGTATAAAAGGAAAACATACATTTTATAACCCCCAAAATTTATGATCTTTCATTCTTCAATCTTAATTCTATTATTTCTTTATTGTTACAAGTAGATTTATTTTTAAATGTTTATAAATAAATATTAAAATACTTTCACTTAATAAATTAATTATGATTGTTAATGATCTCTTCGGTCTGAAATCTGTTTTTTGGGGTTAAAAAATTTGTTTTTCTTTTATACTGTTTTTTTTTTGGGACGTGCGTGGTCCGGATCCAATGAAATATGTTTACAGAGAATTTATTATTAAATTTTCATACATTTTTACAGGACATTTTTCATGCTTTTACTAAAAAAATTTAAAATTTGATTGTTTTGAATTTGTATCTATTAAATAATAAAAAGTTTTGATATAAAAAATTTTAATACACAGAATAATAAGATTAAAATGTTACTAATAAAAAATAACAAAAATTAAATGTATTTACGTAGAATTGAATGTAAAAGTCACAAATATTTACAAGAATTTCTGTTTTCTGGCTTTTACAGATGCAAAGTCTTGAAGTAGGTCTTCAAATTTGATTTTTTTTAGAACATCGTGCTCTATAGAAATAGTTGCCAGACCTGTCAGTCGCTCTTGAGACAGTTGATCTCAAGTAATTTTTAATAATTTTTAATTTAGAGAAACTTCTTTCACACGACGCTACCGTTATTGGGAGAGTTAGCATAATTCTCAATGCAACTGCCAAATTAGGAGCAAAATCATTTGGTAAAACAAATTGCAACACATCTAATGGTGTCCAATCCGTTTTTATTAAAGGGGACTGTGCTGTTATTTCCTCTAACATTTCCGAGCCATCCAAATCAGTCTCGTTGATATCATTTGAGTTTGTTAGTGCTGCTTGTAGATCCAAACATTGTTTTAAAAGGTTATCTTTGGAAATGTTTTTAATATTATTTACATCATATAGAAAACGGAATAAATTACTGTGGTTATGTAATTGCATAACTCTTTCTTCTACGGACATGATTACTACGTCATAGACATAGAAATAAAAATCTACTTTGAATTGCGTCTTAAAATCAATTAGGGATTCATCTGGAGCAGAGTTAAAAGTTTTTCGTCGGGGACGAATACGAGTCTTTATGGGAAAAAATGGTTGGACTTCCAAATCAACGGCAATTATTTTTGCCTCTTCTAAAACTTCATCAAATGCAATGTCCGACCGGCATTTCTTTAGGGTTTCTATGGTTGACTTTAATATATCAACAACTTTCGAAATGCATATTTTTTCTTCCTGTGAATACTTGCTGGCTATGTTAATAGTCTTTAAAATATTATACCAGACAACAATACAGCAAATAAAACGGAAATCTTTCATTTGATTAGCCAATGTTTCTGCTTCATGTCGAGCAATTGGTTCAAAGGATGAATCTTCACTTATTTCATGAAGAGAATCGTAAATATCACCAGAATGAAACCTGAAAGGTTTGATCACCTCTATTCTACTTTCCCATCTAGTTTCACTAAATGATTTTAAAGTTAACTTAGCATCATTTTTAATTAAAACAGACCAGCGTCTTGTAGATCCACTCATAAAAACATAGATAGCTTGTATTATACTAAAAAATGAAACAGCGATATGAGATGATTTAGCAGCATCATTGATGACAAGATTCAAGGAGTGAGCATGGCAAGGAACAAAAAACGCTCGATTATTTACATCAAGTATCCTTTTTTGATCACCCGAGTGTCTGCCTTTCATGTTTGAAGCATTGTCGTAACCTTGACCGCGCATATTACTCATGGGAATACCTAACTTTTCAAGTTCCATAAAAATTGCATCGGTAAGTTCTGATGAAGTTGTTCTCTCCACCGGAATGAAATTCAGGAAGTGCTCACAAATTTCTA
The DNA here is from genome assembly GCA_028673005.1 of Tanypteryx hageni. Classification (NCBI taxonomy): domain Eukaryota; kingdom Metazoa; phylum Arthropoda; class Insecta; order Odonata; family Petaluridae; genus Tanypteryx; species Tanypteryx hageni. Next base: position 9,459,849 of record CM054113.1, on the reverse strand, counting down.
CCCCTTGATTGATGTTGAGGAAACGTATTATTATTGACATATGTTCAATATTGCTTATGTCTGGTGTACAATCAACAATTATCGAATAATATTTTGCCTGCTTCAAATTTTCTAATATTTTATTTCGCACTGCCGTAGACATTAGCTGTATTAGTTCATTTTGAATAGTTTTCCCTAAATAGTGACTATGGTGTTCATTTGATTTTACTCTTTGCAGATGCTCTGCCATGACTGAATCAAATTTTGCCAGCAACTCTACTAATTGTAGATAATTACCATTATTGCTTTCATGCAATCTGTCTGATGAGCCCCTAAATGCGAGACATTGACGGCCGAGAAATTCGACTATAACAAATAGTCTTTCTAATACTCCTTGCCAATGACAAGTTTCAGCACTCAAATTTTTTTGTAAATACGAATCTAATGTTTCATTACCAAAAATCCTTTTCTTGAATTCTATCCATTTTTTATTTGATTCAAAGTGAATTGGTGAGGTTTCATGTTCTTTAAGGGTTCGACTCAAATTTCTCCAGTCATTATAACCATCTTCATTTATAGAAATTTTTGTCAAGCTAAAGAGTTTACAAAAAAAGCAAAACACTGCGTTTTTAACTGTTGAATAAACAAGCCATGTTCTATCAATCTCCTCTCCATTTCTCAGCTTCCTTTTGACGTTTGCAACAGTAAATCGTCGGTTATTCTTATCTTTAGGGTAATTAATATCTGCTCTTGGCTTTGTTGGTCCTCTTAAAACTGCCTCTAATCTAAATGAATCTGTGATAACAGAGGGCCAGGTTGCAGGATCCGAAATATTCTCAACAATTCCATCTCTAAATTCATATCCACGATCAGAATTGATCGCACTATCCGCCACTTCCGTAGACCTATGCGAAGATGGCTCATTTTTCTTGTCTTCGAGAACCACATTTTCTTGTGTTGCGGATTCTCTCAAAACCGGATCTTCTTTTAAGAATTTTTGTATAGCCCCGATTGCTTTTTAATTTCTAATTGAATCTCAGCTTTTCTCTTGCGATATTCGGCTCCCGATAATTTTTTACGACCAAGCATCGTGTTTTTAACTGTAATGTAGAAATAGTATCTTAATTGTTTATAATATTTATATCAAAATATAATATAAAGCTGAATATTATAGTAATATTATTTGTTATTTTTACAGCAGTAATATTTAAAATGAAATTGTAAATGGGAATCATCGTGATCCTAAAGATCGAATTTTGTGAATAACTCGATTAGAAATAAACTTAGAAGTCTGAAATTCCTCAGAGTATCATTGGTAATGAATATCTGCGTAATGATCTAAAATAATTTCGTGAACGATCACGGGTTCAAATACAGAGGATGAGGATGAGATAAAACGTAAAAATCACAGTTTTATGTTAATGGGTTTCATTTTTGTTTCCTTTAAAACATCTGAAAATCAAGATATTGTTACTAATATTTGCTTGAACCCACCTAAATTAATAGATTCTTATTCTTGTCGTATTTTACTATCTCAGTCGAAATCGCTTTTATTGAATTTATGTTCAAGTTTTCCTAACTTTTACACAATTTCCATGGTTACGTGTATTGTTGACCTCGGTAATTTCAGTGCCTAGGAAATAAACTTTCTCGGAATTGAATGAAGTTATGGATTAAATAAAAATAAATCGGATGTTACTTATGTCTTTTAATCTATATAAGACTAGCATTCTATTTTTGGTTGTCTGTCATATTTCAATGCTCAATCTCAGATATTTTAATCTCCGGTAATTTTTATTCCTCTAAGTTTATTTTTAACGAGTTGTGCAATTAATTCATTAAAAACCAAACAAATCCCTTATAAATTATTCAATTGAATTCATAAAATTATAATATTATAAATTATAATGGTCGCAGAACAGAAAATAAAATAATTTATGATGTTGTTTATAAGAAAAGGCTAAGTTAGAGATCTTAACTATATAATTTTGTTAATTTCTTATTGAGGCAATATATGAATTCATTAAAATATTAAACATCCCATTAAAATAATCTAAATATAACAAGTACCTGTTAAGAATGAATAACAGCGAGCAATGGGGGGCGGGTGAAGAGCGTCAGTGAACAGGGAACGTGCCTCCTATTAAGATAATTAATATGGATTGAAAGAATTCAATAATTTTTTGCAAAAATAAATGAAAATGTTTCTCTTACGTCTCTCGACAAATGTTCAAGATTGTATAAAACACTGACTTACCTCTATAAATTATAATCCTTTCAGTCAAAGGTGTTACGTTGTTCTCTTCGTAGGAAACGTAGAATTTGCCACTTCCCTTCCTTCTTGAAACACTAAATATACTCCTGCAACTTATAACACAACTTATAACAGAGACAGGCCAACGGAGAGTATTCACCGCGCTCTTCTCCTTACTAAGTGAGAATGGTGAAAATACAGCGCGCTTCATAGTAGATTGTGTTTTCCCAGGAGTTTTAATTTTTCAAGAAAAAGAATGAGATAGAATGATAAGACACGGAACGACATGAAGACCTATGGGTCGCCTGAATGGAAGTGTACCGCCCCCAATGTTTCCTACCGATTCTCTTTGTTTTGCGCTCCAGGGATTTCTCCGGGACCCTCGGCAGACGGAAAGACATGAAGACCTTTGGGTCGCCTGAATGAAAGTGTACCGCCCCCAATGTTTCCTAGCGATTCTCTTTGATTTGCGCTCCAGGGATGTCCCCGGGACCCTCGGGAGAAATGCATTCTTTGAGCATAGAGGCACAGGTCTCGCTTCCGATTAATTTCCTCTGGCCGGCCTCAAAGTTCCTGCCAGGAAGGCGCATGCCTTTCCATGAAGGGTTGAGGAAGGGCTATTAAGAAAGGCCGCCAAAGAAAAGGAAAATCGCAGCCTCGCTCTCCTGCACAGCTGCACTTTGAAAACTGACCGTGTGAAATATTTGCAAGGATCCCCAAGACGAGGGAATTTTTCGAGCCTGGTTCAATTATTCGGTTTTTCCAATTTCCTTTTCGCCTTTCTTAGACCGATTTGTTCAAACGATATATCCGAACGTCTTCTCCCCGTTGCCAGCTGAATATCTTTCCTGATTTTTGTCAGCTGCCAACGCAACAGAATTAAGATATTTTCTAAATTCTTGTGAATCAAAATCTGCGCCCCCAAAATTTTGCCGCCCCATGCGATGCTTGGTTCGCTTGTATTGTCGGGCCGGCCCTGTCTAACACGTCTTTAATCATACTCTCTCTCCTCAGGTAATGTCCAACCCAGTTTGCCATTCTCTATCTAATAGTCTGTATCAGAGGCGAAGCGTCCATTAAGGCTGTAAGGCTCAGCCTACCCTAAAAATTATGAAATACTTAATTACTCTGTAACTGACTTCCATTTATCATTATTCCATTTCATCTGTTTAAATTTATACGAGTTCTAAACTATAAACGCTCCTCAATACTCGATCGGAGCCGCAGAGCCGAATGCATCGAAACGAAGGCTCTCGCTAGTCAGCCTGCCTCGCGCATGCGCAAAGCGGTCTGGACATGTAGGGAGGGGGAAAGATCTTACTCGGCTCATGTTTGCCTCGCCCGAAGCAGCCTGACCTTGAGCGTTAGTGTAGATCAGGGGTTGCCATAGTGGTCGGTACCGACCCCCTGTGGTCGGTACCTACTCTCAGGGGGTCGATGAGAGTTAAAGGGTCGTTAGGGGGTCGGTGAGAAATAAATTGGTCTTTAGGAGGCTTTTTAGAAATTTTAGTATTCAATATAAAATAACAGAATCTAAAATTTCGCTAGTAATTGTTGTTAAAAACATATTTATTGCTTTTTCTTTGATATATTTATATTGAAAATTATCTCGGATGACCGTTGAAAACCGTTAAGACACGTGATGTTGTTTGTCGAAACATAAGTTTACTAAAGTTTTGTATAACAGATTTTTTGATTAATTACATTTTATGATATTTCATGTAAAAAATTTTATGAATTTGCAAAATCATATTCTGAATTTAATTGGTTCTTTCGTTATTTTGTTTTTAAGTTTCGATTGTGCTTTATTTAGCAATGTATCACTTCACTTGATTTATAATAGATGTCGCCTATAGGCAATTTTGTTTTCTAGGCATCCGAATCTGCAAGGGCACCAGAAAACGTCCTCTGACCCAGTTCAGGGTACTGAAAAAATATTTTCAATCTTAAAACTATAAAATTCCATCAAAAGCATACGTGAGTAGGTTCCTATCCTAAAGTTAAGGTAGTGTGGGAAATAGCACGAGGAGGTTAAATTCTGTTTGTCCAGGTAATTTTTGTTCAAGAATATTAGTTATGAATTTATTGTATCGCTATTTTATTAGTAACGATAATGTATTTATTTTATTGTTTTTATTATTGCAAATATTTTATTTTTAATTATATTTTATATATATTTATATTTATATATATATTTTATTATAATTTCGACACAGTAATTTCGACAATTTCTTGCTTGATCGTCGACCTAAAAGGCGTTGGACGCACTGACGCAGGTGCGGTAACAATAAAAATGTATTTTTAATATTATGGTAAATGTATTTTTGTTATTATGGTAAAAGTATTTTTATTATTATGGTAAACGTATTTTTATTATTTTCAGATATTTATTCTTATTAAACATAGCGGGTACATTTTACCTTAATGGCATTTGCAAAGAAAAAATGTCGACAATATTCACTGGATTACTTAAAATTTGGTTTCATTCCTTCAAATAAGCAATGAAACGCAACCTATGTGTCTTATGTGTGAGAGAGTATTCGCCAACGACGCCATGAAGCCATCGAAAATGAAAGAACATCTAGAAAAAATGCATACAGAAAAGAAGGATAAAAATCTTGACTACTTTAAGAAGCTCAAAGGAAAACTAACTTCCTTCTTTAAATCTCCTGCTCAAGCTGATGCTGAAAGTGGATTAAAAGCTTCTTATAATATATCGATGCTCATTGCAAAAGCAGGAAAACCTCATTCAATTGGCGAAGAAATCATTATTCCAGCTATAAAGGAAGTGATAGAGACGTTAATGCAAAAAGACTCCAGTGCTATTCTTAAGTCTTTACCACTAAGTTATAATACAGTGAAAAGGCGAATAGACGAGTTATCTGAAGACATTAAAGAAACCATTACCAACGAACTTAAACATTGCAAATTTTCAATTCAACTCGATGAATCAACTTTTGGAAGTAAAAATGTTCTTATGGCTTACGTAAGATATTTCAGTCAAAAAAGTGTTATATAGATGAATTTCTTTTTGCAAAATATCTGAAAACAGACTCAAAAGGGGAGACTATATTACGTTCTTTCGAAGAATACATGGAAAAACATAATATTCCAATGGAAAATATTTGTGCAGTTGCTACCGATGGGGTACCTGCCATGACAGGTCGGTATCGAGGATTCGCTTCCCTTCTGAAACAAAAAATTCCTAATATACGCACTATTCATTGTTTCCTTCATAGACAACATCTTGTGGCAAAACAATTGAGTCCTGAATTGCATAATTCCTTAACAGTATGTGTAAAAGCAATTAATAAAATCAAAGCAAATCCATTACATTCACGTTTGTTTGACAGGTTATGCGAAGAAAATGATGAGACAGCTAATCAACTACTATTGCACACTGAAGTCAGGTGGCTCTCAAGGGGTCTTCAAAGACTTGTAGATTTGTACAGATCAACCATAGAGTTTTTGAAAGATATGGATCATTCTCTGTGTGGCGAGCTGCAGAAATGTGAAGTTCATTTGTTTTATCTGGCTGACCTATATACAAAATTTAATGAGTCCTAAAATCGTTTGCAAGGTAAGGATGTCAGTCTCATTCAAGCCCGAACAGTCTTGCTTGGTTTTCAAAAGAAACTTGAGCTATTTAAATTGTCCTTATCAATGAGGGACTTCAAATATTTTGCAAATCTTCAGAAACAGGAAAATGAAGAAAATGAAAGTATTACTGACAATGTTTGGAGATATTTGTTAACCATCTTAAAGAGGTAATCCATGATTTCAGCATTAGATTTGCATACCTGCAAAATATGCAAATTCCTGATTCCTTTTGACTCCTATTTAAACCATAACAGCATAGAAAACCAAGAAATTTTTTATGAACTTATAGACATGTCTGTTGATCTCGAAGCAAAAGCATTGTTCAAAAATATGACTACCGATTTATTTTGGGCAAATGAATAATTAAAAGCTTACAAATCATGAGCCCAATGTAAATGGTCTAGTTAAAAAACACCAAGCCCACTCTTCACACTAAAAATAAATTTTAGTTCAGTATAAAAATGTCATGTTACTTGATTAATTGTAATGTTTTTTAAAATACAGTTTATTATACACTACTGTACTTATTACTATTCAATAACCTTTCCTAAAATAGATTTAAAAAGTATTTTATATCAAAACTTTCACTGTGGGTCTCCGGATTTTTATGGCATCATCAAAGGGGTCGTTGAGATAAAAAGTTTGACAACCCCTGGTGTAGATGCCCATATTCGTGCGTTTCTTTGTTGGTGCATTGTTATGAAAAGTGATTAGAAGTTTTTCGAAAATGGATTCGTCACAGGATCTCGTCAAGGACAAAACGTATTTTTCTCGATTAACCTTTGAGGATAAAATACAAATTAAAGGTAAGAGACCTACACCACATGTAATGCTGCAGCAACAAGACGGCAAATTTGTGAGACGATTTCAAACAAAATGGTACACCACGAAACCTTGGTTAACTGGTAGCTTGAAGCGAAACAGACTTTATTGTTTTTATTGTATACTTTTTGGAAGAGAAAGTGCAGAATGGTGTGAATTAGGAATAGGAGAGGAGAGTTTACGGGGTTCCATACTTTTTTCAGTCGTTCAAGTAAAAGAAATGCATTACTTACAGAAAGAGGTTTTAAATTGCCCAGTCCAAGCGAAACAAGGTGGAATTATCATTCACGGGGTGTTATGACAATTATTGAACACTATGCCTAATTGAAGGCAGCTTTTAAAGATGTTCTGGAAAAGGACGGTTGGGATTCTAATTCCATACACATTGCATTGAGAACAACCAGGAATTTGAATGACTGTACATGTTTTTTGCTGCTCTTGTTCAACAGAATTTTTGTGTATTCGAGTATTTTATTTGATATTTTGCAAAGCAAAGTTACAGACATTAAAAGGTGCAAAATTTAAATACAGAATTGCCTTAAATCTATCGGAAGACTAAGATGTGAAGAACTGGTTCTGGACTGTGTAGAAAAATCTACAATTTGAACTGTGGAAACATAGAGGAAGAAGGTGAAATAAAGGTCCGATTCACAGAAGAATCCATAAACCAATTAAGAGGGCTTTCATATGAAATTCTTGACTGCATTACGGTTCAGTTGGAAAACAGATTTAAAGATGTTGAAGAACTTGATTTTATTGATCTTGTTGACGAAAAAAATTTGCATTGTACAGTCACCCAACGAACTTTCCAGAAAGTATTTTCGAAAGCTATCTAAGGAAGTATCCATTCTTCCATAAAGACTAGCTGAAAGGAGAGCTTATGGTCATATATAGTAGTGAGGATAAACGGCTCCCACTCAAAGATCTCTTTAAGTTTATCATAATAAATGGATTAAAAGATGTCCTACCCGAGACTGTGAGATTACTATCCCTCATTTTAAGCATTCCAGCAACGACAGCATCATGTGAAAGAAGTATGAGTACCTTAAAACATGTCAAAACATATCTCCGCAACACCATGACGAACACAAGACTGTCAAATTTGTCAACTCTAGCCATTGAGAAAAGCACCATTAAAACCTCAGCCAGGCGTCAGGAATTTATTTCAAGAGTCATCGATGTCTTCGCGCGGAAAAAGGAGCGAAGGATTGAAATTATCTACAAAAAAGTTTAAGGTATTTTTTATATTTTCATATTAATTTTTGTTTAACAATATTGATTTTACCCTCGAAAATAACAGTATTGAATCACCAATGTAAGCTTCAAAAGTACCTCTTTACAAATTACTAAATGAAGCTAAAATACTGAAATTTGTTGGATAATTGAGTATCCCCTACAAACGTGCACGCACACACACACGAACACTGATTTTCTGAGTCTATCTTTCACAAAAACCCACGCTTCGCTACTGGTCTGTATAATCATTTGCTTCTCTCCTACTCTTCGTGGTACTTCATCGTTTTTCATCCCATCTGTACATTTTATCTTCGGCATCCTCCTCCAAGTCCACATTTCAAAGCTTTCCAAGTATTTGATGTCATTTTTCCTTAGCGTCCATGTTTCTGCCCCGTACAAAGCTATACTCCATACATAGCATTTTATGAACTTCTTGCGGAAGGTGTATAGTGCGAAAATTGCGGAAAAAGTAGAGAAAATGTAAAAATTTTAAATTAAAAAAACTTTATCAGAAATGTCAAAACTACACAGTTCAAAACTTGAAACATTTGCCTGCATCAAAATAATTAATATTTTATTAAGTTTGGTGTAACATTATTAACAAAGTATCAAAAAATTCTGAAGTTAATCAGTAATTAAATAAATGGTTTAGTTTCGAAAATTAGCGTTTATTAACGGAAGTCACTCAATTTTTGAAGGTAGAATTCAGATACCTACCAAATAAGCGTAAATGTCTGCTTTTAATTGGAAAAAGGTGTGAATATTTTCTTCTTTTCAACAATGAATATTTTTAAATACTATGACAACGACCTCAATGCCTTTAAAGGGATCTGATATTATACGATGCGATTGCATTGATTTAATGCTTTTAATGGAAATTACTGCCGTCCTAATGAATTACAGCGGAACTTCCATTACTCGAATCTCAAGGAAAAATAAAAATTATTCGAGTCGTAGAAAACTCAAATTATGGAAATCTATTTTTAAATATTTGTATTTATACAGTGGAACTTCTATAACTCGAATCTCAAAGGAAAGCAACAATTATTCGAGTTGCGGAATTATATTTTTTTCATTTTTCTTTAATTGAATTAACATCAGGTTTATTCCCATAAGCATATAAGTTAACTTATTCTAATTTTCAATATCATGCATCCAAATGTTTCCATAAATTTAATGAATAGGGTATTGTCTTAATGATGATTATTCTTATTGCTCATGCAGGGCGATCTGAGTCACTAAACATGAAATGCGAAAACTTGGACACGAGCTGATTGCCAGAGAATTTAGAAATTATGGATAGTTGCCTTAATTTCACGGAAAATTATAAATATACTGCTATTACTCACTCAATTTATTATATATTATATTTATTATATATATTATATTATCCACGTGGCTGAAGTGCTGTGGCCCTGGAGATCGCGTTGGTTTATTTACGAGTTTAGATCTTGGTTTATCGTGACTTTTTTAGCGGTTGCACTATACAAGCACCAACAACTCGTATAACATATATATATATATAAGACGATACTAATGTTTAGACATTTCCAGATTAGCTGGAGTCTCGAAATTGTTTATGTCCGTAGGATTATCTGCAAAACCTACCAGAAGAAACGAAAATCTTAAAAAAGTTCAATAATGCGGCCGCTAAAAATCCGCAAATGTTTAAGAAAATTTTTAAGGTTTATGTATTTTCGAATGAGATACGAAGCTGAAATTTTTTTGAAGGTAGGATTTGTAAAAAAATAAAATAGGGATTATAGAAATTTTGATAAAAAAATAGGTAAATGTTAAGATACTACGGGGAAAGCTAGGAAACTGAAAGTTTCATATTATTTAGAGTTTAGTGCAACTGACCAAATAAGCATTTGAAAATCTCCATGAATATGCCGTTGTGGCCGTTAAAAATTTTTAAAATTTAAACAATTAGATAAATATTATTTCACTTCTAGATATGCTACAACTTTAAAATTTGGCAGAAATGTGTGGCATTAGTATAATATGATTGGTAAATTGTTAGGAAAGAAGGATTGTTTGGAGATAGACATACAATGATAGTCAGTCTACTTAGAAATTATCAAATAATCAAATGTTTCAAAATCGTTCAAAGCATATAGATATTTGTAACCATTTTGTTCGTGAGACACTTAAGTCTAAACTTGTAAAGTTGGTATATATCATTTTAGAAAGTAAGATTGCAGATGTCCTCACGAAAGCAGTGAATAAACCGAAGCATGATTACTGTACGAAGAAAATGGGTATTTTAGCATGTAGATAGTAACAAGATGATGGGAGAGTGTTGTTATATATTGATTGTCATCCATGTTTCTTTATAATTCAGCTTTATTACCAAAAACCACTGGTATAACAACAATGAAAAACACCCTCAAAAATGTTGTTAAAAATACTCTAAGAAACAAATGACCTGGTCCAGGCGCGCACTGGGCCGCCGGGACACGGGGATTATTCCCGGTGGGCCGGTCTTTCAGTTCGAAAACGGGGCCGCTCTGGAGACGAAGTTGTAAGTTCACGCGCAAAAACAAAAACGAAAATAATACACTCGTAATTACTTAAAAGCAAGTGGCGGTAAGAATGGCAAAACAGTCTAGATCTATAATGGAGAGTCCAAGTGGATTAAGCTCAAATAAGATTGATGATTATCTTTTCCACGTGGGTGTTTATTACCCAGACGCTCACGTACTCCCGGGTTAATTCCCACGAGTTTCGACTTCTCACATATTTGATCCTTCGCTCGAGAGCTTTCTGCATGGAATGAGTCACAGTTTAGATAACATTATTGGGAAGAATAAACAAATCATCGTGGGAATGTTCTTGAAAAATTCCATCCCTTCTCCATATGAGCTGAATGCATCATCCGACAGTCTCCCATAGTTCTCGCAAAACAACCTTTCCGTTTTTGTGTCTTGGAGGTATTTCCAGAGGAGGATTTATGCATAGGTGCATGAGGTGCTAGCTGCGGGCCTCGTTGAAAAGGGTCCTCGCAAATGGGACTTGGTCGACCAAAGGTCGGCTTTAGGCATGGGCGACTGGCATGTGTTTTATGGTCTTAATTAAATGATAAGCATTAAAAAGTTGCGGTTGAATATCGATACAACGCTTTAAAATTCTTCCCTCGCTTCTTATTTATTCTGCTCACAGGACGAACCTAACCACCTACTGAATGGGGACTTTCTCACACAGATTAGACGTGTTGTCGTGGCAAACAGTTGAAGGTTACGCGGAATGCCTCAAAACACTTGAGAAGGGGATTTTCATCACCGTTTCCATCAATGAAATCTTTCATTTTACCTTCCCAAACGTCTTGCTTTGGATGAGGGGGAAAAAATCCAAGATTTTTCTCTAGGTCCCTAAACAGTACGTTAAACTGAATAAGAGAAGAGCTTCGAGAATCCGTCGTCAAGATAGGTCAAGATAATACTTTTAAATTAGACCTATTCTGATCTCAAATTCGTGAAAACATAGCAACATTTGGTTTGAAATCCGTATAGAAACTTCTGATTGTAGCAGACATAGTACCTGCTTATGTGTTTAACGAAATTGGACGTTTCATAATATACTAGATCTACACATACTATCTCTCTTCTTGTTTCATGATAAGGTTAGAAGTATGAATTTTATTCTATGAATGTTGAATACTGTGGTTATTAACTGAGAGGTAGAAAAATGGACTGGAATCCCTGGATCCCGCGGAATTTCCTGATCCCAAAATCTTGGGATTATAATCTTAATAATAATTTGAATTTTTCAGATGATTATAAGTGCATTATTAAATTTAAAAACATTCTCAGGAGATTTTGAAGACATTTTCAAAAATACTAAAAAGTTTTTTTGGTACTAGCAAATAGTTTATCAGAAGAAGAAAATGGCGAATTAATAGTGGAAGAAAATCTTCCAAAAGAAAGAACTCGAAATCCAAAAATTATTCAAAAATAATCAGTTTGAAAATTCTATTGGTCGTTTTCGGGTACGAGTATATTACGTTATTTTATCTTATTCTTTTATTATGGCTGCCAATAGAGAAAAAATTTATATTTTAAAATTTTTATTTTCATTTTTAATGATGCAAAAAGTTTATATAGTTGTATTATACATTTCTAGATTTTATGTTGCGTTGTACACGTTTTGTTCATACATGTATAATCCATTATGTTAATAAATATTCTATTTTTTCTTATTACATAATTCGCGTAATGTAATAATCGAACTCCTGATAAAAAAGGCAAAACACTGCACTAAAAAAACGGATGTGGTCAGCAATGGGATCGGTCAAGTAAACTTTTCCCGGGCCGAAAAAAATTGCCAGTACGCGTCTGACCTTATCAGACCACTTTACATGGACACAGAGTAAATACTAAATACAAAGAGATTAACGCAACGCAACGTAGATATGTGAAATGTAGAACCTCTAGTCAAATAAACTTTGTAAAATTGTGCATTCCATAACTAACTGAACACTTGAATGCACAGTATTATTGGCAAAAATTGCCACAAGTTTATTCAGAATAATTATGAAGTGTCGGCCGACTGCTGAGATATATTTTTCGGTATGAATTGATTACACATGTAAACTAGTAACATAACAGCGTCTGAAAGTGTTGCTATTGTTGCCGCTATTCAGTCAGCCTAAAAACAGCGAATAACGTGATGTCGTATGGCGTGTAAATGGAATTCCATATCTGTGATATGTTCAAACGATCAAGTTTTGTCTTGGAGAAACTTTTAGTCCGTCTTCTTCTCCATGAGTTATAACAACCGCATGAATTAATTACGTCTCCATTTCTGTCGATAACTCTTTCTTTTCCGCTGGGAGACTAAGAGGGAAAAGCCTGCGCGCTATCTCAAAAAAATGCCACCTTGCACTTTGAAGACGCTATCTACATCCGGCCGCACAATCCGCTAAATCCAGATCGTGGCATCATAACATATCTCCTTAGAGAATCTCGCAGTTCTGGTAATAAAAAAGTCGAAATTGTGCATCTCTTCGTTATTCGTTCCGCTCGTGGATTTCAACAGCATTCAGTATCGGAATGAATAACGAAGAGATACACAATTTCGACTTTTATTAATGCAAGAACAGCGAGTTTCTCTACGGAGAGATGTTGTGGTGCCCCGATCTGGATTTAGAGGATCGTGCGGCCGGATGTAGATAGCGTCTTCCAAGTGCACGGTGGCGTTCTATGAGATGGCGCGTGCAGGCTTTTCCCTCTTTGTTCCCCAGGCGGAAACGAAAGAGAAACATGCGACTTTCAATTTAAATCTCGCGATAATTTATTACGTACTTTATTAAATCCAATTGGGATGCGTGAATCCTTTCATTTCACCGACAACGTTGGAGAGAATAGAATAACCTCTACTTAGAAGATTCGGATAAAAGAAGAGAATTATATCGTATCAGGTTAAAGTGAATATTTTATTACCCGTATTATTATGTCTGGATATAATATCGATTATAAACGGAATTTAGACAATCTAAATCTGTAAAATTGTCGCTACTGCACCTTAGATACCATTATGTTAATTAAGAAAAAGTTGATTTAGAGGATCTTGAAATTTCAAACGTTAATAACTCGCTTATTTGCCAATGGAACCTCTTATGAAATACACGTGGCATCTAACGCTATAACCGATAAAATCGATTTAAAGTTCGTAAAGTTAAAACAGATTTGATGGATGGTAAATACATACAAAATTTTAACGAAAATCGTTTTATTGGAAAACAGTATATAACTTAAATTCTACATCTTAGAACTTTTGTTTGAAACATTTCGATATAAATAATACTTTATGTAATATAAAAAATATTTTTCAGTTATTTTTTTCGAAATAGGCTCTCTTCGTCAGTTAAGCGGGTAATACCGTCGGCATTGATGAATCTTTGCAGCGAGTTACGAACGCCATAGATTCTACCTTTTTAATGTGAGTTTTTTGCAAAAACCCTTTAAGATCTTGACTATGTGCGAGCGCGGTAAACAAATCGCTCTGACCTGCAAAAAAGGCGTTGATAAATTATTCGATTGATTCTTTTATTTTATTTATATAAATAATCATAAACGAGATTAGATAAATTAATTATTTTTATAGATTACTGACTTTTAGTGATTTTCGGTATATTCAAATTTATCTGGCATATATTTTTGGTTAAAAATTTTTGATTTTGTGGAAATTTATTCTAGTAATTGATATTTGAGGGAAAAATTAAGCATAACCTTTTTTGAAAATTTATTCGCAATTCTTTATAGAAAAATGTTTTCCCTAACAAATTTGGAAAAAAGTAGTTTTATAAAAATCAATATTTCTTTATTTCCATTTTAAAATGTCTTAATCAAATTCATTTATTTTTATTAAAGGACAAGATTTCATAAATCGATTATGTTATTTTTTAGGATCATCTCCTTTTTCCCACTCATATACATTTACACCGCATTTAATACATCTACATCTACATCTACAGTTTACCCTGCAAGCCACCGCAAGGGTGTGTGGCAGGGGGTGTATTAACACCAAGGGGAAAACTCCAAAATTAGGCCTTGGTTTACGCCCCTACGCGAGGTTACTTTTGATCGCAAGTTTTATTCTGCTCAGCTATCGTTTACAAGTAGTCATGTTCATATATCCAGAATAAATAAATCCAACAGAAGCCATTTTATATACTTCGAAAAAAATTGATTTTTAGGAAAGCAACTGAATGATATAAGTCTATCAGATTCATATTTTGGGTCAACATTTTGCTGAAACCAGTTCTTAATTCTAGAGCTCACATCCGGTGTATGCACGACCTCAGCATTTTTAATTTTGCAACTATGCACATCCGGTTCTTACTTCGCTGACTCAAGATTCCTACGCCGAGTTTTGCTGGGGGGTGGACGCACAACCTCAGCATTTTGCAATCTTGCAGTTTGAATATTTTATTCAGATTTGAGACTCGGCAGAAGACGAAGGAGTGCATAAAGCGAATTTCTCAAAGAAAAACGCAAACGATGGTTTGCTAATACTCAGAATGTTATAAAAGTTCAAGAGATAGGTCGAAAATATTGTTAAGGGTGGATTGCTAAAGTAAGATTTGATATATGGTCTTGTATGTATTATTAAAAGGTGGGAAAGAGTAAAGTGTTTTGGTTGGAGCGCGAATTTGAGGATTGTTCTAAACTGTTTTAAAAATACTTTGATAAAATTCAATAAATAAAATTAAGCGCAATGAATGTATTAGTTCTATTCAATAACTAGAAAATTAACCAAGATATTATATGACCAAAAACCAAATAAAGTACCATTGCCATGAATGGGTATATTTGAAATACAATTGAAAAATAGATAAAATCTAGTAAATTTATATTATTTTTAATGAAATTTTTCAGCTATAATGCTAATTATTAGTTTAATTTTTGCGTCTTCTTAACCATTTAAGTCTTACAATTTTTTGTTTTATTGTTACATTTATATTAATTTCTTTATACATTATCTATAATATTTCTTTATTAAATCAATCATTTTATTTTATTATTAAACTCGAGTTTTAGTAATGCCAATCACCGAAACAGAAAATTAATTTAACATGATATTGCGTGATTTTTGCCTTATGCCGTATTTCGGTGATCGTAATTAGATGCACCGAATTCAAATCCCATAAAAATCTCTGCAAATAATAAGAGAATTATTGACATTTACTTCTTTATTGGATTTTAAAATATCTTAAAATGAAAATACGAAGTCGGGACATTGACGTAGGATTGCATAAATAATGTCGAAATAAATATAGAATCTAATTAGGCTTGTTAATTGAAAAAATAACCCAAAAATATTGGAATTTTTGATTGATCGTTAAGGTACAGGGCAGAATATTGACTTTTAATCAAATGTGCGGCGAGTTTTTTAAGTTTCGTTCAATCTGATATTATATTATATGTTTATCTTTATATGTATTTATGCAACGAATTGTTTCAATCAGTTCGTTCTGGGATATATCGACAGAAATCCATCAGCTTGTCTCCACTCTCTATCGATGACAAAAGTCGTATTTGTTCATCGCTATCAGAGAGATCTTGCATCCGGGCGCCAGACACACTAGGCGCGGTCCTGCACTTCTGCTGGATAGTTAGGCACAAAATCCCAAACACGTCATTTTTTATGTGAAGATTCTATATACCAAATTTCCTTGAAATCGATTCAGCCAATTCTTCTCAATGCACTCAAAAATCGTTAACGACGGCGGCGAAACGGCCGCGTCGAACCGTACCTCGCGGAAAAACATCCCATTTTGCACAAATGTAGCCTCTGCGGCAGCAGTCTTTTTCTCTATGTTCAAAAATGATGGTGATTCCTATGGCATGAAAAATGATTTTTTTTCGTCTTAGCAGATATCTCCAAATTTTGGTACTTACATATTAAAGGTTAGAATTATTTTCAACATTAATTTATTAAAGCAGCTAAACATAATAAAGAATATTTTGGTACATTTTATCCTTTGATTTTGCATAACTATTACATCATTAAGGACTCGCAAAATTAAATCAATTTTAACCTCACTTTTCAACTTTCAAACAACTAAACTTCGAATCTTATGCGTAAGCAAAATATTATCCTCAAACTTCTGTAACATTCACCAATACCCTAAAACTGTAAATCGACATTACCTGTTTATTCTATTTATCTTGGCCGAATGCGGTTATTTATGCAGTGTTTTTAACAAAAGAACCCTTCGAAACACAGAATTGGGGTATTGTGGGTACTCTATTTGAGATTATTGAAAAGGGGTATTTCTAAAAATTGATTCAATAAAGGGGGTATTGTACCCCACAATGGGGTATGTCTGGCCACCAGGGTTCCCTCTAAGCTGCGCGCCTGCGCGGCCGCGCAATAGTTTTTGAAGTGCCGCACACTCAATTTTTCGAGCGCGCACGACTGTCTGTATCTTATTGTATGTGGGTATCTTGCATCCGAACAGAGCTGCGCCTATTCGAGCTGCAACACACTCGGGTCCTAACTTGACAGGGGGGCCTTATCGTCAACATTTTGTGTTTCTATTATGTTTTGGAATATGAGTTGTGCTATCTGTTAGATGCCATCTGTTCTAGCAAAAAGAAAAGTTAGAAATACCAAAGCACAAAAGTCTTCAGGCAGATTATACCTCCTAACCCTTCCGATAAGAGATCGCATTGTCCTGTTGTCGGTAGGTTAAAGACGTATTGGAGGCGTCGTAAAACGGCCTACAGAAGAGGCCGGCAGGAGATAGGGGAATGGCTTTGTGTAACTGTGTATACAGAATCCCGTAAGTGTAAAGGCGAAATTCCTCTTCAACTGAAAGAAATATTTGAGTATGATGTTGAAGTAGGTTTGATTTGCGAAATTTTTTCAGAATCAAAAGTAAATTCCGAATTCTCCTCTGGCAAGAAATGGGGAAATATGTACATGGAAATTGGAGTACATGAAGAGGCACCTGTCTACAAATATTCATGTCTCTGCTGTAAATATACTGAGAAGTAAAATTTCTCACTCAATGGAGTTGAACATGGAATTTTTTTACCAGAATCATCTAGTGATAGACAAAAAAGACTAGAATTGGCAAAAATAAAGTGCTCAAAACTCGACGTGATAAAAATTCTTATAGACAACGTTTTGTTTGCTGTGCAAATGAATTGCTTTATGAATTGGGAGCAAAACATTAATGACCACATGTCTAAGTATTTTAATATTCCAGCATGCTGGTGAAGTAAGAACTACACATTCGAGTTGTTAAAATCGATAAATTGTGTTTTTCAGAGAGAAATAATGGTAGAACTCCGAAAGTCTCAATATCACGCATTAATTATTGACGAGAGTACTGATATCTCAGTGAATGTGCTAATAATATATTTTAAGTTCAGAAATGCAGTATCTAATGTGTATAAAACTTTGGGAGATTAATAAAATAAAGTGCTTGTAATGCATATGCTATCGTTGATGTAGTTAATGACTTCTACACAGAATAATTTGGACTTGATGAAAATGGTCATGTTTACTTCAGATGGTGCCTCGGCCATGCTAGGAAAGAACAACGATGTTGCCACACTGCTTAAAAAGTGCATTCCTCATATAATAAAACAACACTGTGTAGTTCATTGAGAAGATCTGGAGTCGGTCCATGTCTGGAAAGATGTACCTAACAACAATGAAGGAGGTCGAGACACTCTTGAGAACCATTTATATCATCTTTTGTAGATCCTCAGTCCAAAGAAGTAAATTTGAGGAAATGGCAAATGTCACTAAAAATGAATCTTTCATTTAAGCCTATAAATGATATAAGGTGACTTTCTAGATATTTTGTTGTAAGTGCTTTAATACGAGATTACGAAGCACTAATGAGATACTTTGATCGTGAAGTGTTAGAAAACAATGATCCGATTTCTAAGTATTGGTTGAAAAGCTTTCCGACAGCAATTATTGCATAACTCTGAATGCATTAAATGATATATTGTGTGAATTGGCAGAGTTGACCAAAAGATTTCAGAAAATCTCCCTTACGACAAAAGAAGCTGCACAGTTGGCGAGGGAAAAGACCCGCAAAATAAGAGGGCAGCATCATGGTAGAGCAGCGATGTTAAAAAGCTAATTTCATCGGCCACCAGTGATGCAACATTCAGATGCGATTGTATTCTTCGTTTCATATTAATCTTGTATGATCACCTAAATAAGAGGTTTGCAGAGAATGAACTAAATGAATGGGGAGCTTTCGATTTTAGTTTTTTTTTCACTGCAGAGAATGAGTTATGAATATGGCACTGAGAATGTTAGTTGACAAGTACAGGAGTATTTTGGACCTTAGTCAAGTGAAAGAATCTGCAAATAATATCCAGGAGGAAAAGAAGTTCATTGTAAACCAATACAATGACTCCAAATATCTAATTGCCGAAAAATATGAAGCCAAGTCAATCACTTACTTCCACGAAATATTGAATTATCCTCTAAACAAAAGAAAACGATGTAGTGTTGTTTCCCAGCTTGTTGATACATGTGAAACATTTCAAGCTTCCGGTGCTGACTATGGGCAATGATTCATGAATAACATAAAACTAAATCGCGAAGCAGATTAAATGAGGCTCATTTAGATATGATAATGCTCATAAAATTTCACTCTTAAAGTGATGGAGAATCAAATCTCGACGCAATTTTTGAGCATTGGAAAAATTCTAAAGAGAGAAGAGAAAATATTATAGGCCAGGAATATGTATCATCTTGCTCAAGTTACCATGTCAGTAACAACGAATGAAATTTTTCAATAAATAGTTTTGTAAATGGCTATTAAATAAGAAGCTTATAACTCTTGAACATAAAATAATATGATATATCTAATTTTTTTCCATAATAAGGTTGAATAAATTATTTTTATTCCTAAACTTTGTAATGAGAAAACAGGTCGTGGAAACTTGTAATTTTATACATAATGAATATTTAATGTCTTTTTTGTTTCCCAATCTAAGGATATCTTTATTTCGTTTAAGTACATGAAATGTATCTGTACCATTGGATTTATTGTATAATAAAACTTGAGCTAATATTCTTCAGATTGACAGAAGGAATGTTTCGTATTTACATTGTAGAACTATAGCTTTATATAACCACAAAAAATGATATTAATTAAAAATTCCTTTTATCCTTAGTGCTCTGGTGTTTCTTTTTCGTAACTTTAGTAAAAATAGGATAAATGAATGCCGTAAAGGTTGCAGTAGTTATAATCCCGTGACTATCCCCTATTTGGTTAAAAATATAATTAAATATATGTTTAATTCATTTTTCTTTAAACCAATTCAACTTCGATGGATTAAGGTCAGTCATCTCTAAATTTAATTTTAAAATAAAAACAGCTTGCAGGCAGAAGTCTATATAAATGTGTTATATTATTGGAAATGGACATTATCTCGCCGAGTCGCCCAGTAATCATCTTTGAGTACTTTTTCTATAATTGCTTTTTAATATGTGATGTGATGTGAACTATTTTCCGAATTTTTTGTCCTTTTCTTTAGAGAAGTTTGTTAAAACAGCCAAGAATGCTTTCCATGAAGCGATTTTCGTATTTATAAAATTGATTTAATGTATTAACTGTTATTCATTTGTATATTTTTCCACTTCATGCGTGAAAATCACAAATTAATATTCATTATGTTTGTACAGAGACTATCCGCGCAACAGCGTAATGTAGGCGCGCAAAACAATATTTATACGGCGTACTGGTGGAAAAAATTAGAGGGAGCTATGCTGGCCACCCTATTCGAATGTGTTTGTAATATTTTATATATTAAATTGTGATATTTAGAAAGACAAAGAGCAACTCATTCGAGGGGATTTTAAAACTATTAAAACCAATATAAATCTATATCAATAAAACTCTAATTCTCTGTCTGCTGGTGATTCTGTTTGTTCGGGAATCACTTGAAAACAGCTAAACAGATAAGCACAAAATTTACATAGTGTTTACAGTATTGCCTGGGGGTTTACACCGAGCTATTAAAAATGTTGTCCGCCATCCTGAAACTAAATGGCGGTCATAAAACACTCTTTTCTCTGGATAAACTCAATGGATTTTCATGGAACAAACTTTAAATAGCTTCTAGCACTGCATTAAAGTCGAATAGACATAGATCATTTTATCGGCCATCTTGAAACAAAATGGCGACCATAAAAAACTTTTCTAAAGCCCTTTTCTCTGGATTGGCTCAATGGATTTTCACGGGACAGACTTTAATCGATTTATACCACCACATAGACGTCGAATAAACATAGACCATGGTTATCGGCCGCAATCTTGAAACTAATTGGTGGCCATTAAACATTATTCTAAAGCTATTTTCTCTGGATTAGCTGAACGGATTCTCACGGGACAAACCTTAATCAGTTTCGCTTAGCCTAATCAAAACTTGAATCATAATATTTTATAATAACCTTTTCTATGACGAATAATCTTGATTTGATATATTTAAAAAAGAAGCGTAAACAAAAGAGTTGAATAATTGTAAAATAGAAATGATATTTTAAAAAACAAGGAAAATTAATGTTCCATATATTAATTAGTTTTGAATTGTGATTGTAGTTTGGCAGAGACACTGCGGGGATTTAATAGCATTTGGATCGTGTGTGCGTCGATGTTTTCTCAACATGTACAATCACTTTCAAAAGTCTATCGACAAACTTGCGCCCTTTCCAGAAATCGTATTTCAACTCTCTTATAGCTTGAATATTCCATGACGACAGAGAATTACAAATACACCCAATCTTCATATTAGCCTAAAGTCTTGAAGTACTTTCAAACATTAGGTTTCACGCGTTTTAAGATATCACAAATCGAGGAAATTCACGTTTCAATCTTAGTCGCCATATGTAGTTAGTGTCGTTTGTATTAAATACATTTTAACTTTTCGAAGACAATGACTGTGGCTGTACCCAGTTCGAATCTTATGACAGCTCACCAGAGAGAACCACAACAGCTGCGAAGTTGCAGTTGGTATAAAAAGCTTATTAATTCACAGCAAATCTTTTAGCATCCCCTTCAAATAATGATCAGGCTCCGGGGTTCGAATTCTGGGGCAATATTAATATTGGCTTTTAACAGAAAGTTCGTGAGTGCATAAAATATGTACCTATCAACCCCAATGATAGCGAGTCGGATTTGAAAGATGAAGATATTGGGATCAGACCTTTGGATGATTTTTTTTAGTATTCATCCATTCACTTACTTTTTCACGATGGAACTTTCCATACAAATTATTTTTGAATGTGCGCCGTGTTTTAATGTGGAGACACGTGATTTTGTTTACATAAACCCTCTTCAATCTCTCTCCCGTTTGTTTGGATGTGGCGAGTATGGTGACTTGAGGAATCTTCTCCAAGAAACAGTCCAGAGTTCCTCACCATTCATGAATCCTTGGATATAAAAAAAATTATATTTACGATAAGTTTTCATATTAATTTCTGTGTACGTACTCCAATGAGTATCATTCTCTCTGCAGTACCAATTCCATTTTGAGGAGTAAGCGCCAATTGAATGGCACACACAATGTATTTTCTTCTACCAAAAATCCCGTTATTTTTTATCCACAGAAGGAAATGAACTGACGAGTTATTCCGGGGTGTTCTCAGGGTGAAGGTGATGATCCGAGAAAGATCCCCCATTTGACTCTAGCCCATGGTTCTACCGCAGTATGTGTGCTAGCACGATCTTTCCAAGTAGGATATTGTAAAGCTCGCGCGTACTGACACCACCAAGATTTCCCTTTAGAAACTGAGGTGAAAATATTCTTTAGTATAATGCTGACGTGAAGTTTATTTCGCATAGAATGAAACTGAATATACTACTAGTAAATTATTATCTATACATAAAATCCGATTCCGTATGTCCGTTTCCGGGCTCTAGACCTTTTCCCCACCTCCTAAAAAGTCGATCATTTTCAAGGGGATGTAGGAGCCTCTCCTCTCCTATGCAAAAATCTTAAAACTTGAAAATTCAAGTTCAAGGGTCCACAAAATAATAAAAATATCATTTAACTGCTGTGGATATTAACAAATATATACACGGTTTCTTAGAATGTGAATCAAAAGTTTCAATTGATGTGTCGGTTAGCATGCTTGATTTATATGCGGGACACCAGGTATTGAGTCTCTATTGAGGCGCTTTTTATTTCTTCATTTTTATTTTTACTTTACTTTAGAGAGAATAAAACTTCACATGAAGTTATTCATCCGAAGTATTGGATGTTTTTTCTCACTATCTCATCCGTATATATTTTCCGTCATTTTTGACGGGTTAACACCTACGGCCGTATTCATAGATTCGTTAGTGAGCTACTAAGGCCTACTAAACACTCTTAGTAGCACGCTGGTCCGTATGCCGTATTCATAGCGCACTACTAAGGGTGATTAAGCTTAGTCATCTACTACCTTAGTCACTCGCTCGCTAAACAAACGACGCCGGTGTTTAAGCGTGTCACTAGTGAGTTCTCCTCTCCAGCTTTCGAAGTGTTGTCGTGCTTTTTAGGTGATCGTTTGTTTTGAATATTTCTGTACGTATTTCATAGGTAATTAAGGTAGTTTAGGTTAATTCTTTAGTAGTGCCTCATTTTTTGTTAGTAGATTCAGAGTAGGTCAGTTTAGTTTCGTTCTTATCAATTTATTTATCGTATTGTTAGTTTACCGTATTCTTCATCTTATTGTTTATTTTTGTATTTTGTTGTAATTGTATAAGCTAAGGTATATTTTTCGTGGTTGTTTACACCATTTTCTTCATAGTTTAATTTGTTTTGAAATAACTATAGTGAACGATAGATTTAATTAATTTAGTTAATTATTACGATACATCTTTAGTTATTTCATTTTGGTTTAATTCATTGTTGTTAAGTTAGTGTAATTTAGCTTCAAAGTAGAGTAGGGTAGTGCAATTTCGTTTTTATCAAATTAGTTAGCGCATTGTTAGTTTATTTATCCCGCATAGGTAATTGTTGTTGTTTATTATATTTTAATTCACATTCAAAATTCACTAATATTGGATATGGCAGTGTCCGATTTTGAAGACTTGGAAGAAGCATTGGAGTAATGGAGGAAATTGGAGTAAATCGCGCTATAAAAGTGTATTTGCAGCGTCAGAATCCCTTCAGGAAATACTCCGATAGACTTTTTAGGCGTCGGTATAGGTTCTCGAAAGCCAAATGCTCAAGCATTCATCAACAGGAAGAATTTCTTCAGCATAAATGTGCAAGTAAGTAACATCGTAAGATGTAGGTATATGTATATTTACTTGATTTTTCATTCATTGAAACAGACCATTAAAATGTAACTTAAATTATCATGAAATAGGTGGTTGCAGCAGCCTATTTGAAGATAAAAAATATTGTGGCATGATGGAGAGGCAGCACACGACTTAAGGATACTTAACAAGTCGAATTTGAAAAAGAAATTTGAAAGTGGCAACTACAAAGGACTCCTGTTGGGTGACAGTGGTTATGCTTGTCGTCCATATTTACTGACACCCATGCGGAATCCTCAGGTAAACCTAAAATAGTCATTATATGGGCATATATATTGAGCTTACTGTATGTTAATGAGTAATTTATACCAATGATCATTACAGTCAGCAGCAGAGGAAGCATACAATGCAGCCCACATTCAAACCAGAAACACAGTTGAGAGGCTATTTGGTGTTTGGAAAATGACATTTCGATCATTGTACAGAGGCCTCACAGGGAACCTGGAAACCTCTAAAGCCATGATAGTGGCAATGGCTGTACTCCATAACTTGCGGATATAGTTCAGAATGGAAGGTTAGCAATCTTACATTATTTCCTAGTTTTATCCTTGGACATATTTTACCACCCAACCTCATCCATTACTTAGTTCAAAGTTTGACAAATCTGTGCAACAATTATATTTTTTATTGCTCACTACATCATTCTCTGATAATAAGCCATGATTTAGCTATATATGTATTTCTCTATAATTTTACTTATGGCTTGAGAGGGAGTTATATTACTAACAGACTGCAACATAATTATAAATTACAATTAACCTGTCCCTGTTACCTGCAATAAAGACATTGTTAATTTTCTTTGACAGAATCAGAAAGCAGTGATGATGACAGTGAAGATGAAAACTTGGAAGAAAATGACGAATATGAGGATAATGAAGTACCTACAGGAAGAGGAAATATATTTAGGAGGAATTACATTGCTAACTATTTTGAGTAGAATAAAAGGAAATCATGAAAATATTTGTTTTGTACTCTTTTATTTCATTTTTATATTTTTCAGCCCAATACAGTTTTTTAATCTCCATTTCCTCCTTCCTTATCTTCATTTCCTCCCTGTGCAGCACCTCTTCCCTTTCTTCCTGCCTTCTAAATGCATTCTTCTGCAACTCAATTTTTTCTTGGTGAAGTTGAATTATTACCTCTTCATAAGGAGACATCTCCTTACTCTTTTTCTTCCCTTGTTTCTACCTGAAAGGTCAAGAAAATATATTAGCGGTTTACATCAATTACTGCTGTCATCATCAGCACTCATGGTTACTAGGGATGGAAGGAGTATTTATACTGATGTTGACAGTTGTTAAGGGAAGTGGAAGGTGTGCAGTAAGGGGTTACCTGAAACAAGGGAGAAAGGGGAATAGGACCAGGTTCATTATTCATGATGTTGTTTTTGTGTATATAAATGCTTTCATAAGCATCTAGTTTATTTCTCTTGCATGCTATTCTTTATATATTACCTTTTATTGGAGCACTTTGAGGGATGAGGAGGGGTGTCAACTGTTTCTCTCTCCTGCTCTACATTACTTAAATCGGGGATATTTTCTTCCTCCTGCTCCAAGTTAAACAAAACGGGTGCTGCTCTCTGTTTGTTTATCCTGCTGTTAATTCAAAAAAAGTCTTATTTAATATAATTTGCTCAAATTAGTTCAATTATAATAATTATTTAATAACTTGAAAATAAAAACCACCAGCATTGTGAGCTTAACAGTGATAAGAAATCGAGTTCTCACCCTTAGCACTTCCAATTACATTGAAATTAATTTTTCACCATATATATTCTCAAGTTCATTCTTAAATATTAAGCTTGCCAATATTTTAAGTTCAGCATCGTCATCCAACATGCTGCTATCCTTCACAAATTGACCTGGAATCAAATTGTGGATTATGTAATCCACCTCAGTTGGGGGAGTACTTCCACTTCCAGAAGGAACTGGTCCACCACCACCCCCATCTTTTTATTTCATCATTACTCAATAACTTCAACTTGAAAGGCTCTTACCATGGTGATCGAATCTTGGGAGGATAACTTCATCCTCCTCCATTGCTCCTTGATCCTCTGCAAATTTCTTTCTCCACCATGCTCCACTTCAAAAAGAGTCTTCACCTCCATCCACATTTTCTGCTTTTTTACCACCATGCGGCCATCGCAACTTTTGTCTTCGACTATCGAAATTCTGTCCCCTACTAACGCCAGCAACGAATCTCTCTCTCCCTGCGACCAATTAAGAGTTCTTATCCTTTTCGCTTCCATGACAAAAATAACTTCAAACCCACTAAATAACGACCCAATAAAATAATAAATCAATTAACAATAATAACAATGAACAAAAACAACCCTATTAACAATAACGACACAATTGAATCCAATAAACAATGACGCAATGCAAGGAATACTTACAACAATAAATCCTCTATTAAAATAACTACAATTATGTAACCTATATGAAAATTAATATAAAGCTAGAAATATAAGGAAAATAGTAAATAATACGTCCTAACTTAAACAACCAATCCACAAGAAACTACACCAACAAACCGACTAAAATAACTAGAACGATGATACCTATATGAAAATAAAATAAAACACACAATAAATCCACAAATACAAGCAAGATATTAAATAATACGAGCAAACTAAACCACCCAGCCCACAGTAAACTAAATTGATAATACAGATAACTAAACTAGCACTAATCTAAATGATTTAAGGAAAAGAATTATCAACACCGAAAAACAAAACAGCAATGAATTAAGCGTGCCCTGCGTGCGCATGCGAAATAAGAGCAATCCCAACGTTGCCAAGCGTTGCATGACACCCTCACTATCGTAGTAGCACATTAAGTTAGTGACCCTTAGTCAACCTTAGTAGCTCACTTCTTTCGGACTATGAATACCACCTTTTAGTAACCCTTACTTACTCGCTTAGTAGGTTACTAGTAAGTACGCCTTAGTAGCGTGTAAATATGAAAATCTATGAATACGGCCGCCTGTCATTACATAAACAGTAAGCAGTTCTAGAGAGATTTAAACCTAAATTTCCTTTAGGATGTGGGTTGAGTCACATTTGGTCTTTCCTCCAGACCTTAGCATTAGGAAGACGACTGGTCTTCATTCGATTTCGGTATACGGCCAAGCGAAGGAAATCTGCGGCATTTTCTTCTTCTCCCCTCATGCGCTTGAGTTTTCAAAACAACTACCCACACCGCCCTTCCTCATACTCACTCCAAGTCAAATATTTCCGACATAAATATAAATGGACGGAATTTTCCCGATTTTACCCCCAAATCTAGATAAATGAAATGAACGCCCAAAGAGCCTCCGAGTGAGACGCGTTACACAAACAAAAACATCGGGACTCTTGGGAGCTCCAATAGGATTTGAACCCGGAGCTACCACATCATGGACCCATTCGATAGCCTCGGTCTTCTCCTACCATCTGTGGTTGTTTTAAGTTATACATGTGAACTTGGTTTGAAATATATTTATTGTAGCCGCAATTGTAAGTGCTTATTAATAAAAATATGGTTGTTCGTACAAGAAATTTGAACACGATTGCTTGATTATTCGCGAAGACGGAAATTTGTGAAAGCCGGTTTACCTAAGGATTTCTCCATGAAATTAAATTGCATGGGATATAAAATAAGCACAAAATGCACTTAGAAAAAATGACCAGGATCGTAGTACCCAGCAGGAAAATGAAAGCATTCTTTTTTTTACTCTCAAAAAGGCGACACACTATAAGCACAAATTAAGATTTGGTCGTAGAGGTTTCTTATTACAGGTATTTTCTTTTCATATTCATTCACTGAAAAATATCGCAACTATGAAACTGAGTATTTAATATCCGTTTATATTTATGCCGCTTAATAAATTGTCACGTTGGTTGGTATATATTGCGTTCTACACAAAAACCTTCGAACTATGCGGCGCAATTTTTTAATTCATTGCTTTTTCGATTTATTTAAAAAGGTTGAACGAAATTTACCACATTACTATTTGAATTTCCCTCGTGAAAGTCGTGACCCAAGAGTCCTATACAAACAGATACGAAGTTAAATTCTCCTTCAGTCCGAAAGTGGCGCCGCTCAGTTTGTCGATCGACTTTTGAAAGTGACTGTACATATATATCTGGTATGTTCACCTTTCCCTTCCTACTTTCACTAATAGGTGCTAAAATTTTCGATATGCCAGCGCAAAATGCATCGCCCATTCAGTATGTGTGATTCGCGTTCCAATAATATATTGACCAAATACCTTGGTGGGAAGGCGATTAGTTGGCGCACGAATTGACGCGGCTCTGAGCATACACTGAAAACCGAGCATAGGGTGAAAGATGCCAATTATTCACAGGGTGCTGTGGTAAGTATAGTACATACAATGTAACTAGCAGATCCGGCCTTCTAAAGTTTGCGGGACTCTGAATGCTATAGTTGAAGTCAAACTCAGTTGAAGAGTTAAAGAGTCCAGCCACCCACCCCATCTCCCAACAACTACCGCATGCAATGGAAAACAATGTAGCTACCCAATTACATACTTTGTAACAGCGAAAACTAACCCTTTCAAAGTAGGCTGAAATGCTTACAGAATGCAATTTCTCGTGCTATATACGGAAGGAAAGCATGCTTTGAATGCTTTAATAGGAGAGAGAGAAGGAGAAAGAGGAAGAAAAAAGGAGAGACAGGGGGGGAGAGGGAATGAGAGAGAAGAAATAGGAGAGAGGGAGACAGAGGAGGGAGAGATAGATTGATAATGGTCTTTATTAGGGCGAGATTGAGACTAGGAATTTATCTTTTCAGAGATGAAGAGAGAGGGAGAGGGAGGGAGGAGCATGGGAGAGAGGAAGAGAGAAAAGGAGGAAGAATGGGAAGTGACTTAAATTTAATACTTAATCCACGTATACCCGTCATATTTGACGTGCAATTACGATAATTTATTAATAATAGCCTATATTCTCTTAATCATAAAGTTTTAAACTATTGAACTATTTGCGTTAATAAGCATTAAATATGTAGAACATAATGATTTTACTTACGAAAAAGGAAATATTCCAGTATTGAAATAAAGATGGAAGATATTTTTACTTTCTCCATACGTAGGTGGGAAAACTCCTTAAGCCATAAAAGTTTATAACAAACCCGATGCATTTCTCCCACTAAGTGGGCATCTTGACGGGCGTACTTCTCTCGACAGTGACGAAAGTCAACTGTGAGGACAATGAGGATTCAGGTATACGTAGTATAGGGGAAAGTATTGTTTTCATGAAAGAAAAAAATCGTCTTCGAGATTTCAACGGAAAAACACGTTTTGACCGTTTTCTCGATGATGTGTGTGCGTGCGTGTGTGTGTTTTATTTTGATTATTATTATTATTATTTTTATTATTAAAGGGAACGCTAGGCTGTTATACTCTTAGTCGTCACTTCATTTATTTTTTATATTATTATATCATCAATTTGCCATTTATGGACTTTCTGTGTCCTTTGCATTTATCTTACCGTGTATCTTTATGATTCACGGTCCATGATGTGTTATATTGCATCACATTCCCTTTACATTGCGGTCTGAGAAGGAGAGAGGTGATCAGTTGAAGTTCCCCGCCGAAGGGGCTGGTTACCGCAACCTTGGGGATTACTCCAACCGGCTCACCGTCTCCGTTGTATGATCATATTAAAGCTATATCTAAAAAACACTAAGTACAATGACCGAGTAAAAGTTTATAAATAAATAAATAAGATAAATAGGAATGGTTATCTGCATCTTCCTTGATGCCCTCATGTTATATATGCACTGTCCAGTATCAGCTTTCCTTGATCAAGCCAGCAAAGTATGCTTTTATGAACCCAGAAGTTCGTGAATGCTCTCTCCCTGTCATTAGCTTTTTGCTTGGTCCATTTAAGAAGAATTCTTTTCTTGATCGCCTTTTTAAAATCTTCCCAAAAGTCAATAAGAGTCTTCTTTCCTTTGCAGTGCAGGGTAAAACCTTTACATATAACTCTTTTCCCTAACGTGATGAGGTAGTTGGCAATTCTAACTCCTTTAGTATCAAAGCGAGATTTTTGTTTTAGGCCTCCGTACAGATCTTTTAAATAAATGACACTCTCGCCTGTTAAAATTTTAGCCATTTTCACAACGTTTTGCCACAGAATCCTTGTTTTGTCACATTCAAATGCCAGATGCCATGAATCCCCGTCCTTATCTGGGCACCAAGGGCAATTCCTTGTGCTCAACACACCGGTTTTACTCAGGAATATAGCGTCAGTCGACCTATCATGGGCCAATCGCCAGGAATGCCCGGAGTTTATTCCTGACGTTCACCAGGCCTAATCCTCCTTCCTTGATTGGGGCGAGCATTTTGTCGGCGGATTCCCAGTGTTTTCTGTTCCTCCAGATGAAGTTGTTGATAACGCTCTGAATGCGGTTGATAAATGGAGTCGAAGGAGTGACAAACTGGAGCGCATGCCGCATCCGTGGTGCCAAGAATTGGTTTGCCACTAGTACCCTGCCTCTCAGGGACATCATGCTAGTCCTATGTAGCCACCTATCCACCCCTGTACTGAGTTTACACTGGACCTCTTCCAGGTTGACAGAGTCTTGTTCTGCCGGGTCGTTTCCAAGAATTTTCATACCTTCGTCGCTTCATTTAAAATTGAAGGGAGTCTCTTTCCTTCCCCTCCAAGCACCCCACCATAGCCCAATAGATTTCTCCGTAATGAACATCGCCCCAGCGCACCCTGCAAATTCCTCAAACTTGGGCTTTATCTGAAAAAGAGAGTCGTCGTCGTCGACAAAGACGGTGACGTCATCGGCGTATGCCGATACCGCCATCCGTATGTCCCTCCCTCCTGGAACAAGAGCGCCTTGGATCCTTCTCTTGATCAAGGACAGCAAGGGTTCTATGGCTATGGAGAAGAGCTGCCCTGATAATGGATACCCTTGTCTTATGACTCTCGTGACTTCTACTGGTGCCGTCAAACATGCGGCGATCCGTATATGACACCTGGCGTTTCTGTATAACAACCTGATTCTATCGGTAAAGGAGTGGGGGAGATCCATCTTCTCCATGGTCTTGAACAAGTGGCTGTGGCGAACTTTGTCGAACGCCCCCTTCTGATCTAGCGAAATTACGGCTAGAGGATCGTCACAGTCGTTTTCAGCCTAATGAGAATTCTGATAAGGGAGATGTTGTCAAAGATGGTCCTTCCCTGGACGCAGTAACTTTGTTCCGAGGAGACCACAGATCCGACCACCCCGCCGATCTTCGAGGAAAGAGCTTTCACCACGATTTTGTGATCGGCGTTCGTCAGAGAGATGGGTCTCCAATTACTCAGGTCGCCCTTCTTGTGCAGGAGCGATAACGGCTCGTGTCGAAGAAAACGGTAATTGTCCGTTTTTCATGCTGTCATCCATGACGTACTTGAAAGACTCGCCCAGGACCGTCCAAAATTTGAGATAGAATTCCACCGTTAGACCGTCGATGCCCGGTGCTCGCCTTTTGTTAAGGGACCTCAAGGCTTCGCCGTAGTCTTGGAGTTTGAGCTGGAGGTCTAAGGATTCTTTTTCCAAATGGCTTATCTTATTTAAGTCGGCATAGCCGTCGTCTGTCGTCTTCATCGTCTTCAAAGATCGCTTTGAAGTGCGGATGCACGTGTCGGCACACATCGGCGACATTTTCCAACACGTTGCCATTCACTCTCGGGCTGGTGAGTGGCTTCGGCTTTGCCCTGACAGCTTCCTTCGCTAGCAGCGACCCGGCTGCTGCATCGTTTACCGCCAAGTTTTCCCATCCGACCCTGGATAGGATTTTCACGCTTTACTTGGAATACCAATCTCGAATTTCGTTTATTCAGTAGCTGAGATTCCTCCTCCTCATCACACGGCATTACTGCCATGGCCCTTTTCTCCAACCTGGCGACTTCCTCCTCCCCCTTCTTCCTGGCCCACTGCCCGAATCTTATGGTGGCATGCATGATTTCTTCTTTCATCAGATCCCACCATTCAGAGGGATTTTCCTGCATCCTTTTGCATTCTGCCAGTGAGGTGATGAGAGTTGCCACCCCAGGCACATACTCGCTGTTGTCTAATATAGAGTTGTCTAGCCTCCAGTATGGGCATGCCATGCTCACTTTAGCATTGACCGATAAGCTGGTCAAGAGGGCCAAGTGGTCGGAAAAGTTTAAGTATAAGTTTCACCGCCTGTAACCGTGCGGCGTTATCGCCAGAGACACATATCCTATCGAGACGTGCCCGACTGCCGTTTGGTTGCAGGGTCCCAAAAGTGTAGCCCGGAGAGGGCCCATGCATTTCGATCCAGGCGTCCTCTAGCCCACGAGTTACCACCAGTGTCTTAAGTGCCTCTGCAACGCGAGGATTCCTTTCTCTCCCGCTCGTTCTGTCCTCCGTGGGCGAAAGAATGGAGTTAATGTCGCCTCCAACTAGGCGGCATTTCCTTCCGCCTAGATTGGACGTATTGAAACGAGCGATACGCTCATCCAAGGCTTTCACAACGGCCAGTGCGGTTGCTGTTTCGTGAGGCATATAGACCGAGACTATTACATACTCGCTTGGAGGCGAACCAAAAACTAACCTGGTCCCCTGAGCATGGCCATCGTATATGACCTCGTCACTCAGGTGACGTATGTCCAAGTTACTTCTCAGTCCGATCGCCGTACCGGAATATGGAGTCCTGGGAGCGTTAAAAGTAAAATCATACTCGGGAATCGCATTCGAAGGCAGGATTTCTGTGTTAGTTTCCTATAGAAGCAAATCGCCACCTTCAGAGAAATATGGTCTGTGCTAGCCATTTAGCTTCGCTTCGGACAGATTGTACATTCAAAGATAAAATATTCAGTTTAGCCATTAAGAATAGACAGGTTAGAGCGGGCTTAAAAGGAAAAAAGTTTAAAATCGAGCAATATGTGCTATTGACGAGGTTGGTCGCCACGCGCGTTTTTTATGATAGGTTTTAACTCGAGGAGCGTGTCGATTAGCGAGTCCTTGTTCTGCGTGTATTTGTCGACCACACTATTAGGGTCGGAACTGCCTCTCACTTCACTGAGAAAGCCCTCTAACCTATCAAAGGATAAATTGGCGAAGCCTGGATTATGTTCAAAATAATCTTTTATTGCTAGTAGACTTTCACTAACAGTTTCCCTTGTTACTTCTACCGTCCTATTTTTTCCGTCGGCCCTCGCTTCCTCGCAGGTGAAAGAGCAGCTCTTTATTTCTTCTCTCTTTCGTGTTTTTTCTCTTCACCGTAGATCTCACTCCTTCCGCGGGGGAACCTCGTCCCACGTCGGTCCCGTAGGCTAGTTGATCAATGGTTGCAGCACAGGTCATCTCGTCGTGTAGAGGGTGAGAAGGGCTACAGCTAGTAGCCTCCTCGCTAGCGCCTGGGGACGGGGCGGGGGGCGACTGCAAAGGGGATGGGTAAGGGGCGGAGGTCGACGGGGTAGGAGATGGGTCGGGGGCGGAAGTCGACGGGATTGGAGATGGGTCGGGGGCAGAGGTCGACGGTGGGAGGAAGGCGTGGAAGGGATCGGGGAGGGGGGTAGACAAAGGAGTGGAGGGCTTCAAAGGAGGGTATGGGGTGGACGGAGTGGGGGAGGAGGTGAACGGGGATGAGGAGACATCGGCAGAGTTGGGTAAGGTCGAAATGGCTTCGCTGGAGTGTGAGAGAAAACCGTTCGCACCAGAAATGCCTCCCGAAGGCAAAGATTGTGCTTGGTCGGACGAGGGGGGGCGAGAGACTGAGTCCACCTGTGGGCAGTTCCTCGATTGGTGGACCTCCGCGCCACAAGTAAAGCACCTCATGCCGTCAAAATTTAGGAAAGTGCGGTGAGGTGTATGCCCCAACTTGACCACGACGGTGTTGGGATTTGCACTCCCTTTCTCCTCACGACATACAATTGTCTTCTCCAGCCCCCTCTGTGAGTGAAACCCTCACGACGAATGCCAAGATAGCATCTGAATGGGACTCACTACCCTCATCGCTTGGCTAAGGAGCTCGATGAGGTCAGAATCCAGAAATTCCGGCAGTATATTTGAAATAACGAGTCGGTCGGCCCTGGTCGTCATTCTTCTAGCGGGCGCAAAGGTGCTGCAGATATTTACTCCACCGTGCCGCGACATGAATCGGTCCACCAGCTCCTCCGATTTAAAATATACGCAGATTCTGTTGTTGGCCAACCTGGTGGCATGCGTAATTGCTTCCCCTCCTCCGAGAGCATCGCCAACAGCATATACATTCTCGGAGATAGGAGTGGATGGGAAAGCTTGCAAAATAATAGCAGTCTTTTTTGAGGAGCCGTTGGTTAAGGGAGTAACCTTCTTCGTGATAAATTTCAACACGTTCCGCGGAGTTTTGGAATCCTTGGCCCTACGTCCTCCAGCTATTCCGGCATAGCTAGGAACTACCGAAGGGGGAACCTCCACTTGCTTCCGCGTCGACATCAAATGGCCCGGCGTTCGGGAACATGCGAAAGGTGTCGGAGGAGGAATAACATCGGGAGAGCGAGTAGGAATCCTTTATCTGAGGGAAGGGAAAGAGAAAGGGGGGGTGGAGGGTAAAGAATCGTAGGTATTAGTGGTGGTGGTAGCAGGGGTGAAGGTAGTAGGGGTAGTGATCGTAGGGGTGGAGGTAGTGGGGGTGGAGGATATTTCTCTCAGGAAATCAGCAGAGGAAGATTGAGGAACTTGTGAGAGGGAAGGCGCAAGCGCGACGGGAGCACACTCGTTCGTTTGCATAGCACGATCAGGAGAGAGACTGGATTTCTCCCGTAATTTCAGTGAGTTCTCCATTCTGTCGTTTTAAAACGAAGACGGAGTCTTCGGATCGGTGGATGAACGAATTCAGTGGAGAGCTATCATATAGCCCAGCAAAAGTTGAAACACGAGAAATCGCCGTGGTAGAGAACAAAGCCGAGTAAGAACGTCTAAAACCCGACTCCGAAACAAAGGCGGGGGGGGGGCAAAACCCGAGGAGGAGAGGCGGCGGGGCCTTCTCCCCTCCGAGCCGCTCATGGCATGGCAACCTCCCAACGCCGCCACACAGTGAGGCAAACGTACGGTACGGCTGGCCCAAACCTTGGATCTTCTTTAAACTGTAATTTTTGATTCTTATGTTCACATAATGACTAAAGAACAATCATGAGCTCTAATGAAATAGTTTTTTTACCGGTTACCTACCAACCAGGTTTAAAATAATTGTGGATGGTTCTATGTTGGTGCCATTGACTAATTCAGATGAGGATAGGAGTTGGATTTAGTGATGGAATGGATCAAATTACAACACAATCTAAAATTATTTATTGACAAATCTATTTGGAAAATATTTTTTGAATTAAAAGAAAATGCATTTAATTGTGTCAGGAATGATGACATTTTTATTCATTATCACTGTCATGATTACTATTGGAAGGTGGCTCAGCAGGCTTCTCTAGAAGAGCAATAATCTCACCTCTAAGCTGCCTCAGAGGAGGTGAACATGATGAGGAGGAGGTCTTTATTGGATGATTCACGGGAGATTTTCCAACACCTCTCCCGGAATCTGCGGAAATCTTTGTTTCTCGCCTCTTTGCTTAACATCCCGATGGGCAGGAGGACTACAGCAATGACGTCACCTCCATGTATCAGGATCTTATGGACAGATGCGGGCATGGGATACCATTTGTAGTACTTCATGTAATATCTGTCTGTATCAATGGCATATTCTTTGAAAGCTAAACCGTTTACTGCGAAACCACATGAGAATGTTCTAAGAATAACATCACATCGAGAAATGAGATTCTCATTTATTCCTGTGATGGCGCATGATTGCGCAGGATTCGCGAAAAAACGACGGGCGGTGTTCCCGCCATTTGTTGTGCCACTCCCCTGCTTCACAACATCAACCAGAAGCCCCATCTTGGATTTAAATTTCCGCTGGATTTCACGCTCTCTCCCCACAATCTGTTTTTTGTTTTCCTTCCTCTTTTTCCATGATTGTGAGTCTAGTCGGTAGCTGACGTGAAGTAGCCATTCGAAGAACCTGATGTAAGCGTGAAGAGTAGGAAGGCCATACTCGACTGTACTCTTGTCCACTTCTTTTTTCAAAACCTCATCGATGTCGTTAACGTCTTGCTCCACAGAGGTAGCATCTTTGAAAAGAGGGAGTTCCAGTTATAACATTACACACTTTACCGTATATCATTGTTAAAACCATCTGATGACGGACTTGCACGCAAATATTGCCTGGCAGGGATATTTTTGATGGAACAAGTCTCTCAATTTGCCCATCCATTCCCTGTTTCTCTTCTGCTATCTTCTCTTTGGTCTCTTTCACGAACTCTAACTTAATAGGCCTACTAAACCTTGCCGAAGAAGGGCGAGGATTTTGCCATACAACAATCTTCTTTGAATCGACATTGTTCTTACAATACAATTGCAAGGGAACTAAACATGTCATTAACAGATCACAATCTTTCAAATTTTGATCGTAACTTCCCTGTTTATACATTCATTGGCCACTTCTGCCATCAAAACTCCATTTACTTATCAAATACATATTTTCTAACAGATTACGTTCTAAATTAACTATAACATCTTCTTGGAGCTTCACAATGCGATTGACTGTATGATCTAATAAAGCCTGCAACTGAATTTCACTTTTCCTCTCGGTAACTATAGCACAATCTTTGGATGATAACATTCAGCCTTAGCAACAGCTACGCGCTTGTATGAAGGACACAAATCTACTCCTTTCTCCTTGACTTGAATCTTAATAGTCCCGGGAGAGATCTGTTTCTAGCAAAAGGGCAAGCGCTTCCTCGGGCGAATACGATTGAATATTACTTCTGCAGTTCGCTAATTTCCATGCCTTATACATCCTCGCCGCACGTGTTGGTGTTTTATAGAGTGCCTCGTTCAACAGTTTGGCCTCTGTGTCCTTTCCTGCAGATCGAAGATTCATTTCCGTTGCGAATGCGAGTGTGGACGTCAAAACGGTCTCTCGAAGTTCCCGCGTCTTCCTCCTCTTACTAAGGGAACTGCTGTTATCGAAATCCTTGCTGGGACGGCCTCCTAAAAGGAAAAATATCAAATAACGTCAATATTCTCACAGAGCGACCGTGAGTCGTAGAGGCATTTAATTCATCATTCGAGTTATTTGCCATCTCAAAAGACAAAAGATCATCTTAGCACAACTTAATTACCTGCATATGTAATTACTAAAGCAGCATTTGGCGTAGTAATAATTACTGTCTTATTCAGCCAGTCTTTATTAAAATGAAGAAATTTCTCCTCCGCTCGATGACTTTCGTCCAATTTTTTCGCAAATCCCCAGTGCCCGCGAACTGATTTAAGAACTGCGTCTTTGGTTTCTTTGTTGGCCAATTCCAAATTGAGGAGTTTCTCGACATGCGAATAAACATGATTGTAGCGCACGAACCAGCCATCAGTAGATTTCTCTTTGAGGAGTTTGTACAACTCACGCCTCTTTATTGTGAGCGACATGATTCCAGTAGCGACCGGCCTCCTTCTGTAGTGAGACATATTCGACCCGAAATTTCAAGCGATACACATTGTTATTTTCATTATCTAAATGAAAATAACTTTGTAGAAGAGAAAGGAATCCCCTGATTCAAAAAGGAGTCCTCGGAACTAGATCCAATTATATTACAGAAAACAGATACCGTGTAAAATATACTTTGTTTTTGATTGCACGTTGGGTACAGTATGTGATGATGTGGACGATTGTAAACTTGATACTTTTTAATAAAATGCTTACTTAGTAATCTATATATGACACGATGGAAGTTGTTTTGTAGAAGAGATAAAACCTGTGCCCTCCCCACCTCAGATGGGCCCGGACACGCGCGCTTCATGACGGTGACGCTGGCGATTTAAATGCTTATTACTCGCAAAGTTGCGCAAAGTAGCAAACCATTTTTACATATTAAAGAGAGGATACCTAAGAGAAGTTATTTTGCTTAGAAAATCGCTCCGACATAGCAAGACATTTTTTGTATATCAAGCTATATGAAGCGAAATATTGTTAAGTGTACCTCCATTAATCCTCATTCTGTACTGGGTTTTGTGTAGCTCCTCGTTGTCCAACACTTAGACATCCCAATCTCAAGACACCCTTCTGTGAATTTATTGTTGGTAATTCACGCCAATCCTACCAATTATGGTAACAGAGGCCGTGAAACAAACAGGGCGGCCGCGCCAATCTGCGAAGCTGAGCATATTAGACCAAAATTGCGAAGCCTCGCAGGCAAGGGTGAAACCGCACAGCATAAGTATGTGAGACATATGATGCTCAGGGTATTCCTTAACAATAAAAAAATTATTATACTGATGTACCACTAATTTCATTTTTAGGGTTTTGGTCAGCAATACGGGGCTTTTGCTCTACTGTGCGCCGGGGGAAAAGGACGACCCCGGCAAAGACCCTCTCACCGCCCGACAGGTAGAGAGCGAGCGTTCGGGGTAAAACAAAAGACGATTGCCCAAACGAACTCGCAGAGCGAGAGAAACAACAGAAATAACAATAGTAACAACAACAAGATAACCTCGCCACCTCAAAACCGGAATAAAATCCTCCGAGAAACAAAAAACGTCAATCAAACAAAGAAAGCGGAGACAAGCGCCCGATCGGGTCGACGTCCAAAGTGTGTGCGTGCGTGCGTGTGTATGTAATAGCTTTTTTGTGGGTGCTCTAACTCAAAAATTATGAATCAGGTCAACGCAAAATTTTGTATTTAACATTTTCATAAAAGTCACAAGAAATGATTAGTTTTTGGTAAAAATCGCTCAACCGGAAGTGAGTGTTTACTCTTGTCACATCCGTTATTTTGAAATATTTGCTTTAATATTTAATATATGTAAAAATATATTTGAATAAACGTTGTAGGACATTTAATTGTCTACAATTTTTGTTTGAAACATTTCCCCATATACTGCATTTTTAAAGAGATATCTTATATTTTTAGCTGCCACCACCACACCACCTACCGATGACAATTGTTAACAATTGACGCTTAGTTATCTCTTACTAACGCTCCTTTTCATTTTCTTAACTGTTGGGGTTTCTAGGCTATATCCAATACCAGAAGGCTATCGTTTGAGTTTATTTCTGTTCTTTGTAAAGTCTAAAATTTTCTCGCAGTTTCTTAAAGTATTTTTTATTATGTGACCTATTTGGAATTTTTAGAAATATTACAGATATGGAGAAATTCATGTGGTTGCCACATCAGATTTTTCTTTCAGTCAATCGTTAAAGGCGCCTACAGTCCACACGCAGTTCACTGAATAATAAATGTCTGTAATTATTAACGTTGCAATCTATTAAGTTTGACGTTGCTAGAACTATAAGTTCGATGAAGAATGATTTGAAGTTTTCCCGGCGAATGAATATGAGAAATCTTTCTCGGGTTACTGCCCGAATCATGTCGTCGTTCAGGACCAACGTTTTGGCGTCTGACTTCGACGCCATCTTCAGGGTTACTGATGATGCCGATGTGGGCTTTAGTCCGTGTTTATATACCTTGAAAAATCCGCAGTAGCCGAGCACTGCATCACCACGGATCACAGACTAGGCTTCGAAGACACCAAGCGGCTAGCCAAATCCAACGGCTACGGGGATAGGATGGTTAAAGAGGCAATTGAGGTCCGGCTCAACCCAAAAAATCTCAACAGGGAAATGGGTTTCCCCCTGAGCAAAGCTTGGAATCCCGTGATCTCCCGGATTGGCCACTCACCTCCACCAGTGAGCTTGGAGCAACGGGCGAGACGACAGTATATAAACCCGGACTAAAACCCACATCGGCATCGTGGGGTGCCGGTGGTGTAGTGGTTAGGACGCTGGCTGCTACTCGCCCGATGCTTGAAAAAGTCATCGGGTACGAATCCTGCGCAAGTAGGATTTTCCGAGGACGCCCGGCCTCCTGTTTGTGTGGTTTGAGGAGACCGGGAGAATAGGATTCGGATTCTGATTCTGGTTGGTGCAGATGACTAGCGAGCCTAGCCTATCAGACACTCTGGATTCCGATCTCCTGATTGGATGACTATAGAACCAATAGCGAATCAGATACGGTTCATACCCTCCACGTTGCGGATCATTCCTTTAACATTAATCTATTAGTCATTTTAATTACTAACGTGGGAGTCCGTCTGCCTGGTGCGGGGAAACCCCCTTACGGGGGGAAGTACGTAAGTCGCTGCGGGACTCCCTAGGGTTTTCCGGGACACGGCCAGGTACCGCCCAGGAGTTGACAGCACGCCTTGCCGCGAGCGGGTCAATCCCGGGTGGCCGCCACTGCACGGTCGGCCCCACTTCTTCCGCGGGGGGTGGCTAACTTGCCCCACCTTCTCACCCGCTCGTCGTCTTCTTTTACTATTTCGGCTAGGTGGCAGGCACTAACACCGCCCCAAAATGATCCGCTCACCCCAAAAAAGGACGCAGCTCAAACGAGCGAAGCAGGCACCTCGACACAACCGGGGAGAATACCGATCCCGTCGAATATACGTTAAGTTCTCTTCCAGAGAGAATCTGAAGGAGTCC
The DNA here is from genome assembly GCA_028673005.1 of Tanypteryx hageni. NCBI lineage: Eukaryota > Metazoa > Arthropoda > Insecta > Odonata > Petaluridae > Tanypteryx > Tanypteryx hageni. The sequence continues at coordinate 9,419,632 of CM054113.1, read as the reverse complement.
AGACAAAGGAACAAAAAGACGCGGCGCCAGCAAATGTCAGCGAGGCAGTAGACCTTGAACCCGTCGTCGATTTTAACAATGATGACGCAGCCATCTTCACAACGGTGGAGAGGGCCAAGAAAAGGAAAAGATACCAGCCGCTGGTCTTCAAGCCAACAGAAACCGAAACTGTAAACAGATACGATCCATTAATAGACGCTCCGGAAGAAAATCCACGGAATAGCAACCAAGAAAAGAGACCACCGGCAATTGTAATCTACGAAATAATTAATAATGCAGCTTTCGTCAAAACAATCCGGCAGAAAACCGGTAATAACGATTTTACGATCAAGGCTACAGCTGAGCAACATGGACGAATATAATAATATCAGACAGTATTTAATGGAGGCTGGCGCCCAGATGCATACCTGGGCGGGAAAATCAAACACCACCGTCAGGTACCTGATAAAAGGGCTGGATGAGGGGATGGACCCGGGGTTCATCAAAGATGAACTAAACGAACTAGGTGTTCCGTGCGTTGCTGTTAGAGTACTGGCACCTACGAGGAAGGACCTCTACGTGGCGACCATTGAAAAAAATGAGAATTTTAAAGCCACCTCCATGGTCAGCATAAAATATGCAGCCATAGAGTTTACATTGAATCCGATAAGTATCAAATGCCGCAGATGTGCTTCAGGTGCAATCGATATGGACACGGGTCCCAGAATTGCACCGCGACCCCCAGATGTTACAAGTGCGCTGGGACCCACGAAGACAAAAACTGCCCGAATGACAAAACTAAAACAAAGGCCAAATGTTGCAACTGCGGCGGGGAGCGTGTCTCTTTCTCTCGTAGGTGCCCAGTCTACGCAAAACATGAGGAAGCACTAAAAGCAAAAGAGAACAAAATAGACAAGACGCACAAACCAACCCGGGTCCCTCCACCACCGCCATCAGTCTGGACTCTCCCAAAAAATACGGAAAAAGGGATCGAAGTAAAAGAATTTCCGCCGCTACCCCAAAAGGAGACCAAGGAGCAGCCCAAAAGGGAAGATAACAATTTAAACAATGACTCGGATATTAAAACCCTTTTCACGACTATGGCCCAATTCACTGCCACTATCCAACAGCAGATGACGGCCATGATGACCCTAATACAGACCCTAGTGGCCGCCATAACTGCACAAAATGGAAATGGACGCTAGGGTCCTAAAAACTACTACGATCATCATGGCCCATTGGGGCCGTAAGAAGCAAAACGCCGTAACTCATTGAGTTCCTTAGTAAACATTCAGTAAATATTATTGTAATACAAGAGACGCACCTGTAACAAAAAGAGGTATGGGCTGTTCCTGGTTACAAGGTATTTAGGAGGGACCGAGAAAGTAACACCCGAGGAGGCGGAGTGGCGATCCTCGCCCGTGAAGGAATTGCATGCACACCAATAGACGACAGGAGCTCTGGCCCAATAAAGGCAGTGGGTATCAGAGCTGACACAAATATGGGAAAATTTTCAATAATAAGTATATATATATACCACCAAATAAAGTACTGTGTATGCAAGACCTACACGGGCTCCTTAACATGGACGATACAATTATAATTGCAGGTGACTTTAACGCGATGCATTGGGCGTGGAACTGCAGTAGATACAGCAGGCGTGGAAACCTAATAAAAACATGGGCGCGGGATAACCAGATTAGGGTAGTGGCTCCAGCAACGACGACGCGACCAGAACCAAAGAATACAAGAAGCATCCTTGACTTTGCCCTGGCCAAGAATTTTAATCGACGGACAGTTTCCAAAACAGTTCCGGAACTCACTACTGATCATTACCCTGTCCATATGGAAATGTACGCGTTCCCTAACCAATTCTGCCAGGAGAGACCCCCCGGTGGAAAGTCCAGGAGGAAAACTTACCACGCCTGCAGACAAAGCTGAATATCTAGCGGCTCATTTAGAACAGATTTTCACGCCCAATGCAGCGACGGAATTCACACCGGATATTAAAATAGAGGAAATAGAATCCATGCTAAGGGAACAAAATGATGAGGAGCAAGCCACTCCGGTGTTCACCATCAGAGAATTGGCAGAAGTCATTAAAAAATTACCAAAAGGAAAGGCTACAGGAAAAGACGAAATTCCATATGAATTGATAAAGCGACTGCCAATCTCTGCTGGTTAGCAACTTATCTCGATTCTCAACGCTTCGGTAAAGATAGGCCATTATCCCATTTGCAGGAAGCACGCAGATATTATATGCATACCCAAGGTAGGAAGGAGGGTATTGAAAGCCACGGACTTCAGACCCATATCCCTCCTCTCCTGCCTGGGAAAGGTGTGTGAAAAATTAATATATCCACATGCGGAAGGGCATGGTGTGATCCCCCAGAACCAGTTTGGATTTATGACAGGACACTCCACTACGCACCAGCTGCAGAGGGTTGTTGATTTTATCACGGACGCCTTCAACAGGAACAATGTTTCTGTTGGAGTAGCTTTTGATATAAGTAAAGCATTTGACAAAGTATGGCATCTAGGCCTACTGCAAAAACTACTAACAGCAAGATTTCCCTCATGGCAGATTAAATTTATTAAATCTTATATCAGTGACAGGCCATTCACAGTGAAATGGAATGGTGCCGTTAGTACAATGAAAAGCACGGCAGCTGGTGTCCCACAAGGGAGTGTCCTAGGACCTTTGCTATTTTCGATATATACAGGTGATATCCCGACAACTGAGGGGGATTGGAATTCCACCATCGCCCTCTACGCGGACGATTGCTCCATAGTCACAATAAGCTTCCAGCCGGGAATGGCTGTCCAATATGCAACAAAACTAATAGACAAACTCATCAAATATTATAAACAGTGGAGAATCGAGATTAACCCCCAAAAGACACAAGCGATCCTCTTCGACAAAAAGGATGCCAATACTCCAAGAAAATTAACAATCGAAGGTGTAGAAATCCCTGGGCGAAAAACATTAAATATTTAGGTATAATCATGGACAAGAAACTACGGTTTGACGAACATGTAAAAAAGATCAATTTATTGGCAGCAGGGAAAAGAGCTAGACTCTTTCCCATCTTTAATTCAACTGACGTGTCCAGGGAATTAAAAACACACGTATACAAAACGATAATCAGACCGACACTTATGTACGCAGCACCGGTATGGACCGGATTTATCATGCAGAAGTCCTGGAAAATATTAGAGATCGCGGAGAGAAAAATTTCAAAGCGTATAAGTAGGACATAGGGTTGGAAAATAGACTACCACGAAGTGCTAAATATAAAACCGATCAGGGAAGAGGCACAAAACCTGGCCATTACGTACAAAGCGACATTAGAATATAAAACAAATGACGTTCTCCGCGATCTCGCGATAAACAAAGTGTCGGTCTGGGATAAATATAAAAGGGCATTGGCATCCACAGGCGAAGAGGAGTGGGTCCCTCCAAAAAAGCGGCGGAAATGAATTTTTAATTTTTGACTAGCATGTTCTTAAAACACGGGTGAGGTGTCTGTAAAACCCATATTCATTTTATCACACTACGAAGTTGAGTAAAGCCACAACTGGAAAGGCAACTCAGAAATATATATACCACGGGAGGGTATGAACCACAGATCGGCATCGTGGGGTGCCGGTGGTGTAGTGGTTAGGACGCTGGCTGCTACTCGCCCGATGCTTGAAAGAGTCATCGGGTACGAATCCTGCGCAAGTAGGATTTTCCAAGGACGCCCGGCCTCCTGTTTGTGTGGTTTGAGGAGACCGCAAAAATTCAGCTGTTCCGTCCTTCGGAAGGGACGTTAAACCGTTGGCCCCCCTGGTGTTCTTCCTAAGAGCAGGCAAATGCCGGCACCGGGTTTCCCTCCTCCCTCCCCGGTTATTCATTGCACTATCTCTGAGATACCCATTTGTGCTGTAAGAGAGGCGAATTGACTGGGCACTCAAACAAACATCGGCATCGTCAGTAACCCTCACGGGGTCGGCACTCGGATAGCAAAACTGGGACCGTCTGGAGCCAGGGTGGGGGTAATATAACAAAACGCACTACAGCGCTGGAGGGGAAGTACGGGAGCTGGGAAAGTAGGGGAAGTAGGTAGCGGGCGCTTACGCTTACGCTCGTTTGCTGTTTGCGCGCGCTTATGCTGGTTCCAACGCGTTCTAACGGTTGCCACGGATTTGAATCAGTCTGTTGTGTTGTTGGGAAGTGTTGCAAATTTCGTTATGGTTTCGCCACCGTGTTGCATCCCCTCGCTTACTTCACCTAGTTGTGTCATCCATTGTCCTGGCCGTGAATATGGTACGTGTCAGTTCACAAAATATGCCGTAATTTTAGATTGAGTAACTGAAATTTCTGTTTAAAACTTCTCGCGGTTATCAGTAGATTATAGTGAGTTTGGAAGTTAAACTGCAACATAGACGCCCGAGGATAGAATTGTGCTTGTAATAGAATGAAATAAGTGTACCATAGCGATGTCTCATTGTTTTAATTTGAAATATTTTGAATTTACAGAAATTGTTAACTTGATTATTTCTTGTTTTTCATTATAAATTTGTTTATAATCCTAGACTTTAAGATAATTCTTAGTTTCAAAACTTATTTAGAACTATGTATATATTTTTCGATCGTGAAATTGAAATTTCTATATCAAAAGTTTTCCTTGTTATATAATGAATACATATAGATCTTAAATGGGCTAACTGTAACTGCTTTGAACACGTAAACGTCAGCAAATACAACTGTGCTTAGAATAAATTATAGATAAAGTGGACATTTTCTAGTGCAATGTGATGTGTTTAATTTTACAAATGCTAATATGATCTTCATAGAAACATTGTTTATGGACCGCAATGGGCCGTAAGTGCATTTGCCTTATTTTACATTTATTGCAACATTTGAAGCATGCCCATTGCCTCCTGCATCAATTTCATTAGGTTTAGCAGGTTTAATGATTGACATTCTTAGAAATTCATTTTCGTTCTTTTTACAGGTGCAACAGAAAGAGAATGTGTTCCAGGGCCGAAGAAATTACTTTACAAATAGATTTTTGCTTGATCCACAAATTCATTCTTGACGTGAAAGTTGGAGGTTTTTCGTCGTCCACGTGAATTTCCTTTAAATACGTTTCATGCATAAAAGGTATTAACGTTGTAAAATTCTGTTACAATAATTCATTTTTATATCTTTATAGTATAATTTTTATGTAATTCGATAATGACTTTGTACTCACGCAATGTGTGATATACGATAATAAATTTGATTTCTTACATGCAATTCTTTCATTTAAGTCCATTTAATCTGTCCGTGCAATTTATGTGTGCTATGATTATCGTATTAAAACGGGAGGGTAACGGAGCGAGGGACATCCTGTGATGACGTCACGCTGCCATTCGTTAACACGTAGTTCCAAATTTTCCCGTTGACCCATCGATTGTCGCCTTCCATGGAAAACCTGGGAATCGTTTTATAGCATTAAGTTTCCGGTCTTTCCGTAGGGGTACTAGTCTTTGGTAGCTCGTAAAGCATTCAATGGGTTGCCTTTAACCATCATAGTAAGAATATGATGTAACAACGATTCTCGTTGTGGCATCAAAATTGTATAGAGATACATTAATTTTTTAAATGGTTAATATATCTATTCCCTTGTTGCCTACGGATAAGTACACGCATGAAATCTTTATGTGTTTGGATGTTTGAACGAGCATTCACATTTCGAACGGTGGCGTTATTACAGTTGTCATTAATAAGACTAAAAATTAATGTTTCTCATCGGAGAAACAGAAAAGTGTGAGGGCATTTGAACCCATTATGATATATATTAATATTTAGAATAGCCTGAGTTTGAAATACGCAAGATCGGCAAGAGAATGTGTATTTTTAAATGATGAATCCAGGTTCCATCATCCCACTCCCGACTCAAATCGGCGATTCGATGTTTGGATGAAGCTGATTAGGGATCCTAAGCTACTAAGCATGGACCGAATGAATGTGTACAAAAAACAGAAGCATTTCTCGAGGCAGAATTTTATTGAAGGCACCATGAAACTTCGGAAGGATTCCATTCCGAATATACTCCTCCCAGGTAAATAATTTTAGTGATGTTTTCCATACACGCTGTTAATCTAGTGACTACTGTGTTATACCTGTTATATTCTATGCTGTTTAAGAGGTATTCCATACTACCATTGTGACGTTTTCAGTGCTGTGCGGAGGAAGAAGCCCGCGGTTCTTCTTTATTTTGTTTACAGGCTTTCCTCGGGTCTCCCCTACGAGTCGCTAGGGGAGCCGGGGGGGAGGTATAAAAAGGCAGGCACGGAAGGAAAGAAGGAATAGCTCGCTGAGAGTAATGCGCTTACTGGGTACTTGCGTCCCTATAGCCCACTTCCTTGCACTACGTCTCGTCGCGCTTTACCTCATTATCCTGTTCACCCTGATCTTGACCTTGCTTTTCTCGGACGTTGATTTTGGCCAACGGATTTGCTCTTTCGTATTTGCCCGTCGAAATTGGGGAAGGCTAACAGAGTTCCTCCTTCTCACCTATTTCGTCTCCCCCACTGCGGAAGATGGGCCCTGAAAAGGACCTGATTTTTCCGCTCTTGTGCATTGGCCCTGAAAAGGGCCCTTGCTGTCCTCCCTCTCCCCATTTCGCCCTGTAAAGGGCTTCGGTTTTTCCTGCTTTCTACAGGGTCTGTCGCTCCGTTGCTTCTGTCGTTGTCGCGAACCGGGGGGAGGCTAACGCAATCCCTCCTTCTCACACGATTCGCCTCGGATCCGGTCGTGGACCCCGCTGGGGGCCTCTCATTCCTGCTCCGCAGTTTGATCTTTTGTGGTCGTTGCCTGAATGGATCCATCTGCCTTTCTTCAGCCACTCGCAATGTCGTCCTCGCCTCCTGGAAATGCGCCTGCCAGCATGATTGTCCGCGGGCAGCACAGGCGGAGTATGTCATGCGATGGAGCGACAAAGTACGTCTCTCAGGACCGCCTGAGAACGATGAAAATCGCCTCCATCCTTCGGTTGGAGAATCCTGTGAATCCCCGCAATACTCCCCGCCCCTCTCGAAAGGACTGCTTGGTGACTGACACGGCTGCCTGTTCCACCATTCAGTCACCCACCGCAGGACAGGGCGCTGCCAAGTCCAAGGGGGGGAAAAACCCGAAGAAAAAGAAGGGTGCTCCTTCTATGGGGGCTCAAAACCCAAATGCCCCTACCACATCGACGACTCAGGCCCTATCGCACGTGGGGGTGGTTCTACCTGAGCCTGTATCGGGGCAGCCAGCACCCCTCCCTTCTCCAATTGATACTCACCCTATGGAGACAGAAAACCTGGATCCGTAAAGCACATGGTGCAAACGGCAGAGGGGAGGACACAATCTGACAAGACCAGGAAGTTCATCGCCGTGGTGGACAAAACTCCGGGCATCCCTCCCCTTCACAAGATCACCCACATACAACACTGTCGGGTGCAGGTGGAGTACTTCAAGGGAGGAGTTGCGCCGCAGACCTGCTTTAACTGCCAGAGGTTCGGGCACTCCTCCCTTGGGTGTAGGATGGTGGCCCGCTGCTACAAGTGCGCGGGAAATCATCGGTCCCGCGACTGCCCCAACCCACCCACGGCACCCAGGAAGTGCTGTAACTGCGGTGGTGACCATCCCTCCACATACAGGCAATGTTCTGTTTACCTTGAAGCTTTGGACAAGACGCTGGCGGCAAATGAGCGCAATGATGCGCTACAGCGCAAGGCCAACAAAAGCAGGACAGTGACTCCGACGGCGGTTGCCAAGCGATCCTCCACTGTCGTCCCGGGCAGAAACTTTGCGGCCGCGGTGGCCAGTACCAGCACGACCCCTGATCCCGAACTCCTGAGGTGGGCTGAGCTTGCTATTCCAAGCTGTGCCAGCACCAAAGCGGCGCCCGAGCCTCAGAGGGATCTTCCGCCTATGGCAAAACCACAGGCATCAACACCCTCCGCGGGGCAGCTAGTGCCACCTGCGCCGCGTGGCGCCCATCCCGCCACTCGAAGCCAACCTGTTCCTTCTGACGATGAGGAGCTATGGGATACCATAGTTTCTAAAACGAGGGTCCTGAAGAAGCACATTTCCAGCCGCCAAGGGCTCCTTCTCCTGGCGTTGCTGGAGGAAATTGCCCTTTCTAAGTCCGAAAATGGAGATACGCCGTAAAAGGGGGTGTTTTTCGATAGTGGGTTGGAACGCCAACGGGATTCGCCACCGTACCGACGAACTCCTCCCACTTCTTCATGACCTTGGTGCCTCGGTCGCCGCCATCGGCGAGACGCGGTTAACGCCCAACATCCCCCTAAACCTGCGAGGGTGGGCTGTGCTCAGAAAGGACAGGACAGGCCGCCCTGGAGGAGGCGTCGCCCTCCTGATCCACACGTCCCTAAGGTTCTACGAGTACCAGCTCCCGGAGATGAACCAGCTCGAGGCAGTGGCCGCGGTCATTTGCATGACCAAAGTGAGGTTGCGAGTGGTGGCCGCGTATTACCCTCCTGTACAAGACCTTGATGAGGATGATATGTATGCTCTTTTTCCCCCTCATGGAGTCTCGACGGTTGTGCTTGGCGACATTAATGCCAAGCACGGAGCCTGGCACTCCAGGCTGTCTAACCCCAGTGGGCGGAAGCTCTATCGCCTCATCGAGGATGCGGGGTTATCTGTCTTGGGGCCCAGAACCCAGACCTACCTTCCTACTTATGACGTTCTGGACATTGTCATTTCCTGCAATGCTCAGTCGTCTCTAAACGTGTCCACCCTGAACGAGCTATCGTCAGACCATCTGCCGATACTCCTTCATTACGGCAACCTCCCGGTCAGGCTCCCCCCTTCAACGGCGCGACTTCGCCAAGGCGAATTGGGTAGCCTTCCGTGTCCAAGTAGCTTCTGCCCTCCCGGCTAATGTTGAGGAGCCGCAATCCCCTGAGCAAGCTGATGCCATGGCAACTATTGTGTCTGGTGTCATCCGAGAAGCAATGGAGGGGAATATTCCCTGGAAATTCACTCCCAGGCTGATCTCCCGACGGCTCCCTAAGCCAGTCCGGCGGATCATCACCCACAGGAACAGCGTGCGGCGGAGGTAGCAGAGCCAACGCACGCCGGATTTGCGCAACCTGCTCGACCGTCTTAACAGGGAGGTCCGAGAAGCGATCCGGGAGATTAAAACCGACGCCTGGGAGGAACAGTTGGCGGAGGTTTCCCTTGCTGATCACTCCATCTGGCGGGTTTGTCGTGGTTTAAAATCCACCCAGCGGAGGGACCCTCCCCTCTCAACTCCTACAGGACTTGCCTGCTCCCCCAGGGAAAAGGCGGAAGTGTTTGCAGAACACCTTGCTAGCACCTTCCGGCCTAATCCTTCCACTGCTGACTCGGCGAATTCTGAGGCGGCGGTGGAAACAGCCATGAATGCTATTCAGAATTCTGCTGATGACGATCGGAACTTCTTTTCTCGGATTGGCACCGCGGAAGTAGTTGCCGTCATGAGTAACCTATCCTCGCACCGCTCTCCAGGTGATGATGAAATCAGCGGGTTGGTGATTAAGCAGCTCCCTGTTGCAGCTGTACAGTTCCTTACAGCGCTGTACAATGGCTGCTTACGCATCCGGCATTTCCCTGAGGAGTGGAAAAGGGCGAAGATAATTGGGATTCCCAAAGCTAATAAGGCTGCGGGTGTTGCCGAGAATTATCGCCCCATTTCCCTCCTCAATAACTTTGGGAAGATGTTCGAGAGGCTGATCCTCCCAGCGCTGCGGAGACACCTCTCCGATAGGAATGTCCTCCCTGGAGAGCAGTTCGGCTTCCGCCAGCAGCATTCCATCTCGCATCAGCTTGCCAGGGTCGTCGGCTACATCACCGACGGCTTTAATGTCCGGCATAGGACGGCGGCGGCTTTCTTGGACATTAGCCAGGCGTTTGACCGAGTCTGGCAGGAGGCACTGATGGCCAAAATGCTTTGGGCTGGTATGCCTCTACCCCTAATTCTTCTTCTGAGGTCCTACCTGAGGAACAGAAAATTCTGGGTGTGCTGGGAGGGAGAGCGATCCGGGACTCACCTGATTCAGGCGGGCGTCCCCCAGGGATCCGTCCTAGGTCCAGTGTTATTCAACACCTTCACCCATGACTTCCCTAGGGACCACGGACCTCAGGTCATAGTTGGCCTTTATGCCGACGATGCAGCCATCCTTGCTAGATCTACTAACGAGGCACAGGCAGTCAAATACCAGCAGCGAGCTCTGGATAAGGTCAACGCCTGGTACTGCAAGTGGAGAGTTGCAGTAAATTCATCTAAAACCGTCGCCGTCATGTTCCGTGCCCTCCCTCGGTTGCAACCGGCAGCCACGCTCACCCTGCAGGGGCACGCTATCCCATGGTACTCTGAAGCTAAATATCTCGGAGTGACGGCGCGAGAGGGGCTGCAACAGGTGCAGTACGCAGACTTGGCCCTATCTTTGGCTCCAGGGAAGTCACCCTGGAAACCAAGGTTAGGCTATATTGGGCCTGCGTACTGCCGATCCTCACCTATGTCTCGCTGATATGGTCCGGCGCGGCAGCCACCCACATCAAGAAGATTGCCGTAGTGCAAAACAATGCGCTACGGATGAACTTAGGGGTGAGCTGGAGGAGCTTCGTCCGAGTGACGGAGCTCCAAGCCACAACAGGGGTTGAGCCTGTAGAACGCGTCTTGGAAAAGAAGGCCAGGGCATTCTACCGAAAGACCGATGGCTCACAGCATGCCCTCATACGGCAGCTCTCAGGGATCCGCGTGATGCCCTGGGACTGGTTCAGGCGCCCCATAGCGTCGATGGGGGCGGAATTCTCTCCTCTGCCCAAGCGGCTGAGGCGGCAGCATTTCCTGCCGCCGCAACATAACCTGTAATATCACAACCTGCAGAAACCTTTTCAAAACTTGGCAGGCTTATAGCTTAGCTGGCAGCCTGGAATGTGGAAAAGGCCACTGCCATTTCTCTAACACCCGCTCTGCAGGAAAGAAGGAGGAGGGGGTGCCGGTGGTGTAGTGTTTAGGTCGCTGGCTGCTACTCGCCCGATGCTTGAAAAAGTCATCGGGTACGAATCCTGCGCGAGTAGGATTTTTCTCATGGTCACCCGGCCCCCTGTTTGCGTAGTTTGAGGAGACCGCGCAAATTCAGCTGTTCCGTCCTTCGGAAGAGACGTTAAGCTGTTGGCCCCCTTGGTGTTCTTTGTAAGAGCAGGCAAATGCCAGCACCGGGTTTTCCTCCTCCCTCTCCGGTTATTCATAGCACTACCTCTGAGATACCCGTTTGTGCTGTAAGAGAGGAGAATTGACTGGGCATTCAAACAAACAAACAGATGGGGGAATTCCGCTGCGGAGAGGTTGCCGTGATTTGGGTGGTGACCTGCCCTAGGTCAGGAGTGGTTCATTTGGTTATTGAAGTTTGCGTTCCTTCGTTTTCTTTTTTTCCGAGTGCGGGCGGAGCTTCAGGACTTATTACCCGCACTGGCGCCCAAAGGTTCTTTTTCTTCTTTTTTTATTGCCATGTGAATAAATCGGCGCAGCAGAGCTTGCCGATGAACGAGGTTGTAATAGAACAATTGTTAAGCAGGTTGGTGGATTCGGTGTCAATTAGCCATGGCAGACACACTAGAATCTTTGAATTATCCAAGCGCGCAAATCGCAAACAACTCGCTTTCTCCGGAGAAGAGAGCGAGTGCGTGGTGTCGTTTTTGGAAAATTGCGACGACTTTCAAATTGCAAATGCCGCCACGGACGAGGAAATGTGGCATGTTTCCCCTGAATTGCTGAGAGACAAGGCCTTACGGTGGTTTCGGATCAACAGAGGTTTGTTTTCGTCTTACGCACTGTTTAAGGACGAACTTCGACGAGCTTATCAACCCGCCGATTACGACATGCGGCTGAAGAAAAATTTATTTAGCCGAACTCAAGCGAGGAACGAAAGGATAAATGAATTTTGACCTGCCTTTCTACCATGAATCATCGCCTTAAGAGGCCTTTGTCCGAATCCGAATTAGTGGATTTGGCATACAGAAACCTGAATCCGGAGTGCTTAGGGCAGATTCCCAACATGGAACTCACGTCGATGCGAGGATTGATGCAATTCGGGAGGAACCTCGAAGAGTTGAAATCGAGGCGGGAGATGTATAAGCCACCCTAAGCGTCCCTGACTGCCTCCCTGCCTGCGTCTCCGCCTGCTTCCCTGCCTGCGTCCCTGTCTGCGTCCCTCCCTGCCTGCCTCCCTGCCTGCGTCTCTGCATGCGTCTCCGCCTGCTTCCCTGCCTGCGTCTCTGCCTGCTTCCCTCTCTGCCTCCCTGCCTGCCTCCCTGCCTGCGTCTCCGCCTACTTCCCTGCCTGCGTCACTGTCTGCGTCCCTCCCTGCCTGCCTCCCTGCCTGCGTCTCTGCCTGCGTCCCTCCCTGCCTCCCTGCCTGCCTCCCTGCCTGCGTCTCTGCCTGCTTCCCTGCCTGCGTCCCTGTCTGCGTCCCTCCCTGCCTGCCTCCCTGCCTGCGTCTCTGCCTGCGTCTCCGCCTGCTTCCCTGCCTGAGTCTCTGCCTGCCTCCCTGCCTGCGTCTCTGCATGCGTCTCCGCCTGCTTCCCTGCCTGCGTCTCTGCCTGCTTCCCTCTCTGCCTCCCTGCCTGCCTCCCTGCCTGCGTCTCCGCCTACTTCCCTGCCTGCGTCACTGTCTGCGTCCCTCCCTGCCTGCCTCCCTGCCTGCGTCTCTGCCTGCGTCCCTCCCTGCCTCCCTGCCTGCCTCCCTGCCTGCGTCTCTGCCTGCTTCCCTGCCTGCGTCCCTGTCTGCGTCCCTCCCTGCCTGCCTCCCTGCCTGCGTCTCTGCCTGCGTCTCCGCCTGCTTCCGTGCCTGAGTCTCTGCCTGCCTTCCTGCCTGCGTCTCTGCCTGCTTCCCTGCCTGCGTCCCTGCCTGTCTCCCTGCCTGCCTCCCTGTCTGCGTCTCCGCCTGCTTCCCTGCCTGCGTCTCTACCTGCTTCCCTGCCTGCGTCCTTGTCTGCGTTTCCGCCTGCCTCCCTGCCTGCCTCCCTGCCTGCGTCTCTGCCTGCTTCCCTGCCTGCGTCCCTGTCTGCGTCCCTCCCTGCCTGCCTCCCTGCCTGCGTCTCTGCCTGCGTCTCCGCCTGCTTCCCTGCCTGAGTCTCTGCCTGCCTCCCTGCCTGCGTCTCTGCATGCGTCTCCGCCTGCTTCCCTGCCTGCGTCTCTGCCTGCTTCCCTCTCTGCCTCCCTGCCTGCCTCCCTGCCTGCGTCTCCGCCTACTTCCCTGCCTGCGTCACTGTCTGCGTCCCTCCCTGCCTGCCTCCCTGCCTGCGTCTCTGCCTGCGTCCCTCCCTGCCTCCCTGCCTGCCTCCCTGCCTGCGTCTCTGCCTGCTTCCCTGCCTGCGTCCCTGTCTGCGTCCCTCCCTGCCTGCCTCCCTGCCTGCGTCTCTGCCTGCGTCTCCGCCTGCTTCCGTGCCTGAGTCTCTGCCTGCCTTCCTGCCTGCGTCTCTGCCTGCTTCCCTGCCTGCGTCCCTGCCTGTCTCCCTGCCTGCCTCCCTGTCTGCGTCTCCGCCTGCTTCCCTGCCTGCGTCTCTACCTGCTTCCCTGCCTGCGTCCTTGTCTGCGTTTCCGCCTGCCTCCCTGCCTGCCTCCCTGCCTGCGTCTCCGCCTGCTTCCCTGCCTGCGTCCCTGTCTGCGTCCCTCCCTGCCTGCCTCCCTGCCTGCTTCCCTGCCTGCGTTTCCGCCTGCTTCCCTACCTGCGTCCCTCCCTGCCTCCCTCCCTGCCTCCCTGCCTGCCTCTCTGCCTGCTTCCCTGCCTGCGTCCCTGCCTGTCTCCCTGCCTGCGTCCCTGTCTGTCTCCCTGCCTGCGTCCCTGCCTGCATCTTTGCCTGCGTCTCTGCCTGCGTCTCTGCCTGCGTCTCTGCCTGCTTCCCTGCCTGCGTCCTTGCGTCTGAAGCCTCGAGTGACCTCTCCTTCCGGCATGAACGCAAATGTGTGAGAGGGAAGGAGAGAGGAAGGAAGGGATTGATTGATTTTGTCTTTATTTGGTGCGAGATTGAGACTAAGAAGTCCTATCTTCCATCTAATTCCTCGTCATGAAACATTTACGATAATACATAGAACATTATGTAAATACAAGTAACGATAAAAATACAAGTATTGGAAAAGAAAAGATGTAATTTTGTGGGGAAAAATAGGACTGCTGAATAATGATATCCATGTAAAAAAACTCACTGCAGGAAAACACCCGCACCAGAAGGGGGGGTGTGAAAAACCTTCGATACCTACTTAGATTAACTAAAGACATCAATAAATGACATTTAGAACAAAAGATAAATACATGAAAAGCATCAAGCTATGCATCAGGGAAAATTTGGCACAATACGAATAGATCGTTGATGGAATGGAAATATAAAAATGACAAAATGAATATATATTAACATTGTTGTGACTAAAAAAGATAGAGGTGGAAAAAAACATATTATTAAATTAAAATATCAAATAAATGAATAAAATAAAGTATAAATCAAGCACAAAGTATTGTTTTGTCAAAATCAACATTTAGAAACATTGAAGCATTAAGTGTGTTTAACTGTTCCTTTGAAGGGGTAATAGAGATTGAAAGCAGTGTTGTTTGAATGATGAGAGCGAGTGCAAAATTTTTATTGTTTGGGGAAGTTTGTTCCGTAGTCTGCAAGCTGTTACAATGAAGGACTTGTTGAAAATTACTGTTCTGTGATGAGGACTAAGGAGTTTATGGCTACCTCTGGTATTACGGTTATGTACAGTGTCTATTCTCCTGAATTCCGTGGTAAGATAATGTGGATTGGTAGCAGTAATTGGTATAGTAAGAAAAGCTATTGGAGGCGTCTTCGGGACTCCAAATTTAACCAGTTTAGTTTCACGAATGAATCAGAAATGTGGTTTGATTTCTTCAGATTAAAAATATATCTAATGCACGCGTTATGAGTTTTCTGAATCTTTATCGGCAACTCTTGAGATAAATCTTGGTATGCTGTATCAACAAAGTCAAAATGGGGAATAATGAGTGGAGTTACCAGATGCTTCTTTAGAGAAATCTGAGTACTGCTGCTTAACTTCCTAAGTGGTGAAGAGATGAGTTTACTCTTCTACACACATTTATAACATGTGGGGACCAAGAGAGAGTTTCATCTATAAGCAATCCTAGATTTTTTACCACTTTACAATAAGGTATAGTTGAATTCGCTATGTTGATCGGTATTCTTTGGGTAACCAATTCAGATAGCCTGTGATTTTTCTGGATTGATACTAAGAAAATTTTTATTGCTCCAGTTCTCTAGTATTTCTAAGTCCTATTGAGGAAGGGAGGGGGAGAGGAAGGGAGGGAGAGAGGAAGGGAGGGAGAGAGGAAGGGAGGGAAAGAAAGAAAGAAAAATGTCTTTATTGGCGAGGTTGAGGCTAAGTAGCCCACTCTTCCACCTAACCATTACAATTTGTTTACAACTGGATATACATAGTATTTTAAAAAATTTTAAAATTTACAATCTTAATTCACAAAAAATGGTTACCACGACAAAAATACATATGAGTGTAATCTTATGTATACATATACATTTACATGTACATGAAGGGAGGGAGACAGAGGGACGGCGAGAGGGAGGGGGAGAGAGGAACGGCGAGAGGGAGGGAGGGAATATTATTATCTATCCGTCGTATGAAGGACAATATATTAGTAATTAATAAAAGCTTTAAAATATGATTATGTAGGGCTGTGGGATGTAACGATGATCTTTAACGTGTTTTGACAAAATTTCCGACTGGGTACAATACTGAAATTTGGTCGGAATGCTTCATTCGAATATCAAAAGGCAATGGCGAAAAAAATCGCCAAAAAGACACGGGTTCGACTCCAGTAGATAATTTCTATTTTCCATAAGATAACACGTGTTAATTACACCGTTTTAAAGAAAAACAAATAACGTCTCTTATTCTTGTCGTCACATTTCGCCTACGATTCGAAATCGCAAAATATAGATGTTTAAATCATATTTATTTGAATAATTTAAACTTTTTAATGATATGTTGTCATACCGATCGTGTCATTCTTAAGCCTCGAGATTGTATAGTTGTTTCAACCCATACTGCAAGCGCTAAAAAATCACCATATACCAAGCTCTAAACTCTTAAATAAACCAACGCGATCTCCAGGGCAACGGGACTTCAGCCACGTGGGGCATATATGTGTTAGATATCAAATTCCATGAGTAATAGCAGTATATTTATAATTTTCCATGAAATTAAGGATACTATCCGTAATTTCTAAATTCTCTGGCAACTCATTTCCAAGTTTTCGTATTTCAATTTTGGTGACTCAGATCGCCCTGCATGAGCAATAAGAATAATAATCATTAAGGCAATACCCTATACATTAAATTTATGATGAACTTAGGATATTTTCTGTTAATATTATGGCATCATGATCCATGCCTTTAGCACATATTTGGATAAAAAATATCAAGAAATAGTAATTACGACATTATATTTAATAATTGAAATGAGTTAAAATTTCTCGAAAAATTACATTAAAATACTTTTCACTTTTTACCGACACTGCTATCAGGATTGCTTCTTCGATTGTGATCCCTTATAGTCCTAGAGAAAAACAAACCTAATCGATCCTTCCTATAGTCGATATCCCAAATTTAATCGTCGTGTTTGTGTTTTCAGTAGTACGTGAGAATTACAGTTATCCATGATACCCTCAATCACAGTGCGTGACGCAATTAGTGTTTTGGACAGAGTAAAATCTTACATATTATCGGAAGAAAATATTGATGATGATGTTTTCATAATATGCATGAAATTGAAAATTAGAATAAGTTAACTCGAATAATTGTTGCTTTCCTTTGAGATTCGAGTTATAGAAGCTTCACTGTATATATATATATATATATATATATATATATAACATCTTACGGAAAAGGAAAGATAAAATGGATACATGGATGTCAACAAGGTGTTAGGATGAGGAAACCCAATGAACACTCACCAATCAGACGACTTCAGGTTGGCGAGGCCCCGGGGATGTCGAAGCGACACACGTAAAAGAACACTAAAACACATAAACATCACAAACGTAGAAGCTTTCGGAACTACTCCTTCATCAGCTACAGAGAGAGAACTGGTGGCGGTGACACTGGGTGGAGGCATGGGGGTGGAAGGGTAGTGCGGAAAGGTCGAGGATTGGAGGATACGGAGGGGGTTGGGGATTGGTAGGGTGTTGGGAGAAGACAGAAAGGGAGTGAAAAGCTATCGAAGGTTGAGGCCAGGAGGAATGAAGGAGTTTAGGAGATGGATATGCGAAAGCTCCCACTGACAGAGTTGGGGAGCCGAAGCATTGTCGGGGAGAGCGCGAATGACTCTCACTGTGAAGCAGTTGTTAAACTTTAGATTATGTTTGTTCGCATGAACGGCCACCGGCAGCGGTCGTTTGAGAATGACGCTGTTGCGGTGGCCGTTCATGCGGATGTTGAGGGGATTGCTGGTGAGGCCAACATAAAAGGCGGGACATTGGGTGCATCTCAGGAGGTAAATGATATTGCGGGTGGTGCAGTTGGTGGTGGAAGTTATGGGGTAGGTGATGTTGGTTGTGGGACTGGAGAAGGAGTTGCAGGGGGGGTTTATTGGGCATGTTAGACATCTTGGTCTACCGCAGGGGTAAGATCCGGCAGGGTGTAAAGGCGTGGGTGCTGGGGGTTCTTTCTTCCATAGAATATTTTCCAGATTAGGGGGACGGCGGAAGGAGAGGATCGGTGGTCTGGGAAATGGAATCTGGTGAGGGGAGGATGAGAGGATAAGGTGGGCGGCTTTCAGGATGTTTTTCAGAATGTCGTGGATGCCGGGGAAATACAGGGTGGTTAGGGTGAGTTGGAGGGTGGAATCAGTGGTGGTGTGGGTATTGGGGTGGGAGTTAGGGGTGGCGGGTGCGACTGCCCGCCGGATTTGGTCTCGGATCAGATCCGGCGGGTATCCACGCTGTAAGAAGGCATGTTCAAGGGTGGAGCAGTACTCGGACAGG
This sequence comes from Tanypteryx hageni, assembly GCA_028673005.1. NCBI lineage: Eukaryota > Metazoa > Arthropoda > Insecta > Odonata > Petaluridae > Tanypteryx > Tanypteryx hageni. The sequence goes on along the minus strand of CM054113.1, from coordinate 9,401,593 downwards.
GAATCTCTGTCCGAGCAGATTCTCCGCCCTCGTCGGGCTAGGGCGTAGGGAATAGAGGTTTTGGTGTGGAGGGGATGGCAACTGTCGAACTGGAGATATTGAAGGCGGTTGGAAGGCTTGAGGTGCACGCTGGTGTGGATTTTGTTTTCCCGGATGGAGAGATCGACATCCAGGAAGGTGATGTTGGAGGCAGAGGAGTGGTGGTTGAAGGAAAGCGTGGGGTGGGATGAGAGGCGTTGTAAAAAGGATTGTAGGGAGTCGGGTTCATGTGTCCAGAGAAGAAAAATATCGTCAATATACCTCAGCCATAGGAGTGGTCTGGGGGAAACGTCAAGAAAGCGTTCCTCCCATTCACCTAAGAAGACACTGGCATAGGAGGGCGCCATGCGAGTGCCCATCGCGGTACCTTTTATTTGTAGGTAGTGGCGCCCTCCGAAAGAGAAGTTGTTTTTTTGGAGCACCATTTCAGCCAGCTTCGTTAGGAAATGGAAGGATGGTCTTGTGTCAGGTGGTCTGGAGTCCAGTAATTTTCTCAGGGCGGACAGTCCTTGGTTGTGAGGGATGTTGGTGTAGAGGGAGCAGATGTCTATAGTGGACATAATTGTGTTAGGTGGGAGAGGGGAAGGGAGTGATTTTAGGCGTAGTAGAAAGTGGTTTGTGTCTTTGATGAAGGATGGGATTTGACGGACGAGAGGTTGTAGGTGGGAGTCAACATAGGCAGAGATGCGTTCCGTGGGAGAATTAAAGCTGGCAACAATGGGGCGGCCGGGGATGTTGGGTTTGTGGATTTTTAGGAGTAGGTAGAAGGTTGGGGTCCGGGGTGTGTTGGGGATGATCATGGAAATGGTGGAATCAGAGAGGCCTTCTTGTTTTCCCACGGAACGCAGATATACAGAAATTTCGGAGGAGTGGCGGTCAGTGGGGTTGGAGGGGAGAGGAAGGTAAGAAGTTTGGTCAGATAGTTGGCGGAGGGCTTCGTCGTTGTAATGTGAGCGGTCCATTACCACGGTGGTGGTACATTTGTCTGCAGGAAGGATAATAATTTTGTCGTTGCGTTTCAACGTAGAAATTGCGTGTCTTTCTGGTTTCGTCAAATGCTTCGGCTCCCCAACTCCGTCAGTGGGAGCTTTCGCATATCCATCTCCTAAACTCCTTCATTCCCCCTGGCCTCAACCTTCGATAGCTTTTCACTCCCTTTCTGTCTTCTCCCAACACACTACCAATCCCCAACCCCCTCCGTATCCTCCAATCCTCGACCTTTCCGCACTACCCTTCCACCCCCATGCCTCCACCCAGTGTCACCGCCACCAGTTCTCTCTCTGTAGCTGATGAAGGAGTAGTTCCGAAAGCTTCTACGTTTGTGATGTTTATGTGTTTTAGTGTTCTTTTACGTGTGTCGCTTCGACATCCCCGGGGCCTCGCCAACCTGAAGTCGTCTGATTGGTGAGTGTTCATTGGGTTTCCTCATCCCAACACCTTGTTGCCATCTATATATCCATTTTACCTTTCCTTTTCCGTAAGCTGTTATATATATATATATATATATATATATATATATATATATATATATATATATATATATATATATACAGTGAAGCTTCTATAACTCGAATCTCAAAGGAAAGCAACAATTATTCGAGTTAACTTATTCTAATTTATATATATATATATATATATATAAATTATTATTTTGAATGCCATGTTTGTTTTTATAATTTATATGTGCAATTTTGTCTCTCTCATACGAAAAAGGTCACCTTCCAGTATTGAAATGAAAAAAGAATATTTTTTCTTTTGGTCAATCCTTAAAAATTCCCACAGCCCACACGCAGTTTACTGAATATTAATAATCTTTAATTATTAAAGTTGCATCTATAAAGTTTGACATTACTGCAACTATAATTTCGATGCTTCATAAACAGCGTCAAGTGGATAACGGAATTATTTTTGCTATTTAACGACTAAATAGACGCTAATTCAAACGGAGGCAACAATGTGGGTCGCCTTGGCAATACCCGGAAAGAGTACGAAAAAGCCATAAAATTTTGAGTAATTTCTGAGTAATTATTCCGTGCAACATAAAAACATTGCAAGAATAAGATATTTTATAGTTTTAGCCGTCGAATAAAGCAAACACGGAGAAATTCGGGCCATATTTACGTTTTTAATGAATTAAAGAAATAAACCTTGCACCTTGAAAAATCTAAACTCCTGCGTAAACATATGGAAAAATATAATCGTCTCCCGGAGTTGAATCCGGGACACTTCCGTAAACAAAAATAGTTTTTCCGGGGTCTCCTAGTTGGCAGAACAAAATGGCGTTTAAAGCATTTCTCTATGACAAAATGTTCAAAAGATAAAAGGGGGACGGACGGACTGGCAGACGGACGGACGGACAGACATTGAGTAATTATATACAAAGATTTGCTTACATTCTGAAAAAATCGCGTAACTTTTATTCATTTGGAAATTAAAATTAGAAATAATTGACGTATGATCTTCGAATTTAAACTTTATTTTAGAAAAATTAATGAAGTTTTTATTCTATTAATTTCCGCCTACAGTACGAAATCTCTCATATTAAACATTTAAATCACATGTTTTGGGAAATTTTCGGTTATTAAACGGGATGTTGCCTTGCCGACCATGTCATTGTTAAACTTCGAGAATCAATTGTTGACTCATACCGCATGTATACGAATGCATAGATTGCCTAAAATTATCGTAGGAGTTTTCGCGAAATTACGTAATCCTAATGGGACTGGGATTTAGTACGGACGGACGGATGGACATCACGAAGATAATAGTGCTTTTCAGAAATGACGAATATATTAGTGCTTTTCAGAAATGACGAAAAGCACTAAATAAGTAGGGATGCACACGGGTTTCCCGTGATACAGAAGTGCTTTTCGTCAAATTCACCGTAGTACAATCGTATTTGCTTTGAAACCAGAAAATTATTTTTCCTTATATTGTGGTGCCCCTGCTTTTTAGATTTGGTCTAAACATGTTCATTTAGTTTTCTCATTATATTCTCTTCCTACAAACGAAATTTCTTTAAAATCCGTTCAGCCAATACCTTCCAAATTCATAGTTACAGAAAATGCTAACCTTGATATTGTGGTAACCTTATTCAGTCGACCCGGTTGATAATTAGTATTTTGGTTATATATTTATATGATGATTATGTATTCTATCTTTGGTTAAAATCCATGAGGTCAGTTCTCTATAAATATCATTAAAAAATATTAATTCACTTTTTAGTGTGGTAGCCCTGCTCTTTAACTCCGCTTTAAACGTCTTGATTCATTATGGTATGTTGTACAAAACTTATATGCCAAATTTAGTAGAAATCCATACAGCCAATTCTCTCCAAATCCATTATTACTGAAAGAGTTTAATTTGTAATGTGGCACCACTGTTTGGCTGATGAGGTCCAAATATGCTATTATGGTTATTTATATGTGTGTACATTATAAATATTATAATTTCGTTCAAATTGATCAAGACATTTCAACACAAATATGTGTAAAAGAATGTTTTTTATTTCTTGTGTTGTGGCAGCCCTGATTTCTATATCTATATTAAACATCTTGATTTTGTTTTTTATGTTACACGCCTCCTTTCTATAAAATTTCATTGAAATCGGTGATGCCAATTCCTTCCAAATACACAATTATCGAAAAGTTTAACTTTGTAATGGTGGCACACCTGCTTAATCGATCCGGTCCAAAGATGTCACTTTTGTCATTAATTTATGTGTTTATTCTATCTACCAAATTTTATTGAAATCGGATTAGCCAATTCTTCCCTGATATATGCGTACGGACGGACGGACATCATGAATATAATAGTGCTTTTTAGCATTGACGAAAAGCACTAAAAAGAACGCATAATGGTCAGGTCGTGTTCGTCCGTCCGCATGTTTCATCTCCAAAACTACTTCGCGGATGTTGATGAAATTTGGTGTTTAGGACATTGAGCCAAAGAAACTAAGAAGATGATATAAATAGTTCAAGTGGCCTAATCAGGATTGCTATTTTTCTGGTGACAAATAATGAACTTTTCTTTGTATCTTGTACAATATCACATAACAAAAAATCCTTAAACGACTTTTTAGAACTAGTCAAATAGCTGATGTTTTGTTCAGTACATTTTTATAGGAGTAGCTGATTTCAAGAAAACCAAACTTTAAAGCCGTAATTTGCTTTTGACTTTTTTCCGTGTTTTTCAATTTTTCTCAACAAAAACAGTCTTCGTGGCAACTGAAGTAAACAATATCTGCTGTAAATACCTAATTAGATTAATTTTCTTTCGTGCGACGAAGAAATGAACGTAAATACGTATATTTTCTTTACGTATACACAGCGTTTGTAAGTGAAAAGAAATGGGTAATTTACGACGAAGGAATGAACGTGAACATAAATATTATATTACTATTATCCGAGTAAGATATGTTTTAAGTAACTGTCCATTGTTTTATTAATTACAATTGATTAGGAAATTAGTCAGTGAATCAAAAATTCGGTATTTCCTTGGCATCACCACTGGCATTTCAGCTCGTAGGCATTGTACTAAGCCATTAACATTTACCTTTTTTGACAGGATTGCATAAATCGCAAAGAACGCCTCTGCCTCGCATGCATGCACGCCTGATGTGCGCATCTTTCCACTCTTGTTGAAAGTTAATTGTGAGCGAGGGGGTGCAAGGCGGAAGGTTCGCCTAGGGCGCAAAATACCCTCGCACTGGCCCTCAAGGAGCATTTAATGAGTTCAGCAATTTTAACAATCGAAAGTTCTGCATTGCAAGATGTAAATTATGACTGGCTAATTGACGATTTTGTACAAAGGACATAAATGTTACGAATATTTTACGGATATTTTAATTGAATTCCCATGCTTCCGAGGATGATTTGAAGACGAATCTCAGATTGTTCTGGCCGGTCTGCTGCATAATACTAAGAGAATGATTTTTATGCGTGCGAATACATATAACGAATAACACTTGGGTCTGATAGTCTTAGAGATTCGCACTCCCATAAACCACTCTAGGGCAGGAAAAACGCCTAGCAGTTCTTTTAACTAAAGTTCATTTTCGAATGAACAGAAGTGTTTTCTTATAACCTCTATATGTTTATGTATCAATAATTAAAAACAAAGAGTGTTTTTTAATAAATAGGAGTAAAAAATAGAACCCATGTTATTAATAATATCGTTGATATGTACTTACCCCTGTCGTATTTTCGGACGCAGACGCATTTATTTAGGTGGATGAATTGGGCCCCAAAAAAGCTGCGCGTAGGACCCCGCGGACCATAAATCCCCCTCTGGGAAGAGAAAAAGGAATAGTTCGAAGAGAGATAAGATAATTTGAAGACATCAGTGGAAAGAGTGCGTTTAGAAGAGAAAGAGTTTCCTGCGGGAGTCAAGATTAAGCCATAACATTTTCTTGGTATAGTCTGATATATGACCTTATTTTATAAGATTAAAAATAAATCTTACGCGAGAATTTCAAGATTTTAAAGCTAATTGGACAATTCTTCTGATAAATCATGACTATGGACCGTGTCGCAGTAATCCATATGAGGTAGAAAAGAAGTGAGGAAAGTTTTTATTTAAATTCTGGGGTAGGAAATGTTTTAGTCTCTTGAATGAATGGAGGGAGGGGTTAACTTATTTAGAAACGCTCGTGATATGGTCTGTCTACGCGAGTGTCATTTATAAGAAGGCCAAGATTTTTTATGGTTTTAAAGAAATGAATGGGTGCGTTATCAACTTGAAAACACTCGATATCGGAGTTAATGCGAGAAAGGACCTTTTGATAACCGATTAAAATATTTTGCGATATGGATGGGTTTATTTTTAGGAAACGATAGCTGCTCCAATCGTACAATGATTTAAGGCCAGCATTCAGCTTATACAAAGGGCGCGTCTGGATGTTCTCAGTTTTTTTAGTATATATAAATCTGTAGATCGTCGACGTAAAGATGATAGGAGCACATTTTAATTGCCCTAGAGAGGCCCTTAGTGTAAATGGAGAGCAAAAGAGGACCGAGGATCGATCCTTGCAGAGCGCCTCTGGTGACAGGGAGCCAAGAGGAGGAGGAATTATTTAGAACTACATTTTTGGGGGTTATTTAAGAGCCAGTTCATGAGGATATCCTTATCGATTGAATCGAACGCCTTAGAAAATTCGACTAAAGTGAGAACTGTAACGTTTTCGTGTCCGTCACTGCGCGTAATATATCCTCCCACTCCTCTGACTTTCTTCGATGAGTCTTCATCAGGAGCATAATTACAATAATAACGAGAAGGAAAACTATACAGGTTTCCATCGAGATATGTCGGGGATGCGTTCCTAGGAAACTGAGCATTATATACATAATATACTTATTCTGTCCGTCCATCGGTCCGCCGGAACACTATATACGTACAAATCCCCATTAGAGAACAATTTAAAATCCATTCAATCCAGGCTTTTTTTCTTTTCCAAAATTAAATTAGAAATAATCGACTTACTAACTTTGTAGAGGGACCATCTTAACGAAAAATAAACATAGATTCTTATTCTTATCGTCGACGTTTGTCTTCGGTTCGAAATCGCTCAAGTTATACGTTTAAATGACATTTATCGGAAATTGTTAACCTTTATAACGATAGGTTGCCTTGCCGACCGTGTCATTGTTAAACCTCGCGATTGTATTGTCGTCCTTATACTATATGCGTATATTATAAAAAATTGTATACTATTAAATCATGCGCCATTGCCAAATGTTGGGAATTCATAAAACTAAATATAATGTAATTTTCAATGTTTCAACTTTTAAACTGTTTAACGATATGTTGCCTTGCCGACCGTGTAATTGTTAAACCTCGAGATCGTATTTCCGTCCTTATACTATATGAGCAAGGAAAGAATGCTTTGAATGCTTTAGTATGAGAGAGAGAGAGAAGGCGCTAGAATTTTGTATAATTAAAATCGTGTTTTCATTCATTTCTTTTCAGTTAACTTCACATTGAAAGTTTTGGTAGTTAACTATTTTTATAGTTATATTCATAGTTTTTTGCAGGGCGTCTTATAATTAACCGGAGTTATAAATTTGCATCGCATACATGAATCACGCGAAAAGCCATTCTTTGACATGCAGACCTTTTTCATTTACATTTTCAAATATCTCAAGAATGAGGTGTTTAACTTAGCTATGAAAAGAGAAGAATTTAAATCTCATTCGTAAATCTCCAAAAATTACGTTTTAATACGATTTTTCACGTTTTCACGCATTTTATTTATATTGGTCTACTGTTGTCTCAATCGTTGAATTCTATTCTTGGTCTCATAATAAATGTACCATTTTAGTGCTTTAACACAGATCAGACTTTTATACATGGGTACGTATAACTTATTTACTGAATCTATTAAGTAATTAGAGGGAGGAAGGAAAAGAGAATGGGAATGAGCAGAAATGGAGAAAGAGGAAGAGGACGTAGCATTTGTATAGGATTCAAAAGGAGCTGCAGTACAAAAATAACAATAATAAATTATAATTGATTATAAAAAATGTTATACTATTGAATCATGCGCCATTGCCAAATGGTGGGAATACATAAAACTAAATATACGTAACGTAATTTTCAATGGATTTCTTTAAATGATTATACAGCAAATACTTCGAACCGAATTTCTAATAGGATTGAAAAAATAACATTTTATGACTTTTATTTAAATTTTTTAAATAAAGCCCATTTTCAGAAAAACAATTCAAAACTGCCATATGTAGTTAAAATAAAATTGCTATCTTTAAATACGGTCAAACTTATAGCAGTTCATGTATTTAGTTCATAGTAAGTTACTACACATATTTCCTTTGATCCTTGATGGTAAATTGACTGTTCATTAACATTTTATCCTGTTTTACGCGTTAATATGAGTAAAATAATTCAATTATTAAGTTAAATTCTATATGTTTTAATTAACTTATAATTTGCTCAAATATTTCAAGTAAAATTTTGCAAATTCTTTATGCATTATATCTTATTATTTCGATTTTCCTATTATTTTCAGCAAATATTTGCATAATCATTTGGCCTCTCTGATAATAATTATTTAAACAATATAATTAAAACAATGATTACTTTTTAAAACGGTGATTTGATTGTGCATGAAAGCCAAACCAGATCATAGCATATCTTAATGATTGTACATATCGAAATCAAATGTATTTGGAATACTTTTATGATAATCCCGTCATATTTGACGGGCAATTACGCTAGTATCTCGATAAAAGCGTATATCGGAGGCATTTTCTCATATAACCCTACTAGCTATGTGACCCGGCGTTGCCCGGGTGCGATTCGGGATTGCCCCCGCCCTTCTTTCATTCACCCCTCCCACCGCCCGCTCCTCTTTCACTGTTGCAACCCAAGAGGTTCACCAAGATAAAAGATTAATCCAAGGGGTTCACCAAGATAAAAGGTTAATCCAAGAGGTTCGCGATGAGAAAAGGTTAATCCAAGGGGTTTGCGACGAGAGATAGGTTAGCTAAAGGGGTTCGCGAATGGAAAAAGGTTCGGAACCGCTGCTTTAGAACCTGCTCACTAATCCAGATCTTAAGTAACTTCTCCATGCACGCCATAATAGTATTCTGTTTCACAAGAGTAATCCGATAAGCACTTTAAAGCGTAGCAATTTTTGCACATTCTTAAATTTTCACTAGACTTCAATATTGTGCGCACAGTTGATAGTGGAAGATTCAAAGCCGCAATTTCCATCCTACACTGTCCTTTTTCAAAGCGAATCACAACTTCGAGTTTTATCTCAAGAAAAATTGCCCGTTTTCCCTTACTCAGACGCAACCTTAACCTTATTTTCCGTCATGAGTTAACAGTCACCTTTAAGATAAATTGAGTTTTTTCCACCATATAAAGACAAAAATTTCCGTGATGAAGCATGCGCGCGTGTTACCCTGGTTGTATTTATTTTCTTGAGCCAGAATGTAATAAACCGTGAAATTATCAAATATTCGCGTCACCCCTCAAGAACTCTCACCTCGCCCTGGGGTGTGATTTCACCCAATTTGAGAGCCGCTGTACATATAGCCCCTCCAGCGAGCGCTTTTTCGTTATGGGCTCTGATTTATTACCTCTCCAGCAGTTGTTTTGTGGATTCATTTCTTCTGCCTCGGTTCATTGTTGTCTGCGTTTACATTTAGCTATTTTTTTCTTCCTCGGGTCTGCCCCTTAGTACGGCTCTCAATCGATTCAAAACGGCTTCTAGTTCTCGCGCGTTGGATGGAGACCACGTACTAAGTGAATACATGAGCTCGGGAATCGACGTAGCCGAAAAAACACGCTTTGAATGCCACTGAAAAAGTCTCACATTAGGGGATAATCTGTATTGCTGAGAGCAATAACGTGAACGATGTGGACGGCGAGACTGCTTACAAACTCTCGCGCTTACACGGGCTCCGCGCTTTCTAAAAACTATTTGTTGCACCTACAAAGTACATACATTTTTTTAATCGGGAAAAATATCGAACACTGTCACAGTGAGAGAGAGAGAGAGAGGTCGCCTTATTTATTAAAATTCATTATTAAAATTGTTTTACGTGCACACTTTGCACCGGGCCCCGTGGTTTTCTTAACCAACTCTGAATGTGAGTCATAACATCGAGAGAAATGACAAGTCACGGCAATGAAATTTTAAAATTGCGTATTAGCGAGGAAAGACCGCGTATCTTAAATTTCGTGTCCTTAATTTTGTCACGGCGTTAGAGAAAAAGCATATCTCGAATGAGTGTATCTCGAGGGATACCTGTACTCCTTAAATGGTTAACACAAGAGGTTTCAAAGGCGTTCTTTATGGGATTCACGTACAAAACGGTACCTAAAGATTGGGCGATTCTTGAATTATCTGGTCCCTCGGAATTGTTTTGTGGTAAATATTGTCCTCTATTTGGATATTTTTTAAAATCTGTACCTTACAGATCATATAAGAGCTTTGGAGAGAAATTATGATATTAGACTGCCATTTAACGAGATACGAGTGTAAGTTTATTTAAGTGCTTATGTAAAGTGGAAGTTCTAATTTACAGATGGAGCTAAAAATCATAAGTCGGCGATAAACTCCAATAAGAATCACTCATAATTAATTTAATCAAAACTCATCCAGCGGTTTAGGAGACGAAAGTCGCGACAGAGGGACGGACGGACGGACGCCATGCGCCCATAAAGCGTTCTGCTACAACACAGGGCCGGCCCGAGCTATGGGCGAGCCGGGCAGGGGCCAGTCTTGGGGGTGCTAACCCGAACAACTATCTATCCATTACTTGTACGTGAAAAAATATTTTACATCAATTTATAAAGCAAAACAGACTGAAATGCTGATGGCATTCCTTTTATTTTTTCTTTATCAGTAATTGTTATAGAGCGACGAATAAATGAATATGTATTTTGCAAATATCTCGACAAACTTATACGGAGGGAGGCGTTGAAGTGCTATCTCGCCCCGGGCGCCAACATTCCTCGGGCCGCCCCTGCTACTATCGCTTGGCTGGTAAAAAAACGCCTAATAATAAATCTTGTTCATTCGTATATGCGAATCTTGTGCAATGTGTGCTGGACCGTTTGCTTATCGTGGGTTCGCGGGACGCATAATGTGCTCTCGCGAGACGTAGTATCTCGATCCCTTTTTAGAGGAGCAAATTACTCTTGGCTAGAGGGGGCAGACCTCCCATTTCAACCTGAAATATTCCGCATTTCATCACATTTTCCCGAAAACGATCGTTTGAACGGTAAAAATTCTCGTATTTTAAGCTAAACAAAAGTTCTGAAATGTTAAATGTTAAAATGTCAACAAATACGGGGAATGTAAACAACGTAAGTTTTGTACGCTATGAGAACTGATGACACGTTTTTAATCTCCGATTTCTACTTTGTGTAGTTTATATGGAGCAAAATGTTTTGAATCCTCTCCCTCTTAAAAAAACCCTGTGTGCGCCACCTAAAAAGAGGTTAGCGAAAGCTCTGATATATTCCAACTTATAAATAGGGAAATATGGGAACGTGTACAAATATCAGAAATATAAATTTTAAAGTAATATAATAAAGACATTTAATTTTTCACTCCTACTTCTTTTCTAATTTTGATGCAATTGAAAGTTCTGCATCATTTTTAAACAAACTGAAAAGAATCACAACCTGGCATTTCAGAAATAATAAAGGGAGATATGATCAACGCTTTCGTAGTAAAAATATACAATGTGGGCATTCTATCTAACTCCTCTTTAGATACGCTATTGACTCAGTAAATGCAATGTAACTTAAAGCTATCACAATAATATCCTTCTTTTATTAAATCATAGAATCCAATTCAATGAATCCATGAAATAATTTCTTTTTTATTATGATCTACGCTCACTCAACGGAGGCAGATTCAGTATTAATGGCGGTGTTTAATGGCGCATCGATAACTTATCTAGTGGTGTCTATAATCTGAAGTTTCAATATTAATATGTTTGATATCTAAATGTGAATTTTGCCCATGCGAAAGCGTGTAACCTGTAAGTAAACCAGGCAGGAAAGTATAACGTGGAGTCCTATTATTCCATCCACATTATCCAGGATCAATTTTTAATACATTCTTAGGTGATGTAACGCGCTAGTTGGTAAAGAAAGTATAATTTAAACAATTTAAAAACAGCGTTCCCTATAAAGCTCGTACGGGACGCGGAAAAGAAATTAAAAATAAGGGAAATCCCGTATAATACGGGACGGTTGGCCACCCTAAGTGTAGTATTATATGGGCGCGAGACGTGGACAATGAGAAAAGAAGATATGAGCAGATTAGAGGCGTTTGAGATGTGGGTATGGCGTAGATTAGAGTTTGAAAGAAAAAAAACGAATGAGGAAGTTCTGAATAGATAAGGGAAGAAAGGAGGTTAATTAGAGTGAAAGAAAGAAAAGTATACTCCATAAATGGAATACACAGAGATATCAAAGGCGTTGGTTATATATATTTTAAAATGAAAACATCAAGAAGTAACCCCGAGGGGACAGTACTTCACAATAAATCCCCGTTAAGTATTTTCCGAGTTAAATATATAATTCAAGCGAGTAATTTTTAACTGTAAAATGGGAAAAATATAGATTAACACACTATTTAAATAATTTTATATAAAACAATAAAAGAGTATTTATTTGCAATTGTAGATCGCACGGTACGTTACGTAAAAATTCCGCCGTATAAATGTAACTATCTATAAAGAAATAGAATAATAATTTATCTACTTATCAGTGGCGGCTCGTGTATAGGCACTGCGGAACTGCAGCACCCCCTATTTCCACTTGATATTATCGATAACATTTAATATAACGAGTCCTTTTTTCTTTAATTCTTTCTTTATTTTTGTAGTACAATATATATTCCTTAAGCTTAATGTCAGTACTTCAGTAGCCATCCCCCAGTTTATGAAAAAGATACAAAAATCTTTGTATGGAACTGTGCGCTTCACAGTGCCAGCGACGTGGTGTTTGACTCTTGTGAGAGAAATAAAGGTATTAATAAAGATTTTAGGAAGTAATAAATTTTATTGAACAGGATGAAGATTTTGAAGGTCGTACCTCCAACTATATTCCCTTAATACCTTTGTGCTTCGATGAAGGTAGTATTTTCACAGTTTTAAATTAGCAAAATTTTAAGGCTCAATGTCATATATTATAAATAGATGTCAATGAAATGAAATAAAATGTATAAAGGTACCAGGTAAATGCTGTAATTGTTATTATTATAGTAAAAATTAATGTTTCAAAAGGAATATAAAAACACAGAAATTCATAAAATCAACTCCAAATCAATAAAGCTATTTGAAGTCGACAAAATTATATCCAAGTATGTCATTTCTGCGTCATTTAATTTCGTTTTCTCTTTTAAAAGGGGTAAGTGGATGGTGGCTTGTTAATTCGTCGATAAACAGTTGGAACTTTTATAAGAGTTTTTTAAACTGTGTAGTCAACATATTAAACTAATGTCCTTTTGGGTTGAATAGTTTACTTAGTGGCACTTCCTTTTAACCACTAGTTTCAATGATAATTTTCATTTTAAGTATAAGTTGGTATGAGGCATGAAGAAAACACATCTTGTCAAGACCGATTAGCATTCAAATACTTCAATTGCAGCGCACCAATATGCACCAAATATATTCTCTCTTGCTTTCGTAAAAATTACAATAATTTATCCCTTTTCCCTAAAAACTACTTCCTCATCACATTCGTGCAAATTAATTAGCATCAATTTCGAAATTGTGGGACTCGCGCGCCATGGAAAGTCATGGTAACGATGCTGATGAGTCCAGCACTACGAATATAAGTTTTAAAATGATGCTATTCAGTATTTGGAGACCCAACGCCTAAAAAAATTCACAGCCTGCATTTGTGAGGCTAACGACCCCTTAGAACCCAAATGGTTTCGCATTTAATGGAACCTGAAAGTTTGGTCCATTCATTAATTGTAGGAGCAGCCATTATACATAAATATATATTTGTGTGAAGTTGGTGGCTTAGTTAAAACTTATGGCTAGTGCAATATAAAGTACAACCCCTTCAGCCATAAAGATATTGAAATCCGATGCATTTCGCCCACTAACAAGTGGGCATCTTCAGGGATGACTTGATCCGGACAGTGACTGAAAGTCGACTGTGTTTCAATATCTTTATGGCTGATGGAGTTGTACTTTACATATATTGGTGTGTTTGGGTGCGCCTTTACGTTTAACAAATTCATCACCATAAGATATTTAGTAGTTGCTTAACATCCTCTTTAGGTTAAACTCTTCAGTGATGTTTTACGAATATATGTGATTTTGAATCTGTCAAGATTATTCATCTTACTGCTAAGTGGGCGCATACGTTTAAATTTTTAACATTTTCGATACTTTTGAACATTTTCTAAGAGTTGTTTATTCGCTCGATCATTTTCAAACAATCGAATAGTAAGCGTAGTGTTAATATTACACCATTTCTGATATTGTAACCGACGTTTCCTATGTTTACTTGTACGAACCTACTGGAATAAATAAATATTATTATTATTATCATCATCATTATTTGCAATTAACGGTTTTTATAAGTTTTTATTATTTTACTGAGAGGTACAAACTCGACACATTCTTGCTCTAAAATAAAGTTTATTTTAATGGATGAAATTAAATAAACAAGTCCTAATTAACTTTTAATCGTTAAGAATCTGAAATGAAGCAATGAGGTTTTTAAACTAACACATGCAATAGTGCCGCATAACCACTGAATTTGAATACACATAATCGGTAGTATTTATATAATCGATAAAAATACCGACTGATTGATCTCAAAAAAATTTAAGTGAAAACTAATGCAAAAAATATAGCTGTTTAATGAAATCGTCCATTAGTTTGAAATATCCTACGTACAAAATGTAAAATGTTTCTCCATTTAAAACCATAAAAAATTCAAATAGGTTAACTTGACTACGTATTTGTAAACCAGTATAAAACAAATATGCGATAATAATCTTTGCAAACTAATTTTTATCTCTAAATAGAATTACAATGTTGAAATTTTATCATATATATTTGAATTATGAAAGTACTAGATTGAAGAATATAGACAATTACTACATTTATGCATTTTTGTTCAATTGTAATGTTCCTCCGTTTTAAGAAAGTAACTTCGGCTCACCTTGGCTTCATACGAACGAACATGTTAGTTTGACTCCAGTGAGACGTGGCCGGGCCAATTTTTAATTTACATATAGACCTTGAAAATTCGAAACTTAATACCGTTATAATGCAGTCTGGGCCCCTTTAGTCATGTGAAACAATCCCAGATAATTTATTATAAACTATCAATGAAAAAGTTTCTTATAGAAATCAAATGATTCAATTAATATTGGCATTGCACGATAATGCATTCCAGGAAGTTCTTGAAGCTCATAGCCAGCCCGATCAATTTCTTGGAAGTAGAGATACGTGCCTGCAGCACGTATTAGTAATCTTTTTTAGTTATAGTTTTATTTTATATAAAATAATATTATAATATTTTACGCACAAATTTGTATGTTAGCAATTGTTTGAAATTAACAGTTCATGATATTAAAGTGCATTGCATCATAATTCTAAACCTAATTCACAGTTACATAAAAGCTGTTTTTTATATACTGTAGATACTTGTCATGACTATATACCCTGAATAAATCTGTAATACTCACAACATTAAGGTAAGACAGCTCGAATAGTATATTAAGCTAATTAACATTAAAGTTGTTGCTAACATTATAGACGTATACTTAAATCAATTTGTATCAGATTCGCATACCCAAATTTTAGGAATGCTTATAATTCTATTTTTGTATGATTAGGATTAACGATTACCGCCGCGCGTAAGAAAAAAATATTTCTTCAATTCCTCAGTTGACTCGAGAGTAGTGACGTCTGGTGGGGGTCACCTTCAACTATATCACTATTCCGTCGGCGCGTAAGAATTTTAGTTTGCTGTTGGATCTGGTTGGATCTCCTAGCACGGACATTCCTGTCTTGTAGGGGTTCTATTAACATCGGTAAGTGATTTCAAAATTTTATGTACGCTTTAATAGTAATAATATATTGATAATTAAATTGATATTAAAATAAATAATACCATTTTCTGAATTATAAGGATTCATAGCTTTACCATTATATGAATATATCTCGTTCATGTCATTAGGATTTAAATTTAAAACTATATAAATTAAATTCTGTATGGTTTAATATTTCTCTGATTGTTTTCATTGCGTTATATTTCTAATGGTCGTTGTATCTACCGCCACTCGTCATGACAAATGTCATTGACCTTAAACCAATCAACTATTGCCGGCAAAACAGTTACGAATGTTACTCTAATTTGGATTTTAAAAATCTTCGTCATGATTTAACCTGCATTAAATTTACTGAAATCGTGTATATGCTTTTAAGGAACTTAATTTCTTTGTAAAGGAAACGCCATAAATGCCAAGTTTTTATGTAAGGTCTTTAGTAGAAAAATACTCGATGAAAATTTTTTGCTGTTAAAATATGTACCGATTTATCCAACGGAAACCATAATATGGAGTATAATTTTTGAACTAATATCTGACTTAAGAGGTTTAATCTGTGTATACTGTATTTTTATAATTACGCTTATGATTACCTGCTTGAATCTACAATCGTTTGTGTAGATGTAGAGGTCATTGCAAGGTTGCTCCATTTTTATGTTCCGCCTGTGCCTATGCTGGAAAACACTATTATTCAGTTTTTAAATTTACACAAAGAACTAAAAATGTCCTTAAGTGCGTCTAAACTTTTGTAATTTTTGTCGTTTCATGAAAGGAAAATTGATATTTTTGCAAATTTGAATAATATTACATACTACTGTTATCGTTTTTACTTCAAATAGGAAGAATGCAATTTTATTGTGAGATTTTTCTTTTATTGACAGATTTTTCTTTTATTGACAAGCCTCGAGGGTAATGTTTTACTCTTAAGACATTATTTTTTGTTTATAGTTGAATTCTGGGCGAACATAGATTTGAAATTGATAGAAAAATAATTGTTTACAGTCGCATACATCTAGTTTACCCGAAATTTTTATTCTTATGTAAATTTCCTTTGGCACGAAAACACTTTTTTATGACGAGTTCTTATTGGTAGCCGCCCTTCAGATGACCTTATTTATAGATGTCTTGCTGTCAAAGAATTTACCATTGCTTGTTATCAGTGACACATATAATAATTAATTATATATTACCTTTTGCTCCATTTTAATTGTATTTACAGCTATTGTATATCTAACAGGAATCTACAACATAACTTTCGAACTTAATCTTTTGTATTTACATTCTGAATATATTGCTATATAGTATTAGAAAATCCAAAGTGTCTTTAAACCGATTGCATGAATCTATTTATACCATTTTAAATCTATAAACATTGCACTTGTCGTCACCTCTTCTCAAAGAAAAAAATTTCATCTCTAGTAATTGGATTTAAATATTGGGACTTAAGCCATTAGCTTTATTGTGCAGTTTCATTGAGAATTTATGCAAGTATTATAACATTGACTGAATTTACTCATGACATTTTGATCTTCATATGACCTTGAATGCACATACACAGGTCCTGCATTTTGAGTGTATTTCCCCATTTAGTGATTTGAACCTTAATTGTCACTTTTACAAACATTTTATGGTAATTATATTCCTTAGCAAGATCTGGAACTTGGCTTAGGTTGTCATTTAAGTAATGACCTTATGCTATTTGATAAATTGATTTTACAAATAATTTTAAACTCGGAAAATGATTTTGCATTATGCTCCTAAGGAAAAGGGAAGCATCTCATATCAAATTTTTTATTTATAATCCTGTGAGTAGTGATTGTAGCGATGCATCTTGGTTTTGTTTTTTACATTTTTCTACTCCTTCAGCATTACAGTATTTAAGTCAATCATGGAGAACGGAAACAGAAGTGAACAATTGCTGCTCACTAAGGTGGCTCCAGTTGCACCAGTCTCAGGTAGTAAGATCACTGTTGTTGGTGTTGGTCAAGTAGGAATGGCCTGTGCATTCAGCATCATGACTCAGGTGGGCATCATCATTTATATTTCATTTAGTGTGACTTTTCTAAGGAAATAAATCTAATTTATCTAATTTCCATTAGCAACATTTTTCATATTGGAAAAATATTAAGATGTTTTAAACTTTTGCATATTTTATCTTTTGCTGAGCATATTCCACCATTGCGCGTTCATAAATAAATGTGATTTTTTTTAATCCCACGATTTTCATTTTTAAATGCCAAGGCATAAAAGTTTCTGACACTACCTTTTTGTATTGAAATTTACAGAAAGTTATTTTAGCAAAGATATATTTCTTGGACGTTAACACCTAAAATTTTAATTTTATAGAACACAGCAAGTGAGCTAGTTTTGGTAGATGTAATGGCTGACAAACTCATGGGAGAAATGATGGATCTGCAGCACGGTCTCACTTTCCTCAAAAATGTCAAGGTCAATGCCAGCACGGGTAAGGAACGCATTTGATATGCGAGAAGCTGTCTCCTATACTATATTCCTTCAGATTCCAACAAGTTTTCAGAGATATTATGTCGGGTATATTAGTTTAAATTTATTTGCATATTTTTTTGTTACACTGCGCATAATGTTGCTTTGCATATTTATAGATAGAATTAATAAAATAAAAAGGATGCTCGAGTATTTGGTTATTGCAAAAGAATGTTTTAGTGGCATTTAAAGCTTCTAGCTTCAATGCTCCAAATTAGCCACTTTTGAACGTTGCTGTAGTTAACTGCCAAGCGAATATCGGGTCTAGAGTATACGTACATACGTAATTAATGTTTGTTTACCACATGCGCTGCTTTCCTTGCTATGATTCTCAATCATTTTCTCAAGTTTTGATAGTTCCTTCGATCATTGTATTGTATTCATTTGGATGTTTTCTATTGAATCTCGGCTTCTCGGACTTTGCGCGTACATGGAGCTCCGACTTGAATAGAATACAACCATGGCTCACTACCAAGCATTTTTATGTTTATGATATTATCCCTTTGCAGCCTTGAATGCATTTGAAGCATGGATGCAGTCCTAATTTGTTCGCTGTCGTTTCTAACTTTTAACTTCTTTTATTGATCAATAACGCGCATCACAGACAGCATGTGCACGGATCGAAAATGTTACTAGATGGAGAACATGTGGCTACTCGGTTTTCACTGCCTTTTCTGTCTTAATTTAGGGGGCAACCCCAGCTCTACGGTGCTAATTTTTCACTGTTTTAGAATAATTGTAGCAAATAATCCCAAACTTTTATGCATATTATGTTCATACCAATGACTTATACTTACATTATTCTTCTATATAAGCCATATTTTCTTAATTGCTATTAAAATTGTAAGAGTTATGGCTGATCGATGAATGCTCAGCAATAATAGCACGTTCCCATTGCGTGCAGGATTTTTCTTAAAGCAACCTACAAGTCTGAAACTTTGCCCACAAATTTAGATCTTATTGGTTAATACAATGAACCTCCAACTTATTTGTATCTGAATTTTTTCAAATATTATAATTTTTTAAATGAAATTTTTATACAAACTTTTTAAGTAAAAAGATTATAAAATTTTTGTTGTCTAATCCACCGCAATAACTGAGGTTCACTTTAATAAACAAACAGTATTTAATGTCACAAATTATATAGCCTTGAGACAAATGGTTTTTGAGAAATCGTGCACACAAGATCGAAAAATGGCAATTTGAGAAATATGGGTTAAAAGAAAAAAATTGATGTAAAACAAAAAATAAAATTTATTGAAAAGTCTTCAAGCTCTCAAAAGACACCTGCTGAATAATAGACACCTTCCTCAATCTCAAGTTTTTCTATCTCAGCAACATTCTTGCAGCCAGCCTTGCCTCTTTAGTTGCTGCTGATATCTTCTTGTCCACTTGGGCAATTCGAGCTGCGTCTTCGTTCTTGGCCCACTCTCCACAATAATTCCCAATCTTCAGGTTCAGCCTCTTCATTACATTAAATCTGCTTCTTTGGCTGCTATTAAATACCAGCACAGCATCATATGTACCTATATCCACCATTTTTCGCCCAAAAAAGGACATTTTTGGACAATTTTTCCAAATTAGTGAATTGAGGGATTCATTTGGGGTGTGAGTGTGGGCTCCCACACATCTCTCCAAAAGTTCGTTGTTCGAAAGCTCTTCAAATGTGTTTCTGATTGCCTCCAGCATAATAGGAGCAACATCTGGCTTCTTATGTATAAATTGTGCCTATTTCTTCCTTGCCCCCTCCTGCTGATACTTACATCAGGAATTTTCACCAATTCGACAGTAGCTGTGGCCGTAGTGGTGGTATATAGCCCATATACCCTTTTTCATCTCCTCCACGCTATTTGGATGTGCCCTTACTGCATTTCCATAGTAACCTTGCATTATTTTAATATTATTCTCTGTCAGTCTCCCCTTCCCAAAAAGCCCTTTTCCATCTGCAAGCTTGACATTTTTTGCTTTGCTTCAGTCGCCGCAGCCATGTACCCATTTTCCTCTGAATGTGCCCTACACACTCCTTTTCATTTATTTTAACGTGAGGTCCATAGGGTTCCTCTTCGCTAATATTTTTTAATGTCTTTGCATCCCCATCACCTATGCATGTTACTTACCAGATGCCTCATTCCATCTCTGACCTCTGGAAGATGCGGAGCATACCATCAGATTCCGTGTTGCCTGCAGATCCAGTGTGATTTTGCTGGCATCAACCTCGATGCTTCTCCCACCACTCCTCATACTCTTGCGTATGTTTAGACCCTCTATAGGATGCACATACTTTGCACATTTTTGACATGACGTCAACATCAATAACTTTTCCTGTTTCCAGTCCTATTATCACAACACCATTCAGTGACCTATGGCCTTGAGTTCTCCCATGTTCCATCACCACTTCCTGCAATATCTGTGCATCCTGTCTTTACAGCCTCCTCACTAGCTGCCTCCTTCATATTCTGAATGGCCTCATCTTTGGTTGCACGGTGAATTCTCTCTATCGCAAGCTCGAATGTTGAACTGCATATGGGTGGCGGCAAACCCATGAGTGCAAAGAGGTTCCTGAGGCCAGCATGGCCCAAACCTAAAGACCTCTTTGTATAAACCGATCTTCTGTTTACTTCAGCGATATTATTGAAATCACCGATCATTTCACTGCTTTAGCACTCTCCACTTTTACTGCAGTTTGTATATAAACCTGTAAATTTACTACAAAACCCACTTATACTCTTTTCATTCAATTCTAGTTCCCCACCACACTTTTTGCTGTAGCCACTCCATGAAACTGCCTTCTCCGTCGAAGGACCTGCTGATGTGATATGCTTAGCATCCAACGAACTCTTCTTCCTTGGTGGCTGTTCCTCTTGTTTAGAATGATCTGAATTTAGATATTGGTTTCCATGAAACCATCTCTTTTTAGGATGCTTACTGGAGCAAGATTTGGACTTCTCCGGTATATCCATCGTGGAAAAAACCTCGTAAAACAAAACACGAAGCTCTCAAATGAAAAATCTATCACTTGGTTACAAGAAAAATGCGTGTATTCTTTTTCCTCTCCCAAACACTTCTGATGGGTAACTGTTTATGGGCCTAGTATATTGCACCTTCCCTCACCTTCATCTATACATAGCATCCCTCAAGGTCAGCGGCAAACATTTGACCTGCAGTGAAAGCTGAGGGAAAAATGCACGGCTTAAGAAAAATCATTGTAGCATTCTCAATTTTGACGCTATATGCATGCGGTCTTTATTAAAATGAAGAGAAATAATTGGGCTATTCGAAGATATGAAAAACAAAAAATCAATTTTTTTACCCTTAGAGCCCCTTTAAATGAAAAATCAATGAAATCTTTGATAGTTTTTCATTCCTTTCCCATCTTCTGTGAAACTCGACAAACCTAGTGGCATAGTACTTGCGACATGCTCATTTCTTCCTCAAATGATGCCTTTGTTGGATTTTCGTTTATTTAGGCTGGGATGTGCATGTGGACAGTGGTGTCATTCTGTCAGTTCGCACCAGATAGGTCAAACCAGTTTTTAATACTTTTCTCGTGGCAAAAGGATTCAATGTCTCCTGTAAATTAGTAAAATTGCAAGACAATCGAACCAGTTGTTGATGGACAGGAATGTCACCACTGAATGTGAAAGGGTAAGAACATTCATGCACCGTAAATGGTGAATAGTTGCATGGTGATGCACAATTGCAAATAGCGGGACCACCGCAATGATAAGATGTGATTATTGGCGTTCACTTTGCTATTCTCACAAAATGAAATGCAAATGGCCAAATGGCAAATACAGTAGAAGATCGTTTATCCGGAATGTCCGGGACCTGGCCTCTTCCGGATAAACAATATTTCCGCTGTTTAGATAGCTTAACTACAAAAGAGCACAATCATCAAAAAAAGACGTTTAAGCACGTAATATGTATAATACGTAATACAGGACTAAAGTAGGGTAAGAAATAAACGAGTTTAAAAAGAGTTTATGTTTTAGAAAATCTTTAATTTAATGCAAACTTTTCATGCGATGAATTTGAGAATGTATGTATTAAATATCGTCGTCAATTTTGCAGCAATCGAAGACGTAATTGGGTATATCTGAAAACGGAAAAAAATAATATGTATGTTACAACATAAGTTGACAAAAACATTTGTAATTACATAATTTGAAGTAGACATACATAACTGGTTAATATTATTTTACTATCATGCAAATAGATTTCACTTCGGATACCATGCTGTGTGCATACTCCCACACGATCTGGATGTAAGCCAATCTAATTCGCTTGTCAATATGCGATAAACACCCCAAAACAATTTTACAATGATCGGTCTACTCATTCGTACATAAAATAATAACTATTTTATACTACATATATATAATAATCATTATTAAGAAAATTCTCAATTTTCAAAGCTCACTCATTTCCGTAAAAACTGTAAAAAAGAAGCATATAGAAATAAAAATTGAAATTTTATTCACCTGGAAATCCTTGTTGATCTGCAGATAAGGATGTAGAGAATCACTTAACAGTAGGATTTGTGGTAACAGCATCTGCAGAAACTGAAGGAGAGGATGATGAAACAGTTCTTTTAAAAAAATCTGTCAGTGTCATCTGCTTGCACTTGCTACGCCCTTCTTTTTCAAATTTTTCTTTCAGCCTGTACATCTGGAGTACCTCCTGCTCAGTTGTAAAGGACCTTGGCTCCATGAACTTGATAAGATTATTACAACATACAATAGCCTCGGACATAGTCATTTTCTTCTCCTCGTCAACTAACACATCACTGTCCTCGCTGTCTTCACTCTCATTTAACATGGGGCCAATAACAGCATCGATAATTTCAATGTCAGTAAAAGTTTGACAAATAGGAGCATTTTTATCACATTCAATCCATCCCTCAATTTCATTATCGGTTAGGTCTGGGATAGCATTAATTCCCTTCGTATATTGCACAAATTCTACAAAATCATCATTAAGTTCGGATGAATCAAATCCAAGAAACAGTAGATGGTAGCTCGTAATCACTTTGGCTCCAAGTTGAACAGTTGTATGATGTTAAATCCAAGAAAGTCGTCTGTGTCTCTGGAATCTTCATTAAATTTTGATTCTGGCAAAATATTATGCCAACACCGTTTTAAAACTGAGGGTGTTACTTTATTCCATGCACGTGAAATACACCACACCGCATCCTTCAGTGTTACATCCTTTTTGAACCGTTCGTAGCTGAAAGACTCCTCAAAATTTTCAATTTTTCTCATTAATTCACTTCGATAATGGCATTTAAAATTTTTAATTATGCCTTGATCCATTGGTTGGATGAGAGACGTACAATTTGGGGGTAAATACGACACAAAAGCATTCTCCTTGACGAGAGTTTCTACTGGAGGGTGAGCAGGGCAGTTGTCCAACAATAATAATATTTTTGCATTTTCAGGTAAGCCAACCTTCTTGAAATGATCCCTTACCTCAGGTAAAAAATGACCATTAAACCACTCACCAAAAATGTCTTGAGTGATCCAAGCACGTTTGTTAGCACGGTAAATCACGGGGAAATCTTTATGCCTTTAAAGACTCTAGGTTTTGCACTTTTTCCTATTACCATGAGCTTGCACTTGTGTGTGCCGGCAGAATTGGAACACGTCATTACAGTAAGTCTCTCCTTAGACTCTTTTACTCCCGACGCTGCTTTTTCATCAATGCAAACAAAAGTATGCCGTGGGAGACAACGCCAAAACAAACCTGTCTCGTCCATATTGTATATTTGCTCCGTGCTAAGTCCATGTTCTTCCACCAACTTTGCTAAATCATTAACATATTCCTCCGCGGCTTCATAATTTGCTGACATTTTTTCACCGGAAACTTTTAAATACCGTATACCATGGTGATTTTTTAATTTCTGCAACCATCCCATAGAATAATCACATTCTCCTTCGATTTTTAGGTGTTCGTGGTAAGATTTTGCCTTCTCCATTATCATAGGACCTGAGATAGGAATCCCTTCACTCCTACGTTGGCGGAACCACTCGTACACTACTTTGTATAGGTCACTACTCTTGGGACCACGTAAAGTTTTCCTTTTTGAGATACCAGCCATTGAATCTGATTCCGCAACAAATTGGAAAATTTTATCTTTCTGCGCCTTTATGTCATATATTGTAGATTGTCCTGCACCATACTCCTGACGAAGTTGAGATACACTTACGCCGCGATCTATTTTTCTCAAAACCTCCACTTTTTGCTGGATAGTGAGATTCTGTCTTTTTCTCTTGCCAGCACTTGTTCCAGTCCCAACGTCTTCTGGATGCATCTTCTTGGGTATTCTCTCCATTATTACGGTTGAGGGACAGGATGAATAAAATATTTGCAAAACTGCTGTTTACCACTTAAAACAAAAAAGTTTTAACACACCTTTAACACCTCTCATGCACGTAGTTAGAAAGCAACAAGCGGTGGTGGTGGCTTTCGGAACTAATATGGCAAATCGTTCTTCAATTATGTATTAAATTGGCGCTACTGAAAAAATGGACCGTGATAAAATTCTTTTAGAATAATTCCGTTGTTTGGATGTTTCCGTTGTTTAGAATTCCGGATAAACGATCCTCTACTGTATAACAATGCCTATTTCTCTAGGGAAAAGTAAGAGTATCTAGAGGCTCATTCTTAACTTCAAGGAAAAAGAGGAAAATTGCATTTGCCCGGGGAGTCCCCGGTATGGTGGGGGGAGAAAGGGTGACGTTGCTTGACCCATGGCCTTGCTGACACACGACGGGTCCGGATAAGCATGTACTCAATTTACAAAGGCAGTAAAGACCTTTTTGTCAATCCCATCTTTGGTTCCCATTTGTCTCCCATATGGTTACTAACTCGTCCTAAAATTTTCGTGAGGTCTCAAAGTTTCTCTTGTTCAATATCCCGATGGGATGGTAACCGGAAGACTTCCCGCAATGAACAAGAAGATTGTTACAGCAGGGCCTCTCTTGTTTCCGCATGAAGAATGGAACATGATGATCCTGGGCCCACATATGTCTAGTTTCCAGATGGAGAGGTCACCAGGGTGAAAAGATGCACCGAGTGCCTTCCTAGAATTCTTTTTCTTAGAATTGTCCCATGGGGTTGTGATAAAATGCTTGAATAATCTTATAGAAGACAAATTCTTGAATGAGAAGAGCATAATAGAAGGTAAAAACTTGAAGAAGGAACTACTGTACTTGAACACAGCATCACTTTGTATTTCAATTCAAAACAAAAAATCTAACTTGAAACATTGTTATGCTTCATTATCAAGCCTAATTGAATATGTTTCGAGCAAACGAACTGAAAAGGTTTTCATGAATTATATCGAAGAGGGAAGAAAGCTTTTAAAAGAAACAAATGCAAAGATTTTGAACCTATATTTAGAAGGGAAGGATACAGAAATAGTGCAAGAAGGGGGTTATTTGATGAATCTAAATGCAAAGAGAATGATGAAGAGTTCTCTGAAAACATATTTTCTGCATTCCGAGTAAACACCTACTATGTTATGTTAGATACTCTGATGTGTCTCAAACAACGTAATGAAAATTACAAAAAATAATTGATGTCTTTGCATTTCTATGGGATAAACAAGGTTCAATAGTTGAGTTTGTTAAAATCTATGGGAAAAATCTTGAGGAAAATTGTTTTAAAGAAGAATTATTACAATATAATTCATATAGGGACATAATGTTTGAAGTTGATGAATTGGAATTGGTTATGTTGTTATCTAATCTCAAACAAACACAACTATTTCCAAATATTGAGATTGCATTACGAATATTTTTATGTTTGCCCATCTCTAATGCCGAAGGAGAAAGATCGTTTTCAAAACTAAAATTAATAAAAAATTATTTAAGATCGACCATGACCCAAAATAGGCTTTCAAACCTCAGAATGCTAAGCATCGAAGCAGATATAGTTAATGAATTAGACTTAGATGAAATAATTGATCAGTTTGCAGCATCTAAATCACGTAAATTTACAAATTAAAAAGCTAGTTTGTTAAAACTCGAAGCCTAAAGAAGTACATTTCCTTCTATGAATACTTACTGTTTCATTATTGAATATGTTTCATGAATTGTATCTTGTGTTAAATATAAATGTAATTTTATTTAAGTCTTTATTTTTCCATCATTTCTTTTTACAATTTAAGCATATGGTTGGATTTTCATTGTGCTAAGCATGTGGCCTATGGGTCTCAAATACTTGGAGAGCAAAGGTCTGACATGCGTGGGGCCCATGGGTCTCGCTTACGTGGGGCCCACGGGTCACTTGATCCGGCCCTGCATGCCGAGTATTATAATTAAATTTTTGTCGAAATCGGACTGACCTATCATGATTTATTTACCCCGTGATATATGCCGAGTTTGAATGCTAAATTCCGTCAGAAAGTCCTCTTTAGAAGCGTGCCTGACAGCAACAATGCTTCAATGTTAATCTTATGGAAATTTTTTTAATTAAAAAAATTTTGGGGCACTTGAACTTAAAAACTTCCTGTTTTTGCAAATTTTCCTTTGTTTATAAGTCATGAACAATCATTTTGCAAAATTTCAGCTTTCTAGCTCATCTGGAAGTAAGAAATAATTTTGACATAATTTGCGTTAGACACGATAGTGCAGTTATAATATAGTCAGATATATATATATATATATATATATATATATATATATATATATATATATATATATATATATATATATATATATATATACATACACGCACACACCTTCCAAAGATGAAAGGCAAAGGATTAGATGGCTAATTGAAGGAAATTTGTAAACTTTTACTGTTAAACAGGAGAGTCATCTGCAGCTACAGAATGGAAAGATGTTATTGGTCACAGCCCTTCTTCATTGACTTGGAAAAAGCTGTGACAATTGGCAGGGATCTTTTGCTGCCTAAAATTTTATGAGGAGAAATTTTCTATCATTTGTTTGTATAGAGCAAGGCGAAAATCTTTCTGCTTTTTTCCATGCTTGGAAGTTGATGGAGATTGTCTCTTTATACAGTATATAACTATTTACAATGACTGTGTTAACTACAAATGCATAAAAATACTTCCACCACTTTTTCGTTTTCCTTCCAAAATCGTAGTAACACCTGCTCTGGTCTGCTTTGTCAACCCCACCCATGACTTTATTGTACACTAAAATAGATTGAGGACATGGAATCAAAATATGTTTATTCCCCTTCCCCGTTCTCCTGGACACAATCCCACTCAAATTTGGGTAACAATTTGGTGAAAGAAAACAAATGTTACGATCGTCGTGCCAGACTGTGGCTGTGACTTTTCCACACTGTAAAATTTTGTTTTCTCCTCTTTTAAGTTTTAGTTTCTTAGGAATTCTACTGGCCATTCCCTACGAGACGGTCTTGTGGTAGCACACGTGTAAGTATTGTTTTTGTGTAACAAATTCATAAGAGAAACACTTGAAAAAAAAACTCGAAATAAACGTGTTGGTTCTTACCAAGATGGTTTTCAAGTAAATTCATGATGACTTGGCTTCCTAAAAGCATTTCGTCTCTATTTCTACTCTCCTTTTTTCCTGAATTAACATTTCCACCTAGTACGTAACCATGCAGACTTGCTATCACCCAAATTTTAAACCCCCATTTGGTGGGCTTACCTTTTATGTACTGTTTTATATAGTGGTGTCCTTTAAATGCCAACATTGCTTCATCAATAGCAATTTCACGTCCTGGACTGTATTTCTCATTAAAAGTGTCCATAACATCTAACACTGGCCTGACCTTGAGCAGTACATCATAACCATCTTCCCCTTCTTTTTTCTCATTAGTAATATCACTTATGTGAAAGTACTTGGTAATATGAGTGTACCTGTTGAAAGTCATGCAGATTCGAATCCGAGGACAGTCAATATCCTGACTCGGCCAATAATCCCTTCTTTCGGGCAAATCATACACACCCATGTACACAAGAACACCGATATATGCTGTAATTTCCTCGTATGTAACATCTACCCATTCTTTGTCTATCTTTCCTGAACAATGTTGTTGATATTCTGCATATTTGTTGGTGTTATCTACTGTTCTATGAAAAAACTATTCATGCCCTAACATAAATTTCAGAAAACAAAATTCATCAGAGCCTACAGCTAAGTCATGCTTTGTTCCCCTTTCCCCCCTCAAAATCACTAGGCACTTCATAATGTAAGGAATGTTCCCATTTTGCTTGTAATCCACCATCACCTGCCACATTACTGCTAGAAGGGGTACCTTCCTCTTCTATGTCACTATCGCTAGAATTAATGCATTCAAGCAACTCCTCTGCTACATCCGAAGAATTAAAACTCAGTATCACTCGAAAAATCATCTCTGTTCGCTTCTCTCCCAATAACGTCTTCACCCAAAGAAGCCATGGTTAGAACTGAGGGACAGATAGAAAAAAATAACTTCTCAAGTGTCCTTTGAAGTGTTTACTCAGGTATAAAAAACCTCAACACAAAGGAAGCAACAGGTGGTTTTGGCTGGATTAGTATGTAAAAGGATAAATACGGACGGCCGGGTTAGTATGGAGCGAGAAAATGGACATTAAATCTTGGTTAATGGAGGATGGATAAAATTCAACTCATAAAATACCTCATCTCCACAGTCTAAGGCTTCTGGTGACTCTCCTCTTTGGCAATAAGTGTTCGCTATAATTCCTTCAACTTGTCATTACTCCTGTATATGTTTGTAGATATATGGTAATGCAAATCTTCATCCCAGTATTTTAAAATGTTTTTGTCATAATAGCATCATTTCAGAGAAATGCTTTGATTGTCTGTTACATTCTATTCATGAATATTTTTTGACCAGATTATGCCGTGACTGCTGGTTCACGTATTTGCATTGTAACTGCTGGTGCCCGGCAAAAGGAAGGTGAATCACGTCTCAACCTAGTTCAAAGAAACACTGATATTTTCAAAGGCATCATCCCAAACCTTGTGAAGTACAGTCCTGATACAATACTTGTCATTGTGAGCAATCCAGGTAAAATTCATTATACTTTTTCATTTTGTACTAGTTAAAGTTATGCGAAATTAGTTTGTATAGTTTACCATTTCTTCTAATCAACATATAATTTTTTCTTAATTTTCAGCTGATGTACTTACTTATGTTGCTTGGAAATTGAGTGGTCTTCCCAAGAACAGAGTGATTGGATCTGGAACCAATTTGGACTCCTCCCGATTCCGCTTTTTGTTGTCTGAGCGCTTTGGCGTCTCCCCATCAAGCTGCCATGGTTGGATTATAGGAGAGCATGGAGATACAAGTGGTGAGACAAAAATCCCTTATTCAGTTTCCAGATTATAATGCCAACTTTTCAATGTTTACTTAATGAGTATATTTTACGATTTTTTTTTATATAATCAATTTCGTAACCATTACAGGCTTTATTTTTTCTCACAATGGATTCATAATGTTTTTGCAAGCATTCATTATCTTGGTGTAATTCATACGTCAAATTGAATTGAACAGGTTTTTAAAACTATTTTTACAAATTCTGGACTACTTTATATACAGATACCACAAAAGACAATTTATCAGTTTACCACTTCTAGTGAATACAGTGAAACCTTTCAAATCTGATATCCTTGCATTAAGGGACATTTTTTCAAAATTCTAAGGATTTCAGAATTTTGCAGAAACCAAACTAGTTGACTTTGGAAGTTTTAGAATTAGAATCAAGCCTATCGTGGCAAATGCCACTGTTAAAGATGAACAATACTGAATTAGAACTTGGAAAATATTAAATGAGAATCAAAGAATAAAGTAGGTTTTTCACTTACTGAACTTGTAGGAATTTCAAGTGCTGAGCTAAAGGAGATTGTAGCTTTAATGTAGTAGGTGCGGTTGAGGTTGAGATCACAAGTTTGTTGTCTCTGGTGGTGGAGACGGAAGGCAATAGAAGATGGGTACTTCCAAATTATATTTTTGACTTGTATTTGAAAAACAGTTTTCTGTAGGGGTCCATTTTTAAATAGTGGAATTGAGAGGTTTATTTGTTTGTTAAATATTTACATAATCGCTTGCTTATCAAATATTAATGAAAGAATGCTATTTTTAAGACTTGGACTTCTGAGGCCTAGAAATGTGACTTTTTTCTTTTATCTATTTCAAATATTTTAAGAGCAAATGTAGAAATTAATTTGTCATTTTTTAAGATAGCTGACAAATATTTATTTAAAACTCCCATTTTAGTTAACAAAATCTCCTTTTTAACATTATATGGACTATGAGTTTTGTAGGCTTATTACCGTATTAATTCCTCCCTTTTTGGCCAAAATATTAGTAAGAAAAGTAAGGGAGGGGAGACTATATTTGCACCAAAAAATTAGCAAATGAAAATATCACCGCCGACATTAAGTATAGGTAACAGTTAGTGCCCTCACTTGATTTGATTGTTTTACGGAGAATTTCTTGATATATATGCCTTAATAACTCAATTCTTTTTGTTCACTCTTTGAAATCCTTGCCTTAACGTTCGTATTTTTATAATAGTGGGAATTGCAGAAGTTTTTGCTTTGAAAGCGTTGATTGGCCAACTTCATCCCTCCCCTAAGTCACAATATGGAAGTATCGATATGTAGTGGTGCCACCGATCTTTATTTTAAAGAAAATGTCACTACAACGAACGAAATTATCTCCATTCCCGTCAATCCATAGTGATCTGTAGGGCCATAGGTAATTTTATCAGCTGATGAAACTCCAGCTTGCGCAGCCGTTGATTGTATATAATGCAATCAAATTATAAAAGTATTACTTACATAAATCAAACCGAGATGTTGAAGGTGTTTCAACTATCTACAGAATGTATTCCTTGATGTGATATTCCAAGGCATAAATATCGGAAGTAACAAAAATACAGGTAAAATAAATTATGAAAAGAATGTTAAATGGAAATCTGGTGATGATTACATTTTTATACCGGCACGACTCAAGTAGCCATTGTCAACGGCATCTAAATGATATGAATGGAATTTAAATAACATTCATTAATAAAAATTTTCAAATTTAGTCCAGTAACACTTGATACATATTTAAATTATGCCTGCAACTATAACACACTAAATGTGATGTCACTGTTTCATTGTAAATTGATAGCTGTAACTAAATTGCTTGTACATATTAAAACTCGTTCTTTAGAATATTACAAGATAATCCAAACAGAACTTATGATGCCTACTTTCCATTTAATCATTTATTTAATACTTATTTTGGCTTTAATAGCTTAAAAGTCATCGCAGATATGTAGCTCTTTGTGCTCCCAAATTGTTGTTGCTATGGCAACACACTTGTAATGAGTGATAAAAACTGCAAAATTGCCAGTATTTACGCAAAATTCTAAGAAATACAATCGATAAGCAAAATTCTACGATAAAAATTAGAATCTTCATTCCTTTCCTCAGAGAATAGTACAAATCCTGCACTGATATTACAATTCAAAGATATTTTAATGTGCAAGAGAAAATTCCCCTGCACGATGGATTTCAGATTTCCTATATAAATCAAATGGGAAGGATAGTTCCTGAAATTGAATCTTCACAACAAAAACTATCCTCGGGAGCTGAGCCCTTGTAGCAGGAGATTTCCACCAAGTTTCATGAAAACTAAGGCTTCAGTAATAAGGGGGGAACTATATTCAGGGAGGGACTCGATTCGGACCAATATGGTACTTTAAATGCGTATAGCCCTATTTTTCATTTTTATGCATTGATAATATAGAGAAACTTTTTGTTCATAAAAGTGACTTAGTTAATTTTTTTAAAACTTTTGTTGTTTCTCGTATAAATTATATTAGCAATTTGCTAGTTGATCATCTTGACAGCTGATTGACTGCTTGAGAATTAAAGTTAAAATATTAATTTGTTGAATTCCTCAGTCATCCTTACTAATGGATGCAGTATTTGGTTGTAATTGTTGTAGCATTTTGATTAATGACATTAAATGGCTTTTGGTCATGGTTAATAGTTCAGTCCTTTGTTATGTACTCTTGCTTTTTAAACTTGTACATATGCTTTTCCATACATCTCTTTAACTGCTGTTTCATGCTTATCGTCAGTTATTTTTACACCAATATTTATGCTAGAATTGTTTTAATTCTGTAATGTTACTCTATTATGTGTTTTCACTGCTTTTTGTTTGAAACTACTTCTTTCTTGGTAAGTTGTTTGATTTAATTAATATTGTAAATTTTACTTCAAAAATTTTTAATTTTGCTTTAATAATGCTTATCAATTCTACTTGCCTGCTTGAATCATCTGCTTTACATTTGTCTGTTTTTATTCCATCGATTATTTTTGTGCTTGTGTGGATTAGAAGTTTGGCTGCATTTGTACCTGCAGATAACCAATTTATGGAATCCATGATGTTGGAAGGTGCTCTGAGACACTTTTTGGTAAGGCGATTTTCACCTAACCTAAAATATTGCCACCTTATTTTCATGTGCAGTGTGAATAACTTCTTCCACTATGTAATTATTTAAAATCTTCATGTTTTGTTTTTATATAAGTAATCTATTTTTAATGCAGTGGTTTCATATATCCTGTCAGTGAAATATAACATTAAATTATAAAGAAATCATGCTCTCAAATTAACAATGGTATTAACATGAGTCTTGGTAATTATTGGCCATTGAAAATACAATAAACCATCGATTTAACAGACCTCGGTTTAGCAGACTTCGGATTTAACGAACAAAATCGTGGCAAAGGCAATAATGGACACATCCCCAAACAACCAATTCAGTCCAGAGATTGTTCATTTCTTTCCCTCAAAATGGCCATTCACAGATATATACTACATGTTTTTATGCACAGGCTGTGTCTCAATGTTCTCCAAGCACGTTCTTGGCAGGGTTGACATCAGAATCTCGCCTTTTAGTGATGTCAAAATGACAGTTGAATGTGAGAGATCTAGAAAAAGAATGCAAAGATATGTTCTTGTTTCATGTTCTTGACACAATCATGGCTTAAGGTGGTCCTGCAGCTGCCCTGAAGGTTAAAATTCTTGTAGTGACTACTGCAAAAATTGCGAATTACCATCTCCTGTTATTCATAAAACGTTTACAGGAGAGAAAAATTCAAGTTTCAATTTTGGCCACAACAGTGCTGTTTCAAGGTCTCAAGAACACAAGAATGTTCTTGGGGAACAAGACCTATGAGAATGATCTTGAACATTGAGACACAGCCGTAGTAGGCACTTCCGTGGAAGGATAATTTCATCTTCGAAATGGTATGGCATGTAAGGGAAGCGATGTTTAGTTGTGGGCTTAGGCTGCATTCACACTACCGGTAATGCGAGCAATGCGATTGCAAGCGATTACTGCAACTCGAGGGGATATAAATTATCCCGTCCATTATAATAATAATCCATTATATACATGATATGATCTGTACATGGCTCACAGATGTTATTGAATGCCAGCAAGCCAATTGTGGCTTAAGATGCTTATGAAGTCCGCGGAGTTCTTTATGAGTGCCATCGGAGTTCTCGGAAATATTTATTAAATTTGTGTTTAGCGATGAATAAATGAAAAGAAATAGGTTATTTTATGGCGAAGTCAGTGACTCAATTCAGATATAATCATACCATACGAAATTCGCGATATTTCAGTGTCGACGTATTTTCTTATAATATCGAAAAAGTTTTCTTAAAAAGGTGATGTTTCTTAAAAGGTGATGTGGTTGTTTTAAATTTAACTTTGTATCGTATGATCATGCAAATGTAGTATTTTATACATTAATTATCATTACTATCAATAAAGGAGGTTTTCTCATGCCGGTACAAGTGTGTTTTTGGAATTGAAAAATCCTATTTGCCATTTTACGGATATTTGGCTTTAACGGACAACCCTTCCCCCCTATTAGTCTGTTAAATCGAGGATTTACTGTACTAAGTATCTTTAAAAACATGTCAAGCCATTTTAAGGTGCTTTGGGAGGGTTTGATAGTACTTTTTTCCTTTTAACAAATGTTCTTTATTTCTCCAATTATTCTGTTATTTTATGATTCCAGTGTCACTCTTTCAAATGTGGAAACTCCTACCAATTACTGTTTATCATTTATCGTTTCATGTTTGAACCATCTTTTGGAAACCATGTGTTAGTTCCTGAGTCAGTGTTATAGTGATGTCATTCCAATTTATTAACACATGGTTTGCATCAATTGCTAATCCTTTATCTATAAAACTATAATTATTAGCTATTTTGATTGTTAATTTTTAAGTTTTAACTTGAGCAACAAGTAGGTAAAAATTATTTTTGGAAAAACAACAAAATATTATTAAATCATTAAAATATGGTGTGGCATTAAAAGGGTTAAGAGTAGCATACCAATAGTGAGCTTTGGTGGGGCCCTGTCACATTTTGAGACCATATGCAGCTGGGTATTTTATCCTAAGAGAGTAGATGAGAGGGCAGTTGCTTTTCGGGATCCCTGAACTTGCAGAGCTTGGATACTATCGATTTTTTGCCTCGTCTTCCACACCGTCTTGCCATTCTATAAACTGTCCTTTGCATGCTACATCCAGTCATAGGAAATGAAGCAAAAATTCTTTCTTTTCCTATACACTCACTGTTGCTGACGCTGAAGCAAAATTTCCTCCTCAGCATTTTATAACAGATTAGTGACCAAACAAGGAGACTAATGAGAGAAGTGAGGAGAAGGAAAGCAATGAGTTGGAAACAACACAGGCAAGGACTGAGAAAGGAAATATAAAAGGGACCAAGTGCTTCCGTATCGGTAACAGGCACACATTGCACTCCTGTGTTACTTTATTACTAGAAAGACTTGCGACTCCCTAATTCCAGGCCACTCTGGGCAGTTGCCCACATCGTCCGTGTTTAGCCTTCAGCTGCCCAATTCGTCCAGTTCACTCTCAGTAAACCCCATGTGCTTCCAACATCGAAAATTTATAAGGCCTTAAAAACATTTTTGTGTGAAAAAGACTTTTCTTTTTGTCTTTTGCAGTATCGAAATACACTTAATAATGTAAATTTTTGATAAAAATCCTTTCCATCCACATCATGCAGTTTCTGTCTTAAATAGAGACATTCATGTGAAAAACAGTATTAAGAGCATAATTTCTTTTAATTACCTGCTTTGACAATTTGCCACTTAATATGGATTCTGATTCTCACAGGGTTAATTGTAAATGCCTACCTTGCTTAGAATAAAGAACTAAGTTGAAGGAATCAGCACATAAAATTTGCATTTCAAATAAACAATTATCTAACTGCTAGCAGGGCTTCTTTTATTTTAATTTATGTGCCATAGGCCACAGCAATTATTCTGCCCCCTTTAGATATTATTAAGGAAAATATAAAGTAAATATTCCATTTACTTATATATTTCATGGGTAGTTTTGACTCTCTAGATTATAGCACATGTTTATTTGGTGCAATTTCAATATAGCACAGTTGGCACTTCAATTTTAATTTGGGAAATAAACTTCCTAAAAGGCTAACTATTTTCTTATTTATCTTCACTTCTTTGTTCCAATGCTACTAAGTTATGTTTTACACACAAATTAAATACAATTTTTTATTATTTATGTTTATTCAAATTATTTGTCCATTCCAGTTGTCCACTTTTACTACGTTTTCACGTTTACCATGATTCTATGGTCTTTTGCAGTGATGCAAACATTGGAAATTTTCAACTTGTTAACATTACTGTTGAATGGGTAGGGATGGATTTGCTTTGGTTGGGGTTATGTTAGGTACATGACCGAATTTTAACTTTCTTAATCGGTATTCATTTGTTATTCTCATGTTATTTAGCTGTTGTTACCTATGTTACATTTACACTGTTATTTTTCCAACACAGAAGGTGCCAAAACCTTAAAGAGGCGAGTGGGGACAAAAATAGGAACTGAACGTAAATTGTCAGTGGAGGAATACGTGTAATTGTACAATATGAGTAAAACATCATTGCATTGCAGATAACTTGATTTCATTTGTTGTAAGTGATACAAATTACAAATCACTGCATTTACGTAATAATAGACTATTTCCGTTTTTGTTAGTGCTTTAAAAAATCGCTAATGTTTTACTTTGTCCATCCATGCGATAAATTTTGAAGTAACAAGAAAAGCTGAGAAACTAAGATTTTCAGAAAAGTTTTGAATAGTGACAGACATGAATCTTTCCCTTTTCGTAAGGTTGCCTGGCCCCGTTTGTATGGTTTGAGGAGACCCCGCAAAGTGAGCATTCCGTCCTTCGGAAGGGATGTTAAGCCGTTGGCCCCCTTGGTGCTCTTCATTAAGAGCAGGCTAATGCCGGCACCGGGTTTCCCTCCTCCCTTGTGATCATGTTTGGTGTGGAAGGAACTATGGCTATAATAATCCAAAAGGTTGATAGCCACAAATACACACACACATTTCCCTTTTCAAGAAAACCCATACGAACTATATGGGGCCATTACTATGGTGATGTTTTGTTTTCGTTCCTACAACAATAAAAGCAAAGCACAACAATGTTTACTTGCATGCATATACATTAAATATTACAAAATTTTACATGAACATTCAATAAAGTGGAACTTTTACCAAGTGTTACCTGTTCGTATTTTCTTTGAATATGGTGTTCCATCACGTGAAGGCTTCGTCAATTGATTTTATTCAAAAAAGCACTTTTGGAATCTACTTTTGCAGTTCTTTTTTTTAACTTGTTTACTTTTGCGCCAGCTGCTGACCATCTAAGGTCTTCAGTTTCGCTGTCATTAATTCAATTATGATGCACCATAATTATTTTGCTTTGTGTCTAGTGCCAAATAAATATTCAAAAGCAAATAAGGGAATGTATTGAAAATTAAACATTAGTAATAGAAGATCGTTGATCTGAAATGGTCGGGACATGAACCATTTTGGAATATGGATAATTTTGGATATTGAATACATCAAGCCGTACACATCCATATTGATTAAGAGCTCAATTGAACTTTTACATTTATCTCATAAATGATCTATGCCCAGCTTATAAATGGCTGCAGAGGAGAAATTTCTAATTTTTTGTCTTAAAAATTAGAATCTACAATCACTTTTCCACTATTGATATTATTTGTCCATTTTGAATTGAGTGCAATATTATTTAGTTTTCAGTGTAGAAGAACATTCCAGAATTAGAATGCATTGCATCTTTTCCATTTGTAAATTTTCTCTATTTATATTAAAGTCATTAGACAATGAAAGGAGGTAGGAAAAAGTTTTATTAATTAATTTGTCATATATCACAGCTTTTAAAAATCCTCCAAAAATTTAGTCTATTTATGCACCTAGTGTAAGAATAGGAGCTAAGTGGCCAAGGAATGGTGCTTGTTCTCATAGAACATTTGTTTTTGGGCATCTTTATCCTGTTGGGTTCACTCTTTCTTCCAATCTCTCACCATCTTTCTACTAACACCAAGTTCTCGAGCTGCAGCACAGCTATTTGATGCTTTAGTAAATTCTATGACTTTTAGCTTGAAACTAGCTTCATATTGCATGTTTTTGGGTGGTGGAGGTATTATTTATCAGTTTGAATGCATTTTGTTTTAAATCACCATAGATATCAGAGAATCATACAATGTGACATAATGCATGTCATGTGAATGTAAGGGACTTCATTGCACGTTTCCAAATAGGAATTTTCTGTGTATTTCCCAATCATCAAATCAGCTACTCATAGTTGAGATTCTTACTTCCTTTCTACTATCTCAATACATAGAATATGAGAAAGTATTGTTTTCATAAAAAAAATTGTTTTCTAGATTCCCTGAACACATTTTGACCATTTTCTCGGTGCAATTTTTGTGTGTATGTGATAAGAATTTTGTGGGAGCTCTAACTCAAAAACTATTAATCAGATCAATGCAAAATTTTATATTTGACATTTTTATTAAAGGGGCAAGAGTTGATTAGTCTTGGGTCAACCAGAAGTGACACTCTACTCTTGGTCTCTTTTTCGTTTTTATCAATTTTCTCCATTAAAACTTCATAATTTATAATAACATTAAATTTAAATATTGTAGAGAATGTTATTCTGTACAACGTTTGTTTGAAACTATTTTTCCTAGAATGCATCATTTAGAAATTGTTTTGATTTATTTGGCTTTTGTCAAATATCTCCTTCAAGACTTTATTATAAGTAATGATTGTAAATAGCAATTTTGTGGAGAATAATATTCTCTATGACTTTTGTTTGAAACAAATTTTCATAAAACTTGTAATTTCTGAAATATTTATTTTAATTGTAACTTACCAGTGTACACGGATGCCAACTATCGCAAAATTCCTGAAACATCTTTATATATAATGACTCAATGTCTCCGTCCATCTCCCCTTTTATCTCTTGAACAGTTTGTTATAGAGAAATGCTGTAAACGCCATTTTGTTCTGCCATCTAGGGGACCCCGGAAAAACTATTTTCGTTTATGGAAGTGTCCCGGATTCGACTCCTGGAGATGATTTCATTTTTCTGTATGTTTACACAGGAGTTTTGATTTTTCAAGGTGCAAGGTATATTTCTTTCATTCATTAAAAATCGTAAATATGGACCGAATTTCTCCGTTTTTGCTTTATTTGATAGCTAAAACTATAAAATATCTTATTCTTGCGATGTTTTGATAATTTCTCAGAAGCACGCATTTCTTTTCGAAATTTCATGGCTTTTTCATACTCTTACCGGGTGTTACCAAG
Source organism: Tanypteryx hageni (assembly GCA_028673005.1). NCBI lineage: Eukaryota > Metazoa > Arthropoda > Insecta > Odonata > Petaluridae > Tanypteryx > Tanypteryx hageni. Next base: position 9,362,796 of record CM054113.1, on the reverse strand, counting down.
GTGACCCACATTGTTGCCTCCGATTGAATTAGTGTCTATTAAGCCTTTACATAGCCAAAATAATTGCATTATCCACTTGGTGCTGTTTATAAAGCATCGAAATTATAGTTGTAGTAATGCCAAACTTAATAGATTGCAATATTAATAATTAAAGATTATTATTATTCAGTAAACTGTGTGGACTGTGGGCATTTTTAACGATTGACCAAAAGAAATAATCTTTATTTCAATACTGGAATGTGACTTTTTTCGTATGAGAGAGAGAATTAAAATTGCACATATAAATTATAAAAACAAATGACATTAAAAATATCAGTTGTCTAATTTTATAAGGAGAAATTGGCTATTATTAATTTTAAACATGCAGATTTCCGACTGACTTCGCAAAATTTTTTGCGGGTACCACTAGTACAGTGCATTCCGGATAATGGGACCACATCGGGGAAAATGAAATGTGGTTGTAGTATACGGCTGGTCCCATTAACCGCAGCTTAAGGGAATGCAAAAAAATAAGTTCAAAGCAAAATCTCATTTATTCGAACTCGCCAATTAGCGCAGTGTTTCTCAACCAAGATGACATCATACCCCAGGGTGATGCAAATATTTGATAAATTCCCAGTGTATCATATTTTGGCTTATAAAAATAAATAAAACCAGAAGAATACCTGCCTCTGCTTCTTTGAACGCATAAATTTTGATCTTTATGTTGTAGATAAAGCCTAATTTATCCATAAAGATGACTTAAAGGAAATGGAACAGTGAACGGGCTGATGCAGAACCAGTGGCGGCTCGTGTATAGGCACTGCGGAACTGCAGCACCCCCTATTTCCACTTGATATTATCGATAACATTTAATATAACGAGTCCTTTTTTCTTTAATTCTTTCTTTATTTTTGTAGTACAATATATATTCCTTAAGCTTAACGTCAGTACTTCAGTAGCCATCCCCCAGTTTATGAAAAAGATACAAAAATCTTTGTATGGAACTGTGCGCTTCACAGTGCCAGCGACGTGGTGTTTGACTGTTGTGCGCATGCGCACGTAGGAGGGGGGGTGGGGAGGAAGGCGGAACTGCCAGGTAGAGAGAGCACTGTTGCTCTCGCAGTGCCGGCTCTGGCGTGATGGTGGAAGGAAGTTTTTTTTTACTCAGCGTGTGTTGTGCTTAAAAACCGTGTACCATATTCTTGAATGTGATAAAGTGTAGAATTAGATTATTATTCTGCTTCCAGCTATTCTATTTGATTCATTTTTTTCGGTTCTTTTATGGATTTCATTTTTAAATGAATAGATCAAGCTTGAACTGTAACAATTTAAGTTAAAGTAAGTAAAAAATGTTTGTTTTTTTTTGTTAAGATTTTATCAAGTTCCTGAATAAATTTTCTTTTTATACATGTTTTTTTCCTTTTACACAATTTTAAAACAAAGGCTAAAAATTTTCTGGAGCAGCACCCCCACTAATTTTAGCTACGAGCCGCCACTGCAGAACAGAAATGGGGTGACGCAAACAAAAAAAGGTTGAGAAACACTGAATTAGGGGGTCGAGTTGTTTTAAAATACAATCTGCGATTGCACGAGCATCATGTCTGTCAGGATTAAAGAAATTCCTGAACCTTTCTACCGGTTTTCCGCCTACAATGTAACGTAATACAATGACTAACTGAAATTGACATGACACATCAGTAGCTTCATCGGTTATTAATGCTACATAATCTACTTTTTGAATTTCTTTGCGAACTTCTTCTTAGTATACTTCTAACATGCATTCCAACAACTCCATTCTATATAGTTTTAGACTTACCTTTAAACACAGCTGATTGACTAAGGTGAACTTTTAAGTCTTTATCTAACTCAGAACTAAACTGGATTAACTCACGAAAAACTCCCTTATTTTGTGACTCATCCGATTCATCATGCCCTCTCAATGCTAATTCTAATGCCCCACAAAAACGTATACAATTTATAATCAAATTTAATACGTGCCTATTTTTATCTACTTGTTCGGTATGTTTAGATATAGCTAGCCGATACTGTGAGTTAAACTGACTTTGAATATTTGTTTTACCCAGCAACGATAAACTCAAAACATTGTTCATTTGTTGTTTAGATTTTTCGAGGGCCCTCATTTTTTTCCAAATGTGTACCAAGTCCAAAATCCCATTCCTCGACCAGCTGACATCTCCTTGGAAAAGAACACAAAGAAAACAAAAAAATGCATTTTTTTCATCACATCCACACAGCCAATTGTTCTTCGAATAAATATCGGCATTAGATTTATGACACCTTTCCTGTTTGTTGGCACACTGTTGCTTTTTAACTACATTCAAATTAGGGAGGCGTCTTCCCATTTTGAGTTTGTCATCGTAAGACAACGATGAAAACAGCTGTTTTAATAAAGCCCTTATCTTATTCATTGCGGAGAATTGAAACATTCACGCTCACCAATACTACACCGAGTTGCTAGCTTGAAGGCCAGCTGAGCCAAACTGAACTTGGCCCCAACGATAGATATTCCCAAGCGTAGGAGAGGGGGAGAAAAGCATGCAGTGCGCATGTCTTGTGACCGAGTGGTGGCCCGCCAGACTCGCCGCCCACTCCTCCCGTAAATTCTCTTACTGACCGGAGTATTGTGCTGCTGCTTCACGACAAATGAAACTTATTAAAGACTCAAAAATGAAATTAATCTGTTCAAAAACAATTATTTATAGTACTTTATTCTTTCCGTGTATTTTGGTAGGGCCATGGCCCTATGCCAGAAGCCATCACTGATTGACATTATCGCTACATCAGATAATTTTGGTTGTAACATTGAAGATGTTAAATAATTTTTAATAATTTTAAGCTTAACGTAATTTTTTGTCTCCTCTACTAAAGATGAATAATTACTCAAATATATTCGGTGCTTTATCCGAATGATCCACAGGTTGAAATAATTGTATTTGGATCTAAATTGCGCAATAAGACGCGACTTCAAAAAATACTTGGACTCTCACGAAATGGACAACTACCAGTAAGGGTGTGATATAAAGTCCATTAAATACAATGTATTTATGCAGCACACATTTGTCCCTGCTAATTTTATCCTAACTTGCAATCAAACTGAAAATAATTACAATGTAGCATTAAATACAGCCACCTCTTATAAATAAATACACTGTTGCAGCTTGAGTGCAGAATAAATTCAAATAATTTTAATTTGATACTTTTCAGCCGCCTTTCAATTTGGCTGCCTGTGTTTTTTGAACAACCGCTGGGCATGGCCCTGCATATGCCTAAAGGCAGCATTTTCATGCTGAAAAATGAAGTTGAACTTATATGTCACAATATTGAGTAATTCAGTACTTTTTGTTCTCCTTTCAAGCTGTAGTTTTCACTCCCAAATGTAAATTGCTGTATTATTACAAGTTGAGTATAGCTATTTAAAACTATGATGTGAAAGTTTTAAGGTAGGCATTAGTGGCATAATCTGTTAGTGTTTTAAACAAATCCTAGATTGTATATATTAATTATTTAAAAAAAGTATTATTTGAAAGTTTTAGTTTGTATGCAGTGCCATTTATTACATATAAACACTTATTCAGCTTATATTAAACAAAAGTAATAATTCTACTTATGCAGTAATCATTTAATTTTTATAAAATACATTCTCAATAAAAAAACTATCCATAGTAACTTTATGGGAATGCAAAAATTAATTGAATGACATAATTGATGTTTTTTTTCTGCTTCTTGAATGACCTGTAATTTAACCAGTTCCTGTCTGGTCTGGAGTAAATGTTGCTGGTGTTCGTCTGAGGGATATAAACCCAAAGGCTGGCATTGAGGGTGATCCTGAGAATTGGAAGAAAATCCATGATCAAGTTGTGTCTAGGTATGTGGATTTTTATTCTTAAATATGAAATTATATTTAAACTGTTAGATTCTTATAAATTTGAATATCTTACTCATTCATGTTGCCTTAAATAATTACTTGCTAGTATCCAAAATTTGGCTTCTTGGAAATCAATCTCCATACTGTAATTGAAGAATAAAAAAATATTTAGGCATCTTTTTTTAAATGTATATTTATTTTTAATTCTTCAGGTTGCTGTAATTTTGATGAAAAGTGAACAAGGTCTCCAAATGCCGTAATTTATTTGGAGATTTTTCATTGTTTATTTGTGCTATGAAGCTAAATTCAATATGTAATTTTGTAGTAATTGGTTGATTTTTTGTTATAGCGCTTATGAAGTGATTAAGCTGAAGGGATATACTTCGTGGGCAATTGGTCTGAGTGTTGCCACCATTGCATCATCCATCATCCGTAACAGCAGCTGTGTATATGCCGTCTCAACTGATGTTAGGGTGAGGGTATTTTTTCTTTTGAATTCTTTAATGAAATAGTTTAATTGGCAAGGTGTAAAAACTGCTTCTCCAATGGAAATGAAAATGTTCTGTAAACAAAGTTTGCATTTTGTCAATAAATCGCTACTTATGACAGTTTCTTTAGTTGAAATGCACATTTGACATTCCCAGTATTTTATGGCTATTGGAGAAACATAGTTTTTTAATTTGATTTCAGCAATAAGATGAGCTGGATAATTCTTTCTTGAATTTTTTATTTGGTCAGTGATTTTGTTAATTTTCATTATTATTTCATGGAGATTGATGAATTAGCTGCAGTTGCATTGCTAATACATCAAATCCCTGATGGAAAACATGTTTTAAAATTTTCTTTTCTTAATAAAATATGATAATATAAATGTGTTATGATGCAAAGCAATTATTATAATACTTAAGTTATATACTTTTCTATATACACAGGGTCAGTATGGAATCAAGGATGAGGTATTTTTGTCAGTCCCAAGTGTTCTGGGAGCCAATGGAGTATCTCATTGTGTAAATATGAATCTGACCTCGGATGAAACAGCTCAGTTGCAGAAATCGGCCTCAACCCTGCATGAGGTGCAGTCTAATTTGGTCTGGTAAAATTCACCAGGAACCTCAATAGCTGCAGTCTCTGACTAGAACTCTAATGAAGATAATATGATGTTGAATCTTTAAATGCATCCTATAATCATATGCATTAAATGATTTCATTTCTATTATAGTCACAAAATTTCTCTTCTAATTGTTTTGGTAGCATTTTGCATTGGCTGCTATTCAGTACTTTTCATTTCAATTTTTCTCAAGTCATTGTTTAAAACTAACCAGTCTTGCACGAGTACAAAGTTTGGTGACGGGTAATTTGTATGTACTTAATTACTTAAAGCAGATATTCTTCATGAAGTCCTACATGAGGTCATTTTAATCCCATAACCCAAATTTTTCCATAAAATGGCCGGTTGTTGTAACAACATTGGTTTCCAGTAAAAAAATTCATCACATTTTAAAATTATTTTATAAATGCTAGAAATAGGGGCTCAAATTTTAATACAGATCAGTGTTTGCATTGTTGCTGTAAGTGGTAGAATGAAAATGATAATTATTTTTAAAATATTATTTGTAATGTTAAATATTTAGGCAACTCTAAAAAGCCATTGCAATGTTTTGAATCTTAGTCTTGTCTCACTATTGAACTGCCACTTAAGAGTTTGATGCATTTACATTAATGTTTGATTTGCATATGTTGTCTTCCCTTTACTACATCAACAGAGGTGGATTTGAAAATAAAAATTTTGCTATGCTTTCAGAGCAAGATGCATCGCAAAATAATAAAGAACGTTGTTTTCAAAAGTTTCTTAAGACTAGATAAATTTCAAAAGCCTCTCTCTTTCTCTTTGCATTTGATCAATACTTTCCATGACATGTTAGGCTCTTCCTTTTCTAGTTTAATTCTTGAATATTGTGCAGTGGTACAGTATTTTTAGTACTCATTGTTTGCTGTGTATTCTCTTGCACCACAACTTGCTAATGATATTATTGTGTAGCGGAATAGATCAAGCACAATATTGTACTTAAGTGTATTAATATTGATTGTTAATCTGGTGTTGCAGAAAGTTTTTAATTAAAAACTCAAGTCTTGCTTAAATAATACATCTGGAATCTCAGGTAATCCATCCAATTAGCAGTTATTCATAAAAAATTCTTATTGAGTAAACAGTTACCTCAAAAAAGTGCTGTATTAGGTGAGGCATGAAACTTTCAAAATGTCACATTTTGACAAGTATTACCATATGGATAATTTATTTGTAATTTGTTTATCTTTGGAATAATAGAAATAATTTGTACAAATGGTATCAAACAACTGTTGTCTTTGCTTAAGTTTTTGTATTTTCAGCAAATAAATTCTTTGATTTATGTGAGTATTACATATTGTCAATAGGAAAATTATTTCAAATAATAGTATTTGTTTATTCAAATTATTGTTCTATTCTAATCAATCGAGGAATTTTTTTAATCTAAGAAATATTTAATTTTTTATGTATTTTTACATGATAGATTTAATGTAGGGAAATTAGGTAGATTTTCCCAATGGTGCTGAGATATCACAATAGGTGACTAACAGTACTACAGGAACAGCAGATTTTAGTTCTCTCAAACTAATTTATTTTTAAAAATTGAAAAGACTACTAGAACAAGCAGTTTTCCAAGATGTACTGTAGATCAGTCTTACAAGTTTAAAAATGTGAATTATTATACAAAAGAACAAGAAGTCCGAACCAGGACTAATGCAAGCTGGTTTCCCAAAGTTGGCATCCTGAATTGTTTGCTTATATTGACAGGAAATTTTTCAGTATGTGTCAGTCATTCCAAGGAATTCTCATACCATAAACACCACTTGTAATTCATAGTTTATCAATGATAGAGAAAAATTGGAAAACAAATTAATAGAGCATTATCAGGTTTAAAATACTAAAAGCAATGACAATATCTTGTCCTGGCATTATATTTTGCATGTATTTTTTCAAATAAACGGATTTAATAAATGTTACTGTTTATACGCTAATATGTATGGATCAGCTGCCCATTGCTGAAGGGTAGTCAAGTGGAAAAGAAAATAACCCTTTTGTTCACTTGTCTATGTTCAAGCCGAGTCTGGTAATAATCGTCTTCATGGCAACAATTCGATAAAATGCGATGTTTTAGTAGAAATTCAAGAAAATAGATCAGTTATCAAAATTCTGCAATTAGAATTAGAATCTACATTCTTTTCCTCTTAGAACAGTACAAACCTCAATACCACAATTTTAAGATATTTTAAAGTATTAAAGAAAACATCTCTGCACGATGGATTTGGGTTTTCCTATGTAGAACAAATAGGGAAAAAACGTTCCTGGAATCGAACCCGGAACTTCAATCTTTGCCAAATAAAATATAGTTCATAGATGGGCCCTGGCAGCATGAGCCTCGTACCAAGTTTCATGAAAATCGGTCCATTGATGCAAAAGTTGTTAGTGCGGGACATACAGACATGTCCATTTCATAAGGCTGTTTCCTTTGGAAACCAGTCTAAAAAGAGGGTGTCACAATAATAATAGCTGGAGGTCATTAATGTGTTCTAGATCACTTAACTAACTTTCTAATTCATGAATAAATCATCTTATTGCTTCAAAGTCGCCAGGATAAAAAGATTGCTTGACTCGATGGACTCATAGTTGCAAATCCTATGTAAAATTTTTAAAAAAACCTGAGAAAATGTACTTATAGTAGAGGTCCCAGATTTTGTGGGATGAAATCGGGGACTAAACGAGTTCTGAAGAAAAAAAACGACACTGCTGGGTAAAACCGAGACGATATATATTTTTTTTAATTTCCTTAGTTATAAATACTTAAAGGGGATAATACTCCAATAGGACAATTAATCCTCGAGTAAATAAATCCTGTTAAAAATCATAAGGAATGAAACAAAGTGTGAGTATCTTGAAATCATCTGTCATACTATTCACTAAACTCGCTCCAATACTACCGCAGCCAGACGTCAAGTTAGAAAAATTTACTGCAAAAGAATTTAACATATCAACACAAATATCGATTATGAAAACTGCATTGACCATGATATTGAATATGAGGAATGCATTTAGGAGACATCTAAGAGAAGATATCACTACACTATGAAGATTCAGAGTTAGACTAAATTGGATCCCCAACCTTTTCAGGTACAAGATCACTTTCAATTCCAAAGTGACTCAAGAACTATCCCCTTCTGAAAATTTCAAGTAATAAGTATTTTTTTATTTTTTATATAAATCTAAAATCAATTGTATATAGCGTGTGTTGTGGCTAGAGATGTAAATTTCCCGGGAATTTTGAATTTGGGGAAAAACAGCAAAATTGAGGAAAAAACCAGGAAGAAACGGGAAAATTGGGAATAAACTAATAATAGTATTAGGCCTATCAAAAGTAAACAAGTTTAATGAAGTGAAAAATATTTATATTAAATGGAAATTACAAAAGCAAACTTGATTTATGCAATACAAAATTACAATAAAAAACTTTGAGCAAAACAAAATAATACAAAAAAACTTATGCAATATTACAAAAACAAACACCAATATTGTTAGCTAGTTAATGATAAGAAATATCATTCACGTCTTCCATTTCTGAAATTAACTCTTCTCCATCAAAAACATTCCTTATTCTGTTTACAGTTAAGTATTAAGTTTGATTTCACTGCCACCAACTTGGAAACCCTGTCATTGCTAAGTCTGTTCCACAACAAAGTATGTTTTTCCAAAGGCTGACCATATTCTTTCTGATGCAGCAGTTGATGGAGGAATGGAGAACAAAGACACTGCAATTGGATATAGAGCTTGCATATTCATAAGTCCTCTTCACCATATTGTTGGAGATATATGCTCAGAGCTTTGCCATATTGACTGCCTACTTGTTTGAATGCCCAGCCAATTCGCCTCTCTTACAGCACAAATGGGTATCTCAGAGGTAGTGCAATGAATAGCCGGGGAGGGAGGAGGGAAACCCGGTGCCGGCATTGGCCTGCTCTTACGAAGAACACCATGGGGGCCAACAGCTTAACGTCCCTTCCAAAGGACGGAACAGCTGAATTTGCGCGGTCTCCTCAAACCACACTTGCGCAGGATTCGTACCCAATGACTTTGTCAAGCATCGGGCGAGTAGCAGCCAGCGTCCTAACCACTACACCACCGGCATCTCCTTGACTGCCTACTCCAAATACCTTTGCAGGCTTTATAGTGAGCAAGATTTGCCAGAGTTTTGCCAGGATCAAATCTCATTGATGCAACTTGAGCTTTGAAGTCCATTGCTTCTTCTGACTCACTCTATGTCAACATTTTCCCCTCATACCATGGGTTTAATAAATTAGCTGCATAATGAATTCCTTGGCAGTACAGATCTCTTTTGTATTGTATAGTTTCCAAAATCCTTTTCTGTTCATTTTGAGGTAGAAATGATGAAGGTAGTTTAGATTCAATACATTTTTTATATTCTGAAAAGCTTCAGGGACATCAGATAGCACTGCTTTATCAGACTCAATGAAGTGAGCTTCATTATATCTCCAGGCGACAAATTTTGTCCATGAGCAGCACAACCCAATGTGTTAATATGGGGATATTTTTCACTGACAATCCTCCATGTAGCTTTTATATTACTGGCATTGTCAGTAATTACAGCACTCACTTTCTCATTTCCAACTTCCTCTATGACTTCAATTATGCTCTTGGCTATATATTCTGCAGTATGACAGTTCTCCACAGATTTGTAAAACAGTGGAGTTGGAGTGGCAATAATATAATTAACTGCTTTCTCCCTGTATGTTAGACCATCCATCTGTGTGTACTGTTACAGTGGGTGCTTGATTGATGTATTCCTTTATAGTGTGTTGAACATTCAAATATTCAGTTTCAAGTAGATGATTTGAAAGAGCATTGCAGGATGGTGGCTTGTATGCTGGGCATATCTCCTTAATGAATTCTTGCCAGTAAAAATTTTTTGTGAGAGAAAGAGGACAATTGGATGCATACACAGCCCTTGCAAATGCCTTATCTAATCGTTCATTTTAACTGGAAGTGATGCTATCTAAGTATGATTCAACTGTATTTAGAGCTCGATTCAACTTTCTTTTGAGTGCTGAAGTTTTATCTGTTGCATTCATTGACATTGGTGTCCCACTAGTAGATGCTGCTGACGTAGAGCTGATGACATTGCTACAATCAGATTTATTTGTTACCATCAGTAAACCAGATTAATCATCAGTTCCATCTTCATTAATTCCATTCATCTTCATTTGTTTTATCATTCTTATGTAATTTTTTCACATATGTAGGACATTTTTTGCAATGTAAAACATGACTACCGTAAATACCCGCGTATAATGCGCACCCTTGTATAACGCGCAGGGAGGTTTTCAGCCTTGTAATCTATTATTTTTCTATATACCCACGTATAGTGTGCACCGATTTTTTTTAGCGTTACCGTTCCAGAATAAAGTAGATGCTGTAATGTGTTCTAAGGCAATGATCGAATTATTGGTAACATAATGAAAGTGGGAAATGAAATTTTCGAATCACATTCCAAAAGAACGTCAGCTAACTCAATCATTACATACTCTATGTTTACTTACAAGGTGATATTAGGATATACACAATAAATCGAATTATATTAATTTTATAGTATGGAATATGACATTCTTTAAGCTAATAAAATGAAGGAATAATGATAATCCTATTTTTTACGTACGTTTTTGTCACGCCTGAGGTGGACGGGTTTCGCCCAACCTTCAGTTTTACCCTTATTAGAACACTCTGGAGCAGGTAAACACGATAGCAAATAACCATAATTAACTACAGACTCTAAGAATCAAGAATAAATCACGTATGAATGCTGAGAGAAAAGTAGGGAACGATAACTTGATGGTAGTTCTAGAAGAAGCATCAATCCCCAGCGCATTCAAAGGCATCAGCTGCCATTGTTTCTAATTGTAAGTAGTACCAGTACCTCACCACCAGGCCGGGCGCCGGTGTAGGGTGAATTCATGCATAAGATGATGATTCCGATAACAACATCGAAGAAGAATGATCCAGTGACGAAGAATTTCTTTTTTAAAATGAATAAATACTAAATTCATTCTTTTCATATCTAATTAATGAATGTTTGTAGAATTAATTAATAAATTTTAACTATTATCTATCTTACTTTTTGTAAAAATCACCAATAAAATTATGAGGATACCTGGGCAGTAATTACTGTGCCGAAATTATGAAAATATGGGGTCAAATGAAAATAGGAAGATTATGTACCCTCGTATTACACGCATCCTAATTTTTAACTCAAATATTTCGAAAAAAAAAAGTGCATTATACGCAGGTATTTACGGTACTCATTTTTGTAGCATTTGGAAAATTTTGTCTAATTTTACAATAACGGCAGATTGCTATCTTTTTCCTATTTAATCCATGTTACTCTGTTGAAAAATGTTTCCGCGCTGATGATTTAGGTCAAACCATTTTCTGGGAATAAAATAACATTAAATTTTGTATATTCTTCATAAATATAGAAAATATTTTAAAATATCATATTTATAGAATATTTATTAGCCTAACAATATTAAAATACATCGGAATAAATGTATAATCTGACGAGTCAAGTAGAAAGCAGCCAGGTTTTTAAGTATCCAATGCGAGAATTTCTAAGTAGCAAATGTGGGACACCTTAATTAAATGAGAAAGTTTTTAAATAAAATAGAAAGTGCTTTAAATTTGAAAATTTCCAAAAAATGAGAAAGGTATATAAAATGAGGTTTGGGTAATTTCCTTACTTACATGACTTGAGGTGTCTCTCTGGTAGTGGTTCAAATTCTCCAGAGAAAAAAATCTTCGCCTTTTTAAATATTAATATTCACAACTGAAATGTAATAAATTCTCCTATTATAAGCATGGAATGTACGCGAGATATCAAAAGTAAATGACTAGAACTCAGCAACGATGTTTTGGTATTTACCTCAGGTAAGATTACCGGAATATTTTGCCCAGTTCAGGATATCAACACTAAGCTTTGGATTACGACTGACAGATGGCACCACTGATCACACCATATTTGGTGAATGGCCGTGTGTGTAATTTATCGCCCATGACAATGTATTAAATCAATAGTGTATATTGTAATTTGAACTGACGGCTAATATTGAGCAAAGGTGACAAACCTAAGAGCTTAATCGATTTGCTCAACTTTCAAGTAAAAATGCGGGGCAAGCGGGACAAATTGAGCAAATGTAGGACATTTTTGGGATTCATCAGAATGCGGGACACACTACTGAAATGTGGAATTGTCCCGCCTAATGCAGGAGCATTGGAGGGCTTAGTCAAGTACTACTTGTCTCACAACTTGATTGCATTTAAAAATATATATTTTATAATTTACTGTTTATTTACTTATTTGTGTTTCTGAATTATTTTTAGTTAAAGCACAACATACTCTCTATTATATATAGTGCAATTTTTAACATTCAATAATACAGTCAAATACAAGTGTGATTAAAAAACGTGAAGATCAAAGAGAAGGTACACAGAGAAGAAAGTGAGGTAGCTCATTGCAAGGACCAGCTGATGAGCGATTGGATGGAAAATCACATTTTATGGGAAAGAAAGGAAAAGGCTGTCAGATGTGTAGTATGCCACAAAAGAAAGAAGAGAAAGAAAATGATTTATTTTTGCAAGACATGCATCTGGATTCCTACAGGATTATCAAACCAAAAAACATTTTAATTTAATTAAAGAGGGGTATATGTAATATGCATGTATAATTGAATGTAATAATTTATATATTATACTAGAAATTGATGGAATAATGTGATCCGAAGATCCTATGCAGACAGGCATAAGCTGTCAAGTTGGGAATAATTTTGAAATGAGAAAAAGTCTGCTGTGACCGGGAATCGAACCCAGGTCTTCTACTTGCCGGGCAGATATTCTATCACTGAACTATCGTAGCAGATCAATTTTCTCATTCCTGAACGCGGATGTTTTCTTGGTTGGGACGGAACTAGTCAAGCTAGTATCAAACTGCCCTAACAGATGTCCTCGAAGAGATACATCGAATTGATCTGCTACGATAGTTCAGTGGTGGAATATCTGCCCGGCAAGTGGAAGACCTGGCCATAGCAGACTTTTTCTCGTTTCAAAATTATTCCCATATATTATACTGTTAATTAAAGATTATGTATTCAGAGATACACCCCCAGATTTGAAAACATGGCAGCGAAACCATAATATTGTCCATGAGTAATTACTAGCATATACATATTTATCATATGTATGTTATAAAAGTAATTTTCTTTCATTCAAGTATGTAATTGGCTGAATAAGTTCTAAAAATATAAAAGTTGAAATAATGAACAAGAAATAAAATTTTGGTATATTTTAGCTGCAAGGGAAGGGTTGTTATTTTCATACAAAATAGTTATTACCTTGATAAGGGTAATATGTCACAATCATTTTGTTTGCATTTAATGTATTTCTGCAATGGTCTGCCTAGGGTTGCAGATAAATTTAAAGGCAACTTGACAAAATTCTTTATTTTCCCAGTATTCGTTTTTTCCCCCACAAAATTCCTGCTTTTCTCTAGTTGTGGCCTACCACGACTCTGTGATATACCTGTGACTGGACATTTTCTGCCAGCGCCTTGAAGTCCGGGTTGCAACGAAAAAGGGGTTATACAAATTTTGATATTTTAATTTGTTTGGCAGTTAAAAATTCTTAAAGTTTAAACAAATAGATCGACTGTTTAGACATTACGGGATGAGCTAGGAAGCTGAAATTTTCAAGTTATATACAGAGTAGTGCATTTGCACAAATAAACATTTGGATTTCTCCATAAACCTATTGCGGCGGCCGTTAAAAATGTTTAAAATTTAAACAATTGGAAAAATATTTTTTTACTTTTATAAGCATTGCAACTTTAAAATTTGCCAGAAATGTGTAGCATTAGTACCCCATAATGAAGAAAGTATAAAATTCTTAAAATTGCCAAGTTTTGGGATTGTTTTAGTCTATTATTTTTACATAAGGGAAAAACGAAAATCGTTCCAGAAGTGAAATATTTAGAATTAAAAAAATATTTGTAATGATGAAATATAAAAAATGAATGTTTTTTGTGTTGAGACGATATGCTTGCAGAATGCAAGCACCAACTACTAGTATTATATACACTCAAGATTTAAAATGAGTTTTTAAATGTTACCTGATATTTTAGTATCTACTAGCAAAGGGAAACATTAAACTTTTCGTAGTCTGCTATCGAGTCGTAAGTTAAGTAAGCATCACAGAAGAAACAGCATTTAATTGAATGATTATGGAAATGTAATTTAATCCTTTGCATACTAGTATTTCCATATTTTCAGATTTATGCTGAATTTGTTTTCGTTTACCGATATTATCCCATAGATACCAGGAGAGAGCTAATCTAATATCATCAATTGCACTTCTATCCTCACCATCTATATTTAATAGTATATTATTTAATTTGTTCTTTAAAATTAACCTTCATTGCTTAATCTACACCCACATCGCATAAGCTTCTGGTTACTGCTAATTCCCACATCTATATAGCAGTTTCTAGGAACACCAGTGGTATGGAAAACTAATTTTATATTCATAAATTGTAACAATTATTGCCCATATATGTTGGGATTTATATAAACAGTGGTTTAAAACATGAGAACCATCGACGATTCCAAAGTTGTATTTGTCTCAAAATACAATGTAGTTATCCATGGAAGTAAGAATAATTATGATATCTTGGGTTTCATATATTCCTTCTATTTCCCCATAAAAACCTTGAATAAAATTGTAATTTTAGATAGGAAATACTGCCACAAGTAGTTATTCTGTTTTTGTAAAATTAAAAAAAAGGTGAAGTCCCATTAAAGTTAAGCTAGGTGAAAATGACTCTGCTATTTGGAATGAATAACAAAACACAAAGACTTCATACAAATGTCATTGGCATAGTAAGTTGTCCCTAAACAAAAGAGAACAGGCAAAAAAATGAAGAGGGGAAAAGATTTTCAACCAAAAATGGCCACATCCTCACCTACTCAACATTGATAAAATACCCTTTGATGGCAAGGGTTTGCTCAAAATCCTACCTAAGATAAACATTTCGAATCTCCAGCTCATCTGGAAGTTCCTAAACATATATTGAAAATATTTCTCGAGGTAGGAATTGTAAAATAACGAAATAGGGATTATAGAAATTTTGATATTTTAATTTGTTTAGCAGTTAAAAATTCTTAAATTTTAAACAAATAGGTAGATGCTTAGACACTACGCCGTAAGTTAGGGAGCTGAAATTTTTAAATTATTAAGAGGTTAGTCAATGTAAACGAATAATTATTTCAATTTATCCATAAAATCGTTATTTTGGCCGTTAAAATTATTTAAATTTAAACAATTAGATAAATGCTATTTCACTTCAAATTTTACTATAAATTTAAAAATTGGCAGAAATGTGTGGCATTATTAACTCAACGTGGGAAAAGTATAATATTTCGAAAATTGCAAAAAATAGTGATTGTTTTACTCCATTATTGTTTCATAATGAAAAAACAAAAACCTCTCCAGAGGAGAAATCTTTAGAATTAAAAAAATATTTCTCATGATGAAATATCTGTCTGAAAAATGAAGGATATTTCAAGGTGAGATGAAATGCTTGCAGTATGCAAGCACCTTCTACTAGTCATTATATATCGACGACTCTTACAGAGGAGGAGGATATAACATACATATAACAGGAGGATACTAATATTTAGGCACTTCCAGATGTGCTGGAGATTCGAAATTTTTTTCTTAGGTAGGATTTTGTGCAAAACCGACTAGAAAAAACGAAAATCTTGAAAAAGTGCAACAATGCGGCCGCTAAAAATTCGCAATTGTTTAAACAAATTTTCAAGGTTTATGTATTTCCGAATGTGCCACGGAGTTGAAATTTTTTTTATAAGTAGAATTCCTTAAAAAACGAAATAAGGATTATACAAATTTTGATATTTTAATTTGTTTGGCAGTTAAAAATTCTTAAAGTTTAAACAAATATATATCTGTTTAGGGACTACGGGATGAGCTAGGAAGCTGAAATTTTCAAATTAATTACAGAGTAGTAAATTTGCACAAGTAAACATTTCAATTTTAACATATATGAATTGCGGCGGCCGTTAAAAATTATTTAAATTTAAACAATTAGAAAAATATTATTTTACTTCTAGAAGTGCTACAACTTAAAAATTTGGCTAAAATGTGTAGCATTAGTACCCCATAATGGAGCAAGTGTAAAATTTTTAAAATTACAACATTTGGGGATTGTTTTAAAATATTATTTTTACATGTGGGAAAAACAAAAATCGCTGCGGAGGTGAAATATTTAGAATTAAAAATAAATGTGTAATGATGAAAGATAAATAATGAATGTTTTTTATGTTGAGATGAAATGCTTGCAGTATGCAAGCACCAACTACTAGTATGTTATATCCTCCTCCTCTGTAAGAAACATCTATATATATTGATAACATATAGGAGGATACTAATGTCCAGCACAAACTACAAAAGCTACAGAGCTGAAAGTTTCAGTATTTGTAGATATGATGGAGAAACCTACAGATAAAATGAGACTTCTCACCTAAGTGACATGAGTTCGACTACAGAAATTCTGAAAGTTGCGTTTTTTTCCCATAAGAAAAGCATTGGGCCATTTTTGTAAATTAATTTTGGGCACTTGCCCGTAAGCTAGAAAACTGAAATTTTCAGTGTTGCTAGACGGCCACAATATCTCTTAAGAATTATTGTTAGTTTAGCTTACAGTGTCCTGGGTTCGACTCCAGATACCCCGGAATATCTCCCATAAGTTAGCATGGAAAAAAGTTATCCCAGTGTGTAGACCAATCTAATAGGTTTAGGAAGCTGACATTTTGCAGGTTTATAGAACTATTCTCATAACCAACTATAAAAATCGAAAATTTCAAAATTGTTAATTTTCAGGGGTTGTTTAAACCCCATTTGAACATTAAAGTTCAATAATTTTTATCTATATGCTGTAGGTTTGAGTTTTTGAAATCATTTTGTAGCAAATTATACACAGAAAAAAAGAAAATTTTGAAAAAGTTAAAAAACTCGACCACTAATAATTCGCAAATGTTTAAACATATTTATGAGGTTTATATATTACCGAATGTGCTACGAATCTGAAATTCCTAAAATTGCAAAGTTTTGGGATTGTTTTAGTCTATTATTTTTACACAAGGGAAAAACTAAAATCGTTCCGGAGCTGAAATATTTAAAATTAAAAAAATATTTGTAATGATGAAATATGAAAAATGAATGTTTTTTATGTTAAGATGATATTCTTGCAGAATGCAAGCACCAACTACTAGTATGTTATATCCTCCTCTGTAAGAAACGTCGATATATAATGATAACATATAGGATGATACTAATGTTTAGGCACTTCCAGATGAGCTGAAGATTGGAAATTTTTTTCTTAGTTAGGATTTTGTGCAAACGAAACGAAAAAACGAAAATTTTGAAAAAGTGCAACAAGGCGGCCACTAAAAATTCGCAATCGTTAAAAGAAATTTTCAAGGTGCTGAAATTTTTTTTAGAGGTAGGATTTGTAAAAAAAACGAAGTAGGGATTACAGAAATTTTGATATTTTAATTTGTGTTGCCGTTAAAATTCTTAAAATTTAAACAAATAGATTACTGTTTAGATACTACGGGACAAGTTAGAGAGCAGAAATTTTAAAGTTATTTAGAGTTTAGTCTATGTAAATCAAGGATTCCCAACCTTTTTTTGCTTGTGGACCCCCTGAGTCCTAACTTTACGTATGTGGACCCCCATATACGCATATGTAATATTCCTAAATGAAATATTTATTTGTAGGTTAGTAAAAGCTAATAATTAAACAATTCCTAAATGAAATATTTATTTGTAAGTTAGTAAAAGATAATAATTAAACAATTCCAATATAATATAAAAAATGTAAATTACAAATTTTGAAAATTTTAATCGATAAAACTGAAACATATTTTTACTTGTAATGACAGAAATAGTAAAAAAAAAATAAAAATATACTATTTCAAACGACATATATAAATTTATTTCTAAGGCTATTAAATAGGATCCCATTAAATAGGCCCTACTAATGAGATCCTTGTGGCTGATGTTTTGATATTAGCATATTAATATCTGGCTTCAATTTTGTGAGAGTCAGACGAAGATCACCTCTTTTTACTATATCAAGTCGATTACGATTTTTTGTTAACAACTGTGTTATACGACTAAAGCCAGATTCCACAAGATAAGATGATGGGAAAACAATGACATACATTTTAGCTTTCTTTCATAAAAGCAGATATTTACATGCAATGTCACTATTCTTCCATACATCATGCTTTCCTTTTTTGAATAGACTTCGGACTGTCTCATCAGACCGCAATTCAACAAGTTCCTCTTGTAAATCAATTTTAACATCAGCAAAATTTACCTCAAATGGAATCAGCACCCAATCTGGGATGTTCAGTTCTAGTAGGTCCTTGAACCGAACTTGCATGTCTTCATAATTTCTTTTTTAAATGATCAACATACACAACACAATCATCATCTTTTAAATCACTGCTAACTGAAGCAAGGTTTGGAAACTGGTCAAACGCACGGCGTGAGATATAAAGACTGTACAATTTGAGTTTTCCTAGGAATGCATTAATGGCTTCTTTGCTAGATATTAAATCACAATTATGTCCTTGCTGCAGCTTATTAAGAGAATTCAGTTTTTCAAACACATCTGAGAGGTAAAATATGTCAGTTTTCATGGCAACCAACTGTTTTCCAATCTCCTTTTCATTTAGAAATGATACAATACTGTCCCAAAGGACGACGAAGCGACGAGGACAATTGCCTTTAGACAACTATCGCACCTCTGTATGCAGTACAAGACGGTCAAATCCTTCTTCATTTTCATCACAAAATTTGCGAAAGAGACGATCTTGAAGAGCATTAGCCTTAATGAGGTTGACAGCTTTTATTACAAGAGTTAAGGCTTCATGAAGACGTCCACTCAATCTCTTCGCCACCAGATGTTGGCGGTGAATCACGCAATGTATGCAAAATACTTTTGGCAATGCATTTTTTAAATGAGTGATAAACCCTCTGTACCTACCGACCATGGAAGGAGCGCCATCAGTAGCACAAGCCATTAAATTTTCGAGTGGAATATTTTTTTCACTAAATTAAGACTGGACTTCCTTAAATATTGTTTCACCTTTAGTATCTGTTTTGAGGAAGCTTGCAAAAAGCATTTCTTCTCTGAGTTGATTATCATCCATATATCTTACATATGCCAATAAAAGTGCTTCATTGCCCATCAAAGTTGATTCATCGAGTTGCATTGCAAACTGTTTCACTCGTAATTGAGCTATAAGTTGATTTTCTACATCTTCAGACATTTCATCAATGCGTCTGGATATTGTGTTACTGCTCAAAGGAAGGTTATCGGTAAATTCACGTGCATTTTTGTTTAACATTGTTGAAATTACAACTGATTACGAAGGCAAGATGACAGTTTTACCAATGCTATGTGGCTTTCCAGATTTTGCTATTATTTTGCTGATTTCATATGATGCTAGTAAACCGCTATCTTTATTGCTTGCTTGTTTACTAAAAATCTGATCCAATTTGTTTCTTCCTTGAAAATTGTCTCGTAGTTTTCGGAAATACTCCACTGATTAATTTTTTTTTTTCGCTGTGCCTTGTCTCCAAATGGTGACGAAGCTTACTTGGCTTCATGCTATCATTAGACAGCACAGTCATACATATAAGACACATTGGTTTTGTGATATTCTCTGGTGATTCAATAAAACCATACGACAGATATTCAGTCGAATATTGCCTTATTTTCTTCTTTGCATGAGCCATGGGTAATCAGAAAACAATAATAATATTATTAACCTCAAATATTTAAGGTTGGAAATGCTTGTAGGTACTAATGGAAATATAGTTCACTAGAACAATAACGTTCAATAACACAAACAATAGATTTCACCACGACGATGCCGATTACTCACTATAGAATGAAATGACTGCCTCTGACTGACTGACTCGTTCTAGATTAGTCAGTGCCTAAATAATGTTTTCTTCTTCAAGAATTTTCTATGGAAAGAAATTTTTTTTTCCATCAACTAAACAAGGTTTCAGAAAATACGAGTATCTTCTAACTGTGAATTTCTGGACTTTTCTATCACATAAGTTTATTTTATTATTATTATTAAATTATTTTATTTATAATATTTTATCATGAACCCCTTAGCTCATATTATGGACCCCCGAAATACAATTTTTTCTTGTGGACCCCCTCAAAGCTTCTATGGACCCCTGGGGGTCCATGTGGACCCCGGTTGGGAAACGCTGATGTAAATGAATCAACAATTCAATGTACCCATGAAATTCTTATTGCAGCCGATAAAAATTATTTAAATCTAAATAATTAGATGTTATTTCACTTCTAAGTGTGCTACAAATTTAGAATTTGGCAAAAATGTGTGGCATTATTAACTAAATGTGGCAAAAGTATAATATTCTAAAAATTACAAAATTAGCGATTGTTTTACTCCATTATTGTTCCATAAGGAAAAAATGAAAATCAGGCCCGAGGAGAAATATTTTGAATTAAAGAAATATATCTTATGATGAAATATCTCCCTGAAAAATGAATGTTTTTTTCATGTTGAGATGAAATGCTTTTAGTATGTAAGCACCTTCTACTAGTATGTTATATCCTCCTACTCTGTAAGGAATGTCTATATATAATGATATATAGGAGGATACTAATGTTTAGGCACTTCCAGTAAGCTGGGGATTCGAAATTTTTTTCTCAGGTAGGATTTTGTGCAAAACCGACTAGAAAAAACGAAAATTTTGAAAAAGTGCAACAATCCGGCCGCTAATAATTCACAATTGTTTAAACAAAGTTTTTTAAAAAGTAGAATTTGTAAAATACGAAATAGGGATTATACAAATTTTTATATTTTAATTTGTTTTGCTTTTCAAAATTCTTAATATTTAAAGAAATAGATAAATGTTTAGGAATTAGGGGGCGAGCTAAAAATCTGAAATTTTGAAGTTATGTAGAGCTTAGTACATTGAAAGAAACAAACTTTTGAAAATCTCCAACAAAGTGTTACTGCGGCTGTTAAAAATTTTTAAATTTTAAAGAATTAAATACATATTATTTCACTTGTTGATGTGCTAAAACTTCAAAATTTGACAGAAATGTGTGGAATTAGTACCTTGCATTGGATAAAGTATAATATTTTTGAAATTGAAAATTTAAGGTATTTTTTTAATCAAATATTGTTCCATAAGTAAAGATCAAAATTGGGTGCAGAGGTGAAATCTTTTGCATTAAAAAAAATATTTCTAATAATAATAATAATGTTTATTTGTTCAAAAAGACATTACAAAATAATGCATAGAACACGTCAAAAACATTGAAAAGGGGACAAAAACACAAACTATCTCAAGCACCAGACATAAAATCGCTAATATTGTAAAGACACAAGTAGCTCATGAACATGCTTCTTGAATGACTGGAATGAGCTTACTTCTTTGATTGCAGCAGGCAGAGCATTATAAAATTGAATGCATCTTGCTTTTGGTCCTTGAGAGCAAACTTTTAAGTTTTGTTGTATAACATGGAGATCATCATTTCTTCTTGTGTTGTAATTATGGAAATTACTGTTTTTCTCATATTCAGACATGTTTTGCCTCACATACAATACAGCATTATAAATATAAATAGAGGGAACAGTCAAGAGTCCTAATCTTCTGAATAGGGGCCTGCAATGTGCTCTGAATTGTGCATTGCACATTGACCTGACAATCTTTTTCTGGATCTTAAAAACATCTATTAATTGGGTAGAGGACCCCCAGAGGACAATGCCATAGGCAACACGTGAATAGAAATAAGCAAAATATACTTTTTTTTAATACCTTGATACTAAGTGAGTGCTTCAAGACAGATAGTATATAATACACAGAGTTTAGCTTTTTACATAACTTGTCAGTATGATGAGACCATTTCAGTAGAGGGTCAATATAGACACCTAGAAATTTGAACTCCTCAGTGGAACTCATCATATCTTGGTTAAGCCAGGAGTATAAATTTCGGCACCGTTTATGCGAGGAGGAGAAAAACATAGCCAGTGTTTTACTTTCATTTAAGGAGAGTCTATTGCCCTTACACCACTCAGACATTGCCTGCAAAACCACCCTGCTACTGTCTACTAGTGTTTTGTCAATAGGATTGGAAACTAAAACATTCACGTCATCGGCATACATAATAACATTATTACACACTTTATTCATAAGGTTCTCTGGTAAGTCATTAATAAAAATTAGGAAGAGGACAGGGCCTAAAATGGACCCCTGTGGCACACCAGAGAGTACTAGACTAGGGTCAGAGAAATATTTTTTGCCTTCCTTGAAAATAGAGACAGTTTGCTGATGATTTTTTAAGTAAGATTTTAGCCAGTTGTAGGCCACACCTCTAACACCTAGCTTATCACACTTAGCCAATAGGAGATCATGATTAACTGAATCAAAGGCTTTACTGAGATCAAAGAAAACCCCCAGAGTACTATTTCTCATATTCAGTTGTTCTATGATGTAGTTAATAGCAGAAAATAGAGCCTGCTCTGTGGATTTCCCTTTCCTAAATCCAAATTGGCAGCTTGACAGGATGTTACATTTTTCAAGAAATTCCAGTAGTCTAGCACAGAAAACATATTCAAATATTTTGGAAAATTGTGGTACAAGGGATATAGGTCTGTAGTTATTTATTTGGGTTTTATCACCCTTGTTTTTATAGATGGAATACCTTGGAGATTTTTAAAATTTCTGGGAAAATTCCTTGATTTAATGACTGGTTAATTAGGAACAAAAGTGGAGATATAATTGTTTTTCGACATGCTTTAAGTAGTTTACCTGGGATATCATCTAATCCAGCAGAGTTCTTGAGGCCCACTTTGGAGAGGTAAGTGGATAATTCCAGTTCATTACAGGGTTGGAGGTACATAGACTCAGTATTTGAGAAGTTGGTTCTTACGACTGGATTATGTTGAGTTGTGCCATCAGGAGTAGGTGTGCGAGGTAAATCAAGGAAGAATCTGTTGATAATATTAGCTAAGAGTGAAGGGTCTGTAATTTCATCTGAGTCAATGCCTTTTATCACTGGCAAGGACATCAATTTTGTGGAACCAGTAACTTCATTTATAATTTTCCAAGCTGCCTTGGTATGATTGGGTGCATTCATAATTTTTGAGTCATTAAAGGTTCTTTTACTAATTTTTATGAGATCCCTGTACTGCTTTTTGAGAGCAGAATACATCCTGTGGGTTTCCTTATTACCAAGATACTTATCATTGTAGAATAGTCTTTTGATGTTGCCAGATAACATACGAATTTCAGGCGAGATCCAATCATTTGTAGAATTTGGCTTTGGTTTAGCTGGAACAATTGGAAATGTAACATTGAAAAGGTACAAGAATTTGTCATAAAATAAATTAAAGCTGTCACTAAAATAATTAGCATTAAAAATAACAGACCAATCTTGGCTGCTTAGAAGATAAGAGAAGAGTTGGAATTTGGAGTCACAGAACAATCGAATGCTTGGAGGAGGACTGGGGTTTGACACAGTTTCCTCTAAGAAGAACTTAGAAAGAATAGCTTGGTGGTCGGATAATAAGGGATCAAAAACTGAGGTGTATATTTTAGAGACAGCATAGTTAGTGAATATGTTGTCAAGGAGTGTCTGAGATGTGGGAGTAATCCTAGTTGGATTGCTCACAAGAGCCTTCATGTTGTACAAATTAAAAATGTTTATAAGTTTTTTTTTCATTTGTGCTGTTAAGCAAGAGATTAACATTGAAAACGCCAGCAAAATAAAAAATGGCCTCTTAGCATGGTTTGTTATTGAAAAGAGAAGATTATCAAGTTTGTCACAGAAATAATCTAGGCAGCCGATAGGCGAACGATAAACTATGATAACAAGAAAGTTGAGTTTTGTGTAGCTGAAACTGATAGCCGCACACTCAAAGGATAGCTCTTGGTTTAAAAGCATTAAGTCAAAAGAAAAATCACTTAAATTGATACTGTTTTTCACCAAAATAACAACACCACCATGTTTATGTACTGTTCAACAATAAGAAGTAGCACAAGTATACCCTGGAATGGAGATAGAAACATGACACATCCAATGTTCACAAATACATAATACATCTGGATTTTCATCGTGTGCTAACATTTCAAGCTCCGATAATTTATTACTTAGACACAAAATATTAATTAATAATACTGTTAGCTTACTAGAGCTTGAGTCATCTAGTCACATGGACTTAGGCTTAAGGGATCCAGTTAGTGATCGTGTCACCCTATCTGAGTGGGTGACTTGTGGATCAAGGGTACTCACTGAGTTGGTGATTGGAAAGCTCACAACTGGGGGTACGCCTGGGAAAACATCTGGGGGTGCAACTACTGGCACATTAAGATCACTTACACTAGCATTAAACACTTTAGGGAAACGGAAACGGGAGATAAACACTCCATTAGGCCAATTTTCACACTTTATAAGATCATTCAAGAGGGAAAAATCTGCTCCAATTTTGAAAGAGCTGCTCTTCTCACCGGCGTAAAGTTTTTCGCACACAACATCTTCGGTTCTGAATTTCGTTTTCATATAATTGATAATGTCATTGCATTGCGTTAAAGGTGTTACACGTTTTAGGTGTAGCCATGCACGTCGCTGAACCCCACTAAAATTACCATTATGGATGTCACTATTTTGTCCAATTACTAAATTGGTGCGTCTAATGTTATATCTCTCGGAAAAATTAATATGTATATCTGGGGGAGATGAAATGCTTGCAGAATGCAAGCACCAACTACTTGTATATATGTAAAAGTACAAACCTTAAAGGCAAGGATGAGATCCTTCTTTGACCACTAGCAATGAATGACTGATGAAAAGTGACTGGAAATTATATGGAGTAAGAGTACATGCAGCATCAGAACATTTGAGACCTACAGCTTGCTTCCAAGTTCTCTGTATTTGATGTTCAGTTTTTGCCCTTCTAATTTCTATAATACTCCAAGAGGTTGATTCGCCAAAAATATACACACGCACGCTTTGATTTACTAGCCAGGCAGGAGATGCTTAATGAACTCAAATCTTTCACTTAGGTTGAGTCGCGTTCTGTGTTTATGGAGTGGTTTTAATAAATTCTTAGTTTATTTCGGCTCATCCTCATAGCACCAAATTTCTTTCATGAGAAGACACTGAAGTGTCAAGCACTTTTCCCCCACTAAGTGCCTTTCCCTCCAACCCACATTGAATTTCTTTCTCTCCTAAGCCTTTATGGAAAATAAGATGAAGAGTTAGGTATTAATAAAGAGAGAAACAACAAGCAGAGCTAAGGCATTTTCATTCAGCAAATAATAACATGGGTCACATTTAAGGCCTAAATAAGTCCGAATAGAATCGACCACTTAGCCTGAGAGAGGCACTCCTCCGGTCATCCAGCTCTCCATCCGTCAGAGTGCCGTGCACATGGGTTCCTTTCTCACGAGACTGCTTCAGTTTTGGAAGCCCTGATCGCATAACTCATCTTTTAAAGAAAGTTAACTTGTAGGATGCCAAGTAAAACACTAATGAATTTTCCAGAGGACATTCTAATTATATGTTGCTCATGGGGGGGGGTTAAAACCCCCGAAAGCCTCCCTTGGATACACCACTGCAGTGGGGCACCGCATACAGAACACACATACTTAATCTCTCTTCTAATTTTTTTGCCACACATGCTTTGCACACTTAGGCATGATATATTTTCCTCTCCTTTCTCATGCTTGGCTGAAGATGTTTATGGCATCCCTAGTTTGTATCTAAATAGAACATCTTACTAGACGAGGTATCTAAATCATCTTATGATGTTATAAACATTCTTTTAATACAAATCTATTGAGTAGATGGCTATTAATAAATCGAGAGATGGAGCATTTTCTTGGCACTGTAAAACCGAAACTGAGTACATCAAGCACAGTGTAAATCGAGGGATAGGTGTATATATCTACCGTGCAAAGTCAGTATCCACTGATTGCCAAGGACTGGTTCTGTGTGCAATCACACTGTGAGAATACCGAAATAACAGATTTGTTTTCCCGTTTTTTGTTACGTTTTTCATTACACTAACTTTGAAAATTTCGGTAACGTTTTTTGTTACATTATTCGAAAATCATTTCATTATGTTACACGTAACATTTTCCATCACACTTTTCATGGATTTATATTGAGTTATTGCTGCAGTATTGTTGCTTAATTTACAATAAAAGGAGAAAATCTTCAAATAAGTAGAGTTGACGAATTTCATTATTAATCCAATTCTTTTTGGAATGACTTGGAAGTAGGTACTCTTCTATCAGTAAGGGGGAAAAAAATATTAAAGTAGGATAAAAATTATTCATAAAGAAGACTAAAACTATCATTAAAGTAATTTACATTATAAAGATCACACCAATTCTCAGCTTCAAGTAATTTAAAAAAACGTACAATATTAAGTTCAGAGAAGGAGCAACTGCGGCGAGAAACAACTCATGTAGATGTCATAATGGAAAACATAGAAATGACAGGGAAGTGATAAGAATAATCAGACTTTATCACACGAGTATTCACTAAAGTAGAGTCATAATTAGAAATTATATTATCTAATAGAGTCGCAGAATGATTAGTGATATGAGTGGGATCATTATTAAAAATAGTTAAATTAAAACAACCTAGGAGCTGAAGAAAATCGTTTCTGTCATTGCTATCTGTCAACAAAACAATATTAAAATCACCTGTAATAATAATAATTTGGTTATTAGCACAATTAAATATTTGATCTAAGAGAATACCCATTTTCTGCAAGGATATCTGATAACTACAGAGGGGTGACCGATACAATGAAAATATAAAAAAAGAATAAGAAGTGAAGTCAGAGGAAGATTAAGGTTAGGGACCTGGAATGTAAGGACGTTATTAAGAGCTGGAAAATTGGAAAATCTCAAGAGAGAGATGGAGATAAACAAGATGGACATTATTGGGATAAGCGAGGTGAGATGGGAGGGAAATGGTGAGTTGAGGAGTGACAATACCAAGTTATACTACTCAGGGAATACCAGGAGGAGAAACGGGGTAGGAATGATAGTTAATAAGAAGATTGAATCGAGTGTTACCAGGGTCATTTATGACAGTGATAGAATTATTGGACTGAAATTAAATGCTAAACCAAAGAACATGCTGGTCATCCAAGTGTACATGCCAACCAGCAACCATGACGATGGGGAAGTGGATGAGAGAATAAGTGCTATACTGGACCAGGAAGGAAAGGGATGTTGTAAAATAGTGATGGGAGACAGGAATGCGAGTGTGGGAGAGGGACGAGCCGATGGAGTTGTGGGGGCAGTTCGGGCTGGGACAGAGAAACGAAAGGGGAGAGATACTTATCGAATTCTGCAAGGAGAGGAACATGATAATAACCAACACCTGGTATAAGAATCATAAGAGAAGGCTATATACATGGAAATCGCCAGGTGACATGTACAGGAAACAGATAGATTATATATTGGTAGAAGGAAGGTATAAGAACGGAGTGAAAAGAGTGTGTGGGCTCCCAGGAGCAGACATAGCAAGAGATCACGTGCTGCTAATGGTGGAAATGAAGATCAAAATGAAAAGTTAGAAAAGCAAAGATTAGAAGAAAGTAGATTGGAGAGACAGAAGGTTGATAAGGAATCTATACATGAGACAGGAGGCGGCCATGAGGATAGGGGAAAGCAGGACGGAGTGGTTTGAGATTGGGAGAGGAGTTAGACAGGGCTGCTGTTTGTCACCAACCCTGTTTAACATCTATACTGAAGAAAGGATAAAGAAGTGTTGGGAGATGAGCACAGGAGTAAGCGTTGGAGGAAGAATTACATTGTCAATTAGGTTTGCTGACGACATGATACTGTTTGCTGAGAGAATGGAAGACTTGAGGCAGATGCTACAGAATCTGGTGAGCATGGAAGACAGATATGGGTTGAGAATAAATGGAAATAAAAAGGAAGTAATGAGAATAGGGGGGAGGAAAGGATGGAAGTGCAGGAGAGGGGAGAGAGGATAGAGCAGGTGGAACAATACAGGTATCTTGGTACGTTGTTGACAGAGGACTGGAAATGTGAGAAGGAAATTAAGATGAGAATAGGTTTGGCAAAGGAAACGTTCAATAGAAAAAGGAAGCTATTTAACAGCAAGATGGATTTGGAATTGAGGAAGAGATTGGTAAAGTGTTATGTTTGAAGTGTGATGCTATATGGGTCGGAGACATGGACATTGAAGAAGAGAGACAGGGAGAGGGTGGAGGCAATTGAAATGTGGGTATGGGGGAGGATGCTGAAGGTTAAATGGACTGACAGGATTACAAATGTGGAAGTGCTGGACACGACAGTGACTAGGAAAAAGAAATGGATAGGACACGTTTTGAGAAGAGAGGGATTACTGAAGGATGTTATCGAAGGAACGGTGGAGGGAAGAAAGAAAAGAAAAGAGGAAGAAGAAGAATTACAATGTTGGATATTCTAAGGGACGGAGGAGGGTATGGGGAGATGAAGAGAAGGGCACAGGATAGAAAAAGGTGGAGGAGGAGCACCTGAAACTGCAGAACACTATTTATTATTATTACCTATCTATAACCAAATTGATAAATACACATTCAAATACATGTTCTTCAATCAGATGCTTGTAAGGTAAATTTATGACATCAAAAATAAGATACTCTTTTACAAGTATCAAGATACCACCATTTTCTAAATTAGCTCTACAGAATGCATTAACAACATTATAACCAGAGACTTTAAAACAGTTTTACTCCTCATCTGTGAGCCAATGCTCACACATACAGATAACGTCAGGTTTCTCGGAATCAATTAATATATCCATCTACATGAAATTAGAAGAAATACGATCGATAAGCAAAATTCTATGATAAAAATTAGAATCTCTATTCCTTTCTCAGAGAATAGTACAAATCCTGCTCCGATATTACAATTCCAAAATATTTTAATGTGCAAAAGAAAATTACCTTGCATGATGGATTACAGATTTCCCATTTAAATCAAATGGGAATGATAGTTCCTGGAATCGAACCCGAGACATTCAATCTTTGCTACAAAAACTATCCTCGGGAGCTCGGCTCCAGTAGCAGGAGATTTTCACCATCATGAAAATCGGTCTATTGGTTAAAAAGTTATTAGGGGGGCAGACAGACAGACAGACACAACGACAAAACTATAAGCCTATTTCCATTCTGGAAAGTAGGCTAAAAATTTCTCAAGTGCTTGGCAACAAATGTTGCCACTCGGCATTAATGGGTTAATTATGAAGTTTGAATCTACTCTAAATGGTATTGCTCTTTTTAGGGGATAAGAGCCCAAATTGCATTATTGCTTGTACATAAAAGAAATAAGGTCACTCTACCTACCACTTCAAGTGTTGGTCATCCCTTTTTCTCCCAAGTACCTGGGAAAGTTAATAAAATCCACATGAGGCATGTCATTATTCCTTATGAATTTAACAAAACTAATAAATATACTGTATTTCTTTGCATATAAGATGCACCCTGGTTTTTTAGAAGATTTTTTAGGAAAAATAGTATTTTGGCCACCAAGGCATTTAGGAAGGGCCATGTCATGTATCATTTCCAGCCGTGATTAAGTCTATATCTGGCAACATTTACAGAAAATATTATGGCATAATAACAGTTAAATATAATGTTTTAGATTCGTGAAAGTAAATAAGGATGACCTAAAACATAAATAATTGCTTCGAAACTTGTATAAATGTGCCGTGCGAATTTGGCAGTCGCATTAATTAAGCTGTCGTAGTGCACTGCACACGTTGCACGTATAGATACCTTTTATTGATAGTACTTACTTAAACTTGAGCGCAAGATGATATTTTAATTTAATGGGATAAATAATAAATGGAATATGTAATAACGATACGTATGCTCAACTACTACTTTTTCTTCTGCAACTCTTTTTGCCTCGTACATAGCGATTTTGATTGATACAGCAATACTACCTAATTTCTTCTGTTCTACTATCCATCACTTCCTCCTCTAGTTGTGGCCATTTAAGATCAACCTTACAAAGACTTTCTCTTATCCCATCAGCTTCAGTTTTACCTCATTTTCTCCATTCACGGATCATCATTTTTTCTGTGGGAGGGGCACCGAAATGACATGCTGCTGCTCGATTTCCTTGAATTGCCTGAAGCTTATAACTAATAGCGTAGGCATATCTTTTCACTTTTGTAGCCATTGTGATCTCAATACACGTAACGTTATTTATCCTAGATATGTATAAAATATTTATGACATCTACACGAATTCTGTTCCGTGGCATTAATTGTGCTATTCAATGGGCCCATTAGAACGAAAACATCGCAAATGCGCCAAATTTGTAATCACTGTGAGCAGACATGTATTAAAGCATAATAATGAAAATATATCCTCGGAATTCACGTTGCGATTAATGTCAGCATTGAGAAGTAATAATCTTTCCCTCAGCGTATAAGACGCAGGCTGATTTAGGGGATTATTTTTCTGGAAAAAGTGCATCTTATATGCTGAAAAATATGGTATTAATTAATACAATATGAAGGTTATTCATTCTCTATCCTCATATTGCATGAAAATAGAAACGCATTTATATTTAGTATTTTTTGCAATTTTTCTGACTTTTATTTTTATAAGGAAGCAAATTTTCACATAAAAGCTTTTCATTGAATGTTTATTATTGTATTAATTATAGATTTGATAGATGCAAGGTGACTGTTTAAATTTCATTTTTAAAACAATTGGCTTTACATTATATGATCTATTCAGAGGCGTACCTAGGTTTTTTGCGCCCTTGGCAAGTCCATGGCTCCGTGCCTTTTAATTGTGACAATTTTGGTAATTGGTAAAATTGTAATAAATAATAATGTTTTATAATTATATTATTATAAAATATATAATTAGTTGGTACATTTATATACATCAAATCGGTTTTAGCTTTGTTCAACAGATTATTTGTAGCTGTGAGAGAACTAAGAAACACTTAGTACATAAAGTTACAGATTCATAGATAGAAACCAAGTAATTCTAGGAACAAAAAATAATTCTATAAACATAAAATAATTCTAGGAACATAAATTTATTCGAGTACTTTAAAGCTTGATTTTTCTTGCTTTATCGTTAGCAAAACTAGTTATAATTTCATCGAAATCCATACGACTAACCAGTTCATGCTCAATGGAAAGGAGACACAGAGATGATATGCGTTCTTGTCCCGATGTGGATCTCAAAAAATTCTTAACAAGTTTTAACTTACTAAAACTCCTTCCAGCCGTGGCCACAGTTGCTGGCATAGTAAGAAATATTCTAAAAGCTAGTTCAATGTTCAGGTAGGTTTCTCGCAATTCCCATTTAGCCAATTCATTTAAAATATCTAGATTATACATATTATTGGGGTTTTTGTACTGTAGTGGTTCAGTAATTTGGTGTTTAAAGGATTTTATTTCAATTTTAAATTGGTCCTGATTTATTTCTGTGTATTTTTCTGTCAATAAAATGGCCCTCGATTCTAAATCCGCGCTTGTCATTGAATGAAATGAAATTAAAGTTCTCTGCAATGTTTTTAAGAGATTCAAATCTTACATTTAACTGCGTTATAACAGAATCAATTACAGAGAAACAAGTATTTTTTACTGTATCGAAGTTCACTGATTCGTCTTCAGCAAGCTCACCTGACATTTTCTTCCGTTTTGGCTTTCTTTTTTCAGTTGGGTCTATTTTCATGTTGTTACAAACGGCCTCGATTTTAATAAAAATATCGTGGAACTCGTTATTTCCAAGATCTTTCAAAGCCTCTATAAGTCCTTTAATTAATATGGACGATCTATAAACATCCTGATCTTTTTTTGCAATGATAAATTGACTTTATTTAACCTCACTAGTATCAAGTACCACAGGTTTAAAAAGGCAACAAACTTGTAGCTATTAACTTGACGGTGCAATGATTTAGCAAGAGATAATGTGTCACCAAGTAAATGATCATCTTTCATCTCTCCCAAGATTAAAATAATTTGTTCGAGTTGCTCATATACGGCACTAACAGTTTCTACTTTTGAACACCATCTGGTGTCGCTGTGTCTTTTCAAACAAATTTTAATTACTAATGATAGTTTTTGCCATCTGTTAGTGGACGAAGAAAAGAAATTGTATAACGACTGTATAGTTCCAAATAATGTTACAATATCTGCATTAACGCTAGCCGCATGTACGCCTACCAAATTTAGAGTATGTGCACAACATGCAATATACCGAGCACGGGGATTCTCGTTTTGGATTATGGCTTGAACACCTTGGTACTTTCCTGACATATTAGCGCCATTATCGTAGCCTTGACCACGAATATTTTCAATTAATAGGCCATCTTGAATAAGTTTTTCCTTAATATCAGATGCAATGCCTTGTCCCGTTTTTTCTGTTGTAGTTATGAAATCGATAAACCTCTCCTCAATTGTATATTTCCCTTCAGAAAATTTTACATAACGAATAATTTCTGTTAATTGATCTTTGTGTGATACATCTGGAGTGCTGTCTAATATTATACTATAATACTTAGCTATTTGAATTTCTTCTATTATTTTACAGCGTGTTTTTTATGCCAAAATATCAATAAATTCATTTTGAATTTTTGGCGATAAATAATTATTATGGTGTTTATATGAGATTCAAGAAGATTTTTCATCACAAAATCAAATTGGCTAACAAATTTTATCAAATTTAAAAATATACCACAATCTTTTTCTTCGAAATTACTACCGTGTCCACGAAATGCCAGGTTATTTTCGGCACAGAACAATATACATTTTAATATTATTTCCAAAATATGACGCCATTTCGATATTTCATTATTCAGTGCTGCTTGTGCAAGATCCCCCTTTTTGAAGACCTTTTTCTAAAACTTTCCATTTCGTAAAATTATTTGTGTTGTAATGAATTCTCATGAATTACAACGGATGGATTTAGATATTTCCAGTCCTTAAATCCTTCTGGGTTACAAAAAGAAACATTATTTGTGTCAGATATAAATAAAAGGCAAGGAAAACAATATATTGCGTCTTCGTTCCTACAATAAACTAACCATTTCCTCTCTTGTTTTTCTAAGTCTATATTCTTACACTTCCATGAATTTTTTAAACACCGGCCACCAGTGACGGGATGTGAATTCAACACTACATGCTCCAGACCGTGAAGAACTAAAAAGAGATTTATTTTTTTTTAAATGAAGATTCCACGTGGTTGGATAATTAAAATTCACAGATTCTTGTTCCTTATTAGTATCATTGCAACCATCATTTCCTTTTGCTAACTGTTCGTCTTCTTTCTTCCGATTTTGGAACTCATTCAAAATAACATCAACATTTTTGGATTTTTCTTCGACTATAATCCCAACACTATCATCTGCGTCATTCTCATGCGAACTTTGTTCATCCTTGTTCTAAGCTTCAGATATCAAGTTACTTATTTTAAGCCAGTTTTGTAAATTAGCTGAATGTTTTTTTGCACTCTCCTCTTTTTTCAGTCGATCTATACGGTACTCATGTCCGCTTTTTTTCTTTGGTGGCATATCTAAAATTTATAAGGGTTTTGTTTTAGTTTATTTATTTTATAATTTTGTTGGCGCTTGTCTGTATTTTGGATTTTTAATTTTACAAATTTTAAAAAATCCCAAAATAAAGACAAAATCAAAAAAATATACAAATTTTATCACATGACAAAAATAAATTTATATTCTAAGATAGATAGGACTACTGATAGCTTATATGATGTTTTCGAAAAGTTTGTCTTTAGAGGCTTTGTTATCCGGATTGATGGGTACAAAGCCATCCTGCTGTAGTTAGACATTTTGGGTCACAGCACCAGATAGTAAATTACAGCAAGAGATACGCTGACTCTAAATGGCAAATAACAAATATAATAGAAAATGTATCGTCTGCATTTCAAAGTAAATAAAAGCTGTGATTGAAAAGTTCGTACAGTGTTTCTGCAGCTGATTACTGTGTGAAGTTAGATTGGTGGTTTTCGGAGGACAGAAAGACTTGTTTTATACTGAACAAAACTCCATTCAATGCTTCTTCCTCTGGCGTTTCAGTTTGGTCGCATCCCCGGATTTTAGCTCGTGGAAAATGACTGAAAAGTTGAAACAAAGAGTTAGCATCAAATTTTGCCTCAAAACAGGTTAATCGGCTACCGAGACTGCTGACATTGGCTTTCAGGGACAATTCTCTTGACAAGAGAGGGATTTTTAAGTGTATGCCAAATTTAAAGATGGCCGAGAATCTATCGAAGACGATTCACCGTTCTGGTCATCCATTGAAGTCCATAATCAATGATAACGTCATCCGGGTTCGAAATCTCGTGTTCAGCGATCGTCGATTGACAAATTCGCTCGAATGTGAAGACAATGCTGTTAGTATTTTTTTAATCCTCAAGTGTCGTTCATCGTGAATACACTCCAAGAAGTCAAATAATTAATAAAGAATCCCACAAAGGTGTTTTGGAAGATTTCGGAAGAGGGTGAGGATGAAGCGGCGTAACAAGAGTACTTCATCACGCAAAAGCGCTGGTCCACTGTGCGCTCTTTGTAACAGAATTTCTGGCGAAATTTCAAATTCCTATACTCCTGTAACCCCCCTATTTGTCGGATTTAGCCCCTTGCGACTTCTACCTTTCCCAAAACTAAAATTTCAGCTATAAGGAAAACAATTTGATACTATCAAAGTCATTCAGGAAAATTCGGAAAAAAATCCTACACGCACTGAAGAAAGAAAATTTCCAAGAATGTTTCAAAAAGTAGAAAAACTGCTGGAATCCGTGTGTGCAGTCTCAAGGGGTCTACTTTGAAGGGGAAAAATTCGAATAGCCTGTAAGTATTCCTCCTTAGTAATTATTGCGCTACTGTACGAACTTTTCGATCATGCCACGTATACGTCACGATGTGGTTTAAGAAGAGAGAATTTCCTTAATATGTTTTTACAAAAAATCTGCGAAATCTGTATGACATTTAAAGCTTTTCTCATTTCAATAAATTGATATTTAAAAAAGTTATTTTCTTTAAAAAATATACATTTTCTGCTATATCCCATAAAAAAATTTTAAAATATCCCAAAATACAGACAAGCGACATTTTGTGTATCTCATAAATCACAATTTCCAAGATTTACCTAGGAAGTATTATTTAACTGAAAGCTGTAAAACTGTACAGTGATATATTAGTAACAAATGTATTTTTAAAAAACTAGAAATTATTTAACTATGCAAGGATAGAAAAATAATACTAAATAAAAAAATGAGTTACTTTTTTGAACTCAAAAATCTGTTGATCGTGCACTTTGTACATATCCAACTCTCAGGATGAAAATACTCTTTTACAATAAATATAATGTCGCAGTTTTTCAGTCTAATAGGTGCATGTGGACCGGTGTCGCCGGTTCCAGACCTCTAGGATAAATGCGAACAAACTGGGTATCATGAGTCGAACTTCATTCCTGAAAGAGTCGTAGGTTACCGAGCTTCGCCATAGGAAGGACAAAGTAAGCTTAAAGACATTGTAACTTTAACAATGATGGAAGCATAAACGGAGGCAGCATTCAAAGAAGCGATGCAACTATGTAAGGTGAAAAATCATTGTTGAGTGGCATTCCTCTTCTCATGAACTACTAATTCGCCCTCTGCTTGCACCTATTATTACTTTCATCTTAATGAAAGTATAACATGATCACAAAATTTGGAAACCTTAGACCTACCACCCTAAATGGCCAAGATATGCCGATAAAATCCTCTCGCAGGTCACAGTTCAGGCCCTTTGTATAAAGTAATAAAACTTTAAAAAGCTGAAACAATGAATTTGGAAAATAAATATTTATCTCTGTGTATGGTTAAAATCTCATTAGAAGTTTATGAAATTAACCTTAAATAATGAAGATATTAGGTAGGAAACAGATATAAGACCATCGTCCCCGTTGTTTCAAATTTGAGCTCCTTCCTTCGAAAGTAAATGAAAATAATTTTTTTTTCGCGTACTGTGTTCGGCGCCCTTCTGACCACAGCGCCCTTGGCAACTGCCCTGATGCCAAGGCGTTGGTACGCTACTGGATCTATTCAATGTGCCATTGAAAATTTAAAAACATGTATGAATTAATTGAATTATATTTTGCCAAAGCTTAAATTCTATTTTACTACCGCAAAGATAAATATAAATGCATAATCATAAAAAAGAATAACTGAAAACTTTATTTTGGCCTTTTATAACAAGCTGAAAAACTTGGTGACCAAATGCAAATGTATAAAGTATTGCTGTAGTGATTTAGGGAAAATAATTGACCATTTAAGTTGTTGGAATTTTCTACTCATCAGTCACTTCATAGTGTGGCAAGTTCGATATGAAGCCAGCAGGAAATAAAAATTTTTGAAAAATTTAAACATGGATTAGCAGTGAACAATGTTTTATAATTAAACTGATTTTTTGTGAATTTTGTTCTATTATCTTTTCATAAACAAAAGAACAAAATCCTCCTTTGTGTTTCATTTTCCAATTATGCCCCCAATTATATATACTTTTTAATTAGGTATACAATCGTTATAATAAGTAATTTGTTCTAAAACCACTTAAACACCTGTTCCCTTTTTAGTGCGAGATGTCAACAATTTTTGCGTTCCAGCATTTTTCTTCGGAAAAATTGTTTATTACACATTTGAGAAAAAATTGACAGAGCTAATGGACCTTCCACATCGTTTTTACATCAAATTTCATAAATGGTTTTTATTGATACCTTCGATAAAATTTTATAAAAAATTAAAATTCTTTCATGATATATATTAGAAAAGTAATTCATAACAAGTACAATAGAAGACTTCCAATATTTTACTGTTGGGCAGTTCACACACAGTATGTAGAGGGCAGAAATGGCGGCTTTTAGTTTTCCTCGAAGGAAGTGTGAACCAAGCTGCCTCCAAGATGACTCGCTGTCATTTTGGAAAGGGCTCAATATTATGAATGCAATATGTGCAGTAAAGCATGGGTGAGGAATAAACTGTTAACAATCGCAAAATCATGGAGGAAAATTTTTCTCGGTGACCAAGGCTGAAAGTTTCGCAGACCGTAATGTTGAGAGGAGCAGCAATTAAGTAGCTATAATGGCACAAGAGAAGAGAAGGTATAAAAAGAGGATATCCCTGAATGGATGAAATGTAATGAATAAGTGCTGTGGTTTCCTTTTGAATCAGAAGAAGATACTATCGCTGAAGACCTGCTTGGAGGCGGCAATTATAGAGCAGGTGGAGGGGAGCAGATGAAGAGCCATCTGGTCTCGTCACACATTCAAGCAGCTGTCACTATCGACACCCTCCTCCCTTAAGTTGAAGACAGCCAGGATTTGGTTTCTCAGATGGTATTTTTTGGGGAAAATTGAGAGCCATCATTTGGAAAAACGGAAACCGTGCCAAAACACAAAAGAAGATAATCTATTTATTTAATTGGTATTATTAATTACACCTATGACCTTTTAGTACATATTTACTTGTACTATCATTATTTTCTGTATAAAATAAAACATCTGAGGATTATTCACTTTTTCAGTAATTCGCTCCTGGCCTTGTCTCTATTACCATGAATGATCAGAGAGTCTGTGTACATAGTAAAATGTTATTGTCTTTATAATGCAGGCAGTAAATGAAAAACCAACACATAATAATTTATATAAAAATATTGTCTCATAAAATAATTGAACATAGTCACAAAATATAATTTTTGTCATTTCCTGTAAACACTTTTTTATAACAGATATGGTCCCTCATTAGACCATACTTACAGGAATGTTAAAATTATTTCTCAATTTATTTATCATAAGATAGACAATATTTACTCATATATAAGCCACACTTTTTTACAAATTTTATGTTTACAAAATGAAGATGCAACTTATATGAGAGGAAAACATTGGAAAAGTTTCAAACATGAGATAATAATTAAATTTCACCACTAAATGGCTTTTATGATTCATGAAACATTTCATAGGCATAGCAACATACAAAAAATTGAAATAACCTTCTCGCTCTGCATCCTTTTGTATCCCACAATATGAATATATAGCTGATCTTATTCAAATAATGCCCTGAAATACTTTATTATTATGAATAATAATAATATTTGTAATTATTTATGTATAGTTAATGGTACTTATTAGCTTCCCAGAATTTTTAGGCCTGATGAGATATCGTTCTTCCTTTACAGGTATTCTCTATTTCACTATACTTTTGAGATGAGTGTATGTTATGTGAGTTATATTCAGGTAAGTTATTTTCCTAACTACAGTCTTAAAAAACAATGGTGCAGCTTATATGTAGGGTAGCTTATATGTGAGTAAATACAGTAATTTCAAAATCAACAATGGTAAATATTCAAAATTTCCTACACATGCTAAAATAAAATATGCAGGGTAGCTTATGTATGAGTAAATACAGTAATTTCAAAATCAACAATGGTAAATATTCAAAATTGCCTACACATGCTAAAATAAAATATGCAGGGTAGCTTATGTATGAGTAAATACAGTAATTTCAAAATCAACAATGGTAAATATTCAAAATTGCCTACACATGCTAAAATAAAAAACAAAACAATCATGGGAAAGTAACTTAAAGGACATATGCCAAATATCCAAGATAATCCTCTGTGATTATTTAATATAACATGGCTTTGTGATTGTGTCAGCTCCAAAGATGTCAATAATGGCAGAATATGTAGATGCACAGCCTCCAACAATGCCAACTAGGATTAACTCCCATAACAATACTCGTATGTGGAGAGGTATAAACCTGAAAAGAAAAAAATACCAAATAAAAGTCTGTCTCTTAGTTGGTAATACTGTAAGATACTGAGGTAAGGGTAAAGATGGCTCAGCATTTGTGCTTGAATACCTAATGAACTGTGATGTAGACGAGTGTGATTGAAGCAATGAATAAATTAAGGCGAGGAGGATGACATGCTAGCGAATGAGGGCTTGAAACTTCAAGTTTTGACATTAAATTTAAATGTTTCGGATAATTCGTACCTGTTTAATTTGAGGTTATAAATTTTTGGACCCTTGAGTTTCGATTCAATGAGGTTTTCCTGCAATACTCAATCAAAGAAAGATACGTAAATCTAGAATTATTATAATGTGAACTTCTTCCAACCATAATAATAATAATATTTTCAAAATTAATTTTTTGTGGCAGATTTCATTCTTTATTTTTGCACACCATGTACCTTGATTCCTTGTACATAACTAAATAGCTGTGGAATGTGACCCCTTATTATTAAATTTCACTAAGAAGTCTATATGAAACGAGATGTCTTTTAGCACAGGGTGGTTTGCTCCTCTATTAATGTAGGTGAATACGTTGCAGCTAACTTCAACCAAATAAATTTTTCAGAATAAATCAAAAAGTATATTACTCATCAATCCGCTTCCCCTGCTCACCAAGTGGTAACAGTTAAATAACAAAATGAATCCCTGCTTTCTATATTTATACTCAACATCTTTATTTTGTCATTTTATGTTGCATGCTTACTTCGTAAAAAATTTCGTTGAAATCGGTTTGGCCCATCCTTCCAAATTCATAATTATCAAAAACTTTAACTTTGCAATTGTGGCACCCCTGCTGAGTTGTTCCGGTCCAAATATGTCATTTTGGTCATTAATTTATGTGAAGATTCTATGTACCAAATTTAGTTGAAATCGGTTAATTCATGAAGAAGATGTTAGTAGGGGTCACACAAACACAGACACCCGAGCGATCTCATAAGACTACTTTCATTTTTACTTTCTCCATACTTAGTATTGGGGAAAGTATTGTATTCATGAAAAAAATCGACTTCGAGATTTCAACGGAAATACATGTTTTTAGGTCCCCTGAACACGTTTTGACCATTTTCTCCATGATGTCTGTGTGCGCGTGTGTGTTCGTGTGTGTATGTGTGTATGTGATAACTTTTTGTGGGTGCTCTAACTCAAAAACTATTAATCAGGTCAACGCGAAATTTTACATTTTTATTAAAGTCACAAAAACTGATTAGTTTTTGGTAAAAATTGGTCAACCAGAAGTGGGAGTTTACACTTGTCACATCTGTTATTTTGAAATATTTGCTTTAATATTTGATAAATGTAAAAATGTTTTGGAATAAAAGGTGTAGGAAATTTAATTTTACTACAACTTTTGTTTGAAACATTTTTCCATATAATGAATTATTTAAAATATATCTTAAATATTTAGCTGCCACCACCACCCCACCTACCGACAACTATTGTTAACAATTGACACTTATTTATGTCTTTTTGTTAGTAATGCTCCTTTTTCTTTTCTTAATTGTTGGGGCTTTGTGGCTATATTCAATATCAGAAGGCTATGATTTGATGTTATTTCTGTTCTTTGTCAAGTCTAAAATTTTCTCGCAGTTTCTTAAAATATTTATTATTATGTAACCTATTTGGAATTTTTAGAAAAATTACAGGTATGGAGAAAGTCATGTGGTGGCCACACCAGATTTTTACATTTATCAAATATTAAACCAAATATTTCAAAATAATGGATGTGACAAAAGTAAACATCCACTTCTGGCTGACAAATGTTTACCAAAAACTAATCAGTTCTTGTGACTTTTATAAAAATGTAAAATATAAAATTTCGTGTTGACCTGATTAATAGTTTTTGACTTAGAGCATCCACAAAAAAGCTATCACACACACACACACAGACATCATTGAGAAAATGGTCAAAATGTGTTCAGGGGACCTCAAAACGTGTATTTCCGTTGAAACGTCAAAGTCGATTTTTTTCATGAAAACAATACTTTCCCCTATACTACATATATGGAGAAAGTAAAAACGGATCAGGTGAGGTATGGCCAGTTAGCCATCTGCTCTTAGAGTAGGGGGCGCACAATCCAGGGATGCAGATCCAACCCTATAAATGATCAGACCACTGGAAGTTCACGAAATTAATATTTTGTACAAACTAATATGGTATGCCATTTTAAGTGTCAATTTAATAATTAGTGTAATTAATGTTTATTAAAAGTTTTTCTTGCATATATCATTTGTTTATTACATTTGTGAAAAAATAGATCTCGGCTGGGTAACTGAAGAAATAGTAGATCTTGACTGGGTAACCATAAAAAAGTGGATTTTATACTCAACAAGATGATCCAAACAGAACTTATGATGCCTACTTTCCATTTAATCATTAATTTTAATATTTATATTGGCCTTAATACTAGCTTTAAAATCACCATGGATATGTTGCTCTTTGTGTTCTCCAATTTTAAT
Organism: Tanypteryx hageni; assembly: GCA_028673005.1. Lineage (NCBI taxonomy): Eukaryota > Metazoa > Arthropoda > Insecta > Odonata > Petaluridae > Tanypteryx > Tanypteryx hageni. The sequence continues at coordinate 9,321,378 of CM054113.1, read as the reverse complement.
AATTTAGCATTATAAAATATTACAAATACATTCGAATGGAAATCTAAATTTATCATGTGTATTTGTGAGGCAAAAATAACACATGTACACCGAATCCGAGTTCAACAATAGTTGTTGCTATGGCAACACTCGTAATGAGTGATATTTAAGCGAAATTCTAAGAAATACAATCGATAAGCAAAATTCTACAATAAAAATTCAAATCTTCATTCCTTTCCTTAGAGAATAGTACAAATCCCGCTCCAATAGATATGTAGCTCTTTGTATTCCAAAATTTCATAATTCATAATATATTACAAAAACATTCGAATGGAAAACTAAGTTGATCACGCATATTTGTGTGGTAAAAATAACGTGTGTGTGTGTGTGTGTGTGTGTGTAGTAGACTACGTATACTGAATTCGAGTCCAACAATAGTCGTGATGGAAATACTCTTCTAATGAGTTATACAACTCCAAAAATGCTGGTATTTACACAAAATTTGAAAAAATACCATTGATAAGCAAAATTCTAAGATAAAAATTAGAATCTTCATTCATTCCCTCAGAGAATAGTACAAATCCCGCTCCAATATTACAATTCTAAGGTATTTTTATGTGCAAGAGAAAATTACCCTGCACGATGGATTTCAGATTTCCCATGTAAATCAAATGGAAAGGATAGTTCCTGGAATCAAACCCATGACTTCAATCTTCACAACAAAAACTATTGTCGGGAGCTCGGCCCCAGTAGCAAGAGATTTCCACCAAGTGTCATGAAATTTGCTCTATTGGTTCAAAACTTAATAGGGGAGACAGGCAAACACAATAAAGAAACTATACGCCTATTTCCATTCTGGAAATTAGGCTAAAAATGGTGGGCACCCCTGATATAAATATCCAACTGCAGAGAGTAGAGTACATGCAAGAAAAAATTAGGAAGGATGCTGGATAAAATTCGTTTCCTGCTCAGTTCTATTGCTCATTGAGACTTAATTTAATTGTTACCATACCATAAAAAAGCATGGAATTTCCTAAAGAAAATATAAATATGCATTAATGGATAACATTTTATATCTGTCTTAAGGATAAATTTTCATTTATTTTTCAAATATGATTTTATTGCATAAAAGGATAAATACAGTTAGTTTCCGTGGTGAGTTTGTCAGCCATTTCCAATATCTTTAACCCCTCAGCGACGGGCTAGATTTACCTAAACACCACTCTACCATATGGCAGGCGGGGTATATAATTGAAATGGCCGATTTTGATGCAGTTCATTATAAACATTTATAACATTTTACCTAATAATCAAATTTATATGAATTTTTTAAATAATGAATAACCACGCCATAGTAAATTTTATATAACTTATTTTTTACATAATTCTATTTCAATAAGGTAATGCATTATCACATGAAGAAGAAATAACAGTTTGCACCACACAAATTTTTAACTCTTAATCACTGCCTTTAGTGCTAGAATAGTTCCCATGCACTTCAACTCCATTCAAATAATGCCGCCGAGTTCTCTGTAAATATTCAACTGGCCACTTCATTCTCCTTACAAAACAGTTGCTGAAAATCTCTTACCACTTTCTTTATCTCTTCCAAACACAGATGTTGTGGCACTCGAGAAATGTTTTTGAATAACATTGCATGGAATCACCTCTAGCTGGTCCCTATTCCCCTTCTTCCCACAATGCCTTAGGGATGTTGACCATGACTAATTCCTATTAGTTGAGAACACTCGCCTTGTGTTCTGTGTCTTTAATAGTATTCTGTCTAAAGACATGATTTTCCGATGAAAATTATAAAGTTTTTTCAAATTACTTTCTTACATAAAGAAAGAGCTAGTTTCTGAAAGTAATATAGAGACAAATACATTTTTAGGAAATGATAGAGATTAAGGTTGAAGAAATAGAGCAAATCATTTGTACTCGCATCAAGCAGTAGAGCAGATGTCATCACAGCAGACAAAATACAGTTTTGTCTACTAAAACATTCCGAAAAAATAATGTATTCAACGTTTTCTTAAGGTAAAAACCTTTCTCTATAATAATGTGAAAGCCAATAAAAAAATTAAAAGCTTATTACAATAAAACTTATTAAAATAAAAACCAGTGCAGCACGGGTCCGTACCACGCACAGAGGCTGGCGATATGGTAAGAAATCAAAGTTCGTACCATGCAAAGAAGCCAGTGCTGAGGGGTTGAGGCACAATATATAATTAATTTCAAAGTAAATGTAGAAATAGAGGAAAGTTAAAATTTCATATCCTTAATTAAATTTTACATACTAATTTATGCATTAACTGATGGAACTTTTGGACGAAGCTGCATAGAGAGCATATTAATAAATAAAACCATTTCCAAGCTTGACTTAGATGATAATCATCATCTTGATTGAAGTTTAATGGTTGTTTAGTGATTTCAATTGCCTCGAGAATACATTCTATAACTAACACTTTCAACTGAATAATTGCTAAGCATTCATATTTATATACTTAATTCAATGAAATAACAGCATTTCATTGAGCTCTTAAAAGGAATAGGAAGCAAAATTACCTTTGTGGCCAAGCAATTTGAGAATTTCCACTTATTCCATGAGATGACTTGATCTGAGTTGTTGGTGTGATCACTGGAGGAGATTGATCGCATAAACGCATGTAGAAAAATGGTGGCAAAACAAAAGTCAACAGTGTGACAGTTGAGCCTCCAACAAGTGCAAGCAGTTTTCCAAAGTGGGGGATAGTCTCTCCAACTACCAACATACCCACTATCAATCCAGTACGAATCAAGCAACGCCTCCATCCAAAATCTGGAATATACATATTATGAGGTAAAGATACTTATTTAAAAACAGTTCAGTTAACATTTGATTTATTTATTACATTTATTATTTATTTATTCTAAAGAAATTTTAGTGGGAGAATGCATAGATTAGTAAAATATTTTCTTAAAATACAGAAGAACTGAACCATGGGTGTCATAATCCTTGAATCTATATTAAATCTTTTAACAACTAAATATATTTTTGTATTCTTAATTAATAATTACAATAAATAATTTTCACGAATTGTAAATTAATGAAAAAAGCAATAAACATACAATGTGGAGTGTTAAATAGTTCTTCCACTTCTTGGCAAACAGGGTTCACCACAATGAGGAATGCAAGCACAAGATGAGCTCCCATCAGAACATAAGCACTGTTGACCAACCATTCTCCACTAATTTCATCTTGATTAGGACGTGACAGTGACAACAAAATGTTATTGTCCACTGTGTCACCGTACATAATAAAACCTCCAATCACAACAGGCAAGTATAAACCAAAAATCACTGAAAAGTGTTAGGCAATAACAAATGATACCATTAAAATGAATTGCCCAGATCCCAACATACAATAAAAACAATATTTAATAAATCATATTACCTGTAAAGCCAATCACTATGCTTGTAGAAAATCTCGTCTTCTCTCTCATGTCATTTTGAATTGTAGGAAATGTTGATGCACCGCCAAATGCAAATAATATAGTTCCAAATGAAAGAAAGAGTTTTGAGAAAGTATGAGCTTTGGTGATGCCTTGCCCAGGAATGACTGGAGCATCGGCCATTATAGGACGGTATGGCTCAGTTGAATCAAGAAGCATTTTGGAGAAGATGCAGGTACAAGCCAATGCAGTAGTTAGTAGAGCTCCCACTCCTACTGCCCTTATAGTTGATGGCAATGCATGATTAATGTTCTCAGACTTATAAAGTTAGTTTGCATTAAAAAAACAATGAAAATAATGATGATGATATAAACCAGCGCATTAAAATTGTAATGATTCCATCTCTAAGAAAATGCAATAGTTTGCTTACTTACCAAAAATCTTTTGGGGAGCCAAGCCACATTGCTGGGCAAAGCAGCGCTGCAATAAGTAGATAATAAAGGCAGAAAGAAATGTGAGGCATTACTTCAGAGAGCAAGTCTTGCACCACCTGAGAGGCTAGAAGCAAGTATACTGTTCCAGCTCCAAATAAAGTAAACTGGATGCAACAGGATACAATGCGACTAGGAGGAAAGACAACATTAAGATAAAAGCAATACAGAAGGTCAAATTTCAGGAAAATGCCAATGACAAAAATAATACAGAAACTGCAATGTTGCCTAATCTTCTGGGGGAAAACAAAGAAGGCTGTAGTACAGTAAAACCTCGATTATCCAAACTATATGGGGCAAAGGACCATTGGATAAACCATAAAGTTGGATAATTCATAAATAATGGAAACGATGCTCATTTAGGAACATTATGCATTTATTTAAGTATTTCACATAATCTTCGGCCATTTGAGAGTGAAATTTAAAGTACGGAACTTATGATGACTACTTTCCATTTGATCATTTATTTAATACTTATATTGCCTTTAATAGCTTCAATATCACCGAAGATATGTAGCTCTTTGTGTTCCAAAATTTCATAATTCATAATATATTACAAAAACATTCGAATGGAAAACTAAGTTGATCACGCATATTTGTGTGGTAAAAATAACGTGTGTGTGTGTGTGTAGTAGACTACGTATACTGAATTCAAGTCCAACAATAGTCGTGATGGAAATACTCTTCTAATGAGTTATACAACTTCAAAAATGCTGGTATTTACACAAAATTTGAAAAAATACCATTGATAAGCAAAATTCTAAGATAAAAATTAGAATCTTCATTCATTCCCTCAGAGAATAGTACAAATCCCGCTCCAATATTACAATTCTAAGGTATTTTTATGTGCAAGAGAAAATTACCCTGCACGATGGATTTCAGATTTCCCATGTAAATCAAATGGAAAGGATAGTTCCTGGAATTGAACCCGGGACTTTCAATTTTCACAACAAAAACTATCCTCAATAGCTCAGCCCAAGTAACAAGAGATTTCTACCAAGTGTCATGAAAATCGGGCAATTGGTTCAAAAGTTAATAGGAGAGGACAGACAGACACAATGACGAAACTATAAGCCTATTTCCATTCTGGAAAGTAGGCTAATAATATAGTAAAATATTATTAACAAAAATATTAAAATTTAATTATCAGTGGCCTCCCAAGTGAATCAACTGTCAGTAGTGTTACCACCTCATAAGAAGTTAATTCCGGGAGATTTTCTTCAAGATTTAAAAAAATCCTTGTGAACTGTGAAACATGTTTTATTTATTGATTAGAAGGCATTTAATGAATATTTAATCATAATTTTATTTTACTAGATAAAATAATTAGCAGTAATGATCTCCTGTGTGAATCATCCGTCAGGTGACCTCTAGCATGAACCAACTCCCAAGGATCTCCCGCGTGAACCAACTTTTGGTGGATGCAACCGACATATGCTTTCTGGCTATGGTTAGACAGTTCAACTATTTTTTGGTCGGTCAAACCAAAAGTTGGATAAATGAGGGTCGGATAAACGAGGTTTTACTGTATTGATTCAACACCTTAAGGCAGTGGTGAGCAGCCTTTTTACATGGTGGGCCGCATTGGTGATTGCAAATCCTTCGGTAGGCTGTATTCGAAGTTGCCAATTCTTTGGCGGACCAGATTAAAGTTTAAATTGTAAGTTACCTATGTATTCTGAGATGTCATATAAAAGTGAAAATCAATTCAAACTAAGGTTTCTATAGCTAACATTTCAATATTAAAAGTTTTATCTATATATATATATATATAACACTTCGGCAATGCGTGGCACGCTGGAGGTGCAGAGCTATGAGAAGAACTTTGTATTGCTAAACACAGCTGATACAGCTGGCATTGAAACAAATTAGATTTTTGTATCATAATGATAGTATTGTATTGTAAAATCTGAAGATAAATTTATATATATAAACATCTGATTCCTGGGTTCCTGATTCCAGGAATATACTTTAAATGCAAATAACTCGATCAAATATATATATATATATATATATATATATATATATATATATATATATATATGCTAGTCTGAGATAAAGAATTAGAAAAGGATGGGAGGAAAGAGATAAAGAAGAAGACAAAGAAAAAGGGGAGAGCTACAGATTGTGACAGGAGGGAATGAGGGAGGTGGGAGAAGAGAGAGGGAGGGAGAGAGGGTGATAGGGAGGGAGAGAGGGAGGGAGAGGGAGGGAGAGAGGGAGGGAGAGAGGGAGGGAGAGAGGGAGGGAGAGAGGGAGGGAGAGAGGGAGGGAGAGAGGGAGGGAGAGAGGGAGGGAGGGAGAGAGGGAGGGGGAGAGAGAGAGGGAGGGGAAGAGGGAGGGAGGGAGAGAGGGAGGGAGGGAGAGAGGGAGGGAGAGAGGGAGGGAGAGAGGGAGGGAGAGAGGGAGGGAGAGAGGGAGGGAGAGAGGGAGGGAAAGAGGGAGGGAGAGAGGGAGGGAAAGAGGGAGGGAGAGAGGGAGGGAAAGAGGGAGGGAGAGAGGGAGGGAAAGAGGGAGGGAGAGAGGGAGGGAAAGAGGGAGGGAAAGAGGGAGGGAAAGAGGGAGGGAGGGATGGAGGGAGGGTGAAAGGGAGGAAGAGAGAAAGGAAGAAAGAGAGAAAGGGAGGAAGAGAGAAAGGGAGGAAGAGAGGAAGAGAGAGAGGAAGGGAGGAAGAGAGACAGGGAGGGAGAGAGGGATGGCAAGATCATTTGACTATCTATTGTATCAGCAAATCAAGAGATCGACAATTGTGTATCAATAAATTTATGATACTGAGCAATAAAGTACTAGTGCACAGATACTCTGCACGGGTGAAGCTAGTTATCATATAATTTCATTGCAATGTATGACTTTGTGTGTTAGATTTTTCAGATTGCTATTTTATGATTGCTCTGAGGGCCCCACAAAAACACTTCGCAGGCTGGATGAGGCCCGGAGGCCATAGGTTGGGCACACCACTGCCTTAAGGTAATCACCAATGTGCTAGACCATGAGGCTATGGTGGTCATCCATGACTGTTTTACTTATGATGGAAAATTTAAATGACCTGATAAAGAAGATCATATCCAACTCTTGGTGCTTAAAGTATGAAAAGACTTGAAACTATAACTTCACAAATGAGATTCAAATGGACCCAGAACTTATGTTACATTCAAACCAAGCATCATGTATATTAAATACAAATTCTCTGATGTGCAATTTCATAAAGAATGACAAATCATGTCTACCTAGCCCATGGGCCACAAGCTGCATGTGCAATTGTTGCATAAGGATTCCTTGTTTTCTCTCTGTATTGGTGGAAACGTTCCTCAATGATGCACCAGCATTCACCCAACCGAGACCCACTATAGCCTGCACATCCACACAGCACCATGACTAGAATTATGCCTATCCAGCCTAAGAATAATCAAAACTGTTACATTGGATCAAGAAAATAAAAATAATTTAAAGATATATATTAAATAACAAATAGTATAATCATGAAATTGTTTGAATAAAACACAAAAAAATTGTTTTGCTTTGAAATGATTATAATATAATAATAATAAATTTTAATGAATTAGTAATAAATAGGACTTGGCATATAGTAAAATATTTTACCTAAAGTATGGAAAAATTTGGTGCTGAATTTAATCCTTTAGTTTTCATAATTTATGCCATTCTTCCAAAAATGTGTTGTGGGATATCTATCAACTCTTGAAATACACTTTTTTACATTTAAAGATTGGCTGGCTTCCAATATATGTAGACTGTTACAAATTAATAGAGGATGGAATAAAATATAATAATTTTTGTTCATCTTGAGAAAAATATGTGTAGCCTGTTTCTGGGCAGGCACATTTTTCGTTTATTTATAAATCAATATAATCTCTCAAATCAAGCATTCTAAAAACAGGCTCTTTTAAAAATATGGCCTAAAATATTGTTTCCTGGTTGAAGCCATCTTTTACTCCCATAAAATCCTCTACTTTCTTTATCTACCATCGCAGACCAGCCACCCATCAACTCATTCTCATCCCTGCCAGTGTAAAATGAACTTCTACCATACTCTTCTTAGCTTAAAGAAATGATAATTACTAATGCAATAAATTATGAATCAAATTAATTCTTCATTTAGTCAATATTGTATGTATCCTTATCCAATATTATTCATTTTTATGACAGTAATTTGCCACTTAAAATATCATTTTAAGTTTTCTAAAGCCATAGCAGCAACTTTGTAATCCTAATAGTGCCAAGTTTGAGACTTTAATGGAATTCTACATCCAGGGTGAAGGAATGCAGCATTTCCTAATGTAGATCCAACTATTTTTCAAGTGACCAGAATTCTCTTTCAGCAATAGCTTTGAATTTGCAGCCACTACACACACATTGATCTCTAATGCAATACAGAGGTGGCGTTGTTGGAAAAGGCCACATTGGGCAATATCTCGTTTTGTATATTTAATACTTTATGGAAAAAAATCATGCTCTTATAGGCTATGGGCTTTCCCACGTTAACATGTGGTTAAAAGTAATGTTTCTTCATTTCATGACTGTGTAGAATTAAATTTTGTGTATGTTGGGAAAATAAGGGTCTTATTCATTTAACAATACATAATCAATACCACATAGGAGAAACTTGCATTGGAAAAGGGTTGGCTATATATGTGCGTATGAAGGAATATAAGCCCACACGCCTAGTATGACACCTTAATACATTCTGATCAACTATCTCATTATTTAACATATTGTTAATCAATCATTTTGGAATTGATTCATTTTAAACTTGTAAAAATGAAAGTTAGTTCAAAATTATTTGTAATAACTCGTTTGTGGTCCTTGCCTTTACTAGGTATTTATTTATCCTTTGAAATTTTATCATTGCACTATCAAGTTTTGTAACATATTCTATTATACAGCCGAAGAAGCGTTTACCAGTATCAACAACTGCTCTTGGAAGAGCAAGGACTCCACTTCCTGCCATTTCACCAGCAATTAAAACAGCAGTAGCTAAAACACCTAGACCTTTTAAATTCTCGCTAGACATCGGTGGAGTGCGTACATGGGTTTGTGAAGTCACTCTCTGAAATTGAAATATTTATTAAAATAAAAAATCACATATTACGGTAATATAAGCTTTAAGACTAAATCGATATATTTACGAAAATACATAGCATGAAAAACTTTTGTTTTTCATTAGCAAAATTAAAATCCTTAGAAAATAGTAATTTCATTCGTGTATTTAAAATTTCGGTATTTACTCAGTAGCAAGAATGAATGCCACATTACCCTCGTTGATGCTCCATATCTTTGCCCTACTACTACCAAGTTGTTTTCTGGTTCACAAGAAACTTGAGTCCATAAAGGCTCCCGTGAATCGGAAGTATTATAAGTGGCTACATTCTTTTTGTTCATTTTTAATTTTTTCCAAACAGTCGTCTAATTTTTTAAGGGCCGTACTATGATTCAGCTTTCATTTCATGAAAAATTAGCTTTCTTATATATTACTTGCGCCCAGCATCAATTTAACGTGTGTAAAATTATATACGATATATATCGCTAAAATACGATATCGAGATAAAAAAGAAGCATCTAATGTTTTTTTTCCAACCTACCGAATATTAACTGAAAAACGTACAACCCAAATATGTTACACATGGTACTACAATACTGGGTAGGTCGTTGCGCATCTCGGGTGAGCATCGCTTCGAGTGTGTGACGTCACGTGGCCTCCAGATTGCACTTGCCGCCTATAATTTAGTATTGACTGTGGTCGCGGGTTTGGAAAATTATTACGTTTTCTCTTGAACTGTGGCTTTCTCAATGAAATGTAATATTGGTAATATTCCCTTAGTACATGAAAGGTAATAGCAAGATGGTCAGATAAACATGGATTGACAACCTTAAGATAGCACCACTTATCATAATTGGTGACTATGTTGTCTAATAAAAGGGTATTGCGAGACACGGTGATACAATACAAAGTAAGTAAAAGGTAATATATCCTTCACTGTACGGTGAAGGATCTATTACCTTTTACTTACTATGTTGTCTAAGCATGCAAAATTTCTGGTTGGTTAAGAAGTGTTGTAAAATAGACCAAATGACCGTAGGAGGTTTCCCGGAGCTAAACTATCATTCCTTATAAGATTCATATCTGCATTAAAGTCACCACTAATCACAAGTTTCATGTTAAACTTCATAAGCATGTTAATTATTGTCTCTAGCTGTTGACAGATCTTAAAATCACCACTTGGTGATTGATATACAGAGGCAACAATAAGTTTTTTTACCCTGGACATCACTGCAACAATTTCAAAATGTAATTCAATACAAATGCTTGTGAGATCAATTTCCTTAAACTTAATTAAGTTTATCAGTAACATAGATGCAAACACCACCATTTTTTGCAAGGCTGCGACAATAAATTGCAGACATTACATAACCATTGGGTTACCCTGTATTTTAGAGTGCTAAATTATAGACATTAAAAACCTACTGTATTTTAGAGTACTAAATTATGGTATATAATTTTAACATTGTTAATCTCATTGTTATTTTATTAAATTTTGTGGTACTTATTGACAAGTACCTTTTGTGGTACTTGTCGGTTATTCCGGACCACTTTTCAAAAACGGGCAAATGATGCTACTTGATAGGCATTGTAATGCGAACTAATGAAGAGGACGAATAATCGCTCAACCCAAGGCGAGGGAAATGACACAGTGTACGTGGGGAGAAACCATACCTTTAAGGCAAACCAACCCATCCCGAGGGGAATACACATTGAACGCTGTTGCTCCACTTTCAATGTAATTGGTAATAACACTTCCAGAGAGGAAAGGGGCTGCATATTCACCAAGTTTATCAGACGTATCATCCAGAGGGAGTTTAGCAAATTTTTTTTGTGGAAATTGAAAATAGTTTACAGAAACATATTGAGGCCAGAACGATGGGTCAATGAGTTTTTCAAAGTAATTATCCTTTATAGATACTCAAAATGAGGCACAGTCACCCCTAGGAGTGAGTTCCTCTATTTGGAAGTAGGTATCCACATTTTTCTTAAAATATTTCTTGAGATCTTGTTGTGGTGCCTTTTTGAAGATGCCAAACATGCATATGAGCCCGCAATGGGATGCCAGAAAGTAAGTAAGCTGTTCCATTGTCTCGGAATCAGTGAACATGAAGACTAAATGTAAGTTAATTCATCCAAGCCTACATTTTTTCAAGTTCATTTTTTATATGGAAGACTGCTTTGTTAAGCACGTCACAAAATCAGTTGTGTTCAGTGGATGAAGTCCTGGACTCAGCTCCATTAAGTTTTGCCTGTGCTGAGCACAAGGAATAGATCTTAACATGGAGTCTTTTAAGTATTATATAAATATTAGCATGCAGCAATGGACCCAGCAGAGGAATCGTGGAGCAGTGACAATTATAATTTTAAAAAACATCCAAAATTATGTAGGACGTGAGATCTTCATGTTTCAAATAAAATGAGTGTTTCATGGAATGTTGTTTTAAATTTTCAATTCGTTTTCAGCTTCTGAGGTGCTCAGCTTTTATTCCTTTAGCGAGCTGCCAAAGCTGTATATAAAACCGTGCTACAGAAATTGGAAACAAGATAGTAACCATTTAAACTAATAGTTTTCATTTACTCTTCACACTGCCAATCTTCACTTAGAACTACAATATCTACAGGCAGGGTTGTGAAAAGTACTTACTGTTATCAATTTTGATCTCTTACCTTTCGTAGTTTATTCGTTTACCAACATTAACTACGATAATATGCTGGTCTGATGACAACAAAACATTGGATATAGTAAACCTGATAGGTTTTGCAAATACATATCAAATCTATAGATATCTATATCTATATATAGAAATCTATAGTTAATCACAGCTATTAAGGCTAATTTCCTATCCTCTTCCATTCCTTCAAAAATAATAGCTACCTAAAAAAACTTAACCGATGTTGGTGATAACTCATTGGATATTAAAGCTACGAATGTTGAACAACTAGAACGCAATAGTGACGCACATACACATTAACAAAAAACAACTGGGTTCTACCTTTCATTACAAATATTTAACACTCCTTAGTTTCAAAATATTCCGTTCCTTTTTTAGCCCTTGGTTGACGAGGAATCCGATAAAAGTATCATTTTTTTCCTACGCATCTGCATCATAATATACCCATTAAATAATTGATTACGGCATATTTTAAGTTACCCGATGTCCTTCACGTCTTCGAATCGTCTATATTTCCCAAATTTTATAATAATTACATTTTCCACCTTACAATCCCTTGAATAACTACATATTTCTGTCGTCTGTCACAGCGGTTTTTCCATACAACTACCTTGGCTATACGTTTTTTAGTTAATTTCCATAAGGTTGAAAGAAAACATTTGATGCTTCTTTTTTATCTCGATATTGTATTTGAGCAATTTATATCGTATATAACTTCACACACATCAGGTAAGAAAAATTTCATCGCTCAAGTTCTATAAAACTTTCACTCATCGGGTCTGTTGAACAATTGCAAAGAAAAATTTCGTTATTTTCCAGTTATATGGCTGAGGTACGTGGATGACATATTCACAATCTTTGATTTTAAGAAGCAAAATGTAGATGAATTTGTTAGTCAGTTAAACAACATTTATCCTTCAATTAAGTTCTCTTATGAACTTCAAGAAGACAACACCTTGCCATTTTTGGACTTGCTTATTATAAATAATAGACAACACATTGAGTTTGACATTTTTAGAAAACCTACACATACTGATAACTTCATTCCTAACAACTCCTTTCACCCTACGAACCAAAAAATAGCTGTGTTTCAATTTTTAACACACAGATTATGTAACATACACCTCAATAAAATCAGATATGCAAAGGAACTCAAACACACAAAACAAATTGCCGCTAAACTTGGATAAGATAATTTAATTAATAAATTAGTGAGAAAACATAACTTTAATAAAACCTTGTCCAATGCCACTTCCCTCAAATTAGACAACAAAAAAGAGGACAAATATGTAAAATTGCCTTATTTTCCACCATTAAACAGAGGCTTGAACAAAATTTTTAAACATAAGAATTATACCAAAACATATACAAATCCTTATAATTTGAAAAATCTTTGAACAAGTCCGGTATTTATAAAATACTATGCTCACACTGCGACAAAAAGTACATAGGACAAACAAGAAGGAAACTAATAACACGCTTCAAGGAACACATGGCTCACTATAAATATAATCGTTTTGAAAAATCAAGTGTTGCCAACCACATCTTTGAAACAGGTCATAGTATACACGTAAATGATTTAACATTGATAACTTCAGCCAATAACTCAATAAACTCGTTAGAAAACCTTCACATTTACAAAAACCGCGATACACTTATGAACACGGACACAGATTTCAACAAGACCCTATACAAATTGACAGATTTAAACGACACACACGCCGAAAAATCTTTCCGCGTTTCACTTGTTTCTCGGTCGTCTTCTTAATACTTTCCGTTTCAAACCTGGCAGTTGGCTTTCAGTCACTGTTGAAACAGGTTTTGCCACTAACGATGCCCACCTTGTGGGCGAAATAGATTGGGTGTTGTAACCCTCTAATTGTTTGGCTAAAGGAGTATTTCACCTTTATTAATCTTAGCCAAAGTTATTGAGCTACTATCAATTATGTGAATCGGTTAAAAATTGCAGAAGGAAGTACGTGTATAAATTTTAAATAAAGAAATAACATCGCCAGAGTAATTATTAAAGACTTTAACGCAAGTAACTGGCTAAATCTCAATAATTTTGAGAATTTGGTAGGTTTCCTCAATAGACCTCTTACCTCTCATTTGACATTAATAAAATGATTTTTACTTATAATATCTCCCTTATATTTTTAAATATGTTCCAACTAAAAATTGGAAAATCGTGATAAACTTAATGTTAAACCATTATGGAGATGAAGTAGTTACTTCAATATTAATAACATCATGCTAATAAATCCTGAGTTAATAAGTGTACACAACAATCTCCCATGTACAGCTGACCTCGAAAGTTGTCATTTCTTTATTTGCTTTTTTTAGTTTCAAATACTGATGGCGGGGCACTACATGAAGTAATTCGTTGTCGTAGTTTCGATATTTATATAATCGAAACAAGAGATAAGCGAAAATGAGTATATTTGAAGGTGGTTTCAAGAGTTTTAACTGTCAAGTATTTGAGTTGATATTGTTCTTCGTTGGTTATTTCCGCCATACTCGAAGCATATCTGAAAAAGTTGTTAATTATCATGGCGCACACAATTATTGAATTCGATAAATCACTGCAAGACAGACTTGAAGAATACAAGGATATTTTTAGTTTAAGTTCCGAAGCTGGAGATGAATGCTACCCGTATACAACCAACAAATCTATTCCTGGTAGTCAGATTAAAGAAATTTGGAGAAATCATTTAAGTGTCGTTTTGCAGCCTAAAGGGTGGAAAGCGTTCTGGAAAGTTCCAATGGAGAAGTGCTCCTTACTGAATATCAAGTATCCATCTAGCGTCCTTGTAGAGGTAATATATAAAGAGACTAACCGTACTAATTTATTCAGTACTTTACAGATCGATTTTTGTGCTGCTTTACTAATACATATTATAATTTCTTGTTTGATATGTTACCTTAATATGGCAATTTAGTTCAATTAACGGCATTTTGACACAATCGATTTCCGTCGCTATAATTTTAAACGCTGTATTCGAACATATTTAAGTTTAAAATGTTCAGTGATTAATTATCAATTATTTATAAAAAATAATGCAGATATTTATGTAGATTGCAAAGTTAATACTTGAATTTTTTGCAAAAGAATTTTGTTGATTTCTTTTGCTTATTCAGGCAGGATTCCCCAATTTTCTGCTTATTTTTGGCTACAAATGCCATTTGTAATGATTTGGGATCGAAAAAAATGGTCACATAACATTACATTTATTATTCTTTTGGTAATTACATAAGTAATATGAAAGTCATGAAAATGTAAAACATGATATAGTCATGATAGTAAAATAGATTAAGGCAAGAAAGAGTAATCATTTAAAATTAGCATTAATTGGGAAGTGATAAATTGTTATATTTATTTATTCATCAGTAATTATCCAGAAGCAATTTTTTTAAGCTCAAGTTTCACTTGCTTTTTAAATTCTTTTAGTGAGTTGAGGTTTTTTTATCTGATTTTGTAGTGCATTATATAAATTTCTGCAAGATAGGTGAATGATCTTTTTTGAAAATGGTAGTTGATCTTGGACTGTTTGTGTATCATATTTGTTTCCAAGTAATTGTGTATGTATTCACCAGAAACAAATAACTTTTTAGCAAATGTCACTTTCATAAATATATATACAAGATGGTACAGTTAAAATTGCATTACTAATAAAGACTGTCTTACATAATGTTCACTTGCTTAGTTTGATAATGAGCCTGATGCTCTTTTTTGGGCTATACATAGTCTTGATATGTGTGGTAAAGATCTCCAAAACATGATGCCATATTTATGTTCGGAGTAAATATAAGTATAATTTATTCATTAATAGTATTATTGTGATTTTATCATTATAATTGATTTAGTTCATTAACTGGTCATGTATAGCCGAAATAGGCATTGTCAAACCCAAGACATCACAAAGCAAGTAAACAACAGTTGGTATAATATACAAGATTATTTATTGTATTATGAATATTGATGCAGTTAATTCTTTTGGAGATTGAATCTATATTCTGTCTGTTATGTGTAGCCCAAGAAACTGTGTGAGATAATTTTGTAAAGTAGGTGAATCATTTTTAATGGTAATAGGAGTTAGATTTAATTAGACCAGTTTTTATTTTATTTTTGGCAATCATAATGTCAAGCATTAGTCTGTCTACTATTGTTTTTTGTTTCTTGTATTGGGTTACGTTGATCTTCTTTCATATTACTCATCGTCTTCATCCCAATTCATTATCTGCCTGCATTTTACAATATTTATTTGAATGACATAAATCAATTTCTGGCGTACTAAAGCCAGCTATATCTTGAAGGATTTGATGGAAGGAGTCTTCCTTGCTGAGCTCATGTCTTCACATGAATGAAGATCAATGCAGCCCAACCCAACCCCCACCAAAGTGAATTTGGTAAGGAAACTAAACCAACCCCAACCAAACCGGGGGGCTGAAGTAGACATTCAACTTTCTGTAATATGTTGGTATGATGTAATAGTACAATGTCTCGTTGCTTTCTTGCCACTGTCGCTGAATTGAAATGGGCCCAGATAATATACAAGAGTCGAAAATTCTGCAAATGGGTCATTGTCTTATATTCAGATAACCATATTTTAGCCTACTTTCCAAAAAAATGGAAAATAGTCTTATGAGATCGCCTTGCTGTCTGTGTGTGTGTCCCCCACTAACATCTTCTTCATGAATGGACCGATTTCCATGAAACTTGGTGTAAGGCTAGTACTCTCAGGGACTACCACTGGGCCATAATTTATATTCCGAATTTACAGGTCCCGAGTTCAATTCTAGGTGAGTTCTTTCCACATTTGATTTACATGGTTAATTAAAAATCCATCATGCAGAGTTTTTCTTTTGCATTTAAAAATATTTTAGAATTGTGATATCGGAGTGTTAATTCCATCCAAATTCTTATTTACTGAAAGAGTTTAATTTGTAATTGTGGCACCTCTGGTTTAAATATGGTATTGTGGTTTTGTATATAAGTGTATATTATAAGTATCAAATTTGGTTCAAATTAATGTGGACAGTTCAACACAAATGCATGTAAAGAGAATTTTTTTATTCCTTGTATTGTGGCAGCCCTGCTTTCTATATCAAGACTAAACATATTGCTTTTGTCATTTTATGTTGCATGCTTTCTTCGTACAAAATTTCGTTGAAATTGGTTTCTCCAATTCCTTCCAAATTCATAATTATCAAAAAGTTAACTTTGCAATTGTGGCACCCCTGCTGAGTCGTTCTGGTCCAAATATGTCATTTTGGTCAAGTTTATGTGAAGATTCTATGTACCATATTTAGTTGATATCAGTCCATTCATGAAGAAGATTTTAGGGACACACACAGACACCTAGGCGATCTCATATGACTACTTTCCATTTTTAGCCTACTTTCCAAAATGGAAATAGGTTTATAGTTTCGTCATTCTGTCTGTCTATCTGTCTATCCACCCCCCCCCCCCCCATTAACTGTTGAACCGATAGACTGATTTTCATAAAACTTTCTACTTGGGCCGAGCTCCCAAGGATAGTTTTTGTTGCGAAGATTGAAAGTCTGGGTACGATTCCAGGGACTATACTTCTCATTTGATTTACATGGAAAATCTGAAATCCATCGTGCAGGGTAATTTTCTCTTGCACATTAAAATATCTTAGAATTGTAATATCGAGCGAGATTTGTACTATTCTCTGAGGAAATAAATGAAGATCCTAATTTGTATCGTAGAATTATGCTTATTGATCGTATTTCTTCAAATTTTGTGTAAATACAGACATTTTTGCTGTTTTTGTCACTCATTACGAGAGTGTTGCCATAGCAACAACTATTGTTGGACTTGGATTCGGTATAGCCTAATACAGCGGTTCTTAACCGGGGGTACAAAATTTCTTCAAGGCGGTACAGAGTGACAAGGGTGCTGACAGTGCATATATATAGACCCGAGGAAATTTTTGGGAGAGAGGAGTAAAATTTAAAAAAATTAGCTTAAAATGGGTGTATAGTGAGTATCAGTAAACAAGACATTCTTAGTATACAAAGTTTTAACATTGTAGGCAAGGGATGGGGTGGAGAATATGAGGAAAGGGAGAGACATGAATCGCAGATTTCGACCTTATGGGTGGAATTTAATTAAATATCTTGGGGGGTTAACCAATGCTGACGCAGGATTCTCAACTTTGCCCATAATAAAGATGTGGAACCACAATCGTTTGACTCCTGAATACGATCTCATCCTTGCAGTGATCAAAATGCTACCACGCATCAAGAAGATTATGTTTGGAAAACAGGTGCAAATTGCACTAATATAAATAATTAAAAAATAATGTAATTTGGTAAAATTTCTACAATACCAAGTTACATTAATTTTAAATTGATTTCTACGAAGTAATGGCCGAAACAGTTGACTATAATATAATTAACTTTTTACGTCTCATGCATAACTGCGCATTGTTTAGCCTTCCAAACTGTAGATATTATTGTTATTCCCCTTGTATTGTTAGTTTTTTAGGAAATTAGTATTAGCAAGGCAGTGAATATGGTGCACTAGTTGAAGATCATAACACAAGTGCTTAGGAAATAACACCAAAACCTCATTAAATCTACCCCATCAAAACCAAAAATTGCATGACCAGCCTCGATGCAATTTACATTATCTTCAGCTGATGATGCAAATCACGTTGAAACCACCCATGCAAGGCTTGACTACTACAAAATTTATCCGAAAAAGTTCTATTGTTACGTCTTCAACATTGAAAGTGATGTGGAAGAATTGTTAGAGTCCCATGCAGAGGAACTAACCATTGGTGAATTAGATATGGTGACACAAACTTCAAGTGAAGGCGAGAAAGAAGAGAACGATTCAGAGCCTGAGAAGCCAAAGTTAACAGCTAAAATTTTGGAGAAGTTTTTGAAGGAGGCAGAAGATTTAAAAGAAGCACCACTGGAATTTAATCCTTCAGTAGAAAGAAGCCTGAAGTTCAAGAGGAGTCTAGAATCAGCTTTAGCTCCCTACGTAGAACTTCATATGGAGTTAATAAAGTCCAAACAGATGTCTATCACGAAATTCTTCCAGTCAAGGTCCGAACACATCGAAATCACAAGACCAAGAGCAGACCATCTAATTAACCTTGGTGAGTTTCACTGTAACTTCGTTAAAATATTTCATTAAATTTTCAATAAAATATTTCTAGCGATAAATAAAAATTACGCGAAAATTAATGCCAGTATGCACCGTTTCAGTGAGTGCAAACAACTGCCGGTAGTGCTGCTAGTGTTATGCATCTGTGCAGAGGCCAATCTGGCATAGCTGAGGACCGATCGTTGGATTCGCTGTCGATATTAATCAACAAGTTTTTAATATGTATTGTTTCAGTTCTGTGAACATTAAGTTTAAATATTTCAAAACTTGTTTCTAAATATTTATCACTGCGAGCGATGAAAGTGTCATATTTAAGCAAGCATTGCCAGGTATAAAGGGAAAACTATAAAAGTGAATGTCTGCCTAGTGTAAAATTACGCGAGAATTTAATTTTAATTTTTAATAAATATTTTTTTAAACGCAATACTACTGTACATAATTAGTTGATGCGATGTTTATAATCTTTTTTCAAGGAAATATAAGCAAACTATGTCATTATTATTGAAAAAACGCCTTCAAGGAGTACATTTTTCCAAACTCGGAACGGAACCCTTTTATTCCCATAAGACTAATGATTCCTCCAACGCGGATTCGCGCAACGCGACACCCTTGTAGAACCTAACCCCCGCGTTCGGTGAAGTTTTACTGTAGATGTTTTCTTTAACACTAGAACATAGACTAGTGAACAAATGGGTTATTTTCTTTTCCGCTTGACTACCCTTCAGCAATGGACAGTTGATCCATACATATTAGCATATAAACAGTAACATTTATTAAATTTATTTTTTTTAAATCAAATGCAAATATAATCTCAGAAAGTGATTTTGACATAATTTTAGTATTTTAAACCTGATAATGCTCTATTAATTAGTTTTCCAATTTTTCTCTAGCATTGATAAACTATGAATTGCAAGTGGTATTTATGGTATGAGAATTCCTTGGAATGACTAACACATACTGAAACATTTCCTGTCAGTATAAGTAATCAATTCAGGACATCAACTTTGGAAATCCAGCCTGCATTAGTCCTGGCTTTGGACTTCTTGTTATATATCTTTTTGGCAGTATGAGGAGACAATCTTGTATCCTGACATGTTAAATACACTAATGTCATCTTCTTTCAACCAATGCTCTGAAACACACGTAATGTCTAGATTAACTTCTGATAATGAAATTTCCAATTGATCCATTTTCTTCCTGATGAACTGTATATTTAAATGTAAAAATTTTTAAAATGCTTTGTCATATGGACTTAGAAATTCCTGATTTGAGTAGAGTGGTCATTCCCGGAGAAGTTTGCTGTATATGTTGTATTTCTTGAAGCAAATCTGGGGGATTCTTTTCTTTAACCATACAAGCATGTGCGACGACATATGTCGTCCTGTGCAGCATTCACTTTTATGATTCATTTATCCTTTATGCATTGAGTTTCTTTAATGGATCACAGATGAGTCTAAGCTCCTTGGATCAGGGAACCTTATTATACAAATATTTTCTCTCTTCCCCCACATACATAATATTTTTTAGCTAAGGTTTCTTCCCCCTTTTATTATTTTGAAAATGTATTTTATTCTAATAGATAGAGGACTAACAATTCACAATGAAAGAATACAAGTTGTATTCGTGCACACACATACTTTTGCGCATGAACGCACACTGTTGTGGGGCCCATTATAGGGAGATCTATACACATAACTTTTTCTCGCGCATACACTTGTCTAGAATGAATTGCATAATTTGCTTTTCTTAAAATAATAATCCAAGGCATTTTTCAAAAAAATAAAACTTGCATCAAATAGTACTTCATTGTAATAGATTTTTAAAAAATTCCCTAAGCTTCAAGAGAACCCATGGTCTCGGATTTCATGGGCCCTATAGAAGTGTTACTGCCATGTCAAATGACGAAGTGCTCACATTACATTCGTACTAACAACACAACATTGTGTATTCATGCACAAAATTATGTGGGGTGAATACAACTTGTATTCTTTCATTTTGGATTGTTAGTCCTCTCTTCATTAGAATAAAATACATTTTCAAACTAATAAAAGGTTTTGCCAGCTATACCTTCCTGCTGTTCAGCAATGCTACTGCTTTGAAATTTATTTATATGTTTAAATAACTTAATGAATATGCATTACGTAAGCAATAGGAACTGTTTTTCTTACGCACACGCTTACTGAGCATAATTTGTTTTTCTAAAAACAATAATCCAAGGCATTATTTAAAAACAGAATAAAACCTATATCAAATAGTACTTAATTGTAATAGATTTTTAAAAAAATTGCCAGTATTGGGGTTCGAACCACAAAACAATAATCGTCAGCTTAGTAGTTTATTGCCTTAACGACTTGGCTAACCTGCCTATGCATTAATTAGCTCCCTGTGAATGACTTATAAGGTGCACAGTAATTTTCTATAAACTTTGACTCCCGATTTCTTGTGAACTAGGGTCTATGGAGCCAAAAGCCGAGACATGTGTCTGCTTATTTTTATGCTTTATCCACCAGCAAAAGTTTGACACAATTTGTGACATCGATGTCTGGTCCTCCCCTTGTTAGATGAAAGTACCCCTTCAGGAAAGAAGGGAGGCTAGCAGGAGGCCATTTCTTAGACGAAAATCCATTTCAGGAATGAGAGGAGGATAGTTGGACATTAATTCTTATACAAAAATTTCCCTTAAGAGAGGAGGGTAGCAGGACATCATTTCTTAGACAAAAATACTCCTTCAGGAAAGAGAGGAGGCTAGCAGCACACCATTTCCTAGATGAAAATCCCCCTTCAGGTAAAAAAGGAGGCTAGCAGGACTTCATTTCTTACATTCACAAACTGGGACCAACTTTCCCTGGTGGATAGAAGCATAAAAATTAGCAGACACGTCTCGCTTTTGGCATATCTTATATGAAAATCTTCCTTCAGGAAAGAGAGGAGGCTAGCAGGACATCATTTCTTAGACGAAAATCCCTCTCAGGAAAGAGAGGAGGCTAGCAGGATGTCATTTCTTAAAATGGAACACTACGTTCCTCGAGTCGTCAATTTCGACGAAACTGTTTTGGGTGGTAGAATACTTAAAATAGGAAGACACATATATTGGCGTGTGATTGAATGGGCCTTAGTTTTGGCAGAACCTTTTTTCTTTTCGTGGTATTAACTGTGGCTAGATAAAATGCAATAATTGGCCAACATTGTGGAGCAGGTGGCTTGGCTGGGTGTTTACCATTCTGGCCTTGGAAAAATTTTGTCCCGGGTTCAAACCCCAGGTCATACATAGTTTTTTTTTGTTTTAAGCCAGTTTATTATTTTTAATTTATTGTATTATTATTTATTTATTAACTTTTATATTATTTATTTATTTGTTATATTATTTTTTATTTAATTTAAATCGATGCACAAGAGCATATTGGTTGCTATTTTGATGTGAATTGTAAATCTTGCTAGGGAACATCCCAAACAATCACTAGCAACCCTACAGGAATGAGGATCTCAGCTGTTGAAATGCAAAGAACAAGTATCACAGTGGAGTAATGATATTGAGAAAAGAGGGATGCTCTTGGACAAACATAAGATAATTAAAAACTGTACATACGACAGATTTTGCAAAGCAAGGAAAAGGAAGCACCAAGTTACATCAATAACACTCCAACAGTGGGTGTTAGCTGCAGCCTATCAACATACATCGTCAGAGTTCACCTTCACTGCATTTTGAGCGTGGCTAATTATAATCAAGAAAGAATCAGAATTCTACAGTGAAAAGTTACAAACTACGTTTTTCAAAAAGATGCAACATCTTTGAAAGAAACTTTAAAAGCTGCCGAGGTTTTATGAAAACAAACAATCCGCATAATGCCCAACTATGAGCAAGACTACGTCATTAATACCGACCAAACTGGATGTGAGTACAGAGTTGACGTGAAGCAGAACTTGACTCATCAAGGCGAAAAGACTGTCCAGAGATATATCAGAGACAGGAGCAAAATCACGCATTCATACACGGCACAGTATGCAATCACGGCATCAGGAAATTTGCTACCCAAAGTGTTTCTTTGTATGCAAGAACCTGGAGGTATGTTTGGCCTTTGAGTGAGCAGAACCGTTGGGCAGTTGGAGCAAGAGGTTCTAAACGTTGTAGTTACGTGTTCCAAATCTAATAAAATGACAACAGAATTGGTTCAAATTTTTTTTAAACAGTGGTGAAGCCATATGTCTCTCACAAGGGTTTTTGCTATTACTGGATTCCTGGAGTGGACAAACAAATACAGCAATGTATGATGAACTTTTCATGGACAAAGACAACATGCCCACATTCCCATGATAGCAGGATATAATTTATTAGATGAAAATCCCCCTTCAGGAAAGAGAGGAGGCTAGCAGGACATCATTTCTTAGATGAAAATCCCCCTTCAAAAAAGATAAGGCTGGTAGGATCTAATTTCATAGACATAAATCCCTCTTCAGCAAAAAGATAAGGCTAGCAGGACAAAATTTCTTAGATGACAATCCCCCTTCAGGAAAGAGAGGAGGCTAGCAGGATCTCATTTCTTAGACAAAAATACCCCTTCAGGAAAGAGAGGAGGCTAGCAGGATCTCATTTCTTAGACGAAAATCCCCCTTCAGGAAAGAGAGGAGGCTAGCAGGACATCATTTCTTAGATGAAAATCCCCCTTCAGGAAAGAGAGGAGGCTAGCAGGATCTCATTTCTTAGATGAAAATCCCCCTTCAGGAAAGAGAGGAGGCTAGCAGGATCTCATTTCTTAGACAAAAATCCCCCTTCAGGAAAGAGAGGAGGCTAGCAGGATCTCATTTCTTAGACGAAAATCCCCCTTCAGGAAAGAGAGGAGGCTAGCAGGACATCATTTCTTAGATGACAATCCCCCTTCAGGAAAGAGAGGAGGCTAGCAGGATCTCATTTCTTAGACGAAAATCCCCCTTCAGGAAAGAGAGGAGGCTAGCAGGATCTCATTTCTTAGACAAAAATCCCCCTACAAAAAAGATAAGGCTGGTAGGATCTCATTTCATAGACATAAATCCCCCTTCAGCAAAAAGATAAGGCTAGCAGGACATAATTTCTTAGATGATAATCCCCCTACAGGAAAGAGAGGAGGCTAGCAGGATCTCATTTCTTAGACAAAAATACCCCTTCAGGAAAGAGAGGAGGCTAGCAGGATCTCATTTCTTAGATGAAAATCCCCCTTCAGGAAAGAGAGGAGGCTAGCAGGATCTCATTTCTTAGACAAAAATACCCCTTCAGGAAAGAGAGGAGGCTAGCAGGATCTCATTTCTTAGATGAAAATACCCCTTCAGGAAAGAGAGGAGGCTAGCAGGATTTCATTTCTTAGACGAAAATCCGCCTTCAGGAAAGAGAGGAGGCTAGCAGGACATCATTTCTTAGATGAAAATCCCCCTTCAGGAAAGAGAGGAGGCTAGCAGGATCTCATTTCTTAGACGAAAATCCCCCTTCAGGAAAGAGAGGAGGCTAGCAGGATCTCATTTCTTAGACGAAAATCCCCCTTCAAAAAAGATAAGGCTGGTAGGATCTCATTTCATAGACATAAATCCCCCTTCAGCAAAAAGATAAGGCTAGCAGGACATAATTTCTTAGATGACAATCCCCCTTCAGGAAAGAGAGGAGGCTAGCAGGATCTCATTTCTTAGACAAAAATACCCCTTCAGGAAAGAGAGGAGTCTAGCAGGACATCATTTCTTAGACAAAAATCCCCCTTCAGGAAAGAGAGGAGGCTAGCAGGACATCATTTCTTAGATGAAAATCCCCCTTCAGGAAAGAGAGGAGGCTAGCAGGATCTCATTTCTTAGACGAAAATCCCCCTTCAGCAAAAAGATAAGGCAAGCAGGACATAATTTCTTAGATGTCAATCCCCCTTCAGGAAAGAGAGGAGGCTAGCAGGATCTCATTTCTTAGACAAAAATACCCCTTCAGGAAAGAGAGGAGGCTAGCAGGACATCATTTCTTAGCTGAAAATCTCCCTTCAGGAAAGAGATGAGGCTAGCAGGATCTCATTTCTTAGATGAAAATCCCCCTTCAGGAAAGAGAGGAGGCTAGCAGGATCTCATTTCTTAGACAAAAATACCCCTTCAGGAAAGAGAGGGGGCTAGCAGGACATCATTTCTTAGATGAAAATCCCCCTTCAGGAAAAAGAGGAGGCTAGCAGGATCTCATTTCTTAGACGAAAATCCCCCTTCAGCAAAAAGATAAGGCTAGCAGGACATAATTTCTTAGATGTCAATCCCCCTTCAGGAAAGAGAGGAGGCTAGCAGGATCTCATTTCTTAGACAAAAATACCCCTTCAGGAAAGAGAGGAGGCTAGCAGGACATCATTTCTTAGCTGAAAATCTCCCTTCAGGAAAGAGATGAGGCTAGCAGGATCTCATTTCTTAGATGAAAATCCCCCTTCAGGAAAGAGAGGAGGCTAGCAGGATCTCATTTCTTAGACAAAAATACCTCTTCAGGAAAGAGAGGGGGCTAGCAGGACATCATTTCTTAGCTGAAAATCCCCCTTCAGGAAAGAGAGGAGGCTAGCAGGATCTCATTTCTTAGCTGAAAATCCCCCTTCAGGAAAGAGAGGAGGCTAGCAGGATCTCATTTCATAGACAAAAATCCCCCTTCAGGAAAGAGAGGAGGCTAGCAGGACATCATTTCTTAGCTGAAAATCCCCCTTCAGGAAAGAGAGGAGGCTAGCAGGAACTCATTTCTTAGATGAAAATACCCCTTCATGAAAGAGCGGTGGCTAGCAGGATCTCATTTCGTAGACGAAAATCCCCCTTCAAAAAAGATAAGGCTTGTAGGATCTCATTTCATAGACATAAATCCCCCTTCAGCAAAAAGATAAGGCTAGCAGGACTTGTATATATATATATATATATATATATATATATATATATATATATATATATATATATATATATATATATATACATATACATATATATATATCAACTAAAGGAAAAGAAAAGGTAGTGATGAGGGTGGCAACAAGGTGTTGAGGGAAGCCCAGCGGACACTCACCAAGTTGAGGACCAAGCTGGCAGGCTGCTGGGGGCGTCGAAGAGACACGTAAAACACACGAACACAAAAACACACGCAAGCTTATCGGGCCTAAGCCCTTCTTCAGCGAAAGAGTAACGTAAAGTTATATATATATATATATATATATATATATATATATATATATATATATATATATATATATATATGTGTGTGTGTGTGTGTGTGTGTGTGTGGAGAACCAACAGCGTTAAATATTTCTTAGTTTTTCATATTTTTTTCTTGCATATTATCCAAGAAACAAAATAATACAAGTTGCATTCTAGCATGGAGATGACCATTTTTAAATCACGCTCGAGGGGTTAATTTTACTTTCTGCATTATCCAATAAGACTGACTGAGGGGTAGGAACTTCTAATATTAAACCTACGTATACATATATCATTGTATTTTTGCTACAATTGAGGGGTTTTAGTTGACCCCATTAAAAATGAAATTTAGCTTTTTTATGATATTAGAGCACTGGATCAAATAGTAAAATCATAATATATCATATTTGATGAAAAATATGATACAGGAGGATTGGGCAGTTTATGAACTTTTGAAAAACATTATTTATATACAATGGGTGTTCAGATTTGACCTGGACTTTATATTTTTAACATGACCACACAAGCTGCACATATCTCTAACATTGCTTATTTTTCAACATAATGTCCCTGGTTCTCAAAACATTTTTCCCATCGTTTGGGTAACTTGCATATCCCTGCAGCGAAGAAATCTTTAGGTTGCCTGCGCAACCAGGTTTACACCGCTTCCATCACTTCCTCATTTGAACTGAAGAGCTCCCCTCCCAGGTCTGCTTAGAGTGATCCAAACAGGTGAAAGTTGCATGGGGCCAAGTCTGGACTGCAAGGAGGATGCAGCAGTACTTCCCAGCCTAAGTCAGCGAGAGCAGCAGTTGTCACCTGTGCGGAATGAGGACGGGCATTGTCATGGAGGAGAACAACCCCTTTGGACGGCTGACTTTGCCTTTTGGACCTGATAGCTGGCTTGACTTTGTTTGTGAGCAGATCGCTGTAATAAGCCACATTCATTGTTCTATGCTTTACCAATAAATCAATGAAAATGCCCTTCAACAGTGGCCATCACTTTCCCCACAGAGCGCTGAGTCTTGAACTTCTTTGGTTGTGGCGAGGTTGAATGTTGCCATTCCGTGCTGGCCAGCTTGCTTTCCTTGGTGTAATGGTGAACCCAAGTCTCGTCGGAGGTCACAATCAATGACAGGAACTCTTTGCCATCCCCTTCATAGCACTGAAGAAGTTCTCTGCAAACCTCAGCAGGTCTTGCTCGCTGGTCATCCGAACTCACTTTCGTATATTTAACCTCGTTGTGGATAATGTTTTCAACACTTCCGACACTGATGTTTACTAATTCAGCTAAATCACATACCAATATGTGCCTATCACTGAGAATGATCTCATCAACTCTTTGAATATTGTGTGGGTTCACTGTCATGGCAGGGCAAGTCATTTATTGCTGCAAGCAAGTGAAGATTGCTGGTGTGGGTAGCCAACATATACACTAAAAACCCTACATGACAGCCAATGTTGCTCTTCAATTACGTTCAGAAAAAAATAAAGTTCAGGTCAAATTTGAACACCCCTCATAATAGAATTGGCTACAAGCAATGAATCAATCTGTTGGAGTTAAGGTTTGACCATAACCATCTTGTCTACAACATGAGAGACTGAAAAAAGTGACAAATTATGGTAGAAAACCACTGATAGAATCAAAATGACTCTCTGTACTCGAACTTTTGTTTAACAAGTCTGTAAATGATGTGTGTGTAATTTTAAAAATGTTAATTTGATGTCATATGAATCAAATTTTGAAATTGGTTTATTTATAGTTTAAGGAATTGATACATAAACTATTTGTGAAGAAGAGGTTGTTTTGGTCACTCGTACCTACTTTATTGAAGGGCAAATGACATGCATCCTGCAGAAAAAGGTTTTAAACTGAATTTGGGAAAGGATTTTGAAAACAAGTAAGGTAGAAAAGTAAGTGACTGCATCATTGGAGAATAAAAGCATGTTGGTGAGAGAGCCAGAAGGATACTAATTTTAACTCTCATCTGTAACTTAATTTAACCATAATTATTTATCATTGATTAAAAGTTGTCAATTCTTGGATTTATGATAGAGGAAATTCATTTTAAACAGAGTCATAAAAAAGGTTGATTTAAATATCAACCACTGAAGAAAGATAATCAGAATCATGAGCTGCAACAAGCAGGAAGACAATTTATATGGCAAATGAAATGTATAATTACAGTTATCACTATTTATTCAGTCTTTTGTTGTTGAGAATTGAGGAAATAAGCATATTTTGGTATAAGGAATACCAAATTAGATTTTCTGGAAGAAGTTACAGGCATTCTACAAATATATAATGTTTTCCAAGCAGAGGATGTGCAGTGTTTTAGATATACAATCAAAAAATCACACGTCTGTTGAAGAAATAAATATGGGATAATAATTATCTGGGCTTAAATATTGCTTGAAGTTGATTGCTTGGAAATTCAGATGTTAGTAATACATATTTACATATTTTATAGGATGCTCATGGAAAACTTGTTTCTTATAAATATTGATAAATGTTATTCATATTAAATACAGATATCAAGCTGTATATAGAGATAGATTTGAATTGAAATCACTCAAGCCACTTTTGAGAAAAATCAACTTTTTATGAAAATCAACAAGTATAAACTACCCTCCATTCTTTCTATATATATTACATATCAACATTATATATATTTCAGATAATATTATAGAAAAATACGAGATTTTATTATATTATGTGCAACCGTTCAGGCACCAGAGAGGGAAAAGACGCCAGACAGACGGACAGGTGACATAGCAAAAACAACTTTTTTGGACACAGGAATACCTTAAAAGTGGATTTCCATTAAAATCTCAAATTAAAATTATTTTATAGTCTGATTATTTATTGTATGTGTATTGTGCATAAAACATTTAAAATATCACAATAAACAAATCCCAAAATAACATAAATGCTAAAAACCATGAAGAAGGTATTGCAAGTTTGGTCTAAATAAGTAATAAATTTGTTTTGGTATCGATGAAAATACATTGCGTGGGGTCATATTGACCCCACACGACTAATTAAGGGTTAAAGGATAAATGTATTGTCGGCCATTTTCTTTGTTATTGGATGTGGATTTCCTGAGGGTAGATTTTTTTATGGCAAAATGTTAAAACTATTACTAATGAATGCTTTGCAATTTGCAGAACTGCAGTACATAAATTATTTCATTAGGAGCACAATATTGGCCTTAAAGTACTTTCTGAGAAACCTTTTTTTTTCTTCAAATATATTAAAATTAAAAAATAACTCAAATAATTAAATCACTTGATACTTGATGGAATAAAGTGATCCGAAGATCCTATGCAGACAGGCATAAGCTGTAAAGTTGTGAATAATTTTGAAACGAGAAAAAAGTCTGCTATGACTGGGAATCGAACCCGGGTCTTCCACTTGCCGGGCAGATATTCTACCACTGAACTATCGTAGCAGATCAATTTTTTTGTTTCAAAATTATTCCCAACTTTACAGCTTATGCCTGTCTGCATAGGATCTTCGGATCACTTTATTCCATCAATTTCTTGCTTGGCAATTTCACCATTTGAGAGGGAGGAGTTTTCTTTGATGTATCTCTTCAAGGACATCCGTTGGGGCAGTTTTTATAGTAGCTTGGCTAGTTCTGTCCCAACCAAGAAAATATCCGCTCACAGAAACGAGAAAATTGATCTGCTACGATAGTTCAGTGGTAGAATATCCACCCGGCAAGTGGAAGACCCGGGTTCGGTTCCCGGTCATAGCAGACTTTTTTCTCTTTTCAAAATTATTCCCCACTTGATACTTGCCTAGATCTTATAATTTATATTTTCTTCTGGCTCTGTGAATGTTTAATTTTTATTTTTCTATTCTCTTGTCAGATTTCCTCAATTGAATGGGAAACTTTGTCCGTTAATGTTGAGGTGCTAAGGATTGGTGATAATGATGTACCTCCCAGTAAAAGAATTGCTGTTTTGAATGAACTGTTTCCCATAGAGCAAAATTTCAAGAGCTGTGATACATGGACTATAGCAAATGAACTTGACAAATATAGGTGTGTTTGTAAGACTAAATTTTACCAAAATGTTATATTCAACTTAAATCTGCATAAATTTAATTTATCATTTTCTTATGATGTAAGTTATCAATCTTCAGAAAATTTTGATGATCAATATGTTATCTAGTCATCCTGTCGAGGTCGTATAAATGTTAGGAAGTTTAGTTACCCACAGTGTCGTAGCAAGGAAGTTTGGTGCAGAGGGAAAGACTGAAAAATGCCGCTCCCAAATTTTAGTTTACATAATATCACTACTTGCAACTATGTGCCATTGAATGAAAATGTTAAATTTACAGAGAGATATGCCAAAATTACAATTAAACCTTTTCAAAATATTTTTTTATAGAATATCAATAGACGAATTGTCTGTTAGCACCCCTTTACTCTCTCTCTCTCTCTCTCTCTCTCATGGTAGCAGAGTGGTTAGAACATTGGCCATACACACAGTGGTCCCAGGTTCGAATCCGGCAGAGGTCGAATTTTTCAACCTGAGATCGTCCTGTCCCCTACTTGTGTGGTTTGAGGAGACCGTGCAAGTCAGCACACTGTCCTTCAGAAGGGACGTTAAATAGTTTGCCCTCTTGGTGCTCTTCATAAAGAGTAGGCTAATGCCGACACAGGGTTTCCCTCCATTGTGTGTTCTGTGTAGAAGGAGTTATGGCTATAATAATCGAAGAAGGTCGATTAGTCAGAAATTCCATACAAATAAACCTCTTTGCTTTGCTGGGATGGTCACCCTGCTTGCCCCTCCCTCGCTATGGCTTTTGTTACCCATATTAACCCTTATCGTCTGTGCGTATATATGTATAAGTGTATACCAAATGAAGGAGCTCAAAGCTATGCATACATTTGAATGTAAGTTAGGCGCTTAGTTTGCTTATACAAATTCATATGGCCATATTATCTTCCAGGATCTGTGGAAGGATGTGATATCCTGAGGTATGATAATTTATACTAATGCAAACATAAAATATTTAAATATCCCTAATATATTATGTGAGACAGCGGTGGGAATTTGAATTCCATATGATAAGGGTTAATGCATCACAAAATTTATTTATAAAGTGTAGTCATCCAGTTTTCTATGCTGTTAATGTTCAATTTTGGCTTTATAAATTTCAGCATCTCTTTTCAGAATTATTGCTTTAATTTAAATGTTAGATTAAATTTTAAGAAAGGTTAAGGTAAAATAAAAGTTATTTTAATAAAGTAAGTACATTTATCGCTATGAAGTGGTATTGGTAATGCATGGGCATCCCTATTCTTTTATTTTATTTATCCGTTTTATTTTTGTGAAAATCTCTTTAAATAATGAGTGTAGGTATCCAGTCACGCTTGATGAATATTAACTATTTATGATAATACAGGGAGTCCACAACTTACGATGGGGTTGCAGTCCTAATTTCCATCGTAAGTCGATTTCGTCGTAAGTTGGAACATGTTTTCCCATAGATCCAATGCTATGAATGGGGTTTAGGTTCCCGACCATCAAAAAATTGGCATATTTTTAAAAAATGTATGGATCAATAAAGACAATTTAAGAGTGATTTTATTTACCTTGAATGTTGGAGCTGTCTTGCTTATTGGAAGTGATGATACTTGAGGAGAGAGAGGTTTAATTAGTGGTGGGTGATGAGGTATAAGGTGACTTCTTTGGAGTTGCTGATTGGGATTTGGAGATTGCTGGGTCTTCTGGTTCATTGACATCACTTTCATAGGATGTTGATGGAACTGGTTCATTTTCCGATGTTTTCTTAAAATAAGTTGTTAGGGAACTTTGCACAACAACTTTTTTTTCTCAATGTAAATTTGTTTATAACATGCCATCTCATTAAGGACACCTCTGAAGACACTTGCAAATCTCTCAGAGTTGGGGTCTTGCTCCTCAATCAGTGCCAAGACCCCATCAAGCATCCTAAAAGCCTCTGCCAATTTCTTGGTTTTGAATCGTTTTGGTGGGGGTGTCTCGGACACCACCTCTGCAGCTGTCTCCTCTGCAAACTTTTCTGCCTCCAATTCAATTAGGTCTTCATTGGAGAGCTCCTCTGCATGCAAGTCAAACAACTCTTCTAAATCTTCATCCTCCAGCTCAATATCGAGTTGCTCTGCAAGTTCAACAATGCTTTCAGTGACCTTCCTCAACTGCTCATCAAAACCCTTAAAATGATGAACAAATTGAGGGCAAATTTTTCCCATACGCCATTCATGTTGGTTTGCTTCACTTCATCCCATGACTTTCCCATGTTCTTGACAGACTCGTAAACGTTATAACCTCTCCAAAACTCCTTGAGGGTGATGTTTGTCCCGCCTGTTGCCTCAAGTGCTAGGGCAAGGATTCTACGAGTGTAACAAGCCTTGAATGACCGTATGACACCCTGGTCCATTGGCTGCAGCAAGGAGGTTGTGTTAGGAGGCAAAAACACAACCTTGACATTGCGATTCAGGTCGTCTAGGTAAAAGGGGTGGCCAGGTGCGTTGTCTAAAACAAGTAAAATTTTGAACTCAACATCATTTTCTGAGCAATACCGTTTCACTTCAGGCACAAAATGATGTAAGTATCAGTCCTTAAAGATATCTCTAGTAAGCCAAGCCTTGGCAGCACGCTTCCACACAACTGGCAGAGACGCTTTGATCACACCCTTGAAAGCTTTGGGGTTCTCAGAATGGTAGACAGCGAGTGGCTTGAGTTTAAAATCACCAGCAGCATTCCCACCAAGCAACAGGGTTAAACGGTCTTTTGCTGCTTTAAACCCAGGCATACTTTTATCTTCCTTGGATGTGTATGTTCTGTCTGGCATTCTCTTCC
Source organism: Tanypteryx hageni (assembly GCA_028673005.1). NCBI lineage: Eukaryota > Metazoa > Arthropoda > Insecta > Odonata > Petaluridae > Tanypteryx > Tanypteryx hageni. The sequence continues at coordinate 9,288,595 of CM054113.1, read as the reverse complement.
AAAACAGTCCAGTTTCATCCACATTAAACACTTGCTGTGCACTATATTTTCCGTCTTCAATTATTTTGGCAAATGTCACAAATTCAGCTGCTCCCTTATCATCAGCACAATCAGCTTTGCCACTCACTTTAATGTTGTGAAAATTTGCCCTAGCCTTAAATCTGTTGAACCATCCACAGCTTGCCACAAACCCATCATCACTAGCATTGTCACCTAATTTCTTCTTTAAAGACTACGAGCTTTTTCCTGAATGAGCATAAGGCCAATAGGATTTCTAAGTTTATTCTGGTTTTCAATCCACACTATTAATAGCTTTTCCATGACAGGTATTACAACACTGCATTTCTTGGTTATTATTGTTGCATTTAGTGGTGTTGAACCCCTCACATGTTCTAAAATTCTAGCCTTGTCTTTGATAATTGCACTGATTGTCGAGTGGTTTACTCTGTACACATGTGAAATCTGTGTTGGTCTTTCTCCCTTCTCTGAGCGCTTGATTATGTCTATTTTCATTTCCAATGATATTGCCCTTCTTGGGCACTGCTGCATCACCAACAACACTCTTCCTCTTATCAGCCATGATTAAGGGTCTTTTTCCTCCGAAAAATAGAGCAGCATCCATGATACCACACTGTGTTGTTGTCTAGTCAGAGCAAAATAACTGACTGAGAAAGTGACCGCCCCACCATCTCTTGGCGGCCATCGGTGACGTGTCGTAAGTCGGATCACGGCCATCATAAGTACGAGTCACGGTCAAAATCATGGCCGTTGTAAGTACGAGACGTCGTAAGTCGAACCGTTGTAAGTCGGGGATCCCCTATACTATTTTTGACAAACTTTCCGAGTAGGTAGAAGATTGAAATTTGTTAGGAATGTTTGATTCTTATAGTAAAAGCAATTTACGAAATAAAATCCCCAAAAAAGACCCAGGTTCGATTCCAGTATATAATTTCTGTTTCCCATAAGATAACACATAAAATTTGATTTTTTGACTTGCAGGCTTTTACTTTTTTGTAAATTAAAATTAGAAGGAATTGACCTAGGATCTTCAGACCTCAACCTTTTTAAAGAAAAATAAATTTTTATTTTATCATTACATTTTAAATAACTCAAGTTATACATTTAATTCATATTTATTGTAATAGTTTTAAGCTTTTAACAATATATTGCCTTGCTGACCATGTCATTGTTAAACCTCAAGATCGTATTGTTGTCTCAACTATACTATATGTGTAAGGAGAGCATGCTTTGGATGTTTTAATACATGAGAGTGAAGGAGCGAGAGGAAGAAAAAAAGAGAGCGACAGGAGGATAGAGAGGGAGAGAGAGAGAGAGAGAGAGATAGATAGATAATGGTCTTTATTAGGGCAAGATTGAGATGATGATGTCTATTTTTCCAGAGAGGGGGAGAGGGAGGGAGAATGAGAGGAAGGGGGAATGGGAGGGAGAAAGATGTGAGAGAGAAAGAGAGAAAAGCAGGAAGAATGGGAAGTGCCTTAAATTTAAAACTTAATCCATGCATACCCATCATATTGATGGGCTTTTATACTAGTATATTTTATAATATTTTTGCCAAACAAACTGGGGAAGGGGAATCCATTTTCATTATTGTGCTTTATTGCATGTCCGCTCACAATGATTACAATTTCGGTGCGTTTGCAATGTTATTCATATGTTTTAGCTCCTAATGAGCTCATTGAATAGAGCGATTAATGTCACAGACCATTAGAATTTTGATAGGTCATGAAAATTTTATTAATATCTAGGATAAATACGTGTATTAAGATCTCAATGGCTACAGGAGGGAAAAGATATGCCTAAACTATTACCTATAAGTCTTAGGTGATTCAATACTCAAAAATGCATGGAAGCAAGCAGCAGAACATCTTTTCAGCCTATGTCTCACAGAAAAAATGATCCGTGAATGGAGAAAACAGGAGGAAAAACTGAAGGTGACAGGAAAAGAAAGACATAGCCTTCGTAAGCTGGGTCCTAAATGGCCACAGCTAAAGGAAGAAGTGAAAAAATGAATGGTAGAAGAGAGGAAGTTAGGTATTACTGTATCGATCAAAATAGTTATGTTCGAGGCAAAAAGAGTTGCAGAAGAAAAAGGACTAGTTGAGTGTATGTATCATTAATACATATTCCATTTATTAGGAATTAAAATCTCATCTTGCACTTAAGTTTAAATATGTACTGTCGGTAAGGGGTGTGTATACATGTGACGTGTGGGGCGCACTCCAATAGAATAATTATTAGGACTCCTTAGTGCATGCAAAGCACATTTAGCTATATAATTTTCGGAGCAGTTATTTGTTTCAGATCATCCCTAATTACTTTTACAAATTAAGTTTATCTAAAACGTTATATTTAACTGTTATCACGCCATAATATTTTCATTTAATGTGGCTAGATACAGACTTAATCACAGCTAGAAGTAATACACAACGTAACCCTTCCTAAATGCTTTGGTGAACCAAAATACTTTTTTTCCTGAAAAATCATCTAAAAAATCGGGGTGCATCTTATAGTCCAAAATATGGGGTAATTTCTATTTTCCATAAGATAACATATTAAAAGTGATTTTATACCTGCTGCCGTGATTAAATCCTACACTCATCCCCGTGTTAGTCAGTTGAAGAAAATAAACGCTCCTGTAATTGAACCCATGACTTCAATGTGGACAGTGAACAATTTGAAATTTAAATGTGGGGTTGCCAATAATTCCTTAGAGTTTTAGCAAAATAGAATGGAAAGTTTTTGAGTTATTAGCGTTTTTGTCGATCAATGTGCCATCATACAGCATGTCAGAACTACCTAGCTTATTATATAATAAGATAATAGTAAGGAATGTGTTTTAAATTTTAAAGGATTAGAAATATTTTCATTTTATTGTTTATTGAGCACTAATGTATATGAAATATATTCGTCTCATCTAGGTTTTTTTATGAGCATGTGTGGTATCCGTGGGATGAATATGATGAAAATGCTGCTAACTGGTCTGACTCTCATTTAGAGGCTCGTCTGCAACTGTAAGAAACTTTTTTGACAAATTCTATTTATTAAGCCTCTCTTTTCAATATATTAGTGAAAATTTAAACTCTTCCATTTAATATACATAACCTGGAAAATTGGTTCTCTGTGACAATTCATAGGTCATCTTCAGGTTCTTTTTATAGGCAATTTTTCATTCTAATTAGATTGGCCATCACTGTCACTATAAAGTGTTTTTTGAGTTGAAAAGCAATCAATAAAGCAGCTTAAATTTCTAATGGAATATGGATCACTTCTGTTCCTTTTAGTTGAAATGATAGTTATTTTGTCTTATTGGACTGAAAGTTTTTTGTTATTCATCTTAATTCAAAGTGTTTTATTTAATTATTAATTATCTGTCTTATCTGTGAAAAAATTTTATGAATAAGACTTTTAGGGTTATTTGTTCGACTCTGAAACATGCATGCATGGCCATGTTGTTTATCATTGTGATTTATAGCCCATGTCTGAGGTATGCCAGTGATGTAGCATTTGATGAAGCAAAATAGATTGCTAACCCAGTTGAGTGATTGAAATTTATAATTGAGCAGACCACAATGTTTTCAGGTTATATGATATGATAACTGGTGAAGTGAATGCAGAAGACACAAAGAGAATCAGATATCTGTTAGGTGAAGCTCGTAGGATTCGGACAGAAATGGAAGAAACTGAAGCTCTTATTGAGGAATTTAAAAGTGATTTAAGTGATGAGGAGCAAGGTGATCACAGCAAAGGAGACAAGGAAGGTAAGATTATGATAATAATAAAGAAATATGCAGTTCATTTTGATGTTTTTCTTTAGCCCTCAGCTACTGAGGGCATGTAGTAGTGTGTTTACTTGCGATAAAATCGTGAATGTTTTGAAATAGTAAGTTTTTGCTGCAACCAGACAGCTGCTAAGTTAATGGATAACAAGTAACTTTAAATGCTTGAATGTAATAGTTTATTTAAGTTAAGAGAGTTTAAGGTTTATTTCCCATCTGGAAATGGCCTTGACAGAAATATGTATTGAAATCCCAAATTTGATTAGCAGTCTCAAAAATAAGGGCATTATGTTTGACTCTGTTGATGATGCAATTTAACATTTATTGGAAAACCAAATTTTGAAAACTCATTCTTACTAGCCCATATTCCTTAAAGCCCTTAGGCCCCTGTTATTTAATCTTGAATGTATAAGAATTAAACTATATATCAATATATTTTTCATAAATAATTAAATTGTTTTGAATTCTGTGAAAATTTTTCCCATATTACTATGTATAGGCATTTTGCTGGAAAAGTATTTGCTATTTTGTGATTTTTACAGATTTGGAGATTTTAAGTGCCCAAGTTCATAAAATGGAAATTCGGAATGTTTATAAAAGAATACAAACTGAAGAAGAGGAAACTCTTGTGGTTCGCTTACTTGAATTGCAGAGACAGATGGAGAGTATCCAGCGTGAAGTTGAGATGCTTGAAGATCCTTTTCTCAGGCAAGTTTATGTGGCTATGCTATCTTGCTAAAAAGGTGGCCTCTAAAGTCTATTCTAAATGTGAGGTGTTGTTTATAATGTTGTATGCAGCTTGAATATTCAGGCATTCTCTCCTTTCCCAAGATTTCCAAACCTCACTCTGATGCATGTACACCTACAAATTGTCCATTATCTAATTGATTATCTATCTACTTACACTATTAACTTCATTGAAGTTATTTCAGTATTTTTTATTTTTTTGAATCCATTTATTTTGACATTTGTTACTTTTTAATCTACAAAGTACATGGAGTAAGTATTTTATTTCAAGATTTTGATAGAAATGCACATTATGGATACCTCGGAGTCTGAAAATTGTTTGTGAAGTCATCTGTCTGTCCGTCATCTTTGCATGTCTCTAGAACCTAAATATTTCAACAAAATCTAGTGGTATCTCATATTTATGTTTGGTATCACCCACTTAAAATGAAGCATATTGTGCAAGAATGGAAGATATTTTACTCTTGCTGATTTTCATAAAACGATGATTTTAGCAAAAAAGTCTCTCACAATACTGCACTGGATTGACTACCAACTAGTCCAAGTCTTCCTGCACTTCTTCAGTGTTGAAAATATTTTTGGCATAACTTAAATTATGTTTACTTATTTAATGTGCCCTGAAAATACAATTAAAACCTTGAGCTCTAAGAGTGCAACTGCTACACAGATCAGTTCATTAAAATCAAGCTCCACTTTGCTTAATTTACTCACCACAATCACAGAAAAAATAACTTGGTAACTTTCTGTTACAGAGTCATTTTTTCTGTGATTATGCTGCACAAATGGTGGCCAGTTCCTGTTATTTACTTGGAACTAATGACTGTATTTAAGAATAAAGTGGAAATGACTGGATGAGCACAGGCACCATATTGCACAACACAGCATGTTGTAGTATAGTATAAGCATTTGCTCTTAATGTTATTTATTTTTTAGGAATGCCATGGCAAATGAAAAGAAAAGAAGGCATAAAACTGAATTGCTGATGAACAGCAGCGATTCGTTGAGTATTGACAACAATGAAAGCAAAAAGGACTTGGAGGTGGCTTTTGTCTGGGCAAAAAGTAGTATCGAGAAACTGAAAGCATCTCTTGCCTTTATTGAATCCAAGTTTAGCAAAGAGACAAAATGGTGAGTTGCTGTATGACTGTAGGTCTTTCTCCCTCATAAGAGCAGACATGTTTTAATGTTATAGTAAATACAGTAGGTTAGTAGGTTTTGCTATCTGCAGTTTTGCTAACCACAGTAAATTTTTTGTGGTATACTATAGGTAACTGGCACATAAGTAGTGCAGCTGTGGGGCATTCCATGTCAACCGGACCACTTTTCTCCCTCAATGTCATGAATGTTTACCAAATTGGGATATGGTGTAGGGCTCGTGGAGCTGTACATTAGGTAGAAACAGTTCGCCCCTGAAAGGCATGGTTGCCTACCAATCAGGCAGATTTTAAAAAAATAATTGGAGTGGCGGTATATTGTTAAGAGCGATAAACAGCTAATTATAAAGTAATCTGGAAGGACAATGGATGCATTTAATAGAGTTTTTAATGTGCATTCATGTCATTTAACACACGTTGAGATCACTTGAAATTTCAAAAATTTTCAAAAATTAAAATTTTAGTTCCGAGATGCCAACCGCGCTAAATGAGGCATACCAGTATATATCATTACTAGTAGTTGGTGCTTGCATACTGCAAGCATTTCATCTCATGTTGAAAAAACATTCATTTTTCAGACAGACATTTCATCATTACAAATATTCTTTTAAATCTAAAGATTTCACCTCCGCAGCGATTTCCATTTTACTCACATGTAAAAATAATAGTTTAAAACAATCCCCAAATGTTGTATTTTAAAAATTTTACACTTTCTCTATTATGGGGTACAAATGCTACACATTTTAGCCAAATTTTAATGCTTTAGCACTTCTAGAAGTAAAATAATATTTTTCTAATTGTTTAAATTTAAATAATTTTTAACGGCCGCCGCAATTCATATATGGTGAAATTGAAATGTTTATTTGTGCAAATTTACTATACTGTAAATAATTTGAAAATTTCAGCTTCCTAGCTCATCCCATAGTACCTAAACAGTTATCTATTTGTTTAAATTTTAAGAATTTTTAACCCGCAAACAAATTAAAATATCAAAATTTGTATAATCCCTATTTCGTTTTGTATATCTCATTTATTCTATAATACGTTTTTTCATCGCAAATTTTATTAGAAAATTGTGATTTTCCATCATAAAGAATTAGTTTTTTGAAGCTGTTGTATACCAATAAGTTCATAATAAATAATTATTTAAAAATAATTGTCATATACCATATTAACTCGTTTAATACCTGCACACGGTAATGTATTTACATAGAAATTTACATGTTTTAGGTTTACTGCTGACAGCTGTCAAGGAATTTTAAAAAATATCTGATAAATATTGTGCTTATTATTTTATTCTATGCATTAAGAAAAATACCTTAGTTATAAATCAACGAAATAAAATGCATGGCATATTGCGCCTATTGAAGAAAACGCATACTCATCTCACAGAAGCAGGGCCGGCGGAACGGGGCAGCAAAACAGGCAACTGCCAGAGGTTGAGGGGCACCATGAAGAGCCAATGTTTTGATTTCAAGGCACTTTTGTATACGTAATATATTTTTACACTTATTTTTCTCATAAAAGGGAGAGAGTACAAGTGGGTAAACAAATTAGTGCCAGTGTTAAGAACTGATGGAAGCATAAGCCAGGTGCTTTTAGTCACTGGAATGCCGTGTGTTTAATCATTCTTTTCTTCTCCTACCGTTTTGCATCTACATTCTTTTTTTATTGCTGTTTATATTGCTTGTTCTTCATTTTGCTCTCTTTGTAAATGTATACGTGATTTTGGATTTAGTCATTTATTTAATTTTAATCAAAAGAACCCCTTTATATGTGCAAAAAGGAAGAATGCAAAATTCAAAACATTATTAACAGAACAATTTGTAGCTGTGATGCACATTTTTCCCAGGTTGGAATAAGCGGATTAGGACTTCATTCTTATTGGTGCCTCCTCCTTTTTGGCAAATTCTTGGAAATTTATAAGACCATTTTTAAAAGCAAAATTATCTTTTCCAGAAGTGAAGAGACTTTAACTACTTTTCATTTTATAAAATTAGTGTTCTGATTTTACTGCTGATCTTGATTGAGAAAGTAAGAAATAATTCTTTACAAAACAAAGGTCAGTTTAAGTAATACCGGTGCTTATAGACATTATTGTGTAATTACTATTAAAAGTTATTTTCATCTATTAGATTTTTGGCATCATTTAGATTGAAGTTTGGCCACTGTCAGAATGCTGGATTAGATTTAATTTTGTTTCCATAGGAAGAGGATTTTTTTTTGTTTGTCAAAAGAGGAAACCGTCATTATCACTGCTCTTACCTATCACAACAAAAAATGCAATAATGGAACAAGAAACTTTGATAGAAGTATGCCAAATGACACCAAATTAAGACTCCACAATATAAAATTAAAATAAATTTGAAAGTGAAATGTGGGCTCTAAGAAATTTTTAAGATCAGTGTTAGAAATGACCAGGTTAGATGGCCAAAGAAATGTTATTTTTCTTTATATTAAATGGTGATTAAATTTTCTCATTTTTTCGTTACATGTTCTACTCTAGTGGCATCAGCATTTTTCCAAACCTTCAACAGGCAGTCGATGAAGTAAATGATAAAAGTACCTCTTTTGTTGTGGGCTCTGGTATTCACAGATTAAGACACACTGAAGAATTACTCTATCCTGGAACAGTTATAGCAGGTGACTTTAATTATTTAATGATAAATGAAATAGTTTCTTGAAAGTTTCTCATAAATAGTTTCTATAATTGACGCAACTATAATTGTAATGGTATTCCATAAACTATGCATCTCTTTCTTTTACTTGGACTCCTTTCACTCTCTCCCTATCTACATCACCTCTGCCTTCTTTCCCTCTTCCTTCCCCTCTCCTCCTTCTCCAGAGTTAGGTGGAAGATGGGACTTCCTAGTCTCAATCTCACCACAAATAAAGAGACCATATCTAATATCTCTCTCCCCCTCCCTCTCTCTTCCTCTCTCTCTCTCTCCCTCTCTCCCTCCCTCTCTCTCTCCCTCTCTCTCTCTCCCTCTCTCTCTCCCTCTCTCTCTCCCTCTCTCTCTCCCCTCTCTCTCTCCCTCTCTCTCTCCCTCTCTCTCTCTCCCCTCTCTCTCTCTCCCCTCTCTCTCTCCCTCTCTCTCTCCCTCTCTCTCTCTCCCTCTCTCTCTCCCCTCTCTCTCTCCCTCTCTCTCTCCCTCTCTCTCTCTCCCTCTCTCTCTCTCTCCCTCTCTCTCCCTCTCTCTCCCTCTCTCTCCCTCTCTCTCCCTCTCTCTCTCTCTCCCCTCTCTCTCTCTCCCTCCCTCCCCCTCTTTCTCCCTTCCTCTCCCTCTCTCTCCTCTCCTCTCCCCCTCCTCTCTCTCCCTCTCTCTCTCCCTCTCTCTCTCCCTCTCCCCCTCCCTCTCTCTCCCTCTCCCCCTCTCTCTCTCCCTCTCTCTCTCCCTCTCCCCCCCCTCCTCTCTCTCCCTATCCCCCTCCTCTCTCTCTCTCCCTCTCTCTCTCCCTCTCCCCCTCCTCTCTTCTCCCTCTCTCTCTCCCTCTCCCCCCTCCTCTCTCTCTCCCTCTCCCCCTCCTCTCTCTCCCTCTCCCCCCTCTTCTCTCTCCCTCTCCTCTCTCTCCCCTCTCTCTTTCCCCCCTCTCTCTTTCCCCTTCTTCCCCTCCCCCTCTCTTTCTCCCCCTCTCCCTCCCTCTCTCCCCCTCTCCCTCCCTCTCCTCCTCTCCCTCCCCCCTCTTCCTCCCTCTCCCTCCCTCTCTCCCTCCCTCCCTGGACAACATACCCCGCGACCACCTACTTCCCTATCTCCAGACCCAGCATGCACAATGAGCCGCAGAACTAAGCCTGAAGGCTCAGTAAGCATGTATATCTTTATTCCATACTTATGGTGCTTACCTTTGACGTACTGGTGAAAAATGAGGCATCCTCGCCATAAGATGATAGACTCATCAATCATAAGCTCTTTTGAATGGGACACAATGTTATTCATTGCAAATTGGAAAGAAGGGGTCTAATTTTATAAAGTCGATCTACAGACATGGGATCATTCTCTCTCAGATTTTTTGAAAAATGGAGTGTCTGAAGGATTCCCATAAACCAATCTCGACTCATACTATTGCCAAAGATTTTTGTCAATAATTTTAATTTTTTTCAATATTCAGAAATTATATTGATGCGAATAGTTCCTATGTGGAAAAGGAGCCCCAACCACAAACTGAATTCTTCCCTGGTCACCTCCTTCCATGTGATAATTCAAGCCCTAGGGGAGGGATTATTGAGGAATATATTTTCTGCATTTTTCTGAGTTTCTCTCAAAATTAGATCATAAATTTGGGCATTAGCTAGCAAATTAAAATAACCCCGAGGTGTTTGTTCACTCGATAGTAGTTTTAGGCCTTGACTCCCAGAAAAAGAAAATTTTGTGTGGAAGGGGGTGGGTCAATAAGCCATCTAACGGAAGCACTGGGGGTAAACACACCCAAAGAGAAAGTGGGTAGAGCTGAAGGGGCCGGCGGCTCAATAAGGACAGCCATAAAAACCTGCTGAATAGGGTGACCCGGGTCTATCTTCCACATCTGAATCCATTTCTTCCTCTGAGTTGTAGCACCACTCGGCATCATCTTCTTCAGAATCCTCGTCAGACGAGAGAGCGTGAAGCATTTCCAGAATTTCATCCTCTGGAAAATTAGAAAACCTGGATTGTTCCCCTTTGCTGATGACGTCTCTTTTTGGTGGGTAGGAGCTCTGAAATTAATAGTTGGTCATTTTTTCCTGAAAAATGTCAGTCAAAATATCAATAAATAATAAATATTATAAAAAATAAGGTATTCACCAGAATGGCTGGAAGTACTTGAAGGTTCGTCCTTTCCTTTTCGGGTTCTTTGGTGAGTTGCTCGAATTCCCCCAAATTCTGCAAAAATAAATCATCTTTGGTCAAAATAATGGTAAATAATATAGGATGAAAGTCTTAGCTATAAAGGTAGACATAAACACAGTACTCACTGGAGAGCCTGGAAGTACTTGGTACATCCGTTGGTAATGTTTTCTTCCCTCCTGGATCAGGAGTCATTCCTATTGCGATTAATTTGGAAGCTTTTATTAAAAAAATATTTTTCAATTACTAACGTTTTAATCTGTAACCGCATATAAAAGTTACAACAAAAAAAATCGATAACATTGGAAAATAATCTTGATACAAAAAGTATCGATAACCGTAAGCACGAAAACTATTTGCGTCTTCTAAAATCTAAGAAAACGTAATAATAACAAATAACTAAATTTTATACTGTTGCATAAATGTTATTAATGCAAATTGTAACTATGGTAAATGCTTTAATATTATGATTCAGTTGCAATGATTTTTGCCAATTACATCATTTTTAACAAAATTAATTTATAGAAGTTATTTTGGAATGCATTGTAAAAGTCGAAAAAAAATCCTTGGATTGTAACATAAAGTATCACCGTAAGTTCACACAATTACACATACAAAAGCATGAATTACAATAAATTAGATACACCGAAAATAGAAGAAAGAAGAAAATAGCAAAATATTTACATACCTCAACTAATGGAAATCCACGTGAAAAACGGTAAAATTTAAAATTTTTCAAAATGAAAATGGACTGCATTATCTATTTGTACAGTTCCCAATCTACATCTACAGCGATTGACAAATAAAAAAATCAATTAAAAAATATTTCATTCAAATGGAGCAGCAGAATATTTTCAAGTGTCTCCAATAAGTTGGCACGCTTTGGTGATAAAATAAATTTTAATGCTGAGAAAGCTCGCTCAACATTGACCGGTGTCTCTGGAACTCCTAAAGTGACCTGAGAAACATGATACAAAATAGGATACTGGATTTTATTTTCATCCCATAAGTTAGAATTTTTACTGTCCTTTGGAAGCCTTTAAATTTTCTCGTAATCTTCAAATGCAAGTTCTGAGTTTTGATTTCTATAGTCAGGTTGACTTTTAGTGTTTATGTGAGATTTCTCGTTTTTCCCAGAAACTGCTCTAGCAAGTCATCATCTGCTGCAGAACCTGAAATACTTGCTGCTGGTACAGAATGTTTCATATTTTCTTTCAAGCTGTCTGCAAGTCGTATATTTTCCAGTAACTTCAGCATTTTAGTAATTTGGATTTTAGCTTTCTTTACTTTCTCTTCATCTAAAGTTAATCTGCGTCTAGGATCTAAATATACAGCAGCAAACAAAATATCATTATTTAGAAAATTCTCCTCTCTTTTAAGGATATCTGAATGTAAAGCTTGTGCCAAGCATTGAACATTGTTACGGAAGTCCAATTTAAAATGAAACTAATCACCGCCATTGATTCACGATGTGTGAGGAGATCAAGCAACAAATCAAATCTAGAAACAGAAATTCTGCTTTTTGAGAGATCTGAAAATTCGAGACATAATATCCCTCTTGTCCACCAAACTTCTGTAAGAATTATTCTTTTCATTTGGTCAATACTTACATGGATTGTTTGGAAGATTTTGAACCCGTTTTAAAACTGGTTCTGGTTCGGTTTCAAAGTAAAAACAAAATCACGGTTCGGGTTCACAAAATTGTGCAGTTCGGAGTGGATTTTCAGTTCAGGTTCGGTTTGGTTCAACTCCCTGATTAAAACAAAATTACACATATGCAATTACATTTTAAACATATAAAAAAATGATTTACTATTTTAAAAACCGGTCACTTTTTCAAAAGTCCTTAATTTTTTTGTTTGCTTATTTTGTTTTTGATGTTTCTTGTATATTCACGAATTTGTAACAAATCAACACAGGCAACATTGTCTTGATTTTCCATGAATTGAAATGTCTCTGCAGCTGGGAGTGCCTCTTTACAGCTTACCTTACAGAATGATTGCAGCTCTTCATCATCCTCTACTTCCTCTGTTTCTGTAGGATTCCTCGGACCAGATGTCGGCTCTAGTACACTTTGGATCAAATCATCATCCGTCATTCTTTCATACCCAGGCTCGTTTTCATTGGCCTTGAACCAATCATTGACATTTTCTTCGTCAATATCTTGGAATCCCTCGAATTCTTTCAATGATTTAGCAATTAATGGAGCTACTTCTTCCATGTCAATTGCGTTTCCTGGACGGGCGCTAATGTTCGAGTGGGCATCGCTTGCCAATAAAGTCCCGTCTCATCAGCGTTGTAGATTTGGTCCGGAACAAGAACCCTCTCCTTGATTAGTCTTTCCAACTCATCACAGAACACTAGCTTCAACGTTATCGGCACTGAGTTGTTCACACTAAATTTGTAGCTCCCTTATGCCATGCCTCTCTTTAAACCGTTTTAACCAATGGGAAGAAAAATAAATTTTTTTTTTTGGGAAGAAAAAAGAAAAAATGATTTTGCCTGATTCAAAGTCATCTGCCCTGATATTGGAATTCCTTCTGCTCTTCGTTGGTGGAACCACTTGAATCATGGACTGAATCAAGTTCCTCATACATCACACATTTTATTGATTTTCTTTCAGATGCTCCGGCAAATGTTTCAGAGACAAATTTTTCAAGTTTCAACCTGTATTTGATAATATTGCACACCATTTGTTGGCCAATTCTGAATTCGTCCACTAAGCTTGAAACACTTTCACCTTTTTTGCATCTTTTAATTATTTCACATTTCCTTTCAACCATTAAAACCATCCATTTTTGTTTGCTTGACCTTTTAAAGGGTTTACAATAACTTAGACAAAGAGAAAATTTCTTGCGTTAAATATATCTTGCTTGGATGACAAAAAATTATTAATTTTCCTATGAAAATTCCAAAAGACCGGGAACTTTTTCCCATGAAATATCACAAAACACCTCGATCTCTTACTTTAATGGGAATGTGAATTTATATAAGATCAGACCTCCAACAATGTAAATGCGTAAATACATCACCAAAGAATGACGACAAACTAACTTAAAATGTAACGGGAGTGAGAATAAAAGATCAGACTCCAACAATGTAAACATGGAAATAATTCGACCCCCAATGACCATGGATTTTTTCAATTCCCGGTCATAGCAGACTTTTTTCTCGTTTCAAAAATTGTTCCAGAGATACCTGAGATAAGTGCTTCTTCAATTTTTTTATATTGGATTTGTTTTCTGTAGTAAGACAGGCTTCTCTATTCAATCGTATACAGAGTGTTCATAAAGGCCTTGCACAACTTCAAACTTTTATAACTTTTGAGACATCTGATAAAAAGAAATTTTGAATGACAGGTAAAGGCATAATTCATAAAGTTTTATCGCTATGTATATTTATTATTTTATAGTTCAACATAACTGCCATCTCCAGCAGCACATATTTCAAGCCTATTTTTTGTCTTTGAAAATGTTCTCCAATTGTTGTTGAGTAATGTTACTAATTGCATTTGTGATTCTTACTCTCGAGTTCTCTCAACGAATTGAGCTTTGTTGTGCAAACAGTATTTTTCACCCAGTTTAGAATAGAATTAGGGTGGTGGCTGAAAAAAATTCAAGAACAAGCAATTTAAAAAATGTATTTGCCTCAGGTATCTCCAATAGTCACAACAAGGTTTAAATAACCATATGGGCAATTCAGCTACAAAGCAGCTGTCTTCAGTGGTAATTCACCAAAAATAGTTCTTTTAGAATCTATTGCTTGTTCTTGAACTTTGTTCCTTTGTCATAACTAAGCCATTTCTTTTAACTTAAAACACTGTACACTAGTTAAATTTTGTAGTTATAGTTGGTATTCACAATCATTTCTTCATGATAGATTATCTGTTTCCTTTCACTTAATAAATGCTAAATGGACACAAAAGGAAATTAAATGTACTTTCATAATTTTAACAGATTTTGTTTGCCTCGGTTGCTACAAAGATTGCTTTCATTGACAACAATCAGAGGCAGCCCAATAAATTATGGTGCCCCCGGCCGGATAGCACTCCACTCTGTGAAGTTTGCTGAGATATTTACGAAGTATATGTTAATTTATTCGTCTCTCTGTAAAAATTATTGATAATGAAAAAATAAATGGAATGCTATCAAGGTTCCAGCCTTTTCTGCAATTTAAATTTGTATCCAATATTTATTAACTTGTGAGTAGTGTATAGATAATTGGTCGAGATAGAGCCCCCAAGAGGTTGATGCTGAGCGGCTGTCCGGCTCACTCATATCTCTGGCCGGCCCTGACAACAATTAAAAAGACCATGCAAGAAATTTTCAAGTTCAAGGTGAATTACAATTTTCTTGTTTGATTTTCTTGAAAATGGCTACTCATACGGAAACAGTGAATGAGGAAAGAAATATTCTATTTGACTATTTCTATAAATTTAGTTTGAAGACCTTTGGTATGACTAATATTTTACAAGATATGACCAAAAGTTTGTTTTTGTTTCTAGTAAAGTGGCACCCCTGATTGGGTTTTTTGAATCATTTATGTCATTTTCTTGTCGTCTCTTTCCAGAAGTCCTAAATACCAAATTTCATGAAAATCCATTTGGTAGAAGCCAAGAACGAACATGCGTACAAACATCCAGAAGCTAATTGGTGCTTATGCTGGAAGCAAAATGCATTAAAAAATCCATCAAAATTAATTTTAAAACTCAAATACCATACAAAATGCGACTCTCTGTGTTCATTAAATGTTACAAAATGACAGCTGAAACCTGACAAAACTAATAGAACAGAATATATTGATTCCAATGATAATTGCATTAAAATTTAGCACCATTGGATCACCCTTGTTAACTCTTCCAGATATGAAAACTATTGAGAGGCAATAATAATATTACACTTTTCAGAATAAAGGATACATTTTAGGGACCACTTAATAATAATAAAATCAAAACTTTAAAAAATTCAAAAATATGGTAAAAAATAATGATCTGTTTTGAAGTTCTTATGAGCATGTAAGAGATCAGTCAAAGCTGTGACTTATTATTTCTAATTTATATCTTTTGGTTCAGGCTTGTCCCTAGACTTGGAAATAAATCGCACTGTAATAAAAGGGCAATCACTCGGAAAAGTTATGATTGTAGTGGATTGGGTGGCTGCTGGCATTTCACCAACAGAAAGCATTGAGATGGCCAGAGTGGAAAATATACATTTTGATCCATATGGTGTCGAGGCTGTCCTCTTGATAGATAATGGTGGTGTTTGTGTCAGCAGCTGTTACATTGGTCATAGAGAAGGCAGTCCCCATCTACCCCTAATTGGAGGATTTGCTGCACCTTCTACCAGTGTACTCCAAACTTATTCACATTCCAAATTCTTGAGGTAAGTCAGAAATAATTTTATTCAACTTTTAATTTTATATGAAGAAAAAATTAGTGTTCTTAAAATTTAGATGTAACTGAGAAAATTATTTTGTTAAAGTTGAATTTTACTTATACTGCAGTTTTAATTACCATATTTCTTGGCATATAAGCTACACCCTGGTTTTTTAGAAAATTTTTCAGGAAAAAAGTATTTTGGTTCGCCAAGGCAGTTAGAAAGAGCCACGTTGTGTATCATTTCCAGCCATGATTAAGTCCGTATCTGGCAACATTTACAGATAATATTAGTGTGATAACAGTTAAATATTTTTCTTGACTTTTGAAAAGCATTTGACTTGCTAAACCATGACCTTTTACTTTTAAAACTTAGTCACCATTTTGGTATGCACGGTAACTTTCTAGCGCTAATTTCAAGCTTCCTGTCTGAAAGAACTCAATGGGTAGTACTCTCTGGAAATGCTTCCCATTGGGCATCAGTTACTTCTGGTGTTCCTCAAGGTAGTGTCCTTGGGTCCTATCTATTCAGTCTTTTTATTGATGACTTACCGGATTTGATACCTTCTGACTGGTCCCATACCCTTCTATATGCTGATGATTGCAAAATTTTGAAACAAGTTCACTCGATGTCTGATTCTCCAAAATTTCAGAAGGCTTTGGATACAATATTCAGTTGGTGTGTTAGTTGGGATCTTAAATTAAACCCTTCAAAGTGTAAGACCCTAACCTTTTCTCTTTGTAAAAATCTGTTGATAGTCAACTACAAATTAAATGGCTGTGATTTATTGAGGGTTGATTGTCTCAAAGATCTTCGCGTTATTGTTGATGCAAAGCTCAATTTCTCCCCTCATATTACCAAAATAAAAATAAGGCGATGTCTCTTTTAGGTATGCTTTTTAGGTTCACAGATATAATAGATCCCCATGCCCTGCGTAACTATTTCTGCAGTATCATCCTACCGACTATTACTTACTGTTCTCCCATATGGGCAATGTCAACCTCATTGAATCTTTCTTCTCTTTATATAGTGCTTAATTTCTTTCTTCAAATTGTCCGAGTCCAAATTCCTTCTCTCCATAACGCCTCCAATAACGATGTTCTGTCTTCACTTTCCCTTGAGTCTCTTACTGTTCTTAGAGAAAAAAAGTGATCTTTCATTACTTTACAATGTACTGAATGCAAACATTGACTGTCCTGAACTTCTCTCCCTGTTTAACTTACGCGTACCAAACAGATCTACTCGTATTTCCTGCCTCCTTAATCTCAGTATACCTAGGCTGTCAGTAATCAAATGCTCACTTTTCTTCTGCCTCCCTGCTCTTCTTAACTCAGATGTATTCAATCAACCTTTAAAAACCTTTATCTCCTCTCTGTCTTCTCCACTTTATTTTATTTTCCTTTTGTTTGTTATTCATTTATTTTATTTTGTTTGTCTCTTGAGTTATGTACTTATGGATTTATGGTTATAGATTTCACTGTAAATTGGCCTTTGTGCTGTATGTGAAATATTTATAAATAAATAAATGTTTTAGGTAAAATTAATTTGTAAAATAAATAGGGATGATCTAAAACAAATAATTGCTTTGAAACTTATATAGATAATGTGCCCTGTGTGAACTCAGCAGTCTTATTAATTAAGCTGTCGAAATGTGCCGCACACATCGCATGTATAGATACCCTTTACAAAATGTACTTACTTAAAATTAAGTGCAAGATGATATTTTAACACTCGGATGCCAGACCTAATAGTAATAACACAAATGCCTGAGCTGGGTCCCAAAGGACCCAACCATTTAAAGTATCAAATATTTACAGTTTAACAAAATAAAATAAATAATTAATGTTTTATAAACATTTTATTATTAAACCTAAGGATAATATATGTTATTCAAAAAATAAAGTTTTAATGTAAATAACGTCATCAAGTTAAAATTTAATCATTAAAATATGGACCTCAGAAGTAATATCAAAATAGCAAAATCATAAAAGTAATAACATTGGAATGTATATAATTATAGCAATACTAGTCTAAATCATCTGATTCAATGCCACACCTTTACATGTTATTTTGATGACTCTTTCCGAATGGTCTATTATGACCCAGGTGGGAATTAACGTTTTGAACAATGTTGCTTGAAAATACCATAAAAATTAAGCTTACTTTCCTATGAAAGAATAGCTTAGAACTCAAATTGTAGATAAAAATGACACTTATAAAATAAAATGATGAGACCGGGGTCCTTTGTGACTCGAGGTCCAGCATCCGAGTGTTAATTCCTAATAAATTGAATGCATATCCAATACTGATAAGTACACATTTCAAATCTACTGCTCAGTTACGGATGCATCTACATGATCTTTCGATAGATGGCAGTAGTCCTTGGCAATAGAATTTGTATCAGATGTTTATGATTATCCACGAAAGGTAGTAGAAAAAAAGCTTCTACATAACTGTTTCATTTTTGTTGACTTATTCGATTTCTGTGTGTTTTTGGGTATTCAATCACCTGAAGCTTATAAGTAGGGTATGGATTTTTCGGGTTTAAAAAAAAAATTTTATTCGGAGGGTAAATATTGGGTTTTATTATTTTCCTTTTCATTCGGGTTAAAATCGGGTATAAATAATTTACAGATTTTTCAAGGTTTTAAAAAAGTTCAATCTTGGGTAATTTTCGAGTTTTATTATTTTGTAATTCAGATAAAATGATTTTTAAATAAAAATCTTGTTTAAAAGTTTCATTTAACATTAATTTTTATGACTTGTATACACTAACATTGCTTAGCCAGAGTCTTTAGTAGCATTACTCCTTTCCGGAGTTTGTAAATGAGAAAATGAACGCTCAACATCATAGCTACCTGTGGACATGCATAGTAGTGTTGAGGCAAACTTCAAGCCACCGATTTATAACCGGTGAATGTATTCAAATGTAGGCAGAATCATAAACAAACCGAATTTTATTTCTTTCTCAATAATGGCATGGCATTTTGTCAAATTATGTATCATTATATAACATAGTAGCAAAATTACCAAGAAATGTTAATTCTTATATGCTTATCTTTATTTTTTCTGAAAAATTTCTCATGTTGAAACATTTGTCTCAAGTGTTCTACAAAAATCGACAGCTGCTGTAAGTTTCAGCATTCAGATATAATAATTAAATTTTACACATTTTTCTTTCACTTCAAAGATGCGTCTATGCAGCCATTTTCCGATTATTACTTTCTCCATATACGAAATACAGAGAAAGTATTGCTTTCATGCAAAAAATTGAATTCGAGATTTCAACGGAAATACATGTTTTAAGGTCCCCTGAACACGTTTTGCCTATTTTCTCGATCATGTCTGTCTGTCGGTCTGTATGTGATAGGAGTTTGTGGATGCTCTAACTCAAATACTTACATTCGTATCAATACCAAATTTTATATTTAGAAAGAGTGCTATATAATGAAGATCTGATTAGGTTTTGACAAGAATTGCTCAACCGGAAGTGGATGTTTACTCTAGTCATGTTTTGGTTTTTGGCAAATAACTCTTTTAAATCTTCATAAATGTAAATGTTGTTTATTATAAACATCATAGATAATATTATTCTCTATAACTTTTGTTTAAAACATTTTTTTGTAGAATGCATTGTTAAGGAGATATTCCATTTATTTAATATTTTCTTTAATATTTGATGAATGTAAAAGAACATTGCGATAAAAGTTGTAGGAAATTTAATTTTCTACAACCTTTGTTCAAAACATTTTCCCATATATAATGCATTGTTGAAGAGATATTTTAAAAACTAAATTTTTTAGCTGCCACAACCACACCACCTGCTGGCGACTTTTGTAAACACTTTATGCTCCTTTTTATTTTCTTAATTGTTGGAGCTTCAGGGCTCTATCTAATATCAGAAGGCTACGGCTTTAGTTTATTTCTGTTCTTTGTAAAGTCTTTAAATTTTTCTCGCAGTTCCTTAAAATATTTATTGCCATTTAACCTATTTGGAATTTTTAGAAATATTACAGGTATGGAGAAAGTCATGTGGTGGTCACATCATATGTTTTTTATTGTCAACCAGAAAAGAATGAGTAGGCAAAATTTATTTAATTTGGTAAAAGTATGCAAAATTTCACAGGCATAAATTTTTATTTGAAAATTCAGGCTTGAAAAATAGATTTCTACTTTGCCTATAGCATAAGCACAGAAAAATTATAGACACGAGATGTTCAGGAGACTATATTTTTTAATGAAGATTATGTTTGGATACAATTGGATGTCATTTTGAATGAAGATGGTGGACTGAACATTTCAAAATTGCAATGAAAATAGAGTACGCTTCCCGATTTAATAAAAAAATTGAATTTGGCCACCCTGCATACACCTACAGTGAGATTAATGATTGTTGCACTTTAATTTGCCACAAGATTGCCAGGTATTGTAACAATTTACGATTTCAAGAAAATATTTACGTGATCTAGTTTCGCATTGGCTGATAAACTACAAGCTTACCTTGAAAAGTTGTAGATGAAGAGCAGAAAATGTGTCATGAATCACCCTCCACCACTAAATAATATGATCAATAAATGCTGATAGCTTCTTTCTCATAGGAACTCCTTATTGAACAGGATCACTTTAATGCAGAAAAATATCTTATCGCTCCTAGGACACACCGATCAATGATGCTTGATTACTCAGCTAGACTGGAAATTGGATGTACCAACATATGACATGCTCTGATTGGCTTGTTCAAAGCTAGGCTCTAATTGGCCCACTGTATTTTCAGTCATTTTCCACTCATAAATAAAAAAACTTGCAAACGAAATTTTATTCTAAAGAGGTAAATATAAGTGGAAGGGACCATGTTTCCCTTCTTTATTCAGGAGTTTTCGTAGTGCAGGAGTTCATTGTAAGAGTTATTTACATGTGCTTTTAAATAGTGATTTGGCGGGACCAATGTCATTTATTTTTTATTCGGAGGTGTTCATTAACCGGGAGTTCGTAAGTTCGAGGTTTTACTATATATGTAGGGTATGAGTTTTTCGGGTTAAAAAAAATCAATGCAGGGGTAATTATTGGGTTTTATTTTTTCTATGAAATTCAGGTTAATTTGGGTTCAATTTATTAAAAAATCCTCAAAATTTCATTAATTCGGGTATAATTTAAAGAAGTGATAAAAAATTAATTTTTTTCAATTTTTATTTTCAACATCATTTGCATAGAAAGTGTTTTTTCATTCGTGTTACATCTTTCTGGAGTTCGTAAATGTCGTAAATGGCTTAAGGACGGCTCAACGTCACAGCTACCTGTTGACATACATAAAAGCATTAAGATATACTTACTCAACTCAGGATAGCGAACTTGAGCATCAATCCAAAATAAAAAATATATACATTTTGTGGGGACAGTTCTAACAAGTAGGCTTAAAATTCTGTTTTGATTTCCTCCGTTAAACTTATACTGAAACTGAATAACTCATGTTCATGGTGATAACATTTTACATGATTGTTATCATGTAAAATGTAAACTGTCAGACACAATTAGAGAAGCAGTAAAATAACTACCTGAAAATACCATTTTGATTAAATAATTATTTTTTTAATATAACGAAGGTAATAAAACATTTCATTTCTTTTGAGAGTTTTAATTGCTTGTGGTTTTACACAAAATTAATAAAAGAAATTTGTAATTGCTTTAAATTTACATTTTTTTAAATTTAAATTTCGGGTTTTATCGGACTAAATCATAATCAGAGGGGAAAAATCGGGGAAAATTGGGTTGAACCTGAAAAATTCATACCCTATGTATATGCTTACAAAACAGTAATAAACGTTCTGGAATCATTTTAATTACATAATTATTCAAATAACCGTTTTACATCTCTATATGCAGGCCCAAACCTACCAAGTGTTCATTTTGTTCTCAGAACAAAGGCGGCCACAACTGGGGGCGGCCGAGCCGCCAACTATTTATTAAAATTTTCTACTAAATTAAGTTTGAGAATTTTAAAAAAATATCCACAGTATATTTAGGAAATGTTTGAAATGCAAGTGTGTAAGATATAAGAAATTATTTTCCATTTTGCTTTTTCTATTCATTGGTGACGTATTTTGTATTTTATTAAGAATGCAATAAAATAATAAATTTAATGGTTTAAATGATAGTATTGATATTTAACTTTTAGTAAAGCAATTAATTAGATTCAGGGGTATTTTTTACAATAATACCTATTGGCTAATAAGGTAAACACATTTATTGTTTCTACCTTTTTCAATGCATTTCAATCTATCTTGCTATAGTTTGTATACAATGTAGATATTAATCTACTATCACAACATTGTTGCAATTGTAGTTTTTAATCCAGGCAGTTAGTAACAGATATTATTATTCTCAGTTATGCCAGTGATCGCTACAGAGCAACAACGTATATATTTAAAACTGCAAATTATATTGAATAAGTGAACGTAATTTCTTAAAAACAAATTTCAAAATGTCTGATTGTAGAACTAAAAGATTATCAGGCAGTCAGTATAGGAAAAGAAGGCTTTTAAGAGAAGAAAAGAATAAGGAACTTTCAGGATCATTAATGAAATTTGTGAAAATATCGGAAAGTTATCCTACACCTTGTAGTTCTACTGAAGCTGAAATTCAAGTGGAAAATGAAACTGAACAAGACGTTGAAAGAGATACAGAAAATGCAGATGAAATCGGAATTGAAAAGGACACAAATTTAACAGGTAGAGACTATCGTGAGAGTGAAAATGATGACAACAATGTAAGTTTAGTAAATCAAGGACCCTTAAAAGTTGTATCTGATAAACATAGTATTCAAGGAGAAACAGTATGTATTGACTTTAGTGATCCTGCTAATTGGCCAAATATGTTATCAAACAAAATTATAGATTGTATCATAGAGGAAGGTCCAACACATATAAAATTACCTAGTTATCCAGTTAATGAATTTGGAAAATGTTTTTTACATACTTTTTACAAACACCGCCTGCAAAACAGAGAAGAAATTTTTATGAGTGACTTGTATATTCTATAAAATTTAATAGCATTTTTTGTTTTTTTCTGTAAAATTTTCTTTAAAATTAAAATGCAGCTTAACAGTGAAAATGGATTTTCTGACTGGCAACATTTGTCACATATATTAACCAAACATGAAAAAAGCTGAACATCAGACTTTAGATCAAGTCCACCAAAAAATATTTGAAATGGAACAAAAACACTGGTATGGGGTCATACAAAGAATGATTGCTATAATACAATTTTTGTGTTATAACTGTCTATCTTTAAGAGGCTCATCTAGTAATTTATTTGATAAAAATAATGGGAATTTTTTTAAAAGCTGTAGAAATGGCAGCCAAATTTGATTCAGTTATGCAGGAGCATATTCGACGTGTACAGCAAAGTAAACAAGACTTACAAAATGCCTCATTATTTAGGGAAGCATTTCCAAAATGAAATAATTTCTTTGTTAGCTAATAAAGCTAAAGAAAATATATTGGCAGTGGTTAGGAAAACCAAATATATTTCAATTATTTTAGATTCAACTACAGATTGTTCTCATATAGAACAAATGACAATGATAATTCGATTTGTTAATTTGGATAAACAAATAAAAATTCATGAACATTTTGTAAGATTTTGCAAAGTTCTCAATACTACAGGAGAAGATTTATTTAATGTAATAATAAAAGGATTAGAAAACATGAATTAAAATATTGACAATTTACGAGGCCAGAGCTATGATAACGGATCCAACATGAAGGGTAAAAATATAGTTTTGCAAAAGAGAATATTAAATTTAAATACTAGAGCAACATTTGTACTGTGCGCAGCGCACACACTAAATTTAGTTTTAAACGATGCTGCTAAAGTAAATTTTGAGACAATAGACTATTTTAGTTTGATACAAGAACTATTTAATTTTTTTGTCGGCATCCATATGTAGATGGGATGCATTAAAAAAACATGTAAAAACTTTGATTTTGCAACCCATAAGTGACAGTAGGTAGGAAAGTAGAATTAAGGCAGTGAGACCTTTAAGACATAATTTTATTGAAGTTTGTGATGCACTCACAGAATTGGAAAATGATAGAACGAGGGACATGAATACTAAATATCAGGCTAAATGTTTAAAAAAACAAGATTGCTACATTTAAATTTATTTTATCGACAGTAATTTGGTACGAAGTTATTGTAAGAGGTAATACAGTTAGTAAGTTACTACAAAATATATCTTGAGATCAGTGGCATCGCATGCCCATTTAGGTTGGGTGGGCTTTTATTGGGGGAGGTATGCAACCCGCGCTACAAAATTCACGTGTTAATTTGAACGTACGATTGCATTTTTATCGACGTGTGAAAGTTTTAAGAGAGCATGCAGCAGCGCTCTTCTTAATTGGTCTAATGCAATTAATCTTAGAATAATTTTGAATACTTTAATTTACTAACTGATATAATTTTAACTATACAATCATAATTATGGACAACACAAAGGTTCCCCGTCAAATAGACTATAGATATGCATCACGCGCGCCATTTATGTGAGAAACACAGAGGGTTAACGCTTCGTTGTGAGAAGATTAGAATATCATTGGCAAATACTCGAGTGAGGCACGAATTATCTGTATTTTGTCAGGATTTTTAAATACAACCATATAATATGCACAGAAATCTGAAAAGTAATCACTGCACTGCTGCAGCTAAATGATTAAGATCGGAATACCCGTGCTTATTCCAAACACCTTTCTCTTTGGAGAATAATAAACAAGGCCAACAAAAAAGTCTTGACCGCACTTCACATCCAGTTAACCATTCTACTGAATCATATTGTGAAACAGAGAAATGTCTCATGTACTCAGTTTTTGCATCTTTGTGCTTGCACAGTAAATTT
The DNA here is from genome assembly GCA_028673005.1 of Tanypteryx hageni. Lineage (NCBI taxonomy): Eukaryota > Metazoa > Arthropoda > Insecta > Odonata > Petaluridae > Tanypteryx > Tanypteryx hageni. The sequence continues at coordinate 9,263,806 of CM054113.1, read as the reverse complement.
GGAAGAGGAGGACGAGGCTTACATTCTTCGACTATGTTCATACAATCCGCAAAAGCTCTGGCAGAAAACGGGATATTCAGTACATCGTCAACACTTTCCCATTGTAAATATGGGCAAAAATTTATAAATTATATCTAAAAAATGATAAATATATGTTAAAAACTTGTCTAAATCGGTGTCATAAACACGTCGGTTCACACTTTACCCCACGCACGCAAAACAGACGAAACTCAGAAAACAAAAACAGCAACTCATGACAAGTAACGTTGAATTGGATTGCTTCACACAATAGCCAATCACAACCACTAACTACTTCTGGGTGCTGTTGTCTCAGAGCACACCCTGCCACGCCTTCTGGACGGTTTAAAACCACAAGGAGGCTAAGAGTTTGACCCGCTGCGCCATCTGTACGTATGTTTAAAGGGCTCAAAGCTGTCCGTATTTCTTACCGCACACCCGGGCTATTAACGCGAATTTGATACAAAGTATACGCGCCGAAACTTCTCCTCTTCATGAAACATTGTATATTGGATGTGATTTTAGGAATCACGCGAAGCCAGAAAACGATTAGGGGAGTCTTTAACAGGAATAAATGCAAAAATATAATATCGGTGACATTGCGATTCCGTGGGTGTGCACCGCACACCTAGCACACCCTGAATATACGCCTCTGCTTGAGATATAAATACATCATTCGAAGCTCTCCAAAATTTGTTAGTTTTTAAAAGAATTACAGTGTGATGAAAAGTTTGAAATTTTTTTGACTGCCACTGATTTGGCAACTAAAATGCACATATCAGTCGATTCAACTGTTAATGTTCGAAAACGCAAATTGAAAAAACATTTTGATTACGAGCACAAAGACAAGCCATTACAGGATCCTAAAGAAAAATTCAAAATTAATTTCTTTTATGTGTTATTAGACACAACAACCACTTCATTAGAAGAAAGATTTTGTCTATTAAGGGAACAGAACGAAAATTTCAACTTTTTATTAATATTTACACTATTGCGGATGATGAACCTTGAAAAAATTGCAAGGTCTTACATTTAAAATAAAAATATGGTGATTCCACTGACAAAGTGCCACCACAAAACGAATATGCAATAACTGCCCAACTGTAACAATGTATGATAATTGAAACAGGCGACCAATAGTGAAGGAGACAGCTTGATAATATACAAATTATGACTGGAAAAAATGGGCCTACATTTGAAGGGGCAAGTGAATATCGATAACAGCTTTTCAGACCAGAAGGAAAGGATCGGGGATAGGTATGGAAGGTAAGAGGAATGTTACCAGAGGTCGGCATTAGCCTGCTCTTAGAGAAAGATGCCAAGGAAGGGGAGTACAGTCCCATCTGACAGATGATGCACTTAAGCTTTCCCCTGAGAATATCCCAAATTGGGTATGGGTACCCAATGAAATTATTTGCAACGAACTATCATTGAACCTGGGTCCCTGCCTGAGATCACTACACCACACCAGCCGCCTCATTTGTTTCAACCTCAGTGGTTATTCAGGAGTTTATTAAGGCAGAATGGGATAGCATAAGTGCTGGATTATGTGGGAACATTGTTAAATCTATGTTGAAGAGATTGGAACTAGTTATCCAGAGCAAAGGGTGGATTGATTATTAAATAAATATATAATATTAGATAGATACCAGTTGTTAGTTTTTATTTATCATTTTATTTGTATTTCATTCGCATTACAGGGGCAAAGGTTTCGGTGATGATTATAAATAGCATTTAGTATTTTTTTCTCCCTCGACTTAATCCCTCTCTGTGCTTTCTAAATTGTAAGATCGCTTTCTGAGTTCCGGCAGTAGGAAGCTCGGATGCAACGAGAAAACTTTGCTACTTTACCGAGAAGCCTTAAACCATACCCCAAATTTATCACATACACTGTTGGTGCTTCCTCACCCCCTCAGCGCTTGGATCTTCCCCTACTCCTGCACCTGTTCAGGGTTGCCATTCCATCGAAAGAGACTTCGCTCGTTTAAGTTTGCATGGATGCCGCTGTAGAACGCCATGAGGTGTTGCGTTAATTTTGGCCAGGACTGTAAATACGTAATAACTTTGTCATATACTGCATAGCAACTGGCTTGCAAATCCCGCCACCCAGCAATGAAGCAATGTAAGGAGCCATGACTCAACATCCTGCCCACCTTGATTGACTCCAAGTCAATTAAAACTAATACATCAAGTTGACTAACATGAATTGAAAAAGTAAATTGTCATTTGCATGGAAATGAAAACGTATAACATTTATTATCACCAAAAATATAATTCATATTCAATTATTGATCACTTGGAAGTGGGCACAGTTTATGCACTGCTCTCTTGAAAGTTCCCTTGGCAGTGCACACTGTAGCTACTCTAACAAGACCGTCTGGGCCTTGATGAACTGCATCAATGACTGCTATCCTCCAGGCTAACAGTGGTACTTGTCCTCTCTCAGGATTACCACTGCTCCGGGATGCAGGTTAGCTGCATCTGATGACCATTTGGACCTCTGTTGAAGTTGAGTTAGATAGTCACTCGACCAGTGCCTCCACGCTTGCTGTTGAAATTGCTGTAATAGTTGCCATCTAGACAAGTGGTTAATAGGCAAAGAGGTTAGGTCCGGCTCAGAAAGGGAAACTAAAGGTTCACCAATTAGGGAGTGGCCTGGAGTCAAAACTTGAGGGTCATTGGAAAGTGGAATTAATAGTCTAGAGTTTAGGCAGGCTTCAATCTGAGTTAAAACAGTATACATTTCCTCAAACATCAAACAAGTGTTGCCTAAAACTCTTCTCAAATGGTACTTCAGTGATTTAATTCCGGCCTCCCACAGGCCTCCAAAGTGAGGTGAGTCAGGTGGAATTAAAGTCCATTTAATGCCCTCTTGACTGGCAAATGTCATTACCTTGTTTTGGTGTTCTTCAGCTCTGAATAAATGGTAGAGGTCATGTAGTGCATTCTTGGCACCTACAAAGTTGGTAGCATTGTCGCTATATATTTTTACACTCTTGCCTCTTCTGGCATTGAATCGATGCAAGCTTGCAATGAAAGCATTAGTAGTCAGATCACTGACTAGCTCAATGTGAATAGCTCTTGTAGCTAAACAAACAAACAATGCAATGTAGCATTTCAATTTGGTTTTGCTTCTTGAACCTTGCTTCATGAAGAATGGTCCACTGTAGTCTACACCAGCATTCAGGAAAGCTCTTGCTGGCTGCACTCGATGTCTTGGGAGTTGTCCCATAAGCTGTTGTGTTGCTGTTTTCTTGAGTCTGTAGCATTTCATGCAGTGATGTATAACTTGCCTGATGATATTTCTGCCATTGATCACCCAAAATGCTGTCTCAATGATGCAAGAAGAAGTTGAGGACCAGTATGTAACAATTTTAGATGTTCATTGGTGATGATCAATTTCGTGAGATGATGTTTTGCAGGAAGTATTATCTGATGTCGTTGCTCAAATGATAGTTGTGATTGCTGCAAACATCCGCCCACCCTGAGCGGATGTTCTTCGTTGAGGAGTAGATGAAGAGTTTTTAACTTGCTCTTCTAATTAATTATGTTGTTTTTACGCAAGTCTCTGATTTCTCATTTAAATTCTCTTTGCTGTACTACCTTGATACACGCATGTAGTGCTGACTTAAGTTCTATGATGCTAAGAATACCTATGCATCTTTCTTCTGCAAGGGCCCTGGTGTTGGCTACAAATCGCAAACTGTATGCGACAACTCTCTGTAGTCGTGGTAAAGAAGAGAATCTTTCAGTGATGTCTTTTCCCTTCTGCTTAGTTGTTACCATGCTGACGGTGATGTTACGCCTCCAGAATATTTTAAGACCCGTTGCAAAGAACACTTACATTGCTTTACTTCTAACTCCCAAAAATCCCATTTTGCAAAACACCTCATTGACCACAAACATTCTGCTAATTTTTGTCCAACCATATTGCATCTCGAAAACAAAAGCTGGAGAGTCAACCTTGAACAATTAAAAATTCTCCACCACATGAAGACCCACGCCAACTACATTATTAACGAACATCTCTTCCCAACCTACTCCCCGCTCCTTCCCTCAGTCTTTCCCTTGCTAAACAATTACCCCAACAGTCTTCTTTCCCCTCCGCACACACCCTAAAAAGTACCATTTAAGAGCCCACCTTCCTTCCCTCTCTCCTGTTTTCTCCACACCTCCCTCCCCGACCTCGCCCATTCCCTATATATATGTTGTAGTGTCCTTATTCTTGACCTGATGATGACTAAGTGTTAGTCGAAACCTGTCGTCTGTTCTGTGAGAGTTATTAAAGTGGATTCTTTACTAAACATTTTATTCATTTTCCTTATATCTGCTGGATTGTCTCTTGATGAAACATGCTTCCAATATTCTACACTTGTGAGATCTTGAATCTCAGAAACTCGGTTTACGATGAAAGTCTTCCAGTCAGTAGGAGTGGAAGATATCCATGCAAGAACAACAGTAGAATCTGTCCAGAGATGAACATTATCCATTATCATATTTAGAACAGGTCTGGATCTGTCATATAGCCTGGCTAATAGCAGTACTCCACATAATTCCAGTCTTGGAATGGATATTTATTTTAATGGTGCGATGCAAGACTTGGAACATAACAACTTTATTGTGATTTCCCCATTGGTGTCTGTGCATCGTAAATATAAATACGCTCCGTATGATGACTCAGATACGTCACAGAAGTCATGTAATTATACATTGGTGAGATCACAACTGCCGATGACTTGTCGATCAATGTGAATTTTGTTAATAGCTGGTAGCGATCTTGTAGTTGATGCCAAGCATTATGTAGCTGTTTAGGAATGGCCTCATTCCATCCTAATTTTAGTTGCCAAAGAACTTGTAAGAATATTTTAAATTATACAAGCACTGGACCAAGTAGTTCCAGCGGATCAAAAATCGAAGCTATCGCTGATAGAACAGTTTGCTTAGTGAATTGATTTCTTGCTTCTATCTTTATGAAAAACTGAAATGCATCCATTGATGGATGCCACAATAGTCCAAGTGTCTTGATTGCCTTGTTGCTATCAATATTTAGGGGTAATTGCGTTTCTCTGAAGTCAGCTGTTAATACATATAGATGATTGGAGCACCATTTTCGTAGTTCAAATCCACTGCTTTTCAGCATGTGGATTAGCTCTGTTTGCAATTTTAAGGCCTCAAAAGTGTCTGTTCCAGTCATCAAATCATCAACGTAAAAATCATTGGTGACCACTTCAGGTGCCCTACTGTACTTCATCCTGTGCTAACTAGTTTCAATGAAATATACCATTTTATTTTTTTATTATGTATAAATTTGCATAAATAACAAGTATAATATTTTTGTTGAAATTTTTTATTATTATTGTAAATTATAATAGAAAGAAAAATACCCCTAGGAATGAATCTTTTCAAAACAATTTAGGCATAATGGTGGCTCTCCTTCACAACTAGGACAATATGTCCTTATTTTTTTACATTTTTGATAGCATATTCACGACCTTTTTCCTGAGACATACATTTGTAACACTCTCTACTCCTTTTCCTTGTATTTTTTGCAGGCCCTTCATAGTTTTTGAGATAGTGGAGCTTCTTTCTTGATGGTGTAACATCTCTCATTTCAGGTGTTTTATTTAGAAGCTCTTCAATAATTGCTTCGCGAAACTGCAATATGCTCATTTTACTTTTATTGCTCCATTTACGGTGAATTACCCAGGCATTTACGAGCGTTGTCTCACAAATTAACTCCAATACGATTTTCCTATACCACTTTATGGTTTTTCGCAGGGAGGAATAATAGGACGACATTTGGTCCGAATAGTCGACTCCTTTCTTCGCGATATTGTAGCTGTCAACAGCATCAGGTTTCAGTCGTTTGTTTCGGGTGTCTCCTTTCTCAACCAAAACACACTTGTGTTTTTTACCTGTAGTTAGCATTTGTACTGGTCTTTTATCAGTCCATTTTATGAATTTTATGCCATCCTTATTTTTAAGGCTTATAATTTCACCCATTTTTTTTTTTTTTTTTGCTTCCGTTGGCAAATTCTTCCTGTTGCTGCGGACAGTACCACACAAAAATGTGTCTTTTTCCAGTAGTTCTTGCGCTAAACACACTGGTATAAAAATTGTCCGTATATACAATACGACCTTCATATAGAAGACCAGTCATTAGTATCATAACAACGGTGCAGGCATGTCCTTTGTTTGTTGAATTTCCAGTTTTTCCAGAATACACCTCCATATTGTATGTATAACCTTCTGGAAGACGGAGTTTATATAATTTTATGCCATACTTATGACATTTGCCTGGTATGTATTGACGAAATACAAGACGTCCACGCCATGGCTCCATGCTCTCATCTATTACTACTTCTTTTCCAGGTTTTACAGTATTCTGAAAACTTATTTTTATTTTTTGTAATATAGCTTTTATTTTGTCCAGGCGGTCTTCTGCCACAGCTTGGGTGTTGTCAGAAAAGTGCCAATTCCTAAGTATGTTCAGAAATTGGTCACGGCTCATACTTTTTTTTATAAGTATATTTGTATACATGGATTTGACCAGTAGAGACGAATTTCTGGCATATGCACAACACCCATAATTAGCAATATGCCAATAAATTTGTTCATTTCGTCGTGGGTAACTGTTACCCAGGCCTGTTGATGTTTTTTGGAGGTTTGTGCTGTGATTCCTTTTACAGTAGACTCACACTGCTCACGTACTTATTGGTTTCCATAATCATTAGATTTATTATGTCATCAGTGAGGAATACTTTGTACAATTGGAATGGGTTGCTGCAATCTATACCTACAGGTAAAAACTTAATGTCTTCAGCATATTCATCTATTGGTAAACACTTTTGCCCTACTGGACCCCATTCTGAGCTGCACTTTTGACTATTACTATTATCCAAATTTTCCTCATCACTCGAAGTGACACACGTGTCTGTAGAAGAACCAATCTGGCTAGTAGGATATACATAATCAGAATCAGCTTCTGAGTCATATTCCTCTGATTCGGAAGAACAACAAACTGATCTCTTTCGTTTATTTGTGTTAGATGATGCACCCGATATGCTAGGTTGATCCATTGAATCTTCTGACACCATGGAAAGAAGATAAATTGTTTTAGTATAATTGGAAGATATCTCCACATTTATAATATTATTGTACAGTAATAGTAAAAAACTGTGGATAATTTTGGTTATAATGCGTACACGTCATGACCCCCACGTTTCAAAGACCCTAAATTCACTCACTTTTTAGGATGGGTTTCATAGAAATGGTTAGGACAGTCGAGTACGATGAAGACGCTGCTGCCTTCCTGCAGGACCGTGGTTCCGCCTTCCTCTGGTGATAGCAGCAGTCGTGCAGCTTTCAAGCTCGTACCTGTGACGCTTCGGGCTATGCACGCCTTATAGCCGAAAATATCGAAAACGGTAAAATACTGACTAATACTAATGACTATTGCAAAAAATAATCACAACATATTATATAACAAACTAGTTACCATAATAAACCAGATGAATACAAACGCCTTCACAGAATATTATATCAGAAAATAGTTCACAAAACCTGACGATAAAGAGGACAGAATAAGATGATAGACAGCTGATCGTTGACTGAGATACAAATTTTCAATTCGCATGAATCATGGGAAATTCAGGCAGCCAACCCAAAAAAAATATGCCTGCCTGATCGAACATAATCTAAAATAAACCCCCAGGGTGAACGTGTTAAATGTAGGGTCTGCTAGCTTCACATTTTGCGGAATGTTCCATTGACTGCAGTGAACATAATTTATTGGTAAATCGCCTGTATTTCTTGGCAGAATTGAACAGCAATTCGGTGTGGTATTTGTTTACATTCGATTGAAGCTGCAGCCTCACACTGTGTGACGTTTTTGTTGTGGCGTCACTAATCCCAGTGATTGGGACTGGATTGAGAGTGCGGTTGAGTCTTAGCCTCTGTACTAAGGACTCTGTTAAGAAGTTGGCTTGCGAGCCTGAATCTAGCAGCGCTCGACATCTGTGTAAATATCCCTTGTGATCTTTTACACACATAATAGCTATTGATAACAATACCTGAATGCATTGTCCCTTCTTGTAAGAGCAATAACTCCTTTGTATTGATTGCTGGTGACCTTGCTCACCATTATTGTTACTCTCTACTTGTTGGGATAACTGAGCGGATTTGCGATGTAGCAATGTGTGGTGTCTTTTACTACATCTCTTACAAGTACTTGATTTACATTCAGCATACCTATGACCTGATCCTGATCAGTTGAAGCATAAATTATGTTTATTGACTAATTTAACTCTCTGATCAACACCAGAATTTATAAAAGTAGAACATTTGTGAGTGGGTATGATTCATCACATAATATACATTTTGAAAAACTAACACTAACACATAAGAGTTAAATTTATTTGTAGTCTGGAAGTCATTGATTGATGTGCTGTTTTGATGAGCCTTGCTAGCAAATACTGGTTTCTGTAAAGTGACTGGCTTTACATCTTTGGACCTAAGTGCTTCTAATGCTTAACATCTGTGTTCCACAAAGGTAAGCAACGATTGCAAACTTACTAGTTCTGTTGGTGAGGTGTGAATCTCCCACTCTCTTCATTTCTTTAAATCCAACCTTTCTACTAAATTATGTACAAGAATTACATCCCAATAATCAATGTGTTGACCCAAAACTTCCAATGCCTTTAAAATACTATGGATGGTATCTACTAGCTGCCTCAATGCAGATACAGATTCATTACTAATATACCGTAAATACCCGCGCATAATGTGCACTTTTTTTCCGAAATATTTGAGTTAAAAATTAGGATGCGTGTTATGGGAAGGTACATAATCTTCCTATTTTCATTTGACCCCATATTTCCACAATTTCGGCACATTAATTACTGCCCGGGTATCCTCATACAAGGGTCATTTTTAAAGTAAGAACCGTTTTGTCGTAAAAAAATAAAAACTTTATATATCCAAATAATTTTATGGCTACTACTACGTACGACATTTCTTTATTTTTCTACATAGTCCCCATAGAGATCCAGGCATTTGTTCAGACGTGGCACGAGCTTGACGATCCCCTCATCATAGAAGTCGGCCGCCAGTCCTTCCAACCAACCCACAACTGTTTCTTTCACTTCTTCATCAGTTTCCATCCATTTGCCATCCAAAAACTCCTTCAGTTTTGTGAAAAGATGGAAGTCTGAAGGTGCCAGGTCAGGACTGTATGGAGGATGGTCGAGGATTTCCCAATCAAATTTCTCCAACAGCGCTTGCGTTTTTTGTGCAACATGTGGCCGCGCGTTGTCATGAAGCAGACACACTCCCCTAGTGAGTAGGCTGCACCGGCGGTTTTGGATAGCGCGCCATAGCCTTGTCAATGTTTCACAATATGTGTTTGCATTGATGGTTTCTTTGCGAGGCAAGAAGTCAACCAAAAGAATGCCTTTCCTCTCCCAAAAAACGGTGGCCATGATTTTCAGAGTTGAAGGTGTCTGCTTGAATTTTCATGGTTTTGTCAGAGTGTGGGGGTGATGCCATTCAAGAGACTGCTGCTTACTCTCTGGCATGTAGTGTGAGACCCAAGTCTCATCTCCCATCACGATATGGTCCAAGAATTGATCACCATCTCTGTGGTAGCGTTCCAAAAACGACAGAGCAGCACCCATGCGTTTCTGCTTGTGTGCATCTGTGAGCATTCTTGGAACCCACCTGGCACAAATCTTTCCATATTGGAGGTGAACTGTGACAGTCTTATAGAGGACAGATCGAGAAACATTTGGAAAAGCCTCATGAAGCTCATCAATAGTGAAGCGCCTGCTTTCACGAACGTGTGCATCGACCTTGTTTTTCAAGTCCTCCCTCATGACAGACGGGCATCCAAATCGTGCATCATCGTGCACATTTGTCCTTCCACCATTAAACAGATGACACCACTTTTGCACATTCCCTTCATTCATTAAACCTTCCCCATACACTTCCACAAGTTGGCGATGGATTTCGGCAGGGCGAATTTTTTTCGCGTTCAAAAATCTAATCACCGAACGCACTTCACAATCGGCGGGATTAGTGATAGACATGGTTCTTTATAAAGCACTGTGAAAAATCAACCAACTCACTCATATGCTCAGCGCACACTGAGGACGTGGCTGGGGCCCTAGAGAGAGCATTCAACCTTGAGACGTCTCCGGTCAATGACCTGCGTGGGTAGGGTGCGCAAACGGTTCTTACTTTAAAAATGATCCTAATATTTTTATTGGTGATTTTTACGAAAAGTAAGATAGATAATAGTAAAAATTTATTAACTAATTATATAAAAATACATTAATTAGATATGAAAAGAATGAATTCAGTATTTATTCATTTTAAAAGCCAAGAAATTCTTTGTCACTGGACCATTCTTCTTCGATGATGTTATCGGAATCGTCATCTTACCCATGATGTCACCTTACACCAGCGCCCAGCCTGGTGGTGAGGTACTGGTACCGCTTACAATTAGAAACAATGGCAACTGATGCCTTTGAGTATGCTGGGAGTTGATGCTTCTCGTAGAACTAAATAAAGTTATCGTTCCTTACCTTTCTCTCAGCATTCATACATGATTTATTCTTGATTCTTAGAGTCTGTAGTTAATTATGGTTATTTGCTATCGTGTTTACATGCTCCAGAGTGTTCTAATAAGGGTAAAAATGAAGGTTGGGCGAACCCATCCACCTCAGGCGTGACTAAAACATATGGGAAAAACTTCGACATAGGATTATCGTCATTCCTTCAATTTATTAGCTCAAACAACATCATATGCCATACTATGAAATTATTATAATTGGATTATTGTGTATATTCTAATATCACCTTGTAAGTAAACAGAGTATGTAATGATTGAGTTAGCTGACGTTCTTTTGGAACGTTATTCGAAAATTTCATTTCGCACTTTCATTATGTTACCAATACATAATACCAATAATTCTATCATTGCTTTAGACCAGGTTACACCATTTACTTTATTCTGGAACAGTAATGCTAAAAAAAATCTGTTTGTGCTATACGCGGGTATATAGAAAAATCATAGATTACGAGGCTGAAAACCCCCCTGCGCGTTATACGAGGGTGCGCATTATAAACAGGTATTTACGGTAAACTTGTTTTAACAAGGCATCTAAATGTGTGCTGATGATCAATTTTTTTTTTTATTTTCATATCTTGTACATAGCAATTCCCATGCAGATTGATAATTATCTTCAGTAATTGGGATATGTTGTATGACCTTTAGTGCCTCATCCTGCAGAGTCGAAACCAAATAATGAAGTTTCTGAACTTGTGGTACTGCATTATTACTATGCACAATGGATGTAAAAGTATCTTGGAAACTAGTCCATTCCTTAAATAAACCACTAAACGTAGGTAATTTTAATTGTGGCAACCTAACATTAACTGTAGGTTGCACTAACAGCTGTGAGACACTTGCTACATCACTCTCTAATTTAATATTAACACTATCATGCAATATATTTTCCATAATTCCCCTTACAGAATAATACCTTTCTTCCAATTCCTCACTTTCTGCAGAAAAATCCGTTTCTGCATCTATTATGTCTAATTGGCCTTGAATATCCTTAAAATTAGTCCATAATTCTTGCAGAGTTCTTATACGAATTTCTAATTGTTTGAGAATAGGATTGTTTGCATAACCTTTTATGAAATTCTCAATCCTGGTGAGTCCCCCTTTGATGGTGCCTTGCTGTCTGATTAACTTGCTTATATCTGTCATAATGGAATGTTTGGGAAAGGAATTATTACAGGAGAGAGCCAGACCAAATACCTCATAAAATAGCTGCTGCAGTTCTGGAACTGTGGCATGCTGCAATCTGATGTCCACGCGATGCTCTGGGTAGGATGCGGGTTGAATTGCCTTGGTCTGCATGAACTCACTGTTGAATAGTCATTTCACTATGCACTGGCCGAATGTTTCACTCATTAATCTTGTTCGTCCGCGAGGTGCCCAATACATCACACCAATCAGACGACTTCAGGTTGGCAAGGCCACGGGCATGTCGAAGTGACACACGTAAAAGAACACTATAACACAGAAACATCACAAACGTAGAAGCTTTCGGAATTATTCCTTCATCAGCTACAGAGAGAGAACTGTTCTATATATATATATATATATATATATATATATATATATATATATATATATATATATATATATATATATATATATATATAACAGCTTATGGAAAAGGAAAGGTAAAATGGATATATGGATGTCAACAAGGTGTTAGGATGAGGAAACCCAGTGAACACTCACCAATCAGACGACTGATTGGTGAGTGTTCACTGGGTTTTCTCATCCCAACACCTTGTTGACATCCATATATATACATATATATAACTTTACGTTACTCTTTCGCTGAAGAAGGGCATAGGCCCGATAAGCTTGCGTGTGTTTTTGTGTTCGTGTTTTACGTGTCTCTTCGACGCCCCCAGCAGCCTGCCAGCTTGGTCCTCAACTTGGTAAGTGTCCGCTGGGCTTCCCTCAACACCTTGTTGCCACCCTCATCACTACCTTTTCTTTTCCTTTAGTTAATATATATATATATAACAACTTACGGAAAAGGAAAGGTAAAATGAATATATGGATGTCAACAAGGTGTTGGGATGAGGAAACCCAGTGAGCACTCACCAATCAGACGACTTCAGGTTGGCGAGGCCCCGGGGATGTCGAAGCGACACACGTAAAATAACACAAAAACACAGAAACATCACAAACGTAAAGCTTTCGAAGCTTTCGGAACTACTCCTTCTTCAGCTACAGAGAGAGAACTCATTTCCTCATCCCAACACCTTGTTGACATCCATATATATATATATATATATATATATATATATATATATATATATATATATATATATATATATATATATATATATATATATATATAGCCTTAAGGAAATGAAAAGGTAGTGATGAGGGTGGCAACAAGGTGTTGAAGGAAGTCCAGCGGACACTTACCAAGTCGGAGACCAAGTTGGTAGGCTGATGTCAAAGAGACACGTTGAATACACAAACATAAAAACAAAAAACAAAACATATATATATATATATCCTCTATGGATCTTTCATATATATATAGAGAGAGAGAGAGAGAGTTTTCTACAATATAGATACACGAACTTCTTTTATTTCATTGTGTACCTTGGTAGGCTGATTATTAAAATGTGAAGAAATTAATATATTTTTTAAATTTAGTATGCTTTATGAAATCCCTTAAGATTCTGTATAGATTCCTAAAATATGCTGATTAAACTGAACTGAATTTAACTTGACTTAACTTTATCTTATTCTTGCGATGTTTAGAGGTTACGCAGAAGAATTTGTCAGAAACACGCATTTCTTTTCGAAATTTTATCACTTTTTCGTACTCTTTCTGGGTGTTGCCAGGGAGAACCTCATTGTTGCCTCCGATAAATTAGCGTCTATTAAGCCTTCAAATAGATGAAAGAATTGTGTTATTTGCTTCGTGCAATGTCATACCTTATAGATTGCAACGTTAATAATTGAAGAATATTATTATTCAGTAAACATACGAAGAGGAAGAATAACGGAGCCAATGAGTGGCAAATCAAGTCGTATATTGATGCCGGAATGTAATAAATTTCAAGCGCTTCATTTTCTGGGAGAATTCAAATGATTGTCAGGAATTTATTAATTAATCAAACAATTAGGTGTCTTCAATCTGATCTCACACCAATGGAAATAAGCACATTGAAAGAGTCAAAGCTGTAAGTGGAAACATAAAACTAGTTGACTTTGTTCCTGTCAACAAAAACAGTCCATTAGCTGCAGGCACACTCCAGTGCGAATGATGGAGAAGAACTTGCTGAATGTCATGCAACTAAGAATACTCTTAAGAACTTCATCACTAAAGATGAAGTTATCCATGCGGAAATATTATGGGCTCTTAATCAAGTAATGACACTTTCTTTTGCTCAAAGTTTTTGTTTGCAGTGATCTTTTCAAAATAATGTTTTATGACAGTGAAATTGCCAAGAAATTTAAAATGGACAAGGATAAACTTGGATACTTAATAACATATGGACTAGGTCCATATTTCCAAAAAGAACTGGCAGGTGTGGTTAACAAGTGCCCCCTTTACTCTATTTCTTTTGATGAGAGCATGAATACTGTTGCTCAGAAAGGCCAGATGGATATTGTTGTGCGATTTTGGGATGAAAATGCAGTTCAGACGAGATATTTGACTTCTACCTTTTTGGGCCATGCTACTGTAGAGGACCTCCTGATTGCTTTCTTGCAAGCATTCAAGGACGTGGGTTTGGATGCAAAATAATGCTTAAGGTAGCTCTGGACGGGCTAAACGTGAACCTCAGATTTTTTAAGGATCTAAAGAGCTACTATTTGAAAGATGATTCTCCATCAGATCTCGAGTTGTTGGACTTTGGTACGTGTTCCTTATATGTTGTCTATGGTGCTTATAAAACTGCACATTTCAACTCACTCACTCACTTTATTACTTGTTTAAAGACTTCCCAACAAGACGTGCTGATTACCAACACATAACTGGATCGTGTCTCTTCCCAGTGAAGTTTTGTTCAATCAGATGGGTGGAAAATTCTAAGGTGATAGCTGTGGAAATGCTGCCACATTTGAAGAAGTATGTTGATGTTATTGACAAAAATCCTCCAGTGTCTGAAAACTTTCAAACCATAAAACGTTTTGTGAGGAATGAGCTGCTCCCAGCACAGCTTGGGTTCTTGCTGTCAGTTGCCCTTTAACTCGAACAATTTCTCTCCAAGTACCACAGCATTCTACCGCTCCTGCCATTTGTGTATGTGTATTTGAGCAACCTTCTTGAGCATTTAATGAGTAGAATTGTGAAACTTGAAGTAATGGATTTAGCAAACACTTCCAAGAATTATTTTCCGTTGATTTGAAGAAACAGACAAACATGAAATCCATTCAGAGCATAGACATCGGGTTTGCAGCCTCAGCACCTCTGAAAGGAATAAAATATATAAGGGTTCTTCAGTTCAAAGGTGACTGCCAAAAATTCCTTGTAGATATGTGCACCAAGCTTGTGCTTAAGAGCCCTCTCTCCTACAAATTTATCAAAGGTGTCAGTTGTCTCACTCCTGCAGTAATGGCCAATCCATCTGTTAGGACTTACCAGATAATTTATGCATTGGAAGTTCTTGTGGAGAAAAACCAACTGTGTAGTGTGGAAGCTGATGCTGTGAAAAGGAACTATTTAGATTTTACATCAAAGCAAGAAGTGACAGAGTATCTTAAAAATTTCAATCCAAAGAATGACCGACTCGATCACTTCCTCATGGTCATTTATTCTAAACAAAATGCTTCCAAGGAGTTGATCCACTTCACACAAAAAGTTCTTGTTTTATTTCACAGCAATGTAGCTGTTGAAAGAAGCTTTTCGGTGAACAAAGAATGTTAGTTGAAAACTTACATGAGAATGGCATGATTGCTCAGGATGCATTTAATGATGCTGTTTCTGCACTTGGAGGGGTTTTGAATGTGAATGTTTCAAAGAAGATGATCCATGCTGTGAAAAATGCTTCAGGAATGAAAAATGAAGCTCTAGTAAACAGAAGAAGACTCAGGAAGACAACCCTGAAAAGGAAATCTGCATTAGAAGAAATACGGAAGCTAGAAGTTAAACAAAGAACTGTTCTTCAGTTGGCAAAGGAAGTATTAGAAAATGAAATAAAAGACTTAACAAAGTGCCTTAGTCTTGGTTGTAACATAAACAGCTAGGGCAACTGGTGTCGCTTCAAGCTATGTTTTTTAAATTCTTAATTTTCTTAAGTATTGATAATTTTACATTAAGACTGAAAAAAGTAGTGTTAGTCTTGATTGTGACATAAACATATATGATAATGTTACCTTTTTCTAATATTGTCTTTTTTTGCCTTTGATTAGGTTATTATTACATATTACATGATTGTTAATTTTGTAATGAGAATTCTGTATCCTTCATATTTTTCTATCATAAAATAAATTTTGACTTTGTGAGAAAAGGATTGGCTGTAGAGAAAGGTGGAGGCCAAAAACAATTGTTTTAATTTATTTTTAACAAAATTGAATAAAGTTACAAAATTATTTATAGGGTACAGAATCCTTGTAACTCAAGACTTTCAGTGTGCAAGTAACAAATAATTAGAGGTACTGGAATTTTGCTAAAAATTATGCTGGAAGTATATTGGAATTTTGAAAATCTTACTCAGTAGATACCCTGCTATTGCAAAACTTTGACATTACATGTATGGTCGATAGAAACAGTACAATTTTTCTGTTGAACGTGTTTAATCAAAATCTTTAATTTTATTCTCAGAAAAAACATACTCCATGCATCTGGCGATGATTCCTGTGAATCTCCTCCTTTTCTGCCATTGTCAGCAGCGTTTGAATGCCCTCCACACCGTGGTATAGCTGTTGGTGCTGGTGGAAAACTGAAAGCTGTTGGGTGCCACTTTGAAGGAATGCATATGGGCATCATAATCTATTCAGGCGCTCAAGTTGCCCTGTCAAGCTGCAGATTTTCTAATTGTTATGTGGCTATTAGGGTAGGTAGAAGATTTTTTAGCCTACTTTCCAGAATGGAAATAGGCTTATAGTTTTGCCATTGTGTCTGTCTGTCTGTTTGTCCCCCAGTATTAACTTTTGAACCAATAGACCAATTTTCATGAAACTTGGTGGAAATCTCTGCTACTGAGTTCGAGCCCGAGGATAGTTTTTGTTGCAAAGACTGAAGTCCCAGGTTCGATTTCAGGAACTATCCATCCCATTAGATTTACATCGGAGATCTTAAATCCTCATGCAGGGTAATTTCCTCTTACACATTAAAATATCTTATTAGGGCTATGTACCTTGGGTCGTTGATTTCGACGAAACCTTTTTGGGTGGTGGAATACTTCAAATAAGAAGACCCGTATATTGGCTCTTGATTGAATGGGCCTTAGTTTTGGCAGAATCTTTTTATTCTTTTTGCAGGATTAACTGTGGCTGGATAAAATGCAATAATAGGTCGACAATGTTGAGTAGGTGGCTTGGGTGGGTGATTACTGTTCTGGTTTCGGAATATTTTGACCTGGGTTTAAACCCCATGTCATTTTCTGTGCACTTTCGTAACTTGTTAAAATTGAAGTAAGGGTTGAAGGTGGAAAACCAAACATCTTAGCTACATCTACTTTTCTATTTCCATCATCAATAGCCTTGAAAATAAGAGGCTTTTTCTCAACTGGTATTTCTTGTCTTGTTTTGGCTCATCCATGCTGCCGAAGAATCTATAAAATGAAAAAAGTGATTTACATTCATTCATTCTTGAAAAATATTTGATACATCGCAAAGTGCAACTGATCATGAAAAATGACTCACAAAAATTGGCTAGATAATTAAACTTTGTTATTTTTATGCACATATATTAACCCTCCAGTACTCGTGCCAATTTTTGAAACTCAAGTACTCACGCGGGGTATATTTTAACCCCATACGAATTACATTGAAAATGCTTACCAAATGTAGTTCATTCATCAACAAAAAATGACAAATATATATATATATATATATATATATATATATATATATATATATATATATATATATATAATTTAATAGAAAAACAACAGATAGTTTTTAACAATATTTTAAAATATTATTTTAAAATAAAAATTGACAAAACCTTAAATTAATATTTCTATTATGTTAAAAATAGTGAACATATATTTTTGGCATGCAAAAACAAAATACAAAATGAAATTTGGTGAAAATGATTAAATTACAATTACTTTCCAATATAAATATATAATAAATACATAAAAGTACAATGGGGGACCCATATATCGGGAATTACTGCAAATTTTATGAAGTTGTATTGTATGGCTATTCTTATAGGCAAATATAAAGTTTTTTTGTTAAATTTTTAACATCTTTATGAAAAAAAGCAATTTAAAACGGACGAGTTAATGCCGAACCCAATCACATCCTATAGGTAGCCGAAGTTTGCCGAGTGTTTAGTGACTTCATCACATCCCACGAGCATCCTAGCCATGCTAGAAGCCATTGCACCAATATAGAAGTAGTAGCTTAAAAGACATAAATCTGTTGTTTTCCTCTATCCGCCATCTTAGAAGAAATATTGGTTGAAATGCTGCACCTTCCTGCATTTATTTCGCTTTGTGTTTTGCAAAATGGCATCTGTTGCGGTTTGTAAGACTCTTTTGTTTGGGTGAAGCGAAGCTTCGGAGGCTTTGCGCACGGCATGGACTACAGTGTGTGCTCAGACGCTGGGGGGAGAACAGTGTGTGTTGAGATGCTCGAGAGTGACGACGAGTTGCGGACTACGGTGCTTGTGTTTTGTGTTTGTAGAACCTTTAGACTACGCTAATTATACAGTCCACTAAATTGCATACGTTTAATCATTATTTCGATTATAACCGTTGTGTAACCGGCCCTTCTGATCTGATATCAGTCGATGTGCATGCCACATTTTGGTCCTTCGGGCCGGATCTTCGTGCTAAATTAATATTTAGTATTGGTTTCAAGCATCTAGTTTTGAGAAATCTTTGATATAACTCGAGTGCATCGGCCCAAGAAAGACAAGTTATCGGGCGAAAGGTGCGTTCAAGGTCATAAGGCACGCTGGCTCCGTGAGTGTTACCAGGCTAACAGCTGCGCGGGGTGGATGACGTAAGAGCTGCCTGACGCCGACCGTGGTTTCCAGTCGAGACCAGACGGCACCCAGCAGATTCATCCTACTTTGTTCCAAATTCAACATTGTCTACGCATCATCCAGGTTAGACAGACTTTGACGGCTCTTATCCTTTCCCATACATATTTACCCTGCCTTACATTGTATATGTTGTGTAATCATGGAATCAAGCGAGAGAAAGTTACTCATTAAACAACGAGGTTTAGCTAAGAGTAGTTTAACACGAATTATAACTTACGTAGAGCAGTTTCAGCCAGGTTTAAATTTAAATCTTATACATGCTAGAGCTGAGCTTTTGACAAACATCTGGGAGAGATATGATGAGGTTCAGAATAAGTTAGAAATTTATGACGACGAGGAAGACCATGCTGCGGACAGAGACCTTTTTGAGAATAATTTTTATGATGTGAAAGCAAAAATTAATACTCTTCTAGAAGAAGCTGACAATAGGTCACTTCCCAGTGAAAATAGTAGATTAGGAAGTGCGAACACACCGGTTCATAATAACAGTGTGAAACTTCCCACAGTACAATTACCTCAGTTTTCTGGGTGTTATACACAATGGATACAGTTTAGAGACACGTTTGAAAGTTTGATTGTAGCCAATCCAGCACTTCCAGATATTCAAAGGTTTTATTATTTGATTTCATCCTTAAAGGATGAACCGCGTGCATTGTTACAGAATTTGACCGTGTCAAGTGAAAATTTTAGTGTTGCATAGAACCTCTTATGTCAGAGATACAACAATCCAAAACTCATTGCATCCAAGCATGTTAAGGCTTTATTGACGCCCATGAAGGCTAGCGATGATTCAGCTACAGAGTTGAGACAAGTAGTTAATCATTTATCAAGCAATTTAAACGCAGTTGAAGCTTTAAGCCTAGAAACACCATTGCATGAAATAATGCTTATGCAATTGACTCTAGACCATTTGGGCCCTTCTATCAGAAAGGAGTGGGAGACTACATCAGTGTTACATGACTTTCCCAAATTAGAGGAGTTTATTCAATTCCTAGAACAAAAATGTCAAACGTTAGAATTATTGCAACCCAGTCAACCAGTTAAGGCTAGCGGCCGCAATATATACAAACCAGTGGAATCCAAATTCAAATTGAACAAGACCAGGTCATCTAGTTCCTTTATGACGATGAGCAATAGTACATTGTGCCCGTATTGTGAACAAAATCATGGGTTGCAGAAATGTTTATCCTTTGCTAATGCTAGTGTACAACAACGAATAGAGTGTGTTAAACAAAACAAATTATGCTTTAACTGTCTAAAGGCTTTTCATAGCGTTAAGGAGTGCCAATCAGGCAATTGTCGGAAGTGTGATAGGAAACACAATACGCTGCTTCATTTTGAGAGACCGGTGACAGCAAAATTGCCTGACAGGAATGAACGACCACACTTACAATGTGCCTCAACTAGTGACCACTCCAGGAACGTCAGCCCCAACCAATTAGAGAACGATTCAAGGACATTGGGGAGTTACTGTGCCTTAAAACGACGACTGATTAAGCAGGTGTTATTGTCGACAGTTATTGTAAATGTGGAGGACTCATTAGGTAGACTTCATCAATGCCGTGCTCTTCTCGATAGTTGCTCACAAAGCAACTTCATTACTGAAGAAATGGTTAGACTACTTAATTTAAAGAAAATTCGAGACGTAATTCCGATACAAGGCATCGGGGATGTGACTGCAGACACCACGCACAGTGTTAATGTAGGTGTCCATTCAAGAACAAATGACTTCAAGGTCAACCTCAATTGTTCCATTCTTCACAAGATAACAGACAACGTTCCCTCAACTTTTATTGATTACAAGGATTGGGGTATACCTTCAGATATTGTGTTAGCCGACGACAAGTTCAACAAGCCAAGCAAGATAGATCTTCTAATAGGTGCGGAGTTCTACCTTCAGCTCTTATGCCCTGATCAAAGAACCAGAACTGGCAACTACCCAATTCTGCAAGATACCAAGTTTGGATACATCCTAGCTGGAAGGCTTCCCTGCCAGACCTCAGGATATGCTTCACAGCAATCATTCCTTACTAGGAGAGACAACGTATTGGATAAGCAACTTCAACGTTTTTGGGAAATCGAGGAACTGGTTCAACCATTACCTACGAGGGAGGAAGAGTTATGTGAACAACGTTTCAAGGAACACACCAGAAGAGACTCTACGGGCAGGTTCATTGTTCGATTGCCTCGCCGCCAGGGAGTAGGACATTTAGGTGACTCATATCAACAGGCAAGCACACGACTACAACAATTGGAACGCCGACTACACAGACAGCCACCTTTGCATCAGACTTACAATGCCTTTCTTCAAGAGTATGAAGAGCTTGGCCATATGAAAAGGCTAGATGACAACGCAACCAACAACCAGAGGGAATTGTTTTACATGCCTCACCATGCAGTGATCAAAGCAGCTAGCTCCACCACCAAGACGAGGGTAGTTTTTGATGCTTCCGCCAAGACGACTACAGGAACATCCCTCAATGATACGCTGTTAATTGGAGCCACATTACAACAAGATCTGAGTTCCATAGTTCTACGATTTCGAACTCATGAAGTGGTGTTTACAGCAGACATCGCTAAAATGTATAGACAGGTCCAGGTGCATGCTGACGATACCGGACTCCATCGCATTCTCTGGAGAAGATCATCTACAGATCCAGTGAACATCTATGAGCTCACCACTCTCACATATGGTACGGCGTCAGCTCCGTTTCTTGCAACAAGATGTCTCCAGCAGTTAGCTGAGGAAGAAGCAGTCAGATACCCTCACGCTGCTGAAGTATTGCGAAGAGACTTTTACATTGATGATGTGCTCTGCGGGGCAAACAACTGCAAGGAAGCGCTTCAATTGCAACAGGAATTGATAGATATACTCCGTACCGGTGGCTTTCAGTTGAGAAAGTTTTGCTCTAATCATTCTGCCATTCTGGAAGCCGTCCCACCAGAATACAGAGAAACGGAACTGCCAAGACATTTTGACAGCATTAATGAAGTCAAAACACTTGGGTTATTATGGGATCCAACGCAAGACATGTTTTCAATTGCTATCAAGACACTATCATTATCCTTGATGTTGTTAAGCGATCAGCCAAACTCACCTGTCACTAAGCGTACAGTGTCTTCTGTGATTGCATCTATTTTTGACCCGCTTGGGCTAGTAAGTCCCATTGTTATTATATATAAAATGTTTCTACAGCAATTATGGCAGTGTAATCTACAATGGGATGAATGTCTTACAACTGAGTTATTAGCAGACTGGTAGAAACTATGTTCACTTCTCCCTGAAGTTAAGAACATTCCAATCGAACGACGTGTGTTAGCCAAAGGAATCCTGTTAGACATACAATTACATGGGTTTTCAGATGCAAGTGAAAGAGCTTATGGTGCTTGTTTATACCTGCGCTCAGTGTCTCAACATGGGGAGGTAGTAACCAAATTACTGTGTTCAAAATCAAAGGTGGCACCAGTGAAATGTATCACGATCCCTCGACTGGAATTGTGTGGAACATTGTTGCTTGCTCGACTGGTAAACAAAGTAGCACCTATTTTGAATTTAGATATTTCCAAGACAATGTTGTGGACAGACTCAACAATTGTCCTATCATGGCTGGCAGCGCCAGCTGCACGATGGAAAACGTTTGTAGCAAACAGAGTAGCCCAGATTCAGGAGCTTGCAGCTAAGGGTCACTGGAGAAAGGTGGCCTCCGAAGAAAATCCAGCAGACCTGATTTCTCGTGGCTCTGACCCTTCAACCCTGTGTAACCTTACCTTATGGTGGCAAGGCCCTGCCTGGCTAAGTCAGTGTGAATTACAGTGGCCGACTACAAACTGCAACATGCAATTCGAGGAGGTGCCAGAGCAACGGGCATCAGTACTTACAGCGATGGTAACTCAACCAGTCATAGATGACATAACCAATCGATATTCATCGCTTTCCCGACTTCAGAGAGTAGTTGCATATTGCCTGAGATTTTATCACAATGCCAAGTACCCAGAAAATAAACGAGGAGGCATTTTGACGACGTCCGACTTACGGCTAGCACTTAACATCTGCATTAAGATAGCCCAGCAAGCAGATTACAAACAAGAATTCAAGGATCTTGAAAATGGACGACAATTTTCACCCAAGAGTCAACTAAGAGATCTTCACCCATTTAGGGATGACAACAACTTGCTTCGCGTAGGTGGACGCCTACATTATGCCCAATTGGGATATGACAGTAAACACCAACTTATCTTACCACCCAGCCATCATTTAACCAAAATGATAGTATTAGCGGAACACCTCAGACTACTACATGCAGGACCACAACTGCTCATTGCATCGCTTCGGCAAGAGTACTGGATCCCCAAGATCAGCCATCTAGTCCGACCAGTAATACATCAGTGTTTGCCGTGTTTCAAACTAAAGGCTTCCGCCACCCAGCAGCTTATGGGCCTATTACCTGCAACCAGAGTTCAGCCGTCACGTCCATTCCTACATACAGGAGTTGATTATGCAGGTCCGTTACAGATCAAGATAGGAACAGTGAGAAGCAAAACATGTTGCAGTATTTATATGTATGGCAACCAAGGCTATTCACTTAGAATTGGTTAGTTCACTAACAACAGAAGCATTTATAGCTGCGCTCAGAAGATTTATCGCCAGGAGAGGCAAAATTCAAAAACTTTACAGTGACAATGGCACTAATTTTGTAGGAGCAAACCATGAGCTATATGCCCTGAGGCAACTATTTATATCTGAAGAGTGTAATAAAAAGATACAAGGCTTTGCAGCTACTGAGAGAATTCAATTGCATTTTATTCCTCCCAGTTCTCCACACTTTGGAGGATTATGGGAAGCTGGGGTGCGATCAATGAAGTATCATTTAAAACGAGTAACGGGAACCTCCATTTTTACTTTCGAGGAGCTGTCAACCCTTCTCGCACAAATAGAAGCTTGCCTTAACTCCAGACCTATTACAGTCTTATCCGACGACCCTAATGATCCGAGTTATCTTACCCCTGGTCATTTCCTCATTGGTGGTCCTTTAACCTCCTTCCCTGAGCCTAGTCTGTCTGATGTGTCGCTGAAGCATCTTTCCAGATGGCAGCATATTCAACAGGTGACGCAGCAGTTATGGAAGAGGTGGTCCATGGATTACCTAACATCACTTCAGCAAAGAAGAAAATGGCATTCGGAACAGAAGAATCTTCGACCTGGGAACGTGGTTCTGGTCAAGGAGGACAACCTACCCCCACTTTCTTGGAGGATTGCAGTCATCCAGGAAGTATTTCCGGGAGAAGATGGGCTGGTTCGAGTAGCCAGCATAAAAACTCCCACCGGCATTGTAAAGAGACCTATTCATAAATTGATAATTTTACCCTTACAATAATGTGCTTATAAGGTGTTTAATAGTATTTAGTAGTGCAATGTAATGTTGTTTGTTTTGAATTTTGTAAAATTCAACGGGGGGAGCTTATGTTGCGGTTTGTAAGACTCTTTTGTTTGGGTGAAGCGAAGCTTCGGAGGCTTTGCGCACGGCATGGACTACAGTGTGTGCTCAGATGCTGGGGGAGAACAGTGTGTGTTGAGACGCTCGAGAGTGACGACGAGTTGCGGACTACGGTGCTTGTGTTTTGTGTTTGTAGAACCTTTAGACTACGCTAATTATACAGTCCACTAAATTGCATACGTTTAATCATTATTTCGATTATAACCGTTGTGTAACCGGCCCTTCTGATCTGATATCAGTCGATGTGCATGCCACAGCTTCTGAAGGGTTTTGTGTAGCCAGATCTGATAATTTGCCCAACGTCGATTTGTACATGCTTTTACAGTACATTGGAAGTTGTAGGGTACAATTTAGATGTAGCGCTTTTATTTTCAGCTATTGTTATAGTAGGTATTATTATTTCGACTGAAACGCAGAAGATATGTAAAAGATAGATTGACGTCTTAAAACAGCTTACCCATATTAAATGAATGAAACAACTCTAGTTTTAACTAGTATTATAGAATATTTATTTATTTATTATTTCCCATTCTGTCCTAGTATCTAGTAAATAAAATATAGTTAGATAAGTATAAGGCTGAGACTTCGTGGAATTCCACAATAAAATAACATGAACAATACTAGATGTTATTTATATTAAACTTTTGCTAATTTCCGCAAAATATATAAAGTAAAACACGACCGGTTTCGGTGAATAATCACCATCGTCTGCCTTTACAGAATCATCAAGTCAAATATTGACAAATACCTTATTTCACCGCATAATCGTCGCACCCTGTTTTTTTCAGTCCAGAAATTGGTTAATAACCTTTCATCGCATAATTGTCGCATAGTATAATTCTGTTCATCAAGCCGCTTAAAAGGTAAACAGAGCAGCAATGTATTCACCTGTGGCATATGGATACGCATTTACCGTATTTAATCGATTATAAGCGACACTGATTCTAAGCCAACCCCCACTTTTCACAAGTCCACGCAAGGAAAAAAAAATATTTTTGGTCAATTAGGACTATTTATCTCGATATTCCAACAAGTATGAATGTGGCGGATTTTCAGTTCGTAATTAAATAAAGATTAAAAACAGAAATTGCAACAACATTAACATATTTTTTTACTAAAATATATCTTCACACGACGACTCTTTTTCACTCTCCTCATCCCACAAAACGTCATCTTCTGTGCCATCGAGCGAGTTGAAAGGAAATTAGTTTCTCTTCGTAATCAGCTGGCAGTTTTTGGGCGATTTATGTATGACGACAAAGAACAAGTCCCCATCGTTTAATAAACAGCTGTACCCAGTGCCGACTAAATTTACACTCACTTCTACTAATTTTATGTTCTCGAGCAATTTCACGAGCTTTTGTTTGTATAATCTCGGAGTTCACTGGCAAACAGTTATTTCGTTGATCAATCACAAAGTTATTAAGGATCTCCTCCAATTCATGGTAACGTCCTTGCTTGGGGCCTCCAAATGTTTTTCTTTTGCTTGAACACTTAAGTAACTTCTCTTTATCTCTCCTCCAGCGTCTAACATTTGATTCATCAATCCCAAAGCGCCGTTGTGCTGCAAGATTAGATGTCTCTTCTGCATAGGCAATAACGTTCCTCTTAAAGTTCGCAGAGTAATGCGTTCGTCCCATCATGGGGTAATTAAAAACCGAAAAACTCGCTAAGAAATAAGAAGTTTACACTTGCAATGAGGATGTTCACAACGAAACGAAATATTTCACTCGGGAATCACAGGACACACTCACAAGACACTTAAACAGTGTTGCCAACACCGGAGTTTGTATACATGATGTATGTTTGCGAATTTGAAACAGTATTGAAAGAATACTTAATAGCTTTATCAATGTAATGAGTGGAGAGTGGCAATGACTATAAAATACGAGGAAGGTAGTTTAAGAATACTATTTATTTGATGAATGATGCGTCCGTTATTTAATTGAAAAAACGGGAGAAATCGTCGCATGTTTAACATTATAAACTTGTAAGTACTTATTTTGTTACATTTAACGATAAAATTATTTATTTAAAAAAAAAACCTGAAACATCAATTTGGTGAAAATTAAGTCGAAAAATCCACTATCCCCTAGCTTACATTTTTCTAATCCCCAGACGGTATCTAGATAAAAAGCTAGATTTAGCGGAAAATACGTCAAGTTGGTGACACTACAATGAAATATTTTAGTTAGTGGAGGGGGAGTGTGAAAGCCTATGAATACGTGCACTGCCACCACAATTATTACAACTTTGACGCGCCTCTTATTATTTACGTAATTTATTTCGTCTTAGTTATTCGGTCATTTTTATTCTTCTTTATAGTAGATAGTTTGCGTATTCTTTAAAATGCTTATATCTTGCATTATAATGTAACTGAAGAAATAAATTCAATTACTATTTTATTTGACACCGATTCTAAGACGAGTGGCAATTTCTGAGATGGTGAAAAGGTAAAAAAAGTCGGCTTACAATCGATTAAATACGGTATTTAGTCGTCAAAAGCTTCAAAAAGATGGGAATTTCGAATACACTAGATGGATATGAAGATGATGCACTGTGGCAGAGCGTCGACGAAGTAAACACATCTGATATGAGTGGCGCGTCAGATAACGAAACCAATGATAGCGGCGCAGAATCTTCGGACACAGAAGATTAAATTTTGTAAGTCCGTACTTCGCAACACTGTAGTAAATTTTCTCAGGTGTAATATTTCGAATATAATGCACAAATCGATAACAACTAATGTGTTAACTTTTTTCAGACCGGAAAAATGTTCGCTAAACTCACGAAGAAATGATGCGCGTCGATTTGGACTATTCAATTTTAACGTATATTCACGAGTATTCCATGCATCCTAATCTTGCACCAAAGACAGTTTAGTAATAAATGATTTTTAAGTAACACCGGCACAATTTATTTTTAAAAAAAGCTTCACATAATGGTCGCACCCCACTTTTTTGCAAAAAAAATTGGCATAAAATCTGCAACGATTATGCGGTGAAATACGGTATACAAAATGAATGTGAATAAACTTAGTTTCCGTGTGTCTTGTCTATAGGAAATGTGGTGAAGTTTGTTGTTTTAAGTGTCTTAGTTATTACCTATACTTTGTATATGTTGCAAATTTCATCGTTGCTTTTATGGTTTTTTCTTCCTTTGAGGTCAATAAGGAAAGACTATGTTAGTAATGCTGTTGGATTTGTTAAACTGAAGCGAGAAGGAAAAATATGTATTGTTAAAGGTAAGATTTGTCCTGAACACAGAATAAGATAAAGAGGTTATGAAGTGAGTGTAGTTGCAGATGAAGAAGAAGATTTAGTCACGTCTGTGGAGAGTCATGACTGCCATTATTTATCAAAACATTGTCCTTCAAAATACCATGCTGTCATGGATATTATGTGAACAAATTTATTAAAATATTTAAATTACAGAACTAACTTAATATGTAACATTTGTAAAAGTATTTGCTTAAAAACTTGGTACTTAAATATATGAACTGCCACAGTAATTATTTGTTTAATAAACCCATAGCCCAATGATTTCCGTAAGTTTGATCTTACATATTTATAATAGGTATATTACATTATGGAGGTTTTGTTAAATTATATATGCTAATCTTTGAAACATAAAAATATAATTTACTCTTTCAACATCGTTCTCCAGGAATATATGCATCATGTCAATGTAATGCCGACATAAGTCATAAACTAAAATACGAAGCAATAAAATTACGTACATACATATAACTAGTACTTATATTAAAATGATCTTTGCAGACAAATGCAGTTGTACATTTCGATATATCAGATGCATATCTCCTTATGGCTTTCAACCACAATATTCTCTGCTTCTTATTTCTTCCCAAGGAGTTTGGTAGCGTGAAGAACAATTTTCTCGGTTTTTCAAGATTCACTCATTTTATCAGATGTTTCATACACATCTATTTTTCTCAGATGTGTCAGAATTTATTTTAGATGTCTCATACACAACCACAAAGTATGACTAAATTAACATGAGGCAATTAGTGTATAAAAATTTAAGTGTTTTTCTATCAATAATATTGCATATGGTGAGAGGAAGTGAAAAGAACAAAAGTTTTTTTCCTCGCCTCTGAAATTATAGGTATCGGTTAAAATTTGTTGAGTGAGAAACAAAAACATGAAAAAACTCAATTGTTGCATTAAAAACTAATTCATCAAAAGAGCAACAATATTTTCCACACAAGATATATGACAGATGTTCGTCTCAGATCGCCGTGTGCCATCTAAGAAAAAGCATCCTTACTCAAAAACGGTCGACACTATATTAAAACTTTTTGCCTAAAAACCTTCCTTCCTTGTGTCATTCCAGCTACTGAAAAGGAGGAGACAGCAAAAAACGAACAGGAGGGAAATCATCATAAAATGTGGGTAGAAATCTATCCTGCACGAGTACCAGAGGGTTAAATTCCCTCGATCATTTCCTGATTGTATCCAATTTTAAAATTTAAAACCCTTGCTTTCTGGGTAGGACAATTCACATCTCAAACATACAGGAGAACATAGAGTGAAAGATTCTTCTAAATCAAGAGGGCAATTCTTAAGCTCTTTTTTGTGAATTAATGAAATCATCCTCACAGAATGACAAAATGACAGATTTATTATGTACTGGAATGTATGCTAGTAAAAATGGAACTGTATATTCACAAACTTACATGTTCTTTGAAGGCGACTTCTGAAGACTTCATGCTCTCTCTTAAAAATTAAAGCAACCTGTACAATACCGGAGAACGCTGTTAACCCTTATACTGCCAGCCGGCTGATATATCGGCCCTTGGGGTATGTGCGAAAACTGCCACCGGCCGATCTATCGGCCGCGTTTGTTTATGCTCTGTCCCTCTCGTCTCTTTGAGTCAGATGGCTTTCGTATACACTTATCCGTTATTTGTGATGCTTACTCATCTCTGTCAACGAAAATCTCAATAGAATTGCAATACTTGCTTTATTTTTTGACTGGAAGAACATCGGCTGTTTTTTCCGCAGTAGCTCATCTGGTGTTGCTTAGAAAAGGTCGTAGCAGTGATTTATCTTGCCTGTAATATTTACTTTTCGCCAATTGATATTTGATTTTTGGATACGGGAAAGGAGTTACTTCATTTCCAGTAATAATAGGTAATGTATTTCCGTGTTTTTAAAAATAATTTTCCCAAAGTACCACGAATAAACTAATATAAGTTTTAAATATTTTTTTGGACGAGCCTAAATATTCTCATTGGTTTTGTAATATACAAATATATATAAATAATATTTACATATATTATATAATCTACACCATAATTTATTAGTATTTTAGAATACATATAATTACATAAAATGTGTGTGGGCGATGAGCACAATGTTTAATTAAATTAAGTGTAATTATTGCAAAAATTATGCCACGAGCATAAAAATTTGTTTTCAGGTTAAAAACTAATAGCAATAACTAATATTAACAAAATTACTAACGACAATAATTTTCTATGCACAATTTTTATAATCTAAATGTAAAAGTTGATATTTTTTATAATTGAACTTATGAATAAAATATTTTTCCTAAATTTAAACGCAGTGAAAACAACATAATTAAATTGTATTCTATATCCTGCATGTTTAAAGAGAATAAATAATAAAATTTAGCTTCAGAATATTAATATTAGCTTTTATATAAATTTCTATCCGAAAACGTACATATTCATCAAAAAAGCCCTGGCATTTTTCCCATATACCACTTGATGGAGGCTGGCAGCAAAAGGGTTAATATTGCCTATCTCGCAGTAAACTCTAAGAATTATTGCTGTTATAATTTTGGTTTCCATGTAATAAAATGATCTCCCATCCTTATTAATAATTATTTCTACAAATAGAAAATGTATGTGGAAACCAAAATTATAACAGCAATAATTTTCGTATAATGATATTTTTATAATAAGAATACTTATTTAATAATAATATTTATAAAAAGAATATTCTCCCATAGGGATTCGAACGTGAGAAACAAATAATTATATGAACAACAGTTACCGCCTAAACTGCCATTGCTTTTGTTTGTGCTACT
This sequence comes from Tanypteryx hageni, assembly GCA_028673005.1. NCBI lineage: Eukaryota > Metazoa > Arthropoda > Insecta > Odonata > Petaluridae > Tanypteryx > Tanypteryx hageni. The sequence goes on along the minus strand of CM054113.1, from coordinate 9,233,445 downwards.
CCAAATCAAGTTTTATTGTGTTTGCGTATTTCTGCGACAGCTGTAATGGTTATTACTAAGCTAAGGGTGAATGGAAAGAATTTTGATACAAGGATCCTCTTATTTCATGTATACTTTCCACTCTCCGAATTTCGTCTGAATCCCTGAGGGGCAGGGTGTAACCTCTCCTTGTGAGTGATATCAGAGATGAAATGTGTGAACAGATGGACCTCACCATAAAGCGTTCATTTTAAACTTTTTGTGAAGAAGGCCTAATAACAGGAAAAATTTCTGCAGAATTTGGAAACTAATTTTTTTTTTTTTTTTTTAGATTACCAAAGGGGCTGAAGTTATAGTTGAAAAGTGTATCTTTGACCTGAACAAAGCACATTCTGTTCATATTTGCGTTGGTGCTCCTGAAGAACAGGATAAAGAAATACAAGAAATTATGGGTGGTGAACAAGAAGTCATTACTTCGTCTCATATATTACAAAGGTAATCATTATGTTGCTTAGAGTTAATAGTAATATGGCAGAAGTTATTTTGTAACTTACTTTCAATTCTGTGTTTTGAATGCTAATAAAGATGCCTATATGGCAACTAATTATCTAATTTGAAAAATATAATCCCAAAAATTTAGAATAAAAAACTCCTTCAATCCATCAAAATAAATTTAAGAGTTAAAAAACATCATTCAATGATTGCTTGACTGCTAAGAAAAGCAAAAACCACTTAGGCCAAATTTTGGTTTGCCAAATCTCTTATTTTTACAATAAGAGTGACTGTTTGCTTTTATTGGAAGCTGCTCGATATTATCAAATTTGTTCAATTAAAGAAAATTTTAGAAATCTGTGCGATTGAGTTTGAGTGCATGTGTGTGTGTGTTTGAATTTAGTCTGTTTGATTCCTGCCGTTGATGTGAGACGCATAAACTATCAGGCATTTCTTTGAGACATCAAGTCCCTCACGTGAAACAAATTTTTCCGTAAACTTGATATATTTTACCTCTTTTTATTTTTAGATTCATACAGTTGAGGAGTTTTCATTTCACTTGTTCCATAAAAGTTGCAAATACAAGGCATTCTACAATCTTCAGGAGTTTTCCAACAAACAGTCACAACACAAAAACAAGGATACACATTATTTTATTTATTTATTTGTCCCAAAAACAGCACAATGGCCCAATTACATTGGAAACAGTAAACAAATATAACACAATAATATACAATATAATATAGTAAGTAATAAAATAACAACATCAATATGGTACATAGCTTGACATTAAGAGACTAAAAGTTCTGCTAACTGTTTTTTGAAGTAATTACCTGAAAATATGTCAACACCTGTGTTACGATGCAGCAGGTTATTGTATGCTGTTGGAATCTGGCTGAAGAGAGAGCGCTTTGAACTAGATAGACGAAAATTGGGAATACGAAACAAGTCCTTCAGACGGGTTGTGCGCAAGGGAATACGGAGGGCAAAGTATGCTAAGATTTCAGGTGAGCGGTAGAAACCATTGATAATTGAATGCAGGATGGTAAGTTCGGAGAACTGTCGTCTACTAGAAAGTGAAGGAAGGCTTACGTTATAGTTAGGAATCTGTGAGTGGTGTCGGATTATGGCTAGGAAAAACCTCTCTATTGAATCTAAACGCTTTAGATTTGTGGGGGCAGCAGTACACCAAATTGGAGAGCAGTAGCTTACCACTGGTAAGTCACAACCATTATAAAATGAAATCATAGCAGAAGGATCTTTGATTTCTGGGAGTCTATATAATATTCCCAGAAGCGACATGGATTTAGAGACAATTTTTTCAATTTGCTTATTAAAGGTGAGTTTACTGTCAAAGATGACTCCTAGATCATTAATGTCATGAACAATTGGAATGGTATCACCGCTTATTATGTATGAAAAAGGAATAATGGTGGATTTTAAACTGAACGGAAGAAGCTTACATTTTGTAGGATTAATTTTGAGTTTCCAAGTTGCGCACCACTCGGCAAAAGAAGTGAGTGCAGTCTGGAGTACCAAGTTGTCCTGGGGAGAATTTATCATTTTGAAGATTTTGCAGTCGTCTGCATAGAGTAAAATTTTACAGGAGTGTAATGTGACTTTATCAACAACGTCATCAATAAATAAAGCAAAAAGTAAGGGACCTGAGACGCTGCCTTGGGGTACACCAGAGAGAACTGGAATAGCTGAAGAGGAAACTCCATCAATTACAACTCTTTGAAGACGTGATTGCAGATAATCTTGAATTTATCTCAAAAGCGGACCATGAATATTGAATCTGTTGGCAAGTTTGTGTATGAGTAGTCTGGTCAACAGAATCGAATGCTTTATTCAGGTCAGTATAACACACGTCAAGTTGTGATCTATCCACAAAGGCCGTTGTTACTTCATTGTGTAGTATAGTTAGGTTCGTTAAACATGAACCTCCCGGTAGAAAACCATGATGTTGGTGGGAAATACATGGGAGAGAATAATGAAGAAAATTTCTATGTATTATTCTTTCAAAGACAATTGAAATTATTGGGAGAATGGAGATGGGTTGGTAATTTGAAACGTTTGAGCTGGTACCGAATCATAGAAACACATTAAAAATGCATAAAGCACTGTATACAGGCATCATTTAGAGCACAAAAAAAAGAAAAATTATTACAAGTCAAATCTGTTTTGTGTCACATTTCCAAGTTCCAGCAAAAATACACATTAAAATCAGACATATTAAATATAAAAAATGCGTAAAAACACAGTATATCAACAATTTAAACAAGTTAAAATTAAATTTGCCATATGTCACATATTAAGTCTTAACAAAGTTCATATATTCGTCAATTGTATAAAAGGGATTTTTTATTAAGAGCTTGAAAATTCTGTTTTTAAATTCATTTTCAGATTTCCCATTTGTTTTAATGAATTACTAAAAAAAATTTAATTGTGTATTTCAATTTTTCACCGTAGACTCCTTTCTCTCATATACTTGGGACATTGTCAATTGATACATTTGACAGTTTTGTTTTTCAATCTTAGCAATGGAATTGTGTTTAATTAAATCCTTTTCATTCCTCAAATGCTGAAAGCATAAATACTCATCATTGGATTCCTACCACTATAGCAGTGACTTCCTTCTTGTTAAATAATTAAATGGAACTAAATTAATTTTTATGAAAACGAAAATTAGACACCTCTTTTGCAGGCTAATTTTCTAAGTGTTGGTGTCAACTGTCTGCCAGTTTCAATCAACTCATTTCTCAGAATAAATCAAATAGAATGTTTCGCTCATTAATTCACTTTAAATTTATGATAAATCCAATAGATGTAGGTAATTTTTGTTACACAGGTATATTACCAACACATGGTAGATTACAAAACTTTGGAGGTTAAAAAATAAAGAAGATTTTGCTCTATAATAATACTGTCCGATTAGCAGCAAGGTGATATTATGAAATACTATGGTTTATAATACAGAAAGATTCATTAGCTAGAGGTCTTTACTGTATCAGATTTATGTCCAACATAAGTTGGAAAAAATTATTTCTACTCAAAATTATTTGTATGGCTTAAGCTTGAGACATTCTAATATTGCTTTCATGGCACATATAAGGAGGAAATACTGAAAAGGGATTACATTGGTTGTGGCGAGCTTCCTGTGCCTCCTCAGACAATCGTCCAATAGGAAGAATTGCAGGAGATATTATTTCTGAGCCATGGACTAGTATTTTGTGAACTGAAGCTGGCATGTAGTACCAGGGGTAGAGAGAAAAAAAAAATGTGCAGTTTCATGGGCGTACTTGCTAAAAGTCTCCGTATTTATTTCATACCGACTAGAAAGTGTCCGCAGAATGACTCCAAAGCAAACAATGAGTGTCTCATCAATCCCGGTAATTAATGAGGTCGTTGTTGGGTCCTGAAAGAAATGATGAGCTGTATTTCCTTCGTTCGTCGTTCCACTCCCTCCTGGTTTTGGGAGATCCACTAACAAGCCCATTTTATTTTAGAACTTCTCCTGAATGAGATTCTTCTAGGTGAGAACTTTCGTTTTTTGCTGCTTCACCTCGAACCTGCCACTTCTTTATTCCTAGGCGGTAAGCCACGTGGAGCAGGCATTCGAAAAACCTTATCCAGGCATGAAGTTGGGATAGTCCAAAATTGAAGGTTTCAATATCTACCTCCCGTTTAGTCACCTCCTGAATATCGTTCATTTGCTTGCATACGTAGCAAGTTTGTAAAGATTTTCCGGTAATTGCACTGCAGACTTTTCCATCAACCATAGTAAAAACTAACTTATGGGTAATATGGATGCTTTTTCCAACACTAGTTTTGGCAGCAGAGGGTACTAAGCATCTCATCTGACCCTCAATGTAGTTCTTTTCTTCTACAGTTACAATAGCTGACTCTTTTTTGAGCTGATGGTGAATGGGATGGCAAAATCTAGGAGAGGAAGGTCTGGCGTTCTTCCAAACTACAATATTATTACCAGAACTTGGGTGCTCAAAGGGCATCTGCAATGGGACAATCGAGGTCACAAATAGATCACTATCACTATAACTTTTGTTTGTATGCAAATTTCCCACTGCTTCCATCAAACACCCACTTACTTATCAGCATCAGGTTAGTTGGTTCATTTAGTTCAGTAACTGGCAATGCAGTAATTACTGGATCTTGTAACGTAACAAGATGTTCAGCAGTGTGATTCAGTCAAGCTTGAAGCTTTATTTCAGCACAGGTTTCCGTTACCACGATCGATTCTCTTTGAGGGTGGCACTTTTTTTTAGCTTCCCTTATGCATTTGTAAGAGGGATAAAGGTCTGCATTCCTCTCTTTGGCTTGAGATCTAATCATCTAATACTAATGTCTTGACAGCTTTGCTTCAAGTAGCAAAGACAGAGCCTCGTCTCCAGAATAGCACACTCGAGGTGAACTGATTTAACACATTAAAGTCTATGCCCTTACGTGATATGGGTGACGTCATTATTCCGCGGTCACTATATCCATAACCCTTACGTTCATCAGTTCAGTTTAGCAGCTGTCATCTTCAACAATGTACACAATTTTTGTAAGCACTTGGTAATGGAGGCTCTGATGGAAGCGTCACTCGCAAAGCTGCGAAAACACGTTCAGTTTCGGGGCAAATATGTGCAGCCAACTTTTTCTCCCCCTTCATTTGCATGAGTTAAGAAAATAAATGTTCCAAAAAAATCAGCCAGGACTCGTCGGGAACTTTTTATATGTCCATATATGTGATTCATGCATGTTTTTTTCTACATTTCGCATTAAAATATAAAATCGGAAAATTTTCACATATTCATGATTATAAAAGAAAAATATTTTGAGAAATTATTTAAATGTTCATTCATTTGAAATGACTTATTCTCTAAAAATATTCGTATTTCGTCTCATAATTAAAAAAATCGGGTGAGTATTTTTCCACGAGACAGCCAGCATACTTCGGAATGTAAACGAAGCTGTTTATGATCACTGCCTGTTTCCTCGCAATTAATTGCTGTTTTACATTCTTGGACATATCCTCGATTCTAAGCTTGACAGTATCGTTTGATAATCAAATCAAATTTTAATCATTCGCTGCTTTATCTCCCAACATAGCACACCATAGTTTTTGCCTGTGGTAAAATTAGTTCCTCCGCTATAGTGTAAGGTTTTCCAGCCTTTGCAATAAGTAACGACACCTGATATGATGTCAAAACTGCAGTTTTATTATTAGAGCCAGTAAATATTTTGTCAATATATTTTCCACTTGGGTGAAGTTCTCATCGCTTATTTTGGAAAAACTCGATGGATTTCATAACATGTTCTTTGTGTTTTGTTTCCAGATGCCATCAAAGTTTAGCTGATTTCATACATTTTTCAATAATATTTCATGACAAAACACACATTGTGGTTCCTGAATACCTTCAGAGTCTTTGTAAGTGAATCCACATGATAAATATTCATCTTTGTATTAACGTATTTTAGGCTTCACATGTTGGTACTGAGTCAAGGTTATATGATGGATATTCTGCACTTAAATCATCATTGCTGTCGTAATTTTTCCATTTTAATGAACTCGCTGTTAACCATCTATCCATGATGAATTATGGGTTCTTTTAATAATGTAAAATTATCAAAACAAGGCTATATTAATGTTAATGTAACACCAACTGGTAGATTTAATTCTAAAACATGGAACCAATGCCCAGGTGACCCACACATCACATATAATTTCTTGTAAAAATATCACATGGTAAGAATAACAATTTTACCGCAGTGAAGCTGTCAGGCTGTATAGCTCTTAAAAAGTTACATACAGCACTTGTTATTCCAGTGACTGCAAAGATGTAATAAGCCGGCCTTTCCTGCAAAGCCATATGTCCATATTGGCCACCCACACTATAGGCATAAACATATACTCTCTGAAACAAATTTTGTCTCCTTTGCAATATATATATATATAACAGCTTACGGAAAAGGAAAGGTAAAATGGATATATGGATGGCAACAAGATGTTGGGATGAGGAAGCCCAGTGAACACTCACCAATCGGACGACTTCAGGTTGGCGAGGCCCTGGGGATGTCGAAGCAACACATGTAAAAGAACACTAAAACAACACAGAAATATCACAAACGTAGAAGCTTTCAGAGTTATTCCACGCTCATACAAGCAACATTCAGAAGAAACGTTAAAAAGAAATGGAACATCTCATCTTTGAAATGTTCATAAAGTTTCAAAATATTAAGTGGCTTTAGGTTTACAGAAACATCATTAACAATATTCTTTAATGATAGCATGATGCACAATTTGCTGCATTAAGATCTGGAGGTTGTAAAAGCAGGCCGACAGAATGTAACTTTTCCGCCTGAGTTATACTACTAAAATAATGTTATATAACTGACTGATGAAAGATGGTAATAAAGGCAGAATTTTCCTTCATGCACAAAAGAATCGCGTATTGCTGTAAGAATTTTTTATTTATTTATTTATCTCCATGCGGCCTCTAAACAGCTGTAATCAGCCTTTTACAAGGGGCTCATTAACATAATAACAAGGACGATCACAAACATCCATGCCCTAGTATGGCCGAAAATGGCAACTTCTTATAAGTTACTCTTTTATTGCTCTATTTCCTGCTAGGAGCAAGCCTCTAAATTGCACGTCCTACCACCAGGCCCAAAACCCTTGCAGCTTGTTTAATATTTACAATATTCCTAGTCCCCAATATGAAAGTCTTCAAAAGCTATATTTCTTCGCAAGATTGCCGTTATTCTTTAACCCCACCTCAAGTTCTAGCTTTTTAATCTTAAAAGGCGTTTTTGAGAAAGGATCCCAGCATTCTTATGTTGAGCTCTGTTGAAGTTGCATCTATTTTATAATATATAATCTTTATGTTCATGTTCACTCCTTCATAAATTACCCATTTCTTTTCACTTACAAGCGCTGCATATACTTAAAGAAAACAGACGTATTTACATTCATTCCTTCATCGTATATAATCCATTTCCCTTCATTTTCCAAATGTTGCGTGCCCACAAAAGAGAATTAAACTAATTAGGTATTTACAGCAGACATTGTTTACTTCAGTTTCCACGAATATTGTTTTCGTTGACAACAATTAAAAAACACGGGAAAGTTTTTCTAAGTTCAAAGCGAATTACGAATTTCCCGTTTGATTTTCTTGAAATCGGCTGCTCCTTCGATAAACATGTACCGAACAAAACATATGTTATTTGATTAGCTCTACAAATTAAGTTTAAAGATTTTTTGTTATAAGTGATATTTTACGAGATATAAAGAAAAGGTTTTTTTGTCACCGGTAAAGTGGCACTCCCGATAAGTAGAGAATCCAAAATACTCGGATTTTGAACTACCCAGGTAATCGAGTAATTCTTTTATGAAATACCCAGGTATCCGGGTATCCAGCATAATTAAAAAATATATATAATTAAAAAGTTCATTTATTTTTTATTCATGAAATAATATTTTAGAAATACAAGACCATTAAAGTATACATTTTAAAATTGTTTTGCATCTTAGTAATGAATTTTGAAGCTACTGAGAACACTCTCTCGCTAGCTGTTGAAGTATGTTGAATTGTTATCAAAGCTTGGAACAATTTTTCTGTGCAATATCCTCTTTTGCCATGATTTCCTTCGATCAATTTTAGCTCCTTGTCCATTGTTGATTTTGTTGAAGTTTCTTTAGGAATAGCCATAACAGCTTGTATTGTTTTCTGCATCTCACCGTTGACAGAACTAGCAGAACCTTCATTTTCCGTAGCTGGTTCTTCTTGCTCACTTTCATCTTCACCAAACAACCTATCATATGTATCTTTTGCCAATGATTTGATTACATTTTTTTAAGAATATATAAAATGATCGTTAAAGTGGGAATTAGGACAATTGCCACTTTGCAAAAAAAGCAACAACGACACAATAACTTTGTTTCATCTTTCATCAATTCTTTTTTTTAAGGCATCCATCATTTCAATAGCGAGATCCCTATCTGCTTGTTGTAATTTATTCAAAAGAAAGATGCAAACTCCTTCAGCTTTCAGTAATTTGATGTCCTCTTTGCTTAACTCTTGGACAGCAAGCTCTACAGGTTGCAGAACTTATGATATTTTCTTTAAAACAATGATATTTGTATTTTTAATTTTTGCTTGTCGATCTTCATCATAGCCTTGTTTATGCAGTCATTCAATTTAAAAAAAAAACGATTCGCCATTGGAATAATGGAGTTCCATCAAGTCTTGCAATTAAGTAACAATCGCAGTTTCTTGCCTTCTTGTGCCAGCACATGCTTTTGAAGAACACTGCTTCTTACAGCAGATTTTTTGAAAAATCTCATAACTTTTCGTGTCTCCGCAAGTACTATTACAATGTCTCTACGGACTGCAAAAATTCACTGTTACTCTCCGGTTTAAAATTCAAACTGCTATCAAAAACATACGTATCAATTTCAGTATTGCTTATATCCTCCTCATCCTAATCAGCGTAATCTCATCATCTTGGAATTCTTCATCTTCATCATTCTCTTCTTCGTCACCAGTGAGAGGCTGGACTGTTTTCATATAAAATATATCAAGGACACCAACATGAGTTCCATGGTTGTAGCATAACTGAGCCAATGCCGGAATATTCCTTCCATATTTTACCATTAATGCAGCTCCGTCTTGAGTTGATACGGCGACATCAGAATCCATATCGATTCCAAACTCATTAAGTCTTCCTTTGAATAGAGCTATGGTGGAATTAGAATCACAAGAACCTTCAATAGGAACCAGCCCAAGAACGAATGGCAACATTGCTGCTGAGTGGACTATAACATTCATGTGTCTTCTGATATTTATGTCACTCCGTTCGTCTACGGTGAGACTAAATCTCTTTTCAGATTTTTGTTGTTGCGATAAATCTGCTTTCATTTCTTCCTTGTTTCTTCTTAGAATTTCATTTTGTATTCTGCGTCGACTTTAAATGTAGCTTAGGACGAGAATATAGAGCAAGGAATGATCAAGACAACGGATAACCACATTGTGCACCCTATTATTGAAGAAACTATTGATAATACTAAAGAAAAGGTTCAACGTAATGTTGATCCGGTTTCAGAAGCAGATGGTTTTTTAAGTAATCTTTCAGATGATCCAGGTTTGTGGCCGGATTTCATACATGTAAAATACCGGCTAACATTATTCAATAAGGGTCCTGTACAATACAATGCAAATTTTTCCAAAGATAAGTGTGGTAGAAGTTTTTCAAATGCCTATTATTATAGAATCTTAGAAAATGGTGAAAAGGTAGCAAGAAATTGGCTGATTTATTCTATCAAAACTAGCTGTTTATTGTTTTTGTTGTAAAATTTTTGGAGTCGATTCAAATTTGTCGAGTTTAATTGGTTGTAGTGATTAGCAGCATTTGTCTCAAATTTTAAATAGACATGAGAAAAGTGGTCAACATATGAAAGCATACAAGGATTGGATCCAGCTTTTTAGAAATTTAAAAAATAATGCCGCTAATGATCACGAAAATCAATGTCTTATTGATCAGGAAAAGAAGCACTGGTATGCGGTTCTTGAAAGGATTGTAAGCATCATAAAGTTTTTATCTAGACAGAATCGTGCTTTATGGAGAACTTCCAGCACATTATATGAATCGAACAACGGAAACTTTTTAAAACTGGTTGAAATGCTAAGCAAATTTGATGCTGTTATAGCAGAACATATTAGTTGAGTGCAAAAAATAAAGAAAGTATGCCACATTACCTTTGGAAATAGAATTCAAAATGGGATTATTTCAATTATCTCATCAAAAATAACAAAGTATTTTAAATTTTCTAAAATCTTGTAAATATTATTTAATTATATTAGGACAAGGTTACGGGGAGCTAATATGAAAAGGAAAAATAACGGTTTGCAAAAACAATTTTTAAATATAAATCCCCGAGCTATCTTTGAGCCATGTTCTGCTCATACTCTTAACCTCATTGTGAGTGATGCTACTAAGGTCAGTCGTCACCTGGCCCTCGAAGAGGACGGACGTGCCTTTCACTTCCTCCTGCGAGCGCTGACCTGCCTGCGAGCGACACCTGTAGTAGTAGCAGTAGCTGTAGTTTATCTGTAGCCGTATTGTTGTGTTAAGTAGAAGTAGTATTTTTCTATTTATTCTATTTATTTTTTCATCTTCTTACGTTAATTGTTTTGTTGTAATTGTAGTTGAACTCGTCTTTGAGCGTAAAGCTTACTCATCCTTCTCTTGCCATATCATAGTAGTTAATTACGTCTCTCAGCCACTAAATCCGTAATCTTTGTAATATTTATTTATAGTAGCGTATTACCTTACTCGTTCTTAATTATTTCCTTTTACCTTAGCATTTCTTTAGCTTCTAAATCTACATTGCTCTTGTGCTAAACTTTCTTGCTTATTTACTAACGTTGTTGGTGTAGTGAAACACTTTCACTTTTTACCTGCGCTCGACCCTACTTTAACCTTGAAGACAGCCAACCGCGTATTTACGTTAGTTCTAGTATATTTATATAGATAGTACAGATTAGTTAAGAGGATAGGATGGCTACTCCGAGGACTCCTGTTTCCTTCTTCTTGCGCGACGCTGGTTGCGAGGCCATGAGGTCTCGGATCACGGAGCTGGAGAGGGTGGTTGCGGACCTCCTTCAGAAGGTGGAAAGGTCGGAGGCAGCCTTGGCGCGTGGAAGGGGTGCGGGTTCTTCCCTGAGAGCAAACCGCGCCAAAATGGCGGCTCGGGTTCGCCTGGGTGCGGAAGCCGGCAGAGCGATCGGGGAGGCTCCTGGCTCCTCTTCGCGGGTCGAGGGTCCTTCGGTCCGGAAGCCCGGGGATCGTGGGGTGGTGTTGCGGAGACAGGGAGTTGGGAACGCCTCGGTGGCCCCTCTTCCTGTTAGTAATCGGTTTGCGGTGTTGTCGGAGGACGACACCACTGCCGTTACGCCCGTGCCCGCTCCCGTCTCCTCGGTGGAGGCCGGGCCCAAGGAGAGCTCTGGGGGAAAGAGAGGGCTGTTAGTGATAGGGAGCTCCAACGTCCGGCGTGTGGTGGCGCCTTTACTGTCACGGGCCCTCCGGGAGGGAGTTCACGAGCGGGTGTTCTCCAGGTGTATACCAGGAGGTTCGGTGCCCCAGGTGACGAAGGAGTTCAGGGTGTCGGTATCGGGCACGGGTTGCTCCTTGCTGCGGGTGGTGGCCCATGTTGGTACCAATGACGCTTCGAAGCGCGGCTCCGAGGAGGTCTTAAGCTCTTTTAAGGACTTGGCCGCTGAGGTTGCTCATGTCCGAGAGGAGTCTGGTGCTGATGTGCGGCTTTCCATCTGTAGCATTGTTCCTCGGACGGACTGCGGTTCTATGGTTTGGAGCCGAGTGGTCGGGCTGAACCGTAGGCTGTGGGACTTCTGTAGGGGCAATGGAGTGGACTTCGTTGACCTGAGGCCGGTCCTGGACTCATGTAAGGCATCCCTAAACGGTTCTGGTGTGCATTACACTGCCGAGGCTGCAGAGGCGGTAGCGCGTAGGGTGTTTGAGCATTCTAGGGCTTTTTTAGGTTAGACTTAAGCAATTGCAATTTTTTAGCAAGCGTTGAGATGCACGCCAATAGTAGATCAGATGGTAGGTTAGGATGTAGGCAGCTTACCGGTACGGGATTAATTGAGAGCACAATAGGGGAAAATGTAAGAAATCCGTGCGGTAACAGAATTATCGAAGGCATGGGGATAAACGATTTTCCATGCAACAATTCCGTAGATAATGCGTGCGACCTTAATAGCGCTATAAACCCGACGTTAAGTAACAGTAGAATACATTCCAAGCGTAGAAATAGTCGACATAGTAGGAAGGATAAGGAGGCAGTAAATAATAATAATTATAATCTTAATAATAATAACAGTAATAATAGCTCAGTAGAGCGCGAGGAATCGTTACGTAGTCATAGCGAGAAATTAAAAATCATTACGGTTAATTGTCGCAGCATTCGCAGGAAGGAGGCCGAATTTGAACATCTTATTCGTAGTCTGCGTGCTGATGTAGTTATAGGCACAGAAAGTTGGCTTACGGCAGACATAGCCAGTCAGGAGATCTTTCCTCGTGACTATAACGTCTTCAGAAAAGATCGATGTATCCGGTCGGGAGGTGGAGTCTTTATAGCAGTTAGCAATAAATACGAAAGTTACCCAATACAGATTAACGACGACGAAGTCGAAAGTGTTTGGTGTCGTGTGAAAGGAAGCGGCTCAAAAACTATAAATATATGCGCTTTTTATAGACCCCCAAATGCGAGCGTGGAAACTATTCATTCTCTGGAGAAACAAGTGGCGACGCTAAATTCGTCTAATAAAGATAAAGCCATTATAATCGGGGGCGATTTCAATCTTCCGTCAATAGATTGGAGGCATAATTGCTTTTATCCCGGAGGTAGAGAGCGTGAATCGTGCGAGGCGTTACTAGAAACTTTCGGTAAGCACTCATTGTATCAATTAGTGAGATTTCCCACGAGATTTAATAATATATTAGATTTATTTGTTACTAATCTTCCTGAGCGTATGAATAGAGTATCTGATGCTGAGGGAATAAGCGATCACAAGGCAGTGTACGTGGAATTTCAGTTAATTATTGAGAAACAGGTTAAGGCCAAAAGAAAACTTTATGTATTCGCCAAAGCCGATTTCACAAGATTTAGGTCTTTTCTGCAAAATAAATATACTAATTTCAGCAATTTAACCGATAGTGCAGACGCGGAGGAATCCTGGTGCATGTTCAGAGATATGATGCGAGAGTGTACAGATAAATTTATTCCGAGCAAACTGAAGCGTGATAGTGCAGAACCTAGATGGTACAATCAGGAAGTAAGAAGCGCTCTCCGACGTCAAAGAAAACTCCACTCTCGCGTAAATAACACATCCTCAACAGCTACGGTCGAACAGATTGCAATAATAAGGCAGCAATACAAGGAGGCGTGCTCCATAGCCAGAGTAGCAATGCGTAATGCGTTTAACAATTATAAAAAGAAGGTTTTACAGGAAAACTTGAAAAAGAACCCAAAAGCATTTTGGTCTTACGTCAGGGAAGTTCAAGGGAGGGGCCCCACTATTGCGTCACTGCGGTCGGAAACGGGAAATGTAGTTCACGATAGTATGGATAAAGCAAACCTATTAAATCATCACTTTCAGAAAGCTTTTACTCGTGATGACGATGAATGTGAAACCCCTATTCCTATGCGTCAGGGCGATTCGATGGAAGATTTGGTATTTTCGGAAAATGGCATCGCGCTCCAACTTCATTCAATTAAGCCAAATAAATCTCCTGGACCGGAGGAAATTCCCGCGTGTGTAATGAAAGAATTAGCTGCTGAAATCGCGCCGTATTTGAAAATTATATTCGAGAAATCCATTAGAGAAGGAGTAGTTCCTAAAGATTGGAAGGTGGCACATGTTACGCCCATCCATAAGAGTGGCGACAGAGAGAACCCCGAAAATTATAGGCCGATATCCTTAACTTCATTATCGTGCAAGATACTTGAGCACATAGTCTTTAGCTCTGTAATGCGCTATTTAGATAGTCATTCATTGCTTAGCGGATGCCAACACGGATTCCGGAGAGGTAGATCATGCGAAACGCAGCTCGGCCTGTTCGTGGACGATTTGTTGCGATGCAGAGAGAAAAATACTCAGGTCAATGCCATATTCATTGATTTCAGGAAGGCGTTCGATAAAGTATCTCATAGGAAATTAATTGCGAAGTTAGGACAATGTGGTATCAATTCGAAAGTTGTCGGTTGGGTGAGAGACTTCCTCTCGAATAGGGAACAGATAGTTGTCATCGATGGGAAATACTCGTCCCCCGTTAAAGTTGCTTCGGGTGTTCCTCAGGGAAGTGTATTGGGCCCTCTGCTCTTCTTAATCTATGTAAATGATATGTACTTGGTTGTTCGTAGTAAAATTAGGCTTTTCGCCGATGACACCGTTCTATATAAAGAAATAAAAAATCAGGAGGACCATCAGTCTCTGTGTGAAGACTTAAGAGCCATTTCAGCGTGGTGCAAAGAATGGCAAATCGAAATTAATTATACTAAATGTGCCGCAGTCACGTTCTGGAAAAGTAAGAACAAAGATTTAGGTTTCGAATATAAAATAGATGAAATGAGTATTCGACAAGCTGAGTATGTAAAATATTTAGGAGTAACCATTTGTCGAGATCTTTCGTGGGACATGCACATTCGTCGAGTTATAGGCGCGGCCAACAAGAAACTGGCATTCATAGGTAGAATAGTACGGAACACTACAGAGAAAGTACGCGAAACATGCTACTTATCACTGGTAAGACCACAAGTGGAATACGCAGCGAGCATATGGGATCCGTACGAGAAGGGACACATAATTCAACTAGAAAGAGTACAGCGCAGAGCAGCCAGATTTGTAAAACAAAAGTACGAACATAAGGAAAGCGTCACCTCTTTATTGAGCGTTTTGAACTGGGTATCACTGGAGGACCGTAGATTGCACTCAAGGTTGAAACTTCTAGAGAAATATAGGTCAGAATGTCTAAAAGAGGAGGTAGTGGGAATAATTGTGGCACCGACGTATATAGGTAGAAATGATCCAGACGATAAAATACGTGAGATCGATTGTAGGACGGAGCGTTATCTAGGCTCGTTCTTTCCGAGAACAATAAGAGATCACAATAGGAAATTTCGAATTGCGTTAGACAATCTTTAGGTAGGATTTGGTGCATTGCACCCCCTGCCACCCACCAACTTGGTGAATTGCAGGGTAACTTGTAGATGTAGATGTAAGGTCAATAACGAATCAATCAATTTCTTTGTCACTGTACAAGAAATGTATAATTTTTTCTCTTCTTCTACACACCGATGGCAGGTTATGAAAAACATGTAGATATTCTGACATTAAAACCACTCTCTGATACAAGATGGGAAAGCAGGATTGAAGCTATAAAACCATTAAGATTCAATTTTCCAGAAATTTACGATGCCTTGTTTGAACTTTTTTCAGATGTCGTGACTTAAACACAAAACAAATGGCACAATCCATACGTATATTATTAAGCCTTCCTGTTACCGTTGCATCTGGAGGAAGCTCATTCTCTAAATTAAAAATAATAAAAAATTATTTACGATTATCCATGATGCAGAATAGGCTTTCATCTTTATTTGTATTTCAATAGAACATGAGCTTTGCGAGAATTAGATATAGATGATGCCATAAAATGCTTCTCCAATCTTCAAGCTCGCAAAGTAAATATTTATTAAAATAAGGTTTTTGATAAACTGTACCTAATCATGTAACCAAAAGATCATGTAACTGTTTGTTGTATATGATAACGTTTAAACATTTTCACTCAGCATTGTTAAAAATATATTTAAATGTTAGTAATATATGTTAGCAACTAATAAATATGTTAATATAATTGTTATGAGTTTGCATCTACTTCTTTCACTAGCTGCAATATTTTTACAAATTTGTTTGGGGCGGCAAATTCTACTTTGCACACGGGCGGTACATACCCATGGCACGGCTCTGGGGGGACCTTTGTCCACTACTTACCTTTATTCAGAACTATCATCACTCGGGAGAACCATTCCTTCCATAATGCTGCTACACAATGGTCCTGCTTCGACATGCATTGACTCCTCTGTAGGGGACGGAGAGAATACTTCCCAACCCATTGCTTTTGCCATCTCGTCTATCTTATATTTTTCAAACATCCTTCACTTTCGATACCATAAAAAGTAGCTACCTCTTGAGAAACGATTCTTCCACTCTAATACCTTTATTCATCAACCAGACTGCAATCTTTTTTACACCATGCAGTGTTCGGTATCGCTTCGCATTTTATCGAGTGAAATGAAGTGTTGTCCATAACAATAACGGCCTCTTCCGTGGTATTTTGTAGCAATTTCTCAAACCACTTTTCGTAGCTTTCACCATCCATTTCATCGTGACAATCTGCAGTATTTTTTGCATAAAAATGTGAGTTCCGCTTCTTTCACGAAGCCATTCTCATTCCAGCATGCACCAATTCAAATCGAGGCCCACAACTCATCGACCCTTTAAGTCCTATGGTAACGCCTTTCAAATATGCCTCCCGAGGGGTTCGTATCATTGTCTTTCCATGCCTTACTAACGGCATGCCCAACATTAATCCACGACTCATCCGTGTACAGAATTTCTCTCCCTTCTTCCCTGATCTTCTTAATCAAATATAAATATCGATGGTGCGACTGAACTATGTCATCATGTTCCATTATTAATATTATAATTATTAATAAGCTGTTTTTTCCTCTTCTTTCGTATTTAAAACCAATGTCTTTCAATCAGGACCATGCCATGGGTATGTGCCACCCGTGTGCAAAGTAGAATTTTCTGCCCCCAACTAATTTTTAAAAATATTGCAGCTCGAGAAAAAAGTAGATGCAAACTCATAACAATTATATTAACATATTTATTAGTTACTAACGTATATATTATTATCATTTTAATATATTTTTTAACAATGCTAAAATTAAAATGCTATCATTTACAACAAAGTTTTTTTGGTTACATTGTTACAGTTTATCAAAAACATTACTTTTATACTTTGCGAGCTTTAATATTAGAGAAGCGTTTTATGACATCATATATATCAAATTCTCGCAAAGCTCATATTCTATAAAAATAACAGATAAAGATGAAAGCTTATCCTATGACTTTTTATTATTTTTTATTGATGACCTTTTTCCCGACCCAATGGTAACAGGAAGGGTCAATAAAATACGTAGTGCCACTGAGACGTTTGGAAGTGTTGTCGGTAGATTATTTTCTACCATATACTCTAAAATTTCAATTATATTCATTCTAGGAGCCAAAAATGTTTCCGATATTTCTAATTCATTCAACAGATCTATTGCGCTGATATCAAATCCATTTCTCATAGCATCACTCAATTTGATCTCGAAATCTGTGCATAACTTCAGTTTATCTTCTAGGCCTAATTTATTAAAATTATGGATGCATAAAAAATGAAAAGTTTTGTTATGATCCTCTAGCTCAGGTGTCCCCAAACTGCGGCCTGTGAAAGGGTTTTATCCAGCCCGCAGAAATTTTATTAAACATCATAAAATCAGTGTTTCCATTTTAAAAACAGGCACATTGTTTGTATTAGAATTTTTCTTACATTTATTCATGTTTACTTATAGTTATATATGCATGTATGCCTAGGTAATTATAGAATAAAATATTTTAAATTTTGAAATTAAATTTCAATATTCCTATGTGGTATCTAAAATTTCGAAAAGATATGTATTTTTAAATTTTGCTTTGTATCTAATATCGTCTCATCAGGTGATTCATATTCAAAATTTCTTTTCTTGTTTCGCTGTCAAAGGACAGCTACTTCTAGAAATTTAGGTTAAGTGTCTAAATTTTCAGCAAATTCTCCGACAGTGATCAAAATGTCATTAAAACCTTCGTCAGATCTTAACTGCCTAAAATATTTAATGAGATCTTTTAACACATCAATACATTTGTGAATATTTAAACTTGACTGTTGCATGATTTTACTGACTACGTTAACTCTCCATAAATTTTTATACCAAATAGCTACGGAAAAAATTAATTTATACGATTGCATTTTCATGCCAAGGTACATATTGTGCCATTTGTTTTGTGTTTAAGTCATGATTTTCATCTGAAAACATTTCAAACAACGCATCGTAAATTTCTGGTAAGTGGAATCTTAATGGTTTTATAGCTTCAATCCTGCTTTCCCATTTTGTATCAGAGAGTTGTTTTTAATGTCAGAATATCTAGATGTTTTTTTATAACCTGCCAACAACAGGAGAAAAAATTATACATTTCTTGAACTTTGACAAAGAAATTGATTGATTCATTAGTGATCTTAGAAGCATCATTCACAATGAGATTAAGAGTGTGAGCAGAATAAGGCACAAAGAAATAATATCAAGCAATGGTACGCCATTAAATTTAGCGTTGAATTGGACGAAACTGCTACGGAAAAGTTAAAAAGAGTATATGGTGATGAAGTTTTATCCAAACTAGAAGTTTTTCGGTGGCACATGGCATTTAAGGATGGAGGAGAAAATGTGTACAATGATTATTGCTCGGGAAGACCTTCCACAGTGAAATCAGATGAGAATGTGGAGTGGGGTGAGGTCTTTCATTGCTACAGTCGGTTAGATTCATTGCAAATGAGCTGAACATTAATAAAAATGCCGTCCATCAAATTTTGCCAGATCATTTGGACATGCAAAAAGTTTGTGCAAAAATGGTGCCCAAAAATCTGGCAGATGAGCAAAAGGAAAACACGCGGAACTTCTGCCAAGAATCCGTGTGATTTCGGCATTTGGGGGACCCTAAAAACCAGGGTTGTCCAACATATGGCCCACGGGCCAGAATGCAGCCTGCGAGAGGCTTTCATCTGTTCATCAAACTTTTTGTAACTATTGCATACAAATTAAATTTACAAAAACTTTTAAGTGGTTCTTTATTAAGGATATGCAATGCCCCTGTGTCGAGGTGCATTTTCTCAATAATCATTCTTTGATTATTTTAAAGTTCCTTTTTCATCGCGATTCCTGATACTGCAGTCTCAACCGCAGGGCCACTGAGAGGTCGGGATACCGGGGCAAAATCCCTGAGGCCCGGGTCTCTGGGACCCGGTCTTATGAGCGGTCACAATACTTTCCTATCATAAAACGCGAGTGCAAGCAATGCCATCAACCGATTTCAAGGGGCGGCGTTTCGTCCATTTCCACTTTTCTTTTCTCAGCCCTCGACTTGGGTTTTCCCCACTCTGCCCACTGATTTTCTATCTTCCCTTAGTGCTGTATGCCATCTCCCCACATCTCTCATTTTCCTCCCCTTGCAGTTATTAGCTCATCATAAAATGCTACGAGAATGAAATTTTCCTGAGTGTCGGCAACAGTGGGGATTTGTGAAGGCGAGAAAGGATGTTAAGGTTCTCTCTTCCACGATCGTAGGATAAAATAACAAGCTGCATATGGTGACAGGGTCCCAACAATGCGTCCTTTTAGCATTTTTTACTTAATTATCCTTCTTCTCGATTGGGTTGTCTTTAGTGGTTTGTTAGTTAGTGGTTTCTTCGCCTGCAATGAGAACGGGAGATGGTAACACATTGGAGAACTCACATAGTTCTCTCTCCTACCCCTTCTTCCACCAATTTTTCATTTGGGAATTTCACGAAATACGTTAGCCCTTCTCTCTCGTCAGTTCTACAAAGCATTTTGTCAAAGAAACATCAGTCGAGTGAGTTTGGTCTTCTTGCAGCTCTGTCAAGATAGTGAATATATAACAGGTCTGTGTTTTCATTTATAGAAAAATGAATAAAACGTTTAGTAAAGAATCCACTTTAATAACTCTCACAGAACAGACAAGCGGTTTTGACTAACACTTAGTCATCAATTGTTTACTAGTGCACCCCTGTCCGAGGCCCTACATCTTGCTGAAGACATTCTTTCATCGTCAGATACCCCCACGAACCTAGTGACAGAACTTTGTACTTTGTTAAGAATATGCCTTTCCCAAAATTATTTTCGGTTTCAAAATGTGTTTTACGAACAATACGAAGGATTGGCAATGGGCTCTCCGCTGTCACCTCTCCTCGCCGATATTTTTATGGATGCTTTAGAGAAGAAACTTTAATTCCGCTCAACCTATCACCAATAAAATATTGTTTTGGTGTAGCTATGTAGACGATATTTTTTGCATTTGGAATGGTACTGATAGACTATTGTGTAATTTTGCCTCCTACCTGAACAACCTTCACCCCTCAATCACCTTTAACTTTGAAATAGAAGAAAACCAATCTCTGAACTTCTTAGACCTTACCATTCGACACCTTAACCTTAACCTAGACTTTTCCATCTTCCGCAAACCCACATACACCAACCACACACTGCATGTTTCCTCCAGACACCACACTTCCCAAAAACATGCCGCTTTCCATTTGATGATATACCGCCTCACGCACATCCCACTTTCTCCTTACTCCTTCCAAAAAGAACTTAACACTATTAAACATATTGCACTTGCTAATGGCTATTCCCCTTCCCTAATAGACACTATACTTTTCCGTAAACAAAAGATATTGGCCTTCAATAAGATCTTCTGCCCTTCTCTGGAGACCGAAACCAAACCTCGCTGGTTTCGCCTTCTTTATACAGGTCCTCTTTCCCTCAAAATTGCGAATCTTCTCCCTAAAAACTTATCAAGACCAGCTTTCTATGGAACCTCCAGTTTAGGCCATTTTCTTTCCAATGGAAAAGATAACATTGAAAATCTTAATAAAAGCGGCATTTACAAATTGAGTTGCAATGATTGCGACAAATTTTACATTGGACAAATGGGAAGGAATTTTAAGACCCGTTGCAAAGAACACTTACATTGCTTTACTTCTAACTCCCAAAATTCCCATTTTGCAAAACACCTCATTGACCACAAACATTCTGCTAATTTTTGTCCAACCATATTGCATCTCGAAAACAAAAGCTGGAGAGTCAACCTTGAACAATTAAAAATTCTCCACCACATGAAGACCCACGCCAACGACATTATTAACGAACATCTCTTCCCAACCTACTCCCCGCTCCTTCCCTCAGTCTTTCCCTTGCTAAACAATTACCCCAACAGTCTTCTTTCCCCTCCGCACACACCCTAAAAAGTACCATTTAAGAGCCCCCCTTCCTTCCCTCTCTCCTGTTTTCTCCACACCTCCCTCCCCCCGACCTCGCCCATTCCCTATATATACGTTGTAGTGTCCTTATTCTTGACCTGATGATGACTAAGTGTTAGTCGAAACCGGTCATCTGTTCTGTGAGAGTTATTAAAATGGATTCTTTACTAAACATTTTATTCATTTTCCTGAATATGGAGGTCCACCACGTCAAGGCTGCATCCATCGATTTTTTCATTTATAATTATTTAGTAATATTTTGTTGTCTTTGCTCGGCAGTTTATATCAATATTGACATTTACTGTTTTTGCGTTTACGAATGCAGGTGTTACTTAGCGACTTATGGACATAGCAAATTAAAATCAGTGTGGCATTTTAATTGAAAAGGTAAGTTTCGATTTATATTTAAAAATTTTGCCAAAATCTGCTATTTCTGCTTCTTCCTCTTTCAAGTATTTTTACATGACTGAGGTCCCAAAAATACTTCCTGCTAGAATAATAGTCTCGATTTAATCGTTTCTTAATTTAAAATGTATGTGACGATCCTTTTACATTTTGACCTCATAGGGCAGTGTTTTTCAAAAACCTCATGAGTAGTATATTCTGGGAGATTTTTTATAGGTTAAAAAAACAACTTATGTAAACAATGAAACTTCCTTTATTTATTGATTATAAAACACTGCTTTTTTAACTTTAATTTTATTGTTATAATGTAGTATAAGTAGAGAGCCTGTGACATACATCGCAATCACATTTAATTGATTTTATATATAGGAATTGTGGGTAAAGTGTATGTTTTATTCAATACATACCTCGAAAAGGCAGGTTGTATTAAAATCAGTAATTGGGAATAATATTGAGCCTTCTGCAAATTGCGAAAGATTAAAAGAATTGTGTGCCGCAAGATGGATAGAAAGACATAATTCCGTGACAGCTTTTGTAGAATTACTTGATTTAGTTTTAGAATCTTTAAATATTATCACTGAGTAGCGTGATAGGGACACTTCGTCCAATGCTAAACTATCCTTTGTGCACTTAACCAAATTGAGTTTGTTTTATCATTATTTATAGTAAAAAAGTGTTTCAGCTTATCATTGTCGCTCTGCAAAACTTTGCAAGAAAAAAATTTAGATCAAATACAGGTTATTAACTTAGCAGATGACGTAATTGAGGAATTAAGAAGTTTGTGGATGAATTGTGATAATGAATTTGGTATCATTTTTAAAGAAGAGACCTGAGTTCGAATCTTGAAGCACTTTTCTCAACTTGTGTAACACAGGAATGATTGGCACGTAATTTTTTTAATCAAAATTAAAATATCTTAAAAATACGACATCGGACATTGATTTTTATTTTCTTAATTTCAAAATAAGAATCTCATTCTATAACGCTCATAAATGTGTATTAATTGCATAGGACTTGAGATCAATCTACCCATGTTATTACAGCAGAAATTATGGTTCTTAAAATAGCTTAGGTTGGTGACTGGGAAGACTTATATTGATTTTTGTCTTTAGATTTGATTTTCCTTTTTATTTCTTTATTTTATTGTGTATTTTCCCTTTATTTTGCAATTTGAACTTAATATCAGATATTAATTTATTACTGTATTATTTTGAAATTTAATTCTTATTAAGCACGTAAATATGTAGAGATTGATGAACTGACCCTTTCCTTGTAGCTTTATATTCAATTATGCAAGATATTTGGTTGTGTCAACTAAGAAAGCAAGGTCATTCAGCCAATCCACATTGTCCATGATACTCAAATCCTTTCCTTTGTTTCTCATAAAGACCTTTATTTCTTCTAGCAGAGAGTAGAAGTGCGCCCTACTAAGCCAACGTACGTGACTGAAGTAAATTACATCGCCATAGTCTGATCCTAATTCTGCAAGAAAGGCTTGGAACTGTCAATGATTGAGCCCTCGTGGCTTAATAAAATTAATTGTGGAAACAACAACTTCCATCACATGCTTCAACTGCAGTATCTTTGCACAAATTTTCTCCTGGTGAATTATGCAATGATATGTGATAATTTCATCTGACAATGATTTTTGCATTAGATTTACAAACCCAATTAGCTTCCCTGTCATTGCAGGAGCTCCATCAGTTGTTAGACCACAAAGTTTACTCTCTTGGAGTCCAAATTTTATCAACAGACGTTTTACTTCATCGTAAATGTCTTGTCCCTTTGTTGTGCCTTTCATTGGATAAAGTTCAAGAAGTTCCTCAATTATTTCATAAGCGTCAGTGACTCCTCGTACAAAGACTACCAATTGAGCTGTATCGCGCACATTGTACTCTCATCAACAGCTTAACTGTAAAACTTGCAGACCTTAATTCTTTCTACCAAAGTATTTTTAATGTTAGATGCCAGCTCATCTACTCTTCTAGCGATTGTTTGATGCGAAAGGCTAATTTTTTGAACTAATGACTTTTTATCAAGGCATGCAACAGATGTAAAAATGTCCAGGAAATCTTTTACGAATTCCCCATCAGAAAATTGTTTTCCTCTCTTCGCTAATATTTCGGCAATCAAGAAACTGATCTTGGTTGCTTCCTCAGAATTCTCCTTTGCAGCTTTGAAAAAATATTGTTGTCCAATAATATTCTTTTTCATCAAGGTAATTTTGTCGATTCTAACTTGGCCCACGAGGCTGTCAAATTTACTCGAGTGTTTTGTAGAATAATGTCGCTTGACATTGTATTCCTAAATAGCAGCTATCTTCTCGTGAAGTATAAGACATAGTATGCCATCATTATGAAAACTGAACATTAAATTTAAATGATATACTATCACACCTAGAGCATGACGTAGTTTATGAGTGATCCCTATTGTATACTTGGAATTCTTGGTGCACATTTTGGGACATTATATCATACATCTTATTATTTTATTAATATACTATTCTTTCTGGGATATTACTCACGGGCCCCCCCTGGACTATTTCCACAGACCCTAGTTTAAGAACCGCTGTACTAACCCATTAATATTTGTCTTTTTTGACATGATTGCAAAGAATGCATCTGCCTCGCATGCATGCATGCGCATCTTTCCTCACTCGTTTAGATTGGTAATGTGTATGCTCTACATAAGTAGCACATAGACACTAAATGTGTCACATAAAAGCCTCTCCCCAACCCCACCCCCCATCTCAAATAGGTTGTGCATGCAACTCCCATCCTCCCCCCCCTCCTTCCCCTCCCCTCCACCTCCCTCCCTCCATCTCCTCCCCTCATTACTGGTAGCCCTTCTCCTCCAGCGTTAGGGAAGCAGAAAACCTTTTTAGTAGGTAGGTATTATAACATTTTCAATTTTAATAATCAAATATCAGTGGCATTTATGTTTTTTCTAAAAAAATTATTTAATTTTAGGATACCTGGAATAACCTTCAAGGATTGTGTATTCATATCCAATGAAGATAGTGATGTGCGTTTAAGTTCTGTGAGTGAAGTAGGTCATTTTCCAACTCCAAAAGAAGAATATGCATCATGCTACACAAATCAAGCTGTGGAAAGTGAAAGAGATGCGATGGATGACAGTGATGTAATATGGATTGACGATAAAGAATCTGTACTAGATGATAGTATTGTTGTATTAATGCAAAATGACAAATAGCCGCAAGTATGACCATTGTTAAATAAGTATACCAATTTTAATCTATGTATTTTAAGATTATTATCTTGTTATAAACAGAAGTATTTTATCAAAGTTAATGCTGAGTTAAATTCATATTATCAGTAAGTTACATTTGTTGTTTTTGCATTTTTATTGCTTGAAATTATTACTTTGCCACTTTATGTGTATATAACCTTCTGGATACCTATTTCCTTTCTCAGATTTTGTTTCCAAGCATTTTTCCAAATAAAAATGTTCATTATTTGATTGAAATAGAAAAATCAGGAATTATTTCTGGTATACTTTAATTTGTTTTTTGTTTTTATAAATTATTTTAAATCTGCCATTGCATTGCTTTTTATAATATAAAATAGATAAATGTATTTAAAGAAATACTACATGATGTTTATTTTGTTGCAAACAAGAGAATTAATTCCCTGCTTAAAGTATTACACTCATTTACTGCCAAATTTTGTATGATAATGTTATTAACGCATTCATTTATACTTTTTTAATAAAAATTTTATGCTTTACTACCACTTCTACCTTGTGGTAATGGGGTATCTGCAATAATCTGTAGTTTATTAGCTCAAGAAATTTATATTTTTTCAAACAAAAAAATCCTTGGTCATAAAAGATTGGAGCAGGTTAGATACATCTTTCAGCTCCAAAGCGGCCATCCACATTGATAATTTATTAATAGGTAATTCTGAAATTTAAAAAAATCAATCTTTGAATTACCAAATTGTTGCCAAAATGTGAATATGTTTTTCCTAATGGCCATGGGGTTACTGAAGTTATCTGTTTGTGTGTGACAAACGTTTCAGCATGTTTAAATTGAGATCTGATATTGATTACCCTGGTTGGTTACCCAGAGGGTCATAATCTTGGGGGCACTTTCTGACAGGCTATCAATACATTACTTGCAAGTAATTTGATTAGTCAGTTAAAGCAATTCAATGGATGAGGCCTTTACTTTGTGGAATTCCATAATAAATAAAAAGGAATTTTTATTTAAGCAATGCTGTGAATAACACAAGTTCATTCTATACAAACGAGTTATAACGCAATTTGTTCTGGAGGCCAATCTTTGAAATTTCTATTTACAACAAGAAGTCCAGACCCGGACTAATACAGACTTGTTTCCCAATGATGCTTATTTTATTTTAAACTAGCTGAAATGCCCAGCTTCGATCGGGAAAGTTTTCTTTTAAGTAGCCAACGATTTTTATTATTTTTATTGATATATCACTTTTGATGTCATATTACAACAAAAATAATACAATAAATTTTGAAATATTTATAAATTTACTTACTTTTGCTGCTGGGTACCCCAAGTTTTCAATTGCTGGTTCGGGGGTTTGGGAGCAGAGCCCCCACAAAAAAAGATCCAAACTTTACCAAATGTTCCCCATCTTTAATTATGCAAGCGATGTTTACATTAACATTACTATTTTATGTATTGTATTGTAAAGTTTTACCATTAATATAATTACGCATTAACGTCATACTTATTATTCACATGGATAGATGCACCAAAGCCTTTAAAGCAGCAATAAAATTATGTGGATTGTGTCACTACTATTAGCCAAAACGTAAACAATAAACAACATCTTGGTTACCAAACAAATTTAAGTAGATGTATCTATTTATGTTGCGATAAATCTTTCAATGTTAATGGTAAAAGATAACAATGTTCTAATATTCCTAAAAAATCATTTGACTCACTTTAAAAGTATTCATTGACTATATTTAGGCATGGATCCATTTGTACCCTTTATCTTGGTGTTGGCTACTCTTCCTTGCCACGGCGTGGAATTTTATTGCATTAATCTTTACTTGGCTATCTCCCTTTGAAGAGGACAACAATTAAGAAATTTATCTTTGCTGCCGCCTTGAAAATGATCATCTAAACTGATTAATTTTGCACTTAAAGGAAAATTTCTATTGATATAGCATATAATACCACAAAACATGAACAGAATTAAAATATTCATACTTTTGTGTGTTAAATAAGCCATTTCCTGTGATCGTAAGTTAATATTTAGGTATATTTATATCCACATCAGTGAAGGGCTGCATGGCATTTTTGGGTTTCTCCACACCTTTTCCCATGCATTCTTATGGAAATAGTATTTTGTTGACACCATGGGGTATAAGAGACCCCACAGCCTGCAAATCTAGACCAAGTTCTTCCTTTGGTTCATAGGATGGCTCATGAAACTTTTGAATTCAATAACTTCAACCGTGTAAAAACATTTAAAGAACATACATATACACACACACTAAAATATTTATAAGAAGATTTTTCTTGATGTAAATAACATTGCAAAAATTGACCTCCAGAACAAATTGCATTATATAAAGTTTGTGTGGAATCAACTTGCATTAATCACAGTATATACAGTGTGTCCCATGGATGGTGTGTAAAAGTTTTTGTTTAATTTACACATCAAGGGGTGATCGTAGGTCAATAAAACTTGGGTTTTAGATTTGGTCAAGGGGAAAGCCAAGTTGGTGTGTTGCTGATTTTTACCCAATTTCGGAGGTGAAATCAATTTTTGTCACCGAGGCTTATGGACCTCCCATGGTAATTTTGAAGGAAAAAAAATATTGGAATTCGTGAGAGAAAAGTTGAGGTCGGGGGTTTTTGATCCTACTGATTTAAAAAATTAAATCGGTTTTAACCCCAACCCTCCCTTAAGGCAGGGGTAACTACTATGAAAAAAATTTTTACAATATTCATGAGAAAACCCTGGCAAGAAGGAAGGCTGGGGACGTAAAGAATTGGAGAATCCTTAATGTTAGAGTTGCCAACTGTCCTCCTTTGGGAAGGACAGTCCTTTCAATTTTTTTGTCCTGCGTCCTTCCCCGATGCTAGGAAGGATGCAATTTGTCCTTCTTTTCCACAAAACTTCTTACCTTTTCCTAATTATATTTTTTTTAATCTAAATTACTGTGAAACATTTTTAGTAAACGTCAAATTACAAGCATGTGAGAATGCTATCTATTTTTAGTGTTGCAATTTGACTTTGTGACATGTTATTAGGGGAATCACTCTATATTTCGTCTCAGTCATCACATTGATGTCATTTTTTCACTGTCAGTGCAGTAGTATATGGCCTGCTGTCTGCTCTGCAGTGTCTTAATAATTAATAACATAAAACTTATTGTTATTTATGTATGTTAACAATATTGGGTGAAAACAAAAGTTGAATATTAACAGTATGTAGTATAAATTAAATGGTGTTAAATATAAATCACCTGTACATATAACCAGAGGCGGATTTAGGCTTACAGAGGCCCAAAGATTAATTTGAAGCCCCCTCCAGAAAATGACTCATTGATTTATGGTACGAAAATATAAATCTGACAAAAATACATGTTAACAAACATCATTATAAATAGCTGCTTCTTAAATATATAGGATTTATCATATAAAACCTAAGGTACTTATAGAAGTGCTACAGAGCTGAAATTTGGCATGAAGATAGGTCATAGGGCAAAAATTCCAAAATTCCTTAAAAAGTTATATTCAAGGTATATTTATGACTCCAACGTTCCATTTTATAATCCCCATAAGTAAAGCATTGAAAATGGTGCAGGGCTATATAAAATTGTTTTTTTAAATTATTCACATTTATGACACAAAGTCAGGACATGCACCTTACTGTGGAAGAAAGAATGAAGTTTATCTTTCTTGAAGACAAAATTCAAATCCATGCTGAATTTGTGTAAAAATTTGATTTTAATCATAACATTATAAAACATTTTCCTGTTTTCAACAATGAAAAATATTAACTAACATAAAAACGACTCCAATGGGAATTGATTTTCCATACTTCAAGAGCATTGATTTAGTGTTTAGACTACATTATAATCCATTTCATTTCAGCCAACGATGTATACGTAATAATTTTAAATTAATTTTTTTTATCCGGATACGTACTAAAAGGCACGGATGATGACACCATAATCCTAACACACAAAATATTCTAATTTTTACATAAATTTTAGTGTAACATATAGGCTAGGTCTTAATGATGATTATAGTTATTGCTGAAAAAGGGTGATCTGAGCCATGCAACTTGAAATTCAAAAACCTGCATGCAAGCCGATCTACAGAGAATTTAGAAATTCCAGTGATGTGAGAATTGCAGTTTTGCCTCTTTTCCTTGGTATTCGTTTCTGTGTGGGCTTCACTTTGGGTACTGGCATAGCATTTCCCTGGAAAAGGGACGGAAAACGTGAAACACTAGATTAGTTGATGGGAGAATCAGGCATCCAAGAACATTGTGGTCTAGGTTCGGACTCTTCAGTTTGCCTTTCGGAGCTGAAATTTGTTTTTGCACGTTTAGGAGGCGAGGTTGATGAGGGATTTACCGAAGGATTTTCAGGAGCAACGGCTGGTGCCTCAACTATCGGAATATCAGTCATCGCAGCTGGTAAGAAATCGTCATTTGTGATGACATTCATATTTGTTGGCCAAATACCAGTCTATTCAAATCCTTTCAGTGCAGTTCTCATGTTTGCAGCATTCACAAAAACTTGTCCAAATAAGGCTGAGACTTGCCACAGAGTGACAACTTTCCCTGGGTTTGATCTTAACCATTTCCTCACTTCATCTTCGTCATACAGTCTCAGAGGCTTCAAGAATGCCTCATCAAGGGGCTGTAGTCTATGCAAGCAATGAGAAGGGAAGCACAGTAAAATAACACCATTGTCCCGAGCAAGATCAATGACGTCCAAGTTTTTTGTATGGGAGGCATGGCCATCAAGGATTTAGAGAACTCGATGAATCTGTGGAACCACCTCAAAAAAATTACCGCTGTAATCCATCCGGAACTTCGGCCCAACCTCCTGCAGGAAAACCCAATTCAAATTCTTGCCATTTCCTTTTCCTAGGATAGACCAACATGGGAGTCATGAAAGTTCCGGTCGCTGAACAGCAAATTTCAACCTCCACTGTATTTCCACGCTCAGCAGATGTCAATACACCAACTTGACGCTGCCCTTTATTTGCAATAATTTTTTAATGCTGTTTCGGTACAACAGTTATGCCGGTTTCATCGCAGTTGTAAATTCTTGCTGCAGTTAGTTTTTTTCGTCGATAATTTGAATCAATAAATCCAAAAACTGTGATACCGCAACTTTATTAAATCCCATAGCACGTGCTCCGGATGTAGCGTCTGGTTTCCGCAAATTTAAATCAGTGTGGCGAGCCATAAATGCGTGACCCCAATCTTCTCCTGCTATTTCCGTTTGTTTGTCGAAAGGATTGTTCCCACGCTTTTTTCGTTCCGCCAGCAGATACGCCAATCTACGCAGTTCTTTCATTGTAATACCAAACAGTCGCTTTTGCATAGGTATCCTTTAGATATCTGATAAGTTCCAACTCTTGCTCTTCAGTGAAGACACAATTATATTTTCCGGAAGTTTTATTGACTGTCGAATTTGGATTGTCCTTCTTTTTTACATATCTTTCCAAAGTGGACGATGGCATTTGAAACTGCTGTGATGCTTTTTTGCAACCCATCGTTCCATTAATCACCGATTGAATAGCTTCTTCCATACTTCCTGTGGATCATTTTTGCTTCTCTGTCTTCCTGTTGTAATGACGTACCATCTACAAATTAAAAAAACCGAATAAAAAGCGTAAGAACGCTTCATAATAGGAAAAAACGCAACCGGGAATTCTAAAGAGTACCAGCCGACTCCAGCGCCATTGGCGGGAAATAGACACCTTACCACGGTACTCCATTCCGCCCCGGTCTCCTCTTCACTTTCGTTCATATAGTAGAATTAGATAAAAACATGGTTGATAGAATGAAGTGATCTTAAGATCCTAATGCAGACAGACAAACTGTAAAGTTGTGAACATTTATGAAACGAGAAAATATTCTGCCATGACCGAGAATCAAACCTGGATCCTACACTTGCTGGGCGGATGTTCTACCACTGAACTATCGTAGATGATTAATTTCAGTGAGAGCTTATCCACCAGGCAAGTGAAAGACCAGGGGTCGATTCTCGGTCATAGCAGAATTTTTTCTCGTTTCAAAAATATTCACAACAGCGTGGTTTCCAAGGCAGAAAACGGTTAAAAGACAATTTTTTCCAAAATTTAAACAATACATTTGAGCGATTTTTAATTGATGACAAAATTCGATGACAAGAATGAGAATCTTTAACCATTCTTCTTTAAGGCATTACCCGTCCGAAGATCGACGATCAGTTTCTTCTAATATTAATTTGCAAAAGAATGAAAGTCTGCTCGTCGAACAATCTGTTTTTACCTGTTATCTTACGGGAAACAAATTATATCCTAAAATCGAATCTGGGTCTCTTTTCTCGGAGCTTTTTTTTTATCGTCATTGACTTTAATGGTTAACAGTTGTCATGACTGTCAAATAATTAAACCCATAAACTGTTTACCCCCAGGTCGTCATTCTGCTAATTTCTCCACTTACTCTTGGGAGAGAATAATTGATTTTGTAGGTCCATTTCCTAGGAGTAAATTTTGTCACGCTTATGCTTTACCGTAAATACTCGCGTATAATGCACACACTTTTTTTTTTCGAAGTATTTGAGCTAAAAATTAGGATGCGTGTTATACGAGGTTACATAATCTTCCTATTTTCATTTGACCCCATATTTCCACAATTTCAGCACAGTAATTACTGTCCAGGTATCCTCATAATTTTATTGGTGATTTTTACGAAAAGTAAGATAGATAATAGTTAAAATTTATTAATTAATTCTACAAACATTCATTAATTAGATATGAAAAGAATGAATTCAGTATTTATTCATTTTAAAAGCCAAGAAATACTTCGTCACTGGACCATTCTTCTTCGATGTTGTTATCGGAATCAGCATCTTACGCATGACGTCACCCTACACCGGCGCCCGGCCTGGTGGTGAGGTATTGGTACTACTTACAATTAGAAACAATGGCAGCTGATGCCTTTGAGTATGCTGGGAGTTGATGCTTCTTGTAGAACTAAATAATGTTATCATTCCCTACCTTTCTCTCAGCACTCGTACGTGATTTATTCTTGATTCTTAGAGTCTGTAGTTAATTATGTGCTATCATGTTTACGTGCTCCAGTGTTCTAAGAAGGGTAAAACTGAAGGTTGGGCGAACCCATCCACCTCAGGCATGACAAAAACGTATGTAAAAAACATAGGATTATCGTCATTCCTTCATTTTATTAGCTCAAAGAATGTCATATGCCATACTATGAAATTAATATAATTCGATTTACTGTGTATATCCTAATATCACCTTGTAAGTAAACATAGAGTATGTAATTGAGTTAGCTGACATTCTTTTGGAGCGTTATTCGAAAATTTCATTTTGCACTTTCATTATGTTACCAATACATAATACCAATAATTCGATCATTGCCTTA
This sequence comes from Tanypteryx hageni, assembly GCA_028673005.1. Taxonomy (NCBI): domain Eukaryota; kingdom Metazoa; phylum Arthropoda; class Insecta; order Odonata; family Petaluridae; genus Tanypteryx; species Tanypteryx hageni. The sequence goes on along the minus strand of CM054113.1, from coordinate 9,201,217 downwards.
GAACACGTTACACCATCTACTTTATTCTGGAACGGTAATGCTAAAAAAAATCTGTGCACACTATACGCAGGTATATAGAAAAATAATAGATTACGAGGCTGAAAATCCCCCTGCGCGTTATACGAGGGTGCGCACTATACGCTGGTATTTATGGTAACCATAATTGATGGCTTCAGTAAATTTGTAATTATTCAACCGGTTAGAAATGCAACAACTAAACTAAACCCACGGAATGCTTCACCCCTACTAATTGGAATTCATTCCTGCCTTTGCTGACATTTAGTTTTAACTCTGCAAAACACTTCTCTACTGGTTTTTCATCTGCTAAGGTATTTTTGGGTCATGAGCTACCTCATCCCTTGTTGCTTCAATGGGAATTGCCTAGTAAGTTGGCATCAGCTGGCTGCAACTCAGCTTCTGGTTAGGAACTTTGGATCAAAGTGTTAAATAATTTGGCCAAATCACAACACCATGTTGCTAAGAAATATAATGCTCGACAATCTCCACAAGCCTTTTCAACAGGTGAACAGGTTGTGTTTAGAGCTGTACCCAAAGTTTTGAAAGCTAGTCAAGTGTCTGCCAAAATCTCTCCCTTATGGGAAGGACCCATCGTGGTCGACAGGATAATTACTCATATAACTCTCTCTTTAAGAAAACCAGACAACCCAAATTACTGTCATATAGTAAATGTTATCCAGGTTAAGAAATATTTTCCTGCCATTAAGCAATAATTTGTTATTTTCAATTATCACATGTCATTGTCAATTAAATTATGAAATATTTTGTGGCCATAAGGTAATATTTGTCATTCTCACTTACCACATAGCATTGCTAATCAAATTAAGGAATATTGTGCTGGTAGGAAGTAACAGTTTGACATTTTTGGCTTTTGTGTTAATTAATCTATACAAATGTTCAGAATTATATTAAGTTTTGAAAGCTTGAGTAGATATGCAAGCATGAGGAGTGTCTTTAGGTGATTATGTTTTTATTTTTCACTTGGAGGTTACTCTTTTCCTGTCCTGTTCACAGACATTGATCAATAAGGATTATGATCCTTGTTAATTTCTTTTGCATATGGAATTAGCGACCCTATCGCCTGATGATTGTTATCATTGCAACCAGCCCCCAGATGGAAATCTGGTAAAATAAATTAACATATATATGGCCAATTGCCATGAAACTGCTAAACACAAGTAGATTTCCAGACATCACAAATGGTATCCAGACATTTTATGCATGTCAGCACGGCACAAAATTCTTATTGCTTAATCTAACCTAGCCATGTAATTTTTTATGTTTGCTGGTAATAATTACCAGGGTTATTGTACACTAGCCCCAATTGTGCTAGGATACCTTAAAATATCTCTCTATCCATGTACTACTTGATGCAATATGAACTACACAGTGAATTTTTTTAATTTTTACTTTCTCCTTATACGTAGTATAGGGGAAAGTATTGTATTCCTGAAAAAAATTGACTTCGAGATTTCAACGGAAAAACATGTTTTGAGGTCTCCTGAACAAATTTTGAGCATTTTCTTGATGATGTTTGTGTGTGTGTTAGTGTGTATGTGATAGCTTTTTGTGGGTGCTCTAACTAAAAAAATATTAATCACATCAACGCGAAATTTTATATTTGTCATTTTTATAAAAGTCAGAAGAATTGATTAGTTTTTGGTAAAAATCGGTCAACCAAAAGTGGGTGTTTACTCTTGTCACATCCGTTATTTTGAAATATTTGATAAATGTAAAAATGTACCGGAATAAAAGTTGTAGCAAATTTTATTTACTGCAACCTTTGTTTGAAACATTTTTCCATATAATGAATTTTTTAAGAGATATCTTATATTTTTAGCTGCCACCTACCGATGACTATTGTTAACAATTGATGCTTAGTTGTCTTAGTTTTTATTTTCTTAATTGTTGGAGCTTTGTGGCTATATTCAATATCAGAAGGCTATGGTTTGTTTATTTCTGTTCTTTGTAAAGTCTAAAATTTTCTAGCAGTTTCTTAATATATTTATTATTATGTACCCTATTTGGAATTTTTAGAAATATTACAGATATGACCACCACATGACTTTCTCCATATATGTTTGGACCATGGGAATTTCCTGTTGAAGAATTTCAGCTTGCAATTTCAACACCAGCGAAGACCAATCAAATGAGTATTGAGTCGCAGACATTAGACTTTGCATTTCTTTCAAAAGATATATACACCAGGAGTGAGTTCGGCTCACTGCCACAGATAATGAACATTTTGAGAGCCCATCTTGTGAATTTAATACTTGACTTCCGTTAATAAACGCTAATTTTCGAAACTAAACACAATTTTTTAATTACTGAGTAACTTTCAGGATTTTTGGATACTTTGTTAATAATGTTGCACCCAACTTAATAAAAGATTAATTATTTTGATGCAGGCGATTGTGTTAAGTTGAACTGTATAGTTTGACATTTCAAATGAACTTTTATTAAATTTTTACATTTTTCCCTACTTTTTCCGCAATTTTCGCACTATACACTTTAAAATTATGCCTCTCCGCATTTTTATACCTAGCACAAATAATTATTTAAATCACTTTCTCATTTCATATCGTTCAAACCATTTTTATACGATGAATATTTTTTTAAATATGTACCGAGATTTATTATGGACATTTGTTTTTAATTAGTCCCACTCGGCAACAGTTCAAAAAATATTACCACAGGTTTTTTTAACGCAAAAATTTTATCGTATCATGTTTTTCTTAAATTATAAACATCAGCAGTATGAAGACGTGATATCACATTTCTACATTAATAAAAAGTAATTAAAAAATCGTCAAAAATTGGGTGGACCTGCTTAATACATCTGCCTTACTTAGGAAAAAATATACTTCATATAAAATAGAAAATACATGCATTAGAAACAAAATAATTAGGTCGTTTAACACTTTCTTTTACAGATACAAATAATAAGAAATAAGGGTAAGACCAAATAAGAAAAGAAAGAAATCATAAATATAAATGAATGAACACATGACTTTCTCCATATTTATATGGCAAATTACATGTTGTTAGCTCTGGGATCGTTGTCAATATTTGCTCCCGGTTGACAATTAAGAAAAGAAAAAGGAGCGTAACTAAGCGTCAATTGTTAACAATAGTCTTCGGTAGGTGGCCTGGTGGTGGCTGCTAAAAATATAAGATATCTCTTAAAAAATTCATTATATGGAAAAATGTCTCAAGCAAAGGTTGTAGAATATGAAATTTCCTACAACTTTTATTTCAATACATTTTTACGTTTATCAAATATTTCAAAATAACGGATAAGTGACATGAGTAAACACCCACTTCCGGTCTACCGATTTTTACCAAAAACTAATCAGATCATCTAACTTTTATAAAAATGTTAACTATAAAATTTTGCGTTAACCTGATTAATAGTTTTTAAGTTAGAGTGCCCACAAAAATCTATCACATACAGACCGACAGACACGCAGACATCATCGCGAAACTAGTCAGAACGTGTTCAGGGAACCTTAAAACATCTATTACCGTTGAAATCTCGAGTTCCATTTTTTTCATGAAAACAATACTTTTTCATACTACGTATATGGAGAAAGTAATAATTTTCCCGGAATGAAACCCAGACACCTCATCATGCGAATCCTTTCCTCTAACCACTCACCCAATCAATAGCAATTCATTTAACCAGTTTTAAAATCACTTAACTCGCATACTTGGTTCTTCCTAGTTCAAGAAGTCGTCAACAATTGGATATACATGACGACCATATGTTTTCGATTAAAAATATCGAAACTTTGCTGTTAAAAATGTAATTTAGGAAATCTTAGGTCCCTATTTAAAATTCGATGGTAGGGAAACAAAACTTCATTCATTTCTGCGTTCCTGGGTTCAAGTCTGGAACTCGTACTTGGTTTATTAGTAATTTTAAAGTCCAAATTAAAATTAGTTTACACACATTCCCGTGTTATTCAAATGGGAAAAATTAGAAGAGAAAATATTTAAAAAAATTAAAAGGGTCAATTAAATCGGTTTAAAAACCCTACTACACCACCTTTTTTTGCTCTGAGATTGAAATAATACCTTTCTCATGCTTCTAATTTCTGTAGTTCTCGAGTAATAGAATCACACACATACACACAAAAACTTTTATAGATATATAACATTTAGGACTGCAGTTATTTGATCATGTAAATAATTTAATCATTATATTACATATTCAAAAAACGATTAATTCGATGGTTGAAAATTAAATTTTCCTTTGTCCGTTGCTTTTATATTTACCGCGCAACAAAGAAAAACTTTTGGTTGAGGTATTTAAAAGTCTGCCACCTTGTCGCCACTTTCGGAGTCTTCCGATACTTTTTTTGCAGTGATTACTACGATAGTTTTTTATGCATTGAACGTTTCCCGCGCTCCTAAGATAAATTATTGTAGTGATGTGTGAGATTGTTTTTACATTAATAAACGACGATCGATGAACTCAAATTTTTAGTATTCTTCTTGAAAAAATCTTTATATAAATTAGGGAAGTGTTAGTATTGTTTGTGTAACTTGTACTTGTTTTTGAAACTTGTAAGCTTCTTCATTGGTTTAACCTCGAATTAAATCTCTTAAATATGCCGAAGAATGTTAATGTTAACGTCTTCATTAGTGCCGCTAAGCAGTTCTTCGAAAACAGGAATGAGAAAGCAGCTGTAGTTATTCAAAGACAACTTCAGGTTAGAAAAAGTTTTAGTTTCGTGGATTTTGTGTTAGATATGTGTGTTGCAATTTTCAATTAAGTTTTCTCTGGCACCTTGAATTAATGTATTTTAGACTAATGTATTATAACAACAGTTTGTATACGCACATTATCATATCAGTTAAAGAAATTTATAACAATGAAAACATGGTCAAGATTTGTTATTGAAGTTTTAGTTATAATCTTTCAGCTTTTAAGAAAATGGTGTCGCATTTTTGGATTAAATAACAAGATAATAAGCTGTTGTGAATTCACTTAAACATATGGTTTACTATCATATAAGCATTTTTTCTTGCAAAATTAACGCTTTTCTGGGCAAAGTACTGGTTCCTAGTTTTGAACCTCCATTGATCCACTTTACCTTTATTAAAACTCGTTAGTGGCTTACAATAAATTAATTATTCAACATGAAATTTTATATTTTGTACAGGTTCTGAGTGAAATAGCAGATGAAAATATATTTGATCCTTCTGCTAATGGAGCGGGACCCGAATTTTATGTTGCTCTTCATGAGCTTTTGACCTCATTGGAACCAAATTCCAGCCTCGCATATGTTGCATCAGATGTTTTGGCTAATGCAATACGCAATAAATCTGCCCGTCCTGAACTTATTAATATATATAGGTTTTCATGGCCAGTAGCTCGTCTTTTCTTGGCATTGCCTCCTTCAGTAATTACATCTAACTCACAGGGAGATACGCAGAAATTTAGGCTATTATGCCTTTTAAGAGAGCTTACATATGGCATTCGTCTTCTGTGGCAAGAGTCTTACCTTCCTCGCCTCATCCGAGTCCTTCTGGATATCGTTACAGGAACTGTAATGAAGGAGCAAAGGTAATTTATAACTCTTTTCTGAAATTTATGGGATTCTGATATGTTTCAAATATTTTTTTCTGGGTTTATTATAAAAACCCTGCCCATTGATGATCATTGGATTCATAAATTATGATATTATGCACCATAGACAATAGGGAGATAATGTAAAAGACTTGTTTCTAAACAATCTTAAAAATCTGAATATTTTGGTTATGATATTTTTAATTTTTTTTATAACAAATATTTTCTGTAGGCATCTGAGCCTTTCTGGCTGTATGGTTGGTGAACACTGATTTAAGCCACACAGAGAAAACCTGCTGATAGAGTATTTAAGGAATTTTTCAATAATTTTTTTACAAAAATACCTAGTGCAGACCATTATGTCCTTGAAGTTTTGTGGAATTTTCTTAAGTTCATCTGAGATTTTACAATTGGTTTCTGTGGACTCTTTTATCTTATCATCTGTGTGAGTTAAATCTTATAAGAACTCATTTTTTGTTTCTAATTGGGAGCCTTTTCATTTATTTGTAAATCCTTTATAGTCCAGAAGAAATTACAACAACACATGAAAAAACTGATGAAGTTCTTGCTGTATCTTTGGCTGTTTTGGTAAATCTTTGCCATCGAAATCTACCAGCTTTGTATTGCTTGCTTCGTGCAGTAGATGGTCGCGAATTCATTCGAGCCCTTTTTCGTCTTAATAAAGGAACACTTTCATTAGATGCAAATGTACAGGTTTGTATTTAGATTCTTGATCCTCTTCGTAGGATAAATTTTAAAATCTTTGATATTAAAATAATTGAATGGCTGTTATGATTTTATCAATTCATAATGGAGATTTAAACTTGCATTTTGCTTAACTTTAATTTATTTTCCTCATTTAGGTATCAAAAATGTTGGTTATACTTGAAGGGGTGTCTGGTGGTATTCCTGATGGGTCAATGCAGACCTTTATCCATTTGACTTTCACTACCATGAAGGAGGCCCTGATTCATCGGAATTTGAATTTGCTTCGACACGTTGTTGATTTTTTTGCCGATGTTCGTGGTGATGATACACGTAGACCAAGAGAGGCTCTTCTGAATTACAGTGGATATAAAGAGGTCAAAGTTTCTTATTAGTTTAATAATTTTAAAATTATATAGAAGAGCAACTTAAAAGAATTAATGAGATTTTGTGAAATCATTTTTATCCTTCAAGAACAAACAATTTAACAAATATACTTGCCTCGGGTATCTCCAATAGCCACAACAAGGTTTAAAAAACATGCATTTTGGCTACAAAGCAGCCATCTTCAGTGATAATTTGCCAAAAATAGATTCTGTTGGCTGTTGGGGATATGTGAGGCAAGTATATTTTTTTAATTGTTTGTTCTTGAATTTTTTCAGCCATAAGATGGACACACAGACAATTGAGAAAATGGTCAAAATATGTTCAGGGGACCTTAAAACATGTATTTCCATTGAAATCTTGAATTCTATTTTTTTCATGAAAACAGTACTTTCTCTATGGATAAAGTAAAAAAGCAGATTATTTCAATACCTTCGATGTTGTACCAAAAACATTATAAATAGTAACCATTGTGCTATGAAATGTAAATTTTAACGTCACTTAGATAATAAAGAAGCAAACATAAAATTCCAATAACAAGTTATATTATGAGAATTCTAGAGCAAATTATGCAAGGCACTCCTTTTTCACCGAGTGCTGCTATCTTTTCATCGGAGTCAATAATCACAGAAGCAATGTATTGTTGGTTGCCTACATTTGTTGCAGCATGTACTTGAAGCTTTTTTTCCTGATTACTCTAATCCTAGAGCCACCAGATTTGGCATTCCCAGGTTGAAGGATCCATTGCTTGTACAGACAGACAAACGGACCAACAAACCAAATACATAAGTAATTCTTTTAGAAGAAAAGCACTAAAAACATAGAAATGCAAATAATTTTCTAACTAAAATCAATGTAAAAGTACTGCAGAAGTAAAAAAAAATCATCTAGACAAAAAATTTAAGATGACAGGAACTGCACAAAAATGACTGAAAAGATAACTTACTGTATTTACCTGAATCTAAGATGGATGTATTTGGTGTTCATATTCAATATATATATTAGTTTGTTCATTTATTGAAATGGTGTGTTACAAATTACTATTTGAGAAAAAAATAACAATTTAAAAAATCTGATGTGGCCACCACATGACTTTCTCCATACTTGTAATATTTCTAATAATTCCAAATAGGTTAAATGATAATAAATATTTTAAGGAACTAAGGAAAAAATTTAAAGACTTTACAAAGAACAGAAATAAACTCAAACTGTAGCCTTCTGATATTGGATATAGTCCTGAAGCTCCAACAATTAAGAAAATAAAAAGGAGCGTAGTGTATTTACAATAGTCTTCGGTAGGTGGCCTGGTGGCTTAGTTACGTCTTAGTAACGCTCCTTTTTCTTTTCTTAATTGTCAACCGGGAGCAAATATTGACAACGATCCCAGAGCTAACAACATGTAATTTGCCATATAAATATTGAGAAAGTCATGTGTTGCCCACATCAGTTTATTTTTTCTTGTTTCATTCGGTTAAAAAAAAACAATTAAACGCATAGCCATACTTCCTATGGTTCTACGACAACTTGTCACCCATTAGTTTGTCGTGGTTAATTTGTCTTGCATCAAATCGTCGCACGAGAAATTTGTTGAGCATCAATACATCACACGACAAAGTCATCATGCATCAATCCATCATTCTCTGCCATACACCAGCCTTCCAATGTTTCGCAATGAAATTGTTTCACAACGAATTTTTCCAGCAATGAGTTTGTCATGTGATGTATTAATGCACAACAAGTTTGTCACACAATGAATGGACACACGATGAATTGACCTTAATGTAATGATGATATACCACTTCGTACTTGAATTTAAGTCAACCCTTGATTTTAGCAAGCTGAAATTTGGAAAAAACCTTGTCTTGGATTCAAGTAAATATGGTTAGTGACGGGTTTAATTTCTTAAGAGATGACATTTTAATTGGTAGAACTGCTGGCAGAGGATGAGAGGGATTGGGTAGAGGCTGAATTTGATGGCCTGATGAAATCTGTAAATTGGGTTTGCCTTTGCTTTTCACACTTTTATAAATAGGAAGCAATAGCATCGCCAATATATCTCTTAATTTTCATAGCCCTTATGAAACTCAGGATCTTACTGCACCAACTTCTTTTTGAGAAACTCTGCTGCTTCTAGAATCTCTGTCATTCACTTCCATGATAAATTAGGCCTTTACTGCTCTTCATCTTCTGTTTCCTCTGGTTCTTCACCAGCATTCACATTAGAGGCCATTGATTCTTCCATTTCCTCATTTTTTTTAATTCCTCCTGTTGTATGAGCTCTTCAGCGTCTTCCCCTTTCATATCATTTAATCCCTCATCTCCATTAGATTTTCAAGGGTGACAGTTTTTCCAACCTCCCTTGAATGCTGAGTTATCTTTTAAAGCCATTTACAATTTCAAGGCATAGCTTCTCCTATCAAGCATTCATGGTTGACATGCCTCCCCAATGATATCAGTAGCTGTTAAAATTGTAAATTCAGCCCAATACTTGCATACATTTTTATTTGGGAATCTATCCAGGGCATCAATGGTACAGTATAGAAAAGGGGTGGCCAAACTTACTTACCCTAAGAGCCGCATACCATCATCTTCAGAAATTGCAGAACCTAATGTTTGAATGAGTATTTTGATGAAAAATATCTCATCTTGTTGAGTGATAAACGACTATGAATGCAGAAAAAAGTCCAGAGTATGTATCTGGAATGATGCTCCTTCGACAGAAATGCAAAAGAAACGAGGGACACTCTCAGATGGATTATATAAATTTTATGACAGGGTGCTTTTGGAAATGCCAAAAGGCCATCTTACGACCAGTACTCATTTTTCAGTCTGGGGAAACCTTTCATTTTGCCTCTTGGAGGAAGCCGGCAGATAGTGTCGTGCAGAAGACGCAATAGACATCCCCGGACTTTTTGGTAAATGGAGTCAAAAGTATTATCAGATCTGGCCGAGGGTAAAGAAAGAGCTCAATAAATTGATCATAATATTTTGTCCTTTACCTTTGGATCCGACGGGTGCTCAGTATGTGCCCTTAAAACAGTGACATAAGCGACATTAGAAAGCAAATTCCGAATGTTGTGTGGCTGTTCGGTATGACAAGTACAGACTATCTCTACCGTTTTGGATGTTGGGTGGTAAAATATGTTAAGTTTGAGAGTGGATAACAAAATTTTAAAATCATGACGCATAAATGTTGTAGAAAATGTAGTGGTGAATATCAACATTTATCAACGACAATTCATTTTCGTCGAATTTAAAAATTTTTTAAATTCAATATTTAGTGATATTTATCAATTTAAATTGAATCCTACCAAGCCTAGATATAATGCATGCTCCTTAGGTTTCCCCAACATGTCACACTATTACATTTTGTTCTGCAGTGAAAAACATAGATAGGCCTCGGAATGACAATTTAAAAGAGCCGCATTTGTATGTTAAAAGAGCAGCAGTTTGGCTACCCCTGGTATAGAACCTTTTATCTGACAAGCTTGGGATATAGGGATAGCCGGTTATCTGGAATGTATTCATAAACAGGGCTCGGAATGCACAGGAACTACATTCTGGTTCATCACACACATTCGTAAAATTGTTCTGTCTGGTCAAAAATTTAGTAATACCAGTGTGTGAACTTATTTTAATAATTGTTTTCACTTTTCTTCATCCTAGTAAATAAAAAAATAAATCCAAATTTAGCTTGATTGTAAATTTTCGATCATTTATTTCACGCCCAATGCTTTCAGTTCCATTACCAGACCAAGCATTCTGTTTCAAAATATTTTCTGTTTCAAGCACTTCTATAAACTAGACCTGTATTGTATAGTAATAAAAAAGCTATGGTATTTGGATACAATATAAATAAATTTTTTTCAAACCACTCAATAGATATTGAATACATAATCCATGTTCTGTTATTGGCCTTATGGTGCACAGGGAAAACGATTCCATTAAAGCTCCTGGACTTCTGATTTTTAGACATTTTATGGGGCAAAATAGGAAAGGAGAAATTAATACTAGTAAACAAACACAAACAAACAAGCACTGACAAAACAACAGCTTGGAGCACTGGAGTGCATGCAATGCAGGGGGCGAGCCAGATAATTACTAACGAGGCACCAAATTTAAATTTCTTTCTCCTAACAAATTTTGGAAAAATGTATTAGTTTTGAAAATAGCAGGTTAACTGGATTTCCGGATAACTGGAAGCCAGATTAAAGGTTTTATACTATATATGCTTAACTTCTCTGTGGATAGTAAATGTTGAGTTATTGGAAATGGCATTTCGGAAAACCATGCTAATGTGAACCGTATTCCCTGCACAGAGATCTTGGTACCACATAGTTCAACCACGTTAGTATGTGATTTATTTCATAAAAATCAAATAAAAAGGTGAAAAATTGTGTTTTTTGCAATTTTCGCACCTACATTGTCAACTTTTTAAAATCTTTTTAGGCATCTGGGGTGGGATTTTAATAAATGTCCTCCAGGCTTGAGGGGTTAAGAAAAGTTTAAGAGATTATTAAGTAAATGGCACAATATGCATTGCACAAACTTTCTCATATACGTATATACGTTTGGTTGACTGTGTATGCTTGTAAAAGAAAAACACTTATAATTCAAAGTTAACCGTAGTTCAGCATATATTTTAATGCCACTGATTGACATTTATTAATTTTTTGGGATACATGGCTTAGTACTATTTGTGACATCAGGCTGTATGATTGGATCGATTTTAATCAAAATCCTTAAGGCCATTTTTGGGTAAATCGAATTTTGTTTCAAAATATCCAAGAATAAAGTACCCTTAATTGTTGCGCAATATCATTAATCTCTTCAGAATGTCTTTAATGAACGATGTTATCAACAAATATGAGATATCATTCGATTTAGTCAAGTTTTGAGTGGATCGCGGCGAAGGCGTGACATCATTGTAATGTCACTGGACGCCATATGGTGATTTTCTGAGAAATATGGCTTATCCAGTATTATTTGTGACATCAGGCTCTGCAATTGGATTGATTTTAATCAAATTCTATGGCGCCATTTTTGAGTAAATCAAATTTTTCTAAAAATCGCCAAGTATAAACTACCCTTTATTTTTGTGCAATATCACTTGTATGAAAAAAGGGTCTGCAAAAGATGATATATTGCATAAATACAAGATATCATTTGATTTAATGTATGCATTTGGGCCCTATAATGGCGAACAGACACATACGGCATGGTGAAAACCATTTTTATGGACTCAGGGACACCTAAAACGTGTATTTCCATCAAAATCTCGAAGTGGATTTTATTCACGACTACAATATTTTCTCAATATACTATGTATATGAACGAGAAAGTAAAATGCTTTTACTCTATTGATGAATTTGTCTTCTTGATCTATGTATGCTGAATACTCCATATGCTTAGTATTTCTTATTTTTTTTGTATTCCTGACTTATCCTATATTTGTTGTAGCAAATATGAAAACAAATTATTTGGAAATAGTGTGAAATCATATGTGGCACAAAAAGTTTGTTTTGACAAACTCTTGCACACACGGTGCCTAATTGCCAGTCAGATTACCCTTTCCTTGAAGTTTCAGGTACACTTCACTCAAGTGGGCAGTGATGTCAGTAGATGCCACTTGTCGCATTGCCACTCTTCATCCTTGCTGACAGAGTAAGTTAATTCATTAGAGAATTATCCAAGTCGTCTTGTGGCTAAGAGCAAATCTAAGCATACGCACTAGGAAATAGGGAAGAGATGTTGGAATAGACTAATATTTCTTTGTCTTTCAGTGATAGATTTTTGACCTTTTCAATGAATTCATACGAATTTTTGATAGAATGTTTGTTGTCGGATTTAAGGTCAGTGAATTGTTGATTCACCTATTTCGAAAGAAAGTAAGTTGGGGAGCTTTTGGTAGAAGTTATTGATCTCATTAAGTTATCATTTTTATGGATTTTAGGAAGGAAGTTCATTTTTGGCAAGGAGGGATTAGATAGGTAAAGTTTGAAATTTAGTGTTTTGTCAATAAGAGTAGGGTAGTTTTTTAAAGAGTCTTTTGTTTGTCTTATCATTTTTTATGGGATTTTTGTCTATTTTAATTTATGGTTCTTTTAAGAGTAATTGTTGAATACATTGTACAGGCATCCCTTGCATAACAACGCGTCGCACAACGACATTTCATGGTTAGGGCGCCATAACATTGTGACCCTTTTTCGCACTTAGGACATGTCTACGTCGTGATTACAGTGCTGGAGAAAAACTCTCCCCCAGGGGGCTATTCTAATGTAAATGAAAGAAAATTGTATTTTTCCACTAGCAAATTTATTCCGACTGGTTTCGCTTGTTACAGCATCATCAGGTGACGAAAGCATGGCCGAGGGTTCTATATATATGGAATGAAGGAGGAGGTAGGGTAGGAGGGTTAAATCAGTGGTCGTTTTAGTTTTCTGAGGGAACATTTGCTTTGTAACACCAATTTGGGGGCTGATACGACCATTTAGGGGGCGTTTTTAAAAAGAATTTCTGCCATTTGCAGTTATATTTTTACAGTGAGTTCTGAGATTGTATATTTATAAACAACAGTTAATTCAGAATAGTGAATATGCAGTTTTTTTATTAGAAATGTAAGAAAGTCTTACATTACACTGCCATGTTTTCATCTTATTGCACGATGTTCCTTTGATGTTCTTCTGTCTCTAGATTGCCAGCACCATCTACCAGTGCGTGACATTTATTGGGCTGTTCTTTCTGTGTAGTTGTAATGCGATCACATGTTTACGTAACACCATGCCTGCGCGTGCGCTCTGAAAGTTTTGAACAGTGAGCCATAAGGCGTGTGCACTCTTTGCGATACCTATTGCTATATTCAGTAATCCCCATTTCCAACCTAAATAATTGTGTTAGTATGTAGTGGAGTGTAATTGTTTACTGTTTACATACTATTAAATCATTATCCCTTATTTGGAATGGTGCAAGCTAAGAAGAAATGCGGGCAATACTCAGTGGAGTATTTGAAATTGGAGTTCATTGCTTCCGAAACAAATCAACAGTTACCTATGTGCTTGCCGTGTGAACATGCTTTTTCTAACGAAGCAATGAAACCATCAAGGCTTAGTGAACATTTAATGAAGAAACATGCTGACATAGTGGTTAAAGATGTGAGATATTTCTGTGGTTCAAAGGAAAAATTTGAAAAAGGAAATACTGTTTCCATACCATTCATTGTGTTGTCCATAGGCAGCATTTAGTCACTAAACATCTTGGCAAACGTCTCCATAAATCATTGAATGTTATCATCAATGCCATTAATAAAATAAAAGCTCATTCCTTGAACAATCGTTTGTGCCATGAAAATGAAGAAGAATTTGAGCGGCTTCTGTTACACATAGAAGTCAGATGGATTTCAAAAGGAAATTGCTTGAAGCGATTTTATGATCTATGTAAATTCAGGAATTTCACATGGACCCATCTTAGGGCCCTTACTCTTCATTGCCTTCATCAAAGATCTCCTGGTAACAATTAGTAGTACAATTTCACTCTATGCCGATTATTGCAAAATCGTAAATTTGGTTAAGTTATCCAAAGTGACCTTGTGAAACTGTCCCGGTGGTGCAAATCATGGAATCTTTTCCGAAATGTACCCAAGTGCAAGGTGATTTCCTTTTCACTCAAGAAAAATCCCTACATTCACTCATAATTTGAATGATGTTTTATTAGAATGGGTGAGCACAATAATGGATTTAGGCATAAGGCTTGAATGAAACCTCAGCTTTAATACTCACGTTAGATCAGTTTATGCAAAAGCTTATAGGATCCTAGGATTTATCAAGTGAAATTCATTAAAAAATTTCTCCTCAAGAACATTATCCTTTCTTACTGCTCTCTTGTTCGGCCCATACCAGAATACAGGAGCGTAATTTGGAATCCCCATCAGAAATCCTTGGTTGACTCATTAGAGAGAGTCTAGAGTCGTTTTGTGAAGTGACTGTGCGTGAAAGAAAATGTAACAAACAACAAAAATGACTATGTGAAACTTAGTCAATCTTTTAAACGTACCCCACTTGAGAGTAGGCGTAAGGTGTTGGATACTATGTTTCTGCACAACATCATTAGTGGCTGGCTTAACGCTGAAAACTTATAACAGCTTGTGGGTTTTGCAACTCCTATAAGAAGATCACGGTACACTCCCCTCTTCCATGAGCCCTACTCAAGGGTGAATGTGTATAAGTATTCTCCCTTAATAAAGATGGTCAGAACTTCCAACGAGGTGCTTGCCAGACAACCCTCTAAAGACTTTTATCACAATTTGCTCCATACTCTTAGAAACAAGCTATTCAGAGACTTAAGCGACTGACATTTATTTGTATTTATTTATTTGTATTTATATTTGCATTTGCCTGATGGGCTCTTCATATTTGTGGAAATATTTATTGTGTTAGTCATTTTGCATTATTTATTTTTTAATTTATTTTTCTTTTTTGTAATTTGATGTTAACTTGGGGATTCCTGTATGTGTTTAATAAATTATTTATCTTTATCTATAAAATTGATATTTATGCAAAACAGATAGGAGCATGGAGATGAATCCAGGTGTAAACTACAAGGCATTACTTAAAAAACAAAGCAAAAAGAAACAATTCAAAATAAAGTTATTGTATGTATTGTAACTTTTACATTTTCAAAATTTTGTGAAAATGGTCATTTTAGATGATTGTCCTTTAATACGGCTGCAACTAACAATAATCCATTTACAGGTCATTTTCGTAATCAATACACAAAAAATTGTCGATGCCTGCTGCCCCTGCACATTATTCATGGCACCAGCTCTTATACGTGCACAACAGACCAACACTTCACCGTTGCAGTATATGCACTTCGAGTTCACCTTTTTGCCCTGAGCATTTTTTCTTGAACCTGCGTTCTTGTTTCCTTCTGTCCGTGGCATATAAGAAGTTCATTCTTCTGGGATTTCTCTTGTTTTTTTATCTTTCCTCTTTGTGCTCTGGAGACGTTAAGGTGACAGCCTTTAGGCATCTGGTGGAATCTCTCTTCCTGGGCATGTGAGGAACCTGACACAGGAGGGGAATGTCATCCTCGCTGTCTCCTGAGAAATCATCGCTGAGTTCAACTTCTTGTGGCAAATCAGATGAAGAAGAGTACCGGTACAGTCGTCTCTTGCTTAAGCCTACTTTGTGTATGGCGCTGGTAATGCCTGATGATGCTTCAGGTGTTGGACTTGAGTTTTGAGCCGCGCCCTCTGTTGGCTGTGACAGTGTTCCATTTTTCATATCTGCAAAACACTCTGAAGGGAAGTATGCTGATCCAGAAATTACTCCAGAGTTGAATGGCACAAGTCCACAATCACAGAACCCATTTACTCCATTTTCAACAGAGCAAGCTTTTCCACATGCCTGAGCAAACAGCATTCCAAAGACGATTAACCACAGAACAAACACCCCGACTATAATGACGAATCGAGAGCACACTTATGGTTGTCGCGCAAACCATGCAGGTGCGAGAATTCAAAATATGATTTCCAGCTGTATTACAAGACGTGACCCTATTAAACGTATGCAGGTCGAGACAACAATTGTTTCTTGAAGTTTAACAATGACATGGTCGGCAAGACAATACCCCATTTAAAAGCCGATATCTTCCCAAAATATGTGATTTAAATGTTTAATATGATGGATTTTAAATGGTAGGCAGAAAAAGATGAATATAATAAGAAACATCATTAATTTTCCTAAACATAGTTCACATTCGAAGATCGCATGTCAATTCTTTCTAATTTGAATTTCCAAAAGAATAAAAGCCCGTTCTTAAAAAAGTCACTTTTTACATGTTATCTTATGGGAAATGGAAATTGCCTCCTGGAGTTGAACCCGTGTCTTTTTTCGTATTTTTTTCGTCATTTAATTTTTATATCTGAATCAAACATTTCTGCGAAATTTCAACCTTCCACCTAATCGGGAAGTTTGTTAAAAATGCGTTAAAAAGTGCCATTAATGACATCAGCGTTATACACAAACACATCTAGGCTTTTATTATAGTAATGGTATAAGTTGTATGGATAAATGATAAATGCAAGGAAATTGTTGAGTGTGAAAGAATGTGTAGAACAGACCTCATGTATAGCAAAGCAAGGGAACTATTCAAGAAAAAGGCTAGAAAGATAGGACGTAAAGGAATCATGAACAAAAGTGGTAAAATAGTCTCAGAGCCAGAAAATATTTTGAATGTCTGGAAAAAATACATTGAGGTGCTGTATGACAAAGAAGGAAAGCCAAAAAATATTGTATTAGATGAAAAATGGGATGTGGAAAAAGACCAGCTAGGACCATGCATTCTCGAGTCTGAAGGTAAAAGAGCAATTGATGACATGAAAAGAAGGAAGGCTGTTGGGAGTGATGATATACCAGAGGATGTTCTTAAGGTTTTAGGGTCAAAAGCAGTTAAGTAACTCACAAAATTCTTTAACCAAGTATATAATACTGGCATATGGCCTGAAGATTTTTTTAGATGTTGTGATGGTACCACTGGAGAAAGAATAATGCAAAAAGTTGTAAGGATTACAGAACTATTAGTTTAATTTCTCATAGAGCTAAAGTTCTAGCCAGAATAATAACCAAAAGAATTGAAGGTAAAATAGAAAAGGAGCTGCAAGATAATCAGTTTGGTTTCAGAAGAGGAAGAGGGACTAGAGATGCTATACAATGTATGAGGATGATGATAGAAAGAGTGCTAGAAGTCAATAAAGGTATGTATTTTTGTTTTGTAGATTGGGAGAAAGCTTTTGACCGAGTGAAATGGGATAAAATGTTGGGTATTTTAAATAAAATGGGAATAGATTGGAAAGATAAAAGACTGCTTAAAAACCTATACTTTGATCAAAAGATTAGAGTCAGGGTTGAAGGAGAAGAAGCAGAAAGTACTTCAATAGGGAGGGGAGTGAGGCAGGGATGTCCTATTTCACCAGCGATATTTAATATTTATGCAGAAACAATAACAAGAAGCGTTGATGGAAGAGAAAAGATTTAAGATAGGAGGTGAAAGTATTGCCTCCATTAAATATGCAGATGATCAGGGATTAATAGCAGAAGACGAGAAAAACTTCAGAGGATGACAGACAGACTAGCGGAGATTGGCCAACAATATGAAATGAAGGGTAATGCCGAAAAAACAAAAGTCATGGTGGTTTCAAAGGAACATAAAGAATTAAATATAATGGTAAATGGCCCAAACTTGTAACAAATAAGTAGTTTCAAATATCTGGGCAGTATTTTAACACAGGATGGATGTAGTACACAGGACAGAAGTAGGATTGTAATGGCAAAAGCAGCATTTAACAAGAAGGAGCTTCTCACAAGCAAAAAAATAAATTTAGAAACAAGGAAGAAGTTAGCGAAATGCTACATATTATGGTGCAGAGACGTGGATGGTAAGGAGAAAGGAGGAAAAATGTTTAGAAAGTTTTGAGATGTGGGTATGGAGGAAAATGATGAAAGTGAAATGGACAGAGAGGAAGAGAAACGAAGAAGTATTAGAAATGGTGGGAGAAGAAAGGATGCTAATAAAAACAATTAGGAAAAGAAAAGAAAATTGGATAGGGCACATATTGAGAATACAGTGTTTACAAAGGACGATCCTAGAAGGCAAAATTAGCGGGAGAAGAGGGAGAAAAAGAATAGGAATATTAGAGAATATAAAGCTGGAATATAATTCTTATAGAGGTATAAAAGAGGTTTCTAAGGAGAGAGAGAGATGGAGGCAGCGATTCAGCTAAAACCTGTCTTTGGACAGCAGCATGTTGATGATAAGTTGTATTGTTTTGCATGTATGTTGTTTGTAAAGAGCCAAAGATGAAATTCAAGAAACTCCAATTGAAATGCATACATCAATTGTTATTATTATTTTAAATTGCTTTCAGGAAAATGAATAAAATGTCTGGTAAAGAATCCACTTTAATAATTCACACAAAACAGACGACTGGTTTCGACTAACACTTAGTCATCATCAGGTCAAGAATAAGGACATTAAAACATATATATAGGAAATGGGCGAGGTCGGGGAGAAAACAGGATAGGGGGAAGGATGAGGGTCTCTTAAACGGTACTTTTTATGGTGTGGGCGGAGAGGGAATTATTAAAATGGATTCTTTACCAAACATTTTATTCATTTTCCTGAATATGAAGTTCCACCACGTCAAGGCTGCATCCATCGATTTTAAATTGCTTTAGTTGTACTTTTAATTTCTCATCTTTTATATATAATTACTCAATTTCTGTCTGTCTATTGTCCTTCTCCCCTTTTATCTCTTGAACAGTTTGTCATAGAGAAATACTGTAAACGCCATTATTGTTTATGCCAACTAGGAGGCCCCGGAAAAACTATTTTCGTTTAAAGAAGGCAATTACATTTTCCCATATGTTTACACAGGAGTTTAGATTTTTCACGGTGCAAGGTTTATTTCCTTCATTCATTAAAATACATAAATATGGACCGAATTTCTCTGTTTTTGTTTTATTTGGCGCTAAAAATATACAATATCTTATTCTTGCAATTTTAAGGTGTTACACGGAAGAATTTCTCAGAAACACATTTCTTTTTTAAATTTTATGGCGACTCACATTGTTGTCTCTTATTCAGTTGGCATCTATTAAGCCTCCAAATGGACAAAAGAATTGCATTATTTGCTTCGCACTTTTTATGAAGCATCAAAATTATAGTTGTAGCAATTTCAAACTTAATAGATTGCAACATTAATAATTGAAGATTATTATTATTCAGTAAAATGCATCCGGGCTGTGGGGATTTTTAACGATTGACCAAAAAACATAGAGCTTAAAACAATTTAAGTAAAAATTTCAATTTTACATTGTTAAAATAAATCTGGGATTTAAAACAATGATATCAATATTTTGTTGCATTATAGACTGCTATGAGGGAGATATTTGAAATAAATCTGTGATTTATTATAACTTCTACATGTGCATATATTGCATGATAAGAATTACCATATCCGAATATAGTCCCCCCCCTTTTTGGCCAAAATATTAGTAAGAAAATTAAGGGCTCCCCCCTTGATGTATTCACACCCCTGTTTATTGTATATAATGCAATCGCATTATAAAAGTATTACTTACGTAAATCAAACCGAGGTGTTGAAGGTGTTTCAAATATCTACAGAATGTATTCCTTGATTTGATATTTCAAGGCATAACAATAGAAGTAACAAAAATACGGGTAAATTAAATTATCAAAAGAATATGTTAAGTGGAAATCTGGTGATAATTACTTTTTTATACAGGCACGAATCAAGTAGCCATTGTCAACGGCATCTGAATGATACGAATGGAATTGAAATAACATTCATAAATCAAAATTGTTGAATTTAGTCCAGTAATACTTGATACATTTAAATTACACTTGCAACTATAACATGCAAAATGTGAAGTCACCGTTTCATTGTAAATTGATAGCTGTAACTAAATTGCTCGTAAATATTAAAACTCATTCTTTGGAATATTACAAGATGATCCAAGCAACTTATGATGCCTACTTTCCTTACTTAATCATTTATTTAATATTTATATTGGCTTTAATAGCTTTAAAGTCATCGCGGATATGTAGCTGTTTGTGTTCCTAAATTTCATAATTTAGTGTTATAAAATACTACAAATACATTCGAACGGAATATTAAATTGATCATGCGTATTTGTGTGGCAAAAATAACATGTTTACATATTAGAATATACTGAATCTGAGTCCAACAATGGTTGTTGCTAAGGCAACACTCTCGTAATGAGTGATAAAAACTGCAAGATCGGCAGTATTTATGCGAAATTCTAAGAATACAATCGATAAGCAAAATTCTACAATAAAAATTAGAATCTTCATTCCTTTCATCAGAGAATAGTACAAATCCTGCACCAATATTACAATTCTAAGATATTTTAATGTGCAAGAGAAAATTACCCTGCATGATGGATTTCAGATTTCCCATGTAAATCAAATGGAAAGGATAATTCCTTGAATTGAACCCGGGACTTAAATCTTCACAACAAAAACTATCCTCAGGTGCTCAGTCCATGTAGCAAGAAATTTCCACCAAGTTTCATGAAAATGGGTGTATTGGTTTAAAAGTTAATAGGGGGAGATGACAGACAGACACAATCACAAAACTATAAGCCTATTTCCATTCTGAAAAGTAAGCTAAAAAGTGAGGTCTGTAATGGGGTTAAAACTTTTTTCCAAAACTGAGGCTTCAGAAATAGGGGGGGAGGGGGACTATATTCAGGGAGGGACTATATCCGGACTAATACGGTAAGTGATACATGGATACTACCAATGGAAAACAACATCTGCTAGATATAGGGTTGATCACCACTGCCTTGTATTGT
Organism: Tanypteryx hageni; assembly: GCA_028673005.1. Lineage (NCBI taxonomy): Eukaryota > Metazoa > Arthropoda > Insecta > Odonata > Petaluridae > Tanypteryx > Tanypteryx hageni. Next base: position 9,180,139 of record CM054113.1, on the reverse strand, counting down.
ATGGCACTATATTTGATATGTTTACTCTTCCTTGTCACTTCTGAAAGTATCTGTTTACTCAAACTTGTTTATTGTTGAACAGGGGGTGCAGTCATTATTGACAGCTGCATTGGACAGCTGCTCTCCAGAGGAAGCATGCTACCTTTTAGATTTCCTGTGCTCTTTGATCGAGTTGGGTGTGGAGGGGATAAAAACAATGCACCCGTTGTTAGCTGCTCTTGCTGTTCATTGGATAAAGGATAATGGAGAAGCATCTCACCATGCTCTCAATCTTTTGTGTATTTTAATATCTTCATTGGATGATGATGGTGACTGTTATGATGATAGTGAAGAGGAATTGGAAATTAAGAAAGTTGACAATGAAGTTAATATGCTGGAAGATGAAATTAGTGAAAAAGAAGAAGATACTGGCAAGAGAAAAAGAGCTTCAGTGGGAGATGGTCAAATTAATAGTAAGTTTCTTATTTTGCGCTTTTAACATTAGATGTAATGAATGTTTCCACTCCTTTCAGTTTTAAGAATGTCAGATGTATTTTTACTTTCTCCATACAAAGTAGAGAAAATATTGTTTTCGTGAAAAAAATCGAATTTTAGATTTTAACAAATACAGGTAGTCCCTGCTTAACAAGAGAGATACATTCCTAATAAGAGTCATGTTAAGCAAATGCATAAATACCATAAGAAACCAAATAAAATGTGAGAAATACGTGTTAGAGTGCGAGAGAGATCGTCATATCACAGTGGATATATACATTTTTATTTATACATAAATATACTTAGAATATTCTTTAATTTATAATTTGCACCTGCGAATTCCAAACAAAACTTCTCGCAATACTTTCCGTGACTTTAACCGTGAAAGTGACGAAAAACATGAAGTACAATTCGTGAAAGTTGATTTTCCTTTCGAGTGGGGGCAGCAGTGTCTTGTCACTGTGTTAGGGCAGTAAAACAACTCGAGTATCACTTACTCAGGTTGTGGTCTTTCTATTTGATATTTGTCCTGATCATGATATTTCTTATGTTTTGATACTGTTTTTGGTTTTACATCTACAACTACAAGCATGCTTTTTTCGCAAAAGGCATTGCAATCACAATTCGTCTTCCAAAGCTTATTTCGCTTGTTTTAGCTTAGTGTTCCCTCATTTGTGTACAGTTTCTCTTTTTCCGACATCATCTTTCACTCTTTTGTGGTAAATATCACAAAAATGAGTATGCGAAGTTTGACTTGAGACTAAATTATACATATATTATCTAGTATTTTACGAATAAATATCAATTAATATACACGTTGCTTTAATGGCAACATTTTTTATTTTATTTTTTACACAATGACTCATGTTGCAACTAGTGTAAAACCGAGAATTCTTCGTGTAAAGTGAACAGATTCCCCAGTTGATAAATCGTGCTAAAGCAAATTTCGTGTTAAGTGGGGACTACCTGTACATGTTTTAAGATCCCCGAATGTGTTTTCTCTATTTTCTCGATGATGTCTGTTTGTGTGTGCATGTGTGTGATAGGAATTTTGTGTGTTCTCTAACTCAAAAACTAATAATCTGATAAACACAAAATTTTATATTCAAGATTTTTGTTAGAAATCCAATGTCTGATTAGATTTTGGTTGAAATTAGTTAACCGGAAGTGGATGTTTACCGTTGTCATTTTCTTTTTTTGCTAAATATCTCCTTTATGGCTTCATTAATATCATTATCAAAGTTTTAGACAAAGTAATTTTCTACGACTTCACTTGAAACATTTTTTCATAGAATATTGTTTCGGAGATGTTTTTATAATGTGAAAAGTGATTCAAAGTATTATTCATTTTGAAAATTATTGTCTTTAAAAATTATTCATGAGTGTAATTGCCAATTATTATTCTTAAGGAAGCTGTTGCCGAGAGCAACTTATCGTTACTGCTGCAATCATATTCATTACTCTGTTATGGAGAAAGTCTGGTGCTGGACACATCAGACTTTTTAAATCAAAACTATTTTAATATAAATATATCATACGAAATATTTCTTAACATTGCTTTTCAAAGTGAAAAAATATAACTCTTAGAAAGTTAAATACCAACTCTTCTGTTATTACTATTGTTAACTTTCAGGAATAAATTACAGACGCTCTATCCTTCAAATAAAAAGTGAAAGATCTGTTAAAATGAGAAATGGCAGTAAAGAAATTTCAACTTCAAGTTTGTCAGTGAAAACCATGGTGACACAAGCCCTTCCAGATCTTTTGGTCATGCTTGAATCTGGCATCAAAGAAGCAAAAAATAAACTTCCAGCTAAAGGGGAAACCAGATCTCAACTCAAGTCTCTGTTCCACCTCTTATCTCATATCCTTTTTATTGCTTGGATAAAATTATTGTTTAGATATATGAAATGGGATTAAAATGCGCTATAATACTACATTTTTAATATGAACACACCAAAGTATAAATTATCTATATTCTGTGTGATTGATATACAAGGGCTGCTCAAGAGAGACTCATACATATTTTTTTATTCACACAATAATGTTCATTATTATTATAGTAAATAAACAAAAGCTCCTTCGCCGTAAACAGGAAGAGAATACATTCATGCTGCAGGTTGGCAGTGGACACCATCGTAAGTCAAAAGGAGACACATACACACACAGAAACATACATCTCTGTCAAAAGGCACTCACACAGTACCCTAACCAAAACTTAAACTAGTCACCGATGTTTCGAAGCTAAGCTATCTTCAGTAGTGTGAGAGGGGGAAAGGAGGTATATATACAAGGAGTGACCGTTAGGGAGAAGGGGAGGAGGAAAAATGAAGGGAGGGAATGGTTAACTGAGTAACTCAAAAAGGGGATGGGACGTAGGTATTTGTTCATAACCCTGTTTTTGTTTTTATGTATGCAGATACTTTCATATGCATCTAGTTTATTGTATTGGTCAATTGATTTAAGCAAGGATAGGTTTACTGTGGTGATGGAATGGTGTGCCAAAAATATGACTTGCAATACTTTTGTTTCATTTCAAAACGTTTTCTCAGAAGAATAAAGTTGCATGCATTATTCCATGACATTCTAGAAAATTCAGTAAAACTGCAATAAATGGAAAATGTTAACGTGCTGAATGAAAATTTGACAAAATGTGAAAACCACTAAAACAAAAATCACCCAGGCACAAAGCAAAAATTTTACAAAATGTGAAAACTGCTAAAGCAAAAATTGCTATCGTGCTAAATTAACAAGTTCCTTGATGTGAAAACCTCAATTAAAATAAAAATGCATTAAATGAAAGTGCATAAAACAAGGGTTAGATATTTAGCCAGGAATTGAAAGAAATAGTTTATTTTATATTTTATTTTATCAATAATTTCACATACAGCGTAATAGTCAATTTAAAGTGAAATACCAACAACATAACAATAAGGATGGTTACAAACATCCATGCCCTAGGTGGAGAAAAACCCACCTAGGCAGGATTCGAACCCGTGACCTTCGCATTGGCAGGCGAGGACGTTACCCTGCCACCACTGAGGCCGGTATTATAGATATATATTACAGATATTGGTTATTGATGTTATTGTAGTGCAAGGTAGGCTGTGTGAATGATTTTATTGTCAATCAGGAATGAAATAAAGAAGCTGAATCAGCACATGTACCTGTCCTACTTTGCTTGGAGTTTCCCTTTGAATGGTTTAAAGCAGCATTTCCCTAACTGAGAATCACTAAAAGTTTTCAGAAAAACAGAGCTTTGTATACGTAATGATTTCAGTAATTTAATTTTTTAGTTTTAATTTAATTGCATAATTTTATTTTATTATTGACATTTTTTGAAATCCCTATTTTCCGTAAATATGTCATTTTAATTTTATATTTATTGGTAGATTAGGTTTAAGGGGGCTATGATCAGTTCAACTGCCATTATAGGAGTTGGATACAAGATTGGCTGTAATAATAGGGGGCCACAGATGCATAAAATTTGAAATTTCTTGTTTCAAGTAATTTGTAAATTGATAGTTTATTTGAATTTTTTATCTTAACTTAAAACTCACAGTTAGCTAAGACATCTACTCTGTGTCAACAAATGGAAGATACGATCAATAAAGATGTTTTTACTTCTCTCTTTGATCCCATACTTGGAACAGAATCATTTATGACCGAGGATCTCTTCCAGGTATGTTTTCCAGAAATTAGTGTCTATAAAGTTTTAAATACTTGATTTACCTGAATATCAGACAATTCCATAATATCACTTCCAATTTATGGGGAAAAAACATTCTGACCAAGGCTATTACTACTTATTCTTGTGCCCAAAAAATACTTTGGGTAATTATGATGCTTCATTTTTTTCTTTCAACAATATTACACAATGACTTTGTTTACACTATATTTTCATGCTGCAGCATCTTAATGCAAAAGCACTTTTCTATCTGGAGTAATTTTCAATTATGTAAGTGTAAGGCAACTTTTGGTATTCCAAATACAGGATCATCGAAAAAGAATTCCGGGATTTCAATGTTTCATAGATTTGTAAATTTGTGTCATGTAACCATGGTGTTTACGCTAGAATGTGTAAAAACTCTCCAAGTTTGATGTTATACCTTAATAGGTCTCAATGTCAGCACCATTTGTAGCCCTACAAACATCTAAGCAGTACTCCATTTCTGATGTGAATGATCGGTGACTTTAATTTCATGTCATAGTTGAATCATGTTTGTATACACTTGTAAGCACTTATGCAGCACATTTTGGATGGTGGTCTTTGGTACATTAAGTTCCATACTCCGACGTGCAATAGACTTTCTGGGGCTCCGAACACAGGACACTCTGATGCGTTCCCCAGTCTCTTGGGATGTTTGTGGTCTTCTTGTTGATTTCTTCTTTTCAACACTTCCCATTTCTTTGAATTGTTTCAACCACAGTAATTGTTTTGTCAGTAGGTGTTTCTGTTCCATATGTACATTGAAATTCACATAGAACTGCGCATTTTCCTGCACAGATGCCATCTTACTGGCTGAATACTACAATGCAATGCAACACTACTGCCGAGTGGCAAAGTTGGGAATCAAACTTGGAGAGTTTTTACACATTATAGCATAAACGCCATGGTTACATGATATGAATTTACAAATCTATGAAACATTGAAATCCCGGAATTCTTTTTCGATGATCCTGTATTTGGAATACCAAAAGTTGCCTTACACTTACATAATAGAAAATGACTCCAGATAGAAAACTGCTTTTGCGTTAAGATGCTTCCTCACTACCACAAAACACAGGATGACATCATTATACTAACCAACGAAACTTAGTAAAACATGCAAAGTATTTCAATGTTGTTTTGTAGTTTTTCGAGAAATTTTAATTTTCAATTGTTAAATATAATAGCATCATACCTATTTCGCGATTTTTTATCCAAATACGTTCTAAAAGCATGAATGATGATGCCATAATCTTAACACATAATATCCTAATTTTTCCATAAATTTAGTGTATAAAGTATTGTCTTAATGATGATTATTCTTATTGCTCATGCAGGGCGATCTGAGTCATGAAAATTGAAATACAAAACTTGGACATGAGCCGATTGCCAAAGTATTTGGAAATTACGGATAGTCGCCTTAATTACGTGGGAAATTATAAATATACTGCAATTACTCATGGAATTTATTATGTAATACATATAGGATCCATGTAGCTGAAGTGCTGTTGCCCTGGAGATCATGTTGGTTTATTTACGATTTTAGATCTTGGTGTATGGTGATTTTTTTTAAGTGCTTGCAGTATACAAGCACCAACAACTCATATATATATTGTTAAAAATGTTTTGGTTTACAAAAATGTATAATTAGATTATTTTTCCTGTTTCTTAACGTGGATGTATTTCTTAGTTGGGTCCGGGCTAGCCAAGCTAGTATCAACCAGCCCCAACATATGTCCTCCAAGAGATATGCCGAAGAAAACCCCTCCCTAGCTTGGCTAGCCCAGACCCAACTAAAAAAAACAGCCGCGTTCAGAAACGAGAGAAATAATCTGTTATGATTGTTCAGTGGTAGAATATCCGCCCAGCAAGTGGAAGACCCAGGTTCAATTCCCAGTCATAGCAGAATTTTTTCCTGTTTCAAAATTATTCCCACCTTATTGAGATGTTTACTTCCCTATTTTTTAAACTTATAATCTTATAGGACCTCATTTTTATCTAAAAAGATTTCTAGAAAAGTATTTGTTAAGTGAAAGAGGTGGTTTGACTTGTAGGACATGTGTATGCCTAAACATACATTTTCACATAAAAAAATTGAGGTTGACCTATACCCAGAGATATATGGTATTTTTTTATCCAACTATGTCTTGATATGTTGAATCCAATGCTGCATTACTTATTGCTTAGTGAAATTTGAATAAATTTATAATAAAAAGTTGTTCTAATTGTTCATTTGAAGTTTTTTCAGGTATGCAATTCTGCAAGGTTCCCTTAGTTGACTCTAGTTTATATTTGTCAAAATTAAATAAAACATTGCAAAAATCAATTTTTTAAATTTATGTTTTTCAGGAAATTGCATGTTAAATAAAAAAATGCCTCAGAAACAGACACCTATTTTATCATAAGAAATACAGTGTGGGACCCCTTATCCTGAATCCCAAAATCAGGAAGAACCCAAAAACCAAAAGGTTGCCGTGGTCGCGGAAGCAATAACTTCGTTCTGCTACCAAAAGATGGTGCTAGCGGCAGACTGGCCTATGATCTAACTGGAATAAAAGGGAGTTCTTATTGTGCTATGCTGATGGCCATACCTTTTGAGATGAATTATAGTTTAACAGAGACTACGATTTCGACTATTTTTTGTCGTGCCTCTTAGCTTAATACTAATAACTTTAGAATAAAAGTATGATTTCCATGACCTTTTCGTTGTTGTCTATTATTTGTACTGAACAACATAACCATGTTGTGTTTATTATTTACCGTAAATAGCATATGTGGGGGTGGGTTGTGGTTGAAATACGTGACAGTTATTCAAAGAATGCATTCCGATGAGTGGTAAATACAGATATTATCGTAATCTTACGATCTAGAAATTTTGTTGATAGGTTTGAAGGGACTGATCATTTTTTATGGGCAAATACACTAGTGCAATATTAAAAGCATCTTTGTTTGCATCGTGGAACATCTGGTAATGTTCCTTTGATATTTAAGATAATAATCATACATTCTTCAGCGTCAATAATCACGATAAACTAAGCCAGCTGGTTAGAATATGCCACTGTATACACTATGTACATATAGTACATTATATATATAGATATCGTATAGGGACCTGACATCCAGAAAATCCTAAAAACTGGCAATCCGTACATCCTAAGCTTGCCAGATAAGGGGTGCCCTACTGTATTAAGAAATTTTCTTGATAATTCTTTATTGTTTAATCTTCGCATATATATTCATGCAAATTGGCAAGTAATATTTTATTTAATGTTTATTTTATTGTATTGTTTCTGATGTATTTACAATTGTCATCATTAATGTTCTGTCAGCAGACATGTCCATGATTATAAGTTAAATTGGGTTTTTCACATTATTCTTTTCTTTGTAACAGTAATGAATTTTATGAAATGATATAATATTTTGTGTAAATATAGGTATCACATGTTATGTTTTTTAATATACCTTTTACTTTGTAACAGTTGGATATAGTTGGATTATACACAGAAGCTCTGAGATTTGGAACAATGCTGGCGTTTAAATCAGCATCATGGCTAACTCTATGCTCACGCCTTCTGTCACATGGTCAAGTTCTCTCTCTGCTTGCCATGGCTCTCCTTGCAGGTGACTGGACACTTAGGCAACGTGTTCTCTCCCTTGTCAGTGCAATTGCTTTTCCTGAAGAAAGGTGATATTATTAATTCATTTTTATCTGTTTCGATGATAAACTTGAGAACCAATAATTATTTTTCAGTTCAGTTGTTTGTCTCAAATATTGATGATGTACTTCATAGTTCAAGTTCTTAAGAGGTGTCAAAAATTTCTTCATGCAGTGTTGCTGCTTTAGCCAAATCCATGAACAGTATGGAGCCATTGCTAATGATTTCTGACAAGGGAAAAGCCATTCAATCTCATAATGCAGCCATGGAAGGTGTAAATAGAGCTCAAGATGTCATCAGCAGCCAGTTCTTGAAGTCTCTTCGTGGAGATAACTATCCATCTCTTGGTTTCCCTCAAAGACTCACAGAAGTGTTTCCACTTATTAGCCGAGATCAAGAATCACGTCTTGATTCCTTTATATCTCTCTTGCAGTCAGCCAAGGATAAGAATAAGGTATCAGTGCTTTGAATTTCTTCTTTGGCCCTTTTGTATTATGCGTTACTCAAAATTCACAAGTCAATGGGCAATATATTTTTTGTTTATTTTTAATGGTTAGATATAACTATGTAAGGCTATTTCATTTATAGGACATTTTTATAAAAATGCTTCTGATAAATCTGAGATTGCATATACAGTGGATTTCAGTTGTTACAATCACTTTGTTCAATGGTGATTTGATTACATTAACCAGTCGATTCAATGAAAAGGAGATTAGTTTTTGAAAATAAAGGAAATATTTTTCTACAAATATGTATTTTATGAATGTGTACATGTATAATATGGCAAGTGAATAAACGGTGCGGCAGAGGAACCTGACGATTTTTAAAATGAAATAACACATTGAAATTTTACTTTTCTATTTAATGGTTATTATCACTAGAAACTACAGTAAATACCATTTTATTTTTTAAAAAGCGCATCATTGAGATGTCTTCCGCCATTCCTCACGCACTTCCAATTGTGCTCAAAGGTTTCCCAGTACTTGCTGCATCATTTCTTTTGGGATTGTCGAGATTTCGTCCTGATTTCTTTGCTTGAGGTCCTCGATAGTTCTAGGCATAGTGGTATACAATTTACTCTTAAGATACCCCCAAAGAAAATAATCATACACAGGAAAAAAATAGTGAACATGCAGGCCACTGAACATCACTGTTCTGCAAAATAACATGCTGTGGAATCATTTCTCGCACAAATTCATTGATGCCTTTGCTGTATGGGCAGTCGCCCCATCTAGTTGGAACCATATGGTGCAGAGATCAATTCCACGGTGACGTAATTCTGGTTCGAGGAAGTTGTTTAACATTTCCATATAGCGATCAGATGTCACTGTAACCTCAGCACCTGCAATGCCTTCAAAGAAGTAAGGGTCTATCACCCCTAAGCACGCCACCCCACACCAAACAGTCACCTTTTCACTGTGAAGAGGATGTTGGTGGAGCTGATATGGATTTTCAGCTGCCTAGTAGTGATAATTTTGTTTGTTTACATTACCCGATAAGTGAAAGTGTGCTTCGTCCGTCATAAGGATATTGTTGATCACATCTTCGTCATTCAAAATCTGGAGAAATTGCTTGGAAAAATCCTTCAATTTGCCATGTTGCAATCACTTAACTCCTGAACTACCGCAATTTTATACAGATGGAAATTGAGATCTTCATGTAAAATTCTGCTCATGCTGCGATTGGATATTCTCAGAGAAGTGGTGTGTCTCCTGGCTGAACGATGAGGACTCCTAAGAATAGCTAACCGTATGTTTTCAATGTTCTCTGGTGTTCGTACTGTACACACACTGCCTGGAGGTTTCCTTTTTAATGCAGAAGCACTCTCATGAAAGTTCTGAACCAGTGCTTGAAGTGAGGCGGGATGAAGCGTGATGCCATCCCACTACCTTTTAAAAATACAAAATCCATCCCAGTTCCTTTTCTCCCTCTGAAAAACATCCCGGTACTATTTTTTAATTCTATTAATCTTCCAAGTACATATCATTACATATTTTAATATAAATGTTATGCATGTTACAGTTGCAATGCAAGTTTCCAGTTATAATTTGTTTTTTCGTACAAGGAAACAACTGTTCGACTGACCTGATTCTCGCAGCAGTCAGGTGTGCTCGCGATAGCTATAAATTGTTTGTTGGTACTTATTGCGTGCCATTTAAATGTTTAATATGAGAGATTTAGAATGGTAGGGGGAAAAAGATTAATAGAATAAGAAACTTCATTAATTTTCCTAAAACAGTTCAAATTCGAAGATCATACGTCTATTCTTTCTAATTTTAATTTCCAAAAGAATAAAAGCCTGCACCTTAAAAGGTTGCTTTTTACGGTTATCTTGCGGGAAATAGAAAGCACTCTCCTGAAGTCGAATCCAGGTCTTTTTTCATATTTATATTTCGTCATATAATTTTTATATCTCAATCAAACATTCCTGCGAAATGTCAACCTTCCACGTAATCAGGAATTTTGTTAAAAGTTCCACACAGCATCAGACACACACATAGTAAGGCTTTTATCTATATAGATAAACAATGCTAACTGAATTAATGCATTTGATGTTTCAATACCAAGATTTAACAATGTTCATTTTTAATGCCAAAATATGCAACAATAATCATTTTCTAAATGTAATACAATTTGTATTTTATAATGTATCTAATATATAAAATTGAATGTCTGTTCCCTATACATTCCTACATCCTTTGACCTATCTGCACCAAACTTTGCAAAATGACTTTCTATGACCCTATGGGTAACATAGGGTACCCAGGAACCCTGACAACCACCCCGCACAGACAGACAGACGGATATATAGTGGGTCCTCATATATCGATTTGTTTTCTTTTACTTATATGAATTAAAAGAATAAACAAAAGAATTAATTATAATATCGTAGTTTGATTTTTAAATTTTCAGAAATCGCGATGCTCTAAGGTTCTATAAACTGTTATTAGAAGCCCGAGCAACGCCGGGTACTTAAAGCTAGTACTTGAATAAATACGGACAAAGTCATCTTGTGCACTGTTGATGGATATCTTTTCTTTGAGAGAACAATGTTCACATTTGACTTAGTTTTATTGTTGTTGTTCATATTGTGCGTACTTTGGTACTTTATGTGTTATTGTGTGTGTCTGTTTATAAAACTATACAACTAAAACCCTAATAAAATGGATAAATGGCTCTTGAATTCGAAAAAAAAACTCGATACGGTCGATAATAAAAAAGAAGAAAAAAGGAATCTCTGATAATTGTTGAAGATGCAGGATCTAGTGGCTCATGTTCCACTATACATACAGAATACTTATCACGAAAATATGTAAAATATTTTCTGGATTACTTGTCAGATGTTCAGTGGCGTGAAAAACAAAATTTACAAGTGGTTGACAATTACTAGAAATGGTCTAGGATGCTCCATATGTAAGTCCTTAGGAAAATTAGGAGCAATGGCAACCCAAGGCCTAAAATTAGTAGTTGAGTGGGTGGAAGGTACAACTAAGGAATATGGAGATATAAAAGAAAAAAGCAGCAGTCGTTCCACAAAAAACTCTCTTGTCATAAGCTATCAGCGGCACACCAAAAAGCCTGTGAAATAGCTTCTCTGGCTAAGAAGAGTCCAATAGAATCTGCAAATGCAAAAATGCAGTTAATGCATTATGAAACAAAATGTTGCGTATTTTGCAGTTTATTACATTGCATAGTCAAATCGCCCTGTCAGAATTGTCAGCAATAATTGACCTTCAAGTAATGAATGGTCTGGAAATGGAATGGATTCTACAAACTGGCCATGCATGTGCAGACATAACTCATCACATTGCAACTGAAATGTGCAAAAAACTGGTCAGGTTTATATTAGACAATGATCAAAAGGTTGGATTCATGATCGATGAATGCACCACTATTAGCAAAAAGATCGCACTAGTGATATGCTTACGCGTGAAACTGCCAGAATCAGTTGATGTAAGTAGTTTCTTTTTCGATATTGTAGAATTGAAGAACACAAAAGCTATTACTATTGTGGAAACATTTCTGGATGTTATGCAAGAAATTTCCACAATATGCCATATGAAGATATTTTTGGACAAACTATGCCATTTATAGTGCATCTCCTAAAAACAAGACTGAACTCAAATCTGTTGTGCAGGAGTTCTGTGTCAAATTAAATTCAATAGGACATATTTTGGATACCCGATGGGTATTGTAAGCGCATGTTCCGTAAAGACTGTTTGGAATAATTATCGAGCTCTGCAACATTATTTTTATGAATCATCGCTTAATCAAAAACGATCTGCAAGTGAATGAGCATAGTACAGAGGGCTTCAAAAGAAGTTGTGACATAAATTTTATACTAAATATGGGACAGAACTTGAACATTTATCAATTAAATTACAAGGCAGGTCTGTAACTCTTACGTAAACATGAAAGATTCACATCCATTGCCATTATATTACACAGAGACAACTCAAAAACCTATTTTGGAGTCTATCTCCTTGTTCTGGCAGAAATTTTCAATTTTGAGCCGCTGCACATTCTCAAGTTATTCAATTTAAAATGAGTAATTTTCGCTAATTTTGCAAAATTATGCTAACTCAGTCATTATTCACATAGAAAAAGAGCGAATTTTACATAAACATAAACGGTTCATGTTCAAAATAAATCCCCGTTTCAAATCCCTCAGAGATCACAATACCAAAAATAAACCGGTCACTAGATGCACTGAGACCGGTTACATAGAAGCGTTTCTCGCGTTTCACTTAGTGTTCAGAAAGCACATACGAACAATTCCAACAGATATTTAGTGAAACATTTCCATCACAAGATTGTGTTCTTTGCTTTTATACAGAGTAATGAAAGTATGTATATATATTCTTTTAGGATAGTGGAACGTAAAATGAACCCAAAAAAATTCGCGGTAAAATGTAATTTGAGCATGTCATGAATTAAAAGGCAATCTAACAGAATTTGTTAGTTTTTAATAAAGAATATATGCAATTCAGTTGTTTATTTCTCTTACATGACCTTTTCTATGAGAATGAATGACACTTCTATTTATATAGAAATTTACGTGATTTAGGTTTACTACTGACAGCTGGCAAGGAATTTTAAAAAATACCTGATAAATATCGTGCTTATTATATTATTCTACGCATTAAAAAAATACCTTGGTTATAAATTGAGGAAATAAAATGCGCGGCATATTGCGCCTACCGAAGAAAACGCATACTCATCTCACGCCAGTCACGTAGTTTTAGTAGGCATTTCGTAGGTGGCCTGTCCTCAAAAGATGTAGGGGCAAATATCATGTAATGTCCGCACCTTTTTGATGGGAATTTGTGGGGAAAAAAGTGCAAGTATTACACGAGTAAATGTGGTACTTCATTTTCTTGACTTTAAATTAATATATAAAAATCTCCTATCATTATATAAGTTGCAAGCTAAAAATAGTAAAATTTCTGAAGAGTAAAAGTCAACTGGGTTAAGTGATTTGTTAAAAACTTCTTTTAGCGCAAATTCTGATAGTGCACAGATGTCTCGGAATGCTTCTCATGCGCTAAGTGAGGCATGCCTGTATTGTTTTCATGAAAAAAATTGAACTCGAGATTTCAATGGAAATACATCTTTTAAGGTCCCCTGAACATGTTTTGACTATTTTGCTATGATGTGTGATGTGTGCCCATGTGTGTGATAGGCATTTTGTGGGCTCTCTAACTGAAAAACTATTCATCAGACCAGCATTATATTTTTGATTTTATATATGTTCTTAACCCTAGAACAGTACAACTGTACTCCGGAAAAAAGTTTGGCTTTGTTTGCTGAATGAAAGTATAATTATTTGGAAGTATGAAACTTGTGATTTTTTTAGGTACAAGAAAATGCAGCAAATCAGCATATTTTAGCACTTTTTATTTTATTTAAAAAATAGTGTTTTTGTATAGAAATAAAGTAAATATTAGTATAAAAACATTCCAGAGTTGAAAAAAAAAACAATTATGCTTTGAATCTCATTCACGGTGGCAGCAGTCGTTGCACATTGGTGATCGATTCTCATCAAACACGTGCGTCTACAAGCTGCACAAAGAACTCTCGTCTTCTTATTTTTCCCACGAAGTCATCATAGAGGTTGTGGTCATTCAGGAACAGGAGCTTCGGTGTTCAACATCTCCTATAAATTGATTCGCAAGGTTGATCATTGTGTGGGGACCACAACTCGGTCTCGCAGAAACAGCTCAATCAGCGACATCTCTAGTGTCTTCAAGAAAGTTCAGCAGTTCATCATTTCATTAGCTGCTCGAAAAGAGAAAAGGACCATGACATTAATGCCACTATGATCAAGCATGTCAAACCAAAACCAGCAGAGTCTTCCACACCACCGTGTACTCGTGGCACAGTTGATCAAAGGTGTCGGTTCCTTTAGTGTTTGTTGAAGTTTAGTGCCTTTAATTTTACTTGTGAAAAATTTTATGGTTGTGTAGAAAGTGGACCGTTTCCTTAAAATTAAGATTAATCCAAATTAAAATTTTAGCTGTTTACTGTGATACTTAATCAGTGGAGTTGTCACTTGCATCAAGAAATAGGCCAATCATCCATAAGGAACTAAACAAGTTTTGTTCTATTATGAAAATATACATGGAGCTAATTTCGACTGGAAATTTAATATTGGTTGTCTTCAATAACTTATTTAAGCAGATGTTTTATGGTTTATTTTCAGGTCAATATACATTAAACAACTTGGATAAAATATCTTGTGTCTATGCTAGACCCTATTTGCATGTTATTCAAATGCAGCAAAAATCTATAAATATCTAAAAGTTGAAAAAATCTGGACCAGGGTGCTTTTATAAGATCTTAACAAGCGGTATAAACTGCTTGCACTCAGGCAGCAAATATGCCCAGCACAGGGCTGCCTGCTCCAGCTGATTTGTTTATAACATAGCTTGTTGTATGTGATACATAAATTTTCACATTTCTTTGCTTTTAAGCGAGGAATCAGTTGATATTTTTAATATAAATTTACTATTTATTTTGATATTTTTAGAATTGTAATTACCTGTACCTTTTTTAAGACCCCATAAATCGAAAAGTTTATAATTGGTTGTAAGCAAAAAAGTATTGAAGACTGTCCAAGCACCAGTAAAAGTAACAACTTACAAAAATCAGGACACCTCAAAATAAGAAAATATAGAAAGGAATATTTAACATGGTTTTACATTTCAAAATATTGGTAATGTACGAAAGCCTTTGTGTATAATATGTAATGAAGTTCTGGCTTCTGACAGTATGAGACCTTGCAAGCTGAAACGAAATTTAGAAAAATGTCATCAAAAATATGTTAATAAGTCAAGAGAGGTTTTCGAAAGAAAGCTTGAACAAAACAAAGCTCAATCAAAAGCACGCATCAAGATAGCTGTTGTGCAACCAAGATTATTTTTGGCATCATATAAAGCATCTTACAGAATCGCAAAATGTAAGAAACCACACACAATTAGCGAGAATTCATTATTACCGGCTGCAGTTGATATGGTAGAAGCATTGTTTGGTAAATCAATTGCCAAAGAATTTTTAAAAATTCCTCTCTCTAATAGTACAGTACACTACTCCCCCGATATCCGCGAGGGATACGTTCTGCAAAAACGTCGCGGATACCGAATTCGCAGATACTGGGCCTTATGTTTACATTATAAGTTTTAACATTTGATTGCAAACACAATATTAGAGTTTATGTCAATGCTTTTCGATTTAGACATAATTTTGCTGGATCAGCAACAATTACGTCACCTTTCACGACTTTTTTTTCCCTTTAATTTAGTCAAATTTTAGTGTTAATAACGAAATTGTAGAACCATTCGACGCGAATTCGAAAATCAATAGCAGGAAAATAAATATCCATTCTTTTAAGAGTCGTTTTCTGCAAGTCCCATGTTCATATCGCAATTTTAAATGATTTTAAAATGCAAATGATAAATGTGCTGCACCACATTTATTATAACTGTGCAAGCACACAGAAAGATATGATATAGACTAGATAATATCACCTACCTAAATGAATTTGAAGAATATTTCATCAATTACATTCGTTCCGGTTTGTCTCAAGTAAGGTTGGGGTTCCTCATATAGTGATTAAAGAAGAATAATTAGAAATAGATAATAATATTACCGTATGTTCACGTGTACCACGCACACCTTTTTTCCCTTAAATCCCCGTCAAAAAACTGGGTGCGTGTCTTACACGAGTATTTCATCTTAGGCATTGAAACGTGATGTATTATACAAACTTAGTTGAAATCGTGTTTCGGTATGACAATGATGCAGTTGGTGTTGATTACTACTTAAAATACCGGAGAAAAGGTACCAATGAAATAGCTACAAAATTCTGACTTCGTCGATTTCATTGAAACTACGTAAAAGCTGGATTGAGTAGGTTATACGATACGTTGAAAGCACATACCTACATAGTAGTTACCTTTCGAATGTTTGGCACTGCCAGATCAAATTTCTAAACGATAATGCCTGTCCTCTGAAAAAGTACACGTATCAGTTAAGAAGATACAAAATCTCTGTTTCTGATTCCTTTGCACCCTTCGCTCCTTTTACTCAGTACGTCGTATTTGGTTTGTGCGTGTGCGTACCATTTGCTTTTGCTGGTGGCCACAAATTCAGGTTATCTTCTATTGCCTTATAGCCCCTAAAATTAATAGTAATAAAAGATTGCGATCTTTTACTGCAAGCGAAAAGCTGAAAGTGATCAGAGATGCAAAAGATATAGGAAACCGTGTTGCAGGATGAAAGTATGATGAGTCAGAATCATGCATAAGGGATTGGAGGAAGAAAATGGATCAACTTCTCACTACAAACTGGGACAAAAGAGCCTTTAGAGGAAAATCCGCCAGATCTCCTGTCATAGAAGAACAACTAGCCGAGTACATAAGGGATAGACGGCAATTTGGCTATGCAGTGTCAACAGAAATGTGTGTCATAAAAGCACTACAGATAGCCAGAGAGTTAGGTATTAGTCAAGCTGAGTTTAAAGCTAGCAAGGGATGGGCGCATAAGTTTTTTCGTCGGAATGGCCTTTTGATAAGGAGGACAACGATTTCTCAACTCCTCCCCGAAACTTATGAGGAGAAACTGTTAAGTTTTCAGCGATATGTTGTACGCCTGCGAGAAAAGTACTCATTAGGCCAAATAGGAAACGCTGATCAAACACCTGTGTATTTCGAAATGCCATATGATACGACAGTTGCTGATATGGGTACAAAAACGGTTCAAGTGATCACTGGTGGAGGAGAATGACAACGATGCACTGTCATGCTTGCAGTGTCGGCGGACGGAAAGAAACTACCATCATACGTCATATTCAAAAGAAAAACTCTCCCGAAAAATGAAAAATTCCCAACAGGAATTTTAGTAAGGACACATGAAAAGGGTTGGATGAACAGTGACCTAGTTTTAGACTGGATAAAGTGTGTGGGAATGTCGTCCAGGTGCCCTTCTCAATCTCCCCAATATGTTGTTGCTGGACAGTTTTCGTGGCCACATGACTGAAGACGTGAAGGAACGCCTTAAAAAGAGAAAAACTGACCAGGTGATCATTCCAGCAGGAATGACGTCCGTGCTTCAGCCACTGGATGTTTGCATAAATCGTCCTTTCAAAAATCATATGAAGAGGCAATACACAGAATGGATGGCGAGTACTGTTCATGAAACTACGCTGACGGGTAGGATAAGGAAGCCAAGATTGAAGCAGATATGCGAATGGACCATCACATCTTGGAACCTAATTGAAGAGGAGGTGATAGTTAAAGCTTCACAAAATGCTGCATCACAAATAAATCGGACAGTAGCGAAGACAGCATTGTTTGGGAAACTAGCGAGGAGGAAGGCACGAGTTCCGCCGAAAATGTTGATAGCATGAGTGACAAAGATTAAAAGTCAGTATAAAAAGCTTCCTTAAATATATTTTTATATTCTTCTGCATTTATATCAATTTGTTTCATTTCTAAATCCAAAGATTCTTAAATAATAAATGCTTTTGCTTTGTTATAAAGTTTTTTAATTCTTTGCTGATTTTTTCGCAAATTATTTTTTCCCTATATCTTGGTGAACAGTTGTATAAAACTCCTTCAGCCAAAAAATTGTAGGGTAAGCCCTCTGCATTTCGCCCACTAAGTGGGCATCTTCAGGGGAGAACCTGCCTTGGCAGTGAACAGAGTTGAACTCTGTTCACTGCCAAGGCAGGTTCTCCCCTGAAGATGCCCACTTAGTGGGCGAAATGCATAGGGCTTACCCTACAATTTTTTGGCTGAAGGCGTTTTATACAACTGTTCAACTTGGAGCCAAAGTGCTTACGAGCTACCATCTACTGTTCTATATCTTGGTGCTCAAAAACAGGGTGCGCATCTTACACGAGTGTGCGTGGTACACGTGAACATACGGTATTTCAAAATAAGGCGCTACATCAATTTCACCAAAATTGAAAATGAATAAGAATAAAAAAAAGCCTTCCTTAATCATAAACAGAAAGTAAACAAAATTATTATGCACAAATAAAAATAAAACTGATAAAAAGTCAAATTTAGGCCTCAATAAATTTTTTAAATACCCGAAATATAATGTTTTACGGTAAAAGTCCACGGTTTATACAAAATTTAGTGGAAAAGAAATGATTAACACATATAAGTCAGAAACATTAAATTTGGCACATGAGCAAGACCACCACAAGGTGCGAACATTCCACTTCTCTGGCACAGAAGTGAGGCCATTACAACACAATCAAACCATCACAAAATCATAGTTCTGAAATAGTATGACACCACGGATGAGTTTCTTTTTTCTTTGAGTCTCTCACTAATTAAGTTTCTAACTTTTCCCTAATATAAATTAAAACTTCCCATTTGAATTCCTTTAACCCGACTGCTCTAGGTTTTCACTCGTCCTCTCTCCACTCTCTGACTTCTCTCTGTTATTTCCAATTGCATTCAGAGGAAGCACTGCAAAGCATTACAATTTGCATACTTAAATAAATGATTTAAAGATTTAAAAAATATATTAATAATAACTATAGGAACATGAAAAAAACAAGATTAAATTAATGTTAACATACCATTTAACTTTAATCAGAGTCGGATATTTCGTGATGATTAATAGGCTCACTTGGTTTAGAGTCCATAGGATGTACTGCCGTTGATGTACTATGGTGTTTAAAAACTTCTAATATAGCAGGCTGCCTTGTAGAACGCTCCTTCTCTCAGTAGATCTCTTTGTATGGAGCAAGCAGTGATTCAAGCCCCATTTTAAATTTTAAGCTCCTTTCTCAGTTAGGGTCCATATTCATTGCTTCTGGAGCTGCTTGATCTACAAGTTTGAAAAGATTAGAAAGCTGCTTCAAATTCATTGTTTTTACAGGGTTTTCATCAATATCTTCTTTTTCTTCGTCCACCAATTGGTTTCTAGAACACAACTCCTCCTAAGTCAATTCTGCATTACGGGCCTCCACTACCTCTGCTACATCACTTTCCTGCATGTCTTGAAATCCCTCCCCTTCGATGCTTCTACCAAGGCCTGTCATTTCGTTCACTAAGGAAGTTGAATCTTTTCCGCACGTAAGAATACCTGTAAAGTCACGAATACATTTAGGCCACAGTTTTTTCCAAGCTGCATTCATCATTTCCTTCACATCATCCCATGCCCCCTTGATATTTTGGATGGCATCCATGATGTTATATCTACGCCAAAACTTCCGAACTGTTGGTTGATTGTGTCCATGAACATCTTCCAGCATTGTCGTCAATGAGCGCCGAAGGTAGTAATGCTTGAATGTGGGTATGACACCCTGATCCATGGGCTGGATTAAGGATGTTGTATTTGGTGGCAAGAAACATACCCAAACATTCTCATGAAGATTTTTAATACCTGGGTAGTGACTCGAGGTCTTGTCAACTAAAGGCAATACCTTGAATCCAATGTTTTGTTCATGACAATAACTTTCAACTTCCGGGCAAAAATAATTCGTAAACCATTCTTCGAATATAGCGCAAGTCATCCAGGATTTCTTATTTGCCTTCCGGTGTACAGGTAGTGTGCTCTTGTTTACATATTTTAAAGCACGAGGTTTCTCTGAGTGATAAATCAAAAGCGGCTTGCATTTAAAATCACGCCCAATGGAAGAAGCTCCTTCATCACTCTCAATCCGTTTGATGATATCCATTTTGGTTTCAAGATTAACGACTTTCTTGTTTCTCTTCTTTAGATTGCTTTGTGCTGGAGAAATATTATAATTCGGGGAAGACATTTATGGGTATTAACTAGCACAAAAGTTACAATAAAAACATAGAAATATTCAACCCGTGTTAGTATGCTAGCAGTGTTACAACACGTTGCGAGGTAAGTACAGCGTGTCGAGCGCGTCACTGCATAGAGACTGTATATTGCCTATTTCGATACATTTAAAAAATGATATTCATGACAATAAACATTCAATTGTCGAAATGGGCAATTGAGTAGAGGACAATTATTATCTATGTACTGGAATTATCAACTCAATGTAACAAAGCTTAATTAAATAAACCAGTGTATATTTGGTTACAAAATATAACTCTTGTAAAGGACATTTAGAGAGCCGTATTCACTCAGTTTGGAATTGTATAAAACGTTTCCTCACTTCCCATTATAAACAGCGTTTAGTTATATCTTAGTTCATACTTTTCTCTCTCTTACTATAAATGCAATTCAAATTAACTCTACATCTTTATATAAGTCTTTTGCCATCTGGGAATGATAATATTTCTTTTGATAAAAAGTATTGTATTCACCAAGAATTTCTCCATTTTTTATGAAAGAAATAATATCACATTGAGTAAATTACTACAGTGGCGCACACAGACTTTTTTCTAGGGGGGGGGGGGGGGGTCCGATCTATTTGGCAGGCATAAAAAAAGTTTAAGGTTACCCTTTATTATTTATTTTATTTACACAACTTGCATTTCAAAATTAATTCCCTTTCTAAATAGTACATTATTACTGTAAAACACACAATTAGAATAAATATATTACAGTGTAATATCTCAAATTTTCCGAGTATATTATTACAGTGAAATATAGACTAAAGGTCCAGGGTTATCAGCAGAAGTAGACGTATTTCAACGCCATATTTTAACTTCGAAAATATAAGCAAAAATAACAAACCAAATATACAATTTGATTTTATTTCAAAGTCCTATTTTGTTTCCCAAACAGCAAAATCCAATAGTCTAGGTCATGCGCTTAATTTTTTTTAAATACCAGTATTTTCAGAGGAATACACAAAATATGATTCTTAGGAGCGGTTTACATCGTTTTTCCCTTGTCGTTTAAATTTACTGAAAATTGGCAACATAAGAAGAAAATATATTCAAAACATTCGATTTCTAATAATCTAATTTTTAATTGTTTTATATTAAATCTACATTACCCTTTAAAATGAAAAATACTCTCGCAATTATTAACTGGGTTCACTGAGTTTGATAATATTCAAAATTACAAATGAAATAAAACAAAAGTCATTTAATGGGACACAGTGGTCAGGTTAACTACTAGAATCTGCTGGTCTGGGAAGACGGTGATCAGATTAGAGGGGACAGGTCAGAGTAGTCATCTCAGAGAAAATAATTGCACTCTTGAAAATGTTCCACTAAATAGGAGTCACTTTGAGAGGTGGTTCGCCTTTGGAGGCCTTACTGCACTTGATTAAAAATAACTTTTCTTACCTCAAATGGTGAAATCCAATCGTCTCGGTTTCTTGCTTAATTCATCCAAAACATCTTCTGGAGACACCTGTAAACTGTTGGTATTTAATAATGCAAGACCATTAAGTCTATCACTATCACAGGGAAGTGTACATAGTATTTGTAGGAGCAGTTTGATACGAGGATACAACTCTCTGTCACAATAAATGAACCCTTCAATAGCAGAAAATAATTCCTTGTTCCGTATAAAATTTTTCCATAGTTTAAGTTCACCAAGCATGCTTTCCTTATTGTCACAAAAAAGATCATCACTGTTCGAATAAAATTCTGCTAACATGAGAAAATCACTTTCTGTTTCATCATCGTAATTTTGAGTCAGTAAGCATCCAAATTTAGCTAAAATGTTATTATGTTTTTCAAGTCTTTGTTTTATTTGACTTATTACATTGTTTAGAAAGGGTAAGAATATAGCCCGTCTGTAGTACTCCTCAGGGGATTTAGCTGGAATATTGTTGCGGTACACTGATAGCTTCGTGGGACATCTTGGAATTTTAATTTCTTCCTCACCTCTTACAAATTCCAGAAGCTTTATGGCCATTTCAAAAATCTCTTTGAAAACTGATTCAGAATTAATGTTTAAACTTTCAAGTCCTTCAATGACCGAGTCAGCATAACTCATTGCCTACTTCAAATCAATATTAACTGTTTGTAAATATTCACTAAACCTTTTAGTAAGAGCAAATACCTTATTTATAGTCAGCAAAGAAATGATGAAATCAGCTTTAGAAATCGATACATTTAAAAGAGAAGCTTGAACGGAAACATTGTTATCATTCCACTCTGTCATTTCATTCAGTGATGCTTATATAGCATTAAATAATTCAACCATAACTAGTATCGAATCATGTCTTTCAATCTATCTCGTGCCACACTTTTGAACTAATATTCGTTTTCTAGAATGAGGACAGTGTTTTTCAATATTTCTTATTAAAACATTTTGCCTCAATGGAGTGTGAAAAAAATTATAGATTTTACCCACTATTCCCACACAGTTTCTGATATTGGGTAAATTAGAAGAATCTGAAATCGCTAGGTTTAAACTGTGTGAGCTACAATGCACATATAATGCAGAGGGGAAGTGTTTTTTAATATGAGCTTGAACTCCTTGGAACTCTCCACTCATTGCACTAGCCCCATCATATCCTTGGCCTCTGAGAAATTTTAAATTAATTTTGAAATATTGCAAAGAATCTATCAAATGTGTGGCAAGACTTTGTCCTGTTCTACTGACAACCGGTATAAATTGTATAAACTGTTCTTGGACAGTATCATTTTCAATGAATCGAGCAGCAAGAGCAAACTGTTCTATCCCAGCAACATCAGTAGTTTCATCTGCTATTATACTGAAACACTTACTCTTATTGATGCGATTTGCATTATCCCTTAAAATTATATCATTTATGGAAGAAATGATTTCATTTTGTGTTCTCAGCTAACGTAGGAATTTCTTCCACAACTTTTAAAATGATTCCTTAAAATTTCGTCTCCTGCTTCCACACGCATTCTAAGTAATGCTCTAAAATTTCCCTGATTTTTCTCAGGGGTTTCTTCAACATTTAAGGGGCCATAATCTAAATGTCCTCATAAGGGGATCCCCTGCTTCCCGCAAAATAGGACAGTTTTTATTATTGAGCCAAGTATTTTCCTGTTTTTTGCTACTTCCGCTGCTTTGTTTTTATCTAAAATCAAATCAATCGGGAGCACTTTTTTCTCATCAATTTTCTTTAAATTGTAAAATATTTCCAAGCTTCGTGCATGATATGACAATTTGCCATGCTTCTCAAAATATTCTAAGGCATGGTTCCATTTGTTGAAAGCTTCTGAAACAAATTTACCCGGATTTTGCTCCCTATGCACTCCTACTCTAAATATTTGCAGATGAGACCATCCATTAATTCCGAATAACATACCATTTTTCAAGCCAATGTGCTTGGCACCTTAAATTTTTGCCTTTAATATTCTTGACAGGAAATTTATATTTAGCATTTGGTGACCATAAACTATTAAAAACTTCCAGGAGTTTCTTACCAGAACAATATTCTTTCGATTTCAAAAATTGCTATATCATTAGGGTTACCTTTATTGTCCGCATCTGTCTCCGTAGTACATCCAGTAACCAGTGCGAACGACGAACACGGCTCTTTTTCTTGCAATGATGCACTATCGATGAGGTCACTATGTTCGCTGAAATTAATTTTCTCACCATCTTTTTGTTCACTATCCACATTTCCACGCGACTTCTTCACAAATGATAATATTGATATTTGTTTTCTTTTACTACTCATATTTATCTATGTAAGGGGTAAATCAAAGAGTTTTAAAAGGACAGTTTCTCACTTTTTCATTTGCACTAGATTGCGAGTAGCCTATCTTACGTCTATAATCAGTGCTTTACTTGGATAAAAATAAGTGCCGGTACTCTCCGTAACAGCAGCAAACTATCTAATTAGAAATGAAATAATGTAGTATAACATATTTAAAGGCCACTACTATACGGCTATTTACTACATATCACTAATGTAATTTCACGGACAACACTTATCAAAGCAGCCTACTTTGTTTTATATATTCGAATTTCACCGACCACGAGGCCAACGAGATGAAGTAAATGCTCGTGTGATTCAAGGAAAACAGCTTATCTGCATGGAATCCGCACTCACAATTTCTCCATTAAATACTTATCCAATTTCAATGGTCAGTTTAGACTACCCAGTGGAAACTCCACAGGGTTGCCGAAATTCAGGATGTGCAAAAAATGTGAAAAAAAAGGCCGCGGGGAGCTTTCTGGAAAAGTACCCGATTTTTTTATGTTCGAGATCTGTAGCCTCAATATTGCTCGGATGCTTCCATTCTTCCAAAAAATGCACTTTTCCACAGTAAGAGAAACACTCATCACTACACTTACTCACTCATCGAGACTTATTTTCCAACTAACCACATTCTCCAAATTGGAGACTCCAATTGTATTCTTTTGAGAGTCTCAGCTGCAGTTTTTTGTCCCCCTTTTAGTGGAAATAGGATATTTTACACAAACGGCCATTCTCCTGGTCGCCTGAACCTCCTCCCACACAGCAGGAAGTCTCCAAAAGACAAAAACGGAGAACATAAGACCCAGAAAGGGATGAACGTTTCTCAACTGAAACCCCTTCTCGTGGAAATAGGATATTTTCAGCAAAAAGATTTTGTCTTGACCAACGGTCACTTTAAACACCGATATTTTCTTGGAAAAGGAACTTTCCCTTCTCCCTTCCTTCCCTCTTTCCGTCTTCCCCATATTCACGCATTCATTCCTGGAGCAAAAGCATTCCTGAGAACACTTTAAACGTCTTGCCTTCACCCTCATCTCAGGATAAAATATGCCCCTATGGGGGGGGGGGGGGTCCAGACCCGGTGGACCCCCCCTATGTGTGCGCCCCTGAATTACTATAAGCATTGCACATTGGGGTGAAAGAAATAGTAGCCTTGCATATCTATATCTATATACCTTTTTATTGAGGACTAAGAAATGTTACTTATATTCGTAGTCCAAAAGGAGAACTCAATTATTAAATACTATATTATATATTGTAAAAGAGTGTGACTCAGATACTGGAATTATATACCAATTTCGCTTATATGAAGGATTCAGCTATCAATTGTTAACTGTTTCCTAAAACATATTTTTGCGATGTCACGGTATGTTAAATGTCATTGCACATTCAAAAGAAATCAACCTGGAAATATCACGAAATTCTTGAATTTATAAAAATGAAACTCTTACAGTGGAAGTGAATACTGTTTTGAACATTTATAGGAATTGTGTTGTATCTTTTATACTACCAAAAGCGATTCTAGTCTTTTTAATTTTTGAAATAACGATAGTGAAGGCGAACCACCAATCAAAAGAAAATGGAAAAGTAAATTTAATAATAATGATTTTAATAATAAAAGTGAAAATTATATATACAATTCATATTTCATCATTTCTACATGAACAATAAATAAACGATAGGTTTTTACTTATAAATCGCTACTAAACTAAGTATTTATAAAAAATCTCGGTATTTAACCCTTAGTTAGTCGCGTGAAAAAAGTTCCGTAATTAGTCGCGTGGGGTCAATATGGCCCCAAAATGTTTTCTAAAAATAAGCAATAATATATTAATTTATTTATATTTTACTGGAAATAAAATCAATCTTACATTATAATACAATTATTTATTAATAATTTTTACAATAAACATTGATTAAAATAAATTAAAATATTTTTTTGTATTTTCTAATCACTTTCTCTCTCCCCACATTCAATGCACTTCATTATCATATGGTCATTGCAAGTAAAAGCTCCACAATTTCCACATCTAGTGGACACTTTATTGTCCTTATTTCTTGAGCAATGTTCGCATCTTCCCCTTGATAGTCCCGATCCCGGTGATGGACCTTCCTCCGCAAGTCCCTGATGAGTGCATATGCACTTTCGGAGATGCCTAGATATAAACTGACTCTGAGACCTCAAAATCTGTAGATCCTTTATTAATTCCTTCGATAATG
Organism: Tanypteryx hageni; assembly: GCA_028673005.1. NCBI lineage: Eukaryota > Metazoa > Arthropoda > Insecta > Odonata > Petaluridae > Tanypteryx > Tanypteryx hageni. Next base: position 9,153,996 of record CM054113.1, on the reverse strand, counting down.
ACTTCAAGAAATTTCGCCTTGTCATTTCCTTTTGAACGTTTTGTTTATGATCAATAAAGGCATTTATGACAGAAACGTTCAGCAAATGAAAAAACACAACTAACTGCCATCTTTTCGTTCTTCTGCCAACATTATAAGCAGCGCAGAGCTGATCGAATGTATCTACACCACCTTTTGTTGCATTGTCGCATGAAGGTCGCGTTGAGGGCTTTATTAGGGATAGGACTATTTTTGCGGAGATCACTCACACTTGTGGGTTAGACATCGGTCGCGGCACGGTCGCTTTCCGGCCCCCACCTACAGCATGAAGTAGTTTATGGCTGCCCCCAACTAGCAGAAAGATTCAAGCTCACTTCTGCTGTCACCGAGGATTGCCCTCGATGGGGCTTGGGACAAAAGTTGCCTCCTCGAGCGACCCAAGGGGTTCGTGCCGAGGTCCAACCGTGTCCTCCCCTATAAGTGTGAACGTACTTGGGACTTCTCCATAGAAACCCCGTTGAAAATAGGATTTTCATATTTTGGTCTAAAACGTCGCAACCGTAACCGTCATGCGGCCGGTAGGAGATCCAAAAACTTTGAAGATTGCCGATCTCATTCGTGTTCGTGCTTATTCCGAAAAATAAGGGAGAAACTCGTGCTAAAAAGGGTGAGCGGTAATAAAAGGCAAACAGCTTTCTTTTAGAGAGACCACGTGCGTTTGTTTGTGACTTTTATTGTGGGTAGAAAACTACGGGAAGAAAACGGTTGCATGTGTGCGGCCGAAGTAAGAAAACACCCGGAGAATTCCGAAAAGAGGAAAAAGGGTACATTGGAGGGGGGAGAGGGGGGGGGGGAGATGGGAGGAAGAGGGGTAACCAACCTATAGTGAAAATTAGTGAAGTAGAAATGTATCATAAGAGAACTAGTGTTAAAACAATGAAATACTGCTTATCAGGAAAATAATTTGTATTTCTGATGTGATAATAATAATCTGTATTGCGTTTAACCCTTCTAGACCAATAGAGAAAAAAGCAACAGGTAGAGAGATGTCAAAATAAAAGCAACTTTTTTAACCTCATATATACATAACAAATTGATACACACCAAAATAGCACATTAAAATAGTTTAATTTTCTCAATATTTACAATATTTATACTATATATATAAATATAAAAATATCAAAAATAACAAATTAATAAAAAAACAAAAATGCAAATTTCTCTTCTAGGATGTCAGTTTCGAAGGTAGAACAAGTTTGGGTTAGATTGTTAATACATTTCTTTAGATATTGATGAAAAAACATTGCTTGGGGTCATATTGACCCCACGCGACTAATTAAGGGTTAAAAAGGTTACGTAAAATAACATGATAGAGAGATTCGTGGATATGCGAGAACTTGCTCGCGGATACTGGGTAATGGGACAAAAAACTAACTCGCGGATACGCGAATTCGCGGATACTCCGATTGCGGATTACGGGGGAGTAGTGTACAAAGAAGAATTGATTTACTATCCGAGGATTTGTGTACTTATTTAATGGAAAACCTAAAAACAACATGATTTTCTTTGCAAGTTGATGAAGCAACCGATGTTGGAAAAGGTACACATTTGATTACATATGTGAGATATCCAATTGGAAAAGAAATAAGAGATTTATTATTTTGTAAGTTTTGAAATGAGGCAAACACGGTGAATGGGAAATCCCAGGTAGAAAACGACGCAACTGCGAGTTTCAATGACACAATACAGATTTTTAATTATTAATATATGTGAAACAACTCAAATTGAGTCGATGCAAATCGGGGCCTTGGTGCATTGAGGTTGTATTAACTGAGAGAAATAACAGCTGTCTGTTTATTATCAACACTTTCAAATGAGCCATAAGTGCCTTGAAAACAGTGTGTGTTTTTCAATATATCAATAGCAAGCAGCTCCTTCTTGTCAATCCCCTACAAATTGCAACTAAGTGAGAATTTTTATTCCAAAAAATTAAAAATTATGATCTCAGTGCGAGCAATTTTTTTGCATGCAAAAATATACAAATGTTTTTGGTTTGCCTATGTTGATTCAAATAAGTGAGTGAGTCTATAGAATGCATTGTATATTATAAATTTTTATCCATTAATCATGGAACATTTTCATTAATTTATTATTGTTGTTGATTGTTTGTTGATCAGTTGGAAGCATTTGATATTTTCAGCTACATTCATAAATTTGATCACTTCTTTCATTATTCCTTCAAATAGAGGAGGAATAGGCTATTTTCTGTCATAATGTGACCCTGAATTTTTATTGTTAAATTATCAGCATCAATAAATGTCAAATATCTTAGAATCTTCTGAAATATCTTTTAATTTTACTTGGTGTGTAACTCAATAGGTAAAACTCATTTGAAATTTTTAAAACACTGAATGTTTTAATGTGAGCACATTATCATACATAAGAAGTAATGATTATTTTTACTGTGTTTCAATTTTAGGTATATTTTCTAACTTTTGGATAGACTTATTTTCTTTTTTATATTTTTGTAATTTGTAATCCATTATCTTTCCAGATTGAAGATATAGCCATGTCTGCTGTTATAGAACTGTATGAATATAAATTAGCTGGTATGGGACATGCTGAGCGTGCATTACAAGCTAGTCTGGAATCTGCTACCACCCACTCTTCACTTCTCCAGCATAAACTTGCTCAGTCAAGTGTTGAGGTAATTACAGAGTTTAATCTGTCTGCTGGAATAAGAATTTTAATTACATTGACTTATCAACATCTAATCTAAATAAATCAAAATATTGAGCACCAACTAGTTAATCTTGTTAATGTTTTTACCAAAAACTAAATGAAAAAAGATAGAGTAGATTTTCACACTATTAGACCCGTTTATTTAATGTAAACTTTTAATTTTAGTGAGCATAATAGGAGAAGAATTTGAGCTTTATTTTTTTATGGTTCCACTTGAAGATAAAAATTATAAATTTGGCTTATAGTTATGTAGTGAAAGTTTTTGAAACAATTTTCTTTGGAAACTAAAAGTTTAATGGAGATTTAATTATCGTGAATGATCTTCAAGAATTGATTCTTGGTGTTTGTGGATTGTGATGAAATTTATCGAGATATGGGTAAATATTTAAGCCCTTATGTAAAGTGGAAGTTGTAATTGAGGGATGGCGCCCAAAATCACATTTGAGCAGTGAATTTAAATGAGGATCAAATCCATCACATGACCCTGGAGATGAAAGACACAACAGACAGAAGTGAAGTGCCCATAAGGTATTCCGCAAGTATTGCTTCACCATTAAAGAAAATCTAAAAAGCATTATAGTATCTTTAGTATTTTTAATATGAGAAAGATGTCTATTTATTTTATAAAACTGGGTGTTAAAGTAAATGGAGACTATTATAGGAATACTCTTTTAAATAATATGATTCCAGAAATGAAAAAGTAGTTGGAGGTCATTTTGTCTACAAATAAGACAGGGCTCATACAACAAAAGCACTGTAAAACCCCAAAAAACCGGCACTTTTTGAAAATTTTAGACTTGAAAAAATTTCAATAATCCAGCAATAACTCCATTACTTCGGTGCTTCATCATTTGCTATTGTTATGCATCTCCCATGAGCTTCAGGCTATGCCCAACTATGGCAATATTCAGTGAAATGTTTACATTTGTAGCAATTTTTCAATAATGTTGTTGGAGCTTTAGTTCAAATTTACCTTGAAATGTCTACAAAATAGCACAAAACTCCACCACAGTAATGTTATGGAACATAAACATAAAACTCTCACAAGGAAAAAAATTTAAAATATGACGAGAGCTTAAAAAAGGCATTTGAGTAAAGAATAAGACATAGGTAGTTCTATTGTATATGATTTAAGAAGCAAAAAGAAAGAATTATTAAAATTTTACACAGACAGTGATGCACCTAAAGCTGAGTAGCCATAAAACATTACACGCTACACCTGTGGATTATGTTTATCGAGTATTTTTTCAATGTGAAACGAAGAAGTGAAGGCGGTGTACCTGTTTCAGGCCTATTGCTGAGACACCAAACGAAAAAGTTTCATGATGATTTAAAAATTACTAAAGCCTACAATAAATTATTCTCAAGGTTGGCTAAATCAATTTTAAACTTCGTCATGGTATACAAAAATTAGCAGTTTCTGGTAAAAAACTTAGTGCTGATTCGGATACTGCAGAGAAATTTATTGATGAATTTTTCAAGTTTGTTACTGATAAAAATCTTACCATCGAGCAATTCTATAATGCCAATGAAATGGCTATGTTGGCGGTGTCTTCCTCGTAGCACACTTGCAGCTGTTGATGACATGTGGAGTGAAAGTCAAAGGACAAATATACAGACAGACAAACGACTTATTATGGGAGAGGCTGGTGGTCCTTGCATTCCCATGTTCAAATTAATGAGGATTGGTAAAAGTGTACACCCTCATGCGTTAAAGGATGTAAAGAGTTTTTCCATCCATTATCATGCAAGCAAACATGCATGGATAAGGTGAAGAGTTCCCGGGTTTCCAGCCAGGTGAATATGTTGTCAACATATTCACCTGGCTGGAAACCCGGGAACTTTTCACCTCATCGATTCGCCAGGAAAGCATCAGATCTTTCTGTGCATGGACAACTTCACAAATAACATTGACTGGTTTTTGAATCATCTAGCGCTAGAGGCACAGGCACATTGCAAGTCTAAGATGACTGCAAAATTATTTTGATATTAGATAACCTCCCTCCCTGTGGGTGAATCCCATATTACCAGATGTTTCTTTTGCTGCAACTATGAGAAAATTTTCAGGATGAAGTGGTTGAAAGATGCTGTGTGCAATTCTAATCGACGAATGGAAGATAAGACCAGCCTTGAGGGATGGGAGGAGCCAACACTTTAAAAATAGGAATTTAAAGGGCTGTTTAGACGAAATAGCTACGGCATTTGGTGTTTTTTCTGAGAATATAAAACCTTATTATTTTATCTTATTCTATGCATTTCTTATATTTACAACGTCATATCTACTCTTCTATTGAACAAAATGGGACAATTTTTCCTAGGTGACTTCTGTAATAAGTATAAATGAAGGCTGTGTAAATGAAAATTTTATAAGATTTATGCAGTCTTTTAAAAAAATAAGAAATGTAACATTTAATTTCAAATTTTCAGTCACGACATAAAAAAGTTGACCTGCGAGAAACTTTTCCCTATAAGGTTTAGAGGGGTTAAAAACAACACGATTTGCTTTGCAAGTTGATGAAGCAACCGATGCTGGAAAAGATACACATTTGATTACATATGTGAGATATTCAATTGGAAAAGAAATAAGAGAAGATTTATTATTTTGTAAGTCTATTTCTGAAGAACTATTCAAAATAGTTGACAAATTTTTCGTAGAAAATGAGTTAAATTGTGTACAGATGGAATACCAAGCATTGCTGGTGCTCATAGTGGACTTTGATTGTTAATTAATCAAAAAGCAAAAAATGCAATCTGGACACATTGCATGTTACATAGGGAAGTATGAGCATTAAAATATTTGAGCTTGGAATTACATGAAAATTTTCATAGTATTGTACGTTTTGTAAATTATATAAAAACACGTCTGCTAAAAACTAGAATGCTTGCTGAATTATGCGAAGATATGGACTCTGAGTATAAAGCTTTGCTCTTTTATTGTGAAGAATGATGGCTATCCCGTGGAAAGTTTTTAAAGCAAGTATTTGAGTTAAGAAATTAAATAGTCACATTTCTTGCCTAATGCAAAGATGAAGATTCTTACTTTCTAAATGACTAAAGCTTTGTGCATACATTTGGATACTTGGTTGATATTTTTGAAAAATTAAACATTTTAAATACGTCTATGCAAGTAGTAAAAATTAACATTTTAAACTGCAGCTATAAAATTAAAATTTTTTTGAAGAAATGCGATTTATGGAAAGAAAATTAAAAATATAAAACCCTTTCTACATTCCCAACATTGACAAGTGCAACTGACGAATATTCAAGCTCAATTGAAAGTGATGTGTTCATAAAACATTTGGAAAGCTTAGAAAATCATTTCAACCATTACTTTCAAGATATTGATTTAACTAAGTTTGAATGGGATTGAAAACCATTTTCTAATTATTCAAAGACTATATTGCCTAAAGAAGAAGAACAGCTAATAAATTTGTCCTGTGATAACACATTGCGTCAGATTTTTCAGAGGGATAGAATTGTTGAGTTTTAGTTGGAAAGGAATAATGAATATCCAATATTGACGGAGAAGGTGATGAATATACTGGTTCAATTTGCCACATCTTACTTGTGTGGATGTAGATTTTCTGCTGTGGCAGTAATAAAATCCAAATACCGTTCTAAATTACGAATTGAGGATGATCTTCGAGTTGCCTCATCAAATTTGATAGACTTTGTTCTGCTCAACAAGAACGTCCCAGTCATTAAAATTAATAATTTAGTTTATGAATGCATTTTTTTACCTATATTTGTGAATTATGAAACTATAAACCAAAGAACACCTTTTTCCTGAAATATTAATATATGCAATCATAATTGCTTTAATTTAATAAATGTCAATAGTTTATATTGTGTGCTTTACTATGTGCTTCCTTTTTTTGATGTCTAATGACCTTACAATCCTAAACTGTCGGGGAGGTGCGAAAATTTTCAATTTGTCAAAGGATGCATGAACCAAAAAAGTTTGAGAACCACTGTGGTAGCTCATGATTATTTCAATCTGGAGTAATATACCAATAAGTAGTTTAATAATGCATGTATATATTAGGAAATCCTAAAATTGGTACTCTTAAGTAGTATAGGAGAAACTATTGTATTCGTAAAAAAAAATGAATTTGAGATTTCAACGGAAATACATGTTTTGAGGTCCCCTGAGTAACGTTTTCACTATTTTCTCGATTATGTTTGTGTGTTAGGAATTTTGTGCATCCTCTAATTCAAAAACTACTTATCAAATCAGTAGAATATTTAATATTTTTGTTAGAAAATCAAGAACATCAGATATTTGCTAAAATTGATCCATTGGAAGTTTGCTCATGTAATATTTCCGTTTTTACTTATTCCATACATAATAAAGGAGAAAGTATGCTATGAAAAGATCAGATTCATGATTTCAATGGGAATACATGTTTTGAGGTCCCCTAAGTGCATTTTTACTATTTTCTCAATGATGTATGTGTATGCATGTGTTGGGAATTTTGTGGGTGCTCTTAACTAAAAAACTAATGATCAGATCAGCGCAAAACTTTATATTTAAGATTTTTATTAGTGATTCAAGGTCTGAAGAGGTTTTAGCTGAAACTGTTCAACCAGAGGTGTAGAATCAACAGATGAAGCCTTAACTTTGTGGAACTCCATAATAAATGAGAAGGAGAGAATCACTTTGTAAAAATTCCACTTTATTAAAGAAAACCAAAAAGCAACCAGTTTCAACTAAGATCTAGTCATCATCAGCTACGGAAGCAAGTAGCAACAAAATATATATGGAAAAGGAGAGAAGTGGGGAAGGGGAAAATACAGGAGCCAATGAATGGACAGATGAAGGTGGAGAGAAAGGTTAAGTCGAGGTATAGGAAGAGGGGTGGTGATTCAGAAGAAACAAAATAAGCAGAGGGGAGTGAATGGGGAATAAGTTCTATCTGCTAGCAGTTAGAAATTTTGTTACATGGCAACAATCTTCACCTCGTCAATGAAGTTATTCCCCTCACTTTGGCTTATGCAGATAACAGGACTTTTGCTGTACATGGATAAAGATGAAACAGTAGAAGCTAGCTTATCCAAAATGGTCGGGAAAAATAGATATTTTCGGATATTGGATGTCTCATGCCGTATGCAGCACATCAACCAAAAAATGTTTTCACCTATTTATTTTAGAATTAAATTATATTATCAACAAAATAAATATAGGCACTTCCCGGGTTACGTAAGGAATGTGTTTTGGCACCCATTGCATAACTTGAAATTTGTGTAAGTCAAAAATTACTACGGATAGTATATAGTACAGCAGAGGTGGGGAATTTATGGCCCGCTGGCCGGATCCAGCCCATGAAGGCATTTTATTTGGCACATGAAGCTATTTTGAGAAAGCGATCTATGAAAATTTAGTATTGAAAATCTTTAATCAAAGTTAAACTGGTCTAATGCAGGATATATTTATCTATTCACATTTCAATGCTAAAATATTGTTTTATTTTTATTATTTTCGGCTATTCGATATGACATAATTTTCATGTAGCTCCTTATCTGGCCCTCTGAGACACCTGCAACTGCTAATGCAGGGAAAGAGCCCCTGGGAAGTGTGTCGAAGCCAAATCTTAGTGCAGTGGGATTAAAAAACCCAAGTGCTGCCTTTTATTATCGGTTGCTGGAGAAGTAGAAACTAGAGGTTTGCACTAATACCAATTTTTGCATTTGCATCTAAACTTTACCCTCTGCATATTTTCCCGTATCCGATAGAGATGAATATGTTGTCTGCTTTCAACGACAATGTGTTATAGGATAAATGCAATTTGATCCCATAAAGCGCCTTATGTTAAATCAGCCTATGAGATCAGCTCATTTTCCACCCCCAGAGAGGTGCCACCCTAAGGCGGTGTCTTACCTATTTACTGACTAGGGATGGCCCTGCACTCATCTTTTTGGTTGGCACTTTCAAAAGACTTTTGTGTTCTGTCGTCTGAATAAAACTGTGTGTGTAAATGGTGTATGGAAGGAATGAGTCACGCACATGTTTACAGATGACAAATGAGATGAAACGGTTCCATTTACACGTGCATTCTTTCACCTACGATTGTCTTCTCATAAATCATCTACGTTTTTATAATCACTTTCAAAATCGTCTGCGTGTAAACCCTGCTAAGATTATTGCTGCTCCTTGTAGACATGTGTTGTTATATAACATCAGATGAAAACGAAATAATATCATTTACTTTTACTATGTTAATATTATAATGTATATTATTTTTGTATTCGTATGAATGCTGATATACGCCGCAATTATAGCCAGTCGCTAGAAGTAGGTAGATTGTTAAATCGATTCACTAGATTTGTAGGTAGTCGCTGTGGTCTTTTTTTAGGCACTAGTTTGAAACCAAAGTCGCTAGATCTAGCTAAAAATTCGCTAAATTGGCAACAGTAGCTGGGTAGCATAGTGGGGCTACCGCATTACAACTCATGCCTTGCATTTTTCCTCCATGCATATGTTTAGTTCCTGCTTGCTTACGAAAACCGCTAACATCAACATAACGAAATTTTTTTTGTGATTTATGTGGCTGCTTGCATAAGTGCGGATTTGTGTAAGTCAAGGCTTGCATAACCAGGGGGATGCCTGTATAGAGTATTTTTAGGCGTGTTTTTTTGCTGTGTGAGCGCTGATTAACTTTGATCTGTCTGTGCTCATGTTCGTTCTCAGTTTCTACCGATTGGATTCCATGAAATTCAGTATTAAGGTCTTATAAGCAAAGACAATAAGAAAATGATATAAATAGTTCACATAACCCAATCAGAGGTGCCACATTACTAGAAATAATAAACAAACTTTCCGTCTATAGAGAAAATCAAACAAGAAAGTCATAATTCAGTTTGAACTTCAAAACTTTCTTGCAAGGTTTTTTAATTGTTGTCAACAAAAAAAATCTTCCTAGCAACTGAAGTAAAATCTGCTATAATTACGAAAATATCTTTAATTTCCTTTTGTGTGCATGCAGCATTTAGCAAGCGGAAGGAAATGGATTATCTAAGACAAAGAAATGAACACAAATACTTTTATTTTTCTTTCGTGCACCACAAAGTGTTTTGTAATTGAATAAAAATGGATGATATACAACAAAGGAATGAGCATAAACATAAAGATTACAATTACTTAACTGAATACAGGTATGTTTTAAATAATTTTTTGATTGTTTGATTAATTACATCTGTTTAAAAAATGAATCAGTCAAAAATTTAATTGATATTTCCTTGGCATCATATTTCTTTCATTGTTTGGATGTTTTTTGTTATTTGGATCTTTGGATAAATGATCTTCTGATGTATTTGTGCCACATTGCCTGATTGAAGCTGAAACTTTATCCAAAACAAAAATGAACATGACTCGTAAAATATCTATCATAAAGAATAATTTATTTTTTAAAAACATATGACAAAGCAAAATAAATATTTCCTTTAATATGAATTTTATTGTTCCCATCTCTTAGTTTTGAGAAAATTATGATCAAAATCATTTTGCATATCTGTATCATATGGGTGCACCCATTTTTGGCCATGTTTCTTTGAGGTCTTTAATGAAATAGCAAACAAAAATGTCATGTCTGGATTGTATAATCCATCACAACTACCTTTTTTGTTTGCACCAAAATACCTAGTGAAACGTCCACTTTTCAGTCATTTTGCTAAAACGGTTCTGTCCTATTACCATTGAAAATCTCCACTTCATGATCCAATGATAGAACTTCATTAAATCTGGTAAAGGTATGCCTTGCCATTTATGTGAGTTACATTTCTGAAGAACATAGTGAACCACAAAACCTCAGATGGCAAGTAAATAAGTAATAATGGGAATAAAAGGTTCAGGTTCCAAATCTACAAGAATATACCTTAGTATGACATTTTTACTGTGCTGTTGACTGTAGAACAAAGAAACAAATGGAGAGAGATAGTAATATAGAGAGAGACTGATATAGTGAAAAAGAAAGAAGAAAGATATGAATTAATGGTACTGTTCGCATAACTGGGAGGAAAGGTAAACAAGGCAACACTAGCACTCGCGATGCCAAGAAAGCAACAAAAAATAAAACTTGTACGCGGCATATGCCTACTTGGCATACACGTACTCGGCCTGCAGAATACACCAACTCAGCCCTCCGGGTTGGGTAAATTGGGTTAAGTGGTATTGGTTTCTTCCCATGTTCACTGTGGTCCCCCTCTCCCCCTTGGGTTGTGACAAGAAGCAGAGTAGAACACATTGCAAATTCCTGGATAGTTACGTGGAGGTTTCATGTGGAGATGTCAGCTGGTAAAGGAGGATGCCTTCAATTGAATCCTTCAAGATATCGCCCCCTTCAGTTTCCGGATATTGCTTTGTGATTTCTCATGCCATTTACTTCATATTTGTTATTTCGTTCTAATAAATACTGTTACATGTTGCCCCTTACCTATGTTGTTTCATTACATATCTCGAAATGCTTCTTATATTTATGTTTGACTTCCGCTTTTTCACATTTCCCTCTGGTAGTTCCATTTCTCGGTGCCACCAGTGCTAGTGTCACCTTGTCTACCTTCTCCCCAGTTAATGCGAACAGTACCGAATTTATTTTTAGCATGAATGATAAAGCTGGCAAACAAGATGTTGGGGATGAAGGTGTTTGAGAAGGGTGCTAGATGAAGGTGTTTTGGGGAATGCTATGATTTCAATCTGCCTTCATTTCGGATTTTATTTTTTTATATATTTCTACGTAGGTAGCTACCACATAGGCAATGCTTTTCTTGAAGATGATGCTCCTTTTCATGAATGGTTCAACCTCCATTACTTTCTGTTTTAGTTCTCGGAGATATCTACTAATGGCTTTTAACTGTGGGTTTTTAGGCTCTATGAAACCAACTTCATGCAGTCATCAGCAAAATATTCTCTCTGCTTGTTTACCTCCAAACCTTGCCTTACTCTAATGAAGTCAGACCCATATTTATAAACATATACAACATATTTTGTTAACCTTCACCATATTGTCTTTCCCCTAAGTATTGATAGGACTGGAGAGCCGTCCTCCATGATATTTTAATGCAAAATATCATAAAGGCCACAAAACTGCTCAATGCTGAGGTGCTCGTCAATATGCTACACTATCTATGGTGAGGTATACCTGTATTTAGTGTCATTTTAAACACAGATAAAGCCAAATTTGAGTCATATAGCACCATCAGGACTGCCAACTTACTTGAAACTAAACGAAATTTCAATTCTTGAATTTCCTGAGAGAAACCCTCATAATTTTGTTGCACTTCTTGCATGCATTAATCTTACTTATTATTCATTGCTAAAAATTATCAACCAAATCACGTATTTGTTGGCCCCCTTGATGCTTTCATTAAGAGTAGGCTAATGCCAACACCTGGTTTCCCTCCTCCCTTGTGTGTCTGGTGTGTAAGGAGTTATGGCTACAATAATAGAAGAGATTGATTGGCCAAAAATACACACAAATCACCTATTTGAATTATATACAGTGAACTCCCGATCTAACGTTTTTTACCGGACCAAGGGAAATCGACTTTAGATGCGGAAAAACGTAAGATGCGGAAATGGAGATAATGATATTCGCACATAATAGTACCTTGTCCGGTACATTTTAAATTATTATACAGGATGCCCAAATGTCCTGTATTTCATCATCTGTCCCGTAAAATCCTGTATTTTCTGAAGTGAAAGTTTTTACAAATATATTATAATAAGAAAAACATCGCAAATAAATTTATATTTTCAATTGTATTCCAAATTATTGCTCTCGTTCTTATTCTAATTAAACACGAATATGTCAGGAAAAATTATTCTTTAAAGGTAAGGGGATATTTTCTGTAGATTTCTGAACCATTCATATAAAATCAAAAGCACTCAGTACCATGGCAAGAATTGAATGATTTAAAAATGGTAATTGAAAATTTCTCTGCTCACGTCTTTAAAAGTTAGAAGTGTTACCGTTACCGAATATGAAGATTCTACTACAGTTGTAATGAAGAAAACTACTCTAGATATGTCATGAGAAAAGGTATTAGCAACTTACCTGGTTAACCTCCAATATCATACCCATAACAGGAACAAAATTAGCATGTGCACACAGCTGAATATCGAAGATCAAAACTAAATGGTGAATCCACAGCGTCAGAAGTAAGTCTTGTGTGCATGCGTCGATTGAATAAAATGTTTCTTCCGGATGGATCAAATAAGGAAAACCAAGAGATTAAGACATTAAATTGTAAATAATTGATTGGCGAGATTTTAAGGAAAAAATCTTTAAAAGTTAAAAAAAATGCAAGGTACATACCATATCTGTTTTGGATATGTTATTTGAAGAAAAAAGATCACTACTAATTTTGAATGACAATTACAAATGAAAACCATACAAATATAAATGATAAAATTTAGTATTTTTTGAAAAAGTCAGATATTTTACTTTGTTGCTTTCTTTCATTTGCGTGAATATCATAGAGTCCCTTTTCAAGTTTATCAGTTCCTTCAAGAAGGTGTTCCGTCCCAATACGGGACCACAAATATCTCTTGATGGTAACCAAGCCCTCCAGACCTTGTTTAAAGCTTGGTGGTTCAGTTTCATTTACATCATCATCTTCATTTTCAGGACAGTCATCATGTTGCAAATCATAAATTTCACTCACTGTTAGTAAACCACAAGTAGCAACATTATCATCAAAGGTCACAAACTCATCAAATGTCATTTCATTCAACTGCAACAGCTTCCAGTCATCATTATCGACTTCCTGAAGAGCATCTTTTTCTTCATAGTCAGCAACGGCATCACGGAAAAACCCAGCTTTTCTAAAACAATTCTCTATCGTTTCAGTCTTAATGGCTTTCCAAACTGATGTTACATAATGCATGGCCTCTAAATCTGACAATTTCAGTGTAATTTTGCTGGAATCCATAATTGCCACTGCTTTGGATACCAGCGCCTTTCTGTACTGCTGTTTCAAGCTGTGTAAAATACCTAGATCTAATGGTTGCAAATGACTTGTGCAATTCACTGGAAAAAAAATAACTTTAACATTCTGTAGATTGGCAGTATCTTGTGGATGAGCTGCACAACGATCCACAAACAGCAACACTTTTCTCGAGGCGGAACCCAAATTTGCATCAAACTCTTGCAAATACTCCATGAATAATTTTGATGTCATCCATGCCTTGGAGTTGTTTTTATACTTACATGGGAGTGTCCTCACATTCTTGAAGCATCGCGGTTTGGTGAATTTTCCAATCACAAGTGGTTGGAGTTTTTCGCTACCATCTGCATTGCAGCACAGAAAAACTGTCAATTGCTCCTTGCTTTTCTTTCCCCCATGGCAAGCTTCTCCTCGAAAAGTTAAGGTTCTATCTGGTAACAAATTATAAAAGAATCCTGTTTCATCAGCGTTAAAAATATTGCATGGTGCATAGTTCTTTATTTTCTCGGGTAACTCCTGTCATCCAATGATTCACTGATGCAAGATCTACATTTGCACTCTCTCCTGCAATGACTTTATAAACTACACCATGACAGTTTTTAAACCTATCAAGCCATCCGCTGGATGCGGTAAAAGTAGGAAACCCCAGTTTATATGCGATTTGTATTGCCTTTTCACGCATTATAACACCGCTATTCGGGATGTTGGAAGCTCGAGCCTGCTGAAACCACTCGAGTAACAATGCTTCTACTCTTTCGTATGGTGATGCTCGAGAGTTCTTCCTCCTTTTCGCAGCCACACCGCAGTCGTTTACAGCTTTGAGGATCGATGTTCGGTGAGCCATAATTGTGTTCAGCGATGTCACTGCCAGCCCTAATCGCCTTGCCATTTCAACACGTTTCAGATGTGGATTTCTATCTACTTCTTCGATTATTAATCTTTTTTCATCAAGAGTCATAACCTTTCTTTTTGATGCCATTAGAAATATATGGGGTGGAGTACAAAAACTTTTAAACAGCACTGAGAGTAAAATTCTCTAAAATATTTAAAACTTCGTAAATATTACAGCAAGTAAATTTACAGCATTCAACTTACGAGGTGCAACTGTCACTAAAATAGAAATGACATAGACTGATTGTATTATGTCAATCAGACAAACGAGCAAAGTTCCAATGGTAGACGACTGAACTTGGCTTGTTGCGTACCGAAGACGACGGCTGATAAAGAACTGCCACTGAGAAAATTTAGATGGTGGAGACTGAGAGTAGGGATGCTACGATGTATGTAGACAAAGTTTGATGGTAATTTAATGAAAGTAAAGAAAGTAGACTCTGCATAGCCGCATTTTTCTGTACATAGATTGTAACTAAGTAGGGCATACTGGAAGCAAAAGAAACACTTTTACTGACCTTATTGAGTTAATCGTATACCATGTATAATACATATTAACTTAATAGAGGTTGTGTTGCATTTATGTACCTTTTCCAGTTTTCATAATTTTTATTCTCACGTTATAAGCGAATGTAATTCTAGACGGGGACTTGAAACTCGATACTTAGGATGCGGAAAAACGTTACAAACGAAAAACTTTAGAAGCGGGAAAAGATATAATGGAAGTAAATGGAGCTCTAACTGGGACCTAAAAATTTCGACTTAAGATGCAGAAAAACGTTAAAAGCGAAAACGTTAGAACGAGAGTTCACTGTATTCAAGTACTGAAATCTTGGAGTGTTATGGACTCGTTTCTTGAATGTTTTAAGTACCTGTTAATGCCCCTGATAAACATTCTCGTAATACAGATGAATGTTAAATATGACCTGTTTTTATGAAAATAAATTTGTTCAATATGTAAAATTTTTAAAAATATTTGCCTTTTAAAGGCATAATTTCTGCTGTGGATTATTCATATTTTTAAATTATCCATGAAGCCATAGTCCTAATTAACATGTGTGTATAATTTGTATAAGTTTCAATTTTTTATTTTGTCTAGTAACTTAATAAGAACACTAAAATCGAATAAATGCACATATCAGAATCAAACTTTAATTCTAATATTTTTTAAAAATCAGGTTAGCCGTTTACACCAGCTCCTGTACTACAAACAGCAATGTCTTGAAGGTTACCAGTTGGAGAAACAACAGTTGGCACAGAAACTCCAAAATGAGGAGTTGAAAGCAAATGAAAAACATAGTCAGCATATGCAGGTTGGTGTTCCCAAATTTTTGTTTTTGATACAGTATTTGCTAAGGAGCCTGAGGTTTTTAAATGACAGTATTATTGTAAGCCCTATGCCATAGTCTATTTGGTTATATTGTTTGTTGTATTATTTATTAATAATATAGTATGGCAAAGAAAATATTATAAAATTTAATCTACAGAATTTCCTTAAATATGTTTGGGATTCATGTTACTGCTTCATACTGAAGCTATTATGATGCTCTTTGTGTGTAATATTGTGAACTCTGAATAGTCTGCCTTAGTACTTATCCATTGATTACTTGTGGGAGGTCAATACAGAGTGTCTCAAAAAGATGTATACACATTTTAATTGAAATGTACTGTCTCATTCAAATCACTCTCCCATAATTTACAAGATACTTAACATATTACAGAAATGATACTACCCTTTCAGAGAAAATGGATGCTGACGAAAGACAACCAAATATAAGATGATGGTAACGTAAAAGGGAGAATAGTTACAAATATATTGGAACTAGAATAATACACAATAGAAATACTCCAAATACATAATAGGAATACTCCACTTTGGAGGAATAATAAATGATACGAGAAACACAGTGGTCGGATGCAGGATGGGGTATACACGATATGAGAGACACAGTGGTCAGATGCAGGATGGGGTATACACGATATGAGAAACACAGTGGTCAGATGCAGGATGGGATGAGTGGTGACGGCTGCTTTCCTTTCAGCTCACCTCCTCTCTACCTGCGCTCTGTCGTTTATGGCATCTGTAGTGATTGCTGCTCGTGACTCTGCTCTGGTCTGTCTCATCTTACTCTGCCCTTCCTCTCACGTTCCGCTCTCCTTCCAACATTGCCTGATTCAAACTCTCAAGGTGCATAATTCTCTCAACATGAGGGCATATCTCTCACAGAAGTTTATTGGCTAATTTTGGTGATCACAGCATTATCTTATGGGCTAATGTCTGTCGGCTATATAAGATAATTGAATTGACACGCAATGCTGTCGTTTTCACAGATGCTGGAGTTCGTGCGATGCTTGAGTTCAAACACGTCAACATTGGCGGACACAGAAATCTAAGGGGAACAAAATGCTGCATAATAAAGAAAAAATACCCATTACATAATTCAGAAAAGGTGGATATTTGGTGTGTGCAGAAGCAATAGATTATGGCACATGGTGAACTATCACAGATGATCAAAATTACCAGCATTAACTTTAGGCGCTGTTGACAACTGCAAAAAACTGAGTGACAAATGCTCACCAGGGTATCTGCTGGAATGACTGCACATGACTGTTCAATTTCATGCTTTAGTTCTTGAAGGGTTGCTGGTTTTTTACTTTACACTATAAACTTCAGGTAACACCATAGGTGAAAGTCAAGTGGAGTTAAATCAGGCAAACGTGGGGGGTACTCAAAATTTCCTATTCGGCCTATCCATCAGTCTGGGAAATTGTCATTAAGATAGGTCCTGACATCAATGGAAATCTTGTTGGCAGTAAGTTTTTTCATCCCCATACAGCTGATGAATGGCAGGCACAATGGATATCTCAAGCATGGTGAGGTACTCTGCACCGGTAACTGTCCCTTCAAAGAAGTATGATCCCACATTATCCCTGGATGACACAACACACCTGACTGTAAGTCCTGGTAAATTCACTGCCTTGTCCACAAGAATGTTCAGATTTTCAGAAGACCAGTACACACAGTTATGTTGGTTCACTGTGCCATTGAGCTTGAATATTGCCTCATCAGACCAAACAATCGTGTCCACAAACTGTGCATTCTTGTCCACCTTCCTTTGATACCATTCACAAAACTCACTTCTGTTATCAAGATCGTCTTCAATCATTGTATGTAACAGCCTCAGCACTTAACATTTCCACTTTTGAGAATCCGGTGTACACTTGCCCTGCTGATTCCAGTCTCACGAGCACTTCGCCTTACAAATTTTTTTCGTGATTGTGTCAATTGCTGTAACACCATAGCAGAATTGATGAGCGAAGTCTTCCAGATCGTTGCTTGCACATGTCTTGCACAGTACCATTAGTCTCAAATTTATCACGAATTCTTGAAATTGTTAGTTGTGTTGCAAATTCATGTCTCCACAGTCTTTGCACTTCACCCACATTCTTGAATTTCCAGTGCCATTTCAAAATTAATTTGCATTCATTCAAATGTCAAGCGAACCTCCGCCATTTTGTATTATCATGGGTAAGATATTGCAGTTTTTCATTGCGACTAACGCCATCTGTTAAGTCCATGCCACACTACTTACAGGCACAATAAATTTTGGTTCCATCTTGAATATGTGAATAGATATTCATTATTAAAATGTGTTCAGTCCGCAACACTCCTGGCATTTTTCAGCTCATCCGTCAATCCATGCATTGACGGACCGAAGCTTGTCTTACAGCACATGGTCAACATTTTGAGTATCTACTGTAACACTAATTACAGTTGTTGTCCCCTGTCAATGGAATAGCATAAGGACTCTTTTGTCTTGTAAAATTACATTTTAGTAATTTTTGTGTGAATAAAAATTCTTGAACAGACTCTTCTTATTAAAACATTTTCCTTACAACCGTTTAACCCAAGGTCTGTCCCACTGCACAAGTTACTTTTGAAACGAAGCTTAACTATCCTACTGCTGGGGAGAAAGTATTCGAATGGCTCTAGTTTTGTTAACAAACCATTTCCGGACCTATGTGTATATAACATTTTTTCATTGTTTTGGTACATAGAATACATCCTCCAATTTATTGCACTTATTTCTGGGACACCCTGTATGGTAATATTATGCAAATTCAAAGTTGAAGACACCAAAAAAAAATCTTTAAATTATGTGAGTTTAAACTATCTTATCTTTTTAAAATACCATATTTGCTCGCGTTAAAATCTGTTGATTGATTCGATATGTACTAAAAAAATCGATGGCAGGAAAACAAACATTCTTTCTTTTAGGAGTTCGTTGTTTTAAGTCTTGAACTTCTATGATGATTTTAAGTAATTTTAATATGCAAATTGTTAATGTTCTACATTCAAATATATTCCTTCTCATAAATAACACAATGAATGTTGTTTACATTGGCTACTATGAAAATAATTTCACTCCTTCCTTCTCTATCATATTAAAAGCATTCAAAGCATGTTTTCTCACCCATAAGGAGTGAAATAACAATAGCATTTCGAGATTTAACGATGTAATTGGTTGGCAAGGCAACATTCCATTAAAATATCAAGATTTTTCCAAAATATATCATTTAAACAATTAACATGAGGAATTTCGAGCTGAAGGCAAAAAAGACAAATAGAACAAGAAACTTCAAAATGTTTTCTTTAGAATGGTCCAGATCCAAAGGTCGTAGGTCAATTTTTTCTAATTTTAATTTCCAAAAGAAGAGCCTGAACATCAAAAAGTTGAATTTAATGTTTTAACTTATGGGAATGCAATTGTCTCTGGAGTCGAACCTGGGGCACTTTTGTAAATGAAAATAGTTTTCCTGGGGTCTCTTAGTTGGCAGAAACAAAATGCCATTTACAGCATTTCTCTATGCCAAACCGTTCAAGAGATAATAGGGAGCACAGACAGACATTGAGTAATTATATATAAAAGACATTATGAGGTCGTCGATCACAACCAAAGATGTAGGTACCATATTTAATCGATTGTAAGCTGACCTTTTTTTACCTTTTTACCATCTCAGAAATCACCACTCGGCTTAGAATCGGGGTAAAATAAGAAGTAAATGAATTTGTCCGTATTTACATTATAATGCAAGATGTGTGTATTCAAGTGGAAGTACACTATCTGCTTTAAATGTAAGCAAAAAAGAATCAAAATGACTGTACATCTAAGAAGAAATAAATTACGTAAATAGTACGTGGCGCCTCAAAGTCGTAAAAAAAGTGGCGGTAGTGCTTGTATTGGTAAGAAGCTAGATATGGACACAATATTTCATTTTACTCGTGGATCGAAACATTTGCCTTTTTTATTCCCTCCTCCTCTACCTATCTTGTTCCTCGTGGCAAGCGTCAATTTGTCATTTAGTGAAGTGAGATTTTGTTTTTTTTAAATAACCCCATTATGGGAAGAACACATTATTCTGTATTAACAAACCATTTAAAGACAAAATACGTAATTATTACGCAGATTGGTTGAACAGTAAAGACCATATGCTTATGCCTAGCGGGCGTGTTAAAAGAGCCAGTCTGTCTGAGATTACATCCTGGGTTTATGCTGCATGGAAAGACATTTCTAGTGTTCAATTACAAACTCCCTGGATGGTACAGAGTATGATGTTTTGTGGGATGAGGTGAGCAGAAAAGGGTCTGAAGATGAAGTGATGTCAGATGGAGACTAAGTTCTTCCCGGACCTAGTGGCATAGTGGCCAACTTTGGAGAAGGTGAGAAGGTATACTTGTGTAGTACTAATGTACGTTATGTAATATGGTGTCCATATATGACTTATGAAAATCAGGGCTATTTTAGTTCACAGATTAATTTCCCGGAGGATAATGCGGTCAAATTACTTTTTTCTTAGAAATTGTTATGAATAAGTGAATCAAGTGTATTTTATGTTGCTGTAATATCAGTTAATACTCTTTATTTAATTACAAACTGAAAATCAGAGGCATTCATGCTTGTGGATTTTGAGATATGCTGTCTAATAAGGGAAGGACCACATGTACGCAACTCGGATCCAATTGAAACTTAAGAGGCACATACAGCTATTTTTCAGGGCCAAGAATCACCCCCCTTTTGGGCATATATGGCTTATAGTTTAAACAAAAATTGGGTTTATTTATTTTATCATGATTTAAAAGCATTAGAGCCTGGATAGAATTCAACAAAGAAATTGGCCTAATGGTTAAGGTATCTGCCTTGAAGTACAAAGATTTGGGTTTCAAACTCCCATAGGGGTGCTTTTTTTGTTATACAGTAGAACGCCGATTATCGGAATTGATTCGTGACAAAGGTGGTTCAGATAATTGAAAATTTGGATAATTGGATTAAGGAAAAAAATCTCTTATCCACGAAAAAACAATTTATTAATTATTGCACACTTTAAAGACATGATTGAATATTACAAATTACTCTTATAATAATAATAAAAAATAAAAAACTTTTAAAACAGATGAAACATGAATAAATGTGGAGGGGGGCTTACATCAAAGACCGAGCCTGCATTCATTGGTTGCGGTGATTCGGTTAATTGGCAATTTGGATGATCGGGATTTGGATAATTGGCGTTTTACTGTAATTTAATGACAATATTCTATTTTAACTTCCTAATTTGAAGAATTTTCACTCTATATCCTTTCTGTTTTTCTCTTTATTTTTTGTTTTGTATTTTCTGATTTTCATTTTTTTTTTCATTTTTTGTCTTTTTTCTTTCTCCATACGTAGTATAGGGGAATGTATTGTTTTCATGAAAAAAATCTATTTCGAGATTTCAATGGAAATACACATTTTGAGGTCCCTGAACACGTTTTGACCATTTTCTCTTTTTTGTGGGTACTCTAACTCAAAAAATATTAATCAGATCAACGTGAAATTTTATATTTTACATTTTTATGAAAATCACAAGAATCGATTAGTTTTTGGTAAAAATCAGTCAACTGGAAGTGGGTGTTTACTCTTGTCACTTTTCCATTATTTTGAAATGTTTGCTTTAATATATGATATATGTATAAACGTACTGGAATAAAAGTTGTAGGAAATTTAATTTTCTATAACCTATGTTTGAAACATTTTTTAAATATAATGCATTGTTTAAGAGATATCTTAAAATCTAAATACTTTAGCTGCCACCACCACGCCACCTACCAATGACTATTGTTAACAACTGATGCTTAGTTGTCTTAGTTTTTCTTTTCTTAATTGTTGGAGCTTCGTGGCTATATTCAGTATCAGTAGGCTATGGTTTGAATTTATTCCTGTTCTTTGTAAAGTCTAAAATTTTCTCGCAGTCTTTAAATTTTCCTCTTAATTCCTTAAAAAAATTATTATTATGTAACCTATTTGGAATTTTTAGAAATAATACAGGTATGGAGAAAGTCATGTTATGGCCACATCAAATTTTTTATTCTTCATATTCTCTCTTCCATTACCTTCCATTTATGCTTCTTCCTCACAGGTGATTCAAATAATAATAGCAACGGAAACAGTAATAGTTTGTACACCTGGCACACGGTGTAATGCTTTGCTCTCCACAACTACATTTGCACTTCTTAACTTCTTCGGGAAATATTACTCGGTTAATGTTATAAAATATTTCTCGTTGGTTTGAAAGACGTGATGCAAACCAGGCATATGAAACCATCTCTTTAAAAATTGTAGCTGACAATGCATTAGAGCAGAGGTCGGCAACACGGCGACCGCAAGACATATGTGTGTCGCCCGCCAGCCAAAAAGAGAACTCAAGTTAAACAATTACAGAGAACTCTCAGAAGACCAATAAGTTGCGGAACAAGATGAAGAATAGAACATTGTAGCCGACATCTTAATCTTACATCACACCGAGCCGAATCGTATGTCTGTTACAAAATAACATCGTCAAGGTCAGGACTTATAAGTGAACAGAATGGGGACATACATTGTTGGATAAAGACATTGTTGTCATTAACAGAGTTCTTTTCATAATGACTCCTCCATTACCCCTCTCTTGTTTATCCACGTCCCTTTCCCTTCTCCCTACCCTGCCCTAGTATAAATACATCATTCACAGCGTTTAAAGATAGGGAATTCTCCGCCCTTAGTTTATGCTAGGTGAAGGTGTCCTGTCGCCTTCAATCGCTATTACGGGTGCAAGGCTAACTGAGATCCTTGTTCTCAACCTGTCGTGTACTATAGCTCCGTAAGCCGGTTCAGGCTATTTGGAGGTAGGCGCTCGATACAGGAAAACTATTTCCCTATGTCGCGTGAAACTCCCAAGTTCTTGTCAAAAGTTGTTGGTTTTAGAGTTAGAGTTCTGTCCTCCGTCTTGTAGCATAACTTGGCTGGAGTTATTGTTATGAGTCGTTGGTTTCGGAGTTCTGTCCTCCGTCTTGTAGCATAACTTGGCTGGAGTTATTGTTGTGAGTCGTTGTTTTCGGAATTCTGTCCTCGGTCTTGTAGCATATCTTGGCAACTTCAATGTCGATTGGGAAGAACAATTCTGTTTTATTGATTTGAAAGGAAAGTGTTTGTTTATTGTGCAATGCTTGTGCCGCACTTTCAAAGAAAAGTAATGTTGAAAGACATTTTAATACAGTCCATGGAAATTTTAATACTAGTTATCCGTTAAACTCTGAGATCAGGAAAAAGAAAATTTCTGATATTAAATCTATTTTAACTAAACAGCAGAGCATTTTTACCAGACCAGTGCAGCAATCAAAAAGAGTAACGATTATATCACTTAAAATTTTGCATTTGTTGGCCAAGAGGAAAAAGCCTTTTGAAGATGGCGAGATTGTAAAAGAAGCCATGTTAGCAATTGCTAACTCACTTTTCAAGATCTTAAAAATAAAAATGAAATTACCTCAGCAATCAACACGATTCAGTTATCAGCAAGAAAAGTTACAAGAAGAATTGAAGTTATTGCAACCAATATGGAGAAAAAGTTGGCAAATGATTTATAAAAATGTAAAGGAATTTCTCACGTCAAGAAGTGAATATTATGCACAGTTGGATGACAAAGCTTGGTTGATGGATTTTGGATTTCTTGTTGATATAACTATAAAATTGAACGAACTGAATATGGAGATGCAAGGGAAAAATCAGCACATTTCAAAAACGATAAGGGCAGTAGATGCATTCAAATGTAAATTGGCATTGTGGAAGTCTCACCTAGAGAGAAATTCATTATCACATTTCCCGAATTTAAAATATATTATTGAGAGTCTGACTGATGAAAATGTTACCACTGAACCATTTTCACAACACATTGAAACTCTCCTGAAGGAATTCAATTTTAGGTTTCGTCAGTTTTCTGAAGTAGAACCCATAATAACATTTGTTGCTAATCCGTTCAATTTTATGGACAATGATATGTCTGTTAATATTGGAACTTACTTTAATATCGTTAACACCGAGGACTTGGAAATGAAAATGATAAATATGCAGAATTATATTATTTTAAGGACACACAAAAATGATGAAAACTTTTGGAATTTAGTTGACAAAATTCGCTATACATTATTAAGAAAATGTGCCCTAAAAATATATTCTTACTGTGCTTCAACGTACACTTGCGAGTCCATTTTTTCAAGCATGAAACACTTGAAATCCAAGTACCGATCGAGACTCACCGATTACAATTTAGACAACTGCCTAAGATCAGGTATCTCGAGTTATGTGCCAAATTATAGCAAGTTGGCTGAAGATTTGCAGTCCCAAGTTGCACATTGATTTATTTTTCATGTTTTTATAATAAATTCTTTGATAGTTTTTCTCTTATAAATACAAAAATATCATTTTAATAAATATTGGTACTCATCTACTATTGTTACTTCACTTCATGCCCCCAATAATTAAAGTTGCGCCCTCATAGATAAAGAGGTTGCCGACCACTGATACAGAGAGATATCAACTGATCTTGCTTATGCGCCCTTCACGTCTTCAGTAATATAAATTGCGCCCTCGTAGGTGTAAAGTTTGCCAACCCCTGCATAAGAGCATGTATTTTTATCATGTCCATTCTGTATTGGTCTCTATATTTTTTGTTTTTATTTTCTGTTTTGTATTTTGTGATTGTTTTTTTTACTTTCATGCTTTTAATGGTTAACTACTCTACAAATTTTAATATTTAATAATTTTATTTGCCATTGTGACAAATTTCTAAAGCTTCGTTTTGTTAAAAACCCCTCCATGTGTATTACCCACATTCTATGGATATTAGACAGTTTTTGGAATGAAACCCATGTATCGACCAGCTGTATGACCGTCTAACTCAGCGGTTCCCAACCTTTTCGAGGCCAAATAATATTTTTAAATAATATTTTTCTATGACACCCACCCTGTTATGTGATCGATCGGCCACTTCTACATTTATAAAAGTAAGGAAACTGGATGCAATCCGGGCCAGATGCGGCCTGCAAAATATTTTCATGCAGCCAACATTTACAACCAATTTCAGTGTTTACTTTAAAACACAAGGGCACAAATGTTTTGCGGGCCGCAACCAGTCTCCTTACTCTTTCAATAACAGAACAAACTTTTTACAACGATGATGCAGCAAATACTATTCTACAAAGTACATTAAAATAAGGAAGACATTATTGAAAGAAACATGGAACTCTTTTTTTCCAAACTACATCTTATCTTAGCGCTTACCACTTACCTCATCTCTGACGGCCACCTCCTCTTCTCCTGAGAGATCACGTGACTTCCTCTATCCCTCTCTGTTGAAAGGTTATGTCACTTTATTATAGTTACATTGTATTAGTCAACATAAAAATAGATACCCATTAATGAAAAGGAGACTTAATAGGGGTACGAAATTTGATGTGACCAGCCACAAAATTAAAAAAAGAAACCATTTTCAACATCCTTCAGCACCTTAAACAGGCAAATTTAATGAGATCTCTGAGCTTGATACTACTCAGCAAGTTTACAAATGTTGGATTCTAGGTTGGATAAGTAAAGTCTCAAATCTCCTCTCTCACATATTTGTAATCGATTTCATTGCTTTGGTAGTAGCTGCACTACTGCACTGAAGCCCTTCTCCGCTAAATATGTTATTGGATATGCTACAATCAGTAATTTTATTTCTTGCCAAAGGTGGGGATACAAAATTCGTTCATGGATCCAAAATGTTTTGTAAACAGATGCCCTGAACCATGCTCGGGCTTCAGAGTCATTTTATAGCTCAAGTAATTCTTCTTGTAAATCTTATCTTACACTTTGTACATTGTCGAAAATGAATTGATAACCCAATCTGGTACACAAAGTTCATTCAAATCTTATCAACTTATCCTCTTTAACAGCATCAACGTGAGTACAATAAATTTGCAAATTAGTGTCAGAGAGTTTATTCGTACTTAGTTGTTGCAAAGATGGAAACTGAAAAAGCTCTCGGCGAGCAAGCTTATTCTGAAACAAAGTAAGTTTATTGATGAAACTCATGACAATTCCTTTTATCTTGATAACGTTGATTTTGTTTCCTTGCAGCTTGAGCAGACTCTCATTCATCTTCTCAAATATATCTGAAAGATATTGTTCATAGCATTTTAGTTCAACACTAAATTTTTCATTACTTGAATAAAATAATTCTACAATAGTGTCAAATAGTTCATAAAATCACTTCAAGCAATTTCCTTTTGAAATCCATCTGACTTCTATGTGTAACAGAAGCCGCTCAAATTCTTCTTCATTTTCATGGCACAAACAATTGTTCAAGGAATGAGCTTTTATTTTATTAATGGCATTGATGATAACATTCAATGATTTATGGAGACGTTTGCCAAGATGTTTAGCGACTAAATGCTGCCTATGGACAACACAATGAATGGTATGGAAACAGTATTTCCTTTTTCAAATTTTTCCTTTGAACCACAGAAATATCTCACATCTTTAACCACTATGTCAGCATGTTTCTTCATTAAATGTTCACTAAGCCTTGATGGTTTCATTGCTTCGTTAGAAAAAGCATGTTCACACGGCAAGCACATAGGTAACTGTTGATTTGTTTCGGAAGCAATGAACTCCAATTTCAAATACTCCACTGAGTATTGCCCGCATTTCTTCTTAGCTTGCACCATTCCAAATAAGGGATAATGATTTAATAGTATGTAAACAGTAAACAATTACACTCCACTACATACTAACACAATTATTTAGGTTGGAAATGGGGATTACTGAATATAGCAATAGGTATCGCAAAGAGTGCACACGCCTTATGGCTCACTGTTCAAAACTTTCAGAGCGCACGCGCAGGCATGGTGTTACGTAAACATGTGATCGCATTACAACTACACAGAAAGAACAGCCCAATAAATGTCACGCACTGGTAGATGGTGCTGGCAATCTAGAGACAGAAGAACATCAAAGGAACATCGTGCAATAAGATGAAAACATGGCAGTGTAATGTAAGACTTTCTTACATTTCTAATAAAAAAACTGCATATTCACTATTCTGAATTAACTGTTGTTTATAAATATACAATCTCAGAACTCACTGTAAAAATATAACTGCAAATGGCAGAAATTCTTTTTAAAAACGCCCCCTAAATGGTCGTATCAGCCCCCAAATTGGTGTTACAAAGCAAATGTTCCCTCAGAAAACTAAAACGACCACTGATTTAACCCTCCTACCCT
The DNA here is from genome assembly GCA_028673005.1 of Tanypteryx hageni. NCBI lineage: Eukaryota > Metazoa > Arthropoda > Insecta > Odonata > Petaluridae > Tanypteryx > Tanypteryx hageni. Next base: position 9,126,829 of record CM054113.1, on the reverse strand, counting down.
ACCTCCTCCTTCATTCCATATATATAGAACCCTCGGCCATGCTTTCGTCACCTGATGATGCTGTAACAAGCGAAACCAGTCGGAATAAATTTGCTAGTGGAAAAATACAATTTTCTTTCATTTACATTAGAATAGCCCCCTGGGGGAGAGTTTTTCTCCAGCACTGTAATCACGACGTAGACATGTCCTAAGTGCGAAAAAGGGTCACAATGTTATGGCGCCCTAACCATGAAATGTCGTTGTGCGACGCGTTGTTATGCAAGGGATGCCTGTACAATGTATTCAACAATTACTCTTAAAAGAACCATAAATTAAAATAGACAAAAATCCCATAAAAAATGATAAGACAAACAAAAGACTCTTTAAAAAACTACCCTACTCTTATTGACAAAACACTAAATTTCAAACTTTACCTATCTAATCCCTCCTTGCCAAAAATGAACTTCCTTCCTAAAATCCATAAAAATGATAACTTAATGAGATCAATAACTTCTACCAAAAGCTCCCCAACTTACTTTCTTTCGAAATAGGTGAATCAACAATTCACTGACCTTAAATCCGACAACAAACATTCTATCAAAAATTCGTATGAATTCATTGAAAAGGTCAAAAATCTATCACTGAAAGACAAAGAAATATTAGTCTATTCCAACATCTCTTCCCTATTTCCTATTGCGTATACTTAGATTTGCTCTTAGCCACAAGACGACTTGGATAATTCTCTAATGAATTAACTTACTCTGTCAGCAAGGATGAAGAGTGGCAATGCGACAAGTGGCATCTACTGACATCACTGCCCACTTGAGTGAAGTGTACCTGAAACTTCAAGGAAAGGGTAATCTGACTGGCAATTAGGCACCGTGTGTGCAAGAGTTTGTCAAAACAAACTTTTTGTGCCACGTATGATTTCACACTATTTCCAAATAATTTGTTTTCATATTTGCTACAACAAATATAGGATAAGTCAGGAATACAAAAAAAATAAGAAATACTAAGCATATGGAGTATTCAGCATACATAGATCAAGAAGACAAATTCATCAATAGAGTAAAAGCATTTTACTTTCTCGTTCATATACATAGTATATTGAGAAAATATTGTAGTCGTGAATAAAATCCACTTCGAGATTTTGATGGAAATACACGTTTTAGGTGTCCCTGAGTCCATAAAAATGGTTTTCACCATGCCGTATGTGTCTGTTCGCCATTATAGGGCCCAAATGCATACATTAAATCAAATGATATCTTGTATTTATGCAATATATCATCTTTTGCAGACCCTTTTTTCATACAAGTGATATTGCACAAAAATAAAGGGTAGTTTATACTTGGCGATTTTTAGAAAAATTTGATTTACTCAAAAATGGCGCCATAGAATTTGATTAAAATCAATCCAATTGCAGAGCCTGATGTCACAAATAATACTGGATAAGCCATATTTCTCAGAAAATCACCATATGGCGTCCAGTGACATTACAATGATGTCACGCCTTCGCCGCGATCCACTCAAAACTTGACTAAATCGAATGATATCTCATATTTGTTGATAACATCGTTCATTAAAGACATTCTGAAGAGATTAATGATATTGCGCAACAATTAAGGGTACTTTATTCTTGGATATTTTGAAACAAAATTCGATTTACCCAAAAATGGCCTTAAGGATTTTGATTAAAATCGATCCAATCATACAGCCTGATGTCACAAATAGTACTAAGCCATGTATCCCAAAAAATTAATAAATGTCAATCAGTGGCATTAAAATATATGCTGAACTACGGTTAACTTTGAATTATAAGTGTTTTTCTTTTACAAGCATACACAGTCAACCAAACGTATATACGTATATGAGAAAGTTTGTGCAATGCATATTGTGCCATTTACTTAATAATCTCTTAAACTTTTCTTAACCCCTCAAGCCTGGAGGACATTTATTAAAATCCCACCCCAGATGCCTAAAAAGATTTTAAAAAGTTGACAATGTAGGTGCGAAAATTGCAAAAAACACAATTTTTCACCTTTTCATTTGATTTTTATGAAATAAATCACATACTAACGTGGTTGAACTATGTGGTACCAAGATCTCTGTGCAGGGAATACGGTTCACATTAGCATGGTTTTCCGAAATGCCATTTCCAATAACTCAACATTTACTATCCACAGTGAAGTTAAGCATATATAGTATAAAACCTTTAATCTGGCTTCCAGTTATCCGGAAATCCAGTTAACCTGCTATTTTCAAAACTAATACATTTTTCCAAAATTTGTTAGGAGAAAGAAATTTAAATTTGGTGCCTCGTTAGTAATTATCTGGCTCGCCCCCTGCATTGCATGCACTCCAGTGCTCCAAGCTGTTGTTTTGTCAGTGCTTGTTTGTTTGTGTTTGTTTACTAGTATTAATTTCTCCTTTCCTATTTTGCCCCATAAAATGTCTAAAAATCAGAAGTCCAGGAGCTTTAATGGAATCGTTTTCCCCGTACATCATAAGGCCAATAACAGAACATGGATTATGTATTCAATATCTATTGAGTGGTTTGAAAAAAATTTATTTATATTGTATCAAATTACCATAGCTTTTTTATTACTATACAATACAGGTCTAGTTTATAGAAGTGCTTGAAACAGAAAATATTTTGAAACAGAATGCTTGGTCTGGTAATGGAACTGAAAGCATTGGGCGTGAAATAAATGATCGAAAATTTACAATCAAGCTAAATTTGGATTTATTTTTTTATTTACTAGGATGAAGAAAAGTGAAAACAATTATTAAAATAAGTTCACACACTGGTATTACTAAATTTTTGACCAGACAGAACAATTTTACGAATGTGTGTGATGAACCAGAATGTAGTTCCTGTGCATTCCGAGCCCTGTTTATGAATACATTCCAGATAACCGGCTATCCCTATATCCCAAGCTTGTCAGATAAAAGGTTATATACCAGGGGTAACCAAACTGCTGCTCTTTTAACATACAAATGCGGCTCTTTTAAATTGTCATTCCGAGGCCTATCTATGTTTTTCACTGCAGAACAAAATGTAATATTGTGACATGTTGGGGAAACCTAAGGAGCATGCATTATATCTAGGCTTGGTAGGATTCAATTTAAATTGATAAATGTCACTAAATATTGAAATTGATGGAATGATATGATCCGAAGATCCTATGCAGACAGGCATAAGCTGTGAAAGTTGGAACAATTTTTGAAACGAGAAAAAAGTCTGCTATGACCGGGAATTGAACCTGGGTCTTCCACTTGCCGGGCGGATATTCTACCTCTGAACTATCGTAGCAGAACATTTTCTCTCGTTTCTGAACACGGATGTTTTCCTTGGTGGGACGGGAACTAGCCAAGCTAGTATCAAACTGCCCCAACGGATGTCCTCTAAGAGAATCATCGAAAGAAACTCCTCCCTCTCAAATGGTGAGATTGCCAAACATGAAATTGATGGAATGATATGATCCGAAGATCCTATGCAGACAGGCGTAAGCTGTGAAAGTTGGAACAATTTTTGAAACGAGAAAAAAGTCTGCTATGACCGGGAATTGAACCCGGGTTCCTGGCATTTCCAAAAGCACCCTGTCATAAAAGAATAAAAGAAATTTAAATTTGGTGCCTCGTTAGTAATTATCTGGCTCGCCCCCTGCATTGCATGCGCTCCAGTGCTCCAAGCTGTTGTTTTGTCAGTGATTATCGATGAAGAAGAAGATTTAATGGATGAAAATGACCCTGAATCAACGGACCTTCGTCTGTGAGTATCTGATAATGACGAAGATATACCACGTAATAAGTACTCTAGTTCAAGTGAAGAAATATTTGAGCCATCACCTAAGAAAATTAAAAGAATTCCTTTCGAAACAAAAGTGAAAGCCATTGCAGCAGGAAGACTGCATCCTACCTGGACGATCAAGTCACTTCGAGCGAGAGTGTCCCGAGGAATAAAAAGGAAGGAACGCATGAAAATATGGGAGAAGGATATTCTAGCAGGTGGGACAAACATTGATAAGTTTTAAATAATTGACAAATGGACTCATGATCGTTTCCACGAATATAGATCTAACTGAACATGTAGCGATGAGGATGATTCAGCAATGGGGGATGGGAGCAGCATTTCAATTTCTTGACGAGGAATTTTAATTTGAAGCTTCTTCAACTTGGGCCAGGCATTTTAAAAAGGCATAAAATTCGCCAAAGGCGGGTTACAAGATATGTTAAACGCAGAGGGAGAGCATCTGCCTAGGAAATTAAAAATGCAACTTCTTTTCTAACAACAAACCCAAATTTTAATCCAACAATTTGAGCCCACAATGGTAATCAATACGGACCAGGGGCGAGTAACTTAGATAGCAAAGCCTAGTATAATGTTTTACCGCCATCTATCAACGGTAACAAGAACTATAAGCGGAAGTCAAGAAATTTTAGCGGAAATGTATAGCTGGGAGTTGGCAACACATTGGTTGGCTGCACTGAATGGGCACCAGGGGATTCCCAGAGGAGCCATATTTGAAGCCGTTAATATTTCCAATTTAGTTCGATAACAACGAAAGTGAAAAATAATGGTTGTAAGGAGGTGTGCAGTCAACAGCTGTGACGGTAGAAGACCCAGTGCAAAGCTGCATCAATTCCTCCAAATAAAAGACAGGTAAGTTGTATTTTATATTGTTGTCATAGAGTAAGTGTATCGATTTAATTATTACCATTTCTTCAATTCTTTACTTTCTTTCGCACTTTATTATGACAGCCCCACTTTGTCCATTGATTGATCTCATGATAACGTCAAGCAATACACATAGACAAATTAATATATTTATTTATTAGCAAGAACTCAGAGACAGCACAAGGCCAATTACACTGAATACCAATAACGATTTAACAATATTGATATAACAACAATGACAATCACATACAACTATGACCAAGGCAGGATTCGAACCCGCAACCCTAGCATTGGGAGCCAGACGCGCTAGCCACCCCTCTTATGTATACATATTCCGCATACAACTTTTCCCAACGATTTCATTAGATATGTAAATAACTATCAAAATATTTCATGCAAAACAGGAAACTTTTTGTTACTATCCCTCAACTGCATATCCTAAGTAAGCGAAATAGTTCGTCATGCTTTTGGAAGGAATTTCCAGACATTTCTGTATAAAGGATAATTAATGCATTTATTGCCTCTTATCTCAGTAATTTTTAATTACGTCATTGTAGGTGTCCCAAATAAAGCATAGTAATTGTAAAATCATCGAAGTGTAAAAAAATTTTAAACATGATGCAGTTTTAATATGCTCTTCATTCATGTTACCACGGTAAATCAGTTGCAAAAATATACAATGCTTCCGAGGGAGTATTTTGAGCAATCCTCAATATCAGATCAGGTAAACTGTTTGTGCAAGTGCGAATGAAAAGGGAAACATAAATATATGTATTTATGTAAGATTTTCTTAAAACAATGAACATTTACTTGAATGGAATTAACCATTTTGTTTATCATAGATATCTGTTACTGAACCGGAATGTTTACAAATAATGTAATTGTCTAAGTGATAAGGAATTTCATCGTAATATTTATTGCTAGCCAAAAATTGTTTTCATTTTGTACATAAAAAACCCCCATACACGTGTATGTGTATATATAACAACAACAACACACCTTGACGCTTTCCCTTGCGGGGTAAGCCATGCCATATGTCTGCCAATTACCAACCCATCACCACATGCTTCCTCCACACACTTCTATCCTTGCACACTTCTTTTGCTTTACTTACACTCATACACTGAGTTACACATTTCCTTTTATTCCTCATACTTTTCACGTCCCTTTTTCTCAGTGTCATACTAACCACATCCAACCAAGTCTTGCACGGTCTGCCTCTCCCTCTCTCGCCATTCACTCTTCCTTCATATATTTGTTTGGTGATTCTACTCTCCTCCATTCTTTCTACTGCCCGAACCACCTCAGCAGACCTCTCTCATACAAATCTGTCACACTAGCTTTCATACCACATTCGTTCATCACCCAATTATTCTTTACTTTGTCCCTCCTAGATTTTCCACAAACTCTTCTCATGTATCCCATCCTAACCGCATTCAAACTACTTTTATGTATACAGACATTTTTGCTTCTTTTGACAACCATTCATTCTTTGCAATCGACCACACACTCCCTGCCACCTTTCTACCAGCATTCACTCTCCTTTTAATTTCCCCATCTACTCTACGATTTTTACTAAACATTCTACCAAGGTATACAAATTCATCCACTACCTCAATCGTTCCACCATTTATGCTAAATTGACAGTCGTTCACCTCATTCTCCCGATCGAACATAACTACCTTGGTTTTGGTCACATTTATCCTTAAGTCTATTCTCACTGTCGTATCATGCAGGCTATCTAACATTCTCTGCAATTCTCCTGGGTTCTCAGCCATTAACACAGCATCATCAGCATACAAAAGTACATGAACATTCTCTCCACCAATCTTAACACCCACCATATCCATACATGCCTGTCTCACACATTTATCCATGAACACATTAAATAACCAAGGGGACATGACACATCCTTGTCGTACACCTTGCTCAACTCTAAACCAATCACTCATCATGCCATTCACCCTTACACATGCCCTACTTCCAGTATACACTACCTTTATAGCATTCAGCAACCAACCATTCACTCCATACTCGCTCAGAACATTCCACAATTCATTACAATTCACTCTGTCATATGCTTTCTCTAAATCAACAAATGCACAGTACACTTTCTTTCTTACACCCATGCACTTCTCAACCACTTGCTGTAGGGCAAATATTTGGTCGGTGCAACCATTTCCAGGCATGAAGCCACATTGCACTCCCCACATTTTATCCATAGTTACCTTTTGTACTCTTTCAATCAAAACTTTCCCATATACCTTTCCAGGTATACTCAGCAAACTAATCACTCTATAATTCTTACATTCTGTCCTATCTCCCTTACCCTTGTAGAACGGTACAATTACACCATCCTTCCATTCAGCAGGCACTCTCGAACTCCTTGCACACAGATTGCACAGATCCCACATCCAACACATAAGCAAATCACCTCCATACTTCAACAACTCTCCCGTTATGCCATCCACACCTGCAGCTTTTCCATTTTTCAACATATTCACTGCTTTAACTACCTCGTTCTTACTAATCCCCTCGTATTCATTAATATTCACTCCAACAGATTCATTCGGATAATTAGACCCATTCACAACATTTCCATACAATTCTTCAAAATACTTTTTCCAACACTCCCTTACACCACTCTCATTCCACACCATATCACCATTCTTTCCTTGAATTCCGCTCACACCCTTACTCACTCCTTGCCTTGCTCTCTTCACCCTTTTCCAGAACAACTTCTTATTCCCCTCAAAATCATTCTTCATTTTCTCAGCTTCATTCATCCGCAATTGTTCTTTACTCTCTTTCACAATATTTTTTGCAGCTGTCCTTTTCTCTTTATACATTTCATACAGTGCCTTTCGCTCATTTTCATTCTTAGAAGCAATCATTCTCACATATGCCTCCTTTTTCTCATTCACAGCCACTTTAACTCTCTCATTCCACCATGCATCACCTCTCATTCTTCCAACAACTGCAGTCCCACACACCTTAGTAAGACACTGCAAGATAATACCTTTCAATCTGTTCCATGCCTTCTCCACATTCTCTTCTCTCATTTCCTACTTCCATTCACTCTTCAGCCATTAGCCTTTCTTTTAGCACACTTTCATATTCCCACCTATTCATTTGCTCTTGCAATCTTTCCACTTTTACTCTAGTTACCTTCTCCCCTTTCCTCTTTCTCACAATCCATTTTCTCCCAAGATCTACTCTAGAGATCACTAAATAGTGGTCTGATCCACATTCCGCACCTCTCACAACTCTCGTATCATTCACAAGCTCCCTCAACCATTCATCATACACATCAAAATCTATCACACTCTTCGCTTCCCCTCTTGTCCATGTATACAAGTGGATTCACTTGTGCTTGAACCATGTGTTCGAGACAATCCCATTTCCATACATACATTCACCAAGCTTTCACCATTATCATTCACTCTTGGGTCACCAAATGGTCCAAAGACCCTTTCCGTGCCTTCTCGTTTTATTCCCACCCATCCATTCATATATCCGAGCATAATTACTCTTTCTCCTGGTTCACACTCACTCAAAATGTATCTCAATTCTTCCCTAAATTTATTCTTATCATATTCATTCTCACCATCTTAAGACAGAACACGAATAATATATATATATATATATATATATATTATTTATATATCCATTGCCTAATAGTTAGTTTCATTTCCTTTTCAGTGCTGAGCAGCTCATCTGGAAGTGCCTAAAATTAGTGTCCTCCTATCATGTACCTATAGCATAAGAATCAGCTATATATAATTATATATGTGCGTGCGTGCGTGCGTGCGTGCGTGCGTGCGTGCGTGCGTGCGTGCGTGCGTGCGTGCGTGCGTGCGTGCGTGCGTGCGTGCGTGCGTGCGTGCGTGCGTGCGTGCGTGCGTGCGTGCGTGCGTGCGTGCGTGCGTGCGTGCGTGCGTGCGTGCGTGCGTGCGTGCGTGCGTGCGTGCGTGCGTGCGTGCGTGCGTGCGTGCGTGCGTGCGTGCGTGCGTGCGTGCGTGCGTGCGTGCGTGCGTGCGTGCGTGCGTGCGTGCGTGCGTGCGTGCGTGCGTGCGTGCGTGCGTGCGTGCGTGCGTGCGTGCGTGCGTGCGTGCGTGCGTGCGTGCGTGCGTGCGTGCGTGCGTGCGTGCGTGCGTGCGTGCGTGCGTGCGTGCGTGCGTGCGTGCGTGCGTGCGTGCGTGCGTGCGTGCGTGCGTGCGTGCGTGCGTGCGTGCGTGCGTGCGTGCGTGCGTGCGTGCGTGCGTGCGTGCGTGCGTGCGTGCGTTTCATGTCATTGTTCTTTTCCTGTAATTTCCTTTTTAAAATTATAAACAAAATGATTGTTTGACTTGTTAGTGTTAATCTGAAATTATTTCTCCTTATTAAATAAATACATATCTAACATTCTTTGTTTTCTTATTTATTTAATGCTTATATCCCAGTAATAAATATATGGAAGCCAATAAATAACACAAAAAAGGTTAAAAAAACAATGGAAAGAGGGGAGGGACCTACGATACCTGTACTAGCAACAGTGCCATCTATCGGTATCCTGTGTAACTATTTTGATTCAAACGACTGGCAGTGCTGCCTATGAGCAGTCCCCTGAACTCAAAGGAAGAAGCAAACAAGGGGCCACATATTTTTTCTTATGTTTTCCACCCCTGATACTGACCAAACGGGATGTGAGTACAGAGGTCCAATCAAGCGTACTATGTCTCATCAGGGCGAAAAAGCAACAGAGTTATACATAAGTCAACTGAATAAAAAAACCCACTCTTATACAGCGTAATATGTGTTAACATTTGCCAGGGAATTTTTACCTGTTGTATTTATATGCCTCAAGGAAGTCGCAGCAAAGTTCGGTCCAAAAATTCACCGATGAACCATTATCCTAATGTCTATGTTACTTGAACCAAGTCTTGAAAGATGCAGACAAGTACGTATGAAGACTACCTGGAGAAGGTGCTTAAGTGGAACGTCTCACAGCGGTTGCAACAGCCGACTTTAGACGCATTTTCTGAAACATATCTTGCAAACAAGTAATAATAACTGAATGCAGTTTTCTGTATATTATTAAACTATCAATCATTAACATATTGTTTTTTTTAAATTTACTTTTATTACTTGTAAGTCCGCAATCATCATGGAAACTATCAATTACGAGTGCTCTATTTTCTCCAAAAGTAGGTAAGCTACCACAATTGTAAGAACTGGGAAGGGAAGCTTAACCATTTAAATTTAAATGCAACTTTTTCTCGTATTCCATGGCAAATCTTCAGAATTTGAAACAATTATCATTATTGCTCAGCAATTTTTGTTTGTTTTATTGGATACTGGCAGTAAACAGTTCAGCCTTTTGCTGCTGGTTGTGAGTCATTGGCACTAACTTAGAAAATGCAAACGGTGGCAACCTTGTAGATTGTCTGGTTTTGGAGATGATTGGGCAGTAGTCTTTGGAGAAGAGGTTCCTTGAGAGAAGTGAGTATGTGTCATGCTGGAAAGCTGCTGCAAACGATTTCCCATTGCTCTGAGGGGGGCGGTAAGACTGACTGATGTTTAGTGTGTGGCTGTAGGAAATAGTGATAAAAACCTACTTAACCATTCCTCTTTAAGGCAGCTCCTGTCTGAAGATCTATGGTCAGTTTCTTCTAATTTTAATTTGCAAAACACATAGTTTGGAGATTGATTTATCTTGCAATTACCTAGGACTCGTCTGTGAAAATGAAGTTCACTTAATAACAAAGCGAAACGAAATAATGATGGCTGCAACAACAATTTAACTCAATGAATTATAAATAACGATATACCACATTACAATCTCGTACATTCCGTCAGCCAAACCGACTTATTACGACGGTGTTTAATGTGGAATATACGGTGAATGCTATCAAGTAGCAAGTAATGAAAGAAGAAACTCTGCAAAAGTGTTTTTTTTTTACTTTTATAAACGCATATATCTCGACTGTTTTTCAGAGTTGTAACTTGTCACTTTCGCTATTTCCATTATGTAACAAATACTATCGAACCGGGGAATTTGATAAAACCGATGAAATCGTTGATTTGAAATTCGTAAATACACTATCTTCTATTAGAACTAATTATGCAGCAAGTTTGCTTCAGCCCTTCCCCAACAACCCCTCACTTGGACAAAAAACTATTCCATGGGCCTGCTTACACTATCATCTCAATGCAAGAATGGCTGTTAAATAACAATGGTGAATCATAATACATACAAACAATCGCCCAAGATGCAGAAAAATCTCTGAAACTCCAGTTGATACACAAGAATATGTTGTATTTTATGCAATAATAAACTCTGAAGGCTTGGGTGGCATCACGACAGGAATAAAAAACATAATACTGACATAACATTCACGTAGATAGGAAGTTTTAATTTAGTCTGCCATGAAAGAGATGCCACTCAAATTGTTGGAATACTTTTGGAAATGAGTGTACATAGCACATCTCTTGAATACTATTCATAAGTTTTTGAGCAGTCAGTTTAGTCCTCCAGAATAAACATTCTTCGCAAGAAGTAAGGTTACGAAAGTTGTGAGCGAGAAAAAAAAGATGTCTTCAGGATAACAGATTACGAACTCCACTCATCGGTCAGGAGATTTGACTGGACACGATGAAATTTTGTTTGTGTCATTTAAGCCATCTTCACCGGGCTTTATCTTCACCACCCTCCATCGAACCCAGATAACAATTGCTGTTGCCAAATGTATTAGTATTCAACCAAACGGCTCAATCTTCCACTCCTAGTGGTTCCCCAAAATCCCTCAAAGGGTCACTGAAACTGTGCTCCCGCTGCGCCTTCTGAAGGATATCTCAAAGAACTAAACCAATGAAGGAGCTCCGAGGAGTCCCCTTAAACCTTATGTGAGAAGCAGGAAATTCCTTCTTTTAATAGATTCGTGGTCAGGGCAAACGAATCTGTCATTGTATGACGAGCGCTTCATCGACAGCAATAATTGGCCAACATGTTCAATTAAGGTTCTCCCTAAATGTACACCAATTTGCCAGTCATGCAATGTGTATTTTTACTGATAAGTCAAAAATTTTGTTTCAAAGTTACAAAATGCAACGTCTTTATTAAAAGACACCGCTAAATTAGCAGCAGAATGGACATGATAAAAATACATGCTCTAATGCATAATCAATTTTCAGCTCCCATTTTTAAAGAGATCGTTCAATATGCCTGGTTCGCATCATGTCTTTCAAACCAACGAGAAATATTTTATAACATTAACTGAGTAATATTTCCGAAGAAGTTAGGAAATGCAAATGTAGCTGTGGAGAGCCAAGTTTTACTAGGTGAGCCAGGTGTACAAACTATTACTGTTTCCGTTGCTATTATGATTTGTATCACCCAAGCTTCTGTGAGGAAGAAGCATAAATGGAAGGTAATTGACCATGTCCTCCCACACAAAGTCTTCTATATTATCCTCCTCCTGCTCACTATGAATGTGTATCAGTGAATCAATTTGAGCTCGATCTTAACTATAATTCTCACTTTCACTCTCTGAACTCATCCTATCTTCTGAATCACTTTCAAGTAATGCTTCAATCTCCTTTTCATTACATGTAGTTGCTTGCCTTTTTCTACTGGTTGACACCATGATAACTAAGGGGATATATTTTAAATAACTTAACAATTTAAATATAAAGTATCCACAGGAAAAAAAAACACGAAAAAATCAGCATCCCCACAGCGTAAAGGTTTTCCTCAGACTAACTTTTCCGAAGTGAAGAGAGAATATTTTTCATGTGCTTGGTTCACACTTTCGGGCCGTATATTGAATCGTAAATATCATGGAATGGTCATGTTTGCGTAATGACATAGATAAGTGCATACAAAGACCCTATTATCTCTCTGAAAATATTTCCCTAGAAAAAAGCCAAACCAAGCACATGGCCCAGTCCCAACGACCCTTCCTATTCTCTTTCCATACAGCTCTGAAGTGGTGACACACATGAAAAAGATATTCATTTCAAGAGTGAGAGACCTCTAAAAGCACAGTCCCTGTATCTCCTTCTACTTCGTAGTAGCTTTTGAGCAGAGATTCGGTTCGTCTTGGCATAAAATAGGTTTTTTGTAGCAACCGCAATTCCCTAATTCGCAAAACTTCGCGAAAATGCAATCACAATATTTAACCTATAATAAAGGAAAATAAATACAGTAAAAATTGCAGAATTGCATAAAATAGGAAGGACCAAGTTTTCTGTCTTGAAATATATAAAGGTTTTTCAGATTTAAGAAAATGTATTGCGTCAAAAAATAAATAAATACAGCAATCTCTGCGGCGTACTCAGTATGCAGGACAACCGCATATGAAGTTTCATCCTGCATACCCAGTATGCAGGACAATGCTGAGGGGTTAAAATAGAATATTGACATTACCGTATCTGCCTGAATATAAGCCAATGTTTTTTGTCAAATTCTATCATGAAAAAATCATCCCATGGCTTAAATGCAAGTTCGAGGAACAAATTTGGGGTTAGGGTTAAGTCTCGTAGTCATCCATAGATGGCAGCACATCTCTCATTGCCATCATGATCAAATGATGGTACTATATTTTTCGTAAAGTAAATATTTGGCCTGCGATGAATAAATAATAAAGCTAGAATATTGAATTTAGCAGTACCCATGTTTTGTTGCAGTTGTTACATGTTCTTTCGTTTCTAAATGCTATTGGATATTTTCTTTTGTTTCTCAGGGCTATGCATATGTATCATTAAGAATAGTTAGCAATTTGTATTATTTTTCATTATCCATTAAAAGAAGTTCCCATTAGTTTTACTTGGCTATTGTAGTTATTGCTATAGCCATTGTAATGTTTGTATGCATGTTAAAACCTCATTCACGGAATCGATTAAAATTGTGTACATTGACTACACAGACAATCACGCAAAATGCAATGATTGATTTTGATGCTCAACTGTTTGAATTACAGTAAAACTTGTGTGTGAAGTTATATACAGTATACCATATTATATCGATATGAACATGTATAATTATAAAATGCAATTTCTTAATGCAATTTAAATGCTAATTTCATTGGAAATAGATTTGGATTATAAGTTATCTTTGCGAGGTCGCTATTGCTTTATTTGACCCTGTGCAAAAATGAAGATGAATGAAATTATCATGACTGAATGTGGAACATTATTCAACAGTACAAAATTATTAATTGGAGTAATGTTTTAAATGTCAACAACTAAACCATTTCCCACTCTATTCTTTGATGTTAAATAATGAATTCTAATTAGGCTGTGCTTGCATGCCTGGCACACTTCAACATAAAATCTACGAAATTTACTTTTTTGTCAAGAAATGGAAGTTTTTTGGGGGGTCAGCTTATATTCGGGCAGATATGGTAAAATATTACAGAAAAAGCACCTCTACGAGAGTTCAAAATCCAAACCTTTGTACTTCAAGGCAGATACCTTAACCATTAGGCCAATTCCTTTGTTGAATTCTGTCCGTGCTCTAATTCTCTTAAATCATGATAAAATAAATAAACCCAATTTTTGTTTAAACTATAAGCCATATATGCCCAAAAGGGGAGTGATTCTTGGTCCTGGAAAATAGCTGTATGTGCCTCTTAAGTTTCAACCAGATCCGAGTTGCATACATGTGGTCCTTCCCTTGTAAGCACTTTAAAATAATTTTTTTTCCTTGCATGGCCTTGTGAAAAGTGGAGTCAGTTTACAATCTGTGTCAGCTTACAATTGATTAAATACAGTAATCTTATGGTGATGTCATAATCCCAAAACAAAATAAGCCATATGTAATTTGATCTGCAATTCTTTCCTCATTTGGTTGATATATGTGATGCATATCAGTGAAAATGAAAATTATTTGTTGTGTCAGCCATTCAAAGTTAGGTAGCTATTTGGGAACGAATTAAAATTTTCTCAGAGAGAAAATTGAACTTCACTCTTTCACGCATATGAACGTCAAAGTTCTGTGTTTGTTGGTTAATATTAACTTTTGTTACAATGATAATAAAACGTTGCTCATGAATAGCAATTAAATGCTGCAGTTGAACCAGGGATGTTAATAAATGTTTTAGCCTAATATCTGCGCGAGATCTTCCCACGTCATCATAACAAATTTGTAGGATTGCAGATGAATGATTCAGCATCTTCGATATTTCTCAGTCAAATAATTATAACATCATCGTCGCCCTAGGGAACAAAAAACTTCTTTGTACCTAGAGAGGAGATATGTACATATTTAACAATTTCCTGTTATTATAATCTTACTAGGGACTCCACCTCCTGTTTCTTATCACATTCATGTCTCTGCCAATTAAGGATTCTTGGGGAAGGATTTAGGCTAACGGTAGTTGGGGAGGGTGTACTTTGCCGACCTGACAAGGGGGCATCCAGCCCTTCATCCTCTTCCTCTGCATTATTCTGACTCTCCTGAAAAATGGCTTGAGCCACTGCCGAAGTCATCATCACTGCCCTGCAAAATTGTCAACAGATCTTCGGCAGTGTAGATCCACGTGGGGTTGTCTTTAGGGGTAGGTTGCATTTTTTCTGCAGCAGAGGAGTATTGTCCCATGAGGTTGAAGGCTGAGGATCATCAATTGGCATCCCATGTCTAGTATCCCGTGAGGTTGAAGGCTAAGGATCATCGGGATCGTGAAATCTTCTTTTTCCACCACGAGTGTGAAACCTTTAAAAAAAAATTGAAATACTAATTTCCATTTTTATCGTTAGATAAGGGCACCATTAAATTTTCCATATAATTGATTGAAAATCAAATAAAGTGGTAAATAATAGGTATAAAACAATAAATTGATTATTTACCTGTCAAATTTCACGTAGCAACTCCCTCAGTTCGTTCTCTCATTAGGTTGCAAGATGAAATTGTCTGCTAAACACATGAAAAATAAACTAGAAACAAGAAAATCGATCGATTGGAAATTCTTAAACATTATGTTTAACCCCTCAACGCCGTCAGGCGTACTTTTACGTCATGCAAAAACTGTCTAATCGGCCATCAGGCGTACTATTACGTCATGCGGCAGCCCTAATTTATTTTGACGCTAGAGACTTCTTTAAATCTAATTAACCTATATATATTTTGAAAGAGGAAGCTTTGTACTTCCTATCTATGTTTGTCTTGTACTTTTTTCTCTATTATAAAATATATAATCAATGTTGAATTTTGCAATAGAATTTTCAATTTTGCTATGATATGATGGTGTTTCTCCGTATAAAAGTTGCTTTTCAATGCAGCAAGGAACCTTTCTTGGTGTTTGAAATGCAATGTAGGAACTGTGTATCATTTCAAAGGAGAGCACGTTTTTTCTCCTCTTTTTTCCTGGAGGAGATATTTGGCTTATGTCATGCGACAAAGGTCTTCGTCGGTATGTAAAGAAAGAAAGGAAAACATCTTATGTCTGTCTATGCACACCTTATTACAAATGTTTACAATGCAATTGATGAAGAATGGAATTAGTTTGAGTAAAAACATTTCTGTAAACATTCCCTTCCATTACCGTGCGATCCTTCGTTCATCGCGTCATAGGAGAGCGTCAACGTCAAAACAGCTGATTTCAAAATCCAAGGCCGACATTCTTCCGATAATTTATTGCCACGCCTCAAAGAGAGGCATTTTGTGAGAAGGATAATATCTGTCATATAATTTTAAAGACCTTTAGAATTTTATTTTAATCTCGGCGAAAATTGCGGGGAATTGAGTATATCTATTTGTAAGTATTTGTTTAGGTATAATATAGGTTTAGTTTTGTGATAGAATTTTAGTTTTTACCACGGACCTACGGATTTTCGGTTTCTAAAGTTGACCCATAAATACCTGAGGAAAGGGAACCCACCAAATCGGGTTCCTTTTCTTTGACATTTGAAAGAAGACGAGGTCTGTTTTCCTCTTCAGATAAGTGCTTCGCTGTTATGTAGGGCCAAAGCAGCGATGAAGCGGGTAGGCAAGAAGAGGACACGCCAGCAAAAATCATGAAAAGCTCTTCCATATATTTTCACAATAGATTACTAGAAGTGTTTACTTAGCTATAAGGCATTTCTTGTTGAATCCAATTACGCACGTGTAAATTTTCTGAAAATATTTGGGAAGGACCTATAAGCTAAAGTTTTCCGTGTTTTATTCATCGTCATATCTCCCTTTCCAATGAACGAAATGCAACCATTTCTTCTATGTGACTTCTGTAATGACTAAGAATGATGACTGTATTACTAAAACGTTTTTATTATAAATAAATCATCTTTTAATAAATCCATAATACTTCATCATCATCATCATGCTTCTGTCCGAAGACAGGTTTTAACTGAATCGCTGCCTCCATTTCTCTCTCTCCGTAGAAGCCTCTTTTATATCTCTATAAGTATTATATCCCTGCTTTATATTATCTAATATTCCTATTCTTTTTCTCCCTCTTCCTCTTCTTCCACTAATTTTTCCTTCTAAGATCGTCCTTTGTAAACACTGTCTTCTCAATATGTGCCCTATCCAATTTGCTTTTCTTTTCCTGATTGTTTTTATTAGCGTCCTTTCTTCTCCCACCATTTCTAATACTTCTTCGTTTCTCTTCCTCTCTGTCCATTTCACTTTCATCATTCTTCTCCATACCCACATCTCAAAACTTTCTAAATATTTTTCCTCCTTTCTCCTTATCGTCCACGTCTCTGCACCATAAAGAGCTATGCTCCATATGTAGCATTTTGCTAATTTCTTCCTTGTTTCTAAATTTATTTTCTTGCTTGTGAGAAGCTCCTTCTTCTCGTTAAATGCTGCTTTTGCCATTGCAATCCTACTTCTGATATACTACATTTACTTAAAAATTTCTAGCCAAGACATGAAAAAGTTGAGATTCGTGAAATTTTCACCTAATTGGTTTAGATGGGTAGACTTGCAGAATGAAATAGTTACTAATTTAAGCTATTTTTTTATTAAGATTGCACATCAATATCTTCTATAGATTTTCCGGAGCTGAATGTTATATATAAAGCGCGAATGCATGCCGGAAAATTAGCGATCGGTGTACATTCTCTTCTACTCCAACAATCTTTGTATGTAAAATATTATACGCAAAATAGATATTTACAAATTTCATGTTTTTCATAAATCCACAAAAAAAATCAGAAAAATCAAGAGAAAACTTCTCAAGTCATGATTATTTTAATATTTTTGAACGTTTTTGCAACGCAATCCTGAAAATTTAAAAACCTCATCCGGCCGTACGGGTGGGATTTAATAAATCTCCTCCGGGCTTGAGGGGTTAAATAACCTACGTATTTTCCATCTATTATTTGTGTTAAAAATAATAATCAAAGTAAGTGGTAAGTAATCGTGAAGAAATAAATATAAATTATTTACTTATCTTTCAAATTTCAAGATGTAATTGCTTGCACAAAACAAAAAAAACGTACTTAAAAAATTTGCAGTAAAAAAAATAATAGCTCAAATGTGAAACGGCAAAGCTCACGACAATGGTCAGACACTAACTCATGGCTGGGTAGCAAGATAGGGAGGTTTAGAGATGGCTTACCCCCTCCCATTTCCCGTTGAAAAGGAAGGGAACTTGGACATCAACTGAAGTCCTCCATAAGCCAATAGCACGGTAAATGACGTCAATTGACATCCACTGTGCTGAACATGTTAAAAAATTCTGATTCCCATTTCCAAACAAATTCACTTGAATTCAGCAACGGATCTGTTTTGTGACTAACCTCAAAGGTCCGATGGACTAAGCAGCTATGTGTGTGAGGGGAGAAAAGTATACACACAACGGATAAACAGTCCAAACCCAATCAAGTGGATCAAATTTCTCTAAAGTGATTTCAAAGTGATGCGTATATTGAAAAGTTTGTCTTACTCTAAGAATAAATAAGTTTATAAACACTTGTAAATGCTTTAGACCAGTGGTATTCAAACTTTTACCTACCGTGCACCATTTTTCCAGTGCCCAAGTGTCGATGCTCCACCTAGTTCTAAGATTGCAATAAGTGAATCTAAGGATATGATAAAATGAATCTAATCTTTAATGTCATCTCTGGTTTAGTTTCAATTCTGCCAACTTGTTTATATCTGATTGTAAATTTCTTGTTGCAAGTTGCAGCAGGTTTTTTTAGATTAGAGTCAGTGAGTCGTGAGCATTGTTTATTTTTGATAAGTTTCATGGATGAGAAAACTTATTCTCACGCATATGAGCTTGCAAATCAACAGAGCAAATTTTCTAAGAGGCAACAAAAGGACTAATTTGTAGAAGTCAATCTATAATGAGAAAATAGTGCTGGAAAGAGAATAGAGAGGGTGATACTTTGTGTCGAGTGGAATGTTCGGGCATCCAAGCCATCAGACATGGAAAGGTTTCGTTACAATCACCCACTCCCTAAATTCCTCACTTTCAAACCCATTTGATCATTCAAAACTCACCAACTAAACCGATATGTTGACGTAAATACAATAAGATTTTGAGATAATTCTTTTAAATCCCATACATATATAAGTTGTTTTAAGCACCGTGCGCCACATTTGAGAGGTGGATGTGCTGAAAGAGACGCATGTGCCATAGGTTGGGCACCGCTGCTTTAGAACTGCAGGGAATAATCTTTCTATTTACTAGTAATGTTACTCACAAGGGGAGACTACGTACCTTGGGTCGTCGATTTCGACAAAACTTTTTTGGGTGGTAGAATACTTAAAATAAGAAGACCCGTATAACTGCTTTGGATTGAATGGCCCTTAGTTTCGGCAGAAACTTTTTTCTTTGATCATGATTAATTGTGGCTGGATAAAATGCAATAATAGGCCAACACTGTCAAGCAGGTTGCATGGTTGGGTGGTTACTGTTCTGGCCTCAGAATATTTTGTCCTGGGTTCAAATCCCACATCATACCTAGTTTTTTTTTTCGTTTGAAGCTCCACTTTATTATTTTTAAATTATTGTATTATTATTTATTTATTAACTTTATTATTTTGTTATTTATTTATTTATTTAAAATCGATGCAAAAGAGTGTATTGGTAGCTATTTCGATGTGAATTGTAAATCTTGCTACGGAGCATCCTAAATGGTCACTAACAACCCTACAGGAATGAGGATCGCAGCTGTTGAAACGCAAAGAACAAGTATCACAGTGGAATAATGATATTGCGAAAGGAGGAACGCATTTGGACAAACATCACATGATTAATAACTGTACATACGAGAGATTTTGCAAAGCAAGGAAAAGGATGAACCAAGTTACAGACATAACACTCCAACAGTGGGTGTTAGCTGCAGCCTATCAACATACATCACAAGAGTTCACCTTCACTGCATTTGAGCATGGCTAATTATAATCAAGAAAGAATCATAATTCAACAGCAAAAAGTTACAAACTACATTTTTCAAAAAGATGAAACGTCTTTGGAAGAAACCTTAAAAGCTGCCAAGGTTTTCCGAAAACAAACATTGTGCATAATACCCAATTATGACCTAGGCTACGTCATTAATATCAACCAAACTGGATGTGAGCACAGAGTTGACGTGAAATGAACCTTGACTCATCAAGGTGAAAAGGCTGTCCAGAAATATATCAGTGACAGGAACAAAATCATGCATTCATAAACGGCACAGTATGCGATCACCGCCTCAAGAAATTTGCTACCCAAAGTGTTTCTTTGTATGAAAAAACCTAGAGGTACGTTTGGACTTCGAGTGAGCAGAACCATGAGGCCGTTGGAAGAGGAGTTCCTAGACATTGTAGTTACGTGCTCCAAATCTGTTAAAATGACGACGGAATTGGTTCAAATTTTTTAAAACAGTTGTGAAGCCTTACATCCCTGACAAATGTTTTTTTCCTGTTACTGGATCCTGGGGTGGACAAACCAATACAGCGATGTATGACGAACTTTTCACAGATGCTCAAATTATCCCGCCAAAATGCACACCACTTTCCCAGCCCTGCGACGTGTATTTTTATCCTCAAGTGAAACTATTCATTGGGAAACTACAAAACTGCACATACCTATTGCAAGAGAAATGTGAAATTAGTTCCAGGGAGGATGAAATTCCCATTCATGCGCTCACCTCATTTCAAGGACATGTTATGGTATGCATTGAAACTTACAGAAACCAGGAGTTTTTTCCAAAATGTTGGCCAGGTCTGCTTTCCAGATGAACTACAGCAAAAAAAATGTATCTGCAAATAGCAGTGTTTTATTAGATGTTCTTGGTGCAGTGTTTTCACATGCTTTTCTTGTTTTTACAACAGTTATCATCCAAAAATGTGTACACACACTTCCCCTTCAAGTGACGAATAGCACAAATCTAACAGTTATGTAACATGCTATTCTTTCGGACATCAATTCACATCGAAATAACTATCAAGATGCTCTTGTGCATCGATTTTAATGAAGTAAATAAATAATAATACAGTAAATTAAAAATAATAAAGGGGATTAAAACGAAAAAAACTAGGTATGACGTGGGATTTGAACTTGAGACAAAATATTCTGAGGCCAGAACAGTAACCACCCAGCCAAGCCACCCACTCGACATTGTTGGCCTATTATTGTATTTTATCAAGCCACAGTTAATCCTGTGGAAAGAAAAAAGATTCTGCCAAAACTAAGGCCCATTCAATCAAAAGCCGAGATACGGATCTTCTTATTTGAAGTATTCTACCACCCAAAAAAGTTTCGTCGAAATCGACGACCCAAGGTACGTAGTCTCCCCTTGTCAGTGTTCCTTGCAATTTGGCTGTGTTCAAGGGTGCATAGCATAATTCGGTATATGTATAATGACTTTTTTTGCATGTATGTCTGTATATAGACAGTTAATAAGTCAAAAATAGCAGTAGATTGCCCTATGAGTAATAACACAAAGAGAAAGTCTCACACCCTTTCTATTACAAAGAAGGTTGAATTATTACAGAAGTTAGAAAAAGGAACTTTACGATCTAAAGAAATAAGAAAAAAAATTTGGTGTTTTTTGCTGACAGTGATATGGCAATGTCTATGAAAAAGAGAAATGCATTGCATCATCCGAAAAGTAACAACTTGGATAAAATTATGATCAAGTGGATGCTCATGGCAAAAGCATAAATTTTCCATAATGACATGAAAATTACAACACTATGTGATTATTCTACTGGTTGGCTTACAAAATCCAAGAGATGACAGTATTCGACAGCTAAAAGTTTGTGGCGAAAAGGCTTCTGCCGATCATGAAGCTCCGAAAAACTATATTGACGAGATTGTAAAGTTAGTTGCTAATGAAAACATGACCAAGTATATAATGCAGACAAGACTTCTCTCTTTGGCGTTATGTTCCTCAAAAGTTACTAGCACCAGAGGACAAGACTGCACCAACAGGTGTGAAAGATGGCTAACTTTGCTCACTTGTGCAAATGCATCTGGATCTCATACTCGTCATAGGCAAGACCACTCATCCTCGGGCTTTTAACCTTTATAGGACTAGCATACATTTAAATGTACGCTGAGTTAGTAGATCTTTTCTGTTTGTCTAGAGGTTGCCCATGTCTTGGAATCAGCTGCTGGATGTCCCAGTAGCCCATCAGATTGACATAACATGCCTGTGGTATGAAAATATTGGAATGTGAGTATCTAGAAGGATGACCTAAGCATTACAAAGACCAAAGGGAAATTGGGGTTCTTTCTTGATGTGCCAGTCTAAGGAAGGTGGCACAGCTACACAGCAAATGAGTCCTCTCTCTCCCCTCTGCGTTTTGATTCTCATTCACACTCATTACATAAACACCATATATTTTGATTTCTTTCGTAGTTTTTGCTAATCAGGCACTTCCATTGGAGGATCCTTCCTTGATTTTTCAGGCTGAGTCACTCTGTGCACGACTTCAAAATCAGAATTGAATTTTTTTTGCTTGCGAGATGAATCACAATACAATAGTCCCTCTCCAACCACCATTTACAATGGAGCACCTGATTCAAAATGGCAATCACCTTTGCCGTAAGATCAAATGTTATTTTAAATATCAAGGTTTTTAATCTGTTATTTAAGGGTGAAATTTTATTTTTGGCATAAAAGTCGACCTTAAGTTTTTGGAATTTCTTTTTGAGCTTCAAAGGTATATGCCGGCATATACGGTAATTGATTTTTAAATTTTGGAAACTTAAGAGCTTATTCTGGAGTTTATATTGTTTTATATTTTTCTTTTAGGAAATGAGAGGTAAAAATAGAGAAATAGAGACTTTATTACGAAAAGAAGAATCCTTAAGGAGAGACCTGGAGGCTGTGAAAAAGGAGAAGGAAGCAGAAGAAGCTGAATATGCCAAACTCAAGAAACAATTTGAAGGTTGGTTTTGTTAAGCCTTCATTTTTTTATAAAACCTTTTCTTTATTAGATGATATCTTGGCCAAGCATGTTCCAAGATTGTGTATTTTATTCTGAAAGTACCTAGTGCTTGATCTATACACTTGCTCAAATGTCTTTCATTTAAGCTGTAAATATCATGAAAACTTAACAGACTAACCGGACTTACTGTGAGTCATCATAAGTCTTAAGTGACAAGCTTTTTCTTAAACCATTGAGGATTGGACGTCTTTCATACAGTGGTGTGGCTAGGTTCTCCTTCGCCTGGGGGCAAGTCACAGAGATACACTCCCCTCCCTTTGCTCCCTCTAAAATTTTCCAGACAAATGTGGGGAATGTGATGAAAACCCAAGCATAGTATATTAGCATTTTAATTCGGCATATATTATAATATGTAGAGATGGGATGATCGGTTCTTTGGTTCCTTGGTTCTCCCAAGAACCGATATAACCGGAACCGACTGTTTATAATCCGGTTCTTCAGTTCCGATCCTCATTTTAATAAAAAAAATGATTGCAACTCAGAAGCAGCCGCTAACCGGAAAGCGACCTCCTCATACTGCCATATTTTTCTGTGAGGGCATTCGATTTTTGATACATATATAGATGATGGAAGTTGTGCATTTACTAACGAATCAGTTCAATGAACGATAGTTCCACAAAAATATCTATCAAAACAATTGAATGATGGGTTCCAAACTTCCGGCATTCAATATTTGGTTTGTGGCTGCATGGTTTTATAATGTAAAAATTCAAGCAATATCTTGAGCCAAATCCATCAGTTTGAAGTGTTACTATAACTTATAAACAGAAATAAGTTTTATTTTGTTGTGTAATAATTTTGAATACATACCCCGGGGATAATTTTTAAATTTAATCAATTTATTGTGAACTCTAACAATAAAGCCATGTCAGACATTTGGAACAACTTCAGAATTGACAGTACAAACAACAAATATGCTATATGTAACTATTGTAAAGCTAGAATTTTCCGTGGTGTCCCAAAAATCACTTTTAGCCTAAAACAAGTTAGGAAAGTGTACAGTGTATCACTAATAGATGTATTTCATGCGGAGTATTTGAAGCTAGACGATATAATTTGACTGAACACACACCATAAAACAGCAAAACACCACAACCCGATTATATCTCTGTCTGTTAAAAATTTCTTCTCCCCCCTTAGTTGGTGCATCAATAAACATATTATGTAATTTTAATGACTAAGTACTGCAAAACAATATATCAGAAATGCCAGGAAAATATTCAATTTTTATTTACAAAATCTGTCATGCACACATAAGGAATGAAACGTATTTTGTAGTTATAGCAGATCTTATTTACTTCACTAACAAATAAGATTATTTAGGTTGACAAAAATTAGGTAGATATGCATGAATTTTTCTAAGTTCAAAGCGAATTACAGCTTTCTTGTTCAATTTTCTTGATAACAGCTACTCCTATGATAAAAATGTATAGGTAAAAAAATATTCTACGTTACTAGTTCTACAAGTTTATTTGAAAACTATTTTAATTTGACCAAACATTTACGAGATATAATGGAAAGTTCATTTTTGTCACCAGTAAAGTGGTACCCCTGAGAGGCTTACGTGATTTATTTTTGTGATTTTCTTGTTGTCCCTGACTGTAAGTCCTTAATATCAAATTTCATAAATATCCGTTTGGTAGAAGTCGAGAACAAACATACAGACAGACAAACCGAAGCTAATACCATAAATACTCGCGTATAATGTGCACTTTTTTCGAAATATTTGAGTTAAAAATTAGGATGCGTGTTATACAAGAGTACATAATCTTCCTATTTCCATTTGACCCCATATTTCCACAATTTCGGCACATTAATTACTGCCCAGGTATCCTCATTTTTATTGGTGATTTTTACGAAAAGTAAGATAGATAGTAGTAAAAATTTATTAACTAATTCTATAAATATACATTAATTAGATATGAAAAGAATCAATTCAGTATTTATTCATTTTATAAGCCAAGAAATTCTTCGTCATTTGACCATTTTTCTTCGATGTTGTTACCGGAATCGTCATCTTCGGTATCTTTTGTATCCTCCGTTGCCGTGGCGCTGTCATCGTCGTCCTCCCACACCATCTCATCTTCACTACCATCTAAACTATTACTGATGCAACATTTCTTAAAACCTTTTATAATAACATCCGTGGACATTTCATTCCACGTTTCAACAATCCATTGGCAGATCGTAGGGATATCAACTTTCATCATATTTCCACTTTTAATAAACCTATGGTCGCCATTGACCATCCAATCGGACCACTTTTGCCTCATAAGTGTTTTGATTGGTTTATTAATAACAGCATCACCAGGAATTATTGCAATTATTATTCGTTTTTAATTCTTGTAGTTTCCGCTTTACCGCTGGTTTAGTGTGACAACTAAATGCATCTAAAATTAGCAGAGACCTCTGATTCTGAAAACCACCAGTTCTTCTTTTCCATACACTCTCTATCCAGTCATTCATTATCTTCTCATCAAACCAAACTTATTATAATCCCTTGGGAAAATTGCCTTTAGATAAAGTTTTTTGCTTAAAAATGACACATGGTGGCAGTTTTGTGTCATCAGCCATGCATGCGAGCATTACTGTGAATCAATTTCTTTCGTTACGAGTGCCTCTAATTCTTATGGTTGTAGCGCCTTTTCCATTGACCATGGTTTGCGATGGCATGTCGAAGGTTAGTGGGGTCTGGTCGGCATTTCCAATTAGGCTTAGTGGAAAATTAAATTCCTTCCTCAGTTTAATTATATGGAATTGATATTTAAGGAGTTGTTCTTCAAGATCCTCCGGTAAACGCTGACTTATAGTTGTACATCGGCGTATTGACAATTTATTTCTCTTGTAAAAAACGATGACAGCAGTGCATGGATGCTTTGAAGTCCTTTATGTTGAGCTTTTTGGCTAATCTAAGAGCTTGAACCCGAACAGCTGAGGTATTTACACCTAAACAATCCCTTCTTGTGTCCGTAATCCATTTCATCAGGTGTTTTTCCAACTCAGGATTTTGAACTTTTCCCTTGCATTCAGCCCTCTTTGTTTTAGGCATTTTGTTAATGATTTCTTTGGATTTCCTCCATTTTCTAATAACGAATCCAAATTCTCGCTCTGCTGCACGATTGCCATGCTCCTTAGCATACTGGATCCCTTTCAGTTTGAATTTGGCAGTGCAGCTTTGCCTTTTAACTTCCATATTGTCTGTCATAAATATGGGTTAAAAAGCATGTTAAGTAATTATCTTGACTTATAATAAGAAAAAGGGAGCAAAATGTCATAAAGATAAAATATGTATGACTTTAATGAATGTGTATTTAATTAACACGTATCTGTCTATGCATAATACTAAATCTATGCACAGAAAAAATTAGTTTGATAGAAACATATGCGATTTAATCAATAATTTTTTACTGCATTCAATTAAGTTGAACTGAAACTGAAGACGTGCACGTTAATACATTCCGTTATCAGCTTCAATATATAATTCGATATGCTGCTTCTAAATAACATTCAAAATTCTCTCGCATTTCACTGTATATGATTTGCTACATTGTAACTCACCTCTCCTTTTGTTAGCACAATGATGAGCTATTTTATGCATGACTTCACCCTACACCGGCACCCGGCCTGGTGGTAAGGTACTGGTACTACTTACAATTAGAAACAATGGCAGCTGATGCCTTTGAGTATGCTGGAAGTTAATGCTTCTTGTAGAACTAACATCAAGTTATCGTTCCCTACTTTTCTCTCAGCATTCATACGTGATTTATTCTTGATTCTTAGAGTCTGTAGTTAATTATGGTTATTTGCTATCGTTTTTACATGCTCCAGAATGTTCTAATAAGGGTAAAACTGAAGGTTGGGCGAACCCATCCACCTCAGGCGTGACAAAAACATGTAAAAAACTTTGACATAGGTTTATCATCATTCCTTCAATTTATTAGCTCAAACAATGTCATATGCCATACTATGAAATTGATATAATTGGATTATTGTGTCCTAATCCTAATATCATCTTGTGAGTAAACAGAGTATGTAATGATTGAGTTAGCTGACGTTCTTTTGGAACGTTATTCGAAAATTTCATTTTGCACTTTCATTATGTTACCAATACATAATACCAATAATTCTATCATTGCTTTAGACCGGGTTACACCATTTACTTTATTCTGGAACAGTAACGCTAAAAAAAATCTGTTTTTGCTATACGTGGGTATATAGAAAAATCATAGATTACGAGGCAGAAAACCCCCTTGCGCGTTATACGAGGGTGTGCATTATATGCGGGTATTTATGGTAGGCACTCATGCTGGAAGCAGAATGTGTCTAAAGACCGCGATCAGATTAATACAAGTATGGAGAGGTGTACTCCATGTTGGAGTGCACAGTGTTTCCAAATGCGTTCTTTGAGATCGACAAATTTTAGTAAAATTCCCCAATGCCAAATTTTATCAAATACGTCCTGCAGTTCCCGAGTTGAAACAGGCATGTTGTAAAATACAGGTAGGTCTTCATGTAAAGTGGTTGTTATTGTAGTCCGATTTTAACCAAAATTGGAATTGGTCAACAAATTTTAGTAAAACTCCTCAATACCAGATTTCATTAAAATATGTCCAGCGGTTCCTGGGTTGTAAAATTTTGAATTAATATTTTTGGTATGAACAAAAGAACATCGAAAATCGTATAATTATGTAAATATGTTAATTTCTTTTAATTTATCATAAACCTTACATTTTTATGGGAAAAATTATTTGACAAAAGATGCATATTTAATTATTTTATTTAACTTTTGTTCTCAATATTTTTTTCTCGTATGAGTATTTAATGAGACTTGCGAAGTATGTTGTAAAATACATGTAGGTCTTTATGTAAAGTGGTCTTAATTATTGTCCAATTTTAACCAAAATTGGAATCAGTGGACAAATTTTAGTAAAACTCCCAAATACCAAATTTCATCTAAGTAAGTCTAGCGGTTCAGGAGATTAAACATGCAGACGGACAGACAGAAATGACCTCTCCTATATGCGTTCATTTTGTGCAAAGAACGCATAATAACCAGAACCGAGAACCGGAGCTAGGATCAGATTAATATAACCAGAACTGGGAAAAAGTGGAACCATCCTATCCCTAATCATATTAACATTGTTTATGAACAGAAACATTAATTTTCGGTCCATGAGTTTGCGCCCCTTCAGCCTTGCACCTGGGAGCAACTGCCTCCTCTGCTCCTCCCTCGATATGCCACTGATTTCATAACTGTCTCCGTATTTCCCTTAAAACTGTAATGCTTCTGAAATGCATACGGCATTGATCAGTTATAGGCATTCATAATTTTGAACTTCCATAGCTTCTACAATAAAAAATGACAAAGGAGAAACCTCCTTATAACCATAAAAATTAAAAAAGAAGAAGTACACAAATACACACCGATTTAGGGAGAATTACTCCACGCCAGGGACCCTTGTTGATGCACGTGCAAGCGAATAAACTGAAATTGTACTTCTTTTTCAAAAAGAATGCCTAGATACGTATTTTGGAATCAATAATTCCATCCTCAGTATGCCAATCATAAAGATGATAAAATGCCAGAAGAGGAGAGTATATATACACCTGGGACAGTAAGGAGTGGGAGAGCTCGCTGAGAGTAATGCGCTTATTGGGTACTTGCATCCCTATAGCCCACTTCCTTGCACTACGTCTCGTCGTGCTTTATCTCATTATCCTATTCACCCTGATCTTGACCTTGCTTCTCTTGCATGTTGATTTTTGCCAACGGATTTGCTCTTTCGTATTTGCTCGTCGAAATAGGGGGAGGCTAACAGAGTTCTTCCTTCTCACCTATTTCACTTCTCCCCCACTGCGGAAGCTGGGCCCTGAAAAGGACCTGATTTTTTCTGCTCTTGTGCATTGGCCCTGAAAAGGGCCCTTGCTGTCCTCCCTCTCCCCCTTTCGCCCTGAAAAGGGCTTCGGTTTTCCTGCTTTCTGCAGTGTCTGTGGTTCCATTGGTTCTGTCGTTGTCATGAACCGGGAGGAGGCTAATGCAGTCCCGATTCGCCTCGGTTCTGGTCGTGGATCCCACTGGGGGGCCTCTCATTCCTGCTTCCGCAGTTTGATCCCTTGTGGTCGTTGACTAAATGGATCCATCTGCCTTTCTTCCGCCACTCCCAATGTTGTCCTCGCCTCCTGGAAATGCGCCTGCCAGCATGATTCTCCGCGGGCAGCACAGGCGGAGTATGTCATGCAACGGCTTAATAGCCTTCAAAACCCCTGATGGAGCGATAAAGTACGTCTCTCAGGACCGCCTGAGAATGATGCAAATCGTCTCCATCCTTCGGTCAGAGAACCCTGTGAATCCCCGCAATACTCCCCGCCCCTCTCGAAAGGACTGCTTGGTGACTGACACGGCTGCCTGTTCCACCATTCAGTCACCCACCGCAGGACAGGGCGCTGCCAAGTCCAAGGGGGGGAATAACCCGAAGAAAAAAAAAAGGGTGCTCCTTCCAAGGGGGCTCAAAACCCAAATGCCCCTACCACATCGACAACTCAGGCCCCATCGCACGTGGCGGTGGTTCTACCTGAGCCCATATCGGGGCAGCCAGCACCCCTCCCTTCTCCAATTGATACTCAGCCTATGGAGACAGAAAACCTGGATGCTCCCTCGCAAAAGAGGAAGCTCTCTGAATCCATAGAAGACGTCTCTCTGGCACTGCATGCACCCAAGGAGTCCACCACCCAGGGCGCTCAGGCAAATGCTGGAGAGTCCGCCCCAGTGACGCCTGATTCCTCCCTACCCCTCTCTGAGTGTACCATGCCCGTTCCTACGTCACTCACTGTGAGTGTCGAGGATATGGAGACCAAAACTTCTTGCTCTACACTGAAGCGGAAGCTTTCGGACTCACTGGAGGTAGTGCCCTCACGGCAATCGCATCACCCCCCGGAGCCTGCTACCCAGGGAGCGGAGGCCGCAGCCAATGAGCCTTTCGAGATCGTGACCAAGGAGAGGAGGAAGAGAACCTCCAGAAAGAAGGTTGAAAATTCCTCCTAACGCCACCCAACCCAGTAGACCTAAGGTGAAGCCGATTAACGTATATGATGTACGGAACCACCCTGACCTCATTGACTCTCTCTAAGAGAGATGTGGCAATGAATTCGAGCTTGCGATCAGAGATGTCTCCACCAGGGTCATCGTTACCTCGCCGGAACAGCAGGAGAAAGTCCTGCAGATCCTCAACGAGAAAAAGCTCGAGTACTTCTTGCACCCGGCAGATTATGTCAAAACAGCTAGACTGCTCATTAAGGGACTGGCCAGTGACTTCCCTCCAGCTAGAGTGGCCGCGGGATTGGTGGCGTTAGGAACCACGGTTAAATCTGTAAAGCACATGGTGCAAACAGCAGAAGGGAGGACACAACCTGACAAGACCAGGAAGTTCATCAACGTGGTGGACTAAACTCCGGGCATCACTCCCCTTTACAAGATCACCCACATACAAAACTGTCGGGTGCAGGTGGAGTACTTCAAGGGAGGAGTAGCGCTGCAGACCTGCTTTAACCGCCAGAGGTTCAGGCACTCCTCCCTTGGGTGTAGGATGATGGCCCGCTGCTACAAGTGTGCGGGAAATCATCGGTCCCGCGACTGCCCCAACCCACCCACGGCACCCAGGAAGTGCTGTAACTGCGGTGGTGACCATCCCTCCACATACAGGCAATGTTCTGTTTACCTGGAAGCTTTGGACAAGGCGCTGGTGGCAAATGAGCGCAATTATGCGCTACAGCGCAAGGCCAACAAAGCGAGGCGCTCAGCCAAGGTGGTCCCTGGAAAGAATTTTGCTGCAGCTGCTGCCAGTGCCACTCCAACCATTACTTCACCTGACCCAGAGTTGCAGAGGAGGGCTGAGCCCGCTATCCCCAGCAGTGCCAATGCCGTACAACTGGTTAGTTCCCAGGGGGCATCCTCCCCCCCAAGGTAGCAGTGCCTGAACAACCAAGACCGGTACCAGCATCTCTGGCGACTGAAATTCTGCTTTCAGCACCTAGCGGCAGTCCACCCACCGAAACCTCGTCAGCACCTCCCCCTTCAGATCCGCAGGACGAGGAGCTCTGTGCCACTATTGTGTCTATCACTCGGGTGCTGAAGAAATACATCACCAGCCGCCAGGGATTACTCCTCTTGGCACTGCTGGAAGAGATAGCCGTCACCAAGACCAGCAATGGAGCCACGCCGTAAGAGAGGTTGCTTCTTGGTGGTGGGATGGAACGCTAACGGCATCCGTGGGCATGCCGACGAGCTCCTCCCACTACTTCACAACCATGGAGTCTCGGTCGCTGCCATAGGAGAGACCAAACTCTCCCCAGGATCCTCCTTCACCCTAAGGGGCTGGGATGTGCTGAGGAAGGACAGAGCAACCGGCGCAGGAGGTGACGTCGCTCTTCTTGTCCACTCAGCACTTGAGTACCACGAGTACCCGCTCCCAGAAATGTCTCAACTAGAGGCGGTGACCGTAGACATCCGTATGACAAGAGGGTTTCTGCGGGTGGTGGCAGCGTATTACGCCTCTGGTTGTCCACTGGAGGAAGATATCTACGCCCTCTTCTCCTCTGACAGAGTTCCGACGGTTGTGCTTGGCAACTTTAATGCCAAGCACAGAGCCTGGAACTCCAGAATATCTAATTGGAGGGGGCGCAAACTCCACCAGCTGGCCAGGGTGGCAGGCCTGACTATCCTGGGGCCCACGGCCCCTACATATGTCCCAGTTCCCGACGTCTTGGACATCGCTCTCGCATCCGGAGTCCAGGTGTCCATGGCCCTGCACACCTTGAACGAGCTGTTGTCAAACCACCTGCCAACCCTCCTGCATTATGGCAACCTCCTGGTGAGGCTCCCACCGCTTTGGCGAAGAGACTTCGCCAAGGCAAATTGGGTAGCCTCCGCCATTCCATCGCCTTGGCCCTCCCAAGCTATCCTGATGAGCCGACGACCAAGGAACAAGCTGATGTTATGGCAGCCAGTGTTTCTGGCATCGTACAAATGGCAATGGAAGGGAATATCCCCTGGAAGTGCACTCCCAGACTGATCTGCCACCGGCTGCCAGAGCTGGTTAGGAGGCTGGTAGCATATCGCAACAGCGTCCGGGGAAGATGGCAACGCCACAGAACTCCGGACCTGCGCAAGCTCCTAGACGGCCTCAACAGGAGTGTCCATGCTTCAATCTAGGAGATCAAGACAGACGCCTGGGAAGAACACCTGGCTGAGGTGTCTCTTGCAGACAACTCCATCTGGCAGGTTTGCAGAGGGTTGTGCGCAACCCAAAGAAGGGATACTCCTCTGAAAACCAGGGCAGGATTTGCCTGCTCTCCCAGAGAGAAGGTAAAGGAGTTTGCAAGGCATCTCAGCAGCACCTTCCAGCCAAACCCCTCCACCACCGACTCGGTCGACTCCGAAAAAGCCGTGGAATCAGCCATGGCTGCTATCCTTACCGGGGTCACCGAGTCGGATCAGGAGACCCTTCCTTGGATTGGCACTCGAGAGATCATTGCTGTGATGAGGAAATTGTCCTCCCGTCGCTCTCCAGGCGATGATGACATCAGCAGGTTGTTATCAAGCAGCTGCCCATCGCTACTGTTGAGTACCTCGAGGCCATTTTCAATGGCTGCCTGAAAATCGGGCACTTCCCGGAGGAGTGGAAGAGGGCAAAGATCCCCAAGGTCAATAAGACTGCAAGTGCCGTGGAGAATTACCGCCCGATTTCACTCCTCAACAACTTCAGGAAGATGTTTGAATGGCTCATTCGCCAACCATGCAGAGGTACTTGGCTGCCAGAAACATCATCCCTGGAGAGCAGTTCAGCTTCCACCAGCAGCACTCGACCATGCATCAGCTTGCCAGGGTCGTCAACTTCATCATCGATGGCTTCAACCTCCGGAAACGGATGGTAGCAGTTTTCTTGGACATCAGCAAGGCGTTCGACAGAGTCTGGCATGAGGCACTACTTGCCAAAATGCACTGGGCTGGCTTGCCACCAGCCCTCATCCGACTCCTGCGCTCCTACCTGGAGAATAGAAAATTCTGGGTGTGCTGGGCAGGGGAGCGATCCGGGATTCACTCGATTGGAGCGGGTGTCCCCCAGGGATCGGTCCTAGGCCCCGTACTATTTAACATCTTCACCCATGACTTTCCCAGGGATTACGGTCACCACATCATTGTCGGCCTCTACGCCGACAATGCGACCATTCTCGCCAAGTCCGTCAACGAGGAACAGGTGGTGACCTACCAGCAGAGGGCCTTGGACAAAATCCACGCCTGGTACTGCAAGTGGTGCATTGCAGTGAACGTCACCAAAACTGTCGCCGTCATGTTTCAGGCACTTCCCAGACGCCAGCCGGTAGCCACACTCACCCTGCAGGGTAAGGTCATCCCTTGGTCCTCCGAGGCTATATACCTCGGTGTTACCATTGACAAAGGACTGACCTGGCGCCAACACGTCTCCGGCCTCAGAGGGGTCGGGACAGGTGCAGTACACAGACTCGGCCCTATTCTGGGCTCCAGGGAGGTGACCCTGGAGACCAAGGTCAGATTATACAGGGCCTGCGTACTGCCAATCCTGACATACGCCTCTCCCATCTGGTCAAGGGCGGCGAAAAGCCATCAAAAAGATCGCCGTAGTGCAGAACAATGCACTATGCACAATGCTCAGGGTCACCTGGCGGACTTCGTGTGAGTCGTGTAGCTCCATATGGCTACCGGCATCGAACCGCTTGAACGCGTCCTGTAAAAGAGGGCCAGGGCGTTTTTCGAAAAGACTTCCAGCTCGCCTCACGATCTGATCAACAGGCTCTCTCAGATGAGAGTGATGCCCTGGGACTGCTTCAAGCACCCAGTGGCCTCCATGGGTCAGGAGTTTGCCCCACTGCCCAAGAGGCATAGACACGCATGAAAAAGCTGTTGAACAATAAAACAAGTCCTCACACCCTGACCATAATCCTTCAAAACCAGACAGGCTTATAGCTAAGCTGGCAGCCTGGCCGGAAGTGGCCATGCCACTTCCACCACCCTCTACGCAGACGTAGGGAGTGGAAGAAAAGGAGTGGGAGGAGGAAGTAGTTACATTGTCATAATGGGGAATTTGGAAGTCCGTTGGAATGGCCATTGCAAGAAAGGGAAATCAAAGTAGTGTCTACTATAGACCCCGTGTCTTGATTGAGTGTAACATCTTCGTTTTTGAAAATGGCTAAACTTTTGGCTGCATTTAGATGCTGCACTTTTTTATCATTTTCAATCACTTTTTGTGTAAGTTCTATAAATCTACTGAGTCTGACCTCTTAATTCAATGTAAAATTGTCTGCAAATTTTGGTGGAAATGCTTTTGGAAATTATATTTCAGAATTCCTTTGTTACTTGATGAGAATTTTAAGAAATATTTTATTTGAAACTGTGTTGCTCTTAAGTGTTGTTGTTCTGAAGTGATGTAAAACATTTTGCTATAAGATGTTAGTACATATTTAAGCTATTAAAAGACTCACTAGATTATACTATCATACAAAACATTGCTTTAATGTATCAATAAAGATAAATGCTGAAGCTCTCACTATAGAAGCAGTCCTTGACTAAACAATTTTCAAGTTATGGCAAACTGTTGATGAAACATTAGGAATATTCTCATCACCAACACACAGGTCGACCTTGATTTACGTTCCCATGTTTTACGAAATTTCAAAGTTAGGAGAAAAATGTTTGTCCAGTGCTTTGTTATATGGATGAAAATCTTGAAGTTACGTAAAAAATCTGTTAGTTTTTTGTAACAAATCTCTCAAATAAAACAAGGAACCTCTCCAAATTCCTCCTACTGATCAAGATGTCGAATTCTCCCTTTCTGATGTAGTGGGTGATTCTACATATGATGATGATAATGTGAAACCTTAGCCTCATGCTGTATGATACAATACTAACTACGTCAATGCAGATGAAGATGTATTTTTCATTAAATTAAATTATTACTGAACACATTGCACTATTTTATTTATTTTTTATTATGTATTTTTTATTTTAGTTACAATAAACTGTAACTATATGCACGTCAACCATGCCTTCCAATCTACTGCAGATACCTCGGCAGTGTGGGCTTTGCATTCAGCCTTGCTAGTTTCGATAAAACTTATTTCGTTGAGTATTCGTTGTCATTGTGTATTTTAATACAAATGCATTAAATATAATTGTGATAATTTACAATATTTATATTTAATATTTATATTTATAATTTCAAGCTGTGATCGAATAGTCAAGTTACTATGACACCAAATTACATGAAATAGAACAGAATGCTACGTAATGTATATGTCTGTGGAATAATTACCGTATCTGCCCAAATAGAAGCCGACCCCAGATTTAAGCTGACCCCTCAAACATTTCCACCATTTTTTGACAAAAAAGTAAATTTTGTAGATTTTTTGCTGAAGTGTTCTGTGCATGCATGCATGGCCTAGAATACATTATTGGAGATCGAAGAATAGAGTGGGAAATGGTTTAGTTGTTGACATTTGAAATATTACTCCAATTAGTAATTTTGTGTTGTTGAATAAAGTTTCACATTCAGTGACGATCATTTCATTCATCTTCATTTTTATAAAAGGTAAAATAAAGCAATAGCGACCTCACAAAGATAATTTTTATTACAAGTCTATTTCAAATGAAATTAACATTTGCCTTAAGAAATTGCATTTTTATACATTCCATGTAAAGTTTTACTGTAATTCAAATAGTTGAGCATCAAAATCCATCATTGCATTTTGCGTAATTGTCTGCGTAGTCAATGAACACAATTTTAATAGATTCCGTGAATGAGGTTTTAACATGCATACAAACATTACAATGGCTATAGCAATAACTACAATAGCCAAGTAAAACTAATGGGAACTTCTTTTAATGGATAATGAAAAATAATACAAATTGCTAACTATTCTTAATGATACATATGCATAGCCCTGAGAAACGAAAGAAAATATCCAATAGCATTTAGAAACTAAAGAACAGGTAACAATGGCAACAAAATACGGGTACTGCTAAATTCAATATTCTAGCTTTATTATTTATTCATTAATATTCATCATAGGTCAAATATTTACTTTACAAAAAATATAGTACATACTATCATTTGAATGGGACGGAAATGAGGGGCATGCTGCCATCTAAGGGTGACTGCAAGACTTAACCCTGACCCAATTTTTTTCTTTGAATCACATTTAAGCCGAGGGGTGATTTTTTCATGATAGATTTTGACAAAATACATCGGCTTATATTTGGGCAGATACGGTAATTTAAGGCAGTCATTTGAATGCAATGGCAATGAGAGATGTGCTGCCATCTATGGGTGACTACGAGACAACCCTAACCCCAAATTTTTTCACGAACTTGCATTTAAGCCGAGGGGTGATTGTATTCAGAAAGATATGGTACTCTCCATATTATGTCTTAAAAAACAAGTTCTGTGCCATATAAGGAAGGATTTTATACTGTGAAAACATATCTTGTATTATATAATGGAAGTTAGTGGGATATTATGGCTCAATTTACGAAATTTCAATTTACGAAACGTTTTTCAAGAACATAACCCTTTTGTAAATTGGGGTCTCCCTGTACGGGCAAACCTCTACTTACGAACTTAATGCGTACCTGGAAATGCGTTCGTAAGCTGAATGTTCATATGTTGAATTGACCTTTTCTATAAGAAAAAATGTTAAATTCGTTAATTCGTTCCTATTATTTTCTATATTCCTATATTTCTATAATATTTATAAAGTATCAGTTTTTTTCCTTATGAAAGGAATAAAAAGTGAACAGTAAGGATAAATTCATTTATTTTCAATAAAAACTTTAATTTCCTTGTACAAAATTAGTCGTGTAGAGAACATTCAGTGGTTTCTAAGACATCTATTGACGGGAGGGGACCATGATTGTTATTCTGAAGAATTAGGGGAGGAATTATTTGGTTCAGCTGGGCTATTTGTAGGTGAGTATGCCGACTATTTTTCTGATGCCTGTGAAGTTGATGCTGGAAAAGATGTGCTCTTATCTACTTTTTTGAAGAATCTGTTCAAGCAAAAGTTGAACTGAAGACGTTCTTTTCTTCTCTTCATAAAGGAGTTTATAGCTGGATAGCTCTCTGTGAACACCTTTATAAACTGTAGAACTTTTTTTTACATTTGGGTCATTATCTTTTAATAACTTCAAAGCCTCATCGATTTTATTTAACGAATCGCTGAGGACTTTTGCAGACAAAGCTTTTGTGGGAGGACAAGGAGTGTTGTCATCATTGCTGTCATCTTCCTGTTCTTTGAATTCCTTTTGCATTACTATCAGCTCATCATTCGTAAGTCCAATCGAATGAGAGTCCATTAACTCGTCCAAATCTAAGGCATCCATTTTTAAATTTATACTTTTTTCCCATTTCTACAACTTCATGGGTGATTTGCTCTTTGGTTTGTTCGGAATCCTGTGAATCCTAAACAAACTGTGGGCACAGCTTGCTCCAACAGCGATTCATCGTCATTTGTTTGATTTCCTTCCAACAATGACCAATGTTTTTAACTGCATCAAGGATGCTGTACCCTTTCCAAAAGTCTTTTAGGTATAAAGAATCTGCATCGGTAGCCGCAATAGCTTGAGCGATAGTTCGACATAAGTAAAACCTTTTGAAGTTTGCGATTACCATCTGGTCCATTGGTTGCAGTAAGGAAGTGGTGTTGGGAGGCAAGAAGACAACTTGGAGGTTTGAGTCCAAGTTAACTAATGTTACAGGATGACCTGGGGCATTATTGATGACCAATAAAATTTTAAAGGCCAAATTACTCTCCCTACAATAATTTTTGACAGCTGGAACAAAGTGATCAAGAAACCACTGCTGAAATAGCAAGGATGTTACACATGCTTTCTTATTTGAAGTCCAAATCATGGGAAATGTTGCCTTGACTATGCCCTTGAAAGCCCTCGGATTTTCAGAGTGATAAACAAGAAGTGGTTTCAATTTAATATTTGCTGGGGCATTTCCACCCAGAAGAGGAGGGTTAGACGATCTTTAGAAATTTTGAATCCAGGAACTTTTTTCTCTTCAGTTGCAATGAAGGAGCTTGAAGGCATCTTTTTCCAGAAAAGACCCGTCTCTTCAACATTGAAAACTTATCGAGAACAGTAATCCCCATCTTTAATAATTGTCGCCAATGCCTCAGGAAATTTTTTTTCTTCGGCACTTGCAGATTCACCTGATGATGAAAGGTTTTTCATATTTATCCTACGCTTGAATTTTGCAAACCATCCAGCACTGGCCATAAATTCAGCAGGATCACTTGCTGTTTCCCCCATATGTGATTTAATATCCTGAAAAAGGCTTCTACCCTTATTTTGAATCAATTCAATACTAAAACGGTGGTTTTTTCTAGTTTGATTCTGAATCCAAATTGTTAAACACCGTTCCATTTCTTCAATGATGACACTTCGTTTTTTACTGACAATCACAGACTGAAGTGAGCGTGCATTGCGATTGTAATCAACAATTTTTTATTTGTCTTTTAAAATGGTTCTAATTGTGGAACGATTGACATGATAAATACATCCAATGGAAGCAAATTTCTGATCGCTTTATTATGCCCGTTTTTGTTTCCATCAATAGCAATCGACGTTTTTTACTACTCATAGATGAAGCACCATCAGTATCACTACTTTTACGCTTGCTTTCCATATTTTTAAGGGTGTTATAAAATAGAAAGGAATATATAATGTCACCGCACACCAGTACAGATTCAAATGCACAGGGAAACTCAAGAGGCATAAGCAGGAGCGTAACTATGTATCTAAGGGTTGTAGGATGACCTAGTAAGAAGGCCTCCGTGAATACATGCCGCTCAGTAAAACTAGCTGCAGAATTCCTCTTAAGTTGAGATCTGGGTTTTTAAAAAAAGTCAGTCTCCTTACTGATTCGCCCTCCCTGAAACAAGGTCCCCCCCAAGTTAAGCATCTTCTTCCTTCTACCAGCATGTTGCAGTTTATTGGGTGATCTCATTATGTCGATGCTAGCAGAAATCTCCTCGATAGTCTCCCCTCTTATTTTAAAGGAGCATCAAGGGCTCACGATGAATTTGCCGAACAAAGATACCAAATGCCAACTTATTCCAGTAAAAGTATAGGTAGAAATTGATAGTAAACTTTAAATGACAAAACTTTATTTTGAGTAACAATAATAAGCTTAAAACAACTCATTTAAAAGGTACAGCTTTAATATTATAAAAATACAAGAAGTTTGGTGCTTTCATTCTGCAAGCATTTCATTTCGCCTTAAAAAACCTCTTTTTCCATTGTAGGTTACTAATGCCACATATTTCTGCCAAAATTTTAAAGTTATAGCACATCTACAAGTGAAATTATATTTTTCTAATTGTTTAAATTTTAAATATTTTTAACAGCTGCAATAACAACTTCATGGAGATTTTCAAATGTTTATTTGTGCATGTGCACTAAGCTCTAAATAACTTAAAAATTTCAGCTCCTATACAAGTAGTTGGTGCTTGCATTCTGCAAGCATTTCAGCCCATATTGAAAGTAACACTCAAGGATTTTGAGGGGATGCAGTGCATCAGGCAGTCCATAACATCACTTCTATCAGGGTTGCTTCTCCTATTGTGATCCCTGATATTCCTAGAGAAAAACAAACCTATTCGCTCTGTCCTACAGTCGATATCCCAAATTTAATTGTTGTGTTTGTGCTTTCAGTATTACATTTGAATTCTAATATTATTTATGATTCCTTCAATCACAATTCGTGATGCAATTAGTGTTTTGGATACAGTAAAATCTTACACATTATCGGAAGAAAATATACATGATGATGCTTTCATAATATGCGTGATAATGAAAATTAGAGTAAGTTAACCTATATGCTTAAGGGAATAAACTCGATGTTAACTCAAAGAAAAATGAGAAAATATATTTCTGTAACTTGATTTTTCTATAACTCAAATAATTTTTACTTTCCCTTGAGATTCAAGTTATGGAAGTTCCACTATAATTCGTTTTGACGGCATTAATTTCCATTAAAATATCTTTAATTTCCATTAAAAGCCCCTTTAAAAGCAATGAGGTCATTTCTATGGTTTTTATACATTTCCATTGTTGAAAAGAGGAAAAATTCACACTCTTTTTCTGATTTAAAGCAGATATTTACGCTAATTCGGTACATATTTGAATTCTGCCTTAAAAACTTAAGACCTCCTTTCTTTCAGCTAGACAACTCATCTTATCCCAAATTTGTATCCTAATTTTAAGTACAGTAGAAGCCCTCTTATCCATCATGGTTGGGACCAGCAGTTAGTCGGTTAATTAAAAAGGTCGGTCAAAGCAGAGAACCAATAGAAAAGTACATATACACAGTTTGTATTTTAAATATATAATATATATATAAAAAAAATTTAATATTGATTAAATATCGTAACTAAAATAACAATGAACTTTACTAGTATGTGGGACAACTGACAGAGGATGCGTACTAGACTGGATTTCTATGTAACGAGAAACATTTTAGCACAAGGGACAATTCGTGACATATGTTACAGAGTGAAAGGAATGGTTTAAATTGTTTTAAACTAGTCGTTTTTATGTAAAATGTCGCACTTAACTGTGGATTTCAGTTTTCAGACCTAGGGGCATAAAACGTCGGTTAATCCGGCGAATCGGTTAAGCTAAGGTTGATTAAAAGGGCTTGTACTGTAATTTAAAAATTCATTTTTAGAAAGCCTTGCACTGCATCCAATGCTTTTCTTATGGGTTATTGAAATGGAACATTGGAGTTAAAAATACCCCTTAAATATTAACGTTTTTGTGATTCTCGATTTTTCTCGTCGGTTGTGCCACTCTACCTACCTGCATGCCAAATTTCAGATTTCTAGCCCATTTAGAAATACCTAAGAGTTTTATGTCAGTGAGCGAGTGAGGCACAAGTAGCTTTATATAATAAATAATATCATCTCAATCACCAAAATACTTTGTGGAATTCTTCGTCTTCAGCAAGTTTAAACATAGACGCAAGTTTGTTGTAGTGAATTTACTATTGATACTCGCAATTTATATAACCTGTTCTGAAATCCTCATATAAGGTATCCAGTCCCTTTTTGTTGCTGACATTTAGGGGGAAAAGATGCACACGGTACACAAGTAAATATGGTACTTAAGAATTGGCACACTACCCCGTTTTTCGATCTACTCTTATTTCATTACATTATGAATATTTTTTCACTAAAATAGTTACCAACACTCCAACTCTGTCTCTGACAAAAAAACTCCCTTGCATGAAAAAATGCACATAGACGACCTCTTATAATGATGCATACATCATTGCTTCAATCTATTGTCAAGCCTCCCATTAAATTTGTTGACTCCTTCCTCAGTGATAAATGTCCTGTCAACTGAATCAGGGGAATAAATGTAATTTGAAACAGTATTTTTTTAAATCATTTTTATTTTTCAAACAACTTAGCACTTAAAAAAAAAAGAATCAATCTTTCTTTGCTTTAAATTGTTTTTGAACTCCTGCACAACAGCTAAAGAAAACCATTGTAACGCTTTTGACGTGCCTATGCTTTTTAAAAAATACCGGAAATACCTCATTACAATAGAAGAACTGCTCTTATTGGATTATTGAAAACTCCGCTCTAATTGGCCCACTGTATTTTCAATCCTTCTCCGCACGTAACTGAAATAAAAATTATTTAGCAATTAAAATTTCATTCTAAAGAGGTAGTATGAAAGTTTGTAGTAAAGAGGTTGTAACTAGGTATTTTATATGTAAGTTTGACAGGATGGCCATCAATTGTTCACCTTACGGATGTCTTTGCTATAAAGAAGTTCATATGATAGTTTTACTGTATTTTTATATTTCTGTAAACTACAAGGAAACTGCTTAACAAGTGAAGCAGCAAAATGGTCTACAGACTTACTGCAGGGTACAAAACAAGGAATGTTTGTGATGTAGGCTTGCAAAGTCAATGGACATAAATTTTAGTCATGCAAACTTTCTAATGTTGAATGCTGGCAAAAAATGAAACATTTCTAAGAACTAGGATTGCATGAGCAAATGAAAAGGGCTGGATGAGAGGGGATATGGTAAATGATTGAATACGTATTGTTTGGCAATGCCATCCTGAAACATTAAGGGTTCGTTCATACCAGACGTGCCCTTCTTCGAGGCCAGAGGGTCGGCGTCCCCTAGTGGTCAGAGGGTTAGGAAGGCTGCTCATACCAAACTCCTGCTTGGAGGGATAGGCCTGCCACCCCCGGCCGGTGGTTGTAGCAAGGAGGCTTATTTGAGTGCAGTCAATTGTGCTGATATCTTCTCTTTTATTCTGCGGGATGTTTCATTCAAAGATTTCTAGAAAATTGGTATTATTAGAATGTGCAACTTTGAAATTCAATGAACTCCCTCATGAGAGATCATGCTGGGTTCATGTGAACTTGAAAATGGTGCATAACTGAGAGGTAGGGAAATTCCTCCTCCCGCTTACCTTATAGCATTTACAAAACACGATTGGCGTGGGACCCCACTCTTGCACGGCTAGCACAACAGCGTGCTGATTGGCCGACCCATCAGCCAATGAGTGGAAAGACCAATGGTGGCGACATGAATATAAACCCTGGATGAACACTTCACGGCATCTCAGATCACCCTGAGGATGATGGCAGAGGCAGCCATCGAAACGTTGGGAAACCAAATAACCACCCGGCTGGAAACCCGAGAGAACTTCATTGCAGCCATTCGCCAGGAAAACCTCAAATCTTTTTATTAAAAATCATTTTACAAAGTCAGGACTTGAACTTGAGGATGAAAAAAATAATAAAGTTTCATTTTCCTACGGTGAAATTTCAAATACAGATAGAATTTTTCCAAAATTGAGCTTTACACTACAAAATCTCAAGTTTTTTGAATGAATAGTTTTCCTTTCCATGGCGACGGATATTGTTGCCAAACTGAATATTGTAAGCATATGACATTGAAATGAATTCAAGGCCAGGCCATGTAAATAAGAAATGGCATAACAAGCTATTTCTTCAGTTTCAAATACATATTATAAGACTACCAATGGAAAGGAAAAGAAAAACAGGGATGGAGAATGGGAGGAAGAGGGAGAGACAACAGGAGGAAGGAAGAGAGGGAGGGAAAAAGAGAGAAAATGGAAGGAAAGGAGAGAATGGGAGGGAGAGAATGGCAGGAAGGAAGATAATGGGAGGAAGAGAAAGAATGGAAGGAAGGGAGAGGGAAT
The DNA here is from genome assembly GCA_028673005.1 of Tanypteryx hageni. Taxonomy (NCBI): domain Eukaryota; kingdom Metazoa; phylum Arthropoda; class Insecta; order Odonata; family Petaluridae; genus Tanypteryx; species Tanypteryx hageni. The sequence goes on along the minus strand of CM054113.1, from coordinate 9,083,507 downwards.
GGGAGGAAGGGAGAGGGAATGGGAGGAAGGGAGAGGGAATGGGAGGAAGGGAGAAGGAATAGGAGGAAGGGAGAGGGAATGGGAGGAAGGGAGAGGGAATGGGAGGAAGGGAGAAGGAATGGGAGGAAGGGAGAGGGAATGGGAGGAAGAGAGAATGGGAGGAAGAGAGAGAATGGAAGAAAGGGAAAGAGAATGGGAGGAAGGGAAAGAGAATGGAAGGAAGAGAGAATGGGAGAAAGGGAAAGTGAATGGCAGGAAAGGAGAGAAAGAGAGGGATAAAACAAGGAAAGGTGGAAAATGTATTTATTTGTTGTAAGGCATTGTAACTTTGCTCTTCGTTTGTCATTGCTTTTATCATTTTTGTTTGCCTTTGCGGTTCTTTTCCACTTACTGGGTAGGTAGGTAGGTAGCCATTCAAGCCAGCCTAATTCTCCAACTCTTGAATCACTGAATGTCCTCACTGAGACAGCGGAAAATACCCTTACTTAATCTCAATGAAAACAATTAACTTCAAATAACAAGTTATAATGTTGCAAAAGATAATTTATATGCATGAATGCATAAGATTAAATACAAATGTGAACTTGAAACTGGGTTTGATCTCTGGCCAAGTTCAGAATTTTTCTCCTTCGCCAAGTTCACAAATTCTTTAAGTCTTATGCACTCATGCATATAAATTCTATTTCTCAACATTCCATCTTGTTGATAAAAAAATTTGAATTTGGAGAGCTCTCGGAAAGAGCTCCATCCAATCACTGAACACTGGTACTGCCACATTGTGTGCAGCCACTGACCCTGCCTTTCCCTTCACTCCCTTCTAATTTGTCGTTTTGCCGCAGCCCCTTTGCATGATATATGCAAGAGCTTAAGTTAGAACTTGCACCAACATATCCTCTAATTTGTGAAATTTACCATTTCCTTTGAATTCCTTTTATGCAGAAGGAAATGAGAAGATAAAACAGCTGGATGAGGTCATTAGAAAGAAGGACAATCTACAAGCAGATACACAGAAAGAGATGGAAAGGCTGAATAAGACAGTTAAGGAACTACAAGAAGTAAGTGAAGTTGCTTTCATCTGAACATTCTCTGCATCACCATTTTATAAATCTCAAGGCCTCTTGGCCCCCTTGGTGCTTTTCGTAAAGAGTAGGCTAATGCCAGCACCAGTTTTCCCTTCTGTGTGTGTGTCCAGTTGATAACAGTGCAAAATGACCGTAGCAGTCGACGCACTTAAAAAATCAATTACTACTACTGCTACTCCAGTCCTCTTGTGCTCCATATCACCCACTCTTCTGCTCACTGTGCTGCTGCTCCCTAACCCTTTTTACTCAGTTTCTCTCTCTCTCTCTTTCTCTGTCATTCAGCGTCACATACCAATTGTCCTATTTCGTATGTTTTTATTGTTGTTAGTTCCTATATTTTCATTGTTGTTAGTTCCTATATTTTCTTCTTTTCTCACTTTCATAATATCTTCTCATTTTCATAGCATTTTTATCATGGCTGTTTCCACACTGAATTTTTAATGCTCATTATGATTGTTTTTTATTCATGTTACTACATGCTTTTGTATTATCTCCATATTGGTATTTTTGTATTATCTTTTTCGTGTCCTTTCCTTGTTTTCTTTTGTCCTATTTGTTATTTATTTATTTCAATTATAAAATTGTTTTTGGTTCTTAAGGTATTTTTAATTGCTAACAACTTTTCAGGATAACAACTCCCTTCGTCTTGTGAACAAGAGAAATGAGCAGGTTATTTTAGAAAGGGAGGCAAAAATCAAGGAGACCACTAGAGAATTGCAGGAGCTGCAGCGAATCAGGGAAGTGATTTATGAGATTTCTGCTGGGAAAAAGAAAATGGACAAATAAATTTGAAATTCTTGTATACTATTTGTTTTGTATTCTTGTACATATTATTCTGAAATAGCTTTTAAGCTAGTCTTATCCATGAAATAAATTTTTATGCTAAATTGTGGCATCTATTATTCTCATTTGCATCCTTTGTGTTTCTCAGGATGTAGTACATTCTATTATATTCTGAGAATATCAATTAAACGAATAACCATACTTCCTATGGTTCTAGGACAACTCGTCATGGTAGGTTTGTCGCACGTCAATTCGTCGCTTGAAACATTGGTTGCGAGACAAACTCATCGCACGTCAATTCATCCATCGAAAAAATTCGTTGCGAGACAAATTGGAAGAAGGGACGTCATGACTGGTGAACGGCAGGGAGAGACACTTTTACACAAAAAAGTCTTTATATTTTGATAATACCAGAATGAATCGCAATTCTCTTTGCAATTGGATGTTGTATGCCAGGGGGTGACTCCTAATCCAACAAGTGTCTCCCTGCCATACACATGTCATTTTGTCTTGCTTTCCAATTGGTCTCACGACGAAATTGTCATGTGGCAAATTTGTCTATACATAAATTGAAGCGTGACGAATTGATGTGCGAACAATTGGCCACGATATATTGACAATATACGACTTCGTACTTGAATTTAAGACCACCCTTGATTTTCACAAGACGAAATTTGGAATTATACCTTGTCTTGGATTCGTGTAAATATGTATTTATTAATATTATATATTAATTATATATTAATATGTATGTATTTTTACTTTTGTGTCACGATTTATTTTAACTAACCCATGACAAGAGGAATATTATCACTTCCAGTCTTGCAATTAATTATAGCATGGTGTAAGAATTGGCGTTATTAAAATATAGTAGTGTTTCATCACTTGTATGTAAATCATTTGCTTTCCATGTTTTTTTTATTTAATTTTCAAATGTGTTACCTTGCGTTTAAAAAATTACTTAGTCCTCACACGTTTTCGTTTTGGTAGAAATAAAACAAAAAATTCCGCAGTGAACTGCGATCATGGGACATTGACATTCATATGTGTGAAAGAATGAAGTTTATTTTCTCGCTGAGAAATTTAAAAAATTCCCAAATAGCTCGACTGATACCCAGGGCCAGTTTCTGTTAATAACATATGTAAGCAAGCTGAAAATATGCTGCCCATCTGCTTTGCATAAAAGATAATACATAACGATTAAGGTAGGAAATAATAATAATGATGATATATTTATCAATAAAGAAAAGACAGTGATAGAACTTTTATTATGTTTACACAAATAATAACTGCTACTTATTAAACCAAATACAATAACTTGCAACAAAATAACTTTGGTAAATGCTTAATTATAGTAAAACATTGTCAATCTAAACATTCAATTGTCACGAAGACCAAACTAAAATTTATTTTCTGGCTTTTTCTGCGCAACTCCGCTGTTTTACCTCGAATATCACGAGCGTTTCATTCCAATTTGAGAAACACTTCATACACTGTGGAATTTGCGTGTCGTTTAAATATCTAAGGCATTGTACCGGTTTCTACTGCCATTTTTAGGTGCGTTTCGCTTCCAGCATAAGCGCCTATTAGCTTCGGTTTGTCTGTCTGTATGTTTGTTCTCGACTTCTACCAAACGGATATTTATGAAATTTGATATTAAGGACTTACAGTCAGGGACAACAAGAAAATCACAAAAATAAATCACGTAAGCGTCTCAGGGGTACCACTTTACTGGTGACAAAAAAATGAACTTTCCATTATATCTCGTAAATGTTTGGTCAAATTAAAATAATTTTCAAATAAGCTTGTAGAACTAGTAACGTAGAATATTTCTTTTCCTATACATTTTTATCGTAGGAGTAGCCATTATCAAGAAAATTGAACAAGGAAGCCGTAATTCGCTTTGAACTTAGAAAAATTCATGCATAGCTACCCAATTGTTGTCAACGTAAATAATCTTATTTGTTACTGAAGTAAATCAGATCTGCCATAATTACAAAATACATTTAATTCCTTACGCGTGCGTGGCAGACTTTGATAAGAAAATCTACGGCAAAGAAAATAACCTAAACGTAAATATTACAACTACTGAACTCAAGTGAGGTATGTTTTAAATAATTGTTTAGGTGATTAAAAATGATTATAAAATAAATCGGTGAATATAAATTGAATATTTTCCTGGCATTTCTGATGCATCTTTTTGCAGTATTCATTCATTATACTTACGTAATATGTTTATTGATGCACCAACTAAGGGGGGAGAAGAAATTTTTAATAGATAAAGATACAATCGGGTCGTGATGTTTTGCTGTTTTATGGTGTGTGTTCGGTCAAATTATATCGTATATTTTCAAATACTCCATCGCACGAAACGCGCCTATTTGTGATACACTGTACTCTTTCCTCACTTGTTATTTGTTAAAACACGCACTATTGCCATGTTGCAGGCGGGCGCGATGAAAATCGATTCCACCGCGTTGCCATCGACGAAATTAAATAAAGCTTCTAAATTTTTCGTTTTCATCGCCTGCACATATTACAGCTTATCGAACAAAGTAGCCAACTTTAGCTAATTTAACGGCTTCGCTTGCCATTGATCATGTAGTAAAGTCCTGAGATGAAATATTACGTTTATTTTTTAAATTTCATTCTCTTCTCCAGTATTACAGCAACAAAGGAAAACTTGAAACAATATCCTCTTTCCAAATATAACCGGCCAAGTTTATTTTTAAGGGGCACGGGCACTCAGTACTACAATTTTTAATAAAAAATTTACACTGACAATGAGATTCACCAAACATACACTCACACGTAAGACCAAATGCCAAAATGAAATGCGTTGAAAATGAATGAATGCATGACTGTAAGCAGTTTTCAATTAGATAATTGCTATTAATTGGTTAATTCTAAATTTCAATGAAATAAGTGAAAGAAAATAATATTTTCTTCGTGTACTATTTGGGGGCCCCTAAGCGTAGCTTTGCCTGCTTATGCTAAGTTCTGCCGCTGATTATATACTCACTGCACTTAAAATAAAGATTGATAAAATATGTCATAATAATGGCCAAAAAATGTTGTAATAATCAGATTTTACCATTTGTGAATCACCACTCAAGATGCCTGCTTCGTGGCTGAATGATGCATCTGGTTTTCACAACTTATTTTATGGATATTGGAGTTTATTGAGGTGATTACTGCGATAAGTCGAACGCTATAATTCTCCTTTGAATAAGCAATAAATTATTTGGTCATGAAAATTGGTTATAAACATACTATTAACTTAAAACTGCAATTTTGCAGTATACTAACTTCGAACAAGGCGCCGAAGAAATTTTCCGCGCAATATCCGATTCTTTTGTAGATGGCAGCATAAGACTCGACTAGTTATCATATTACCCATATAAGCTGATACCGTAAACAGGCAGTCACATTCCGCTGCTGATACTTGTGTATCTTGTTTGGGTGGAAAGTATTTTTGGTGTAAATATTTGAACGGGATAGAAATTTAACTGTAAGGATGGCAAGTCGAGATCCTGCCACCAATCAGCTAGCCGACTACAAAAAATCTGTTGAGGTAAGTTAATAGAGTCGTTCATTTCTTCAGTTTATTAAAAACTTCTATTAAGTTTTGTTAAAACTAGTTTGAGTCGCACTCGCATCCATTACCACTTTAGGTTTGTTTTCAAGATTTCAGATGATTTTTTTGTGTTGTAAGTTTTATGGGCTGTATTTATTATTAATATTATTACGATTTGGACGACTCTTCAGTACTTATTCAAGTGACTTGATATCTTCTGTGTTGTAAATTTATAAATCGTCAGTATCTTATTACTTATATTAATTGCACTCTATTAAAATGCGATATTTCCATTTAACTTTTGTACTTAATTTGTTATACTATCACTTTATTTCGGCAATTCACAATTTAATAGGTTTTTTAAATGTTGATCTTTTTGAGATGATGACATTTCTCGGTGTAGAATTTACGAGCTGGCTTAGTTGGAGGTTCTTGACCTGCGAAACCGGTAACATGGGGAACCTTTTTATGCCGGCTCCGGATTGAAAGTCAAATCAAGGAGAACTGTAATAAGGCAAAAATCACGTTCGCCCCCCCCCCCCCTATTTCTGAAGCCTCAGTTTTAGAAAAAGTTTGAACCCCATTACAGACCTCACTTTTTAGCCTACTTTCCAGAATGGAAATAGGCTTATAGTTTCGTCGTTGTGTCTGCCTGTCCGTCTCCCCCAATTAACTTTTGAACAAATAGACCGATTTTCATGACACTTTGTGGAAATCTCTTGCTACTTGGGCCAAGCTCCCGAGGATAGTTTTTGTTGCGAAAATTGAAGTCCAGGGTTCGATTCCAGGAACTATCCTTCCCATTTGATTTACATGGTAATTTTCTCTTCTAATTTTTATCGTATAATTTTGCTTATCGATTGTATTTCTTAGAATTTCGCGTCAATACTGGCGTTTTCGCAGTTTTTAATCACTCATTACGAGAGTGTTGCCATAACAACAACTATTGTTGGACTCGGATTGGATATAGTCGAATACAGCAGTTCCCAACCTTTTTCACTTCGCGAACCCCTTGGATTTACTTTTTTATCTTCGCGAACCCCTTGAGTTGCAGCAGTTATGGCGGCAAACCCCTTAAATAATGGAGAATAAGTTTTGTAAATTGTATATAGCACACAGTATCTAAACATTCATAATAAAATCAGAATCTCTGATAGGGTCATCAGTTTCTAGTCAGTACCCTGTAAAATTCAAATATAATTCTTAAAGCATAAGAAGAAATTGGAAATAAAACCACGCAACTAATTTGAAAGTAACTAAAATATTGGCAACAACTGTAGAACCAAGAAAGTGAAAACGACGCCATTATCAAATTTTTCTCGTGAACCCCTCAGGGGTACGCGAACCACCGGTTGGGAAACGCTGGTCTAATACATACACGCGTTATTTTTGCTTCACAAATACGCGAGATCAATTTAATATTCCGTTCGAATGTATTTGTAATATTTTATAACGCTAAATTATGAAATTTGGGAACACAAAAAGCAACATATCTGATTTTAAAGATATTAAAGGCAATGTAAGTATTAAATAAATGATTAAATGCAAAGTAGGCATTATAAGTTCCATTTGGATCATCTAGTTTTAAACGGGGATAACTAACGAGGCTTGCTATTGTACTCGTTGTTGGAAATGCATTTGAATTCATTCTTACGGTATTAAAAGATATCTACCTCCAAGTTATTAATTACTTACGGCTTTTAGTTATCTATGCGCTTCGTTATAAAATTATCTTTAATGCCATTTCAAATGAATGCTTAGATGTGGCACCAAGTCATGCCGACAATTAATGGATTATTTCCCGTAATTACGATCATATTTCTGTTTATTTCTTCAGTTGTTTGTGATTCTATTTCTAACATAGCGGTCGTGAATAGAGTATTAGTGACAGGTATTTTCAATTTCGAAAAAGTCCAAAGAAACATTAAGTGACGCAATACAAAACAAGACTAGTTCTAAAACATGGCTTAGATATTAGGGCGGTGTAACGGATTTCCATTTTTCTTATCGATCTAACAGACTAAGACTTGCACGATAAGTCTAAAATAATTCAATTGTTGTACAGTAAAATCTCGATAAAACGTCTCTACGGAGCATGAATTTTTATACTTTATACTGAAAGTGCGGTATACTGAAAATACCCGTGAGGAGTACAGCGGAGAGGGAAAAGAAAACTATCATACTTAATAAATAATCCGAAATTTTCCTAAGTTCAAAACAACAAAAATATTTTGCCTAGACCTCTGAAGTTCATACGTAGTACTGAAATGTACGTTCGCTGAAGTACGTTATTTTGAAATATTTATACAGTTTTTATGCGGGAAAATGGTTTTACTATATTTGGATTTTGTGTTATTTATGTCTATACTCAGCCGTTGAATTGTTAAAAATGTACGGTTATCTGGTAAATAAAATTACTAAAATCGAACGGAATCCTCAGAAATTTCAGGCACAACAATTTGCATAATCGCGTAGATTTCATTAAAAAAATCTTAAAATTTCGAGCCAATGAAATTTATTCGAGTTTGTGGTTACGTGCATCTAATTTCAAGACGTTGGTTATGTCATTGTTAATACAGGCAAAAGTTAATTAATTTCACCTTAGGCATTCTACAAGATAATTCTCTCTACTATTAGTGGTGTGATTGGTTTGGCAATTCATTGAGATGTCATGTGGTTCCAACCAGGGCTGTAGTGGAGGGTATACGGTGGTATACGCCGTATACCCTCTGCTTTTTTCAAATGAATAGGGTATACCTTATGCTTTTTAAAAAGAACTGGGTAATGCCCTGCTTCAAGGTTTTATTCCCGTATACGGTGTACCCTCTGCTTTTTTTGCGACTACAGCACTGGTTCCAACGGAATATGTTTTACTAGTCCAGGTCTCCCCATTACGGCCTATGTAGGCCATATTGCCCATTTTGTGAGCCTTAAATAATGACATTGAATTTTATCAATGATTTTTAGATCTCATTTTGTTGTTCATTTCTTTATTTAAATTAAATTTTCACCTCATGTGCCTAAATCTTTGGTGGTACAATTTTACGATTTTGACTTGTGTAAAATGAGAATCTTCTCTCATTCTCTCATTTTTTAGTTATTTTTGCCTACCGACAATTTATTGCAACCATTTTTGAGCAATCAGATATTAGAATTTTGATACAAGTACTTGATAAATATTTCAGATTCTTGTTCTCTTATTTTTTTAACAATAACCCAATAGGCCATATTGAGATCAGATGTTCCGAATATGGCCTAATAGCAAGGTTTTGCAAAAATGCTAACCAGTAATTCCATGTTGAAGCGTTATAGTTGTAACATTTCTTCTGTTTACTTAAACTGTCTAAGAGTACATTATGTTTGTTTTACTTTCAGCATTTGGTAAAGGTGCTTAAAAAATTAATAAAGCTTAGTTAGGCCATATTGGGTAGAGTTACCTTATATATCAATTTTGTGTTCGCTAGAACATTTTCTTGCCGTGAGTATACTTAGTATGAGGAATGAACTCGAAAAGCATTTTTGTATGTGGCTATATTCATGTCTCAGTATCACTGATCGGTTGGCTCTTCTGGAAAGCAGGAGTAAAATTCTGCCTCGGCCGGAAGTCGACCCCGGGTTCTTTACTTTCAGGGCAGATATATGAAGTATCGAGGAAGAATAGTTTTCCTATTTCAGAGAATATCTGCTCGGCAAGTGGAAGACCCTGGTTCGATATACGGTCCAGGCAGAATTTCATTCCTTTTTTCCAGCGACGCTTGCAGTTCATCACACGCCTGCATGCATAGAAATTGAATATGTAAACCGTTTCTCTCGCATCAGAGACTGATTCACGATGGAATACGTTTAGAACGGATAGCGGCGTGAGACAGAGAGAGAGAGAGCGAGCGAGAATTGCTGCCATCCCCTTATCAATAAAACATAAGCCATTTACTTTACGTCTTCTCTGTAAATATCAAAGTGCGTGTTTTGCGGATGATATATTTTCGGAACTCATCAATATTACGTGTCTTGCTTTTTCATTAGCTTAACGAAGTGTGCGTGTGATAGTTCACGATTTCTCGATGCGCATGTTATATTAGCCTAATTAATATCTTTCTGACGGTCATTTGAAGTATTTTTCTCTATCATTTAACCTTCTAAGGTTAAAAAATTTATAGGAAAAACTCGTATTCTCAGACTGTTAAAATTTATATCCTCGCTTAAAATTCCTAAAATGGCTGAGAAGAGTCGACGAAAATCAAGACGAGTAAACGAGCTCGCCCGAAAATAAAACTTCAAATGACAGTTACAGCGAAAGCTTGGGTAAAAATCCTTTTCAAAGATTATTCACAGCCAGAATGTAGACTTAAATTTTGTGTTGGATGTATTTTCCCCTGGACAGGAAATCTGTTTTGAATTTTATTTTTAATGATATCGGATAAGACATTAAGCAATGTCAAGGTTACGAGGCACCATACTCCATACTATAAAAATTATTTGATCGTTTTCACAGAAAAAACGAAAGATATGAACACAATGGCTTTATATTTGATCATGTTCGAAGGTGAAATTGAAAAAATATAGTAATAATCTAACGAAAACCTGTCTTGCAATGTGTTTCCGTTATCTATACTAATAAATATATAATATGTATTACTTTGATATTAAAATGTTTCCGCCTATGATTTCGTAGTAAGTAGATAGAAAAAAATAAAACAATCAAGATTATCTCTCTTTATCGATTTAAGATACTTGAATAATTATACGGCCAACCGCTTGTGGCAGCCTGGTCATTGACAAATACAATGTAATAAATGATCCATTAAGTCAATACGAAATGTGATCCGTTCTCGATGGTTGTGGCGTGACATTTCGTCACAGTGTTGTCAAGTCTTGCGCCTTATCGCGTTATGTCGAAAATAAGAATGGTTGCTCGAAACTAAATTTTTGTCGGATTTAAATAAAAGGGCGTACTATTCAAGTTCCACCATCTGCGCCTCGTCGCCATTCGAAATAATCGGCTCTTTCGCGACGACTTAAATGCAAACGTACTATCTTCCAAACGATCCACGAAAAAAACTTCAAGTAAAATCATGGCATATTATTATTTCCTAGATTTACCGTTGCCGGTCCTTGGATTTTCCCTATTAATATTTTCTAGACTCCTGTGGCATGCGCAATTCATTCACAGCTATTGGAAACCGTTTCGCGGTGTTGAGTAAATAAAATTTTAACGAATAATAAAATTTTATCAGGGAATTTTAGGAAATATGATGTTATAAAAATTGTTAATAGTTATATAAAATGGAGAAATTTGTATTAATGTTTATTTTTACTATTTTCAATTTAAAAGGGAGCGCATGATATTCAATGGGGCCGCGATAACTGAAAGTTTAAGAACCTCTGATCTAGATAATGCTTTCACGACCTTCTACATATTTAGACCACGGGTCTTAAATTCCATGTGTGCCCGAGCCGCATTAAGGCCTGCACCAAATTCGCGGGTCGCATTCCACGTTAAACCCCATTTACACAGCTTTCTTTCAGTTCAGTAGAGCAATCGTTCCAGTTAAACCGCGTAAACGCCAAAAAATGAAGAATTGGCTCGATGGGCGAGCTCGATGCTAATTTTGGAGACTGGGACGAAGTGTATACGTGGAAAGATTCCTCCTTAACTTTTCCGGAAACCTATTAATCATAATTTTCGTCAAAATGGATTAGCATTTAGTACTCCGAAAACGCTGACCGAAGCCATTATCGAGGAAATGAATCACTGAAAATCTTTGAGGCGTAGTTACGCCATTGGCTTCACGAGATCCGCAAGTTTATAAAAGGGATCCTTCATGTGATAGAATATCTGTAAGATTCTAAGTATTAAATGAAGAAACAATTTGCCTGGGATTACATTTTACAACATGCAATCAGTTTAACTCCTCATTGCATCCATTGTTTTTATGATAGCGCGAAACGTTTGATGTTTTATCGTCTTCCTGTAGTAAATGCCTTTTTTTAATTCCTATTCAAACATTTACGACTCGGCTAAATAGAATTGGATATACTTGAGCTTACGTTTACTTTCAGAGATACACACCTGGTGACTCGATAGCTTATCAAACCACCTCTATTTTACAGAGTTAAAAATAAAGAAAAGTGAGAAGGAACATTTTATATTGTTTACGTCTAAAAGTTGATGTTGGAAGAAGGCCAATGTTTATCTTCGTAATTTTATGTTGGCACGATGCTGAAGTATAAAAATACATAAACTTATTCAATAAATACCTAATTTTTCGAGATGGTTACCATTATGTATATTCATCCCAGTATTGCTCAATAGCGGCACATGAAGAAAGTGACAGCGTAAATGAAAACTCGGATATGTCCAACCCGTGGCTTTATCCATTCGGAGTAATGAATGTGATTGCAATACGTAATAATAAGGAGTTGCTCTCCACATTATCGGCAATTGCACTCGTGGATAATTTTTAATCACTGAATGATTTTCACAGTTAAAGTTCTTTGAATCGTTTCTCACATTGAAAATACAATATTTAAACTAAAGTTATGTTGCTATGCATATCAAGATATCAACGTGCGATTTAAATTACCGCTGGCGGATCATTGTCAACATTTACAAGAAAATTTGTTTACGAAATATGGCGCAAGATAGCATTGGGATAATTTTGATGTTCCTTTGACAAGCGTGAAGAGAGGCGAGGTCGGAGTCAGGCGCGGATTTAGTGGCTACGAGACCCTTATGCGATAGAAGTTTGCGGGACCCACGACACGCGAATTCTGAAAAAAACATGTGGTGACATTTTATGGAGCTAAACAAGCTAGCAAATTCTTAAGAATTCTTCGAGTGAAACCTTTAAAAATAATTATATTTTTTTCAATGTTGCCCCTCAGTTGAGACTGGTCATCTCCAAATATAGTTTACGACGATCTACGTCATCATTTAGGATGTATATATTGAATTAGGACTTATCACAGTCAATCTTTACTATTCTTTCCCCTCTAACAATAAGCTCCATGACCCTCTTTAACTCTCTTGCGGGTCTAGGCCCCCAGAGGCGCGTAGACGTTCGCCTGGCCACATATTCGCCCCCGTTCGGAGGTGGCGAAGAATCGAGCATCCGTTTTCCCCTAGGGCAGTGGTCGGCAATTAGGGGTAAATTACCCCGGCGGGGGTAACTTCGAGTTTTCTGGGGGTAACGAGCAACATTACAATAGTGTGAACGCAGTTTTATGCCTAGAAAACGTGAGAAGCAATTTTTGGCGCGCTGACGGGGCTCCCGATACCGGGCGTACATTTACTATGGTACTTCTTGGGACATCTTTTTGGTGGCACGTTTCATTAATTTTCTTGTAACACTCAAGTTGAAATGTAACGATGTCTGCCGATTATGTTGCTGTGAATAGATCTTATTTTCAACACAGCAATGTGTTTTTTCAGCGGCATACAAAGTATTAACCTTCTGCTATCCGAATATTAAAGTGAGGAGTTGGAGGAAATTGGAGTAGGCTTAACGAAAATATTAGTGTAATTCATGCCAAAGCTCAAAGCTATTCGAGGAAAAGACTTCCTAACTAAACGTTGACCTTGACTAACTTGGTGATTGTTTCTGAACTAAAAATGCCAAAAATCCCTTCTTTTATTGCTTTCCGAATATTTTTGTAACAAAATATTCACTATGTTCCTTCTTTCGGCATCTATTTAGTAGAGAAATTCATAATTCGTCCCTCAAAATTCAATCCAAAATGTAACTAGATGATTAAAAATTACGTTTATGCGAATAAATCATAATTCCAGTAGTCGACCTTGCGTTTCTTTCAATCGAAAGTACAGTGATTGGCGCTGTCCGAATATTAAAGTGAGCCACTGTAGTTGTTTTGTTTATTTAGAAAGTCTCAACTCACAGTTCTCTTTGGTAATCGGTCGAGCAAGACGGACATAACGTGTTGTGCTCTGATCCCTGAACCTCAACTCACGCCAACGTACATTTCGAAAATTGCAGTAATAGAATTTCAATTCCAGTGTTCTGCTAATAATTTTAGAATAATATTATATACAAATGCAATATGAAAATAGATTTAATTGATTACACACACACACACACACACACACATATATATATATATATATATATATATATATATATATATATATATATATATATATATATATATATATATATATATACAGTCAAACTCGGCTATAACGAGCGCCACGGGACCGTTTAGTTTTGCTCGTTATAGCCGTTAAACTTAATATCCGTGAAGGCAAAAGCATGCATGCGTATGGTGAAATAAGACATAAGAAGTAAAAGTGAATATATAAACAGAAAGGTTATTTAGTAAATTTATGAAAAAACCTAAAAATGAGAATAAACTAGAAAATTTAAAGTAAACATACGTACATATAAAATTTACTCACAGCTGCATCCTTAATCACTACCCAAGTCGCACTTCCTCATTTTCTTGTTCGTTGTTAGGTTGTTCTCTAGTGCATATAAAATCGCTTCTTTTATTTCCATAAGGTTGAAACCGTAGACGATGATAAATTAAATTTTTTGCACACTTCAACATTTTTTACCACGTTCTAACTCTCGAATAATATCAACCTTTTCGCGAATAGACAAACACTTCCTTTTATGTACGGACATGTCACTCGTTCAAGGGCAAAATCTCAACTGATTTTTGTGATCAACGCTACGAACTTTCTTTGCAAACTGTGAGCATACCAATTCCAGGAAGAGTTAATGGGGAGACGGATTAAACGTGGGATTTCCCATCTTTACGTGGGAAAGGGTGTTGGGTGCATTCGGCTGAGCGACGGGGGTGGGGACCATTGTACATGCCCTCAGCCCCTTACCCCCTTCCAAACACAACCTCCTGGCTGTAAAAGAGCTGGGGGTTGGGAGGACAGGACAAAGGACCTCCGCGAGTGCCACTGTACCTGCAAGTTGGGAATTCTTGGTTTGGACGAAGGGATTATTTTTTAACAACAACGCCGCGGTCTTTAACCTCCCCGATGGATAGGGTGTAGAGGCTGGACTCAAGAACACAAGGTTACATATTTTGGGTCACTATGAGGATTGAAGGGGCTGACCGCCGCCGCGTTTGAGACAGTGAGAAGTGGTCAAAGTTTGCTCGATATATCCGTGAAGCGTGCTCGTTATATACGTGAAATATTTGTATGTAAATACTCGTAAACTTATCTTGGAGGTAGCATTTGCTCACTATAGCCGTGAACTCGTTACAACCGTGCTCGTTATAAACGAGTTTGACTGTATATATATATATATATATATATATATATATATATATATATATATATATATATATAATCGCTAGCCTCAGTTAAACCGCTAACGCGTATACTGTCGTCGGTTTGCCATCTCGGCTACCCTCTAATGCAGTGTTTTTCAACCGGTGTTCCGCGGAACACTGGCGACCCGCTGGCATTGTCTAAGTGTTCCTCGAAATATTCCACTGAAAATAATTTTTCTACAAATTTAGATTTCTTAGTGAATTTAAAAATAAAAAGTACTTTAATTTTGCTCTTACGCAATAAGTCCATCTATCGGGGAATCAGAAAGTAGCAGGTTACAACTTCTGACCTGCTGCAATACGCATGCGCGTTCCCACAGCCATGGTAAATATATATATGCGTATGTACGTATATAGGTATTGCGCCAATTGTATCTCCATTCCAAAGTGTTCCGCCACTCGAAAAAGATTGAAAAACGCTGCTCTAATGCCTTCCGAGCCGTTTTCATGACGATTCGAATTGCTCGTAAAACGAACATGGTTTTTTTTTAAAAAATGTTGTAAGAATAACCTTGCCAGTGCGGGTTATTTGTAAAAGATGTGTGATCTAATAAATCTTTCTCTCGCGACCCATCCGACCTCCATATCAAAAGTGTTTGCCGAAGGTCAAGGACGGGAGCTTCAATCCGATCTGAAAATCGCTCTTCGGTTCTTCGTCATCCGCCATCAGGTGGCGTTCTTTCCGCCCCAGATTCTCTTCAGGCGGCACAACCAGAGCAAACGTTTAGTCGCTGCCGGCGGCCTTCTGACATCGAGCCGCTTCGATGGCGTCGTCTCGTACTTTTTACTTTCCAGTTGGAAGTTCGCGTCGGAAGTCCTACTTTAGCCAAGAGCGCCTTCAGAACGACGAACGAACGATCCGCTTCTTTCCGTCCCACTTTTAAAAAACGCAGCGTCTCTCTCATCATTTAGACCAGTATTTTTCAAACTTTTTGTGTCGCGACCCAGTGTAATGTCTCGCGACTCAGTCGAAGGGACGGCACAAGGAAAAAACAAGTTCTTAATTAATTTTTCATTAATTCTCGATAAAAAAGCAACTCATACTAAAAGGTTGGCATTTGTATAATGAGAGCATTAAGTTTTCTGTCATCTAATATATAAAAATGAATGTTTGTATGTATGTATGTATGTATGTATGTGTATATATATATATATATATATATATATATATATATATATATATATATATATATATATATATATATATATATATGTGTGTGTGTGTGTGTGTGTGTGTGTGTGTGTGTGTGTGTGTGTGTCCGTTATACGTTTTTACACCGTTGAAGATATCGAATTCAAAAATTTCATTAGCCATCCTATGGACAAAAGGAAGAACTTGGTCTAGGTTTGCAGACCGTGGAGTCTCTTATACCCCATGGGGTCAACAAAATACTATTTCCATAAGAATGCATGGGAAATGGTGTGGAGAAACCCCAAAATGCCATGCAGCCCTTCATTGATATGGATATAAATATACCTAAATATTAACTTAGGATCACGGAAAATGACTTATGTTACGCACGAAAGACTGAATATTTTAATTCTGTCCATGTTTAGTCGTATTACCTGTTAAATCGCTCGAAATTGTCCTTTATTGACATTTTCAAGGCGGCAACAAAGCTAAATTTCTTAGTTGTTGCCCTCCTCAAAGGGAGATAGCCACGTAAAGATTAATGCAAGCAAAGTCCACGCCGTGGCGCGCCGTAGAGAAAGAATAGCCAAATCCAAGATAAAGGATACAAATGGATTAAATATAGTCCATGAATACTTTTAAAGTGAGCCAAATGATTTTTAAGGAATATTATAACATTCTTATCTTTTACCATTAACATTGAAAGATTTATCACAACAGAAATCGATACATCTACTTAAATTTGTTCGGTAACCATGATGTTGTTTATTGTTTACGTTTTGGCTAATAGTATTGACATAATCCGCATAATTTTATTGCTGCTTTAAAGGTTTCGGTGCATCTATCCATGTTGATATTAAGCAAGATGTTAATGCGTGAATTTATTAATGGTAAAACTTTACAATACAATAGATAAAATTTTAAATGTTAATGTAAACATCGCTTGCATAATTAAGGAATGGGTAACGAAAATTCAGGGCTTATGGTGCACTCGGAGTAACTTCTATTTTAATCAAACTGCTCGATTATGCCAAATATTCTTGGAAAAGCAGTCTGCCTTGATTATATGATGGATTCACCATTGAGATACACCCATGAGCACAAGCCTGACTAAAATTTTTCAATGGTCTTGAGGTAGTAGTTAAAATTCCGTGTGATCCTCTTCTCCGAATAACACATTTGAGAAATTTGGGGACACCGACAGCGCGGGGCCCCGAGTATTAAAAATCATGTGCTACTTAAAAGAAAATTATTTCCCGAGCGAAGCCGGGTAACTCCAGCTAGTTTTTTTTATATATTTCAGCTGGTTATGCGTTGAGTGCTTAGTTTTACCTCCTGAGCCTCGCGACCCAGTAATGGGTCGCGACCGCAAGTTTGAAAAACACTGATTTAAGTTGAAGCGACCGGAAAACACTTGGCGTTCAAAATGGATTTGTAGCGCAAAAGGACGCCTCAGCATGCCGCCGAGCGCGATGTGACCAAAGATTACCACCGATAAAAGTGAGTGTCGTAGAAAAATGCCATCCAAACCATTCGCGTTAAATAGTAAGCCCAAAGAAGTAAGTGTTTAAGAAATTTTGTCCTGGAGTTGGTGGAGAGTTGCCATTCTCGTCTCGAGGAATCGCTCGAAATGATTTGATCGCAATGCAACCGCCGCTTTCCTTAGTCGCCATTTAATGCTTTGATGGAGTGCCGAGGCGCCGAAGATAGGATCGCTTGCTCCGCCCACGCCCCAACTCCCACTCTCCCTCCCCCTCTCCCTCCCCCTCTCCCTCCCCCTCTCCACCCCCCCTGATAATCGGGGACCCCTCGGCGCCTCTTCTTCCCGTGGATTGCGTCGCACGAGAGAGCGCGCTCACTCGTTATTCTGCAGCCTATTATTTATGGGATTTTGTTAGCGATCTCTTGAGTGAACGCCCTGCTATAAAGCAATCCCGTAGATAATCTCCTTTGAGACGACGCCGAAAGGAGCTTTGAGTCGGAAATGCCGCGTTATTTATTAACCTTACTACTACTGCTACACACGATTGAATTTTCACGCGTCAGCTTTCGTATGCGGATTTAGTATGAATAAATGTTTTTAACAACAAGTACCGATGTTTTTATTAAAAAATTTCATATCTTGTACCGCACACATAAGTAGTGCAAAATTGGAAATGATACAAAATGAATTTTAACAAAAAATATTAAAAATCACTTTATGAAGAGCTATCTTCCGATCTATTTTTGACGGAATAAATCGATCTGAAGATCCTATGCAGACAGACAAAAGCTGTAGTTTTGGGAAATTTTTGAAATGAGTAAAAAAGTCTGCTATGACAGGGAATCGAACCGGGTCTTCCACTTGCCGGGCGGATATTCTACCACTGAACTATCGTAGGAGATCAATTTTCTCGTTTCTTAATGCGGAAACGAGAAATTAGATCTGCAGACCTTTTTCTCGTTTCAAAAATGATCTATTTTTAATACAGTTTTCACAGATTATATTGCGATGTTGACCACAAACAAACTGCTTGCATGATGTACACTTCACCGAGTATAGTTTTTAATAATATGATTATCCTTTTTCGCAGCGGTATTATATAAAAGCCCCAAAAATGCTTTGAGCTCCACTATAGAAAGATCTCTAAGACGACACGCTATGACCAAGGTCTAAAAGCAGGGCCGGCGCAACACGGTCAGCGAGGGCTGCATTGCAAGCGGCCGCTGCCCTTTGGCGGGTGCCGAAATGCAAAAACAATTAAGAATGAAGAAAATAAAAAAATGAGAAATGAAAAAATGTTATTTAATCATTATTTTAAAATAAATACGGAAATTAAGCAATTAAATAAAAAAACGTAAATTCAGAAAACTTTTATAAAACGTATTTTATTAGCGCTACGTGTTACACGACTGCATTCAGAAATAAATATGTATCGCTGTTCATAAGGACAACTAATGTGGTGCTTGCTCATGCAGTCCGTTTAAGGCAGAGCTTCTCAACCAGTGTGCCGCGGGGAGGCCCTTGGTGTGCCGACGCAAATTCCGAGAGTTTGCGATTTTAACTGCAGCATGTCCAAGCATAAAAGTTCTCTTAAATTTTGTATCATTGCAATTTTCTTATTACAATATTGGAAATTTTAGAAAGGGGGGAGTTGTAGCTTAATAAGGGGGGAGGGCGCCGATTTATAGATGCGCTGAAAACCCTAGCGCCGGCCCTGTCTAAAAGCGAAGTGACCACAGTAGGAGAAGACTTAGGAAGGCATATCTAAGGGGGAACGATGTTTACTCCTTCCATTCTTGCGCTATAAGTAAAAACAGCTGCTCTGTGTGTTTTTCGCCCTTAGTGTAGCATTTAAGGGTTAAATAAAGGTAAACTGTGTCGGAAGAGCGAAGAGGCGTCCTTTTCCCCTCCGAATGCCATCTTCGCCGACCAAAAGTCGACCTATAATAAGTGAACATTAGGTCGGTTAGAAAAAGAAAGTGTTTTTATGTTTTACGTCCAGCTGATTAACCTCTTGCCTTCGCGCAATGGCTGTCTATGAGATAGGGCAATGAATAGCAGGATTGCGAGGAGGGAGAGGAACCTGGTGCCGGCTTTTAGCCTGCTCTTAATGAAGGAAGTGTGTATGTATTGGTCGCGAGTATTTTAAATTTCGTTCCGATGGTCTGGCGCTGATTCTCAGTGCTGGTGGTGGTGACGTTCCCTGAACCCTAGTACTCAGCGATTTTGAATGTCGCCGTATGAAGAATGACGTTGGTTTGCACGGCTCGGTTTGTTTACGCTCCATACAAGCAAACCGTACGCCCGTTTCGGCTCTCTCACTACGATCGATGTAAAATCAAATCCTGACAAATTCCTGATGATGATTCGAGGCTGGATTTGAGACGACTTTAAAAATGAAACGACTTTATAATTGAAACCAGTAAATCTCAGGACATTAGGACCTTTCGATGGTTTGAAGATACTTTTTCATTCCATAAGGATCTTTATCGGCTAGCGGTCTTCTTTTAATTTGTGTGTTCAAGGACATCTGTCGACATAAGCATTCCTGCTCAGTTGCCATTTTGATTTTGCGCAATGCAGTGTCGCCGTGGTATTGCTTCTCGCAAATATAGACGCGCTCGCGCTGACCAACCTGGATAATAAAGTAACATCTTTGAACAACGGAAACTACAAATGAGAGACTTCTCTTCTTGTGGTTATTAATCCTAGACCACTAAATATGGTCAAGGTGGTACATTAATACTAATCATTCGTCTATTAGACTACTTTTCTCAAAACTTTATTCTCCGATAAAATAGTTATAAATTCTACAAATTTTACAAAAGTGTGTGATAATACCTTAAACTAATACATAGAATAATAGGAAGTAATTTATGTGGGAATTGCGGGTAACAACAGGGACAAGCACACAATAACACCACTCACTGGCGTAAAAAACAAACTTTAATAATAATTAAGGTCGTCACTACATTACGTCCTTACACTTCACGGTCCGCCTCGGAAGTCCCGACCATATCTCCCAAACACCCCTGACCTCTTCCACCGAGCGTCCTTTCCCCCTCCTCCATACCCTCGCTCCGTGGCACGGCCATTGCCCAAGACCCTCCCTTTCTCCCTCTCTCTCCCTCTCTCTCTCTCTTTCTCTCTCTCTCTTTCTCTCTCTCTCTCTCTCTCTCTTTCTCTCTCTTTCTCACACACACACACACACACATATTCCAACACACTCTCTCTCATACTCTCACTTTTCTGTCACACTCGTCACACTCCCACATTTATGTAAGATTATCCCATTCAAAACAAATGTTCTCTCGGTGATCACCACACATCGCTCTTGAGCAACGCCGACAATAAAACCTTGTTTTACTTCGCATCTTCCAGGGACAAAAAGCACATTTTTTTTGTTTGGTTGTGCAGGTCCAGGTTGTTCTCCAACGGGAGGTAAATGAAGAATTTCTGTGATCAAGGCTTTTAATGAACGAGCTGAGAAGCTGACGCACTTACTAAACATTCGTCCAAGAGGCGACTGACAACTAAAAGAAGTAGTAAAAAGCAGGTTGCGGAACACGTCGTTATTTGCACAGCTCTGACCCAATGCAGAGTAAACAAACGCGCAATCCCCTATTTTACACGGAACTGTGTTAAAAGTAATTTTGCTGCAACTAGAGTAGTTAAGGACTGCATAACCTTACAGAGGTGGGAGGGTTTGTGTACTCTTACGAACCAAAGAGCTATGCCGGCGGGATATAATTCTCCTGGTAGGACCATCCAAGCCGGAAAGGTCTGAGGGGAAGAGTCAGACTAAGAAGCAGTCTTGGGGGTTTTACATCCCCCTGTGCAAGGGCAGCAGCTTGCACAGTACCTCTGTAGGTGGTGATCATGTGGATCTGAACAGCTACAGATGGGTAATCACTCTGTGAAACTGCGATGAGGAAAGCAAGGGGAAACTACCTCATTATATTTCCCATGATAGGCTGAAAAGCTGAAAAATACCTCTATGGATCTTTCTGGGGTAAAATATTCCGGAGGTAAAATAGTCCCCCAATTGGATCACCGGGTGGGGACTACTCTAGGGGATGCACAGAGGAAATTTAACATTAATAGGAAAGCAAGTGGTGAGAAATTAAGAATAGGCACATGGAATGTTAGGACTATGAATTCAGGGGGTAAACTAGAGAACATAAAAAGGGAAATGAGAAGGAATAATGTAGGTATAGTAGGTCTTAGTGAAGTTCGGTGGGAAGGAGAAGGCGAGATAAATTCAGACGAATTTAAGATTATTTACTCGGGAGGGGAGAAAAAGGAAAGGGGAGTGGGGATTATAATGAGAAAAGAGATAGCTGAAAGAATTAGCAAGGTAGTGACAGTTAATGATAGATTAATAGCCGTAAAACTTCAGATGGAGCCTGTGGAAATGCTTATAATTCAAGTGTATATGCCAACGACTAATGCTGGCGACGACGAAGTTGATGAAATCTATGAACAGATTATGGAGATATTGGAGGAGGAGGGAAAAGGAAGGATCACCACCATAGTAATGGGAGATTGGAACACTGTAGTCGGAGAGGGACAGGAAGATAACATAGTGGGAAAATATGGACTAGGGAAGAGAAATGAAAGAGGGGATAAACTTGTGGAATTCTGCCATAGAAATAGATTAATTGTAACTAATACATGGTTTAAGCATCACCAGCGGAGACTTTACACATGGAGAAGCCCAGGAGACCAGAGACGATACCAGATAGATTACATACTAGTCAATGAAAGATTTAGAAATAGCATTAAAAATGTGAAAACACTACCAGGGGCAGATATCGATTCTGACCACAACCTTTTGGTGGCAAATATACAATGTAGACTGAAGAGCGTTAAGAGAAACATAAGAGTTAACAAGAAATGGAACTTAGAGGAACTCCTTAAAAACAAGGAGGCTATTATGACTGAGCTGGAGGAAAGGTTGGGGGAGAGAGATGAAGAAAATAGGAAGAATGTAGATGAGGAGTGGAGATACATCCATAGCAACATTAAAGATGTAATGGAGAAGAAGGTAGGAAAGATAACGGGTGAAAGAAACAAAAAACCCTGGATCACAGCAGCCATGCTGCAAAAAATGGAAGAGCGGAGAAAGTGGAAGAACATAATCACTGAAGAAGGCCAAAGAAAGTACAAGGAGTTAAATAATGCTTTAAGAAGGGAAACAGATAAAGCAAGAGAACAGTGGATAAATGAAAAATGCGAGGAGATTGTCGAATGTGAAAGAATTTGTAGAACAGACCTCATGTATAGCAAAGCAAGGGAACTATTCAAGAAAAAAGCAAGAAAGATAGGATGTAAAGGAATCATGAACAAAAGTGGTAAAATAGTATCGGAGCCAGACAATGTAAAGAATGTCTGGAAAGAATACATTGAGGTTCTGTATGACAAAGAAGGAAAGCCAAGAAATATTGAATTAAACAAAGAAGAGGATGTGGAAGAAGATCAACTAGGACCAAGTATTCTCGAGTCTGAAGTTAAAAGAGCAATTGATGACATGAAAAGAAGAAAGGCTGTTGGGAGTGATGATATACCCGTGGACGTTCTTAAGGTTTTGGGGTCTAAAGCAGTTAAGCAACTCACAAAATTTTTTAACCAAGTATATGATACTGGCATATGGCCTGAAGATTTTTTTAGATGTTGTGATGGTACCACTGGAGAAAAAGAACAATGCAAAATGTTGTAAGGATTACAGAACTATTAGTTTAATTTCTCATACAGCTAAAGTTCTAACCAGAATAATAACCAAAAGAATTGAATGTAAAATAGAAAAGGAGCTGCAAGATAATCAGTTTGGTTTTAGAAGAGAAAGGGGGACTAGAGATGCTATAGGATGTATCAGGATCATGATAGAAAGAGCGCTAGAAGTCAATAAAGATATGTATTTTTGTTTTGTAGATTGGGAAAAAGCTTTTGACCGAGTGAAATGGGATAAGATGCTAGGTATTTTAAACAAAATAGGAATAGATTGGAAAGATAAAAGACTGCTTAAAAACCTTTACTTTGATCAAAAGATTAGAGTCAGGGTTGAAGGAGAAGAAACAGAAAGTACTTCAATAGGGAGGGGAGTGAGGCAGGGTTGTCCTATTTCACCAGCGATATTTAATATTTATGCAGAAACAATAACAGAAGAAGCGTTGATGGAAGAGAAAGGATTTAAGATAGGAGGTGAAAGTATTACCACCATTAAATACGCAGATGATCAGGGCTTAATAGCAGAAGGCGAGAAAGAGCTTCAGAGGATGACAGACAGACTAGTTGAGGTTGGCCAACAATATGGAATGAAGATCAATACAGAAAAAACGAAAGTCATGGTGGTTTCAAAGGAACATAAAGAATTAAATATAATGGTAAATGGCAAAAAATTGGAACAAGTAAGTAGTTTCAAATATCTCGGCAGTATTTTAGCACAGGATGGAAGTAGTACACAGGACATCAGAAGTAGGATTGCAATGGCAAAAGCAGCATTTAACGAGAAGAAGGAGCTTCTCACAAGCAAGAAAATAAATCTAGAAACAAGGAAGAAATTAGCAAAATGCTACATATGGAGCATAGCTCTTTATGGTGCAGAGACGTGGACGATAAGGAGAAAGGAGGAAAAATATTTAGAAAGTTTTGAGATGTGGGTATGGAGAAGAATGATGAAAGTGAAATGGACAGAGAGGAAGAGAAACGAAGAAGTATTAGAAATGGTGGGAGAAGATAGGATGCTAATAAAAACAATCAGGAAAAGAAAAGCAAATTGGATAGGGCACATATTGAGAAGACAGTGTTTACAAAGGACGATCTTAGAAGGAAAAATTAGTGGAAAAAGAGGAAGAGGGAGAAAAAGAATAGGAATATTAGATAATATAAAGCAGGGATATACTACTTATAGAGGTATAAAAGAGGCTTCTAGGGAGAGAGAGAAATGGAGGCAGCGATTCAGTTAAAACCTGTCTTCGGACAGAAGCATGATGATGATGAGAGTATAATGACGAATATGTATTTAGAAAATCCAGACATAGGAATAAGAAGGTCTCATATGAATGGGCACATTTTTTACTAAATACGTAGTGTAGGAGAAAGTATTGCATCCGTGAAAAAATCTAATTCGAGATGTCAACGAAAATGCACGTTTTATAATCCTCTGAGTACGTTTTCATTATTGTCTTGATGATGTTTGTGTGTTTATGATAGGAATTTTGAGGGCGCCGTACTGAACAATATGGATAAGTATACTCAATAATTGGTATTTGGTAGTGGTGTTTTGCTCGGCATTTTCTCGAATTTCTATCTCCGAAGCTGTAACTCGTAGTTATGTGGTTTCGCGGACCTTGCTGTGGTAAATGATGTCTTCTAACCGAATAATTTATTAATGTATGCCTTACAGATCATATAAAAGCTAGGGAGAGAAAAATATGATATTTAATTGTTGCTTGACGACTCCCATTTAACGAGAAACGAGTATAGATTTATTAAAGTACATATTTATGTAAAATGAAAGTTCTAATTAACGGATGCAGTTCAAAATCACAATTGGGCGATACATTTTAATAAGGATCACTCCTACTTAATTAAAATCCGTCCAGCGGTTTAGGAGATGCAAGTTACGACAGACGGACGGACGAGACGTGCCTATAAGGCAGGCATGTCAAACATGCGGCCAGGTCTCTGAAATTCTGCGGCCCTGGTTGAGTTTTCAAAATTCAATGCAATAGTTAATAGTAGTGGTGGAAATTTGCAGCATATTTTATTAGAAAGAAAAACCGGAGCTCAAGTGCAGGAAACCGCTTCAAAACGAGCAGATGGAGGAGGGGAAACGGATTAGGATATCGCTCCTCCTCCGTGTGTAAAGGGGCGACGTGCTGCCATTTACATGCCAGGAGACCTCCTGCCCTTAAATCCGGATTTATGCATTCCAACCGCTCGGCCCCAGAACCAATTCTGCTGTTAGCGGGCGGTCTTTCGTTTCTGTCCCTCTTCGCGGCAAATGTTAAAAGGCCTAAGCATTTTTCAGTTCCAGCTCCTCACTTAGCGAAATCCTTTTTCTCGGAATGTTATACCGCAGGATTCGAGTGTCAAGTTCTCCTTTTCGAAAACGCGTGGCTACACACAGCCTTGGAACAGTGGGATATATCACCTCCCAGCGATCTCCCTCCACAATAGTACGGCTCATAAATTGCCACATTTCCATTCTATTACTCTTCGACACCATGGGATACACCCCCACTCCACCGTCGCGAATATCTGAGACAAGCGCTACATTTTTTAAATTGCTTCTCGAATTTTTTCGCCCATAAGGCGAGCTCGTTAGTTCCTTGTTGAATGATTTTATTGAAAAACGACGAAAAACAAAATTAAAAATGTGTAAAGAAAAATATTTTTTGGCTAATTTGGCAAACATTTTTTTATTGAAATACAGCTACAATATAATTAATGAGAAACAAAGACATTTAATTTTAAACCATATATTATAATAATGTAATATTCATCATCAGTTTTTCATTCTATTTATTATTACATATATTTAGTCTGTCTGTCGGTTGGCACTAATTAATTCGGGGCACCTGCTAACTAACTTCACTTGGGAAGGCTCGACTTTGTGGAAAGATTTCATAATAGAAATAAAACAAGAATTGCAATTTCCGCCAATCACGAATTTAATCGATCGGTTTCGCCTGTTACAGCAATGAAGCGACCCTTCATTTTCGTCAGATAACTATATATCAAGGAAGTGATAGTAAATGTTTACTAAAGCCGTAAACTAACATAAACAATCGAAGAAATTTATTCGATAATTTCGTTACTTATCTCATCGAAATAATATCTTCAAAAGAAGAAAATGAACACAAAAATGCCAATAATGTGCAGCAGCAGGTTAAATGTAATGATATTTTGACTCAAAGCCGCCCTTGGAAACACGGAACAGTTCTCGCACGAGAGATTCACTGGAAGACGATACTTATTGGGCAAGCAAAAAGAAGCCGACGACAAGGATGACTGTTCATGAGAGGAGGCGATTGGAGGGATGGCCCGTGTAACCGATTTGAATTGCGGAAAGCGAAATGGTCCGCAGAAAATATTTTAATCCAGTAAATCGCGAAAGTAAATGAAGAAACTATTTCCATTCTGGAAAGTAGGCTTAAATTTAGGTAACCCAGTTGGTTTTAGCTAAAGATAGTGCTATGTCACACGGACCAAGTTTATCTCACACTTTCTCTGAAAGAAAGTTCTAGGCACAACTTGCATGCAACTTTCTATCATACAGTCTTGGCCCGCCCTTTCACGCGAGTGTTCTTAGTTGTAAGCACTTCTGCTAGCGTTTCGCCGACTGCATTGGCTGTAGATCCTAGGTTGATTATGATTTATAACGATCCTGTACTTTTGGCTGCTGCGGCAATTTTAATTGACGAGAGTGAAGAAGACAGCCAAGAAGAGAGACGTGTTCGCGGAAGAAATCGAAGGAGTCGTGCATTTTTGTTATAATACACCTTGTCTTTAGTATTATAAAGGCAGGGAACGTGTTACCATTTGATAATTAAAGCATCAACTGCTTCTCTACTCCACGGAGCACTCATTTCTCTCAATGGAGACAATAAGGACGCTGAGATCACGCTAACCGGAAGCCGGAAACCCACGTCTACTACGCACCGTAGCTTTGTTATGTTTTTCACCATCCTTGATTCTGATTGGTCGTTGTAAGGAAACTATCATAGGAAAACAGGATGCGCTCTTGTAAGAAAATCGCACATTTCGCACCCCAAGCATTACGATTTCTTATGTGGTACGTTCTCTTAGAGAAAGTGTGAGATAAACTTGGTCCGTATGACATGGCTTTAAGAAATCGATGCACAAGAGGGCCCAAAAGAAGAGACCTCACTGCCTCTTTTACGGGCAGGACCTCTTCGGGGGCGTTGGGCCTATTATCTCAACCCCTCTCACATTTCATTCTTCTGTTGTGCAACAACAGGCGTCCCTCAGAGGTCGTTGCCTCAACTTGCCAGGTTACGTGATAGGAGAGAGACGAGAAGGGCGTGTCGTGCGGTCAGGTAGAGGCCACGGCGCGTTCTTCCGGGACAATGCCCTCTGGTGAAAGTGGCGGCGTGGTGGACCTCCTTGCCTTCCATTCGCCCAATCGACCGACGGTGTTTCGTGGACCGCGAAAGCGCCGGGGACATAAAGGGTTACCTTGCATATAGATACACAAACACACAAAAACACACACACACAGTCATACCCCGTATAACGCTGGGGATGCGTTCCTGAAAACGAGAGCGCTAACTGAATCAGCGTTATGCGGGGTCATTTTAGTATAGCACTTCTGGAGATGCGTTCTTAAAATAGTAATTTATTACCTATTTTTAAAATATTTGTATGGCCACTCTTCTCTCTGATACTCTAAAACTGTACTGTAAATAATCAATCCTTTATAATAATCTAAGATGTTGATTAGCCAGAAATATACACACACACAATAATCAATCCTTAAACGGGCAATGTAGCAGAGGGTGGGAGGAGGGTAGGGGATGTCGGTGGGAGGAGGGGGTAGGGGAGGTCGGGGCGAGGGTGGGAGGAGGGGGCGAGGGAAAATGTAGGGGGAGCTCGCTTGATTTACGTTTTCGGAACGTGCGTAGGTGTGTTTGAGGAAAGTGTTCCAGCTTCGTTATCACCATCGTAAAGAGGCAGAATTTGAGCAAATATGTAGTAATTCTTCCTTTAGCGTTTAAATACGATGGCGGCGTAGCGGCCAGGTGTGTCCCGATCTCTGCTTTTGCTTGCAGAGGTAATTGGTCGGCCACACGAACGATGTTATTTGGACTGTAAATGTCGATCATCTTCAACGTATACATACTTAGAGCAATGAATAGATGGCGTAGAACTAGAATTCACGAGGGACTCGTGCTCGTCGCAACGAAGAGAGCGTCCTCGGAACTCGGCGCTACTCGAGGTGTGGGTGGGGAGGGGGAGTCGGAGTTAGTAGGAGGGAGAGGGAGGGGGAGTTAGGAGGGAGAGGGGGGAGTTAGTAGGAGGGAGAGGTAGGGGGAGTTAGTAGGAGGAAGAGGGAGGGGGAGTTAGTGGGAGGGAGAGGGAGGGGGAGTTAGTAGGAGGGAGAGGGAGTTAGGAGGGAGAGGGGGGAGTTAGTAGGAGGGAGAGGGGGGAATTAGTTGGAGGAAGAGGGAGGGGGAGTTAGTAGGAGGGAGAGGGAGGGGGAGTTAGTAGGAGGGAGAGGGGGGAATTAGTAGGAGGAAGAGGGAGTTTGTAGGACTTGCATGGATCTGCAAGCAGCACCGACAAACTCAATAGGACGGTTTAGAAATGTATGAGGAACTGACATCATTGTCTGTTTTAATAAAACTGATACAACGCCATTAGAAGTGCTGCAATTCATTTTACATAATTAATTTGCTTCCAATATTGCGATACGTATTATGTTAACTCTCCCAATAACGGTTTCTTCAAGTGAAAGGAGTTGCTTCAAATTAAAACTTATTAAAATTACTTCAGATCAACGATGTCTTAAGAGCGGTTAAGTGGACTTGAAATGATCTCGATAGATGTTTTTAAAAAATTGAAGATCTACATGATTTTGCCCACTCAAAAGCTCGGAACCAAACTTTTTTGTAAAAAAATGTGTATTACTTTTATTTTTCTGTAAATATAGGCTATGTTTTCAATACTTTTTTTCTAAAATTTTTGTGAAATTTTATATTTATTGTTCTGTAAATATACGGCGTTTTTTTATTTAATTGATAATTTATTCATAAACAAAATGAATGCAACATTAGGATAATTAGATCCTATGAAAATACTAAACAATTTTTAGTTCATGTGCAATGCGGAATGTATGTACGTATCCATGGGGCGCCAAAATTGAAATCTGGTTGGGGCATCAAAAAAATGTCTTGGGGTACAGATAGTGCTCTTAAGTACAAATGTTGACAAACTGCCATTCTTACGTACCATATCTGCTCCTCAATGGCCATGTTGGCTGCCTTCTTGAAGACAGAAACCCTCGAGACCATTTGAATTCCCGCGTCAAGAAGCGGTTCTGCCAAGTCATAATCACTCTGATATATAGGTGAAAGGCGGTTCTTAAAAAATACCGTAGGAACGCCAATAAAAAACTATTTCGCAGGGAATACAAATAATTCATCAAAAAATACTTAATCGATTATACTGGAATAAAATGGAGGCAGTCTTCATTGACCTGAAATCATACCTCGCGCTAAGAGGGTTGCCTTCGAGCTGACTCTTCGCGAGCGAAGGGTCGAAACCCTCACCGCTAATATCTATTGTGCTTGAAAAACAGGGCATATTCCCCTCTAGCCAGGTATATTTCTATATCTGCTCTCACACAGAAGGGCTTGAGCCCAACGAATTGCCCAAAGACATTTCTCTTGCGTGTAATTTATTCAAGATTGACAAATGGAACAAATTGTTTCATCAGTCCCTACATATTTATAAAGGAGCACATACTAATCAATCGACTACTTAGCGAATTGTCGAATGTCTCCCTCCCCCCTCTCGTATCCCCCCCCCCTCTCCTCTCCCTCCCCCCTCTCCTCTCCCTCCCCCCCTCTCCTCTCCCTCTTCCCTCTCCTCTCCCTCTTCCCTCTCCTCTCCCTCCCCCCTCTCCTCTCCCTCTTCCCTCCCTATCGCAAATCATTGACCAGAATGATAAAATGTGCGCGTCATGTGTTTATCTTTTTCCTCTGTGTTGACGTTTAAGCTACTGGATTGCATATGGTTATCAGTTGGAATATATCCTCTACAGAAAATCGTTATTACTTTTATATTTCGAAGAATTGATAATATACTTACAAGTTGCCACGCGCAATTAAATGAAATCTATATGTGAAATTTGCGTGTAGGTTCGATACACACGTTATTGTCGAATACGTTATATGCTTATTACTAAAGTGGTTTTCATAACGTCCTATGTTTAGCGACACTTTCAAAGAAAGTATTTTGCCGGCGCGAATTTTTTGATACTCACTTCCTCCATTTTTTGCATGTGGATTTGAATTGAATCTAAAATATTCCAAAGATAAAAATTCTGCGGAAAACATGCATTGGACGAGAATTCGCACACTGTTAATCGCCTCCATCCAATTTTGTCTTGCGCTGATAAGAGTGGCTGCTATTATTGTGCAAATCGAACGTATTTTTCTTAATATCATTCGATAACACGGTATCAAAGTCAGTCTCCGAATCTTCATCAATACAAACTTCCCCGGCCTTTTGTTACTTTCTAAAATTAGAATTCGCTTGAAAATTCGAATAAATACGTGCAATGGCGAAGGTCGAATTACTAGAACGCAGTTTTCTAACTTCTGAGAGCTCAATCCACGCAATGGGACCGAGGACGTTAAATGAAAGTGATTTTGTTGCTGCATTAGCACAGGCGGCTACTCTCATTTGCGAGAGGCAGGCTTCTTACCGCCCTCCGCTAAATTATCTGAATGTGCATTTTTAGCCTACTTTTGGAAATGGACAAGTTTTGTCGTCGTGTCTGTCTGCCCCTATCCTATTAACTTTTGAACCAAAAGACTGATTTTCATGACACGTGCCGGAAATATCTTGCTACTATGGACGAGGAGGCCCCGAGAATAGTTTTTGTTGCGAAGATTAAGTCCCGGGTTCGATTCCAGGAACTATTCTTCCCATTTGATTTACATGGGAAATCTCAAATCCATCGCGCAGGGTAATTTTTCTTTCTCATTAAAATATCTTAGAATTGTAATATCGGAGTCAGTTTTATACTATTCTCTGAAGAAAGTAATGAAAATTTTAATTTTTATCGTAGAATTTTGCTTAGCGAATGTATTTCTTCGAATTTCGGGTAAATACTGTCGTTTTTGCAGTTTTTAACACTCATTACGAGAGTTGCCATAGCAACGGCTATTGTTGGACTCTGATTCGGTATAGCATAGTATATAAAGGCGTGATTTTTGCCACACGAATACGCGTGATCAATTTAGATTTCCGTTCGAATGTATGTGTAATATTTTATAACGTTAAATTATGAATTTTTGGAGCACAAAGAGCAACTCATCCGCGGTGATATTAAAGCCAATATAAGTATAAAATGAATAATTATGTGAAAAGTAGGCATCTTAAGTTCCGTTTGGATCATCTTGTTGATATACGCAGTAGCAGCTTATCGTGAAAGATATTTAACATAAAAAGGAATGATGAAATTACAAATCCGAGAGGATTAATTTCGTTTCCGTGTCTGTTTCCAAAATGTTTCTTTGAAAAATACCCTACCATCGAATATTTGTGTATTATCCAGTAATTTAAGACAAAAAACTTAGTCGGTTCTCTCCGAGTTTCCTAAAACGCTTTCGTTAATGAGGAAATTCATAAGTTCATTTGCGGCCGCAGCATTGAGTTGTTGTTGTCATCTTGAATGGAATTATATTTTCAAAACCGATGGTATCACATAAAAGAGTTCGTGCGCCTAGACGTATGTTGGCATTCGAGTTGCTACGTGGCTGAGGCGCGCAGCTCGCGTTTCCATTTTAATGGAATCTAGAAATAGCAAATCCTTTAAATTCTGTACCGAGTCAGTTCTTTTCAGCGAGTTTCTCTTCACTCGCGGGGAGAATGACTAGACAGAAAACAATCTTTGTTGTCAACGCGTCATGTAGTCGCATCGTCATGTGCGCATCCGGTTGTTGCAACACCCTTTTAATATTCCGTTTTATATTATGTTCCCGCCGGGAAAATGTTTGTCTGCCTTGTTTTCGTTCTTATTGCGTGACTTTCGTTTTTTCCTCTAGTATTCGTTACGCAAGTTGTCTCGAGAGTTTATAACTTCTAGGTTCGCCTGAACAACGACATTTATTCAGTACCACGATTACTGGAGACAATTGGAATTATGTTTGGGTAAACACTCATCCAAAGGAAAAGTTCATGATGTGATGAAGTTTTTCATGTTTCACTTATCTCTTTAGCAATTGGAAATTATTTTTCGTATTCTTTTCTGGGCCCAAATTAAGGCGGGATCAAAAAACGGAAAGCTCTACAACGACCAAACTTCGCAAGATGTTATTTTGTATCCAAAGGAATAGAAATATGCATGTCTGCATCCCATTCCAAGATACCGAGCTCGATTTTAATTAGCTAAAATCGGAAGATTCAAGTAATAAATGATCAGAAGGTTTAACACTCTAGAAACCAAAAAATCAACATTAATAATGCCTCAAATTAAAAGACCTTGGAAATACATTAGTTTTAGGGTTTTCCTTTTTTGGCAGGTATAAGAAAATGAGATTATAAGATAAATCTTTCAATAGCAAATTAAAACCGAAATAATCAAGTCATAAAGCGATTAGTTTTATCTCACCAGAAACAAAAAATCAACAGTCATAATTCCTTGAATGAAAAGACCATGTTCAGATAAAAATAAATAAATCTCAAAATTAATGGCCACATAAAGAGCAGCAGAAAATTGAGAAATGAGACAAAACCGAATAAATTAAAATTTTAAAACATTTCATCATAATTTTCCCGGCACTGCCGGTTGTATCAGCGTGTATAATATATAGAAAAGGTGCCATGCAGTAACAAACGACAGTGAATATGCCTTAGGACAAAAACAGAATGATCCTTATTCTACAGCTAAATAGAAAAGACTGGCTGAAGATGAGTACAATTCATATGGAAAAGGAATGATCATTCATAAAATGTATGCGAACCTGAAAATGAGGAATGAAATAAATAATGGTTTTTGGTTCTGCTTCAGTATTATTTTTTCCAGTTTGGTTCCACTCTAGCCAAAAATATCATTTTTTTCAGTTTGGTTCTGGTTCAATGTCCTGGTTGAAACATGAGGTGCTTTCTGGGGGCCTCGTCGAATAGAGGGCCTCACCAAAGGTCGATTTTAGCCCAAAACCTCATCTTCCCCTTCTTTTCCGAAAAGCGAAAATCTCAAATATTCTCCCTCTTTCCTCAGCCATAGCTGCTCCCCGTTGAGCCACGAAGCCCACCCCTAGGGCATTGTTGCAAAACAAAGCCATGCTACCCTAACCACTTCCGGTTTTCCTTTGGGTCATTCTCTCCATTTATGATGGGAAAGTGGCCCTGTTGTTTATCTACCATAGGAGGAGTGGGAGTGTGGAGCATAAATGTGCCACTTGTCGTTAATCAGTTCTCTCCAATACGCTATCCTCTCCCACTGTTCGTCCTAGGACGTTTATCTTTGGAAAATGTTCTTTTTTCGATTCCGAAAAAGGGTTTTTCCCTAATACTATGTGAAAACCCCTACTACTAAAAGCTGGTTCACACTGGAAGGACAGTCGTGGCAAGGGCGCTAGGGACATGACTATTTTAGCGGAGATCATTCACACTTGTAGGTTAGGCCTCTTTCCATTGTCTGGTATGAATGATGCACACTCCTTAAAAATTTCAGTGTTTTAGCACATCTAAAAGTGGCTTAATGTTAAACTAATTGTTGAAATTTTAAAAACTTTTAACGGCCAGAATATACATTAGTAATTTTCAAATATTGATTAAATTTTGTGCACCGTGCTCTAACAACCTGAAAATTTTCAGCTCCTAGCTAGTTCAATAGAATTGTCTAAACATTTGTATCCTATATCCTATTATATTACATTCTTACTTTTTACTTATGATATCGGACAAGGGTGAGCAAACCAAGTCCCGTGGGCCACATGTGGCTCACATGAGCATTTTATGTGGCCTGCGATGCCATTATGAAAGCGAACCGTAGTATAAAATACAGATAATTTCCTATTTGTAGCTAAAAATTATGGCCGGAAAACCTTTTCCAGTGACATTATGGGGATAACATATTATTTATTTTTGATTTTCACGGATCTTTCGCATTATCTCAAATCACTTCCGATATGAACCCTAACGTGGACCGCTGAAGCATTTTCATCTGTTTATGTGGCCCATCTAAGAAGCTGCAACTGTTTATGAGACCCGAACGTAAAAGGTTTGCACATCCCTGATATAGGAGGATAAAAATGTTTAGGTATGTACATCTAGAAGAGCTGTAGACTCGGAAGTTTTTCATGTCGGTAGGACTATGTTCACAACCAACTAAAGAAATTGAAAATCTCAAAAAAGTAAAATAATGCAGCCACAAAAAATTTGCAAAGTTTAAAAAAATATTTATGTATTTCTGAATGTACTAGGAAGCTGAAATTTTTCGTTAAGGTAGAATTCACAAAATAACCAAATAGTGATTATAGAAATTCTGATATATTAATTTGTGTTTGTTAAAAATTCTTAAAGTTTAAACAAATAGATAAATGTTTAGGTACTAAGGGGTACTAGGGAGCTGAAATTTCTCACTTGTGTAGAGCTTAGTGTAGTAGTGCAATTAACATTTGAGAAGTAGCTTGTCTAAAAATAAAACAAGTAATTTATCTCTTTTGTTTATTGAGCACGATGTTGTCAAGGATATAAATTATGATAATTTGATTGATTGATTTGCTAAGAAAAAATCACGGATAAAACTTCTCTAAGTTCCCAGTGGAAGGGTGTGATTTGTTTTTTTTTTATTTTTTGCTAGGAAACTCCAGAAATGTTTATTTCAATTATTTCACAGTTAAATAGATAATGTAGATAGATTATAATATTTTAGATATTAATTAATTTTTTATTTGTATAAATAGAAAATGGTCATTTAGTAGGATTTGTAGAAAATACAGTTAAAAATATTTCTATTTTGGGAAATGTTTTTGCTAGCCATTTGCATTGATACAAATATAGCATATTGTTTCATTTTTAAAAGAATCAGAATCACTATCAGCTTTGTATGCATTTAATGTGTATTATTGTTGTTGTTACACTTTAGTCCATAGCTTCAGGTGCACACTTCTAACACCTACATAGAAATCTGCCACTTACGATCCTACATTTTGTTATTTTAAAAATATTTTTTGCTATATATATATATATATATATATATATATATATATATATATATATATATATATATATATATATATAGCAAAAAATACTTTTAAAATAACAAAATGTAGGATTGTAAGTATATCGTATATATATATATATATACTATGGTAACTGTTCTGTATTTTTTATGACAACTGATTTTTTAGTTTTTTCATGGATCAATGTATTCTCTTTTTACTTTAATGGAATAAATGTAGTTTTAAAATTGTAATGCATTTTATTTACTGGATATTAAATAGGTATGTTTGTTAACAATGTGTATTTTTGTAAGATTTATATTTTCGTACCCTAAATCAATGAGTCATTTTCTGGAGGGGGCTCCAAATTAATTTCTGCGCGTCGGGCTTCTATAAGCCTAAATCCGCCTCTGATTACAAGGTAACCTATTTGGTAGGTTTCTGCAAATAGGAATATTTAGGTTTCTCCAAATAGGAACATTTAAATAACTGGCTTCTTCCTAGTCTTAAGGATGTCAGAATTAAGAGATTTAACTGTATTTAAAGTCTGGAATTATTTCATAAAATTTTCTAGCGCAAAAAGTACTTTGTTGATGACAGTAAATTTTCAGACAAATATCCTGCATTTGTTTGGAAACTACATATTAAGTTCCAGAATCTTTCTTTGCAGAAGGAAAATGCTGTGTACAACTATTTTGAGCTTTTAAAAATACAATCTATTTTGAAAAAAATTCTTAATTTTTCATTTTGTTAGTAGTGACATTTTCATAAAATTAACATTGAAGTTTTCACTTCAATATACATGAATTTTAACTAACACATTTCTCTGCATTTCTAAAATTTTGTATGGTTACCTTTATTATTCTTGTTGGTCAATTCAGTTGCAAATTTCTTTGTCTTGAAGGAAAACCAAAGATATCACCTTGCCAATTTATGGAAATTATTGAAGTTGTACTCTTTATAGTATATTTTACATAAATAATTTATTTGTACTACAATGTTACAAGTTAAGTTAGTAAGTGACAGAATCATATTTTCTTCCCCCTTACTTCTAGAAAAAAGAAAGGTTGACAACAGGGCATGGGGCCCCGGTAGAATGCAAGACATCCAGCCTTTCTATTGGACCCCGTGGTCCCCTGTTGCTTCAGGATGTCACGCTTGTTGATGAGCTGTCACATTTTGATCGTGAGCGTATACCAGAAAGAGTTGTTCATGCCAAGGGAGCAGGTATGTACAAATATCCTCTTGGTATTATTGTACTATTCTACTTTCTAAAATAATTAATTTGATAAAGTTGAGTGTTAATTTGTCATATGTGGGTGTATAATATCCATGTTCTTATCATAAACATATCTGAATGTCCTAACATTGTGGTTGCATGGAGTTGCCTGTGACTTCTCTATTTTTTATTGTATAGTTGAGTAGAAGTTGATTCATAATGTTTTATTTTTGGTTTATTTTGGTTAAAATTTGATAGGTAATTAATCATTATTATTCATTTATTATCAGGTGCATTTGGGTATTTTGAAGTAACTCACGATATAAGGAAGTATTGTAAGGCACGTGTTTTCTCAGAGGTAGGCAAACGTACACCAATTGCAGTTAGGTTTTCAACTGTAGGTGGAGAAAGCGGGTCTGCTGATACTGTCAGGTAAGTAGTTTTTAAACCCTCTACAACATTAAATTTAAATGGACAGTCTTCTTCCTAAGACGCCCGCTCCGATTATCCCTGTTGCGCAGTGTCTCTCTTTTTTTGTGTTTTTATGCGTAATGTGTACACTTCTCTTCTCCTACTTACCAAGATGCTGATTGAATCTCACAGGGCACTCTAAAAAACTTTTTTGGAAACTGAGCCTCAGTTCTGACCATGGCTTCGTTGAGTGAAGACGATCTAGCAGAGGAAGAGAACAGAGACGATATAATTAGTGATTCCAAAAGTAATAGTTAATCGAATATCGAAGAACTGATTAAGTGTAGTTATTGAATGACCGTCTGAATTTCAAAATCCTCAAAATCTGAAACTCATAAGAGGAGAAAGTAAAAGTTTGCAATGCAGAAAAGTTACGGATACAGTGTGTCAAGACAATCGACATATTTGTGTTCTTTCTACAAATTGTCATCCTAATAAGATTGTGTTAGTAGCCAGGAAAACAGGGAAAGGAAATACACAGGCCATGATACCTTGTCTCCAATCAATTGCAATGTATACAAAATACATGGGTGGGGTTGACAGAGCCGACCAGAGTGGAAGCTACTATGACTTCAGAAGAAAAATTAAGAAATGGTGGAAATATTTGTGTTTGCGGTGAACACAGCCATAGTAAACAGCTTTATTCTTTATAAAGAGAAAAATATTCCATCAAGCTCTAGGCATGGACTCGCACAAAAAGAATTCCATCTTGCTCTTTATAGAAAAATGATAAGGAACTTCTCCCGAAAAATTTCAGGTCATAATAGAAGCGAAGCACATGTTGCAGTTTCACCTCAAGTTCCACATACTTCAGTAAAAATTGAAGGTAGAAAAAAGTGCACATATTGCAGTTATAAAAAATGACGAACCCCCTCTGGCAGAAGCATCCAGACATCTTCCAAATGCAAAAACTGGAGTTTGCCTCTATGCAGAGTGGGGTGTTTCCTGCAGTATCATCAAGAAAAGGGAGTGGATGTGGCAAACTAAATATATATATCAAGATAGGAAATATTAATGAAATGATATATTATATATTTATTTTGAAATTCCATTTAAATTTATTAATTTAATAAATAAACGCTAATAGTGTGTGCCACTGGCCAATTTATAGGGTCAAAATTGGGGAATGGGACATTTAAATTCGTCATGTAGCAGAGAACTCAGATCAGGCGGTTTTGGGCGACTTAGGAAGGAGAAGGTTAATGCATAGTATGCAATGAAAATTCATGCAGAAGCATAATAAATATAAAGGACTTCACGTTTTCTCAAGAGATCACTAATTTTAGTAAAGTTCACTTGTACCATAACACTTTTGATTATATAGCCTTGATGCACTGGAAAAGTTTAATTTCTTGTTTTTAAATATTTGCCTGTTATTCAAATTAAATTAATTTATTTTTAGGCTCAAATGTTAATTTCATGTATAACTGTGAATCTTTCTAGTGGTGAAATTTTAATTTCTAAGGACACACTGATTTGTCAAAAGCTCTGCACCCTATTAAAGTTGACCTCAATATCGTACATACTTATTCACAAAAAATATTTTAGGTTCAAGAAGGGAGCAGTGTATTTGACATACTTTTTCTGAGTGAGATCTCTAAATTAAGTAATTAGGAAGTAACACATTGTTTGTTTTTCATTGAATGTTGTCAGGGACCCTCGAGGATTTGCTGTTAAATTCTACACTGAGGATGGGATTTGGGACCTTGTGGGTAACAACACACCCATCTTTTTCATTCGAGATCCAATGTTTTTTCCGAGTTTTATCCATACACAGAAGAGGAATCCTGCTACCCATTTGAAGGTTTGTTAATTAATTATGTTTAATTGTTCCTTGATGCATATTGATTGAAATAAACCTTGATGATAAATGCAAGAAATTTTAAAATGGTTCCTTGATAGATTCTTTATTAGAAAGATTTCCAAAATAGAATCAATAAGCTTATCTGTGTGTTTTTGCACCATGTTGTCTCTGTAATATAGTAGATTCTCTAAGTAATGATTTGGCTGTAAATGAAATTTGATTAGCAGTCTGGTGAAATGTCCTTCATAAATTTGTTAAAATGCATACAGGTAATCCCTTAGATCAGAGGTCGGTCGCGGCGCCCGCAAGACATTTGTGTGTCGCCCGCCAGCCAAAAAGAGAACTCAAGTTAAACAATTACGGAGAACTCTCAGAAGACCAATAAGTTGCGGAACAAGATGAAGAATAGAACTTTGTGACCAGCATCTTAATCTTACATCACACCGAGCCGAATCGTATGTCTGTTACAAAATAACATCGTCAAGGTCAGGACTTATAAGCGAACAGAATGGGGACATACATTGTTGGATAAAGACATTGTTGTCATTAACAGAGTTCTTTTCATAATGACTCCTCCGTTACCCCTCTCTTGTTTATCCACGTCCCTTTCCCTTCTCCCTACCCTGCTCTAGTATAAATATATCCTTCACAGCGTTTAAAGATAGGGAATTCTCCGCCCTTAGTTTATGCTAGGTGAAGGTGTCCTGTCGCCTTCAATCGCTATTACGGGTGCAAGGCTAACTGAGATCCTTGTTCTCAACCTGTGTACTATAGCTCCGTAAGCCGGTTCAGGCTATTTGGAGGTAGGCACTCGATACGGGAAAACTATTTCCCTATGTCGCGTGAAACTCCCAAGTTCTTGTCAAAAGTTGTTGGTTTCCGAGTTCTGTCCTCCTCCTTGTAGCATAACTTGGCTGGAGTTATTGTTGTGAGTCGTTGTTTTCGGAGTTCTGTCCTCCGTCTTGTAGCATATCTTGGCAACTTCAATGTCGATTGGGAAGAACAATTCTGTTTTATTGATTTGAAAGGAAAGTGTTTGTTTATTGTGCAATGCTTGTGCCGCACTTTCAAAGAAAAGTAATGTTGAAAGACATTTTAATACGGTCCACAGAAATTTTAATACTAGTTATCCGTTAAACTCTGAGATCAGGAAAAAGAAAATTTCTGATATTAAATCTATTTTAACTAAACAGCAGAGCATTTTACCAGACCAGTGCAGCAATCAAAAAGAGTAACGATTACATCACTTAAAATTTTGCATTTGTTGGCCAAGAGGAAAAAGCCTTTTGAAGATGGCGAGATTGTAAAAGAAGCCATGTTAGCAATTGCTAACTCACTTTTCAAGATCTTAAAAATAAAAATGAAATTACCTCAGCAATCAACACGATTCAGTTATCAGCAAGAAAAGTTACAAGAAGAATTGAAGTTATTGCAACCAATTTGGAGAAAAAGTTGGCAAATAATTTACAAAAATGTATTTTCTTCTCGTTGCAACTGGATGAGTCAACAGACATATCAGACACTTCTCAATTGGCTATGGTTGTGAAGATGGTGTTTAATGATTTTTCAGGAAAGGAAGAATTTCTTAAAATTCTTCCATTAAAGGGACGAACAAGAGGTGAAGACATTTTTTCAGCTTGTAAAAAATGTCAAAGAAAGTAATATATCATTAATGAAGTTGACCGCAATTACTATAGATGGTGCACCTTAGATGGCAGGTTGTAAAAATGGATTTATTGCGCAATATAAAGAAGACCCTCTCTTTCCAAAATTTATTTCATATTACTGCATTATACACCAAGAAATGTTAAGCGCAAAAGTTCTTCAACATGTCATGAAAACAGTAACAAAAATAATAAATTTCATAAGAGCCATACCAATGCAACATCGATTGTCTAACTGCTTTTACAAGGTGAAGATGCCGAATTCGATGATCTCCTTTTACATACCGAAGTTAGATGGCTCAGCAGAGGCAAAATACTTGTGAGGTTTATAAATATCATAAAGGAGGTAAAGGAATTTCTCACATCAAGAAATGAATATTATGCACAGTTGAATGACAAAGCTTGGTTGATGGATTTCGGATTTCTTGTTGATATAACTAGAAAATTGAAAAAACGGAATATGGAGATGCAAGGGAAAAATCAACACATGATAAGTACAGTAGATGCATTCAAATGTAAATTGTCATTGTGGAAGTCTCACCTAGAGAGAAATTCATTATCACATTTTCCGAATTTAAAATATATTATTGAGAGTCTGACTGATGAAAATGTTACCCCTGAACCATTTTCACAATACATTGAAACTCTCCTGAAGGAATTCAATTTTAGGTTTCGTCAGTTTTCTGAAGTAGAACCCATAATAACATTTGTTGCTAATCCGTTCAATTTTATGGACAATGATATGTCTGTTAATATTGGAACTTACTTTAATATCGTTAACACCGAGGACTTGGAAATGAAAATGATAAATATGCAGAATTATATTATTTTAAGGACACATAAAAATGATGAAAACTTTTGGAATTTAGTTGACAAAATTCGCTATACATTATTAAGAAAATGTGCCCTAAAAATATATTCTTACTGTGCTTCAACGTACACTTGCGAGTCCATTTTTTCAAGCATGAAACACTTGAAATCCAAGTACCGATCGAGACTCACCGATTACAATTTAGACAACTGCCTAAGATCAGGTATCTCGAGTTATGTGCCAAATTATAGCAAGTTGGCTGAAGATTTGCAGTCCCAAGTTGCACATTGATTTATTTTTCATGTTTTTATAATAAATTCTTTAATAGTTTTTCTCTTATAAATACAAAAATATCATTTTAATAAATATTGGTACTCATCTACTATTGTTACTTCACTTCATGCCCCCAATAATTAAAGTTGCGCCCTCATAGATAAAGAGGTTGCCGACCACTGATACAGAGAGATATCAACTGATCTTGCTTATGCGCCCTTCACATCTTCAGTAATATGAATTGCGCCCTCGTAGGTGTAAAGGTTGCCGACCCCTGCCTTAGATACATCATAGATGCATCTCTCGAAAATGCAATGTACACCCAGTCCCCGACTAACATGATAGATGCATTCTTAAAAAATTTCATGTAAGGTGAAATCATGTTAGTTGGACACGAATTCAGCGTGGAAGAGTCCATTCTCGAATGCGAGCTAAGCAGAGGTGAGGGTATATACGCATGGGGTAATCAGTCATTCTTCACAGCCACCTTCCCCTTAAGCTTTCCCCCTCCACAGCCACCTCCCCTACATCGCGTGACTCTTTGCGCATTTAGGTGCCATAAGCTTTCAATAGATCTGTAATGGGGGATTCGATCCATGTCCAAATTTTTCAACTCCTAATTTGCTAAGTTATGCATATTAGTTTAAATTTTTGAATTTCTTATTTAAGGTACTATGCAAAATTGTTTATATGGTCACATTGTCAATTGTGTGCACTAGCGTAATTGCCCATCAAATATGATGGTTATGCGTGAATTAAGGATTGTGTTAAAACTGAAATAAGAGGACAATACAATCTCAAGATTTAACACTGACACTGTCAGCAAGGCAACATACAGTAAAACCCCATATTTACGTTATTGGAATGTAGGTTTTCCGGCGTTGAAAATAACTCATAATTTGTGAGTTGTAAATGGTGCGGCAGAGAGAGGAGTCGCTCTTATAGCGAAGTATAACGGAAGTCTGGCAAGGAATGAAGAGTAGAAGCAATATCTCCGAAGGCTAGTTGAGGAGCACCACAAGCAGTTTCCCGATTTCATCATCGTTCCTTTCCTAGATGAAGAAAATAGTGTAAAAGCAACAGCAGTTCCCTAATGTTAATTAATAAAGTACTCCTGAGCAGTACGAACCCTATTTCATGATTTCTTAATTTTGTGTCAATGAGATGTCACCATGTGTTAATGCAGTATTTGATCCATGCCATTCTATGCTTTGCAATGTCAAATGTTTATTTTTGTCTTTAAGAGTAAAATTTATTGTGCATTTTTAAAAAGTAATATTTTTCTTTTTAATTTACTTTTATTGTTTGTTGTAGGATCCTGATATGTTCTGGGACTTCATTACACTCCGCCAAGAGACCACACACCAAGTTTGTTTTTTATTCTCAGACCGAGGCATTCCAGATGGTTACAGATGTATGAATGGCTATGGCTCTCATACATTTAAATTAGTCAATGCCAAGGATGAACCAGTTTACTGCAAATTCCATTACAAGGTAAGTGAACACTTTGGTGCATATTTTATCATATCCAATTCAGAATTTTTTTACGCCTGAAATTTTTATTTTCAGACTGATCAAGGAATAAAGAATTTAAAGACCAGCAAAGCTGCTGAGTTGGCCTCAACCGATCCAGACTATTCTATCAGAGATTTGTACAATGCAATTGCCCAAGGCAATTTCCCTTCATGGACATTTTACATTCAAGTGATGACATTTGCTCAGGCTGAGAAGTGGCGTTGGAATCCGTTTGACCTCACAAAGGTATGTGCAGGCTTAATTTCACAAGTAAATGAAAATTTAGATATGAGTAGAGTGACCATACATCCTCTTTTTGCTGGGATGGACCTGTTTTAGGGCCTTTTCCAGACTCCCATCGCTTTGAACAAAACAGCCATTTGGCGCATTTTAAACTATTGCAATAAAAATTCAGATTTTCTGATTGTATAACTCGGTTGAAAGTTTATGGACCATGCGCAGAAACTCATTTTGGTCTGGAAGAGTCTATTCTCGAAACGTGGGCTGTGCGGGGGAGAGGGTAAAATTCTACATCATTCTCTGCTGAGACTCCACATAGAGCTGAATCCCAAGGTCATTCATTTCACCTTCACTTTCCCTCCCTGTAAACGTCTTCCCCTACAACACGTGACAGTTCGTGCATTTAGAGTCCGTAAGCTTTCAATACACCTATACAGCTAAAATCACTATTATACATGTACGATTCTTGGAAATATTGATCTTACAAATTCGTAATTCATCATTTTCAGTCTAGAAAAGTTTGAATAAGACCATGGTTACAACTCCATTGAGCAGGAAACAAATTTACTCGCCAGCATTAGGTTTTATGATCTCCATATGT
The DNA here is from genome assembly GCA_028673005.1 of Tanypteryx hageni. NCBI lineage: Eukaryota > Metazoa > Arthropoda > Insecta > Odonata > Petaluridae > Tanypteryx > Tanypteryx hageni. Next base: position 9,039,619 of record CM054113.1, on the reverse strand, counting down.
TTTCATTGTCAGCTCTGAATGATATTTGGTCTCTGTAGTTGTATCTTTGTTGCGGAATTAATCTAGCTAGTCAAGCAAAGCAAGGCTGAGGCAACAACAACTTTTTTACAAAGTTAAAGATGCATTCTATCTTGCCTCAAGCAAAGAAATGTCTGTATTGATGCCTTGTGTCAGACGTAATATTTTGCCTGGCTTTTTCCCGATTGTATTGCCCTCTGCGGTCAGTATAATGTGGCATTCAGCAAGTAAAGGAAGTTTGTGATACATACTGTGGTAGTTACAGAAAATTAAGAATTAATTCTGGGCACTTGAACAGTTTACCCCGTGCGATTCAATCTTCTTTTGTTCTATACTCATATCTCGTACATAGATTTTACATATGCTTAACGATAAACTGCATTACTATCTACTTTCTTTAAACTTACCGCTTAACTTCTCAATACAATTAAAATGAGAAAAAAAATCAAGATTGCCATTATTTGTTACATATTGTAAGCATTTTGTAATGATATTTACCTGAAGAATGTATGAAATAAAAATATTCAGCAACAATTATCACCAACATCTCATGCCTAGTTTATTATTGTATTAAAATCAAGAGCCATAAAGATTATAAAAAAATTCAAGCTAAATTCTATTCCCATTAGGATTGTTTTTCATGAAAAATACAACAATGAGGGTCAACATAATAGCGAATGATTTTTTTTTTTCGATAAAATAATTTTTTTGCATTAAAAAGGTATTCAATTGTTCTTAACATGAATACAAAATTCATAAAGAACGCCTCTGCTGGGCTTATATACAGGCATGAAGTATCATTCCTTTCTTTTTTATATAGATAACCAGAGATAAATGACTTTCCTATCTATAGAGTTGTTCAAACTCTTTCAAATGATGTATTTTTTAAAGCGATAAAAATTGCCCTTTTAATAAAAAGAGCATGAAATTTTTTTCCTGTTTTGTCCCATTTTTTAAATTATAAACAATGGGAAATGTCCTCATTTCATCTTGTTGGAATATGGTCACCCTATAAATGAGCATTATTGTAATGTCTATGGGTAATCCTATTGGAGACAATGATAGCCGCCAAAATGCATATTTGGTTTCGGGTGTTGGGTAGATGCAGTTTGTTAGTCCTATGTACTCTATAATTTTCTGGACTAAATTCAAATAACTTTTATTGGAATAGCTTCTTGAGATGGAAAAATATTTCTCTACCAATAACTGATTTGCCTGGAAAACTACTAATTTTTCCCAGCTATTCCTAAAACAACAGCATTATGCATTATTAGTGATGTTTCCTTTATTCTTTGAATGGTAAAATGATGCCTTTGGATTGCCCTTGTTCTCTTCCTCCTCCATTAGCATGGCTAATCTGCAGTGTACTTCATAATAATATGACAAAGGAGTATGAACAATAACTACTCGTACTAATCATGCACATTTTCTCTTTCAACTAGGTGTGGCCTCATTCAGAGTTTCCTCTTATTCCTGTGGGCAAATTAGTCCTTGATCGTAATCCCAAGAACTATTTTGCAGAGGTGGAACAAATAGCATTCAGCCCATCTCATCTTATCCCTGGCATTGAACCTAGCCCAGACAAGATGCTTCAGGTACATTATATATTTTTGGAGCATTTTGCATTTTATTTTACAAGTAAATTAATTTTAATCATTGAAACTAAATAATGGAGTTTGGATAATGGGAAACCATGGAGCAATGTACAAACTTTTCGAGTGAGATTTACTTTGAATTTGTAAAAGATAGAATGGTATTGAATCATCGTATTTTCAGGGTCGTTTGTTCTCATATGCTGACACACATCGCCATCGCCTGGGTGCCAACTATTTGCAATTGCCAGTGAATTGCCCATATCGCTGTTCAGTCAAAAACTATCAGCGAGATGGTCCTCAGGCATATAGCAATCAAGACTGTGCACCCAATTATTTTCCCAACAGTTTCAGTGGGCCATCTGAATGTCCTCACACCACGATCTCGAAATTCTCTGCATCTGGCGATGTTGCCAGGTAAGGTTGGGTGCGAAGCCTGCTTCTTAAGTTATACTTATGAATAAAATTACATTTTTTGGAATATTTAATTAGTTTGGTAAAGGCATCGCAAAGTCGTGGGCCACATGAGGCTCTTATGGTGCATTTATGTGGTCCATGAAGTAATTTACTTTATACTACATGATCCAAACTCAAATGCATTTCTTGTGAAACATTTCATATAAATATTTGTAAATAGTATAATAAGTGTATTAAATCGGCACTTTTAACATATCCGTGGTTTTTTTTTCCTCATTCTTCACCCTGTGACAGAAGAATGCTCATCCCACTACCAACCTGTTTTTGCATATCCAAAGGATCTTAACCCTCGACACCGAATTTACTATAGGCATTCCTCACTTAGTGCCCTTAATTGGTTCCTGAAAAACAAAGCACTAACTAAAACCGCATTAAGCAAGGAAATTTTCTCAAAAATTAATGTAAATAAATTTAATCCATACTTCCAACCTACTCTCAATGCTAATGAATTCCCAATATAAGGTATACAAGGTGCTTCCCAAAAGTTCCGGGAATTTGTGCATTAAAAAAAATTACCGTAAATACCCACGTATAGTGCGCACTTTTTTTTAAATATTCGAGTTAAAAATTAGGATGCGTGTTATACGAGGGTACATAATCTTCCTATTTTCATTTGACCCCATATTTCCACAATTTCGGCACATTAATTACTACCTGGGTATCCTCATATTTTTATTGGTGATTTTTACAAAAAGTAAGATAGATAATAGTAAAAATTTATTAACTAATTCTATAAACATATATTAATTGGATATGAAAAGAATCAATTCAGTGATTATTCATTTTAAAAGCCAAGAAATTCTTCGACACTGGACCATTCTTCTTCAATGTTGTTATCGGAATCTTTTGTATCTTCCGTTGCCGTGGCGCTGTCATTGTAGTCTTCCCACACCATATCATCTTCACTACTATCTAAACTATTACTGATGCAACATTTCTTAAAACCTTTTATAATAACATCCGTGGACAATTCATTCCACGTATTCTCGCATTTCACTGTATATGATTTGCTACATTGTAACTCACCTTTCCTTTTGTTAGCACAATGATGAGCTATTTTAGGCATGACTTCACCCTATACCGGCGCCCGGCCTGGTGGTAAGGTACTGGTACTACTTACAATTAGAAACAATGGCAGCAAATGCCTTTGAGTACGCTGGGAGTTGATGCTTCTTGTAGAACTAACATCAAGTTGTCGTTCCCTACTTTTCTCTCAGCATTCATACGTGATTTATTCTTGATTCTTAGAGTCTGTAGTTAATTATGATTATTTGCTATCATTTTTACGTGCTCCAGAGTGTTCTAATAAGGTTGGGCGAACCCATCCACCTCAGGCATGACAAAAACGTATGTAAAACACTTCGACATAGGATTATCGTTATTCCTTCATTTTATTAGCTCAAACAATGCCATATGCCAGATTATGAAATTGATATAATTCGATTTATTGTGTATGTCCTAATATCACCTTGTAAGTAAATATAGATTATGTAATGATTGAGTTAGCTGACGTTCCTTAGGAACGTTATTCGAAAATTTCATGTCGCACTTTCATTATGTTACCAATACAATACCAATAATTCGATCATTGCTTTAGACCACATTATACCATCTACTTTATTCTGGAATGGTAACGCTAAAAAAAAAATCGCGCTATATGCAGGTATATAGAAAAATCATAGATTACGAGGCTGAAAACCCCCTGCGTGTTATACGAGGGTGAGCATTATACGCGGGTATTTACAGTACTTACACTAAGTCCTAATTTCCACCGTCCCCTTCAAAGTAGTCCCCTTGGGCTTTTATACAGCATTTTTTCCATGATGTGAAGCATCTTTGGAAGTCCGCAGGTGTGAGCATGTTAAGCACCTCTTGCGATTCTGCCGGGATCTCCTCAATCATGTCAAAACGTCGCCCTTTCAGCCAGAGTTTCATTTTGGGAAACAGGAAAAAGTTGCAGGGGGCGAGGTCAGGAGAGTAGGGGGGGTGATGAATGACTGACATGTTTTTGGAAGCTAGGAACTGCCTAATAACGAGTGACGTGTGGGTGGGTGCATTGTCATGGTGGAACACCCAGCCATTGTTGCACCACTTGTCTGGGCGTTTGCATCGGACATTCTTCCTTAGCTGCTACAAAACATTGCAGCAAAACTTTCCATTGACAGTTTGACCGGGTGGGAGGAATTCTTTGTGGATGATTTCATCGACGTCAGAAAAAATGATCAGCATGGACTTGACATTGCTGCGAACTTGATGCGTTTTTTCCGGCCGTGGTGAATTTGGAGACTTCCACTGTGAGGACTGCTGCTTTGTCTCAGGGTCATAACCATAAACCCAAGATTCATCACCAGTTATGACCTTGGAGATGAAGTTGGGTTCATCTCTAACTTCATTTTGAAGCTCCCTGCAGACAGCAATGCGATGGGCTTTCTGGTCATTGCTCAGCAGTCTCGGAACAAATTTTGCAGCAATGCGTCTCATGTTCAAATCCTCCGACAAAATGCATTGACACGTCCCATACGACAGTCCGACAATGTCACAAATGCCATGGATTGTTCGCCTTCTGTCTGCCAGGATAGCCTCATGCACTTTTGTGACGTTTTCCGGAGTTGTGCTTGTCGATGGTTGATTAGAACACTCATCGTCGTCGACAGACGTCCGTCCAACCTTGAAACGTTTGTACCAAAGGAACGTTTTGCTTTGGCTTAAAGCATCATCACCAAATGCCTGTTTAAGCATTCTGTGTGTTTCTGCTGCTGTTTTGCCGAGTTTTAAGCAGAATTTGATGCAAATTCTTTGCTCCTTAACATCAGCCATTTCAGTTCAAAATGAATTCGCAGAACCACTCAAACACGACATTACAAAACGCACAGATCTTGCAAACACATGCACTCAGCTAGCTGCCACATTGTACACTTATTCACAAAGGACACTGCCAGCACTACCTAGCGACGAGTCGCTGTACTACAAGCAGTTCTCGTGTGCTATTCAACTTCCCAGAACATTTGGATAGCACCTTGTATCATCATAGGTAGTCTGTCCGTAGACAGATCCGCGATTATTCTTTGTTAAGCCTTGTTCTCCATATACTCCTATTTTCCGCTGTACTCTTCATATCTTGATAACTCTTTCCCTTTCAAAGTCTATCAGCTGAAACGTTTTCCTACCTCTTTCCCTTTTTCCATCTATTTTTCCTTCTAACATCTCTTTATTCTCCTCAGGTAATATCCAATCCAGTTAGCCTTCCTCTTTCTAATAGTCTGCATAATCACTCGCTTCTCTCCTACTCTTCATAGCATTTCATCCTATCTGTCCATTTTATCTTCAGCATTCTCCTCCAAGTCCATATTTCAAAGCTTTCCAAGTATTTGATGTCATTTTTCCTTAGCATCCATATTTCTGCCCCGTACAAAGCTATACTCCATTCATAACATTTTATGAACTTCATGTGGATATCTTCCCTTTTATTTCCTGTAAGTAGTTGTTTCTTTCTCCTGAAAGCCGCTATTGCTTTTCCTATTCTAGTCCTGATCTCATCCATACATTTTGCTTCTCTTGTTATGATGCTTCCAAGGTATTTATAGTTTGAAACTTGTTCTAAAGGCTTTCCTTCAATACTTATGTTCAGATTCTCTTCTTTGACCGATATTCGAATGACCTTGGATTTTTCTGTATTTATTTCCATACCGTATTTTCTACCTGTTATCACTAGTCTATTTATCATTTCCTCTTCCTTTCTTGCTAGAAGTACTTGATCATCCGCATATTTTACTGTTCTTATAATCCATTCCTGATCAGTCTCCTGTCTTTCCAGTCTACACCTATATCCTTTAATATCTTCATCAACATAACCCAATTTACTCTATTAAAGGCCTTTTGCCAGTCTACGAAACATACACAGATATCTTGACTGTATTCTATTGCCCTTTCTGTTATGATTCTAACTACCCCTATAGCATCTCTAGTACCTCGTCCTTTTATGAATTCGAATTGATCATCCCCTATCATTTCTTATGCCTTTTTCTCTGTCCTTTTATTAAGAAACCTCGTGATGATCTTCGAAGCGTGTGACAAAAGGCTTATCGTTCTGTGGTCTTTACACCGCATTGCCTTTGGCTTCTTCTTTAGAGGGATCATTGTAACTTCTAGGAAATCCCTAGGCCACTCTCCCATGTCATAAATCTTATTAAATAATTTTGTTATCACTTTTAGTCTTTCTGATCCCATGACTTTAAGTACCTCAGCTTGTATTCCATCGCTGCCTGTGGCTTTCCCTTTCTTTAGTTCCATTATCGCTTTTTCTACTTCGTTCTCCATAATACTTGGTCCAAAGTTGTCGTCTTCAATGTTTTCCTCATCTTCCAGTTCTATTTTTGCCAATCCTGCCTGCTTGCTGTATAGTTCCTTAATGTATTCTTCCCATACCTGTGCTACATCCTTTCCATATTCATAATTCCTTTACCACAAATTCCATTAGACTTTTTATCTTATAATTCCAATGCCCTAGCATACATCATATAGTACTGTCCTAACTTCTCCATTTGTTGTATTTCATCACATTTATCTTTTATCCAATTTTCTTTAGCTTTATCTGTTACCCTTCTCAACTCATTGTTTATACGTTTATAGTTGGCTCTACCTTCTTCACTGTTAACGTTTTTCCATTTTCGTCTCTCATCCATTTTCTCCAGCATTTCCTTAGTGATCCGCGGTTTTCTGATTTTCTTCTCTTGTTTTCCAATCTCTTTATCCACGGTATCCTTGATACTTGTTTTAATTTCTTCCCATTCTATATTCACGTTCTTTGGTTTGTTTTCCAAATTTTAAGGTATATATTCGTGCTTATATCACTGACATTGCCAAAATCTGTGGTAGAATATGTTTCTTAAGCGATCTTTGATGTGATTCATTTTGAGATCCAATAAACTATGCATTTCTATTTTCTTATGTTATGAGTACGTTACTGTATAATCTTGTTAGTCCTTACCCCTTTTTACTCATAAGGAGATGTTTCGTATTATTTTAACAGTTTAAATTTACACTGTGTTTTCCAGGAAGTAACCACTGTGTAAATTGAGGTCGATTGTATTTATGATTATATGAATTTGCAGGTACAATGCGGATGATGAAGACAATTTTGGACAGGTGACGTTATTCTGGAAAAAGACTTTGAAGCCTGATGAAAGAGAGAGGCTTGTGGAGAACATAGTTTCTCATCTGAAAGATGCTTCTGATTTTATTCAGGTACTTTTTATTCATTATAACTTACTCTACATAGTTGGTTATTTTTCATATAGCTATTTAAGGCTAATTATTTTGAAAATTATCAAATAAAAGTTAAATATTTATGAAAATAAAACAATGTAATGTAACACTGAGTATTTATGTTTTTACTTTCCATCATTATGTATTGTAGGAGCGTGCTGTGAAGAATTTCAGCCAGGTGGATTCAGAGTTTGGCAAAAAGCTGCGTGAAGGTCTAAGCAAATATGCACGTCACAGCTCCAATTTTGCATCAGCCAACCTCTAACAGCATTTAATGAGTGTTAGTTTTAGGATGGCCTTTTTCATCAAATATCTTGAATTCATGGTCTGGGATCGGGTATTCATCACTTATATCCTTGCTTTATACAAAATATGTAACCTATGTAGCAGGAAAGGTTCTCAAAGAAATTAATGTCATTAAAGCCACTCAAGTTCACTATTGAGTAAGCTAAAATAATTTCTGAGTGGAAATGAAATTGAAACTTTTACCACAGATGTGGTGCTATTTTTGTTATATTTCTATACAAATTTTTATGGTTGTGGGAGTACTGTTTTGTTTTGTAAGTTTAAAAGCTGAAATAAAAAAATGTACTTTCTCATAGTTGTTGAACTTGCTTAACCATGGCAGCAGTATTTTGTGTAACAATATGCCTATTGATTTTTACTTCATTCAATTAATGTACAATCTTATAAATGCAGAGAGTTGATGAAGTGTTGGGCAACCTTTTCTACGTTATGGGCCGCATTGATGGTTGCGAATTCCTCGGCGGGCTGAATTGCAAGTTATCAATGCTTCGGCGGGCCAGATTAGACTTTAAATTGAACATTAATTAGAGGTTTTGACATATCATATCAGTGACAATCAAGTCTAAATTAGGTTTTTAATGTTAACATTTCAATATCAAAAGTTTTATTGTTCTAATTTGAATGTATATGATATGAATTGTGTTTAATCTCTTTCAATCATAGCTTCGCGGGCCACATAAAACGCTTTTGAGGCCCACAAGTGGCCCGCAGGCCATAGATTGCTCACCACTTCTTTAGAATGTAACTGCATGAAGAAGGCCTAAACAAATTTATAAGTGAATCAGTAAAACATTTAAAATAAAAAAATTACTAATCAACTCATAAACCATAGAATTAGAACATTATTTTTAGAGATAAACAGTCAAAAATATCAAGTTTGCAGAAAATTAATTCTTGCTAGGGACTTGATATCTCAAACAAATAACCATAAGAATTTTTGGAGCATATTTTATCAAGAATTGCCGTATTCTCCTTTTAATAAGTGGGATATAGAAAATTGGTATTAAAATCAGTCGGATTTATAGGGCAAGACATTTGGAGCTTAGAAGACGTAACGTTTGGTTGATTAATTGAATTGAGGGAGTGGTCATTAACACAGCTACGGCAGAGGGTTCAAAAACTAATTTTCCTTGATGAGAGATAGTTGCAGCGGATGACTTTGTGTTGCCAGTGGAAGTAGATGTTTTTTTATTACTGTATATACGTATATAATTAATGAGGTCAGGCTCAACTTCGTGGAATTTACTCGAATGAAAGGATAACTTTGTAGTTTCCACAACTTTTAATATAACACGACCGGTTTCACTACGTAGCATCATCAGGTGAAAAAAATATAAATTGTTCCATATATATAGGGTAAAATGAGGGGGGAGAGGGAGACAGTAGGGGTTACAAAGAAAACGAATGGGAGGTAATTGGATGAGCGGTTGGGAAAAGACGGGGTGGGAAAGTAAGGCGAAAGCAACATACTAGCAGACTGTTACAAAAATTATAAAAACTTGGAAAACGGGCCAAGGCAACCATGTAGATACAAAGTATTTACAAAATTTTTGGTAAGTTAAAAAATAGAGGAGAATGATTGTGGAAAAGGTATTCATTTAAGAGGGGCGAGTCTTTACAAATAATTATCTCTAGCTGTTCGAGGGCATCCAATTTACGACCTTTACTTTCAAAATGGAGGAATTTAGGGTTAAAGGAACTGTGATGGTTGAGGTTTAACAGATGTTTCGCAAATTGAGAATTCAAGTTATTTAAACGAAAGTATCGTTTATGTTCCTTAATCCTCTTGTCAAAACTCCTTCCTGTTTGGCCGATGTAGACCGCTCCGCAATCATCACACGCCAGTTTGTATACACCACTTCTTAAAGATAACTTTATCGGGTCTTGAGCATTAAGGAATAATTTGGAAAAAGTAACTGGGGAGTAGAAAGCAGGTTTAAGTTTGAGATTAGGAAAAAGATTGGACAATTTATAAGAATTGTTTCCTAAAAATGGGAGTGCGCCAACTAAGAGGTTGGGGTTGAGATTAGGCGGAAAAGAAACGATTTTTTGGGAGGCAATAAGGAAACGTTTTTTTGGAGATAATTTTATCGATTAAACCAAATGGCTACCAAATTGCTTATTCTGGATCAGACTCCACAATTTCAATTTTTCAAAATGCCAGACTCAAAACATCAGCAATAGTGATTAAATTATTTGAACGTCTATTTAGAAAAGTTTACATTTTATGGAAGGACAATTATTATAATTCACCTGATGCATACTACATAATTAAGAGTTATATTTTCGGACAAAAATTCTAGAAAATCCCAAGCAAACAGCATATTTTGTTTACATCTATTACTAAGATGGTTCTCTCGGCAAGCAACAATTAAAAATCCATATTTTTCTCTCCCATGCTCTTATATGATTTGTGAGGTATAGATTATTTATCATTATTATTATTATTATTTATCATTATTATCATTTACCACAGAGCATATAATGACATAATTTCAGAGATAAAAATTCAAGATTTGCCCAATCTTTCGATACCGTTTTATACATATTTCCCATAAAGTACGTCTTTACTGAAGTCAAGAAGAGTCATGATAGTGACTTCTCTTTTGGCTATTGCTAATCTGATATGTCAGTGATTTTGACATATCAGATTAGGAGTGTCGTGGTTGTGCTGTGTGATTTCTGGAAACTCGATTGTAGTGGGTCAAAGATATTATTTTTGGTTAGAAAAAGTGTTATTTGTTTATGTATAATCTTTTCAAATGCCTTTGATAATATAGGAAGATGACTGAAAGGACGAAATTCAGTTATATCAGAAGAATGACGTTTCTTAGGTATAGGACAGACTAAAGCGTCTTTCCAATGCGATGGGAATATATTTTACATCAGCAACCAGTTGAATATATTAGTGATTAATTAAGGTAGAACTCAATGCATAATCTTATGAAGGAAAGCGATTGGAATTTCTTCAGCCCCTTGTGCTCTGCGCTTGATTTCAAGTAAATATTTTAGTAGGGGAGAGTGGACCCTTCCATGAGACATGGGCCACCATGAGACATTTCATTTTTCCTTCCTAATTTGTAGTTTGGTTTGAACGCACTTTAGTGGTCTATCGAAGAACTAATAAGCTATTCGTATACCCGATTCCAATATGGCTGCCAGTTATTGAAACTGAATTATTATGGAATGTTTGTTTTGTGTGTATTGAAGTTATTTGGCAACATCATTTCAACATTAATATTTGGCATCAAATATATAACACAAAGGTAAATAGTTGTTATGGTTAATAACCTTTATATTCACACATGACCCTGCTAAAAAGAAGAATATTTTTACTTTCTTCCTATAGTTAGGTTAGCTCCACTTTTTTTGCTAATGTCTAAATGGGCCTCAATGAGACAAAACTTTTGGGCCACGATGAGACTTTTATCATGGCCCACAATTCAACATGTCATTTTAAATGTTCAATTATCATTATTATTATTTCATATAATTTAGAAGTGTAGACCTTTCTTTGCTTTCTCTTAGCTTTCAACATCATGTCCAGAGGCAGAAAAAGGAAATCTCAGAAGAACTTTTTCTGAATAATGCTGTAAGGCAGGTATTAGTTGGGGAAGGTGGCAAGAAACTTTCTCTTCATGAGGCTGCTTCTCTCATTGGTGTGAAGTTTCAAACTTTGTATCAATATATGAAGAAGAAACTAAATAGGTAATCATAACCTTAATAATGATGACATAAGAATGGTAGCAAACTACAAACACAATGGTTTTCAGTTGTGAAGAAGAAATAACTTCATACCAACAGACCCCAGAGAAACTCAAACTTGAAATTAAAGAAAGAGAAACTATCTAGAAAACACAAGGTATCATATGTAACTAAAACTCATTTGGCAAGAAAAATAAAATTGTCCAGAGAGACCTACTGTCATCTGAAGATGTCTTGGATGTACATCTGACAGTTTCTGATGAAGTGACAGAGGGTGGAAGGAAAAGATCCAAGTGGCTTTGAAGAATTGGATCAAGATCCAGAGAGAAGAGATTTTGTTTTAGTGCAATTTCATGCAAAGAATGTTATTTTTTACATTGGAAAACTTGTGTCAACTAAAAATGCAGTAAATGATGTAGAAGTTAACTTTTTGAGAAAAGGTGTGAAACGTGAAAATGCATTCTTCTTTCCTGCTCATCTTGATATTGCATCTGTTCCTCAGCAGGAAATAAAAATGATATTGCTTCAGCCATTCTTTTTGGGGGGCACTAAATGACTATAGTCATTGGGATGAACACATTGATGATTACAGGAGAAGTAATGTGGTTCTTGAGCTTCAAGAATATTATTTATTAATTTCTTTAAAATGGAATTGGAGACTACGGTGTACAGAATGGAATTAAAATTGAAAACTCCTGAACCGGTTCAGGAGTTTTAAATTTTAATTCCATTAGTTTCTTTGTTCATTTGTCATGTTAGTGCCTTTTTTGATATGTTTTAATTGATCTTCATTCGTCTCATGGTACCCTGAAGCATGTCTTATCATGGCCCACTGTTGGGCCACCATGAGAGACAACTTGGAAGTGTTTTAATTTTTTTATTGTAATATTTGAAGAGGCGGTGGCGGCCGCTGGCATAGGGTCATGGCCCTACCAAAATTCACAGAAAGAAAAAAGCACTATAAATAATTGTTTTTGAACAGATTGTTTTAATTTTTGAGTCTTGAATAAGTTTTAAGTCATGAAGCAGCACAATACTCCAGTCGGCAAAAGAATTAACGGGAGGAGTGAGCGGCGAGTCCGGTGGGGAAGTCCCTCACTCCAACAGGGCCACCGCCTAGCTGGCTTGGTCACAAGATGTGGAACGCATGCGTACTGCATGCTTTTCTCCCCATCTAGTCTTTGCCATCTCCTATCCTCTCCCGCGCTTAAGAATATCTACCGTTGGAGCCAAGTTTAGTTTGGTTCGGCTCGGCCGGCCTTCAAGCTAGCAGCTCGATGTAGTATTGGTGAGCGTGAATGTTTCAATTCTCCGCAATGAATACGATAAGTGTTTTATTAAAACAACCCCGTTTTCGTCGTTGTCTTACGATGATAAACTCAAAATAAAACGAATGGGAAGACACCTCCCTAATTTGAATTTAGTTAAAAAGCAACTATGCCAACAAAAGGGTGTCGTAAATTTAATACCATATTCGAAGAACAACTGGCTGTGCGGATGTGATGAAAAAATGCATTTTTTTGTTTTCCTTGTGTTCTTTTCCAAGGAGATGCCAGCTGGTCGAGGAACAGGATATCGGACTTGGTACACATTTGGGAAAAAATGTGGGCTCACAAAATATCTAAACAACATATGAACAATGTTTTGAGTTTATCGTTGCTGGGTAAAACAAATATTCAGTCAGTTTAATTCACAGTATTGGCTAGCTATATGTAAACATAACGAACAAGTAGGTAAAAATAGGTACGTATTAAATTTGATTATAAATTGTATACGTTTTTGTGGGGCATTAGAATTAGCATTGAGAGGGCATGATGAATCGGATGAGTCACAAAATAAGGGAGTTTTTCGTGAGTTAATCCAGTTTAGTTCTGAGTTAGATAAAGACTTAAAAGTTCACCTTAGTCAACCAGCTGTGTTTAAAGGTAAGTCTAAAACTATACAGAATGAGTTGCTGGAATGCATGTTAGAAGTATACCACGAAGAAGTTCGCAAAGAAATTAAAAAATCAGATTATGTAGCATTGATAGCCGATGCAACTACTGACGTGTCATGTCAATTTCAGTTAGCCATTGTATTACGTTACATTGTGGGCGGAAAACCGGTAGAAAGGTTCTGGAATTTCGTTAATCCTGACCAGGGATTCCAGATTTTAGAAATGGCTCTGTGGGACAAGAAGGCCTTGGACAAAGTCGTTTTGAAAAAACATTTTTATTATTTTTGTAATTATTTAACCACATCAACATAAAACCTTTTTATTTTTAACAATTTAGGTACACACACACACATATACATATATATATATATATATATATATATATATATATATATACACACACACACACATATATATATATGTATATGTGTGTGTCGAAACACAAACATCCCCCACGATGATGGACTCTCTGCCCTTAGTAAACTCCTGGACTCAAGACCACCCAACGCAAGACCTTCCTCCCATTTCTTATTAGACTTGGCAGCAATGGTGCTCTAATTGAACAACTTCTCTTTCGATGGTCGTCACTACCTTCAAATTAGAGGCACTGCGATGGGCACCCGAATGGCGCCTTCATACGCCAATTGCTACCTTGGAGAATGGGAAAGACTCTTCCTCAACGTTCCACTCAGACCACTTTTGTGGCTGAGATACATCGACGATGTCTTCCTCACTTGGACGCATGGACCTGACTCTCTCCTTTCCTTTCTCTCGTGTCTCTCCTCCCATCCTTCACTGTCCTTCACCCACCAATCCTCTACCTCCAACATCACATTCCTGGATGTCGATCTTTACCTTCAAGACAGCCAAATCCGCACCTGTGTTCACATCAAACCCACCAACAGCCTCCAATACCTCCACTTTGATAGCTGCCATCCCCTTCATACCAAAACCTCGATCCCCTATGCCCTTGCTCGTCGAGGATGGAGGCTTTGTTCCGATAGAGCATCCCTTCTAGAGTATTACTCTGTCCTCGAGGATGCTCTTCTCAAACGTGGTTACCCTCCAGTCTTGGTCCGCGAACAGATCCATAGGGCGATGATGCCTACCCACAATGGATCTCATCCTCACACACCCACTATTCCTGCATCTACCCCTCCACTCACTCTTACGACACTTTTCCTTCCTGGTATCCACGAAGCTCTCAAAACAATCCTTCATGCTGCCCACCCAATTCTTACCTCTTCCTCCCATCAGTCCCTCTTTATCAACCTTTTTGCCAATCCTCCGCTCCTCTCCTTCCGCCGGCCCCCAAATTTGGGAAATATCTTGTGGAGGAAGGAACTTCCCACTTCTACCACGTTTCTTGCAATAGGCTCCCACCCCTGCGGAAAACCTCGCTGCCTCACTTGCCCTATCCACCTACCATCATCTTCTTTCTCGAGTCCCTCCACCAACATCACCTACCCCATCACCTCCAGAAGCAACTGCACCACCCGTAACGTCATTTACCTCATTACCTGCACCCTTTGTCCCGCGTTTTACGTAGGCCTCACCAGCAATCTGTTAAACATCCGAATGAACGGTCACCGGAATAGCGTTTCTCTCAGACGCCCCCTCCCAGTTGCATTACACGCTAATACCTACAATGTCCCCTTCAATAGTTGCTACAATGTTAGGATTATTCGCGCTTTACCCTATGACACTCCTGCCCCCCTTCTCCGACACTGGGAACTAGCACATATCCATCTTCTCGACTCTTTCTCTCCGCCTGGCCTCAACCTCCGCTAACCCTATTAGCCCCCTTACAATGTCTCCTTGTTACATTGTAGTTATTCGCACTTTCCCTTACCACACTCCCTCTTTATTGGCTATCCACCCCTCCTACTCCCCACCTACTCCAATCATCAACCTTCCCACATCACCCTGTCATTCCCCGCCCAGTGTGTCACTTTACGTTACTCTTTCGCTGAAGAAGGGCATAGGCCCGATAAGCTTGCGTGAGTTTTTGTGTTCGTGTGTTTTACGTGTCTCTTCGATGCCCCCAGCAGC
Organism: Tanypteryx hageni; assembly: GCA_028673005.1. NCBI lineage: Eukaryota > Metazoa > Arthropoda > Insecta > Odonata > Petaluridae > Tanypteryx > Tanypteryx hageni. Next base: position 9,024,268 of record CM054113.1, on the reverse strand, counting down.
CTGCCAGCTTGGTCCTCAACTTGGTAAGTGTCCGCTGGGCTTCCCTCAACACCTTGTTGCCACCCTCATCACTACCTTTTCTTTTCCTTTAGTTTATATATATATATATATATATATATATATATATATATATATATATATATATATATATATTAAACAATTAGCAAAAACATAATTAGCTGGAAATGAACAAAACAAAAAAGTCACTAACTATTGTTATAGTTATCCCTGGACATTTTTTTAATAGACACCTTCCTCTTTTAAGAATTACTGAAATTTCTCAGTGTTTCCGAAATTTTGTTTTGCCATCAATTCCACCTCTAAATTTGCTATCAGTAATCTGTATCTCTCTTTGCGCAAAGCAACAGTCATAAGACTAAAATAAATATTCTTTCTGGCACAGCATTTGAATGATGCATCGAAAATGTATTCATCATCATCATTTATTTAGCCATTAGCCAGTACAGGACCAGAATAGGCATAGTCAGTGATAAACAGAAATTAAAAAGATTGTTACAAAGAGAGACATATACATAACATACAAATATTTACATGACATGAGAAAGAATAATAATAATACATAATAATACATTAGGTACTTTGAAAAGAGATGTCTATATCACCTTCAAAGTATTGATTTACTGAATAAAAGGCTTTTTCAGCAAGCCACGAATAAACAATGGATTTGAACTTATTCACATCTGGCAACTGCAGGTAGTCTGTTGAAGAAACGTAGAGATGAAGAATTGTAGCTGACCAGTGACGTTCCTAACCTAACACGGGGGATTTCAATTTTATTGCATGACCTTGTGTCATGTGAATATATTTGTGTTCTGGTGGAAAATGATTCTAAATTTTCTTTTATATGTAGTAAATTTACATAGATATAGCAACTGCACAAGGTTAGAATTTTAAGGGTAGCAAAGAGTGGTTTACAGTGTTCCTTTGGTGGAACACCAGAGATTATTCTTAATGCTTTTTTTGTAGCATAAATACAGACTTTGCACTGGATGTATGGCCCCAGAGACGAATTCCATATGTGATCTGAGAATGAAAAAATGCCAAGTATACTGACCTAATGTATTGATCAGATATATGCGGCTTAAGTTTTCTCAACATGTACAGGACACGAGAAAGTCTATTGCAGATCATGATTATATGGTCATTCCATGTTAGTTTAGGGTCAAGCCAAAAACCCAGGAGTTTGACAGAGTTCATTGAGTCATAATTATGAGGTAGATCACGCAAGGAGAAGATAGTACTCGGAGTTTTATTCACATTCAGCAAAAGTTCATTAGCAGAGAACCAACTCTTGGCAGATTCCAGAGTGAGAACTGAGTTAGCTGCTAAAGTATTGATATTTTTATCATGGTCAATAAAGGTAGTGTCATCAGCAAACGAGAGTATTAACACTAACATTGTGATCAAGATCATTAATAGCAAATAGGAACAATAGAGGACCGAGAACCGAACCTTGTGGTTTACCAGAATGAATTTCCAGAATCATGGATTCACAATAGTCAATAGAAACAAATTGATGTCTACCTGAGAGATATGACTGATGTACCTTTAGAGCATCACTTATGATACTATAGTATTCCAGTTTGAATAGTACAATATCATGTGATACACAGTTGAACGCCTTGATAAGATCACAAAGGGTAACAGTGGTAAATTCCTTATTTTCAAAGGCAGAGGTAACTGTGTTCAGGAGGGACTCAACTGCAGAAACTGTAGACATTCCAGATCTGAAACCATGTTGCACGGGAGAGAAGAGATTGTGGGATTCAAAATGATTGTACAACTGATTGTACATAGCCATTTCAAAATTTTTGGATAGAGTTGGAGTTATTGATATTGGGCGATAGATGCTGGGATCATTACGGCCACCCTTTTTAAAAATTGGCAATATTTTTGACAGTTTCAAGGAATCTGGGAAAATACCAGTTTGTAAAGAATCATTCAAGATCATTGTAAGGGGTTCAGCAATTAGATCAATTATTTGTTTCAGGAGGTTATTGGATATGCCATACACATCCTTGCAAAAAGAGTTCTTCATACAATGTACAATTTTGTTAACCTCAAATGAGGTAACAAGGCACCATGAGAAGAGGGGAACAGAAAATTTGCACTTAGAGAGACCATCAGAAACTGTAATATTAGTTTTAGGCATAAGTTTTTAATCATACTAATAGAGTCAACAAAGTAATAGTTCAATTCATTGGGTGAAATAGGAATATCAACAGTAAGGTTGTTCAGGCCTGTTTCATTCTTTATGATTTTCCATGCTGCTCTGCATTTATTAGTAGAGTTATTAATATAAAGTTCAGTAGCATTTTGTTTTGCATTATGAATGCTCTGTTTGTAGATTTTTTGTAATCAGTATATAGTTTTTTATCTAGGACATCATTAGAACTTTTGAAGACAGTGTGTAAAGCCATCAGTTTACTCCTCATTGAGAGGAGTTCTGGAGTGAACCATTTAATAGAGATGTTTTTGGTGAAGCGTGACTTACATAGTTTTACAGGAAAACAAAACTCAAATATTTGGGTGAACATATTAAATAATGTACCAAATGTAGAGGCTACATGATGGCATGACATGAGTGATACCCAATCGGTATCACTAAACATGCTCCTAAATAATTGAATTGCCTGATTATTAAAGAATCTGAAAGGTATTAGTTTGTTTTTCTGACTGATAGAGGGGAAAGGATCCACTAGACATAATTTTAGGAGGACAGCTGAGTGATCAGAAAGGGAGGGATCAATGGTATTAACTACATATTGCCATTTGCCAAGATTGGTAATTATGTTGTCAAGACATGCAGCAAGTCTAGTCGGTTTGTAGTTAGCACAGTACAGGTTAAAAGAGCTCAGCAAGTTTTTGAACAAGACAGCTTCCGTTGAATTTAGTCTCACATCTAGATTCAAATCAGAACAAATAATAATTTTGGAATTTAGTTTCTCCAGGAATTTAGTTAGTTTTTCAAAGAGGTCGAAAAACATATCAAAGTCACCACTTGGTGAGCGGTAGTCTTAAAATATTTTGGGGATGAATATTATTCATCATTGAGTGAATTCTAATTTTTTCAGTTGTTTTTTTAGTTGAAGAGCTGAACTCATTAAATATTTTGACAATGACTGCTTCTATATCAATTTTCAGACAATTAGATGCTTTCTTAGCTGTGTTATGTAAAATATGTAGATTATGTTAGACAAGAACAATGTTTTCATTATGATTGTTTTAACGCAGTGTACAAAATATTTTTATTTCCAAAATTTATGTTTGCATTATCTGTTCCATAAGCTGTCACCATTTTGAACAAGATTTTGGTTTAAAGCATTGAAAGTTTTTGTAGAATCTTCCACCTCTAATAAAAAAAAAACGATATTAAAGAAGTTTGTATTCCTCTGAACAAATCCAAGTATCATACGACAAGTGGAAAGGCTTTTATAATTCCCTTTATTTGAAGCATCTGTACTAATGAAAAGTGGATAATCGTTAGCCTATAATTAAAATTCAAATTCCTGGGACTGAAGGCAGAGAACCTTTGTTTGCCTTTGTTATAATAGAGGAAACCTTTATCTTCCTACAGGAATATTTACCTGTTTTGCTATAATCTGCTGACATTCCTTTGAATAAAGAGCTTGCAAATCCAGCTAACACAGCTGTGGGAATGCATGACAGAGTGATAACAGAATGATGCTTCTGCAAATGCGACAGTGGCGGCTCGTGTATAGGCACTGCGGAACTGCAGCACTCCCTATTTCCACATGATATTTTCAATAACATTTAATATAACGAGTCCTTTTTTCTTTAATTCTTTCTTTATTTTTGTAGTACAATATATATTCCTTAAGCTTAATGTCAGTACTTCAGTAGCCATCCCCCAGTTTATGAAAAAGATACAAAAATCTTTGTATGGAACTGTGCGCTTCACAGTGCCAGCGACGTGGTGTTTGACTGTTGTGCGCATGCGCACATAGGAGGGGGGGTGGGGAGGAAGACGGGACTGCCAGGTAGAGAGAGAACTGTTGTTCTCGCAGTGCCGGCTCCGGCGTGATGGTGGAAGTTTTTTTTTACTCAGCGTGTGTTGTGCTTAAAAACAGTGTACCATATTCTTGAATGTGATAAAGTGTAGAAGAGTGTAGAATTAGATTATTATTCTGCTTCCAGCTATTCTATTTGATTCATTTTTTTTTCGGTTCTTTTATTTAACAGAAAACTTTAACCATGGCCTTGAATCCCCAAGAAATAAGTTCTGTGACTGTAAGTGAACTTCAACAGCTTAAGTTTTCACAGCTATCTCTCCATGAGAAAGTTACAGTTAAGAAAAGAGGTCGTTCAACACCTGATATTCTAATATCTCAGCCAGGCAAAAGCAACAACAAGAAATATATTCGTAGCTTTAATTCTGAATGGTACCAACGGAAAAGTTGGCTTTGCGGCTGTGAAGTAAAAAATGCACTGTTTTGCTTCCCGTGTTTGCTGTTTGGAGGCCCGTGTTTGCTGTTTGGAGGTGATGTACCGTGGACAAAAGATGGTTTTAGAAATATAAACAAAATGAAAGAAAAAACTGAAAAGCATGAGAAGTCAAAGAAGCACGTTGATAATGTTGTTTCACTGTCACTTTTAGGAACCGTAAGTATTAAGGAGAAACTTAGTGAGGCATACAGACTTTCAATCAATGAGCATAATATAAATGTTAAAAAGAACCGTGAAATTTTGTCCAAAATAATAGACTGCATTTACTTTTGTGGAAACTTTGAAACTCCCTTACGTGGACATGATGAAAAAGATGATTCGGTAAATCCAGGGGTATTTAGAGGATTAGTAAATTTTGCATCTAAATTAGATTCAGATTTGAAGAATCACTTAGAAACCAGTGCAGTCTTCAAAGGTGTTTCTAAGACCATTCAGAATGAGATACTTGACTGCCTGCTACAAATATACCATGAGGAGATAAGGATGGAAATTAGAAAAGCTTCCTTTGTAGCTGTCATGGCTGATGACACAACAAATGTTTCGGAACACACTCAAATGGTCCTTGTTCTATGGTACGTATTGAATGAAGAAATATTTGAGCGTTTTTGGGGATTCTTTATTCCAGAAAATCAAACTGCAGATGGCATATCAAAACGTATTTTAGAACAATTGGACATAATCCTTCAAGGAAATGGACAAAAACTGATAGCTCAGACATTTGATGGTGCAAATGTCATGAAAGGCAAAAAAGCAGGAGTTCAAGCAAAAATAAAAGCAGTTTATAGTAATGCACATTTCATTCACTGTTATGCACATCAACTTAATTTAATAATGAGAAATGCAGCAAGTATTACACGAAACGCAAGAATATTTTTCTCTAACATTCTGGCTATTCCAACATTCTTCTCAAGATCACCACAACGTGTGTCCATTCTCAAAAAACATATGGACGTCAGCATTCCACGTCCATCCTCTACAAGGTGGAATTTCAACATATGGACCATAAACAGAGTTCATGAAAATTTGCAACCTTTAAAAAACTGCCTTACTGAAATTCAGTCAACATCAAATGCAGATCAAACCATTGCAGAAGCAACAGGAATTTTAAAATACCTGAATGATGATAATTTCAAGTTTTGGTTAGAGCTTTTTCATCAGATTATGCCTCATGTTGAAATAATTTACAACCAAATGCAATCTCGAGAAATTAGTGTGTTTAAAGTTAATGAATATATAACAAATTTCAAAACTGCTATTTTAGAATTGAGAAACTCAAAGTACTGTGAGAATCCTTCAAAGGCACTCATGGCAGAAGCTAAGGAAGTGTGTGACTATATATGTGTTGATATAATGGACAGACATTCTTCCACTAAACACTTAGTAGCTGCTAAATTGTTCAACAAGAAATGCTTCACTAGATTTAAGAATGAACACCCCACAAAAGAGATAGTACTGACCACTGAAGCTTATCCCATGATTGACAAAGAAAAGCTTGAAACTGAACTAAAAGTATTCTATTGTAGGACTGATATTCATGAATATTGCAAATTAATTGAGCTGCTGAAATTTATCTTGGAAAATAATCTAGATGATGTTTTTAGTGAAATTACGAAACTGATAAAAATCCTCTTGACAATTCCCATGACTACATCAGAGGCAGAGCGCTGCTTTTCAACATTGAAAAGAATAAAAACTTTTTTAAGAAGCACTATGAATTCGGAAAGACTAAATGCGCTTGCAGTACTTTCAATGGGGAAAAATTTCCTCAATTGTCATCCAGAGATCAAGGAGAAAATTATTGAACTTTTTGCACAAATTAAAACAAGAAGAATGGATTTCATTTTTAAATGAATAGATCAAGCTTGAACTGTAACAATTTAAGTTAAAGTAAGTAAAAAATGTTTGGTTTTTTTTGTTAAGATTTTATCAAGTTCCTGAATAAATTTTCTTTTTATACGTTTTTTTCCTTTTACACAATTTTAAAACAAAGGCTAAAAATTTTCTGGAGCAGCACCCCCACTAATTTTAGCTATGAGCCGCCACTGAAATGCGACATCATCCTTGCATTTACTTTATATCGCTGTGAAAAAATTTGTAACCTTCGACAAGCAAGAAGCTGATAGCTTCAACAGAAAAGTTATTGATTTATTTTCTAACAAGAAAGATCGCCGAATAGACTTTGTTTACCACTCATTTTAGCTGCAAGACACTTTTTTCATCTACTCACTACAGTACATTTTTCGGTAAGTAAAAAGTTAAATACTTTTTTGTATTATAAATTTAGGTTTTTAAAACATATGTTAACCCTAAAATAATGAAAATAAAAACAATTTATTGTCTCATCGTGGCCCACCCTCCCCTACTTCGAGATGGGCTTCAGGGGAAAATTGTAATGATGCTATGATGGGAGGAGAGTGTTTAAGTAGGAGGTGGTCTATGTGTTTCTGTTTAATTTTGTTGTCTGCAAAGGTTGGAAGAGTGGCGAATAAAGTGTTAAATGTATCAAAGCAAATATGAGGAGGCAGTTGTGTATCTTTAGATTTTCCAATGCCAAAAAATTTTAAGTTACTTTTAAGTTACTGTGATTTCATATTTTTAAAAATCTGGAGGGAATAGTCATGTTTTATATCGATTGATTATCATTGTGCATGGGGCTCAGCGACTCTTTTAGTATTGAGTGTGTACTGTTAAGCTTTGAACATTTAAGTACCTATATGGTCTGAAGGGTGGTCCTGTAATTAAAACGATTTGAAAGTCATTCATAAGCTTCTTGTGAGTTCAATGAAATGATTGATGAAATAAGAGTATGTGTTGTAAATAGCAATCTCGAAATTGCTGCATCATGTAAACAAGAAAATGTTTCCCTTTTGCAGTTCCATTGACTTCTCAGGGTTGAGTTTCGCAATCCGATATTAAGATTATAGTAAGTATTAAAAATAATTAACATTTACCACTTGCTTGTAAGACGTAGGTGGAGTATTTCTAGTTTTATCTGGTAGCTTTTACTTTTTATAAAAAGTAATTTATACTCCTTATTGCGGAAAATATACGAAGAAACACACAATTAACCTGAACTACCGAATTGGAACATTCCCTGAATGTTATACCTTCAATAGGAGAAAAATCAACAATACTGTTTGATCAGACTACCATGTTCCTTCAAGAGAAATGTTCAGATTGAGTGGATATTTCCCGGCAATGCGCATTAGCACTTTCACTTGTTCCTCGAAATAGCTTGTGGGAAAACCGTCCCGTAGCCATATTTACGACAAGATCAACCAAAAACGTTAAATGTGTACGTTAATTTACTATAATACCTGAGCAGTAACTCGCTAGAGCGCCCTATAATGACGTATGTAAAGTGTAAACGGTGACCGGGAGGCTCCTGGCGCCATTTTCTCGATATGGAAGGAGAGCGAACATCGGAAACAGTCGTAATACCGGACATTTCCGAACCTCTCACGAACGAAACCGAGGAACATGGTACTCTGACTTCGGAGCAGCATCACTCTGTCACTCCAATAGCAGTTCCTGTCGCATCTGTACCTGTCTCGCTACCTGTCGGGTCAGTAATTGGAGTTGCTAGTGCAGGAACCACGTTCAATGTTATTACTCCTGATCAATTGCAGGTAAGTGAAGTAAAATGTTACTTTAATCGATTATTACTATTAATGAAAGGCCGTATTTTTTCTCTTGGTCACAGTGATACCTAATTTTATTGTCGATGAATATGTTATAATTTCTTGGTTAATATTTAAAGCCTTAATCGACCGTTATGTTATTTCTAGTTATCGAGTTCGGGACATTTCAAGCCTGTACTCTGTGTGGACAACAGCTTTATTTGTGATCCAAGGAATGATAAGGAAGCGGAGACAATTAGAACATGGGTAAGAAGTGCTCAGGTGAGTGTAGTTCGTTATTTAGCATACATTGTCGTCGAAAATGCTAAAGGTATTCCTGAAAATGCAAAACAGGGAAATAGAAAAACATTATTTTTCGTCATTTACGTAAGGTTTGTTTACTCCAAAAAAATATTGTTTACAGTTGTATTCGTAATTGCAGAATGATGTTTTGGTACTTTCACTGGAGATTCTTAGGACTGTAAAATAGAGGATATTAAAAATTATTTGTGGAATCATTTTAGCAACATTACGCCGTATAGCCCAGATTTTGGAGTATCACGTCGGAGACATATTTTTAAAATGTTAAAAATCATGCCATTCTAAGAAATTTGAGAGTATTTTGACTGGGTTATTCATTTCGGAGTTATCATTTACAGCGAATGCCAATTAACTTCTGGAACAATAATAAATGCAATTCCATCTGTAGTATAACTCTTGAACCAACCTCTTCTTAATAATTTATAAGAAGGTATTTAGAATGTACCATTATGGAATATAATATAATATCAAACCTAAATATTTAAGCAGCCCTATCGAGTAGTTGGGATTGGGCTATAATTTATTGTGCAAGGTAAAAAAATACGCTTAAATGCAGTGTATAACTTTTATTGAAATGGATAATTATTGAGAAATTGTTTTCTGAATTAGTAATTTTGTGTAAGTATTTCAGAAATGATTTGTTGAAATGTTTGTCATTAGTTAGAACAGCTTTATGTAATATTATGTAAGAAAACCTTTCCAGTCATTTATTATTATTTTTGAGTAACTGTTCATGATTGTATTTTACGAACTTGGGATACACTCTTGAAATGAAATATTTGGCACTTTTATCGAAAAATCACAATAATACCATCAGAAATGGCTTGCTTGACCAGTCAATATGATTATTTAAGCTAAAATGGATCTTTATCTTCAGTTTACACTTAAAGGTTGTTTTGCTCTCAAATGATGATGATGGCTGATGGTATTAGAATTTTTAAGGTGGCCCCTTTTCCTCGAGGTGCGTTCGGTTTCCTGCACTTTTTTCTCAGAATGGTTGGGAGAAGGCTACACACATAGTTATACAGGGAGAACCTTTGGTCAGCGGTGCAGAAATTTCAACAGCTTCCAGTGGTGTAACCGGCTCTACAACTCCTGGGACAACTCTCAACTGCCCTACCACTTGGAATGAGTCTATTCACCTTCCAGTTCTTCCTGTTAGATGCAAAGTAAGCTGTTATAGTATAAGTCATCTTATCTTGCTGGGATTTTCTTTCTTTTCATAATACTATTCTTTTTATGGTTGTTCTTTTGTTTTCATATGAAGCATTTGGTAAGTTCTTGCTTTTGCGACCCTTGTGCCTCTAACAGTCCTCTGTTGAATTGCAAAGTGCCTTTATGTGTGTGTTGCTCTTTATATTAGCCTAGTTTGCTTTACTTGGAGATTTTGAAAGATTCTATTATACACCCCGTTCTCGGCTTGTGCCTCTAATACATTCCTGTAAATCTCATTTTAAGTCAAATTATTGTGTCTAATATTAATTTTCCATAGACTTATATATTATAAATTGAGATACGTTCTAAGACTTTGGAAAAATATGTACCAAGCTTTATTTAAGCTATAAATTAATAGAAGAGCAATTGCACTTATGTCCATATCAGTTTTTCCACTCCGAGTAAAATCAAAATTTCCATAAATTTGATCCAGTCACCATGGTCCATTGAGCAAATTTTAGTAGGTAAGTCTTTTCCATTGAAATTCAAATTGAGTTTTTAATGTATAACAGTCAAATTCTTGAGCTGGTTGAATATCGAGCAGTCGAATCTCTGGGTTCGTTTGTAGTTACAAAGAGTATAACTGGTTTTGGGCGACTGCCAAGGGTGGCCTGGATGAAAAGGCAGCCAATTGGATAGCCTTGTACATTCCGTTTAATCAAAAGTGAATTTTTTTCCAAGTTTTTGACACGCCGAGGTGGCCAAATCATTTCTCGGCCATATATGAAGAACTTTCTGTGCTCATTCTGGCGACAGTGATAATAAAATTTTTAATTTCATCGTAAGACTTCAAGTCCACACTATGCATAATTTAAAAATATTAGTTCAATGTGCCAAGTCAAGCCAAATGATTTTCGGCCACTTAACTGACTGTTTTGAAACAAAAACATTTGTAATTGAAACTATAATTATATATTCAGTAGAATTGTTTTTGTTTTTGCAAATAATTACATATTTTATTTAACTAGAATGTAATGTTGTTTTCATTAGTTTATACTTTTAATTTTGTTTTAGCTGTGATTACTGATTTTATCTGCATTAGCTATGAAAGTGTGGTAGGCCGGATATAAAGCCTTGGGTTGGACAGATTCTGACCCCAGGGCCGTATTTTGGATAAGTCTGTATTATAATCTTGTAGTCTGAAAACTTACAATTAAGGAATAAAATACGTATTCATGACAGTTTTAAGTACTTATTATTAAAAATTGCTAAACATTTTCTTATAGAATACTAGTGCTGAACTACACAAAGCCAAATTTGGTTCTGGTGGGAGGGGAAGATGCATCAAGCTAGGAGATAACTGGTATACGCCTTCAGAGTTTGAAGCAATTTGTGGACGTGCATCTAGCAAAGACTGGAAGCGAAGTATTAGGTCAGTATTTCAGATAACCTGGTTGCCCATGGTTCACGTACCCGTAATTGAATTTTTAGAATTTATAGTGAACATTTTTCTCTTTGCATTTGAGGCATCCATCCTGTTATACATGCAGCACTTTTATTTCAGGTTTGGAGGAAGAAGTTTGCAGACATTGGTAGATGAAGCTATATTAACTCCTCATGCAACAAGTTGCACATGCTCTGCATGTTGCGATGATGATACAGCTGTAAGTCCTCGGAATTATTTTTTCAAGGCATTATGCATTTTCCTTATCATTAATAATTCATTTACTTGATTGTAAGTCAACCTTGTTTTCACCTTTTTCATCTGTTCAAAATTTTCCCTCGGCTTACTATTGAGTTCATTTAAAAATCAGTGTAAAAGCAGTGCAACCATTAAGCTTGAGCTATAAATTGGGATGGGAAAGATATTTTTTATGGAAACAGTGACATTGCATCCAGTAAACTAGTCTAATATTTAAAAGGTAATACTAAATTAGGGACTACCTTTGTGCATTTCATTTTTCTGATCTACTCGCATATTTGGGAGTTGCGGTGTTTCCTCCTTCTTTCTGTTCACCTTTCTAGGAATCTTTCATTACCAGAACAAAGAATGATCGATAATTTATCGTTTTCGTTATCAAACATAATGCTTAAAAAAATTGACATAATTTAGAATATTTAAGCAGTTAGTACAGCAATACTTTAAATATGGTTAATTAATCCTTTTCATTTCAAAAACTTCGTATTGGGCATAATCATAGATAAATATTTTATAGTGCATCAGTGAAACTTAGTTTTCAATGCACCTAAATAAAAATTATATTATTTAAGTGTGGTTTTGTTTGTATATTCGGTTCCCTTTTTTGTGAAAATGGAAGATGAAACCCCTTTAAATGTGATATGGCTGGAAAGCACGGACTCCCATAAGGGTGCAATGGGTGTTAATTTTTTCTCAAGTTCGTTGGTTCGATTCTAGGTGCGTTTCATTTTCCATTTGATTAACATGTAACTGGCTAGAATCCGATGTGTAGACCTTCAGTCTTTAACTTTTTTAATGTCTCAGAATTGAGATAACATTGCAGAATTTGCACTTTTATGCAGAAAAGAATATAGATTCTTACAGTCTATTAACTTAACTACTTTGAATTTGCTCAAATTTTAAGTTTGTGGTAGAATTTTCTCCAATTTTTTCACATTTCAAAAGAAGGTTACCAAGGTTACTGGCGTTATTTTTCTCAGTGCATTTGCACGTAGCTTACACTAAAAAACATGCATGAAGAACAATGATTTATTGAAAATTAATGTGGAAGCTTAACCTTTTGAGACAGCCTAAGTTTTGAAACTTAAGGAAATATTAAAATTTTTGTCGTATAAGTTGAGTGGTTCATGTTGCAAAACTTGAGTATCATAATTATCACACTAATGAAGATATTAACTATATACAAATGGTTATAAAAATTCTTTGTTATATAATTACTTGTTCATAAATTAATCAAAAAAACTACGCAATAATTGCATGGGTCTTGACTAGTATTCAGTTATTATAGGTAGTAATTAAATTATTATTGTTATGATATTTTTGTAAATTGTTTATTAAGTTTTCCAAGGTTTCTAGTTTTGTTCATTAAGTATGCAGTAACTTTATTGAAATGTTCAGTAATCCTGATAGCAAATGGTGCCAACCATAATTAGGGACCCCCCAGTCCATTGTTTGTTTTTGAGGGAGGGTGGCTGGATATATCAAGTGACATTGTTTGCACATTCAAAAAGTGCTCCATTTCTCACTTGCTGAATGGCATGTATGTCAATATGATATGGGATGAGGACAGTGACAAAAAAATGTCTATGGAAGACAAGTGTCATAAGATAATGACAGTTTGTTGATTCTCTATATTTTATTATTTGAATTATTTACAATAACGGTGCTCATGAAAACCATGCAGAAGTGCTGTTAATCAAAGTATGGTTAATTGTTGATAGTGATTTTTTTACTTATTGAGTGTTGAATAAATGTGGGTCAGTTTACAATTGAGTAAGTACAGTATACAGTAAATCCTCGATATTCACGGTTTTGATTGTTCGCGGGTAGTCTTTGTGTACCAATTTAAAATTCGTGGTTTTGATTTTTTGCAGATAGTTACTCTGTAAGCTTATGTTATATTTCAGGCCCATATACTTGTCTCTGCATAATTATGCCTCAGAGGTGTACTTCATGACTTTTTCTATATATTCATGCAAATGTGCACTGAACGTTGATATTTTGTATTTTATTTGTAACAGTGTTTCTTGGGAAAAACAAATTGATCATTTTTTTGAGTAAATGATCAACGATGGATTGTGAAAATTGATCATCCATTAACCGATTAAAATGATTGAAAATGGAAGTGAACTTGCCACAGGAAGTAAGGATGGCGTTTAGCTGGAAGAGAATGCCTTCTCGCATTTTCTTGTCCAAGGAGGAGAGGTCTGCATCAGGATTTAAGGCGAGTAAGGACCGGTTAACTCTTCTCGTCTGTGGAAATGCAGCAGGAGAATGAAGCCGATAGTGATATACAAAACTATGAACCCGAGGGCCCTCAAAGGCAAAAACAAGGATCATCTCATGGTGTGCTAACAGGAGTGTCTGGATGTTTGCTGAACTGTTTTTGGAATGGTTTCATAAGTGAAAAGTTACGTTGCGGCCAAAAACATAGCATTCAAGGTCCTTCTGATCTTAGAAAATGTGCCAGGCCATTCTGAAAGTCTGCAGTTTGCCCACCTGAATGCAGAGGTAGTCTTCCTACCACCTAATACCACCTCTCTTCTCCAACCAATGGATCAAGGTCTCATCTCAACATTTAAGTCGCAATATACCCACCGCAAATTTGCGAGAATTCTCACTCTCTAATCCACCCTCCTGTATACCCACCCCCGTCATTATCTTCTCAATGTTGTCATCGCTGGTGAGTTAAGTGTTTATTTTTTGCATTTTTTGTTTATTTAGCTATCATATATAACATATGGTGTTTTTATTTTTTTATTATAATGAACAGTTATTACATAATTACAAGTTAATTCTTATTGATCATGAATGTTCACATTGATTTCCATAAGATAGGTCCACCCAACCCGCTTTTTGTTATAAGGCTTTGGTCTTAAAATTCACGGTTTTGATATTCGCGGCAATTTCCAAGAACGTATCCACCACGAATATCGAGGGTTTACTGTACATCTCATAGCATTAAGAAGTGGCAACAACTATGATTGTGCATGAAATTATAGTGCAGTGGAACTTTCATAAGTTGAACTTCAAGGGAAACAAAAATATTTGAGTTATAGAAAATTTGGCTTATGGAAATACGTTTTTCTCATTTCTATTAATTCACTTCAAGTTATGGAAGTTCCACTGTATTTACTTATGTTGTTCTTGAAATAGCTTCAGTATTACTGCTTATCTTTTCAAGATTATTGTATTCGTTGCTAAGTCAATTGTTTGTTTATTTTTGCAATGTATATATTCTTCATTTAGACGGGACCAGTACGTCTTTTTACTCCATACAAGCGACGGAAGCGGAAGAATACAGATGAGGGTTCTCAGACGCTGAAGCGCTCTTCTTCCAAAGACAACAATAGTCACAGCAATGATGATGAAAGTGAATCAGGTCTAGTAGAAGCTTTTAATTTAATACTTGGTTGTTGAAGTTCTCATAAAGAAAATTTTAAAGTCATAAAGTGCTTGATATTTTAATAGGTACTGAAAAAATCTTGTTATGCAGTAGATCATTGATTATTCGGTGACTGATTATCCAGCAGTCCTGGCTGATCCTGCAAAGTTGCGAGTAATTTGGCATTCATCTGAGAGTCGCATCAAAGGCACTATCATTCCGGTAGTGGCACACTGCATGGTTCCAAAATGTTTTGTGATGATCGCGAGTAGTACGTTAGCCTCTGGGTTAAATGTAATACTCATCCGTATTTTTTGTAATCCCTGGCAAAACACTATGCAAAATCATACATGCACATACTAACTTGTACGTAATTCTCGTTTATACGTATTGCTTCCTTCATCCTGTGGGAGTTTTTCTCTCACTTATACAATTAGCGTATGATTTTAATGACTTTTTCTTGCACATTTCTTCATACAGAAATTCATTTGCTATTGTCTTCCATTCATTTTCTTTCTTCAAAATATTTGTGTACCCATTATTTTTGGGGATTCCTCGGTAATCAGTGTTATTCGTGTAGTTGTTCAATCTTTTGTAATCTTTATTTGGTAATCAAAAATTCTTTTTCTGTAATCTTGAGTTTTACTGGTTAGCTAAAACACAGACAAAGCAATGGCTTGGTTATGGGGGTGAATAGCCTTCTCTGCTTATCACTTCTTCGTTGATCCGGCAGAAACGTATCCTGTATCATCATTACATTGTTTAGTTTATGTCATCTGACACCCACGAGATCGTTCTGATACGTTGATCACAATGTTATAAAATGTTAAAAAATAAACTATAAAAACTTAGATGTGATTATCTGGCGTTTTTGAGAATTGATGGATGGATAATCGATGATCTACTGTATTTTTAATTAAGAAGTCATTATTTTATATATAGACGAAATATTGTTGGTAAATTTTATGAAAGTGCTGTTCCATGGTTTTTGTTGGAGAATTATTTTTGAAAACCATGTTCTAATTGAATTTGAGTTAATAAAGCAAATATTGTGCTAAAGAATTGGGATGTTTTCTCCAAGATCTCTCAACCCTCTAGCTTTTTGTTTTATGGTGTTACAATTTATATTAAAGGTCTGTTGAATTTTATTTCAAATAATTTATACTCAGTGTGTATATTTTGGTTTTTTCGGCCATTGGTCCCCAAACTGGGTGCTGCAGTAAACTTTTAGAGGTGCTGCAAAAAACTTTGTTTAGTAAATAAATCAACAATTTGCATGTGTTGGTGGGTAATTAGGGCAATAATTTTTCTTCTAATAAATTGATTATGTAGTAGCATCGACAAATGGATGCATCCAAAGGTTGTAATATCTGTATCTAAAAATATATGAAGCTTGTCACAAGGTTTGGGTGCAGCGAAACCCTCTTTATCTTTGAAAGTGTGCTAGTCTAGGAAGTGCTTTATGATGAGGAGATGGGGAATTTTGTGGAAGACTGTAGTTATTAAGTAGATTTTAATGTAATGTCCTCCTTGGAAGTGATTGTTTTTCAGTACTAAAATAATTTTCGTGAACTTGAATTTAATCTTCCAAGAATTGTCTCTAGATGAGTTGAAACCTTGCTGAAATGCTGTGATATTCTGGATATTTTGACTTTTTTCAGATGTTAAAGTCAGTATCGATGAATGGGAGGGCTCATCACCTCTACACTCGTCATCTGGGGGAGCAACATCTTCATCGCAACCAGCTACGACGGCGGCATCTTCAACTGCCACTACTCACACCACCACTGCTGTATTCTCACAGCAGTCACGTTTGGGAGACATAATGGCAGTTACGACATCCTCAGATCTCACTTCGGCTCCATCATTGTCATCAGCTCCAGCAGTCACAACAACCGTAGCAAACGAAGTGGATAAATCTCCAAGCCATACTGTTGTAAACCAAGCAAATGAAGGTGGTGACGTAACACAAGGATCTGGGAGCCTTTCTTCTGTTACAGCAAAACAGACTGAAGCTTTTAAGAGATTAGAGGAGGTATTTGTTTTATCATATTATTTGCCAATCATATCACTTATTCATTATTGTCGGGATGGAAATAATGTCACTTGCCTCATGTAAGGTGCATTGGAATTGTTCATTCACAAATTACATTCTCCTCTGCCAATTTTGGAAAAGAAATTGAATTTTTTCCTGGCATACTTTTCTCGTCTTATATCATATTTGTTTAGAAATAAGGGAAAATATTATATTGTATATCAGTCTGTGAAATAATAAAAGTTAGGTATACACATGTATATGAATTTACTGGTTATACAGTGAAATGTCAGTATAACGAAGTCGTGTGGACGACCAAAATATACCGTATCTGCCTGAATAGAAGCCAATGCTGGATTTAAGCTGGCCCCCCAAATATTTACATAATTTTTTGGCAAAAAGGTAAATTTCGTAGATTTTATGCTGAAGTGTGCCGGGCATACGTACATTATTCAAGATCGAAGAAAAGAGTGGGAAATGGTTTAGTTGTTGACATTTTGAAATATTACTCCAATTAATAATTTTGCATTGTTGAATAATGTTCCACATTCAGTGACAATAATTTCATTCATCTTCATTTTCACAAAAGGTCAAATAAAGCAATAGTGACGTTGTCAAGTTAATTTTTCATTGTATTGTAGTGTATTTCCAATGAAATTAATATTTACATTGCCTTAAGAAATTGCATTTTTAAAATTATACATGTTCCACGTAAAGTTTTACCGAAATTCAAACAGTTGAACATCCAAAGCCATCATCACATTTTGCATAATCGTCTGCATAGTCAATGTATGCAATTTTAATAGTTACCATAAATGAGGTTTTAAATAACATATAAACTTTACAGTGGCTATAGCAATAACTACAATAGCCAAGTAAAACTAATAGGAACATCTTTTAGTGGCTAATGAAAAATAGTACAAATTGCTAATTATTCTTAATGGTACATATGCATAGCCCTGAGAAATGAAAGAAAATATCCAGTAGCATTTAGAAATGAACATATTCTTAAACATAAATGAAAAATTAAAATTGATTTACTGAATCAGGTAATACGAGTATGTTCTATATGTTCTGTTTCACGTTCTTCTTCTCCACTGGAAGATTGGTCACTGAAATCATTGTCCCAAAGAACGGCATCCTCGCTTCTGTCAGTATCATTTGAAATGCAGCATTTTTGGAAACCTTTTACTATAGACTCATTATTTATTAATTAATATTCATCCTAGATCAAATATTTACTTTACGAAAAATATAGTGCTATCATTTGAACACGACAGCAATGAGAGACGTGCTGCCATCTATGAGTGATTAAGAGACTTAACCCTAATGCCAAATTTTTTCCTTGGACTCTCATTTAAGCTGAGGGGTGATTTTTTTCATGATAGATTTGGACAAAAGATATCAGCTTGAATTTGGTCAGATATGGTGTATGTTAAAATGAAATTTCATAACAATGAAATGCAGTTTTAAAAATTCAGAGGAAGCGCAATATATCCTCCTCCCTGACAGAGGTGCCAAGAACGGTAACTCTGAGAACTGCATAGTGCTTAAGTTGTCATTGTAATCATAGTAGGAAAAGGAACTCGTAAAAATTTAGAAATAGTACTCTCTCTCTCTCTCTCTCTATATATATATATATATATATATATATATATATATATATATATATATATATATATATATATATATATATATTTATATATTTATATATATATATATATATATATATCCCACCGTTTTATATTTGGCAGTTCACAGCAAACAGTGCCAATACAAACAGTATATCAGGCTGTGCGTTTTTGTGTGCTTTGTGTTGTTTTATTTTACGTTTGTGAACATGGTTCATAGTTGATTTAAAGAAACAAAATGTTGATGAATTTGTTAATCAGTTAAACAACATATATCCTTCAATTAAGTTCTCTTATGAACTTCAAGAAAACAACACCTTGCCATTTTTGGACTTGCTTATCATAAATAATAGACAACACATCGAGTTTGACATTTTTAGAAAACCTACACATACTGATAACTTCATTCCTAACAACTCCTTTCACCCTATGAACCAAAAAATAGCTGTGTTTCAATTTTTAACACACAGATTATGTAACATCCCCCTCAATAAAATCAGATATGCAAAGGAACTTAAACACAAAACAAATTGCCGCTAAACTTGGATACGATAATAATTTAATTAATAAATTAGGGAGAAAACATAACTTTAATAAAACCTTGTCCAATGCCACTTCCCTTAAATTAGACAACAAAAAAGAGGACAAATACGTAAAATTGCCTTATTTTCCACCATTAAACAGAGGCTTGAACAAAATTTTTAAATATAAGAATTATACCATAACATATACAAATCCTTATAATTTGAAAAATTTACTGGGCAGTACAAAAGACACAACAGAATCTTTGAACAAGTCCGGTATTTATAAAATACAATGCTCACACTGCGACAAAAAGTACATAGGACAAACAAGAAGGAAACTAATAACACGCTTTAAGGAACACATGGCTCACTATAAATATAATCGTTTTGAAAAATCAAGCGTTGCCAACCACATTTTTGAAACAGGTCATAGTATACACGTAAACGATTTAACATTGATAACTTCAGCCCATAACTCACTAAACTCGTTAGAAAACCTTCACATTTACAAAAACCGCGATACACTTATGAACACGGACACAGATTTTAACAAGACCCTATACAAAGTGACAGATTTAAACGACACACGCCGAAAAATCTTTCCGCGCTTCACTTGTTTCTCGGTCGTCTTCTTAATACTTTCCGTTTCAAACCTTGCAGTTGGCTCCCAGTCACTGTTGAAACAGGTTTTACCCCTGACGATGCCCACCTTGTGGGTGAAAGCATTGGGTTTTGTAGCCCTCTAGTTGTTTTGGCTAAAGGAGTATTTTACCTTTGTTAGTCTTGGCCAAAGTTATTGAGCTACTATCACTTTTCTTTTATCCTATGTTTAAAAATTGTACTGCCTTTTAAAACATAAAATTATATTATTTAAAGCAATTTACCAAGGTTAATTAGATAGTCTGCTCTTGGTCTTGTGATTTCGATGTGCTCGGACTTTGACTGGTGTTGCTGGCTGACTGGAAGAATTTCGTGATAGGCATCTGTTTGGACTTTTTTAACTCCCTATGAAGTTCTACGTAGGGAGCTAAAGCTGATTCTAGACTCCTCTTGAACTTCAGGCTTCTTTCTACTGAAGGATCAAATTCCAGTGGTGGTGCTTTTAAATCTTTTGCCTGCTTCAGAAACTTCTGCAAAACTTTTGCTGTTAACTTTGGCTTCTCAGGCTCCGAATCGTTCTCTTCTTTTTCGCCTTCACTCGAAGTTTGTGTCACCATATCTAATTCAGCAACGGTTAATTGCTCTGCATGGGACTCTTAACAATTCTTCCACATCACTTTCTTCCATGTCTTCAAAGCCTTCACCCCCAATGTGTCTTGCGATATTAATTATTTCCCTAACGTCCTCCGTATTATCGGGAAAACCTCAGAAGTCACAAACGATATCAGGCCAAAGAGTTTTCCAGCAAAGGTTCATTGTTTCACTTCTCACTTCATCCCTTTATTATTTCAATGGCCTTCAAAATATCAAATTTTTTCCAGCAATCGCTAACTCCTAAGGATAGATTTGTCTCCATCATTGAAAGAATGTTAGCGAAACTTCTGCAGATGTAATACGACTTAAAGGCTGCAATAACACCCTGGTCCAAGGGCTGCAGAAGTGAAGTCGTATTAGGTGGTAAGAACTCAACTTCAATTTCAGGATGGGCCTCAGCAAGAGATTTTGGATGACCTGGTGCATTATCCACTACGAGGAGCACCCTAAATGCAAGATTTTTTTTCCTTCAGGTACTTTTTCACTTCACGAACGAAGCAATTCTCAAACCAATCCTCAAAAAGTCTTGCAGTAACCCAAGCTTTGCTGTTACTCCTCCAAAATACAGGGAGCGAACTTTTGGTCTTGCCCTTCAGTGCCGTCGAATTTTCCACTCTATACACCAACATTGGTTTGCACTTTAAATCTCCTGCTACATTTCCGAAAAATAGAAGGGTAAATCTGTCTTTCGCTACTTTAAAGCCAGGAGCCGACCGTTCGTCTTTAGCAATCCACGTTGGTTGTGGCATTTTTTCCAAAATAAACTCATCTCATCGGCGTTAAAGACTTGCCCAGGTCGGTAATGTTTCATTTCAGTGAGTTCACTGAATGCATCTGGATATTTAGCTGCTGCTTCATGTTCGGCAGATGCAATTTCACCAGCGATCTTCACATAATGAAGTTGAAATCGCTTCTTAAATCTATCAAACCATCCTCTGCTGGCTTGAAAAGTAAAGGCTCCTCGTTCTTCACCACTTTCTTGCGATTTTAAATGCTCATATATACTAAGGACTTTATTTCTGATAATAGGCCCATCCAAAGGAGCACGTTTTTGCGCCTGATCTTCGATCCAAATGTTTAACATCTTTTCCATTTTCTCCATTAGTACATCTCGTCTGCTAACATAGGAGGTACTAGCAGAAGCACCGGCACAAATACTAGAACGAATTTCTTCTTCCGTCTTCTTCATGGTTCTTATCGTAGATTCATTTATGTTGTATTGTCGTGCTAATGACGCAGCTGAGCTTCCTTCTTGAAGCTTATTTAATATAGTCAGCTTATCTTGCAAGGGCAACACCTTCCTCTTTTTCTTTTTAGGATCTTCTGTAGCACTTCCAGGTGGTCTTTCTGGGCCCATATTGAGAATTATTGTAAACGGCCCCTGCTCCTCCCTCTTATGACTGCAGCAGGGCACTCAACGCTCCAACGGTCCTGTTATATGCGTAATATCTTCTCTCAAAATTTAGTTTACATGGACCGCGTCGAAACAAAGAAAAGAAAGATAGTACAGCGCCATTAAAGGATAGTTGAACCGGTTGTTTAACGTATTCATAATATATAAAGAAAACACAAAAAACATACACTCACGAGCTAGATGCACTCATATAGGGGGAGAAAGTTGCAGCTCACCAAACAAATCAATGAAAGTTTCTTACGGAACCGCCGCGTGTTCGTCTAGCGCTCGGGACTCCCCAAGCTTCCTCACTCCACATCTCGCGAGTGCACCAGACATCTCACGTGCAACAATGTAACTCATTCATTCCTACGAACCTAACCCCAAGGCGGAACCGCCACGCATACGTCTAGCGCTCGGGACTCGTCGCCACCGACCTTTCCCTCCCCAAAACCAGAGTCCGCCTGTAAGCCACAGGCTTACAATTAAAAAACTATAATTAATTAATACGAAACACTTCGCAACACACACAAGAGCAAACACGCTTGCTTAAGCTACGCTCCAAGTCACAGCCGAGGCAAGCGATTCCCCTTTGCATTCCTCTTCCCCTCCTTCCTTCCTATTGGGCGTACTTTGATTTTCTCGAATGTCTATCGCCGTAGATCAAAACATGGGATATCTCGCTGGATGCTGACCGTCCAGAATTCATCTCGTCAATACCGTAGTGATTCAGCCTTATCTCGTCAATACCGTAGTGATTCAGCCTTGGCAACCTCTGCAGTGAGTTTTGTGTGTGTTGCATCTTCGGGGAGAAAGGATATTTCCAGCGGAAATATTCCTGGGGGGCTAGGAGATCCATTGGTGTTACTTATGTGACTTCTTTTTAACGACGGTAGTTAAGTGTTAAGTCTCACGTGATGTGAAAAACTGAAAAAAGGAACCTCATCTCCAGGTTGGAGTTGAAGATAAAAAGCAGTTAAAAGCGCTGAATGATGTTTTATTGGGTGCTGACAGAGTTGTATTTGAATGCCCAGCCGATTCGCCTCTGTCCTATGCACAGTGGGTATCTCAGAGGTAGTGCAATGAATAGCCGGGGAAGGGAGGAGGGAAACCCGGTGCCGGCATTTGCCTGCTCTTACGAAGAACACCAGGGGTGCCAACAGCTTAACGTCCCTTCCGAAGGACGGAACAGCTAAATTTGCGCGGCCTCCTCAAACCACACAAACAGGGGGCCGGGTGACCATGAGAAAAATCCTACTTGCGCAGGATTCGTACCCGATGCCTTTTTCAAGCAGCAGGCGAATAGCAGCCAGCATCCTAACCACTACACCACCGGCAGCCCCGACAGGCTTAACAAAACACTATAATCGTAGTTTGGTTATTGGAGAATTTGAAAAACTGCCTTGCCTGAAAGACTTAAAGTGTTACCCTTGTGACTATAAAGCTTCTAAGAATGCGTGGGTTACTGGAAAACTATTTAGAGAAGGCTAGTCTCTTTTGAAAGAAAAATGGCGTACCAAAACAGGAACGTCCTTTTATTACTGGATGAATGTTCTGCTCACAGAAGAAGGTCTTAATCTTAAGTATGTACGCCTATTGTATTTGATGCCAAACACCACCAGTTACATGACCCCCCTTGATCAGGGAATCATCTATTGCATGAAACAGGCGTATATTTATTTAAAAATTTCACATACAGCTTTAGAATGCCATTTTACAGTGGAATATAACATAAATAAATAACAATCAATAACAATAATAATATCAGCATATAGTATCACTTACTTAAAAACTGAGAGAATTGTTTCATGAAAGAAGGAAGTGAGAGGCGAAAAACATCAAGAAATTTAATAAGGATGGAAGGCGGAAAAAAAAGAGAACGCTGGATCAAAGAAATCCTATTAGTATTAATTAATGTGAAGAAGGTGTGATAATCGGGTTGATCTAGAAGGCACATGAAAGTTGAAAAAAGATAACTCAGGGCAATTAATATGAGAATTTAAAATTTTGTGAAGAAAAGAAATATCTTGCTTATGATAACTGGTAGAAAGATTGTCAATAGCTATTGTAGAGAGAACTGTATCTTTTGTAGCGTAACGAAGAGAAGGAATGCATATTCTAATAATTTTTATAAAAATGTTCATAATCTGCTCGAGTGAACGTAAATTAGTTATGCAGGATGAGGACCAAATTGGTGAGCAATAGGAAATTACGGGTAGTACAATAGAGCAGAAATACGTCCTAAAAGCCACAGGATCCTTCAGCTCCCTGTATCTGTAGAGAATATCAAGAAGAGAGAGAACCTTTCTCTTCATCGTGAAAATGTGTTCTGAATAGTTTAGTTTAGTGTCTGTCAAGACACCTAAATCTCTCTGCAGTGTCACCCTTTTTAAGGTAGTTCCATTCATTGCATAATCCCCGAGAATGGGGTTTTTGCGAAGAGTGACAGTGACAACACTGCATTTGGACAAGTTTAGTCGCAATTGCCAAGTATCACACCAATTTGTTATATTATTAATCTTATTTTGAAAGGAAAGACAATTAGGGAGAGAATCAATTGGTTGAAAAACTTGACAATCATCGGCATATAATAACATTTAAGCTTGAGACGTAGATACTGAAATCGTTCAGTCATCTATAAACAAGTTAAATAAATAGGGGCCAAGGACACTGCCTTCGGGAGCACCAGATGATATCATTGACCAGTCAGAAGAAACACCACAAATACTGACACATTGTCTTCTATTAGTTAGGTAGCTAGAAATCAGGCTAAGGAAACAACCATGAACACCAAAGCAGTGTTGGAGTTTATGTAAGAGAAATGTGTGATTTAAAGAATTGAATGCTTTAGTGAGGTCTAAAAATATGGTTTCTAACTGAGATTTTTTTGCTATTGCATCAATGGCATGTTTCTGAAAAACAGCCAAGTTAGTTAAACAGGATCGGCTGGGAAGAAAACCATGCTGCTTTGACGAAATATAGGGTGATGTAATGTAAAATAATAAAGCCAATTAAGAATAATTTTTTCACAAACAGAGGAGAGAATGGGAAGGATGGAGATT
Source organism: Tanypteryx hageni (assembly GCA_028673005.1). Lineage (NCBI taxonomy): Eukaryota > Metazoa > Arthropoda > Insecta > Odonata > Petaluridae > Tanypteryx > Tanypteryx hageni. Next base: position 8,999,701 of record CM054113.1, on the reverse strand, counting down.
GGGCGATAGTTAGCAATTATGGTTTTTGAACTGGATTTATGAATAGGAACAACTTTTGCAGATTTCCATTTGGTGGGAAAAATTCCTGCTGAAAAATTGGTTAAGGATAATACTTAAAGGGGTAGAAAGAGAGGAAGCATAATTCCGTACAAAAACGGCTAATGCCATCTGGGCCTGAGGAACGATGAGGTGATATCCTATTAAGATACTCAAGCACTTCCTTGAGGGTAGTTTGACGATGAGACAAAGAATCAGAGGTAACAGGTGAAAGTAAATGAACATCATTCAAGTCGACAGTTGTGTGAGTATCAGGTATAAAACAGTCAGAAAAATATTTATTAAATGAATCAGGCCTGGCAGATCCTATGGCTTTTGATTGGTCATATGCTACTTGATCAGGAATTCTACTATAACTGCGGCGACCATTAATATAGGACCAAAATTTTCTTGGATTGGAAGATAGTGAGGTTGACACTTTTTCTACGTGATCTGCAGTCACAACACATTAATAACTTACAATATCGCCATAAGTCCGAGTGGGATTTACGGGATTCCAAACTAGGAAATTTTTTCCACAAGCACCAAGTACGCTTTTTATTTTTCAGTGATAATATTGTCATTTTTCATCCAAGAGGGGAATCTTTTTGACTTTGGGGTAATAAGAGGAACACAGTCCCTGATAGTACCTTCGATAACGTCATAGAGAAAGCTGAGGCCCTCATCAGGGGGGAGGGAGTGAAGCACACACGAAGGAATAAGATCGAGGCACTGGTTGATGTCATCCCAACAAACCTTTGACCATAATGGAAAGGGTCAAGGAGGATGGGTGGTTCCCCGCTGATCTTCTTACTGTTAGGAATGCGAAGCTCGGCGTCTAGGGATACATGGTCCGAGTCAAATGTTGCGGCCAGGAGTAATGGAGTACAGTGGAATAGAGGAGATAAGGAAGTCCAAGGTTGCCAAGTCTCGGGTGGAATGGAGGTTATATTGAGCAAAGCACAGAGCGGATATGAAATGCTCAATAAAATACTCGTCATGTAAAGATTTTGCCAGACCACTAGTGGGTGTTTTCCATTCGATAGATAAATTAAAATCTCCAAAAAGAACGACATGACCTAGTGGTGATACACATAACACAGAAGAAAAACAATTTTCTAGGACTGAAATGTTTGCGGAAGGAGGTCGATAAAAACACCCAATATACACTTAACTTTTATTTGAAAATTCACTTAATCCTGTGGAAACTTAAAGCCATAAGAGCTCACAGTCGGATTCAAGGTCTATTCGGCGTCTTGTTGGAAAAGCTGATTTAATAGCAAGAAGCACTCCTCCACCTCTAGAGTTTCGGTCTCTCCGAAAAATTTGGTCGTTTTTTAAAAACTGAGTTCACAATCAGCGACATTAGGATTTAACCACGTTTCAGTCAAGACAATAACATCCAAGTCCTTGAGGTCATGGAAATTTAGATCACACGTCGATAATTTGTTTTTAATGCTTCTCACATTCTGATAATAGGCACTCAACACAATGTTCTTATTAGGGCCAGTATTGACACTAATGTCGCCGGAGAGGAGAATTGCTAGGAGGATGATAGTTCTTACGGGCGAGCGCGCAGGAGAAAATGCCGGGCGGTGAGCTTGGGAATGCCGGGTGAAAGTGAGGCCAGGGGAAAAACCACACGCGGAAAAACATGGGAAAACGAAACTTTGTCTACTATAAACAATCACAACAGAATCACGTCCATACATTGAGAAAAGGGGTCTCGTATCAGCGTCCGAGCACTGAGCCAAAAAACTAGATGAGAAACGGGAGTGTTCCATCAAAAAGAAGGTCACAAACAGCAATAAAATACGACGCTTCACTGAGGCGGACATCTTAGTTTTTGTAAGGAAAGTGATTTGTGCATTTTTTGCTACGAGAAATTGAGCGCAATGTTCTTGCAGCAGACATTAGGAAGTGGACCATATTGGATGCCATGCATAGTGTTTCCATGTCCTGGGAATCTTTTGTGCCTACAGTTATTCAGAACTACTTCGCAAAATGTAGTTTTGGAACTGAAAGTGAAGTCAGCATGGAAGAAGAAAAATAAAACAGTGAGCGGGTGGAATTGCAAGGGCACATGGATATTCCTAGTAATTTTGACAAGTTCATCAATGTCGACCAATCAATCCCAATGACCGATGTTCAAAACACAAGTTTGGACAATCCTTGCAGTGAGCAAGTGGCAATGTTGGTTGCGGCAGCTGAGGAAGAAGAAAAGATGGAGGAAATGTGGTGCAAGGCTGTCGTGGCATTCGGCTGTAGGCTGCATGTTTTTTGGTAGTTGACCGCATTGATCGGCTGTTTCACAAGATGACGTTTCGCCGGTCAGGTCAGCTGAGTTGATGACGCTAGGGAATGCACTGTATTTATATTGTCCCTGCCCAACCTGAGAGGGCTCTGATTGGACGGGACATTCGGTGGGGCATTCCTCAGCAGACGGAAGGCCCTTTTCCAAGTGTTCGATAGAGTGTAGCCATCCATCGAAATGTCGTCTTGTGAAACAGCTGATCAATGCGGTGAACTACCAAAAAAACATGCAGCCTATGGAGGAAATGTGTTTGCTTCCAGTGTGACCTCCACGCAAAGATGCACTAATGGCTTTGTCGGTGTTAGATTGTTAGAAACGTCGACTTAAATCGAAACGACGTAACTCGGACATTATTTTCCTGTATACTTTGCATTATCAAGGCAGGAAGCATTCCCGTAATCAGATTTTCGGATTTAAGGGTCATCTACATACATATTTGCGATAAAAGTTACTAAAACAAACAATATTTAATAAAATTTTTATATTCAGACATCCTTTTTGTTGCCAGCTGTTTCAATTGTGGATTTGATTCCTTTTCGTCTTCCTCCTACACCAATACCCTTTGTTGCTCTAACTCGATCAGGTCCTCGTTGGTCAGGTCTTACCCATGTGAATCCATCAACTCCATTACATCATCTTTGTCCACTTCGTCAAATCCAATCTCCTTTGCCAGTGTTACAATCTGTTGTTGGATTCTGTTGACATCTGGTGAGGCACTGACATTTTGAACACACTCCTGCCAAATCTTTCTCCAAACACCGTTCATCATAGCCTATGGAACCTCCACCCACGATGATCCAATGTTGTTTATAGCCTTCTTAATATTATAGCCTCTCCAGAATTCTCGAACTGATTGTTTGTCCTTCCTGTCAGTATCAGTGATCAGCTGTTGCATGGTACGTCGGAGATAATAGGCCTTGAACGTTGCTATCACTCCTTGGTCCATAGGCTGTAACAAAGAAGTCGTATTTGGTGGCATAAATACGACTTGAATATTGTCTGCCAGTTCTTCAATGTTAACAGGATGTCCATGAGCGTTGTCTAAAACAAGTAAGACCTTGTTGTGAAGATTTTGTTCCTTGCAATATTTCTCAACAAAGGGTGAGAAGAATGACGTAACCCAATCCTGGAACAATGACTTCGTCACCCAGGCTTTCTTGTTAGATCACCAAATAACAGGAAGTTGGGCCTTGTTGTATCCTTTCATTGCCCTTGGATTTTTAGAATGATAATCCAAAAGAGGTTTCAACTTTACGTCTCCTCCTGCATTACCACCAAGTAGAAGGGTGAGGCAATCTTTGGAAGCTTTGGAACCCGAGGCGGTATTCTCCTCCCTCGAAATGTATGTGCGGGATGGCATTTTCTTCTTATACAATCCTGTCTCATCTACGTTAAATACTTGTTTTGGAGAATAGCCTCCTTCCTCAATGATTTCCTTGAGTTCCGCTGGGAAACTCGCTGCTGCAATGTTGTCTGCACTAGCTGCCTCTCCCGTTAGACGAAGATTGTGAAAATTTGCCCGATCTTAAACCTTCGAAACCAACCATTGCTTGCTTTAAAGTCAGTCTCAACATCACAAGATGAATGAACCTTCACCACCATCACACTGCTTCAAATCCCAAAAGAGCGACTTAGCTTTCTCCTGAATTACAGACAAACTCATGGGCACATTTTGCTTATTCATATCCTCGATCCACACAATTAGCAATCTCTCCATATTTTCCAAAGTGTCATCCCTCCCTTTAGTAAAATGTGGCACACTTCCAAGGCTCACATTTTTAGCACTAGTCTTGATCTTCTCATTATTATTTAAAATACTTCTGTTGTTGGAGGGAGGTTAAGTGCACACCCAATGTCAACAGCACGCTCCCATGCTCATGGCAATTAACAACATTTAACTTAACCTCCAAAGTAATAGCTTTACATGTCTTCTTCGAAGGTGTACTTGCAGATGGATTAATTGTCGAACATTTACCACTCATGGTTAAGGGTAATGAGTGGGATGGGGTTGAAATTTGACTCCATGCCTTAGTGGTAACGTCTCGCTCCGTCATTTTAACGAATAAACAATTGTTCTGGAAGATAGGGTTGATGGGTTGATGTTTATGGCACTCAACTCAAACCGACGTAAATCGGACAGGAATGACGTAAAACGAAAAACTCTTCCATTATTACTTAACGATGTTATAGTGAAACAACACAAATCGGAGCAAAGTAAATTGGAGTTTACCTGTAGAGCAAGGGTACCTACCACTTGCGGCGCATGTGTGCCATGTACCAGCTAGTATTGATATAAAGTGAAGATGCAAACCAACCCAAATCCATCTTAATAGAAGGTTTTATTGGAATAAAAAGGAAAAGTTTTTCAATGTACAAACCATGTATATTCATACGAGAACATCTTATTGTAGGATGTAGTTCCATATTTGGCTACAGTCATTTGTGGTGCCACAGTCAAGGGTAATATATTGCACTTGAGCCAAAATTTCAGAACGATGATTACATATAACAAAATAATTATAAAGAAAAAAACCATGAGTTAGTGTTCTTAAAAAATTCCCTAATTTTTTTCTGAATGGTCCAATAGAACTGTGAAGAACCTGCCTATTGGTTGCTAGTCAGGTAATCATCCAATACACTTGCCTGGACTTAGATTTCATCGAGTTTAAATCATTGCAGCATTGCCAGATGCTAAAAACCAAACCCAGTAAAGATCATAAAGTGTATATCGTATTGGTTAAGGAATTTCTTTTTACATACTTCATTATAATGATCATGTTTTTTCATATCAGGATGAATTTTTATTGCGCAAAACCGATATTTTCATTACAATGATATTCATTAAAATGAAAATTTTTTACATAATGCTGCATAGTAAATTTGCAGGGGATGAAAAATAATTTTACTGAATATTCCATTACTCTGGCGTTCATTAAACCGACATTTTACTGTATGATGTTTACAAGTATTTGCTTATTATGTGTTTCAGATGGCTAGCAAGATGCTTAAAATGATATACCAGTTCAGAAATGCAATAGAGGAGACTAAGGAACAGTGCCAACGGGAAATTGAAGAGCTGAGAAAGGAAAGGGAGCAAGCAATTCTTGCCGCCAGGGTAGAAGTGCAGGCAGCAAGGCAAGTCACGCTATCCAGTAGGATACTACTACTCGCATTTCTTTCTAAGAGGTTCACTTAAAATTTCAAGTGCCTTAAGTTAGTATTAAAATCAGTGTTTGCTGTAAAATTTATGCAAAAAAAAACCTTTCAGTTTTGTGCAAGTAAATTTTTTGTGACAAAGAAATGTTAATGAAGATTTATTTGTTAAACATTATGCTACACAACTTTTATGTGCCCAAAACTATTTTTACTTTATGGAACATTCCATTTTGTGAATATTTATATCCCTCTCTGGTGTGTGCAATGTTTTGAATTTTTCTTAGAAATTTTGATGAATCGACCATATCTTATTCAATTTAGGGTTGGGATGTGTTTCTGGATTGTACTCAGCAACTGTTGAGATGCGATCTCCAATTACGGGAAATAACACATTATATAATGATGATCAGTGAAGAAACTATAAGGTTGGGGTGGCATCAATTCATGCCTCTAAAAAGGGCAAGATTTGCAATAACATTCATTTTATGTGAATCTATGAGTGGATATGTGTGTTCTACTATAATTTATACTGGGAAAGGATCCCTTATTTATAAAGAGTTCGAGAATATGCCGATGTCCTCCCAGGTAATCATGCCATTGATGAAGCCTTTGCTTGATAAAGGGTATTGCTTGACAGTGCAATTTTTATACGTCCCCTGAATTAGCTGATATGCTAGTTTCCCGGTCAGTTGATACATATGGTACTATAAGGAAAATGCAAAGGGGAATACCAAAGGCGCTGAAAAATGAAAAATCGAGGAAAGGTGAAGTAGCCGCTTATTGAAAAAGTAAAATTATGGTGCCTCGATGGAAAGACAAGAAAGAGGTGACACTGCTATCTTCCATTCACAATAGTGAAATGAAGAATGGAGAAAAGGGGAAAAACAAATAATGCCAATGGTGGTTGTGGATTACAATGACAAAATGGGAGGGGTGAACTGTGTCGATCAGCATTTGGCTGATTATCCCATTCCGAAAAGCGAGATAAAAAATACTACAAAATTTTTTTCCCATTTGGTAGAACTGTCCCTGTGGAATTCATTCATTCTGTACCAAAAGACTAGCAACACAAAAGTGTATTTAGATTATAGACGTGATTTGATTGAGCAAATAATCGAGGTTTACCACGCTTGTGTAGTTTCCCCGAGAGTGGGTAGGCCACCCGCAATGCCACACCCTCGCAGCCTCACTGAGAGGCACTTCCCCGAGACAATCCCTCCTACGGAAAAGAAGACGAACCCCGTGAAGCAGTGCTTTTTGTGTTGCTGCAAACGAGATGCAAGAGGGGAAAAAATACGAAGGAAGGCAGGGATTCTTGCCCCCATTGTGAAGTGCCTCTCTGTGTTACTCCTTGCTTCAGAATTTACCATATGACAACAAATATTTGAGAAAATGTTGTGGAGTGTAATAAATGTTACATGAATTTTTCGTATTTTTTAAATATAATTTTTTCAAAAATTAGTTTTTTATTTTAATAGTTAAATGAAAAGGTGCTTACAATAGAAGAATTACCTGAAAATAATGAAAAATTATGAGTCAAATAATATGTTACATATAAGTTTTAGGGCATAAATGATTACGTTTCTTTATTTAACTACTTGAAAGTATTTTTTTAAAAAATGAGTTGTATTTTAGACCTACTACTGAAAAAAAGCTCATCAGGGAAGCGGTTAAAAAAATTACGACGACATCATATGATGTCATCCGACGCACGGATAGTCCCAAGATAAACTAACTCTTTTATTGCATCTAAAATGTCACCATAACAAAATATTCTTAATATGGTTTCTAGGATCCAAGATATGTAAATTTGTAAAAAAAGGTGCGGCTTGTATTCAAACAAATTCTTATAAATTTATGGATTGCAATGATTAATTGAAAAAGCTTAACCTTTTGAGACAGCTTAAGTTTTGAGACTTGATGTGATATAAGGAACTATTGAAATTTTTGTCATTTGAGTTGTGATTCATGTCGCAAAACTTCATAATTATCGTGCCAAAGAAGATATTAACTATATATAACTATATATAAAAATTCTGTTATATAATTACTTGTTCATAAATTAATAAAAAAAACTGCACAATAATTGCGTTGGTCTTGGCTAGTGATTGAATATTAGTTTATTTTCATTACCATCATGTTATTTATCATAACCAAGATTCAAAACTGTCAAAAATTCATGAATATGAGAACAGATGCGATGACAATTTATAATCCCAGTGACTTGTAAGAAATTATTATAAATCAACAACAATGCAAATCACCTCGACCACAAAAAATTTAAGCGGAAGAGTAGTCATATTTTCACATTAAAAAACAACTTGTGGACTGATTTGAAACTCCACAGCAGGAAAATTTGATTTGGTTCTTTCAGGCATTCATTGTTTCAAGTCCCATATTCCTACGATGATTCTAAATAATTTAAAAATGCAAATGATTAATGTGTTACACAAACCAGTGTTAATCAAATGGAAAAAATAAACACTAGTGAAATTGAGGCCATGATCTTATGACAGATGATAGCATGTTTAAAAGGCACGAGAGCTAGATCCCAGTACATTGCAAAAAAATCATGGAAATTTTACTTACGGTTCTTCAGTCATTTGACTATGTGTAACTTTTGTGAGACACTGACACACCAGTGGCATAGCATACTAATAGTGAAGAGGTGCAGTGAACTGGGAGATCCATACAACAAATATGCATTTCCTAAAAAATTGTGTATTTTATCATGTTAATTTTTTAACTCGTTATTTTCTAGCAAGTATTTTTTACCATTCCAGCTCATAGTCCAGGACAAAGACTACTATGCCTATGGAAAGGCCGGAAACTTAATGCTTTGAGTCGATGCCCTGGTTTTCACCAGCCGTGGTAGAGAGGTGTCTGGCTACCAATGCTAGGGCCGCGGGTTCAAATCCTGCCTAGGGCATGGTTTTTTGTGTTCGTCTTTGTTAAAGTTATTACGCTCATTGTAAAAGGCCGTTAACGCCTGTTTATGAGCTAAAATTAAAAAATAAATAAAATAAGGCGATACTTAGTGGTATTGGGAAAACTTGGAACTACGTATTCACAATGGCTCTCGCTATCATGACGTTACCACGGCTCTCGCTGTCGTGATGTCACCACTGCCCTCGCTGTCGTGACATCAGCACGGGATTTCCCTCACCCCCTCCCCCTCGCGTTTTAATATGATAATCGTAACAAATGCTCAAAATTGATGAATTGAAGAATTGGACTAAAATGAAAGAATGTTGAATTGCATTTCATAAATGAAATTTATTTGTGTATATCACACACAGCGAGAGTACATAGTCATTATCAAACTACAAAAGTGAGGAATTTGTACATAAATACAACACACAAAAATGAATAATTGTAACCAACTTTTATAACATTAATACCTTTAATGCATCGAAACGTATTTAGAGAAACTCACGCGAATGACGGGAAACGTCGAACTTTCACTTTATGAACGAAAAATCTAGGTAAAGTGATTTTTCATTCTTTTCGACGTTCTTCGGTGAAAATCCTGTGTTCGTACGGAAATCTTAAGTAATCTTAACCCTTGCACTCCCAAGTGGCCGATATATTGGCCGTGGCCATATTAGCAAAAACTCTCAAGCGGCCGATATATCGGCCGCTCGTTTCGGAGGATATTGTTCAGTAACAATAATGCCTATGGACTTTAAATGCCTTTTGTATGAAAGAAAACATATTTTTTCGTCATTTGGTGGTAATTGTAAAATATTTTCGGCATTATAAGTATTTTTAGTGGCTCTTATTTCAGCACCTTGCGAGAATATTTTACCTGCTGCAGCGAAGATTGTACGTTGTTCGATAATCGTATATAAATCTGACCTCTATATAGTCTCCGTTAAAACCTTTTGGAAAATAGAACTGGAGATGATATGTTATCGAAAGACATTTTATTTTCTTGTTTATTACCACTAACATTATATCAGTATTTCTGATCTATTGAATTTTCATTGCATCGCGGAAAATGTTACCGCGGGTGACTAATCCTCCCTTGATGCTCGCAGTGAACCCGATTTTTCCCTACGAGATTCTATGTTACCAACTACTCCTTACAGTTTATCTTTCTTCTGTAATGCGTTCATGCATCTACGTAATTTTCTAGTCCTAAACTATGTAACGAACAGTCCTCCTCCCGCAACTGGTATGGTGATAAATTCAGGATATCGTCATTTCAAATGTAATCAAAAGGTATGCGTAAAAATGTACTACATTGGAAATGTATTACAGGAGCCTATCATTATAACTGTCGGTAAAATACAATGTAGCTTTTCATTTACGGTGAAGATATCCAAGTGATATCATCTGGCGTAGTGAAAGATTTTTTTTCTCTCAGCATACTGCTGACTAATGCTCCGAGGAACCGCCGTAGAAGCGATGCGTCCACAGTTTTCTATCGTCAAATGATACTTTGTTATCTTCGTAATTGAATCATTTTATCCTTGCTGACTTCGCTTCCTTTGTGTGAACGCCTTTTCAGATGGTCTTCAGGCTTTGACTGCGTGTCTCGCTATGGAGTTCTAACGGCTTAGTTCGAAATCACATGCGCGTGTGAGTGCTGTTCGGATACCTTCTATTGCGTTTTGTTTCGCAGAAGATATTCATTTGATAGTGTATCAATACAAGAATTTTCGTAAAACTTTAGCATTCTTTTGCAGTAGAGAATATTTTTTGTAAAAATATAATCACACAATGGCTGGACCATCGCATATAGGGGAAAAAGATATTTTGAATATATTGGACAATTCATCCGATGAAAGTGTGACTGATTTCTTCGAAAGTGACAGTGATACGGGGAATGACAGTGATGAAGATCAACATTCATCACAGTCCTTTGATGAGCAGCGCAGTGATGAAGACAGTTCTAATGGAGAATGGAGGGAAGTAGTGCCACCTGAAGAATCAACTCCCACACGTTACCATTTCCAGGAAATGACCGGCCCCAAGCGTGTGCCTCCCCATAACTCTCCACCAATTCAATATTTTCAACCGTTTTTCACAGATTCTCTTATTAGTCTCTTGGTCACTGAAACTAATCGCTACGCCCAACAGCACATCTCCTCTCAGTCTGGAAGATTATCATCATCAGTGAAGTGGGAAAACATTTCATCTGCAGAAATGAAAGGATTCTTGGCATGCATTTTGAATATGGGAATAATCCGGAAACCTACCATTGCTTCGTACTGGTCGCAATCGACATCCCAAAGTACCTCCTGGTTCAGAAAAATGTTTCAGAGGAATCATTTTCAGCAAATTTTGAGATTTTTTCATTTGGTAGACTCTAAGAAGTGTAAAGCGCGCAATGATCCCGGTTATGACCCTTGTATCCGGTACCAACCCCTTTTAGATCATGCCAATAAAGTATTTAGATATCATTATACCCCTCACGAGAAACTAAGCGTGGATGAAAGTTTAGTAGGGACAAAAAACCGATCAAGTTTGCTGCAGTACCTGCCAAATAAGCACCATCACCTACCAGAACTTTTCAAGAAAAAGTACAACAAGTTCATGGGAGGAGTGGACACATCGGACATGATGCTGTGCACATATTTAGATGAAAGGAAAACAATTAAATATTGGAAAAAGGTAGCATTCAATATTATCGGAAGGATGGTTTTGAATAGCTACATATTATACAAAGAGAATGTTAGAGAACCTGGAAAACCTCTTTCGAGACTTTTGTACACAACAAATGTGAAGTGTTAGGGGAAGAATGGTTGGGGAGAAGGGAAGATTCCAGAGTGAGTGGTTGGGGAGAAGGGAAGATTCCAGAGTGAGTGGTCGTGGTTCACCAGGAATTAGGAAATTGGGAGGCCGCAAAGAGTCCAGGTGCTGTGTCTGCAGCACAAATGAGCAGAGGAGAAGATCCAGGACAGTGTGCATCCGATGCAACCGGGGATTGCACGGCGAGTGCTTATCAAAACATAAGTGCTAGACCGAGTGAGCGTGAGTAGCTTACAAATTTTCATATACATGTGATACGAGGTGATCATAAGTGCAACTAACCTCATAAATGACATGGAAAATACATCCGAAAGATGTGGAGTAAAAGCAGATGTTTTCATGCAATATGTTATCCTTCAACATTTCACAAAATTTAATTTCTATGCTATGGCACTTCAATTGTTTATATTTAAATAACTAATATGTTAACTACAAAAGATATATTTATTTAGATTTAGTTTTTATAACATGTTATTTATCGTATTATTCCTTTTGCTGTTCACTAAATTTAACATTTGGCTAATTTCATAAGTTACGCAGTGGGAGTAGGCCTCAATAGTGCTGGTGGCAAGGTTTACTATATATTTTTTATGCCATAAGCTATGGAAAAATATGAACAAAATTAAGCTAACTTATTAACAATAAAGTATACTATGTAAATACATACCTGATAATCCCTACATATGAAAACGGTTTACGGGATAAGCTTTTAAATAAATTTATTCATAAAAAATTAAAATTTTGAGTTGCTTTTTATTTTTTTATAACGAAACTTAACAGGCATGAGGAGAAATAAAATTGTAAATATAAACAACCAACATTTCTTCAGAAGTGTGCTTTTTTTCATGTTAATATGTTGTAAAATAAAGACAACAGAAGTTTTTAAAAGAAGAGAGAAAATTTCTTTAAAATAGGGCTGGTATTTTTGGACACCTATACCGAAAAAAGGCTTGGGAGCGAAAGGGTTAATATGCAAAACATGAGAATGCTGCTCCTTTTCTTGTGCCATTCAAAGGGAAGATATGCTTATATAAAAGTACGCGAAAAAGCAAAAACAGAAAATGACAAACAACTAAGAATAAGAAATTCAGTACTGGGGAATAACTGAACCATAACATGTATTACTCTTTGCATTACACAGTTGTACACAGGCAACTAATAATAATATTCCGTTAAGGTCACAAATAATGACATGTAAGTCGTCATTCAAAATGCTAATTACATATTCCAGATGATGAATTTTCACTTCACACACATTTTCACAGAAATAATAACAGGCATCAAAATTATGTACACAAGAAACAAATTTCATTACAAAATTCTGCTGTAACAGCTAGTCTGCCATAAATTCATCCACACTGTAATACCATTTAGCCAGTAATAGATTTTTCACCTAGTTTTTGAAGGTGTTTGGAGAGGAAAGCTATTTGATGGCAATGGGTTAAAATGAAAAACCACTAATTAAAAATTATTGGTGGGAGCCTTTTTGGCATGAGTAGGAGTAGCCATTAATACGAACATTATCCCTTGTGCTGGTACCATAGTTGTGGTATTCAGTATTTGTGGGAAATTGGTTGTCTATTTCTTTACAAAGAGATGTATTATAAAACCCCAAGCTTGAATGAATATGTTTGGGGACAAGACAAGCTAGTTTAGAATTTGTCACAAATGCAAGCTGTTGTGGATAACATCATATTACATTTTATATATCAGATCAAATACTCGTTAACAGTGAACATGGTTAAACATTTTATAGTTGCTACAATTAATTTTAAATATAACAATTATTAATAATGATACAAATAACATAAAGTGTTATACACCATTAAAAACTAAAGGTTTACAGGAGCTACCCTCGCCAGTGGCCTTCATACACAACACTTGCATTGGCTTGTACGATTTCTGCAAGCCAGGAATCCACACAAGCAACCCAAAGAAGAGTTGAGATAAGAACATATACTGATTTACTGGAGTAATTCTACACCAAGGAGCAGGTGTAGCTATCAATTTCTTATATATACGTGATTAATTAAATGAAATGAAATACAGCTAAAATATAACTAAAAATACATCTGAGCTCTTTGGATATGTGGAACACTTACTTGTGAGTCAAAATCTTCAATTTCTCCTTCCATGCCACAATACCATGCCTAAGAGATATGCCCCGATTCAATTTCTTTGCCCACCACCTAATAAAACTAACATTACATACTAAATTTAAGATGGTGTCACAAACACGTATGTAGTGCTCTGAACAGCTATCTTTGAGCCAATCATGATTAATGTTCCTCTTTATAGCTGCAACAACTCTTTGTTTTACTGACCCTAAATGTGCCACTTCAGACAGTAGCTTCTCGGATATAGGGGCAGCAAACCATACAAACTATATAAAGTTTTCACTTGGATACAGTAAGCCAGGTCTGTCGTCACTATACTCCCTAAAAGCAATACCTGCAAGATGGTCATCATCTCGGGGGTCAGTAGTGAGCATAGCTATACTAATTATACTAAGGTATTTTTTTTCAACAAACTGAATTTTTTGTTAATTTTACTCATGGTTTTAATAAGGTGCTTCTTTCGAGGAGTCAGTTGGGAATGTTGGGTGAAGTCTAATTGCATCAGCAATGTTTTTCTCCTCTTCCTGCCCAATTCTTTCTTCCCTAGCTTCAGATTTGATGATAAATCCAAAGCTACTGAAGAAAGAAAAATTTCCATCACACTAAGCATTAGACAATGGTGCAGCCAGTTGGTCTGATAAAGAGGTTGATGAGAAAAGTTGGGTGGAGAAGGAAGAAGTAGGTCTATGGCACAGGGAAGCAGATGGGGTTGAAGATATCAAGGGGAAAGTGAAATTGGGAGAAATCCCACTTGAATCTAAACTAAATGACATGCCTTCAGGTTGCTCCCTATTGATTGTTTCACCATTGTTCACTGAAGGGAGCCCTTCAGCATGCTCAGACGGGCTCACAGCATCCACATTGTTAACTGCAAATTTACCATAAATACCCGCGTATAATGCACACTTTTTTTCAAAATATTTGAGTTAAAAATTAGGATTCGTGTTATGCAAGGGTACATAATCTTCCTATTTTCATTTGACCCCATATTTCCACAATTTCGGCACATTAATTACTGCCCTGGTATCCTCATAATTTTATTGGTGATTTTTACGAAAAGTAAGATAGATAATAGTTAAAATTTATTAACTAATTCTATAAACATACATTAATTAGATATGAAAAGAATGAATTCTGTATTTATTCATTTTAAAAGCCAAGAAATTCTTCGTCACTGGACCATTCTTCTTCGATGTTGTTATCGGAATCGTCATCTTACGCATGATGTCACCCTACACCGGCGCCCGGCCTGGTGGTGAGGTACTGGTACTATGCACTTACAATTAGATACAATGGCAGCTGATGCCTTTGAGTATGCTGGGAGTTGATGCTTCTTGTAGAACTAAATCAAGTTATCGTTCCCTACTTTTCTCTCAGCATTCATACGTGGTTTATTCTTGATTCTTCGAGTCTGTAGTTATTTATGGTTATTTGCTATTGTTTTTACGTGCTCCAGAGTGTTCTAATAAGGTTAAAACTGAAGGTTGGGTGAACCCGTCCACCTCAGGCATGACTAAAATGTAAATAAAAAACATCGACATAGGATTATCGTAATTCCTTCAATTTATTAGCTCAAACAATGTCATATGCCATACTATGAAATTAATATAATTGGATTATTGTGTATATCCTAATATCACCTTGTAAGTAAACAGAGTATGTAATGATTGAGTTAGCTGACGTTCTTTTGGAACGTTATTCGAAAATTTCATTTCGCACTTGCATTATGTTACCAATACATGATACCAATAATTCTATCATTGCTTTAGACTGGGTTACACCATCTACTTTATTCTGGAATGGCAATGCTAAAAAAAATCTGTTCGTGCTTTGTGCGGGTATATAGAAAAATCAAAGATTACGAGGCTGAAAACCCTCCTGCACGTTATACGAGGGTGTGCATTATACGCGGGTATTTACGGTAAAAAAATTAATTTATTTGATTATTTGAACTCCACTATAGGGTTAGAAATTAATTATAGAATTTAATGTAACTTACGACAGCAACATCGAACATCACTTGAGTATCCAAGGGCCCTGGAACACAATTCTCTTTCTGCTCCACCTGTAAGAAGAATGAAAATGAATTTTTAAAAATATCAATCATTAAGTCTTACAATTACATGCTAAACCTAAAAAAATTGATGCAGGAGGCAATGGGCATACTTCAAATGCTGCAATAAATCTAACATAATTTTTGTTGTTTACTTATAATCCATTATAAGCACAGCTGTATTTGCTGACAATCAGGTGTCACAGTTAGGCCATTTAAGATCTATATGTATTAATCAAAGGAAAACTTTCTATATGGAAATTTCAGTTTTTAGGTAGAACAACAAATACTTTTAAATGCATCCTGGAGAAAAGAAATATCTTAGCGTCAAGGAACACATGAAAACAATTTCTGTAAACAATCTGAAATATTTAAAAATAAAACAATATAAAATAATCAAAATGAGACATCGCTATGGTATAGGTACTTCTATTCTCTATTACAAGCACAATTCTATTCCCGGATGTCTACGTTGCAGTTTAAGTTTTAAAGAACTAAGTATACTGTACGAATACCCACAAAAAGTTTTAAATAGAAATTTCAATTACTTAATCTAAAATTACGGCATATTTTGTGAAAAATGGACGTACTATATTCAAACCCAGTGCTATGGATGGAACAGCAAGCTGAAGCAAGCGAGTCTTTGCACCTAAAAATGAGAAAAACTTCCACTAAATTGCTTCTCGCACACAAAAAAATGAGAGAAATTTCCTTCCTTCCTTCCTAGGAGATGTATCAAGTGCAGGTATCTGTTAAGAAAACATAAAGGCATTCTCACAAAACACCTTCACATATCACTTGGTAGAACTATTTTGTCAGAAATTTTATCAAAAATATATGCTATTTTTAAGACTTACCTGTTGGTTGGAGAGCAGAACAAATTCACTCCATCACTTCTTCTTAAACCACAGCCAGCTACTGCACGTTTTCCTCGTCTTAAAGACATTGATATATGCATATGCCAGAATACCAAGCAGCAATGGAGGATTTCTATTATTTAAAATGTTGGAAGTTGACTGTGAGCTCCATTCAAGGTTCGCCTGCGTCCCACCGTGAATCGAGATCGCTGCGACTGCAGCGCTTCTCAGTGAACACAGACCCGTGCAAACTGTGTAAAATAAGAGTCTCTATTCTCCCATAAGAGTTTCATATCCCTGGTCCAGAATATCCCTTAGGTATCCTAATTTTTCCGTTTGTTGGGAGAGCACAACATTTACCGTATTTTCCCATCGATATTGTGCACCTAGTTGATAATGCGCATCTTAATTTTTTGAGTGCTCAATAAAATGTATAGATAGTATGTACAGTCGTAAATTTTGTTGATTGGTGAAGGCCATTATGTAAATGTATCAACTCCTAAAGAATGTTGATTAATTAGAGAATGGCATAATTTATTTTAACCCATTATTTTAGCTTTAGAGATCAATGTCTAAAGAGGCTTTTATTTAATTACCTTCTACAAAAATGGGTTTGAGAACAGAAGCATTTCATTCCTTGGGACTTGCCACCACTGTCATATTGAAAGTTTCATTGTCTTGCTCTTATCGATGGACAGTAAGTTGATTTCTCATTGAAACTTTATTTTCTTATATAAAAAATAATCACCTAATATAAAACGCTTGATATCTTTGTCTGCACGATGGTAATGTATCGCCGGCTCGTTGGGGATGTCTGCAGACGGCATTGGTTGGTCCATGTCAAGCTCTTAAAACTTGAATAATTCTATCAAATATGCAGATATAAACTTGAAATTTGGCAGAAATAATCTACTCGGATATGAAAACACTGTGACTAAGAAAAATTTACGAAAAACTTCCATGGTTCGACTCCAGGAGATGATTTGCATTCTCCATAAGATAACAGGTAAAAATCGTCTTTTTGACGTGCAGACTTATTTTCTTTTTGTCATTAAAATTAGTAAACATTGACTCACGAGCTTTAGATCTAAACCATTTTAACGAAAAGATTACAAGGTTTCTTATTCTGTTCATTGTTTTTCGTCTATAATTTGAAATTACTCATGTTAAACGTTTAATTGCGGATATATATCATTATATATCGACGACTCTTACAGAGGAAGATATCGTTATATATAGACGTTCCTTACAGAGGAGGAGGAGGATATAACATACTAGTAGTTAGTGCTTGCATTCTGCAAACATATCATCTCAACAAAAAGACATTCATTTTTCATATTTCATGATTACAAATATTTTTTTATTCAAAAGGTTTCTCCCTCGCAGAGATTTTCGTTTTTCCCTTATGTAAAAAAAATAGATTGAGACAATCCCCAAAATTTGAAATTTTAGGAATTTTATACATTCTCCATTATGGGGTACTAATGCTACACATTTCTGCCTAATTTTAAAGTGCAGAAATACATAAACCGTGAAAATTTGTTTAAACAATTGCAAAATTTTAGCGGCCGCATTGTTGCACTTTTTCAAGATTTTCGTTTTTTCTAGTCGGTTTTGCACAAAATTCTACCTATGAAAAAAATTTCGAATCTCCAGCTTATCTGGAAGTGCCTAAACATTAGTATCCTCCTGTTATATGTTATCTATTATATATCGACGACTCTTACAGAGGAGGATATAACATATATATAACATACTAGTAGTTGGTGCTTGCATACTGCAAGCATTTCTTCTAACATTAAAAGAACATTCATTTTTCAGACAGAAATTTCAACATTACAAATGGTCTTTTAATTCTAACGATTTCATTTCTGCAGCGATTTTCGTTTTTCCCACATGTAAGAATAATAGATTAAAACAATCTCCAAATGTCGCAATTTTAAAAATTTACACTTTCTTCATTATAAGGTTCTAATGCTAAACATTTTAGCCAAATTTTAAAGTTGTAGCACTTCTAGAAATAAAATATTTTTCTAATTGTTTAAATTTAAATAATTTTCAACGGCCGCCGCAATTAATATATGGTAAATTTGAAATGTTTGTTTGTGCAATCTCACTACTCTGTAAATAATTTGAAAATTTCATCTTCCTAGGTCATCCCGTAGTACCTAAACAGCTATCTATTTGTTTAAACTTTAAGAATTTTTAACTGCCAAACAAATTAAAATATCAAAATTTGTATAATCCCTATTTCGTTTTTTTAAGAATTCTACTTGTAAAAAAATTTCAACTCCATGGCACATTCGGAAATATATAAACCTTGAAAATTTGTTTAAACAATTGCGAATTTTTAGCGGCCGCATTGTTGCACTTTTTAAAGATTTTCGTTTTTTCTAGTCGGTTTTACAAAAAATCCTACCTAAGAAAAAAATTACGAATCTCCAGCACATCTGGAAGTGTCTAAACATTAGTATCCTCCTGTTATATGTTATCTATTATATATCGACGACTCTTACAGAGGAGGATATAAAATACGAGTAGTTGGAGCTTGCATTTGCAAGCATATTATCTCAAGATAAAAAGACATTCATTTTTCATATTTCATCATTTCAAATATTCTTTTAATTCTAAAGATTTCACCTCCGCAGCGATTTCCGTTTTTCCCTTATGTAAAAATAATAGTTTAAAACAATCCCCAAATGTTGCAATTTTAACAATTTTACACTATCTTCATTATAGGGTACTAATGCTACACATTTTAGCCAAATTTTAAAGTTGTATGACTTCTAGAAGTAAAATAATATTTTTCTAATTGTTTAAAATTAAATAATTTTTAACGGCCGCCGCAATTCGTATATGGTAAAATTGAAATGTTTATTTGTGCAAATTTACTTATCTGCAAATAATTGAAAATTTTCAGCTTTCTAGCTCATCCCGTAGTACCTAAACAGTTATCTATTTGTTTAAAATTTAAGAATTTTTAACTGCCGAACAAATAAAAATATCAAAATTTGTATAGTCCCTATTTCGTTTTTTTAAGAATTCTACTTTTCAAAAAAATTTCAACTCCGTAGCACATTCGGAAATGCCCAAACCCTGAAAAAGTATTAAATACTAATCCCTATTTCGTTTTTTTAAGAATTCTACTTGTAAAAAAATTTCAACTCCGTGGCACATTCGGAAATATATAAACCTTGAAAATTTGTTTAAACAATTGCGAATTTTTAGCGGCTGCATTGTTGCACTTTTTCAAGGTTTTTGTTTTTTATAGTCGGTTTTGCGCAAAATCCGAACTAAGAAAAAAATTTCGAATCTCTGGAGTCGAACTCATGTCACTTAGGTAAGAAGTCTCATTTTATCTGTAGGTTTCTCCATCATATCTACAAAAAATTAAACTTTGAGCTCTCTAGGTTTTGTAGATATGATACAGAAACCTTCAGATAAAATAAGACTTCTCACCTAAGTGATATGAGCTCGACTCCAGAAATTCCGAAAGTTGCGTTTTTTCCAATAAGAAAAGCATTGGGCCATTTTTGTAAATTAATTATGGGCACTTGCCGGTAAGATAGAAAGATGACATTTTCAGTGTTGCTAGATGGCCGCAATATCTATTTGGAATTATTGTCACTTTTGCTTGCAGTGTCTTGGGTTCGACTCCAGAGACCCCGGAATATCTCCCATAAGTTAGCATGGGAAAACACAATATAGTGTGTAGACCAATCTAATAAGTTCAGGAAGCTGAAATTTTGCAAGATTATAGAACTTTTCTCATAACCAACTATAAAAATCGAAAATTTTAAAATTGTAAATTTTAGGGGTTGTTTTAACCCCATTTGAACATTAAAGTTTAATAATTTTTTAGGTATTACGGGATGAGCTAGGAAGCTGTAATTTTCAAATTATTTACAAAACAGTGCATTTGTACAAATAAACTTTTCAATCTCTCCATATATATATATTGCGGCAACCGTTAAAAATGTAAAAATTTTAAACAATTAAAAAAATATTATTTTACTTCTAAAAGTGCTACAACTTTAAAATTTGGCTCAAATGTGTAGCATTTGTACCCCATAATGTATAAAGTGTAAAATGTTTTAAATTGCAACATTTGGGGATTGTTTCAAACTATTATTTTTACAGGTGGGGAAAACGAAAATCGCTGCGGAGGTGAAATCTTAATAATTAATAGAATATTTGTAATGATGAAATATCTGTCTGAAAAATTAATGTGTTTTCAAGGTGAGATGAAATGCTTGAAGTATGCAAGCACCTTCTACTAGTATGTTATATCCTCCTCCTCTGTAAGGAACGTCTATATAGAATGATAACAGGAGGATACTAATGTTTAGGCACTTCCAGATAAGCTGCAGATTCGAAATTTTTTTCATAGGTTGAGTTTTGTGCAAAACCGACTAGAAAAAGCGAAAATCTTTAAAAAGTGCAACAATGCGGCCGCTAAAAATTCGCAATTGTTTAAACAAATTTTCAGGGTTTGGGCATTTCCGAATGTGCTACGGAGTTGAAATTTTTTTTGTAAGTAGAATTCTTAAAAAACGAAATAGGAATTATACAAATCTTGTTATTTTAATTTGTTTGGCAGTTAAAAATTCTTAAAGTTTAAACAATTGAATAACTGTTTAGGTACTATGGGATGAGCTAGGAAGCTGAAATTTTCAAATTATTTACAGAGTAGTGAATTTGCACAAATAAACATTTCAATTTTACCATATACGAAATGTGGCGGCCGTTAAAAATTATTTAAATTTAAACAATTAGAAAAATATTATTATACTTTTAGAAATGCTACAACTTTAAAATTTGGCTAAAATATGTAGCATTAGTACACCATAATCGAGAAAGTATAAAATTTTTAAATTGCAACATTTGGGGATTTTTTTAATCTATTATTTTTACATGTGGGAAAAACAAAAATCACTGCCACGTTGAAATCTTTAGAATTAAAAGAATATTTGTAATGATAAAATGTCTGTCTGAAAAATTAATGTTTTTTCAAGGTGAGATGAAATGCTTGCAGTATGCAAGCACCTTCTACTAGTATGTTATATCCTTCTCCTCCTCTGTAAGGAACGTCTATGTATAATGATATAGGAGGATACTAATGTTTACGCACTTCCAGATGAGCTGGAGATTCGAAATTTTTTTCATAGGTAGGATTTTGTGAAAAACCGACTAGAAAAAAACGAAAATCTTGAAAAAGTGCAACAATGCGGCCGCTAAAAATTCGCAATTTTTTAAACAAATTTTCATGGCTTATGTATTTCCGCATTTGCTACGGAGTTGAAATTTTTTTATAAGTAGAATCCATAAAAAAACAAAATCGGGATTATACAAATTTTGATATTTTGTTTTGTTTAGCAGTTAAAAATTGTTAAAGTTTAAACAAATAGATAACTGTTTAGGTACTATGGGATGAGCTAGGAAGCTGAAATTTTCATATTATATACAGAGTAGTGAATTTACACAAATAAACATTTCCTCTGTAAGGAACATCTATATAGAATGATAACATATAACAGGAGGATACTAATGTCCAGCCCAAAGTACAAAAGCTACAGAGCTGAAAGTTTCAGTTTTTGTAGATATGATGGAGAAACCTTCAGATAAAATGAGACTTCCTACCTAAGTGACATGAGTTCGACTCCAGAAATTCCGTAAGTTGCGTTTTTTCCCTTAAGAAAAGCATTGCGCCATTTTTGTAAATTAATTATGGGCACTTGCCTGTAAGCTAGAAAAATGTAATTTTCAGTTTTGCTAGATGGCCGCAATATCTATTAGGAATTATTGTCACTTTTGCTTACAGTGTGTTGGGTTCGACTCCAGAGACTCCGGAATATCTCCCATAAGTTAGCATGGGAAAATGCAATCCAGTGTGTAGACCAAGTTTAGGAAGCTGAAATTTTTCAAGATTATAGAACTTTTTTCATAACCAACTATAAAAATTGAAAATTTTAAAATTGTAAATTTTAGGGGTTGTTTTAACCCCATTTCTACATTAAAGTTTAATAATTTTTTAGGTACTACGGGATGAGCTAGGAAGCTGCAATTTTCAAATTATTTACAGAACAGTGCATTTGCACAAATAAACATTTCAATCTCTCCATATATATATTACGGCGGCCGTTAAAAATGTTTAAATTTTCAACAATTAGAAAAATATTATTTTACTTCTAGAAGTGCTACAACTTTAAAATTTAGCTGAAATGTGTAGCATTAGTACCCCATAATGGAGAAAGTGTAAAATGCTTAAAATTGCAACATTTGGGGATTGTTTTAAACTATTATTTTTTCATTTAGGAAAAACGAAAATCGCTGCGGAGGTGAAATCTTTAGAATTAATAGAATATTTGTAATGATGAAATATCTGTCTGAAAAATGAATGTTTTTTCAAGGTGAGATGAAACGCTTGAAGCATGCAAGTACCAACTACTAGTTTGTTATATCCTCCTCTGTAAGAGTCGTCGATATATAATGATAACATATATATAGGAGGATACTAATGTTTAGGCACTTCCAGATGAGATGGAGATTCGAAATTTTTTTTCTTAGGTAGGATTTTGTGCAAAACCGAGTAAAGAAAACGAAGATCATCAAAAAGTTCAACAATGCGGCCGCTAGAAATTCGCAATTGTTTAAACAAATTTTCAAGATTTATGTATTTCCAAATGTGCTACGGAGTTGAAATTTTTTTTATAAGTAGAATTCTTAAAAAAACGAAATAGGGATTATATAAATTTTAATATTTTGTTTTGTTTAGCAGTTAAAAATTGTTCAAGTTTAAACAAATAACTGTTTAGGTACTACGGGATGAGCTAGGAAGCTGAAATTTTCATATTATTTACAGAGTAGTGAATTTACACAAATAAACATTTAAATTTTACCATTTATGAAATGCGGCGGCCGTTAAAAATTATTTAAATTTAAACAATTAGAAAAATATTATTTTACTTCTAGAAGTGCTACAACTTTAAAATTTGGCTAAAATGTGTAGCATTAGTACTCTCTAATGAATATTGTGTAAAATTTTTAAAATTGCAACATTTGGGGATTTTTTAAACTATTATTTTTACATTTGGAAAAAATAAAAATCGCTGCGGAGGTGAAATATTTGGAATTAAAAGACTATTTGTAATGATGAAATGTCTGTCTGAAAAATTAATGTTTTTTCAAAGTGAAATGAAATGGTTGCAGTATGCAAGCACCAACTACTAGTATGTTATATGTATGTTATATCCTCCTCCTCCTCTGTAAGAAACGTCGATATATTATGATATATATAGGAGGATACTAATGTTTAGGAAAAAACGAAAATTATGAAAAAGTGCAACAATGCGGCCGCTAAAAATTCTCAATTGTTTAAACAAATTTTTAAGGTTTATGTACTTCCGCTACTGAGTTGAAATTGTTTTAAACTATTATTTTTACATGCCGGAAAAACAAAAATCGATGCGGAGGTCAAAGTTTTAGATTTAAAAGAATATTTGTAATGATGAAATGTCTGTCTGAAATATGAATGTTTTTTCAAGGTGATGCAGTATGCAAGAACCAACTACTAGTCATTATATATAGACGTTTCTTACAGAGGAGGTGGAGGATATAACATACATATAACATATAGGAGGATACTAATGTTTATATTAATATATTAATTTCATAGTATGGCATATGACATTGTTTGAGCTAATAAATTGAAGGAATTACGATAATCCTATGTCGATGTTTTTTATTTACATTTTAGTCATGCCTGAGGTGGACGGGTTCACCCAACCTTCAGTTTTAACCTTATTAGAACACTCAGGAGCACGTAAAAATGATAGCAAATAACCATAAATAACTACAGACTCGAAGAATCAAGAATAAACCACGTATGAATGCTGAGAGAAAAGTAGGGAACGATAACTTGATTTAGTTCTACAAGAAGCATCAACTTCCAGCATACTCAAAGGCATCAGCTGCCATTGTATCTAATTGTAAGTGCATAGTACCAGTACCTCACCACCAGGCCGGGCGCCGGTGTAGGGTGACATCATGCGTAAGATGACGATTCCGATAACAACATCGAAGAAGAATAGTCCAGTGACCAAGAATTTCTTGGCTTTTAAAATGAATAAATACTGAATTCATTCTTTTCATATCTAATTAATATATGTTTATAGAATTAGTTAATAAATTTTAACTATTATCTATCTTACTTTTCGTAAAAATCGCCAATAAAAATATGACGATACCCGAGCAGTAATTACAGTGCCGAAATTGTGGAAATATGAGGTCAAATGAAAATAGGAAGATTATGTACCCTTGCATAACACGCATCCTAATTTTTAACTGAAATATTTCGAAAAAAAAGTGTGCATTATACTCGGGTATTTACGGTATGATGCAACAAGATGGATTTTGCACTGGGACCCCCAAAAAGTTACCTTCATCTTGACACACACATTCCTTGCTTAATATATAGGATTTGGTAGAAAGTGCACTGTTGACAAAAATTGACTAGCAAAAATTACTTTTCATGTAATTTAAAATTTTCACAAATTCTCCATCAATTTCATTTGAATGCCACCAAGTGTACTTATAAGAAATCTAATGTGGCCACCACATGACTTTCTTCATACCTGTAATATTTCTAAATATTCCAAATAGGATACATGATAATAAATATTTTAAGGAACTGCAAGAAAAATTTTAAGACTTTACAAAGAACAGAAATAAACTCAAACCATAGCCTTTTGATATTGGATATAGCTAGAAAGCTCCAACGATTAAGAAAATAAAAAGGAGCATTACTAAGACATAACTAAGCATCAATTGTTAACAATAGTCATTGGTAGATGGCGTGGTGGTGGCAGCTAAAAATATAATTTTTAAGATCTCTTCAACAATGCATTATATGGGAAAAATGTTTCAAACAAAGGTTGTATAAAATTAAATTTCCTATTACTTTTATTCCAATAAATTTTTACATATAACAAATATTAAAGCAAATATTTCAAAAAACGGATAAGTGAGAAGAGTAAACACCCACTTCTGGTTGACCGATCTTGACCAAAAACTAATCAGTTCTTGTGACTGTCATAAAAATGTTAAATAGAAAATTTCGCGTTGACCTGATTAATAGTTTTTGAGTTAGAGCACCTACAAAAAAACTCGCATACACAAAATGTATTCAGGGGACCTCAAAACGTGTATTTCCTTTGAAATCTTAAAATTGATTTTTTCCATGAAAACAATACTTTCCCCTATACTACATATGTAGAAAGTAATAATGTACAGTGAAACTCCAATTCATCGTTCTGCCATTTAATGTTTTTCAGCATTTGGCGGAAAAAATTTCATGGTCATTTTATTAATAACAGTTGTCCCATAATATCAAATTTGGTAATGCCAGTGAAAGAAAAGTTTTTTTTTAAAACCTATTGCAAATTACTAAAAAATTAATATTATGCATGTCAATATTGCCAAACACAGCTTTGGAGAGATTATGGAACTTTGCATATATGGAAACAAAAAAAATTGCTACTCCATCTTTTTTCTACTAGTGTTGCTGAGTTTGAATGATTATTTGATAATGTCCGAAATCTATAGTGAGAAATAGTGCAACACAATGTAAGGAACCAGCTGCTTTCTCTGTTTTTACATTTTAATACTTTTATTATAGGGATGTATTTGAAGAACGAACAAATGGACTTCCAGTGCATGTTGTTGATTCATTGGATGCTGTTGATCTGCAACCTACTTCAGAGAGTGGACAAGGCAAAAAGGTATGGAAATAAATAATGTTGTGCACGTACAATAAAAGTCCTTATGATAAGTATGCTTAGGCCTCGCTCACAGGTCCATCAAAATTCTTAGGTTTTCCTAAATTAGCTGGAAATATGAATGTTACCTCATGGTATAGGGTAATTTTAAAATACACCCAGTTCCTGACTAACACAATAGTTGCATTCTTAAAAATTTTTATGTAAGGTGAAATTGTGTTAGTCGGACACAAATTTCTCATAAGAAATACTGTAAATAGGGGGAGATGCATTACAGAATCCTAACCTGATTGACATATTTTCAATTTTATTCCTTTATTATGACTATACTTTGGTTAATACTTTGTGGTTTTTTATTTGTTTATGTATATTTCATACATGTAACTCATTTTTACAGAAAAGAGACAATGATGACGCGGATGGTTCATAGCATTGCTTTGTTAAGACCTGTATCACGAATGATATCACGTGTTTATTCATTGTTCTTATAGTGCTTAAGTACATCTAATTTTTGCTCTAGCGATATAACTTTTCTGGGTCTCTTACTCCCATCATCATGCTTCTGGTCCTTACCACTCATGATTTCACTTTGAGGGTGAATGTACTGTAAAGGTATCCGAATTAATATGTTGTAAATCATGGGATCACTGGAGTTACGAGGTGAATGTGTTATCAGCATAACAGCGGACAATGACTGAGAAGAAGTGCACTGTCTTGTGGGATGCCGGAAGGCGGGGGAAGCTGCATGAGTAAGTATGCGCAGTGCACAACATCGCTCCCCGAACAACTGGTCGTGTTAGTCAAAAACCAGCTCTACTTTAAAAACTGTTATACCAAAATCATGTTGGTAGAATTCATGTTAGTCGGAGATCGAGTATATTTTCGTTTTGGGAGGCTGGTTTCTCAACCTATTTTTCTATTTCCATTCTCTACCAGAAAACAGTCCGAAATGTTAAGGATTTGAATTTTTAAATACTAGCGGCGTAGACCCACCCAACAGCAGATCAGTGTCGCCATCTCAGGTTTGTAAATGGCACTAGATTCAACCTCAAAAGGCACTAGATAGCCGCTAAAATTATAGTTAATGGCACCAAGAAAGCGCTAGATAGTGAAATCTCTCTGTTTATATATTTTCCTAATGTATGCTGTCTACGTGCATTAGTAAATATTCTACACTCTTGTGGTGGTGTTAAATGAACACATACAAGAAAACAATCATCCTATTAAAATCGAAAACATGGCTCTCTTAAAATCACTACAAACTGACTGGAAACTAGACGCTTACGAGAGCATTTTCATAAACAAATACCAAGACACCGTAATGAATAGTTGCAACAGGCCCAGCCCTTACTCATCGCTCTACACGTTGACCATTAGGAATTCCCTCACCCCCTCCCCCCTTCCTTCCTTTTACTTTCATCCGGAACGTATAAATACACAAGACAAAACCAAAACAATCCATATGACTTAAGCTACTGAAGATGAGAGCTTAGCTCTCGAAATACGTATCTAGTGAGTTTTTCCAGAGTGATTGTGCATTTGTGTGTGTGCTTTTCTTTTCTATTTAGGCTAGTTTCCGAAAACAGGTCCCTGTAGGCCATCGTTCTGCAAACTTTAAGTATAAATTTAATTTTTTTCCCCTCTATTTTTCTCTTATTGATGTGTGATTGCTCACTTGGATTATTTTATGGTTCAGGAGTTTTTATTTATTTCAAATTTCTTATTCACCATTTGTGCTTCTCCAAGAATAGATTTCAAAAATGAAGGAAACAATACATTTTTTCCTCACTAAATGTTGAACACAATAGTTCAGCTGTGTATCAATGCTCAGTTACACTAACAATTTCAAAATGACTTAAGTTCAATTCATTGCTGTAGAATTCTCACAACTGCAACCTCGATTGATATCCATCTCGTCTGACTTAACTGAATTAATTTAAAAGGAGACATTCAATTGTTAATTTTAGAATAAAGTTTCCTGTATCTAGCCTGACCAATAGGTGAATGATAGAACCAATTTTATATTTCTTTATTAAGAAAACCTAGATTTCATGGTAGACATTAATGGACATCATGTGAAATTGCAAGCTGTAGTGAGTGGCACACACAATCAGAAGCAAATGGGAATCTCATTTCTTGAACTTTGCATACAATCCATTATTAGTACCAGTCATTAAAATAAATTATCAATCCCAAGAGCAAAAAGTATCTGCAAGTCTAATCCATAATTTCTTAGGGCTTTTTTAAAGCCACGCATATTGCGTCTGCATTACATTCAATTAAATCAATCCTGTTGATACACGTCACCACCGAATAAGGTCTCTTGGCTTGTCACAAAATTCTTTCTGTGGTCAAGCAGGAAGGGATTCTAATTCTAAATGTAAATTTCAAGAGCGAAGCTCTCATCATCAATAGATGATAGTGAATATTCCTCAATGTGCATTTCAAGTCTGAATTGTAGATGGTAAGGAAGGTTGATATATTTCGACAGTTTGGATAATTCGAACCCATATAAATCAAGGATGTCATTTTTGGTCCATTCACCTTCTAGCTAATGAGGTTTTACTGTATAAAATTTATCAAACGTTGATAAGTTAGTAAGGCAATCTTTCCTCTTAGAATCGTTTATGACCTATTGGCAACAAATTAATCTGTTGAAATACTTTGACACCCATATTTAAAAATGCACAATATTGTTCAAAGGCAGAAGTGCCAGAAAAAAATTGTTTTATCTTTGAAAGAGTGGTGTGCCTGCACAAATTTTGAGAACCACCGCTCTACAGCATCTGACCATTTTCCGTATCTTGTTAATACTGGTTGAAATGGAAGAGACAATTCAGGGTTAATTTTTCTGAACATAGCTTGCAGCCATTAGAAAAAAATCACCATCAAAGCATACAAATAGAAATACTGTATTGATTTATTTCAGTAGCACCAGAAATTGGAAATAACATACACTAACAGTACAAGTTGAAAGTATTCCATTTTCTGTTATTGGTATTATGCAAATAATTGATTAAACAATCCTTTAAAAAATATTTAGCGCAAGAGCATGTAAAAAATACACTAAAAACCCATATTTACATCCCATCAATTTTCCTATGATTCTAATGTAAGTAAAACCCCGTATTTACATTATTTCATTTTAAGTTTTCCTGCTATTCGCATCATTTTACGTTAGAATTTCCAATTTAAAAAAAAAACAATTTGGAATGTGATTCCCAACAGTTTTTAACGTTTTTGACTTAACTTTGCAAAAAAAATCCGATCTCTTTTGGTCGAATATTTCAAAAACTGCGGCAGAGTAGGAACAGTGCCCCTAGAGGCAGAAATATGAACTCTTTCTTTTCAAAACAGCACTCACGGCACTTGCTTTAACAGATGCTACTCGGGAACAGCGTCCTTAGAGACGGAAATACTTTTAAAAATTTTTATGTGAAAATTTCAAAACCTCGTACGTAAATCACACTAGCATAGCATAAACTGCACACCTATATATGGAAATACTATTTATGCTTTGAATCAAGTATGAATGCTATTGAAAACATGTTCAAGTTTGGCGCTATCATGTTTTTACCCTTTCCACTCAAATTCTGCCCCTTGGCTCCCACAGTTTGTAATTAAATTAAGTTAATTTGTAATTTGTTGTAATTTAAATTACCGTATTGTCCTGAATATAACGCGATGTTTTTTTCCCAAAAATGAAATTTTAAATAGGGTGGTCCTCAAAATGGCATCTTTTGAAAACATTTTGTCCTACCCTGTCATTCTATGCCACTTACCAGCTTAGAAGCTCTCCCAAAATTTCAGATCGATTGGATGATATTTAGAGATCGCACAACACCGTTCAATTTTGAACATGGGTGGGTCCAATTTGAACCACCCCCTGAATGGTCACCAGGTGGTCTACCAGGGTCATTCTAAGATGACATCACTTTTCATACTTGTGAGCGGAGGTGACGAAAAGTGGTGAAATCGGCACTGCTCAAAAAGTTCAAATTTTGTTCATATTTGAGCATTTTTTACTCTCATGTATTTTTATTGTTCTTTTCGGCATCCTACACTCTCATATTAAAGCACGAGTCAGGGGAAGTGTCTGAGCATGAGAATTGACTTATAGCGATGATGTTTACCAGTCGCGCAATGCCGTTTTGTTTGTAAGTGGCTGCCTGGCATGCGCTGGGACAGGCAGGGGTTCGACTGCTCAGCGCCACCTACTTTCTAGAGGATGATCGAAATGTTCTGTGCATGCAGGATGGCAAGGGACTCAAAAGGTCATATTAAACAGTTACAATTGCATGTATTTATTTGTATATTTGTATTTATTTATTGTAACATTGAAGTCAAAGAATCAGTAAGATTATTTTCAACAAATTGCTCAATCCGGGGCCTCAGAGTTCTTTGCAAAGTGATGATTTTTTGCGGTCGAGATATTTCTTCCGGTGCTCCGCAACAACTTGATGCAAATATTGCTTTTGTTCTTCATTTGTTGTAATGCTGCTGTTTAATTGTTCAATGAGAGCCATGCCCCGTTCAGCAGTATTGTTTATGACCCTTAGGTTTTTAACAATTTCAAGATCTTGCCTGTAGATATCTAATTCGTTCCACTTTTTGGGGTCGCTATCAATGAACCCAGAACTCAAATGGAGATGGTCAAAGAAAACCCTGCTGTGCATGGTCACAAAATCCTTGATCTGTAGTTCCAGGCAACCATTTATTTCACCGTATTTCAGCTGGGTGCGCTTGGGTGGATTGACGTCACCTTTGCGGATACGGAGAGCTTCAACAATAGCTGCTTTATATTCCACTGACAAATCAGTGTCAAAGAAGTCGAATGACGCAAGCTCAGGACTCAGGTACCGTAGATGGTTTTTAAATTTGGTGGTGGTGGCCTGAGACAACACAGAGTTCACCTCCTTGTACCTAAGGAAATTATACAAAATATTGTTATGAGAGTGAAAGATTGAAGTATGGACTATATTTAACATAAGTCGAATGATATTATAAACTACCTGACCAGTTCCTACAAAAGCTGAAGGTCGTTCCTTAGTGCAGAGGGCACACACCATGCTTTCACGTAAACTCGTACGAGAAAAATGCAGATATCCCAACTCCTCTCTCGCCGTGAGTTTGAATTCACTCCGGAAAAACCACATTTTGATTAGAGAAATGGCTTTTGCCATCCATCGTGCTGAATGGAAAACACCGGGCACTCTGAAAAGAACAACTTGAGGTAATGTCCCACCCAAAAATATAAACACAAGCTCCAAAAGATCAACATAGTCTTCTTTGGAATGATGTGCCTAAGCAAAATGAGATTAAAACTTAATCGCATGACTGAACCAACATCTGGCACGGCGCTCATGCCGTGCACTATCTAGTGCCTATGTAATATGAACATTGCTACTGATAGTCATACCTGCAGTTAACTGAGGCAAAATTGTTTGGTAAAACAAACAAAGTTGCGATCGCCCGCCCGCAAGTGGGTGGCACTGCACAGTTGCACGCCAGCTTGTCAGTGCCTGTCCCAGCACGTGCCAGGCGGTGCGCTGCGGCCACGCACCAGGGCATCGAGCCGGAACTAAACCGAAACAAAAAAAAAACCATTATTTTAGATGGAGTGAAACCGAACCCGAACCAAAAAAATATTTTTCTGAACCGAAACCGAAAACCATTATTTATTTCGTTCAGTTTTTATGGTTTACATAAAGAGTGGGAGTGAAAGGAGGGCTTTTCCTTTTGTTTTAATATGAGTCTTTTTTGAAAGCCTCACTTTTCGACACTGAATAAGGCAAAGGCTAGTGTTTTTCTTGAGAAGACATGCTCCTAAGCCTTTGGAGAGATGCATCTTTATGATGATATCTGTCGGTTCAACTGTGTGATTTTCCATGGCTATCTCAAAACACCAATCCCTCGATTTACATGGGGGATGCATTCTCAAAAAACGCTGTGTAAATCAAAACTAACACTTCATGTATAATTGGAGATTAGGTTCCTAATTATTATATTTTGGAAATTTGATTTATAAGTATATATTTATCAGACATTTGTATTAGGATGTAATAATGACATAAACATTATATAAATGAACCTTCACATACTTGGAACAACTCTCTATGAATTACATTTTACAGCAGATCCCCAACTTACGACTGCTCGACTTACGACCCCCCGCTCATATGTCCTCTCTTAAAGCAAATAAGCTCCACACAAGTCCAAACTCGTATATATGACTGCCTAAAGGCCAACTCACACCGAAAGCTAAACCACACGAGCAAGCTTTCTATGCAATATGTCTTTGAATTGCCACAACAGATTTCCCGGTGTATCCTCACACCAAATGCGAGCCATATAGCATGTGGCAGACGCTATAACGCCGACGATCGCCGGGTAGGCGATTTCTCTTCACATAGCTGCGCTGCACAGTTCGGATGGCTGTTCCATCATTGCCTTACCCTCTCCGCCAAAGGAACAAGTGAGTGATCTCACAACGTCATGTGGTCTCATAGCACAGCTGATATAGCGAATGCGCAATCTAAGCTGACTCAGTCTCGATGCCGCGCAAATTCAGCTGTTCCATCCTTCGGAAGGGACGTTAAGCCGTTGGCCCTCTTGGTGTTCTTCGTTAAGAGTAGGCTAATGTCGGCACTGGGTTTCTCTTCTCCCTTGCGCTCCAGCTATTCATTGCACTAACTCTTAGATACCCATTGCACGTAGGCAAGAGGTGAATCAGCTGGGAACATACATAAGTTACATTAGTGACTTAGTCTGCAGCCTACGCTTGAAGCGAACGCATCTCTTTTACCCAGCTCTTTAATTTGTTATCAGTTTTCTTAAAATTTAGTGGTCAATTTTGGTATTTTGTGATGTGAAATGTGATTCCAGGAACAAAACCACAATTTATAACATTGTGCCTATGGGAAATAAGGGTTCGACTTACGACCGTTGTACAGGAACCAATTAGGTCGTAAGTCGGGGGTCTGCTGTACATTCATATTTGAATTAGTATTATTGTACCTGTTCAAGTACGTGCATGAGTATTGTTGGAGTAAATTGACTATGATAATGAAAGTAACTGCTTATATTGGAATTGTAAAATCAAAAAAGCATTGACCTTTGAAAGAATTACAATGGTTTTATATCAAATTAAAGACTAAAAATAAATAGCATTTAAATGGATTTTATATGCGCTAAAAGGAAAAAAAAAATTTTAAATGACTATAGAACAGTAATAGACTAGTAATAGAATAGTAATTACTGTTTGTTACATAGTAGGAGGGAGAGCTTGGGCGATGTTGTCTTCTCGACTTGCAATAATGAAGACGTTGGTTTAAATAAAAATATCATTAATTAATAAAAATTATTTTGGAATTCTCTTGAAATTTTCCCCAAAAAATTCAGTCTGAGAAAAAACGGTTCGAACCGGTTCAATGGTAGTTACTGGAGCAAAACTGGAACCGAAAAGAAATGTTTTGTTTTGTATGAACCAGAATGAAAACTGAGGTGAAAAAAATTTCGGTTCAATGTCCTGCTGCGTACGAAGAAAACGATGTTGCGTGAACAGTAAACATCGTCGCCCAGATTCAACTCTCATACTCAGACACTTCCCTTGACTCGGAAAAAAACGATAAAAATACATGAGTAAAAAATGTTCAAATATGAACAAAATTTGAACTTTTTGAACAGCGCCGATTTCACCACTTTTCATCGCCTCCCAGATGCTCACAAGTATGAAAAGCGATGTCATCTTAGAATGACCCTTGTAGACCAGGGGGTGGTTCAAATTGGACCCACCCATGTTCAAAATTGAACGGTGTTGTGCGACCTCTAAATATCATCCGATCGATCTGAAATTTTGGAGGAGCTTCTAAGTTGGCAAGTGGCATAGAATGACAGGGTAGGACAAAACGTTTTCAAAAATTGCCATTTTGAGGACCACCCTAGCCCCCCCACATTATATTCAAGTACTAGTGATTTTAAAAGATCGTAAAATCGTGTTTTGAAAAATCACCCTCCATACAAGATACTTGTTACATTGTAGACACATTAGGCATACATGTTACAATGTACTTGAAAAGCATCTGAGGCGAGAATAGATCGAGTTCAGTCAGCGACTGAGCTCCTCATTAGTCATTGAATTGAAGCTATCAGTGTGTTGGAGTATTCTTTGTGCCTACCTTAGCGAGTTTTTATCCATCCTTTATTTTAACAATGGGTGACAAAAAGGTTGCTGATCATATTGATAAAAAAGGTTCTTCCAAATCCCAGGTTAACAGAGGAATCCGACAAAGTTATGACATGAATTTTAAAATAGTCATAGCTCAAGAAGTGGAAAAAACGAACAATATTCGAACTTCAAAAAAGTATGATGTTCCTGAAGTAAATATACCTACGTCTTTGTACAATTTTCCAGACAAATGTAATGTGGGCAATGTAATGGAAACCCAAGCATACTATACATATTAGCATTTTAATTTGGCACATTTTAATATTAGGTAATATTAAAAAAGTGTGCTGGTTAAGTAAATGAATAAATAGATATACTCTTTATAAACTTGGCTCTTATAACAATGATTTTATTGTTAGTGTTACCATAACAAATGATCGAGTTTAAAAGTAAAATCAGTTTAGCTGTTTTACTGTATTTGGAGAAAATGTCAAAATAGGTTTAAATATGGGGCATTCCATGTCAACCGGACCACATTTCTCCCTCGATGTCTTCAATGTTTACCAATTTGGGATATGTTGTAGTGCTCGTGGAGCTGTACATTAGATAGAAACAGTTCGCCCCTGTAAGGTGTGGTTGCCTACCAATCAGGCATATTGTTTTTAATAATTGGAGCGGTGGTATACTGTTAAGAGCAATAAATCAGTTAATTAAATAAAGTATTCAGGAAGAACGATTAACGTATTTTTTAGAGTTTTTAATGCGCTTTCATGTCATTTAACGCACATTCAGCTAACTTCTAATTTTCAACAAGAAATCCGACTGAAAAATAAAGTATGACCATTTTTATTTTCATTGAAAACCTCTTAAAAGTAAGCCCAACATGTCTTCATTGTTGCCAAATAAACACCAATATGGAGGTATTTGCCGTTGGATCGGTACAAGGTAATAAGTGTTCCTGTGCAGAAGACAGTGCGCTGCCTGCCATTCCTAGGAATCGTTGCGATAAACAAATTTGCGAAATAAAATATTTCTAAAATGCTTTTGGTCATCAACGTGTAAAATAAAAATTTAATGAAATAAGGGAAGTCACGCTAAGCAAAAGTTATTGTTTATAATGACTAACAAGTCTCTTAATTCCAAGATTTCACGACAAAATTAAGTGAACAATTTGTGTTTCAAGACGCATCATTTTTTGTTGACATACAACAACATTATTTTATACAGTTCGACATTGATTATTCCTGTATTATTTATTCTCTGCATGTAACAAAATTCTACAATTTCTTCCAACTTATGCACTTCTTGAACACTGTAATACTAGTTCTATTTTTATATCCGAGTGCTGATGACGTTAGTGAAGATATTCCAAGCCCTTCATCAAGTCACTCACCAACGGAAAAAGTTTCTTCTAGTGGTGAGGAATTTTCTGAAGATGATAATGACAAATCGAACATAACACTTTCCTTAGTGAGAGAAACACCGATTAAGCGAAAGAAAATTAAATATATGAAATATCGAAAGGACATGGAGGAGAGAGTCACCAAGGCCATGAAGGCAGTGTTTTCGAGTTCATTTTAAAAATCAAAGGAAGGTGATGCTCTGGCAGAGATACTGTGACAAATTAAAGAGAAATTTGCAGAACGGTTGAGCATCAAAAGCCATCATCTCAGTGATAATTTTTAATCCAAGTCTATTTCCAATGTAATTAGCATTTACATTGCCTTGAGAAATTTCATTTTTATAATTATATGCTTTGCATGAAAAGTTTTACCGAAATTCAGAAACAGTTGAGCATCAAAAGCCGTCATCGCATTTTGCGTAATTGTCTGCATAGTTAATGTACATAATTTTAATAGATTCCATGAATGAGGTTTTAACATGCATATAAACATTACAATGGCTATAGCAATAACTACAATAGCCAAGTAAAACTAATAGGAACTTCTTTTAATGGATAATGAAAAATAATACAAATTGCTTACTATTCTTAATGATACATATGCATAGCCCTGATAAACGAAAGAAAATATCCAATAGCATTTAGAAATGAAAGAACAGGTAACAACAGTAACAAAACACAGGTACTGCTAAATTCATTATTCTAGCTTTATTATTTATTCATTAATATTCATCGTAGGTCAAATATTTACTTTATGAAACATATAACATATAACTTTCATTACTACTATACTACAATATTACTATCATAATAAATCAGTTAAAACAAATTTAATGTGGAAAACAATAGTGAGAAGATCCAAATATTAGCAGTGCTGCCAAATAGTTGGAGTATATGAAAAATTGAAACCATGCATCATTTTTTACCATGGTTGTTATTGAACCAGAGATATTAATAAAAATATGTTCATCCACGTATGACATCCTGCCAAAAATTTTCAACTTTTGAACTAAGTAACTCACAAAATAATTGAGATAAAATACTGATATTTGGTGTACAACCTTGTCTCATGAGAGCCTATAAATACTAAAAGTTTCAACAAAATCAGAAGAGGTGAGGAATAAGCCAAGTGTGAACAAATAAAGAATTCCCATTTCCAATAATACTGCCACAAATGCTTTCATTTCTGTGACAGTAACAGGCTTCCACTAACTCTAGCATTGGTTAATATTTGCTGTTGTGAGACAAGAAACTTATTTGCATGTCTATTAGTTTCATTTACTATTTGGATTCCAAAGGGAAAGAGTGAAAAACAGGTAGAAATATTGAATAGGTTTGGCATCATGGGATGGAGCATGTTTTGGACAAGGTGTTTCAAGGAATAAAGGAAAGGGCTGGAATGGTGTGTCCTGGTATGCATGAATTTCTTTATATACTAGAATTTGTTCATTATTATAGATATCATTATCACATTCCTCATTGTCAACAACACTTTCACTCTCTGAACTTTCAGTTATAACTGCAATACGACGTCTATGATGGACAATAATGTCATTATTGTCGCCTTCTGCATCTGAAATTATGAAATGAGGTTCACAACTTGTTGTAGAAGTTGGTATTTCATCGCCAGAATCAACATAATCATCATCGTCACCAAGAGTATTTATATAATCCACTATATCTTCGTAATTGTCAAACATTTCCCTTGTGGTTGATGCCATTTTAATTATTACGGGTTGCAAAAACTAGGTAAAGTTCAAAAATGCAACATAATAAAACTAATGAGACGAAAACAAGGGGCAGATTCTGAAGCTAGACTCTTTCCTTGTCATAGGCAGACTGACATAAGATACCATCTGACAAGAGACCGCGAACTACCAGCCCTTATACGAGAACCTGCAGAAGGAGTGCTATCACACTCTTGGTGCTTTAGGTGAGAGAGGAGCGTGAGAGTGCTCCTTGGCACTCTTAAGGGTTCAAGTAGTACTATTCGACCCCAAATGTTTAGGATTGCTATTATGTAAATTGGAAGGTGAAGTTTAGTTTGTGTGAGGTAACAGGCTCTCAGGATCATCAGTGTGCAATGGGAAACGAAGGTCAATCAAAAGAGATCTGTGGATGCTTTTTCCTGAAATACTTTGTTTCGTTGGTCTATTTTACGTTGCATAATTGCCTTTTTTATTGCCAAATCATTAAACTATGAAGCACATATTTTATAATGAATTGTAATTATTAAAAAATGTATTTATCTTATTGTATAAATTAAGGGAATACTGTATATTGAATATTAGGCTGAGTATGATTAATTTAAAAAATAAACTATTGGCCCAACTTTTGTGGTATCCTTGAGAAAGCTCTCTTACTAAATTTTATAAAGTTTAGTTTCCATTTTATGAGTGGTGCATCATTTGAGGAATACAGTGATTGTCCTGTCCTATTGGTAACTATTGTTGAAAATTGATGTTGAATTAAAAATTTAAAAGAGGTATGATGCAAAGGTTTATTTAAATAAAGTTCTTTCTGTATCATTTTCCTTAACATGTTACGACAGAATGCAAAAAGTAATGTTAATTTCTCTCTACATTATTCCACTATGTGAGAGGGTGAAAGAAAACTGATTAAAAGATGTCTATGATTCTTTTATTCTTGTAATCTTCTTAATGTTGTAAGTAATTAATTTTTGCTTTAAATTTAAGTGTGCCAATTGTAACCGTGAAGCATTAGCAGAATGCTCCTTATGTCGCCGTACGCCTTACTGTTCAACATTTTGCCAACGCAAAGATTGGAGCAGCCATCAGGTGGAGTGTGTTAGGGCTGTGGCTGCTGTGACTGCTACTTCTGATCACACTGGATCAATAATGCTAATTGTTGAGAGTTCAGATCAAGTATTAACTCCAGAGAACATCACCCACACTGATGGATAGGTAAGTGATCATGTTTTTGGAAAATGTAAATTTGTCAAATAAGCCCAAAAGAAAGGAAGTTATTGCCAAATAAATTCCAGGCAAGATTAATAGAAAAATGTGGCCTATGTTTCAAGAACTCACATTTAGCTAATTGAATCCTCATAAATGTAACACTGTAAAGAATTACATTATCCAAAAATGTTGGTCTTCCAGAAATTTGATGCCAAAATCAATGATTTCAGATTATTTTCTTAACAAAACTGTTTATTTTTGTTTTCATCATTGTAGAGTCTTTTACTCGTGAACCAAACTTGTGTTGGATCCTTGATAGTTTTAGTTTACTAAGTTTGTGGAAAGTTTAGTGTGTGGTCAGTTGCAGCTGTTTCATCTATTAGAAGCATGAGGTTTAGGAAATTATTAGTTTCTTAACCTTTAAATGCTGGATTTAAATGCCCACCTGGGGGTGGGATCCAGGTGTCAGATTTATTTAAATAACTTTTGTATGAATTCTGGAAGAATTGCTTATCTATTGGTCATAAAATTTTGAAATAAAAAGTATTTGATAGTGAAAATATTGAAGAATTACATTATTTTATATTCTAGAGGAAAGTAACACACCAGAAAAACTTATTGGAACAAAAATTGAAATAACTAAAAATCCAAATTCTATAGTATTTAATCATTTTTGGCAGCATGGTTCCAAAGAGGAGATTGTAATCTGTACTATAATTTACAGTATTTGTCTGTTTGTTCAACTATACAAATCCAGACGCTTGATCCTGGAGCCACCAAACTTGGCATGATATCTAATATGATCAAAAGGAAGAATGTAGTCAGGTTTTGGGGACATAATTTCAACCCCACAAGATTACCTGTCTGTCTGTATGTATGTAATGCTCTTTGAACAGCTATAACTCTGTCATTTTAACTTGATATCCAACCAAATTTTGGATTTAGACACAATGATACACTGAATGGATAAACTGTGGAACGTTAAAACAATATTGGTATTTCCTGTGACCAGTACATGACTTCCTAATAGCTAAAATAGAAAGTGAACGGAAGAACCTACCAAGGTATATGAAGGCTCACTTGAATGTCTAAGTCACTCTGATGTTAGGAAACATATGTTTTGTATTTTCATGTGGCCAGCACATGACTTTTTGATACCTTAAAGTGAGAGCGAACGAAAGAACCTATGGAGGTATGTAACCACTTATTTGAAAGCTTACGGTCACTTGTCTCGAGAGTACCTTGAGTTAGAATGAAAATATTAGCGAGGGATATGAGCATGAAAGGAGTGCCGGTGGTGTAGTGGTTAGGACGCTGGCTGCTACTCGCCCGATGCTTGAAAAAGTCATCGGGTACGAATCCTGCGCGAGTAGGACTTTTTCTCAAGGTCATCCGGCCCCCTGTTTGCGTGGTTTGAAGGAGACCGCGCAAATTCAGCTGTTCCGTCCTTCGGAAGGGACGTTAAGTCGTTGGCCTCCCTGGTGTTCTTCGTAAGAGCAGGCAAATGCCGGCACCGGGTTTCCCTCCTCCCTTCTGTGAGTCCAGTGTGGAAGGCAATGGGAAACCATCACACCGTGTATGTATATTCCCTAGTCAAAACCAATTAATTAATTAATTGGTAGGACCTGTCGCAAGACAGAACACGAATGAATGAATGAGCATGAAAAATTCGTAACTGTGAGCCCGGGGTAAAGCCCCAGTTATAAGCTAGTATAATATAATAGTAATGATATAAAAAAATATAAAGAAGAAGATATAACAACATTACGAAGACAAAATACAGGTATACCCCCATTTACATCGTAGATGTTTTCCTGCATGCAGGAGTCAAGGACAGTTCGGTGCAACAGATTGCAGTAACCCCTCAATATTGGTAATTGATAGTCTACGTAGTGAGTCTGTGTTTGGACAGGAAGATAATGCTGATAATGGTTCCATTGGAAACAGTGTTAGTTGGCCACACGGATGAGAATTTCCCATTCGAGCAAACACTAATGCTGCATTTCAGGACCACATACAATAGGATTGCAAAACTGCTGCATTTCTAATCTGAATTTCAGTTATAGTCACCTGGCCACACAAGGCAATTCTCCTCGCACAAACATTGTTTTGTTATCTGGAAACGTGTCTTATTTGCAGAGAATCATTGAAGTAGAAAGTGTTTTCTTTAAGATAATAGTGTTTAAGAATATAGAGACCGAGTTAATTAAGTGAATTAGAATCATTAATACTTTGTGCCGATACTTTTAGTTGCTTAATTAAATAATTTTCCTGAATTTTTAGAAAACTATAAAATGCATAACCAGATTGTGTTATATGGGGGTGGCGGTGGTGTAGTGGTTAGGATGGTGGCTGCTACTTTCCTGCTGCTTGAAGGGGCAGCGGGTACGAATCCTGTGAAAGTAGGGATTTTTTCTAAGGTCGCCCGGCCCCCTGTTTGTGTGGTTTGGGGAGACGGTGCAAATTCAGCATTCCGTCCTTTGAAAGGGACATCAAGCCATTGGCCCCCTTGGTGCTTTTCGTTAAGATTAGGCTAATTCTGGCACTGGGTTTCCCTCCTTCCTTGTGATCATGTTTGGTGTGGAAGGAATTATGGCTATAATAATCCAAGAGGTTGATTAGCCAAAAATACACACACACACGGACCGGCTAATACTAGAACGCAGACCAGCGATTGAGAAATGCTGACCTAGAGAGCATTGGCCTGAGTTTGGAGTGACCCATTATATTTAAAATCGCTTTTTATTTAGGTGTTACATTACAGAGCATAGATATTTAGTTCACAATATATAATTTTTATTGAGTATTTTAATCAGATAATATCTTCAGGAAGGTAGCATCGAAAATTTTAAATTACCTTAGATAGGGTTACCACCTTATGTGTAGTTGATTCCTGGAGATTTCCATCTCATGAGTAGCAAATTCCGGGAGAATTTTTTCTATGTTGAAAAACAATTAAAGTGAGCAATGAAACTTGTTTTATTTACTTATTAGGAAACATATAATGATGATTTGATCTTTATTACCAACTTTTATATTAACTTCGCTTTATATATATATATACCGTATCTGCCCGAATAGAAGCCGACCCCACGAAATTTTCCAACTTTTTTTGCAAAAAAAGTATTTTCGTAAATTTTATGCTTAAGTGTACCAGACATGCACGCACAAGCTAGAATACATTATACATTACATCTATATAATTATATACGTTCCATGTAAAGTTTTATTAGGTATTATTACTGTTAATTATAAATATAATCAATGCCGTTGCTCACACTTTACAATCAAATGTAAGTATATTTATTTATCTTACTGGAATTCAAACTGTTGCACATCGAAAGCTGTCATCAAATTTGGCGTGATCGTCTACTTAGTCATTATACGCAATTTTAATAGATTGTATGAAAGAGGTTTCCAAGTTTTATTATTATTGCTGTTAATTATCAGATGAATTACAGTTAACGCCGTTGCTCACACCGTCGAAACAGACGTATCTA
The DNA here is from genome assembly GCA_028673005.1 of Tanypteryx hageni. Lineage (NCBI taxonomy): Eukaryota > Metazoa > Arthropoda > Insecta > Odonata > Petaluridae > Tanypteryx > Tanypteryx hageni. The sequence goes on along the minus strand of CM054113.1, from coordinate 8,957,648 downwards.
ATGTTAGCGGAATTCAAACAGTTGCGCATCGAAAGTCGTCATCGAATTTTGCGAATTGACTAAGCAGACGATATCGTCTGCTTAGTCAGCATACGCAATTTTAATTATGATCAAAACGAATTTATCATGCTATGAACCTGGTGGGTTGTTAAAACTCGATTGTTTTATATACCGCCGTTTCCTTTGGATAAGAACCCATTTACTTTTAACTACGTGTTAAAATATATAAATAACCTTCAATAGCAATTTAAATTACAGCTCCGGGCAATCGCTGTAAGAAGGGAGCATTTTTCAGACATCGAGTGCTTTATCAGTGGAATATAGGAGGTATGCTATGGAAACAAGACATTTTTCAGCGATGGCGTCGTACGAGGATGCCAAATTTTTCCTCAGGCTCGCATTTAAGCCGAGGGTGATTTTTTTCACGATAGATTTTGACAAAAAGTATCGGCTTATATTCGGGCAGATACGGTGTATATCATCATCATCATAGGTAGTCTGTCCGTAGACAGGTCCGTGATTATTCATGGTTAAACCTGGTTCTCCATATACTCCTATTTTCCGCTGTCTTCTTTATATCTTGATAACTCTCTTTCCCTTTCAGATCGTCTATCAGCTGAAACCTTTTCCTACCTCTTTCCCTTTTCCCATCTAGTTTTCCTTCTAACACGTCTTTAATCATACTCTCTCTCCTCAGGTAATGTCCAACCCAGTTAGCCTTCCTCTTTCTAGTAGTCGGTATAATCATTCGCTTCTCTCCTACTCTTCATAGCATTTCATCGCTTTTCATCCCATCTGTCCATTTTATCTTCAGCATTCTCCTCCAAGTCCACATTTCAAAGCTTTCCAAGTATTTGATGTCATTTTTCCTTAGCGTCCATGTTTCTGCCCCATACAATGCTATACTCCATACGTAGCATTTTATCAACTTCTTGCGGATATCTTCCCTTATATTCCCTGTAAGTAGTTGTTTCTTTCTCCTGAAAGCCGCTTTTGCTTTTCCTATTCTAGTTTTGATCTCATCCGTACATTTTGCCTCTCGTGTTATGATACTTCCAAGGTATTTATATTCTGAAACTTGTTCTAATGGCTTTCCCCCAATAGTTATGTTCAGATTCTCTTCTTTACCCGATATTCGAATGACCTTGGATTTTTCTGTATTTATTTCCATACCATATTTTCTACCTGTTATCACTAGTCTATTTATCATTTTTTGTAGCTCCTCTTCCTTTCTTGCTAGAAGTACTTGATCATCTGCGTATTTTACTGTTCTTATAATCCTTCCTCCAATTTTGAAATCCCCTGTGCCTTCTAAAGCTTCTTGCATTAGACTTTCTCCGTATATATTGAATAGGGTTGGCGATAGGCAGCAGCCTTGTCTTACTCCTCTACCGATATTTATTCCGCAGGTGTCCACATTATCAAACCTGACCTTTACAACTTGATTCTCATATAGATTCCTAATCAGTCTCCTGTCTTTCCAGTCTACACCTATATCCTTTAATATCTTCATCAACTTTACCCAATTTACTCTATCAAAGGCCTTCTGCCAGTCTACGAAACATGCGCAGATATCTTGACTGTATTCTATTGCCCTTTCTGATATGATTCTAACTACTCCTATAACATCTCTAGTTCCTCGTCCTTTTCTGAAACCGAATTGATCTTCCCCTATTATTTCTTCTGCCTTTTTCTCCAGCCTTTTATTAAGAATCCTCGTGATGATCTTCGATGTGTGTGACAGAAGGCTTATAGTTCTGTAATCTTTACACTGCATTGCCTTTGGCTTCTTCTTTAGAGGGATCATTGTTACTTCTAGGAAATCCTGAGGCCACTCTCCCGTGTCGTAAATCTTATTAATTAATTTCGTGATCGCTTTTAGTCCTTCTGATCCTATGACTTTAAGTATCTCAGCCGGTATTCCATCGCTGCCCGTGGCTTTCCCCTTCTTAAGTTCCACTATCGCTTTTTCTACTTCGCTCTCCATAATACTTGGTCCTAAGTTATCTTCTTCAATGTTTTCCTCATTTTCCAGTTCTATTTTTGCCGCTCCTGTCTGTTTGCTGTATAATTCCTTAATGTATTCTTCCCATACCTGTGCTACATCCTTTGTTTCTGAGACTATCTTCCCATCCGTATTCATAATTCCTTTACCACAAATTCCATTAGACTTCTTATCTTCTAATTCCAGTGCCCTAGCGTACATCATATCGTACCGTCCTAATTTCTCCATTTGTTCTATTTCATCACATTTTCCTTTTAGCCAATTTTCTCTAGCTTTATCTGTTACCCTTCTCAACTCATTGTTTATACGCCTATAGTTGGCTCTACCTTCTTCACTGTTAACGTTTTTCCATTTTCGTCTCTCATCCATTTTCTCCAGCATTTCCTTCGTGATCCATGGTTTTCTGATTTTCTTCTCTTGTTTTCCAATCTCGTTATCCAAGGTATCCTTGATACTGGTTTTAATTTCATCCCATTCTATATCGACGGTCTTCGGTTTGTTTTCCAACTTTCTTAGGTTATCTTTCAACTTCATGCTGACTACATCCTGCCTTTCTTTCAGTTTTTGTAGGTCCCAGGTCTGTCTTTCTCTTCTCGTTTTTCTTATTTGTTTGAGCTTTGTACTCACGTCAAGTATTAGAAGGCTGTGATCTGAATCAATGTCTGCTCCTTGCAATGCCTTGGCGTTCTTTATGCTGTTCCTAAATCTTTGTTTTACAAGGATGTAATCTATTTGGCATCTCATTCTATCTCCTGGGCTTTTCCATGTGTATAACCTTCGTTTATGGTTTTTGAACCATGTATTAGTCACTACAAGGTCATTATTGATGCAGAATTCTACGAGTTTCTCCCCTCCTCGATTTCTCTTCCCAAGTCCGTATTGCCCGACAACATTTTCTTCCTGTCCTTCTCCGACTATGCTGTTCCAATCTCCCATTATTATGCAGTTTACCTTTCCTCTTCCGTCTTCTTCGTAAATTTCATTAATTTGCTCATAGATCTCATCTATTTCTTCATCGTCATGAGCTGACGTTGGCATATATACCTGGATTATCAGCATGTCCACTGGGACTGCTTTTAGCTTTATTGCCATCAGTCTATCGTTCGTTGCTATTATCTTTGTCACGCTTTTCATCATATCTTTCCTAAGTACCAGAGCTACTCCCCTTTCCCCACTATTTCCTCCAGAATAAACTACCGTGAATTCTTCCGAGTCGAACTGTCCTTCTCCCTCCCATCTAGTTTCGCTTAGCCCTATAATGTCAACTCTATTTCTTCTCATTTCTTCTTTCAAGTTCTCTAGCTTTCCTGCCTTTCTCATAGTTCTTACGTTCCAAGTCCCTATTCGTAATTTACTTTCGACAAATGTTTTCCTCAAGGCAGTCCCCGCCCGGAGATCCGATTGGGGGACTATTTTACCTCCGGATTGTTTTACCTCGAGAGAACTCATATTGTCCAACCATATAATCTTTACTAGGGATTGTAATGTGGTAGTTTCCCTCTTGCTTTCCACATCGCAGTACTGTAGCCGTTCAAATCGTCCTGATCACGCCTACAGCTGTATTGGATATAGACCCAACCAACATCATTTGTTTTCGGCTCTATACCATACTGACAGTACTGCTGCCTACTGCCAGGCACTGATGATAGTTTTTTTTTTATAAATAAAACCTCCATTCGAGGGGTTTGAACCCCCGAACTTTGCAATAGAAAGCCGACACGCTAACCACTACACCACCAGTGCATGTTATATATATATATATATATATATATATATATATATATATATATATATATATATACTAGTAATCAGTGCTTGCATACTACAAGCATTGGGAGCGGTCGAACCAAGGACACCAACATAAGATGTCTCATATTATCCGAAAGCCTACTCATGACATCTACAAACTCTGAAAATTTCAGCCCAATATTTCTCTTAGTATTGTCTGCCCACCCAAATATGTTTTCCCTTTGCTTTTAAATGCCATGGTATGAGAGTGATGTCATGACACTTAGCTACTTTTCAGTTCGTGGCACTATGCTCTCGTTCAGTTTTATTAATACGTAAAATAAATTCCCGAAGAAAAGCATTGTCTCGTAGTCATGACAGAAATATTGGGCCATTGTTATAAATTGTATGAAATCCCATTTTTATGCAGTAAAAATCGAATAATTGGACTAATTCGGCACGGATTCGTGTTCTACTTTCTGGAAAAATAATCTTCGTTCTTTCTCTTGTCTTCTAATTCAGGTCCAGAGTTTGTACCTTAATTAAAAGTAATTTAAAATGCAATTATGAAAAGGCTTGTATGGATTTAAATGGTTTTCTAATGGGACTTAAAAATGAATGTTTTGGGGTGTTGTAAGGGGAAATTTTGGAATTTTCGATTTTTCCTGATGTTTTTGGACCAACACCTAGGTTCCTTCCAAAATTCAGCTCTGTGGAATATCTAGAACTTAGCTTTTATATCGTTATAATATGTCCTCCATAAGAAGCAGCTATTTATTATAGATGTATATGTTTTGGACCCCATCTTATCATAAAAAATCCAAAGCTGCTTGGTGTTCGAACCATCTCACCTCACCATTGCGTAAGATGAGTGATTTAGTCACCTCGGCCACCAGATCCTTACCTTGGTGCTGCGATAAATGTGTATTTGAATTCACGTGGGAAGATAGACAAGCATTCATCATAGCAACGAGATTAAACAAACTATTGTCATTGTTAATGCTGTAAATCTTTTAATAGAAGTCTCTTTATTTTAATTGGTATTGATATGAGAGCATTCCTACGTTTTTTTAAGGGATATTTCTGCTAATAATTGTAAGTTTTTATTTATCATATTTGGTGTTGATAGTAAGTTGTTATGTATTTTATCTTAAATACTTTTTATCTTTATTCACTATTTAAGATAGGTAATACTGTTGTAAAGGATGTTAATTTGAACAAATTTAAATGAAACATTTTAAAGTGTTGTGTTATAGCTTAGCAATCCCTCAGATAACTATATTTATACATTGTTTTATATGGATGGTTGATGTGATGTTAGGAAAAGAACAATTTATTATTTTTGTCATTTAAGTTAGGTGACTAAAATATGAAATATTCAACAATTTCACTCTTCTTAGGATCTAAAGCTGAATTACTCTGAACTAGCAGTATATTTTCATTGATTTTAAGCAATATGAATGGATAAGTTAGTATTTCCATTAATAAAACAAAAGATACTATCAACATTCTTACATTTGCCACTGAGTTCTCTACTTCTGTCTGCCATTCTCTCAACTGTAAAAAGATTAAATAGAGAGACCCTCACATCACTCAACAGCTGGTAGACCAAGTTAGAGTTGCCACCTTGTGAATTGCTGATTCTGGGAGATATACACCATATGAGTAGTTAATTGTGAGATTGTTTGTAGGTTAAAAAACAGCTAGTGAGAACATTAAAACTTGTTTTATTTATTATTTAGAAAACATTGGAATATTTAACCTTAATTTTGTTTTAACATTATTTTATAAATTATAATAACAAACTCTTAAAAAATATCTCAAAAGCCATACTTCATTTATTTCATTTGAATTTATATATTGAACTACTTCGAGCAGTCTCCAAAAGATCTGGTTTTGGGAGTATAAAGGCATGGAATTCTTTACAAGCATACTTAAAATTGGTGCATACTTGAATTTGTCTTGACATGACCCACACTTAATTTGTTTCGACTTTAACCCAACAATTCATTAATAACAGTGAATACACGTTTGCAGGCTGCGTTGAATACTCGAACTGAATGCGCAAACTTGACAATTTTCTTTAATTCTCCGCCAACTCCATTTACTTTTGAAAAAAATTGAAAACAATGTTGAATGTTTCTTGGTTGCTTTAAATTTTAATAAAAATCAAACGACTCTAGTTGCATGCCAGAGGTAATAACCAGCATAATCTTGTATGAAGAGTATATTTATACAATAAGTATCGCTTCAGTGGTATCAAAGGAAATGATTCTACCAAAATCTCAAGTTAATATAAGGTAAAAAGACTAGCAAAGATGAAAATTACATAATTAAGAAGATTTTGGACTAGCAGACATGTTCTTCCAAATTCTGGGAAAGGTGTATTTAAGGGAGACTCGCAGATTTCCGGGAGTGATGGCAGCCAGCCATACGACACGTGGCCCAATACTTCATGGGGCTCCTGGCGCACGCCATGTGCAATCCCCCTTAAATCCGTCACTGTTACTGTGCCACCTCTCCTTAAAAGGCTTTAAAGAAGAGTGGGAGGGTCGAGAACTATTTACAACTGACTGTAATGCTATTTTAACAAACTTTCTGAGTAGGTAGAAAATAGAAATTTGGGAGGAATCCATGACTCTTATAGTAAAAGCCATTTATGAAAAAAAACCTCAAAAAAGACCCAGGTTCGATTCCACTAGATAATTTCCATTTCCCATAAAATTACACCTAAAAATTGATTTTTCAACGTAAAGGCTTTTTCTCTTTTGCAAATTAAAATTAGAAATAATTAATGTATGATATTTGAACCTGGACAGTTTTAAAGAAAAATAAATAACATTTCTTATTTTTATCATCACATGTCACAGGATTCTACATTGCTCAAGTATTATGTTTAAATCATATTTATTGGAAAAATTTAAGCTTTTTAATGATATGTTGCCTTGCTGACCATGTCATTGTTAAACCTCGAGATTGTATTGTCATCTCAAGCCTTATACTATATGTGTAAGGAAAGTGTGCTTTGAATGTTTTAATATGTAAGATAGGAAAGAGAGGAAGAAAGGAGAGAGACAGGGGGGGGGAGAGGAGAGAGATGGAGTGAGAGGTGGGAGAGGAGAGAGAGAGAGAGAGGAGAGAGAGGGAGTGAGAGAGAGAAAGAGAGGAGAGAGAAGGAGTGAGGGAGTAAGAAAGGAGAGAGGAGCGAGAGAAGAGAGAAAGAAAGAAAGAAAGAAAAATGTCTTTATTGGCGAGGTTGAGGCTAAGTAGAGAGTAGAGTAGCGAGAGAGGGAGTGAGAGAGAGGAGTGAGAGAGGAGAGAGAGGGGGAGACAGTAAAAGGAAGAGGGAGAGATAAATAGATAGGGGAAGTGTGCCTATATTGTACCACTTAAGGATAAGTTCCATTTTCTGGGAATTTAATCAAGTAAATTGATTTTTTCTCAAGAAGGTGAAAGTGTGTTGAGTTGTGTACTAAACAATGAAAAAAGCAATTAAAAAACATGGTAAATAAAATTACAACAGAGGTTTTACCAAGGCAAGGCTAAAACTGAAACAAACTTTCAGCTACTAAATAAAATCTGAATACGCATTTAAATTAATGAATACATATTGAGGCCTATTTCTTTTTTCTTAAATACTTGAATTGCATAAAAAATTTAAATGAAAAAGAAATATGATTAAAAGAAGTTCCAGTTAACCTACTTATTTGGCCTATTTATGTTATTGTTTTTTGGGCACTTTCAGTTTAGGGGCTCGGCCTACGCATGATGAGCAGTAAAAAAGTTTCAAGCTTGGTTTTACTCCTATGCAAACTTATGATGACAATGGAGACACTGAATCATGTTTTCTTGCTTGTCTAATTCACAAATATTACAGTACCATGATTCTTTAGTTTCACCTCGCTACACTGAATTGCTCTTATGCCTATCTTGGCTGTCACTGTCGTAAAAAATTTTTTCGATGCCTTGAGAACCTAGAAGAAGACCCACAAGAATTCTTTGCAGCTAAATTATTTTTGTAGGGACTACTTGTTAGTACTTCTACAATTGAGGATTGTACCCACTTTGGCTTGTTAAGGCCTATGACATCCGGAAGAGGAGATATTTCCTCTACTGATTTTAAAATTCTTGTTGGCCTAACTTGACCATGAAGAATGGCACAGCAGGTGGATCTTGGCGGTCTTGCGCTGGCTGAGAGACAGGATGGCTCACATATTCTCCAGTGTTGTCCTTCCTTGCTTCTGAACTGTCAGTTGTTGAGCAGGGAAAAACTGCAAAATCTGCATCCATGAAGACGTTCCTGTCCAGAGGCCAGATCCCACATTTCCTATAACCATCGACTATTGTAGCTACCGTTGCTGCTCTCCCAAAGCTCTCAGAAAGAAGTAAGCTGATGTGAGACGTGGTTATTTTCTCTTTGTTTATCAGCCAATTCACTGAAATACGTTTGAAGTGGCTTAAAAATACTCGCATCAAGTGGTTGGAGTTTGTGAGTAGTTTGGGCCGGCAGGGAAAGCATTATTATGCCATTTTCTTTTGTGTAGGTTATTGCTTGTAAGTGTTTTGTGTGGCTCGTATGTCTATCGAGGATTAAAAGAACCTTTCTCTCTGTAGTCAGCCTGATGAAGACAACAAAATGTTTCAGCCATTCCAGGAAAATATCTACATTGCTCCAACCGTTTTCAGACAAAGCAAAGGTGGTGCCTGGAGGAGCTCTGATTTTCCATTCTAGTTTGAAGCGTAGACCTTGAAACACAAGCATGGGAGGCAAGTAGACACCAGATGCACTCAGGTAGCAAATACAGGTTGTTGTTACACCCCTCTCGCCACTGGTTATCTCTCCAACCTGATGTTTCCCTTTTAGTACAAGAACCTTTTGTGGTTTCTGGGCAGTTGACAGAGCGGTCTCGTCCATGTTGAAAATTCTGCAGCTTGAAGATTATTTTCATAAACCACCTGCGTCAGTACATCCATGAAAGCATTTACTCTCTCCCTCGTAAGGCCTGAGGCCCTAGCCATGGATGTAGCCTCAAGGGCCCTTAGTGACAGCTCAGGATGTCGTGATAAAAAAGAATAGTACCACTTATCACCTGCCATCCTTTTCTCTCTATTAAACCGGTGAGGTATTTCATTTGCTTCAGCTATTTCATATGCCAGCTTTTTAAGGTCATCCCTACTTAGTCCAAAAAACATCTTTTCTAATGACAAAGCATGCTTAGCTAACCGTTCTTCAAGTTCTGGCGGTAAATATTGGGGTCGCCGAAAAATATTTTTGCTATCACACGCATAAATATTTTTTCCTTCCAGTCGACGCTTCAGAGTAGGTTTCGAAACACCATATGTTCGGCACACAGTGTTTATTCCCATATCACCATTCCTGAATGTCATCATGGCCCTTTCCATGTCTTCCTCGGTCCATTGTCCGTATTTATTTCCTTTGTTTGCCATCTGAAAATAAAATCACTGTGGATTAGCCTAAATTGTACCTCTGAGAATGTGGTACAATTTAGGAAAACTGTTCCAGTACAATTTAGGCAAAAGCGCCATTTTGAACAAACAAAGGCGAATCTCAGGTTGGGATGAACAGCACTACTTTGAGTATAGCTTGTTTTATAGCTAAAAATAGCACTACTGGAAGGCAATATGCAAATTCTACTTACATTTGATGGAGATTGTACACGTAGTAAGAGAAAACCACAAAAATTAATAACCAAGGGGCATTTTTAGAAAAACAGGCCCCCACACAAAAAGGACTGAATCTATCGCCACGAAACTCATGACCACACTGCCACGTGCACCCTAGTTTGTCATTATGCCGTCAGAGGCGCTGTAACACTCATCGTTCTGTAGATAAAGGAACTACAATTTAGGCAGTGGTACAAATTAGGCGCTTTTCCCTTAATGTTCTTTATTAGGGTGAGATTGAGACTAGGATGTCTATTTTTTCCAGAGAAGGAGAGATGAGAGGAGGGAGGGAGAATAGGAGGGAGTAGGGTGGGAGAGAGGAAGAGAGAAAAGGAAGAAGAATGGGAAGTGCCTTAACCTTTAAATGCTGGGCTTACTGGTACTTTTAAAATTTCATTTTTTGGAAAAAAACATTGCATTATATTCAGGACAATATGGTACTAGTGGTACCCGCAAAAACTTTTGCGAAGTCAGTCAGAAATCTGCATGTTTAAAAATAATACCATATTGTCCCGAATATAACACAATGTTTTTTTTCAAAAAAATGAAATTTTAAAAGTAGCCCCCGCGTTATATTTGAGTACTAGTGATTTTAAAAGATCGTAAAATCGTGTTTCGAAAAATCACCATACATTTCGCACATCTGTTTATGAGATACAAGATACTTGTTACATTGTAGACACACTAGGTGTACATGTTACAATGTACTTGAAAAGCATCTGAGGTGAGAATAGATCGAGTTCAATCAGCAGCTGAACCCCTCGATAGTCATTGAATTGAAACTATAAGTGCATCGGTGTATTCTTTGTAACTACCATAGCAAGTTTTTACCCATTCATTATTTTAACATTGGGTAACAAAAAGGGTGTTGATCATGTTGAGAAAAAAGGTTCTTCCAAATCCCAGATTAACAGAGGAATCCGACGAAGTTATCATGTGACTTTTAAAATAGTCATAGCTAAATCGGTGTTGTTAAAATCCACCAGAAGTGAGATGTAAAGGATAACTGTTGTACTTGCAGTCACGACCAATGGGCGAAAACTAACTCCCTACGTAATCGTAAAAGGATGCCAAAGAAAAAGTTACCGTCAGGTGTAATCTTTCACGCACAGGAGAAGGGGTGGATGATCGAGGAACTTGTGTTGGCTAAGGGTTGTTTGGGGTCGCGTTATATTTTACAAAAATCATAGGGTCACGTTGTATTCAAGGTCGCTTTATATTCGGGACAATACGGTAATAGCCCATTTCTCCTTTTAAATTAGGCAACTGATATTTTGAATTTCATGTTTGTTTTTATAATTTATATGCGCAATTTTAATTGTCTCTCCCATACGAAAAAGGTCACATTCTAATATTGAAATAAACATTTTTTTCTTTTGGTCATTCGTTAAAAATGCCCACAGCCCACACGCAGTTTACTGAATAATAATAATCTTCAATTATTAACATTGCAATCTATATAATTTTGATGCTTCATAAAAAGTGCGAAGTGAATAACTCAATTCTTTTGTCCACTTGGAGGCTTAATAGATGCTAATTGAATCGGAGGCAACAATGTGGGTCGCCTTGGCTACACCCGGAAAGAGTACAAAAAAGCCAAAAATTTCAAAAGGAAATGTTTTTCTGAGAAATTCTTCCGTGTAACATCTAAACATTGCAAGAATGAGATATTTTATAGTTTTAGCCATCGAATAAAGCAAAAACGGAGAAATTCAGTCTATATTTACATATTTTATGAATGAAAGAAATAAACCTTGCACCTTGAAAAATCAAAACTCCTGTGTAAACATATGGGAAAATATAATCGTCTCCTGGAGTCAAATCCGGGACACTTCCGTAAACGAAAATAGTTTTTCCGGAGCCTCCTAATTAGAAACAAAATGTCATTTACAGCATTTCTCTATGACATACTGTTCAAGAGTTAAAAGGGGGGACAGACGGATGGATGGACAGTCATTGAGTAATTATATGTAAAGATACATTTATATTCAACATCCTAACAAATATGAAAATATAATCTAAAAATGCGCTAAACTTACAAGCTGCCAAGTTTTGCAAAAAATCTGCCAAATTGGCAACACTGCTTCCAAGAAAACAGCTCAGAAACACAGGGACTTCCCCATTCTCAAAGTTTGTTATACTTTGGACTTGCCCAAAATGCAAGGTTGTTAGAAGAAATTTTAATTCCAAACAATTTACTGTATTCCTAACATAACAGGCATCGTGGGTTTCCTCAGGTATTTTGAGTTGGTTGTTTTTCAACATGGGAATGAGCCTAAGTAAACAAATACAAGTCAGGCTCATTCAGATGGTTGATAAAAACCGATTGGATATTTATAGGAGATCCTAATCCCATTGGGTTTAACGAGATTGCTTAAATAGACATTAAATGTGGGTAAACATTAAATGCAGGACTCTTAAATGGAGGCTTCACTGTGTTTAGTTTTAGTTTTATGTTGATAACAAAATATGTCTGCCCAGTAAAGACAATAATGTAAAAATTACATAGCATTGTTAAAAAAATGTAGAACACATACTTTTACAGATTTCTACTCTGAAAATTATAACCATTTGGAAATGACCCTCATTTAGAATATCAGTCATAGCCCCTTGCCATGCACCATCCTTGTGCAATGTGAACAGATCTTCTCATATTCATAAATCCACAGTATTTATTAATTGTGTCTTATGTTATACCAATATGGTCCTAACTGAAACATTGTTTTGTAATCTCTTCCAGTGTGGGATGTTGAGGATTCTTCTATCACCACCTAAAGCAACACCAAAGATGGCAACAGAATACATGCTTATATGTACATATATCTAAGAATCTTTTTGAGTTTCATATTGTATACTTGAAGCATTTGTATTTCAAGGCCTTATAATTTATTTTTTATTGGTATGATTTTATCTTGAATACGAATTGTTTTCAAGAATATTTGTTTGCCTTAGAATCTCCAAAATGGAATGTTCACAGTGTGTGGTTCTTTTGGAAATTATTAAATGGCATTCCTGATTGCCATTTTTTTTATTTCCGAGGATGCTATTGTTAGTTGCAGCTACTTAATCACATTGTACCTGGTTTGTGACATTCCCAAGTTTATCCCTATCATACTATGTTCACTCATCATTTCCTGTTCTGTTCTTGTTTTGCTTCCATTTCCTTGTAAATCAAAAAATAAATCTTCTGTAGTTGAATATTTTGAAAAACTGCATTTAAAAAATGAAATTTTCATGAGTAATTTTAAGCTTTTAACCTTCTGTGTTAGTGATATTTGGTATTAGTATGGTGGCTGTCCACTGATTAATGTTTCAGTACTTGTCCTTAAACTACCCACAAACTTTCCCATAGGGAGTGGTGCCGTAGATGATGAGAAATGGACTACATAGAGTACATATGTGTATCTCGTAGACCTTTAGTTTTATGATTTTTGTTCTGCTTCGTGCACCCAATCTCCGCTGGCATGGAGAGGGTGACATTGGCGCAGGCAGGACATCGCAGGTGCTACGCACGACTTTAATCTCTGACACTAAACAGTAAATGCAACCTCCACATGGTTCCATTTCTCATCACCTACGGCACCACTTCCTACGAGAGAATTTTGCGAGTAGTTAAAGGGCAAGTACCTTTGTTTCTTTGAGGCTGCTCATATGCAAGGTGTGTATCTGAGACACTTGCGGTGAGAAGACTGGTACATTGTTTTTTCTTAGTTTGGCATTTTAATAATTCTCTTAAAGCCTAGAACATTTGTGCTCAATTGGTATAATATTGTAGATAGAAGTAGCCCACAACATATCTAAATTTTTAAAATTTTGTCTGTTGATTATTTCATACAATCTAATTTTATATCTTATTTAATTGTTACATTTACCAAGTTAAATTTTTCTGAGGCCTATGGCTCATAAAAATCCTTAGGAAATTTGTTACCTTTATAAAATATAAACCTTTGTCATTATTTGGCAGATATCATGTATACCCTTGTTCCTCTGTATCAAACACTGCGTAATGGTATAGCTATTGTCCAACCAGTGGGGGCCCATTAGCTTTGACAAAATCTAGCCTGGGACCAGTGCAATCCTAGCTCTACACCACTGGTGCTCTACCTTCATTTGTTAATGGTTTGTCTGCCTCTATGTGTTGTACCTATTTTTTCTTATTTTTTACTTTTGTGTTAAGGCTAAATTTACTTTTGGAGCATTCTAATGATCATGACAGTGCAGTTTTTGCTGCCCTATTGTAAGATAACACTTTTAAACAATATGAAGAGAAAATCATATTGCACAAAGAAAACTTTACCAGTTTGTTTAGTGTAATGAGATGTTTTGCTGGAGGTTAATATGATTTAACAGTAATATATGTTGGATTTTTCCTTAATGTAATGAAATATGCCTGTTGTAAATTTCCTATCATTTAGTTTTGAGAATTATTATACATCATCAGAAGTTTTCTGTGATTGAATACTCTAAATAAAATATTGTATGAATGGATTAACATGGCTTGCCATTACCCTAAAGGTTATATAATGCTCACTATTTTTTCATACCCTGTGACTAAGTGGTGAAGTATCAGGCTGCTCCTTGTCACTGTATACAGGTAGTCCTCGATTAATGCGGCAGTTGCATTCCTGATAAGTGCCACATTGAGTGAAATTGCATAATTCGAAAATAATGTTCCCCTAAGAATCAATGTAAATTTATAGGTTAATTTATGGGAGCACATAAGAAGATAAAATATTGAATATAATCCAGTAATATACATTTATTTATACTCCTATCAATGCTAAAATTAAATTCTAAAACACATAATTGTAGGAGATTTGCGATTAGGGTGTGGCAGATGATGATGAAGAATCCAAGTCCGCAGGGTTAGATGGACCCTCACATGACGCTCCGGTGGTCGATTGCTCGGGGCCATCTGCTGACTCGGCTGGTGCTCTGGAGGAGGGTTTTGGGTCATTTGCCCACTCTCCAGCTGTTTTGGAGGTTGTAGGTTAGGAGCCCTTATGACTACTGCCTTGAAAAATTGATCCAGCCTTAATTGGGTAGCAGATTTAATTTTTTCCTTTTACAGTTAACGATAGCAATGAATGAATGTCTTCATTAACCATCTTCTGCACTTTGTAGCTCCTTTCTTGGTCAGCATCATCTTCATCAAAATTAGCAAATGCTGCTGCAATAAATTTGGAAGCTTCTGCTAACCCCTTGGTGATTAACATTTTTGGAGGACCTATAAGGTCAGGGTCATCAATGTACAGTACAATGCACTTTGTGGAGTGCATTGTGCTCATACTTTTTAAGTCAATGTATGGATTGTCCTAGACAAATTAAACTTGTTAAAAATTAATGATAAATCCACAGAGGTTCCTGAAAGCTTGGAAATTTATTTACTTTTTGTTTGCAGTGTACTAGAAATATTTGATATTACGATAAAAAATTTGGAATCAAATGAAATAACTGTGGAGGACAGATCATATTATAAAATGTCTAAAAGATCATCTTACTAGAAGAAAAACTGAAAGTACTTTGGATACGAATCTAATAAAAAAATTAAAAATATAACTGTCCAAAGAGAACATGACAAATTAAAAGATGATTTTTTATTATTCTATGGCAATGCATAAGAATACATTGAATAACACTTTGACTTGAATGAAATTTCATTATTTTATTTATTTTCTGCACTGAGTTTTCCAAACCACTAACTTCCAAGTTTTCAAGATTTTTTGAAGGTTGAGGAAAAATTAAATTTAAAAGAAAAATTGCAACTAAATATAGATGAGCTATTCCATGTAGTGGGAACTTGAACTAATAATTTTACTTTAATTTCCAACTCTGATGAGTACAAATCATGCAAAACAACCTGCAAAAAATGGCATCTTTTGTTCAAAAGTCTTGATTTTAAATTGTTAAACAATAATTTCCTATATTTTAAGCTTTCCTGGAACCTTTGCGTATTCTGAGCAAATTTTTAGTATAATGAATATTAAATGGAGGGATGAAAGAAACAAATGTAACACTAGTTTAACAAGAAATTAATTGCTTATTTATTTCTCTATAAAAACTACATGCACCAAGTTTTATGAACATATGAAAGAGGATAAATCATTTTTAAGCGTGGCTAGGTCGCAACAAAAATATAAGAAGATAAATTAATTCAACTAATTATTATCATATAGGTGCAAAGCTCTTATTTACTTTTTTATTTTAATTCATGAATAAAAACATTTTCAAGCAATATTTTCACTTATTTCTCCTCAATCCTCCTGAAAACATACCACCCCCATTACATTGTTTCCAGCCAGTGTGTGTGGCTGTCCTTCCCTAGCAAACTCAGGAGGTGGCAACCCTATTTTGAACTTCAGCACCACTGCTATTTTCAATGATGAAACTTTAGCTTAACACTTAAAGATATGCCATTGTTTTGGAATGTATAGTTTTCATTCGCTATTATCATTGTATTTTGTGAACGTAATTTAAGGAAATGTAATTTTGTTTTGTTAGATTTTCATTTTTTATTACGAATTTTTAATTTAAATCGATGAATTGCTATCATCTTGTAACGTAAGATTTTCTGCCGCATATATTGAACTTGATTATTAAAAGAAATGTTACCACTTTAATGCTTCATTGTTACTTTTTATTTTTTGACGTATTTTGAATAATTAAAAGAAATATTATTGCTTTCTTATGCTAGGTTTTGATTTTTTTATGCATTTTGAACATAATTAATAAAAGAAATGTTACCAATTTGTAATGCTAGTGTTTTTTTATGCGGCTTGGAAAGGTTTGTTGCAAAATCCAAGAAAACATCCGTGCATCACATATTCAACATTCCATTTCAGTAGTTCATCAATTTAAATTTAAGCATTTCCTTGGAATGAACAAAAAAGATAGAAAATCGCATGTGAAAATGTTCTGGAAGTGCACAAATGCCGAAAGAAGAGTAATCACTTTGTGATGCTGAGTTTTCATATGCTATTTTGCAGTTAATTAAAAGAATTTTTTTCACTTTATGATGCTAGGTTTTCATTTGCTATAACGTTTTCTTTTATTTTCTGTTAAACTGCATTATTTATGAAAAAAAGTGAATTTTTTAGGTTAGCTAGGAACTGTACTCCCATAATAGCATTGCGTCTTATAGGAAAATAAGACTTGCACTTTGTGAATTTGCATTTTGTGTCAGTTTTCTGGAACCAATTATTCACGAAGATTAAAAAGATTGTGTATTTGAAGTAGAAAATTAAATCAATCCCCATTTTTGGGCTTTCTCTTAGTAGAGGATGCATTTCATATCACATTCATTTCTCTGCCAATTACAGGTTTGCTTCAGGGACCTTTAATGTGATATATGCAGAGCCATAGTGAGTGTTTTAGCACCCTAGGCAAATCGTTCATTTTGTGCCCTTAAACTAAAAATCTATAAATTATCATTGAAATAAATAGTTAAAAAGTAATTTATTATGTATATGAAATACAAAAAATAACGAAGTACGATATTAATACATTTACTTACTTCTTCCGATGGTTGGCATTTTGTGCTGGTTAGAATTAATTAAGGACTTGGACTTCAAGTAAAACCTTACAGCATGAGAACCAGATGCAACATACAATGCATAGTGCAACAACATGACGTCGCGGGTGTAAACCGAATCCTCTACATTAGTTTTAATGCGTAACATGGCACAACCTTTTTCTGTAGTGTTTCCTAGGCCTGGTTGGACACGCTTATCGTCTACTTGTTCGCTATGCACATCGAAAAGCTGAAGAATTCGACACTATTATTCACAGAGATCATTGATGATCTCTGTGGATTATCTTTATATATAATTACTCAATTTCTGTCCATCCGTCCCCCCTTTTATCTCTTGAACAGTGTGTCATAGAGAATTGCTGAAAACGCCATTTTGTTTCAGCCAACTAGGAGACCCAAGGAAAACTATTTTCGTTTACATATAGTGTCTCTGATTCAACTCCGGGAGATGATTATATTTTTCCATATGTTTACAAAGGAATTTTGATTTTTCAAGGTGCAAGGTATATTTCTTTCATTCATTAAAAACGTAAATATGGACCGAATTTCCCCATGTTTGCTTTATTCAATAGCTAAAGCTATAAAATATCTTATTCTAGTGATGTTAAGATGTTGCACAGAATAATTTCTCAGAAACACGCATTTCTTTTCGAAATTTTATGACTTTTTCATACTCTTTCCAGGTGTTGCCAAGGTGACCAGCATTGTTGCTTCCAATTGAATTAGTGTCTATTAAGCCTTCAAATAGACAAAATAATTGCGTTATCCACTTCGTGCTGTATATGATGCATCGAAATTATAGTTGTAGCAATGTCAAAGTTAATAGATTGCAACGTTAATAATTAAAGATTATTATTATTCAGTAAACTTCGTGTGGGTTGTGGGCCTTTTTAACAATTGACCAACAGAAATAAATGTTTCTTTATTTCAATACTGGAATGTGTTTTTTCGTATGGGAGAGAATTAAAATTGCACATATAAATCATAAAAACAAATATGATATTCAAGATATCAGTTGTCTAATTTTATAAGGAGAAATTGGCTATTATTACTTTTAAACATGCAGATTTCTGACTGACGTCGCAAAAGTTTTTGCGAGTACCACTAGTAGCATCTGAATGGCACATTATTATGATGAACATTATTTTGACACCCGATCTCTTTCAGCGCCCTAGGCAATTGTCTATGCTGCCTACCATATCACGACGGCTCTGGATATATGCTAATGCAAATGTTCCCAAACAGTTAGTCGCAACCGAATTTTTCAGTGGATGAATGAGGAAAGAAGACATGCAGCATGAATGTATAGTAAGTTTGGTGTTCCTGAGGGAGAAATGGCCCCTGTATTTCAAAGGACCCTAGAATTAGTCCTTAGATGGTTTCTTTCATATAATGATCTCAACCGCAGCACATGTTACTGTTAAAATATAGCATAGTGTAAAAATAGTTGAAATGTGTTTATTAAAGAACATATCTTAATTTTAGCATATATTTGCTATAAACTATTCATGCTAATGCCTCGTGTCCTTAACACCTTGTTCGTCGCTTGCTCCCCCCTTTTATTTCCTCTAGTAACTTCGCATACCCCTCACCTTTTCAGATTTTCATGGCTGAATGCTTTCATTAGTTCCTTGAAAGACAATGTATTTGTTTCCTTTCTATTGTTATCCCTGTTTTAGATTGGCAATGTGCATGCTCTACATAAAGGAGCCAGTTCCTTCCAAAAAGGTTGCAAATGCAATCCCCTCATTAAGCATACTGCCAGCTCTTCCCCTCCAGCCTCATTTCAAACATTCAGATTAAAATATAAAGTGAACGGTTAAAGATAGAAGGGTACAGTAAGCAAGGTGTTTTTTAAAAGTTTTTTTCTGCTCTACTGAACTAAAAAATCACTATACCCTATGTCAAACTATTCTCAATTTATAAGGAAAAAAATAGTTTTCCTGGGAATTCCAAAAATGTTTTGAGGATTTAAACTAAAAAATTTTTCCTTTGGAATTTTCTTGCTAATCGTGACCTGATGAGAGGCTTCACACAAAATTTCAGGACCCTAGGTCCTGTGGTTCAGACTGGAGGTTTTCATCAGTCAGCCAGTAACAACTCCATATACAGGGTCCAAAAAGTTTCACCCGATTTTGGTGTAAATTATTAACCAATTGGTAGAATAGAAACCAAATTATGAACTATATATTTATCATTATTACCATTATTTTAGTACAATCAGAATGCAAAAAGAACAATAATTTTATTTTCCAAATTATTTTAGTGAATGAATTAATCAAACTGTTCAAATTGTTCTCCTTCATGATCGATGCACTTTTGTCCCGCTACACAATGACATACCTTTTGACACTGCTCAACATCAATAGCGGCGAATTGTTCTGTAATCACTTGGCGAAGTTCTTGAACATTTCTTGGCTTTTGTCTGTATACTAAATGTTTTAGAACCTCCCATAAGAAAAAAATCAGGAGGGGTTAGGTCTGGTGACCGGAATGGCCAATCAATGGGCCCACGACGACCTATCCAACGACCTTGAAATGTATTATCAAGCCAATCATGCACCTGTCTTCTATAATGGGGTGGGGCCCCATTTTGTTGAAATAAAATATCTTCCTGATGTTGCACTCGAGGATAAAAATATGTTTGCAACATGTTGAGGTAATTCTCGGAATTGACTCCCATCAAAGAAAAAGGGACCAATGAGGCCTTGACTGGAGATTGCTGCCCAGACAGTCACCCCTGGAAGGTTAACTTCTTTTCCTTCAAGGATGTGTGAATTTTCATGGGCCCAATATACACAATTGTGTCGGTTAATGTGCCCATTGAGTTTGAAGCAGACTTCATCTGACCACCATATCTTGTCTTGCAGAGTGGGGTCAATACGAATCATATCTAGGTAAAGTTCTGCAAACTGTACTCGTCGATCAGCATCTCCGTCATGTAGGTGATGAAACAGTCATGAGATATATGGCTTCAGAGATATTTTCTTTAGTAAATTGTGAACACTTTGTCGAGGAATCTCGAGTTCTGTAGAAAGATGACGAACTGATTTTTGAGGACTATGATTTATGCTGACCAGTAACTGCTCTGCCTTTTCTTCAGTTGCTGTTTTTGGTCGTCCAGACCTGGGCGAATCACACATGGACCCTGTACTATCCACCACTGCTTTGGTAATTCTTTCTTGAACTGCATGAATATTAAATTCAGCACTTAGATGCTGACTCGCTTCTGCACTATTTGAACCACATTGGTGGTAACATTTAACAGCTACAATTCTTTGTTCTTTATTAAGTCAAAACACCATGTCCAATAAACTACAAACTGAAATTAAATTTTAAAAAATTTATTTTATTTAAATCATTTAAAATAATATACAATATATAATAACTAGGGTATGGATTTTTCGTGTTTTACCCGATTTTTACCCTCCAATTGCCTTTTTAAAATTTTGAGTGAAATCCAAAAAAAACCCGAAATTATTAGTTTTTTTTAAACAGTTTTTTAGATTTGTAGACAGAATTTCTATTCTGGTGCTTGTAGGCACCTCAGCACTTGATTGCAGTCTGAGATGTTCATGATCAGTCTGTTTATTCCTTTTAAACAATTGATTCGTGCTTACTTTTTGAACAATCAGCTGTAACGTTTTCCTACCTCTTTCCATTTTTCCATCTAGTTATCCTTCTTACACCTCTTTAATCATACTCTCTCTCCTCAGGTAATGTCCAACCCAGTTAGCCTTCCTCTTTCTAGTAGTCGGTATAATCATTCGCTTCTCTCCTACTCTTCATAGCATTTCATCGCTTTTCATCCCATCTGTCCATTTTATCTTCAGCATTCTCCTCCAAGTCCACATTTCAAAGCTTTCCAAGTATTTGATGTCATTTTTCCTTAGCGCCCATGTTTCTACCCTGTACAAAGCTATACACCATACATAGCATTTTATGAAATTTTTGAGAATATCTTCCCTTATACTCCCCATAAGTAGGTGTTTCTTTCTTCTAAAAGCTGCTTTTGCTTTTCCTATTCTAGTCCTGATCTCATCCATACATTTTGCTTCTCTTGTTATGATGCTTCCAAGGTATTTATGTTCTGAAACTTGTTCTAAAGGCTTTCCTCCAATACTTATGTTCAGATTCTCTTCTTTGCCTGATATTCGAATGACCTTGGATTTCTCTGTATTTATTTCCATACCTTATTTTCTACTTGTTATTCCTAGTCTATTTATCATTTTCTGGAGTTCCTCTTCCTTTCTTGCTAGAGGTGCTTGATCATCCACGTATTTTACTGTTCCTTTAATCCTTTCTCCAATTTTGATATCTCCTGTGTCTTCTAACGCTTCTTGCATTCGACTTTCTCCATATATATTGAATAGGGTCAGCAATAGGCAGCAGCCCTGTCTTACTCCTCTACCGATATTTACTCTGCAGGTGTCCGCATTCTCCAACCTGACCTTTACAACTAGATTCACATATAGATTCCTAATCAGTCCTGTCTTTCCAGTCTACACCTATATCCTTTAATATCTTCATCAATTGCCCAATTTACTCTATCAAAGGCCTTTTGCCAGTCTACGAAACATACACAGATATCTTGACTGTACTTTATTGCCCTTTCTGATATGATTCTAACTACTACTATAGCATCTCTAGTTCCTCGTCCTTTTTTGAAACCGAATTGATCTTCCCCTATCATTTCTTCTGCCTTTTTCTCCAGCCTTTTATTAAGAATCCTTGTGATGATCTTCGAAGTGTATGACAGAAGGCGTATTGTTCTGTAGTCTTTACACTGCATTGCCTTTGGCTTCTTCTTTAGGGGGAGCATTGTTACTTCTAGGAAATCCCCAGGCCACTCTCCCATGTCATAAATCTTATTAAATAATTTTGTTATCACTTTTATTCTTTCTGATCCCATGACTTTAAGTACCTCAGCTGGTATTCCATCGCTGCCTGTGGCTTTCCCATTCTTAGGTTCCACTATCGCTTTTTCTACTTTGCTTTCCATGATACTTGGTCCTAAGTTGTCTTCTTCAATGTTTTCCTCATCTTCCAGTTCTATCTTTGCCGATCCTGCCTGCTTGCTGTATAGTTCCTTAATGTATTGTTTCTGAGATAATCTTTCCATCCCTATTCATAATTCCTTTACCATGAATTCCGTTCGACTTCTTATCTTCTAATTCCAGTGCCCTAGCGTATATCATATCGTACCATCCTAACTTCTCCATTTGTTGTATTTCATCACATTTATCTTTTATCCAATTTTCTTTAGCTTTATCTGTTACCCTTCTCAACTCATTGTTTATACGTCTATAGTTGGCTCTACCTTCTTCACTGTTAACGTTTTTCCATTTTCGTCTCTCATCCATTTTCTCCAGCATTTCCTTAGTGATCCGCGGTTTTCTGATTTTCTTCTCTTGTTTTCCAGTCTCTTTATCCACGGTATCCTTGATACTTGTTTTAATTTCTTCCCATTCTATATTCACGTTCTTTGGTTTGTTTTCCAAATTTTAAGGTATATATTCGTGCTTATATCACTGACATTGCCAAAATCTGTGGTAGAATAGGTTTCTTAAGCGATCTTTGATGTGATTCATTTTGAGATCCAATAAACTATGCATTTCTATTTTCTTATGTTATGAGTACGTTACTGTATAATCTTCTTAGTCCTTACCCCTTTTTACTCATAAGGAGATGTTTCGTATTATTTTAACAGTTTAAATTTACACTGTGTTTTCCAGGAAGTAACCACTGTGTAAATTGAGGTCGATTGTATTTATGATTATATGAATTTGCAGGTACAATGCGGATGATGAAGACAATTTTGGACAGGTGACGTTATTCTGGAAAAAGACTTTGAAGCCTGATGAAAGAGAGAGGCTTGTGGAGAACATAGTTTCTCATCTGAAAGATGCTTCTGATTTTATTCAGGTACTTTTTATTCATTATAACTTACTCTACATAGTTGGTTATTTTTCATATAGCTATTTAAGGCTAATTATTCTGAAAATTATCAAATAAAAGTTAAATATATATGCCTGGATTATCAGCATGTCCACTGGGACTGCTTTTAGCTTTATTGCCATCAGTCTTATCATTCATTGCTATAATTTTTTCCTTGCTTTTCATCATATATTTCCTAAGTACCAGAGCTACTCCCCTTTCCCCACTATTTCCTCCAGTGTAAACTACCGTGAACTCTTCCGAGTGGAACTGTCCTCCTTCTCACCTAGATTCGCTCAGTCCTATAATCTCAACTCTAATTCTTCTCATTGCTTTCAAGTTCTCTAGCTTTCCTGCCTCTCTCATAGCTCTTACGTTCCAAGTGCCTATTTGTAAACTGCTTTCGACAAATGTTTTTCTCAAGGCAGTCTCCACCCGGAGATCTGATTGGGAGACTGTTTTACCTCCGGATTGTTTTACCTCGAGAGAACTCATATTGTCCAACCATATAATCATTACTAGGGATTGTAATGTGGTAGTTTCCCACTTGCTTTCCACATCGCAGTACTGGAGCTGTTCAAATCATCTTGATCACGCCTACAGCTGTATTGGTAATAGACCCAGTCAACATCATTTGTTTTTGGCTCTATACCATACTAACACTACTGCTGCCTACTGCCAGGCACCGTTGATAGTTTTTTTTAAACACTCATCTGGGTATTTAATTTTTCGAAACTAGAGGTGGGCATTTAAATTGCAATTGAGGTGAATCAAATCGCAAATCGATTAAAAAAATACATTAATTATTCAGTATTTGAGTTGTTTATTCTTAAAATTTGTGCCTTAAACTATTTTTACCGCAAGACATGAATTAAAATGTTAATATATATTTATTATTACAATACAAATTGAATTTGTTCATAATATTTAATGAACACAAATTCTTAAAATATGGTATAAAGACATTAAAAATTTACACAATTACTAAGTGTTTAAAAAATGAAAAAATAATAATATTATAAATAACATAAATGTTGTTAATTTTAAAATTAGAGTAACGCAAATGCAACCCGCAAAGCAAAGTCAGGGTCTAACTATGAGAAGCTTATCTTTTCCAAATAAAGAAGTGGAGCCCATTTACTGCCAAGATGGTAAATTAAAAGGATGCAGCTAGTTGCCGGAGAAGCTGCGTGACGGAATATTACGGCATACCCATAGCAAACAGCCGAGATAACAGCATGACGTATATATACGGCATACCCAGATGAGTGGTTAAACCTCCATTCGTGGAGTTTGAACTCCGGAACTTTGTAATGGGAAGCCAACATGCTAACCACTACACCTCCAGTGCTTTGTTTATTATATAGTAATAATAATGATATAATAATATGGTGATGAAGTTTATCCGAATCCTCGGAGATGGGTTGTGGCTGTTCTAGTTAGAGAGTTTGGATTGAAAAAACCTGGTGATGTTCATTTGTTTAGCTGTTTTCTGCAGTTCCTTTTGAATTTAGAGGTAGGGGCTGGATGCAGCCTCAATATCCCTCTTGAATTTGAGGCTCCTCTTCATTACTGGATCGCACTCCACCACTTTCTCTATCAACGCCTGCTCCAGTTTAATTATTTCAGCAAGAGTTTTGAAGTTGAGAGTAGACCTTGCAGCATCCTCCTTCTCCTCTTCCTCACTGTTGTCCTCATTGATGAGCTTATCTAGGTCCTCTGCAGTCAACTCCTCGGTGTGGGACTCGATCAGCTCCTCTATCTCTTGTGACTCCATATCTTCAAAGCCTTCTCCTCCAACTTGATGTGCTAGCTGAGCGATGTCTTGAAGATCATCGCCGATGGAAGGGAATCCAGTGAATTCATTGACGACCTCTGGCCACAGGTTCTTCCAGCAGGTTTCATCTCTTTTAGCAACTCTTGGATGTCAGCGATGCAGTCCGCGATGTTGAACATCTTCTAACAGGTTGTAACATCTAGTGTTGGGTCTTCCTCGTTTGCATCCAAAATGCGCTTGAAGGTGTGTCTTGAGTAGTTGGCTTTGAATGCCACCATAGCACCTTGGTCTAAGAGTTGGTTGAGAGAGGTTGTATTAGAAGGTAGGAAAACCAACTCCATGTTAGGATGTGCAAACGTAATGCCAAGCAGATGCCCTGGAGCTTATGAGAAGTAGGAGTTTGAATTCTAGTTTCTTTGATGCCAAGTATTTTTCTGCCACATGGACGAAACAGTCGTGGAACCACTCCAAGAATAAAGCTGCCGTTACCCATGCCTTCTTGTTTGCACACCAAAACACGGACATCCGATTCTTTTTCTTGCCCTTCAGTGCACGGGGGTACAAGAAGCGATACAACTGCATAGACTTCACCATGTAGTCTCCCAAAGCATTAGCACAGATGAGAAGTGATAAATGGTTCTTGGCTGCCTTAAATCCAGGGGCGGTCCATTCCCTTTTTGAAAGAAATGTTCTTTTGGGCATTTTTTTTTCCAAAATAACCTGGTCTCATTAGCAGTAAAGACCTGTTCTGGCACATACCCCTTCTCCTCATTTTGCTTACATAGTTCCTCAGGATACCTCTGCAGTGCCTCGTGGTCTGCTGACGCTGACTCACCAACTAGCTGTGCCTGCTCTTAAATTAATCAAACCATCCCTTACTGGCTTGAAAATCACTGGATAATCCTTAGTCCTCACTCCTCTGCCCCTTAAAATGATCAAATAGCCTCTTTGCTTTAGTATGAATGATAGAGTCACTCAGAGGAATATTCTTCTGGGTTTGGTCTTCAGTTTACAGATTAAGTGTTTTTCCATTTATTGTATTGTTTTAACTCGAACTTGTGACACCATTTTTGCACTTATCAGAACATTACCTTAAACACTATCCCTGATCGCCTTTTCATTTTTCTTCATTGACCTTACTGTAGACTCATTTATTCCAAAATGTCGGCAAACTGCGGATGCACTCTCACCTGTAGCCAGTCTGTAAAACACTGTCGATTTCTCACTTAAATGCATCACTTTCTTCAGCCTTTTTGGAATAGAAGCACTTGTAGCGACTTGCTTTAGCTTATGTATGATTAAGGGCAAGTAAGGGGAAATAAACCAAATAAATGACAAAATTGAGAAGAAATGTGTCATGAGGTCTTTACACTGCGAGGGGTACTGTGACACTTGCATCTGAGCAGTGTTGCCAGAATGAGGTGAAGGTTTAGAACTTCTCCGATCACCTGATCGCACTACACGGCCAAAACTCAGCTGCATGATCACTTCAGAGATATGCCTACCCTGTGTTGGTGCAGTGCTTCTCATGTCCACATTGGTTCATTTAGTATACGTATGCTATAAGTAGTTGTAAACTTGCGAAAAAACAATAAATGTGGGTCCGGCGGTCTAATTTCAAGCCATTTTGAAAACATAATGGTTGGAAACGTTCAACATTGGAATAAAGAACACGTAAAAATGCACTAAATAGGATGTAAAAAATAAAGACTACAAAATGTGATATGTACTTTATAAAAAATTCAATACGCTACGCTAAGCGTATTCGCACTATATCTGGCAACACTGGCTCTGAGCCTGAAATAGAGAGGAGCAGCACGCTCCTGAGCGGCTGTGTACCAAGCTATCGTCTTGTGGCAAACCCGCATATTCTCGAAGGGGTCGCGAATGTTGATATGCCTACATTGGGTACTTCGTGAATATTAGAATTTCATGAATGATGAAGTCGCGAATGTGGAGGGTTTACTGTATTCAAGTATTTTCATTGTAATAAATAAAAATATATCACTCAAAAAGAAAATGGTATTCCATAATTGGCTACTTTCCCCTATTGTTGCCATTGGACCGGCAATGTATATGGCATCCATAACAGCAACACGGCCACTGTTCAGATACGGCTGATGCGCGGACGTGTAAGTACTCGTGTCGGCACTGGTACCACATGGACCCTTATTTGCCTTCAATGGTTTATCTAATTCAATCATATGTAGCAATGAAGAAACATTATTTCAAGGTTTAACATTAATGTTAATCCTTGGGGAGCTTTTATACCAAGATGCCTCGTGACGGTGATTTGATTTTGATAAGGCGGTAATTTAAGTCAGTGGTGTAGCCAAAAATATGGCTTGGAGGGTGCACCATGACTTGACATCCAAGAAGCTTATTAGCGGTCCACTATCACAATTAAGCATTTTCAAATTTATATTTACAATGTAACAATCATGAAATACATCCATTATGGCAGCATTTTAATTAACATTATTACTGTGGTGGTTAACACACTGAAAATTTCATATTATCTGGAGCAGTTTGGGGGATGCACATGCACCCTTGCACCCCCCCCCCCCCCAGGCTATGACACTGACTTAAGTCACTAGAATGTCACCGTCACCTCAACTTTCATTCCAAAGTGATTCAATTTTGAAATCATGCGATATTTAATTCGCGCTAGTTTGAAAGTTGTGTTGATGATTCGCTAGAAATGGGCCGGTTGCCAACCAAACATCAAGTGCAGGCAAACAAAAACATTTGCAGAAATACATTAACAAGTATTGCCAAAACGTAATTCTTTCACTTTAACAAGCTGTGAATTAACTTCAATCATAAAACATATAAATATGTATCGTTTGAACTTGGAGTTGCCGCGTCACATCGCCAGCGCATTGCCATCAACTTGGTATGAAGGGTTACATTTGAAAGCATGTGCCATCGGAAAGCAAATGATATTGCCTTTGCATCAAAATTACCATATTTACTTATGTACCGCACGCCCTCATGTACCATGTGCACCCCTATTTTTGGGCCAGTTCGGAGGGACAAAAATAAAACAAGGTCTGCGTGTATACTTCATAGAATACTTTGTCTTTTGCGAGTATAAACATAGATGCAAGCATGTGGCAGTGAATTTACTATCGACACTCGCAATTTATATAACTTGTTCAGAAATCCTCATGTAAGATGCGCAGTCCCTTTTTCTTACTGACATTTTTGGAAAAAATGTTGCACGTGATGCACGAGTATTTACGGTAAATCACCATCACCAGTCACCTTGGTATAAAACCCCCATTAGAATACCAGCATCTATTAAATTGACTCTTCATATATCTAATTGATAGTAGCTCAATAACTTTGGCTAAGATTAATAAAGGTAAAATACTCCTTTAGCCAAACAATTAGAGGGTTACAACACCCAATGCATTTCGCCCACAAGCTGGGCATCGTCAGGGGTAAAACCTGTTTCAACAGTGACTGAAAGCCAACTGCCAGGTTTGAAACGGAAAGTGTTAAGAAGACGACCGAGAAACAAGTGAAACGCGGAAAGATTTTTCGGCGCGTGTGTCGTTTAAATCTGTCAATTTGTATAGGGTCTTGTTGAAATCTGTGTCCGTGTTCATAAGTGTATCGCGGTTTTTGTAAATGTGAAGGTTTTCTAACGAGTTTAGTGAGTTATTGGCTGAAGTTATCAATGTTAAATCGTTTACGTGTATACTATGACCTGTTTCAAAGATGTGGTTGGCAACGCTTGATTTTTCAAAACGATTATATTTATAGTGAGCCATGTGTTCCTTGAAGCGTGTTATTAGTTTCCTTCTTGTTTGTCCTATGTACTTTTTGTCGCAGTGTGAGCATTGTATTTTATAAATACCAGATTTGTTCAAAGATTCTGTTCTGTCTTTTGTACTGCCCAGTAAATTTTTCAAATTATAAAGATTTGTATATGTTATGGTATAATTCTTATGTTTAAAAATTTTGTTCAAGCCTCTGTTTAATGGTGGAAAATAAGGCAATTTTACATATTTGTCCTCTTTTTTGTTGTCTAATTTAAGGGAAGTGGCATTGGACAAGGTTTTATTAAAGTTATGTTTTCCATAATTTATTAATTAAATTATTATCGTATCCAAGTTTAGCGGCAATTTGTTTTATGTGTTTGAGTTCCTTTGCATATCTGATTTTATTGAGGGGGATGTTACATAATCTATGTGTTAAAAATTGAAACACAGCTATTTTTTGGTTCATTCACAATCAAGAAAATAAAAAGGAGTGTTACTAAGATGTAACTAAGCGTCAATTGTTAACAGTAGTCGTCGGTAGGTAGCATGGTGGTGGCAGCTAAAAATATAAGATATCTCTTAAACAATGCAGTATATGGGAAAATGTTTCAAAAAAATGTCTTAGAAAATTAAATTTTCTACAACTTTTATTCCAGTACATTTTTACATTTATCAAATATTAAAGCAAATATTTCAAAATAGCAGATAAGTGGCAAGAGTAAACACCCACTTCCGGTAGACCGATTTTTACCAAAAAATAATCAGTTCTTTTGATTTTTATAAAAATGTTAAATATAAAATTTCAGGTTGACTTGCTTAATAGTTTTTGAGATATAGCAGCCAAAGTAGCTATCACATATGCACACACATGCGTGCACACTTTCACACACTCACACACACTCTCCCACACACCTGCACACACTCGCACATACCCTCACAAACCCACACACACCTGCATACACCCGCGCACACTCACAAACTCGTACATACTCACACTCGCATTCACTCACACACAACCACACACACTCACTCACACACACAATCGCACACACACACACAATCACACACACAGTAGTGATCGTACCAGACAGACATGTTTTTGATGTGCTCCGATTATTTGTGCCTTGGATCCTCCGTTTTTCATCATTTCAACAGTACATTCATCTGCATAGTGTTATCGTACATCACAGTAAGTATTTTTTTAACTTAAATTGTATCAACGGATAGCCATTTTCGGCAATATCTTTTTGACAAAGATGGCGTTTTGCCTTGCCGGTGATTGCCCGAGCCATTCAGGCATACCGCCTAGATGGAGAGGCCGATGCATGAACATGGCCTTCTCCCTCTCACCGCCCTGCCGTTAACATTGTGTGCAGCAATGGAGATTGCGAAGGATGTGTCACCGTTGGCTGGACCATGTCCTCCTTGCAGGGGCACACCGAGGGGCGGATATAGTTCGTCAAGCAGATCCAAATCCACTAAGTTTGTTAATTTGAACCAATTTGATTCCCAGACCAATATCTTCCATTCTTCTATCTTTCGAAGAGAGAATGATACTACGAGTTAGATCCGCTTCAAATTTCTTCGATGAAGACCCCAACAGGAATCATCGCTTTTCATCACTGAATGATATTCATTACTTATGTTCTGGTCCTCAACAAAGGTCACTACCGATGGAGAATCCTCTCCATTCATCTTTCCTTACCGCTAAAACCACTCCGCATTTAACCGTTCCAGTCCCTTCTCCCACCCCACCGATATCCTAAGCTAAAATAGCTGGAAGCCCAGCTTCCTCTGCTCCCCAGCCTGATAAACAGATAAGTCACAGTTGTGGCCTTCCAACCCAAGAAAATGCAACCCTTGCCAAATGGTCCATCCCGTAAGATGGGCATCATAATACTAGCGAAGCAATCTGTTCTCCTGGTGGATTATGTCTACACCATCGGGGAAGCTTTAGGTGGGGGCAGAAACATAACCCATGCCTCAAGGCTCTCCAACGGCTGTGTATGCATGTACCTGCAGAGTGAGGCAACGGTCGAACGATTCATCACTGAATAAGGGGGTGTGATGATCGAGGAAGAATTTGTGCTGGCACGAAGATTAACTAAAGCAGAAAAACTAACGATTTCTAATATTCCTCCCGAACTGAGTAACTCCAACTTGGTGGAGCTATTGAGCCAAGTAGTCACCATAGTTAGTCCTGTCCACACCTTAACCATTGGAGCGAAGCGAGAAGGCTACGAACATATTGGTTGATTCAGGAGACAGGTTTTCGTTTTAAGAAAGGAAATCATCATTCTTCCATGCCCCATAATTGTGGAGACTGGAAATACTCCATACCGGATATATTTTTCCTTCGATGGGCTAAAATGTTTCAATTGCAATGGTGAAGGGCACCAAGCCAAAACATACTCAATGCGAACCCCACCCATAACAGAGTCAAATGACAGGATTGTTGGTGAGCTTTTAGACAATCCAAACCCCAGTCCTTCTGACCCCTCTCCCCCACCGAGTGTCGCACCTCCTTCCACACCTTTACAGGTGCAGAAAAACAAACAATTACTCCACCCCCCTACTGTCCCTCCTAACTCTCCCCTCCATTGCAACCCATCTCCCTCTCCTTCCCCCTCCCCTCTACCCTTCACTTTTGCTAAATCTCATCCCTCCCCTTCTCTCGCTACAATATCCAACACCTTAAATAATAACCCACCCATTGACTATGATTCGGACGATGGTTCAATTATCTTTTTTGATGTTACGCCCATTAATACCAAGAGAAAAAAAGATACCAGCGGAACTGCAATTTCATCACCTCCTCCCAAGAATCAAATCAAATCCTTTAGTAGTTCCAATTTAGATGGCAAAGGAGGCTGAACGCCAGATGAAAAGGACATGGAAGCCATGAAAAAAACAATAGAGAACGATCAAGGATTGAGTCCAATCGGTTGGCCTAACTTCCTGCATTTCCTAACAGAAGTTTGGGGCCACAACTCTCCAATGATAGTGGCCAAAAAATACACCACAGACTTCGACAGTTTAGCTGATGCCCTGTATTCCTTAAAGTCTGCGATTAAAGAGCGTGCATTGAAAAGACGCATGCAATGTCTTGCATTGAATTTACAGAAGAAAGCATGCAGCCAACCAACATCTTAGTTTTAATTACAATTTTATCCTCTTATCAATTTATTTATTAAGGATTTGATAACAATAATTAATAGTAAAATGGCCAACTTCACTATCATGACATAAAATGTTCGCTCAGTGAGAAGTGAGTAGAAATGGTCACAATTAACACTTTTCTTCAGAAGATGGTCACCTGACATCTGTCTCCTGCAGGAAACAAGTATGGACAATGCACCCTTACTCAGCCTACTAGAATATACTTTTTATTTCAACCCTCCAATGAACTATCATTCAGTTACGGCAATAGTCATCAAAAACAATATACATGAGTTTCTGCTGGAAGAGAAGATTATATTTGCAGGACACGCTCAAATGGTGACAATAAAGGTTGGGTCCCCTCTCGTCACATAGAGTATTTTATGCACCTATGCCCCTCACGACCCTGACACTGCAATAGGTCTCCTTGAATCCATCGAAAATCATCTATCAACCTTTTTAAATTCACCTGATGGTGGCAGCAACTGCATTAAAATAGCCAGAGACTTCAACATGACATTATCACCTGCCACCGACAGAACTGATGGAGTAGATCATCACCCTCGCGTAGCTGCAGCATTAAGAAGCACCATCAACAGACTTGGACAGGATGATGCTTTGACCGAACTCCATGGAGATAGACCTGGGTACACATTCATTGGCAGTCAGACGCATTACTCGCACGCTAGAGTTGACAGAATATACCTTTCACAAAATAATTCTAGCAATTTGCAATCTGTCATGGCGATTCCCTCATTTTCCAAACACATGGCTGTCCTCTTAACTCTCTCTATCACGGAAAGGATAAAAAAAAGGCAGTCCGTATTGGTAATTTGACAACAGCTTGCTGGAGAATAAAGAATACGTTAACTTGATAAAAAATCTCGTTATGGCACTCGATAATGGCGATAAAAAACATCAGGACCTCCCATGATGGTGGGATCTTTTAAAAATTGATATTAAAGAGGCAACGTATAGATTTACTCGATGGGAGAGGAAAGAGAAAGATAGGCTAATCAAGAGGGTGGAAGATAAAGTGCTCCACCAGGAAGGTTTTGGAGGAGAAGATGACAAGTCATTAGCAAAAGAAACCAGAAAATGGTACAAAAGAGGCA
Source organism: Tanypteryx hageni (assembly GCA_028673005.1). Taxonomy (NCBI): domain Eukaryota; kingdom Metazoa; phylum Arthropoda; class Insecta; order Odonata; family Petaluridae; genus Tanypteryx; species Tanypteryx hageni. The sequence continues at coordinate 8,924,941 of CM054113.1, read as the reverse complement.
GAGAGATGATGCTTGGGAGAATCTGCTAGCTAACGACAAGCCTGCTGGATCGTCGTTAGCACGCTGTGCCTCTCGCGTCATTCCAAAGCCTCTTTCTAATATAGCGATAGAAGGGAGAATCACGAGCAACGTACCAGAAATTTGTGCGTACGTGCACAACCATCGCTCGGCATTATATGATTCAGCAGAAGTGGTCACAATTAACAAACAGGTATACAAAGGATTGAAAACTCTGGATATGATGGAGAGTCAAGTATGTGATTCCCCCATCGACAAAGATGAGTTAACAAACAGTCTGAAATCATTAAATAAAGGAAAAGCTCCAGGTATAGATGTACTAACCACAGAATTTTACCTGAAATTTTGGAACATCCTTGTAAAATCATTTAAAAGGGATGGAATAAAGCGATCTAAAGATCCTATGCAGATAAGCATAAGCTGTATTGTTTCAAAATTATTGAATGAGGCGACGGATCCCTTATAATAATAATAATAATAAAAGCACACGCTCACATCGAGAAAATGGTCAAAACGTGTTTAGGGGACCTCAAAACGTGTATTTCCATTGAAATCTCAAAGTCGATTTTTTGCATGAACTATACTTTCCCCTATACTACGTATGGATAAAGTAAAAACTATTGATCAGGTCAATGTGAAATTTTACATTTAACATTTTTATCAAAGTCACAAGAATGATTAATTTTGGTAAAAATCAGACAACTGGAAGTAGGTGTTTACTCTTGCCGCTTATCCGTTTTTTTTTAAATATATGCTTTAATATTTGATTAATGTAAAAATGTATTGGAATAAAAGTTGCAGGAAATTTAATTTTCTACAACCTTTGTTTGAAACATTTTCCCATATAATGCATTGCTTAAGAGATATCTTACATTTTTAGCTGCCTCCACCACGCCACCTCATTTGACTATTGTTAACAATTGATGCTTAGTTACATATTAGTAATGCTCCTTTTTCTTTTCTTAATTGTTGGATAATTGTGGCTATAGCCAATATCAGAAAGCTATGGTTTGAGTTTATTTCTGTTCTTTGTAAAGTCTAAAATTTTCTCACAGTTTCTTAAAATATTTATTATCATGTAACCTATTTGGGATTTTTAGAAATATTACAGATATGGAGAAAGTCATGTGGTGGCCACATCAGATTTTAATTTCAACAGTATCAAAATTGCCCCCATTGTAAGTTTGACTTTCATCTGAACTAATATTTCAGCAAACATACTCAGCTTCATCTAGGCATTGCAATAAATCAGAATCAGTAGCATGACCTCTTTCTTTTTTCTGATTGCTCTCATTTTATTTCCTAATGGACAATACATTTTAAAAAATGGTGTGGTGATGACAGCTAAAAATATATTTTTAAAATATCTCCTTAACAATGCATTATATAGAAAAATGTTTCGAACAAAAATTGAATAAAATTAAAATTCCTAAAACCTTTATTCCAATATTTTTTTACATTGACCAAGTATTAAAGCAAATATTTGGGTAAAATTCTGATGTGGCCACCACATGACTTTCTCCATATCTGTAATATTTCTAAAAATTCCAAATATGTTACATAATAAAAAAAATTTTTAGAGACTGCGAGGAAATTTTAGACTTTACAAAGAACAGAAATAAATTCAAACCATAGCCTTCTGATGTTGGATATAGCCACAAAGCTCTGACAATTAAGAAAAGAAAAAGGAGCATTACTAAGACCTAACTAAGCATCAATTATGAAATTGATGGAATGATATGATCCGAAGATCCTATGCAGACAGGCATAAGCTGTGAAAGATGGAACAATTTTTTGAAACGAGAAAAAAGTCTGCTATGACCGGGAATTGAACCCGGGTCTTCCACTTGCCGGGCGGATATTCTACCTCTGAACTATCGTAGCAGAACATTTTCTCTCGTTTCTGAACACGGATGTTTCCCTTGGTGGGACAGGTTTGGCAATCTCACCATTTGAGAGGTAGGAGTTTCTTTCGATATTCTCTTCGAGGACATCTGTTGGGGCAGTTTGATACTAACTTGGTTAGTTCCTGTCCCACCAAGGGAAACATCCGTGTTCAGAAACGAGAGAAAATGTTCTGCTACGATAGTTCAGAGGTAGAATATCCGCCCGGCAAGTGGAAGACCCGGGTTCAATTCCCGGTCATAGCAGACTTTTTTTCTCGTTTCAAAAAATTGTTCCATAAGCATCAATTGTTAACAATAGTTGTTGGTAGGTGGTGTGGTGGCAGATAAAAATATAAGATATCTCTTAAACAATACATTATATGGAAAAATGCTTCAAACAAAGTTTGTAGAAAATTAAATTTCCTACAACTTTTATTCTAATACATTTTTACATTTATCAAATATTAAAACAAATCTTTCAAAATAACGGATGTGGCAAGAGTAAACACCCACTTCCGGTTGACCGATTTTTACCAAAAACTAATTAGTTCTTCTGATTTTTATAAAAATGTTACATATAAAATTTCGCCTTGACCTGATTAATAGTTTTTGAGTAAGGCACCCACAAAAAAGCTATCACACACATTATCGTGAAAATGGTCAAAACGTGTTCAGGGGACCTCAAAACATGTATTTCCATTGAAATCTCGAAATCGATTTTTTTCATGAAAACAATACTTTTCCCTCAACTACGTATGGAGAAGGTAAAAATCACATCACTGAAAACTATTCGTTTATTACCACTGAAATTTTAGAAGAAATAGTTTTAATAAAAAAGCTGAATGTGTATGTTATTCAAAAGTAAATAAACAGCACGAAGTTGCACCAGATGAATTGAATGAATTCTATGGATTATTCCTCATAACAGGAATACTCAAAAGTTGGTATGTTTTCAATTGGAGTACTATTTTTAGATAATTATTCCAGTCTGATATACATACATAGCTGCAATGTCAGTAATCGAATTTGAAGAAATTAATAGATTTCTCAGATTAGATGATAAGAGAACACATGTTGAGAGGCTAAAAACTGATGAACTTGCTGCAGTGAGATACATTTGGGAATTATTTATTGAAACATTGTAAAACAGTTTCTATGCTTAGTACTTTTGTTCCTATTGATGAACAACTTTTTGGTTTTTGTGGAAGATGCAGTTTTATACAATATATTCCCCATAAAACATCTAAGTACTCTATACTCACTTTGTTTTTAGCCTACTTTCCAGAATGGAAAGTAGGCTTATAGTTTCATCGTTGTCTGTTTGTCCCTCCTGTTAACTTTTGAACCAATAGACCAATTTTCATGACACTTGGTGGAAATCTCTTGCTACTGGGGATGACCTCTCAAGGATAGTTTTTGTTGCAAAGATTGAAAGCCCTGACTTCAATTCCAGGAACTATCCTTCCCATTTGATTTACATGGGAAATCTGAAATCCATCATGCAGGGTAATTTTCTTTTGCACATTAATATACCTTAGAATTGTAATATTGGAGCATTTTTTGTACTATTCTCTGAGGAAAGGAACAAAAATTATAATTTTTATCTTAGAATTTTACTTATTGATCGTATTTATTCGTATTTTGCATAAATACTGGAGATTTTGCAGTTTTTATCACTCATTATGAGAGTACCTTCCAAAAATGTCCTTGAACCTTACAAACATGAAAAATTGTAGAGGTCAAATGAATGGATGGACAGAGGGGGAGAAAGATAATCGTCATAAATGCAATTATCTATAGAAATAAATAGTGAAAATGTGTTATTAAATGTGAATTAAAAAATAAACTTTACGTCCCAGGGAAAAAATGATAAAAATGGGAAGTGCATGATCTTCGGTTCATCGATTTGGTTGAAACTTTGCGTGATAGTAGTATACTTTGAGTGTTGTTAGATATTGCAGCCATTTGGCCCAATGCTGAGACATTCATGAGAAAACCGAATATCAATCAGATGCTTTCAAATTTGCCGCCAGTGAAAGATGGGTTGCAGCTTTCAAACAGCACTTCAAGATACCTACGTCAATAGAAAATGACGAGGTATATAAGTGAGAAAGAGACTACGACCATGGAAGAGACCATTGTTGAACGAGAGGGGGAGACACCGGGCCCATGCCCCCCCCCCCAAATTAATTTGGACAATTCATGTTTTGAAATAGGATTTAAGCAACCAATTTAAACAACATTCATTGCATCATATGCAAAAAGGAATACATTTACAAAGTCAAAGTCACTTTATTCTCCAAAGACCTTACAAAAGAAGGTATAGGATTCGTCAAAAACATATACACAACATAAACAGGTATATTAACATTTGTCATCTAAAAAATCATTAATGCTATAATACATTTTATGTAATAAGAATTCTTTCAACTTTGTTTTGAACATACATAGGGACATAGGCGTCTTGAGAAAACTTGGCAAATGATTAAATAATTTGACCCCCATATTTCTGGGGCCAAGGGAAGTACCTCTGGTTCTGACATAGTTAACATGTAAGCTATTATAATTTCTAGTACTATAATTATGAAATTTTGAGTTGAATTCAAAATCGCTCAGATTCTTTCTCATAAAAATAATAAAATTAAGAATATATACACATGGCATAGGTAATATGTTAAATCCTTTAAAAATAGGTCTACATGGAGCATTGTAACCTTCGAATGCCATAAGACGTACAAATTTTTTTTTGAATCTTAAAAATAGTGAGGGCATTAGTAGAAGAACCCCAAAAAAGTATACCATAAACAATTTGTGCATAACATAGCCCATAGTAAATGGAAAGCAACACATCCTTCGAAACTGTGAGTCTTATACTTCTAATGATGAAACAAATGGAACTGAGTTTACTGGCTAGTTTAGAGATGTGAGTCTCCCAAGAAAGATTAGAGTCTAAATACAAACCGAGTAGTTTTATATTTTGAACTTGGGACATCTGAATACCATTAATATGAAAAGGTAGATTCAAACTGGCTTTGTTCTTATTAGCAAAATATACTGACTGGGATTTATCAACGTTAACAGTGAGAACATTATTAAGACTCCAATTGTTGAATGCAAGAGTGATTTGGTTGCCATAGTGACTCAAACTCACAGCTGAGTCTGCGGAAAGCACAACATTTGTATCATCTGCATACACTATTGTTTTTGTACCAGGTATTTTATTGAGCTGTTGAGGAAGATCATTAATATATAACAAAGAATTGGCATTTGCGAGTATTATATGAAGTCCGTGAAAAAAAAGATTTTTTGGGTAGCGAAGCGAAAGTCGCTGCAAGAGAAATGACGGATAAAATTAACTGTCATATTTGAAAATCCAAATTATTCGATAGATGTCACCAAAGGAGGAGAATATAGGAAAAAGCGGGACATCACACGCAGTATTGACACGCGATATATTTTCGTTTATACGGATTTAATCAAACCGCAATTGGTCGGTGATTCTCTCAGCAGATGTTTGCGAATTGTCAGCGTAAACGAAGAAAGACACCATTTTTTCAATCCAGTTTACTACTTTCCCGTAGAGAAAAAAGAAATCGAGAACGTCGAAATATTACTCACAGGAAAAGACGGCAAACCATATCCTTTCTTCGGTGGAGCTACACCTTCTCTTTTAGTTTTACACTTTATAAAAGTGTGGCAATAACCAAAAAAGCAATCATTATCGTTGGAGATGTTAAAGGACGTGGATCGATATATGACGTATTACGTCAATCAATGCGGAGGAGAAATAGGTCCCGTCTACCGTGCCAGTTATCGAGTGCAGAGAGGTAGAGGATTAGGAAGCTTTCTCGCGGGTCTTTTTCGTTTCGCTAAACCTCTTATACAAAGCGGTCTTAAAGCGGTAGGTAAGGAGGCGGCCAGTACGGGGGTCGGAATTCTCTCGGATTTGGGAACGAGACCAATTAAGGAAATATTGCGTAATCGATTGGGTGAGGCTATAGCGAATTTGAGGAGAAAGGCGGAAGAAAAAATTAAAAAGATGAGTGGATCGGGCTTACGCATAGGTAAAAGACCAAAGTTAATAAAAAGGAACATCAAACGCAAAAAACTTCATTCGAGGAGAAAGAGACGTCACGTCAATACGGACATATTTTCTTCATAACCGAGATGGAACACATGCTATCCTCGCTCGACATATTTAGTCGGCCAGCTTTGCAAACGAATATTTTAGGCAAGCGCCTCATTCCATACAAACCGATCTCTTTCTTAGACAATCAATCGACCATCCAATTCGTAGTGAAAGATTTGGGAGAATCGTACAAAACTTTGAACAGTTTTTATTTACAAGTCAGAGTGAAATTTGTCAAAGCTGATGGATCAGACTATGGGCCAGGGGACAAAAAACATCCCGGGGTAATGAATAATGTCTTGCATTCGATGATCGAGCAATGCAGCCTCGATTTAAACGGAAAGCAAGCTACGTCCTCGGAAGGTAATTATCACATGCGTAGCACTTTAGAAAATCTCCTTAGTTATGGCGCAGATGCGGCAAAGACTCATTTGGCTTGCGATGGGTGGTTGCTCGATAGCGGTGAGGATATCAATAAACAAGATGACGCAAATGTAGGATTTGTTACGAGAAAAGCTAAATTTGCTAACAGTAGAGTCATGGAGCTCTACGGAAAATTGCATGTTGACGTATTTAACCAAGAGCGTCTCTTAATTAATGGAGTCGACGTAGTAGTTAAACTATCGCTCGCAAAACCGAGTTTCTACATCATGGAGGATGCTGCGGGTACTTCCGTGCTGAAAATCCTCGATGCTACTTTATACGTCGAGCATAACGATATAAACCCCTCAATTTTGTTGGCTCATTCCAGAGCGTTGGAGCAAAGCAACGCGATATATCCTTTCAAGCGAGTGGAAGTTAAGACGTTCACCGTCCCTCGAGGAAATCAAACGATTTCTGTAGATAACGTCATAACAGGACAGCTTCCGAACAAAATAGTTTTCAGCATGGTCGATAACGATGCGTACGTTGGAAGGAGGGACAAAAATTCGTTCGCGTTCTCTCATTATTCTTTGGCTCGTTTCTTTCTCATCGTCAACGGTGTTCAAACGCCACCGCAAGGCATTTCCACAAATTTCACCAATCAAAAATGCTGGACGCAAGCATACCGTTCTATGTTTTTGGGAATCGGCGTGCATCACGGTGATAAAGGTAATCAAATAACCTTGGACATGTTCGCACATGGATATTTCATTTTAGCTTTCGATCTAACACCTGACGGTTTGGGTAACGAAGAATATGTCGCTTTGATGGATAAGGGTACCGTGAGAATCGAAGCTGGCTTCGAAAACCCGCACGAAAAAACCATAACGTGCATCGTTTACGCGGAATACGACGCTTCTTTCAAAATAGATAAAAGTCGAAACATCACGAATTTTGCATAAGCGATGAACACGTTAGATATATACAACTTACTTAGTCGCGATCTACGCATGAGAAAAGTGTTTCGTGGGGTGTTTCCTTCAGATAGTTTACCCTCACCCTCGCCTGGAATCTACGTGATAAATTTAGACGCTTCTACTCGACCGGGAAGCCATTGGATCACGGTGCACATTTTAAATAAGCAAAAGGCAGAATATTTCGATTCGTTTGGTTATCCACCACTCGTCCATTTGATATCAAAATTTCTAGAACCGTTCTCTCTCGCTCGAAATTCAGTTCAACTTCAGAGCTTTCGTTCGGACGTTTGCGGGGAATTCTGTTGTCTCTATGCACTCTACAAGTCCACTGGTAAAACCCTCACCCAATACCTCAACCTATTTTCCCTCCCACAATTCAATGACTGCCGAGTCGCTCAACTCTTTTACCTAGAGTTTGGGAGTACCAGGAAAGGAAGACGTTGCCATCCTCGGTCGCAGAGTTGCTGTTCGAGAATAAATAGCACCGCTACCCGCGATAGTCATCATTCGAGATTCTGACACGAAACTGTCAAGATGCGGCTCATCATCGACTTCGAGTGGGGCTCGGACCGAAGAGTGAAAGAATTGGCTGCGGTGGAGGTGGATTCCGAGAGAGTCTTTTGGTGCAGCTTCCAAAGTCTGAAAAAATGGATCGGTGGAGGCAGAAAGGTGAAATCGAGCAACGTTCTCCTGTGTAACGAGACATCGTTCGCAAACGGATTCATTCCCTAAACCGAGCTGCTCTCCTGCTTGGAAACTATCATCAAGGACGCCACCACCATCTACGTCTTCGACGACGAAAAATGTAGCTTTCTCTCTGACCTCACCGGACGCACTTTCATTAGCATGAGGAAAGATTTAGATTGCCCTTCACCAGATGACCTTTCCTTCCCCTCCATTTCCTGCTTGAATCCGTGCCACCGCTTACGCAAAAGTGATTGCGCATTAAGAAATGCGTACTGCTTATCTCATTGGCTGAAATTCCTAACTTTGAAGGTCGACGTAGAGCCCTGTTCGACCAATGCCGAATGTTCTACCTCCTCACTCCCTTCCACCTCCTCCTAAAGCATATATCCAGGCATTCAACCTAGTTATCATTAGTTGTCATGCAGAAACCAGCAAGTGCAGAGTCTCCCGTCCTTCCTAAACGCAGACGGGTAACTTCACGGCCATCACCATCCGAACTGGAACCCTGGAGAAGCGACCCTCACCTCCATCAAATCTGCAAACATCACCCACTTCAAAATCTAAGACAGCCGAAAACTGTGCAGAAGAAGAAGAAGAAAGTGTGTGATGCCACCCAGTTGCTACTAGAAACTGTGTTTTTCTTGAACTCTGCCAAAACAAGATTTGTCAGCATCGGTTTCGATCCCGAGAGATTCTGTGAAGTGATCGTACAGTTAACTCAAGTGAACAAGGGATCGGTTGAAATAAACTATACCGATTAGTGTGAATTAATATCTGATTATTTTAATTTGGGACAAAAAAATATTCCGCTCAAATCTCCCGTGAGTTTAGTGAATTATTTTGGAAAAAACATGTGCTCATTAAAGGTGATCAATGCTCGGTGGCCTTGAATGCTGAGGAATGGAATAATTTGTTACTACGTGTGAAATGTATAGCACTTGCTTTTGACAATCTAGACAACGAACGGATAAACGTAGACTATTTTTACGAACAGTTTATTGAAGTGGCAGGTGTAATCGGTATCAAAAACGTCGATAACTTGGAAAAGCCTGAGGGGAGCAAACTCGACTACGAACGTTTGAGACTTGAAATTCCATTACATTGCTCGCTATCTGATAAAATTATCGGATGAATGTGAAAGAGGTGACAGTCACTGGCATCGGGTTAAAACCGTGTAAACTGCTCATCTCTGTGTGTGTATGTGGTCGATTCGGTCCCTAGCGTTGGGTTTAATTACCTCGCAAACCGTGAGTGTGAATTATGGAGTCGGTCCCTGGCGATGGAAGTAAAACTCCCGTAAACCGTATTCCATTAAAAGTCCTCTAATTGAGTAAATGTATAGTGGATTTTCAAGCGTATCTAAATATCGGTAATGAATTCGTAGTCAGAGAACTCGCAATTTGTGATACCGATCGCAATTGCTCTCAATCGTGGGTTTTTGAATGCCCAAATGATTTATCATTCAAACGAGAAAACACTTGGTTAGCTCATAATCATCACAGAATTGCATTAGATGATGGGGAAGTTCATCATGAGGATTTCCAACGAGTTTTAAACAAATATATTTCAAACTATCATTTAATCTTTGTAAAGGGATTACAAAAGTTAAATTCCTTTCCTCACTTTTGGGAGACCGAGTCAACGATCTACAAGTTTTCGGATGCCCCTCGATTAAACAACTGCCATAAATGGGTAGATATTGCATGTGCAGCATTTTCCTACTTTTGTCAGTTTATCGAGTTCCTCATAAGTTTTTCGTGTTCGCCAGAAGTTTTTGTGTTCGAACTCTTTCCAATGGCGAACTCCAGCAAATGACGACCCCTGCCTGCGACGCACCCTGCGTGCGACGCACCCTTTTTCATGGGAAGCCTTCTTTTATAGCAACAGACATTAGCCAGGAAGAGGAGACTAGTAGACCGCCACCCACAGCGTCTCGAACTTCGCCAAAGGCTACATTCCCGTAACCCAGCGGGTCATTCTTTTGTTAATTGGTCGGATCCTTCCGACACGCCACTAATTGATGTGTCCATTAATTCGCAACCACGCCATGCTCTACTCGATACCGGTTCGTCAATTTCCCTAATAGATCGCAAGGAGTGGGCCGCCTTAAAAACTCGTAGCAAAAAGCGAGCGCTTCAAACCTGCTTCGTTAAATGCAGTGGTCTTTCGGCTAACCCTTTCCTGTTTCGATCTAGGGTTCATTTAAAAGTTCGAATCCACAACTTTTCGTGGAAGCAGTGGTTTTATTTGGCCGACTTGCCCTTTCCGTACATTTTGGGCCATGATTTTATACTGGAATCCTCTATCATAATTGATAGCCGGGCCCGTAAGGCATTTTTTCCTTCAATTCTCGATTTTCTATGCCCTTTGTAACCTCCTCCCCCTCGGATGCCGTTGGAGAAAGTTCCTCGTCCAACGTGCATTTTTTCGACAAGGCTAAGGATGACTCATGTAACGGCAGTCTATATGTACCCCTTCCCCCTTCTAAGGACGGCCGTTGCGAAATCGCATCCCTGTTCACGCGATATCCGGACGTCATCACCCCAAACCTTGGCCTCACTACTTTAGTTGAATACGAAATCGAATTGTCTGATTCTACCCCAATTCGTTCTCATCCGTATCAATTGTCTCCGCCCAAATTGGCCTCGATGAAAAATCAGGTGACTTCACTGCTAGGGAAAGGAGTGATCGAAGAATCGAACTCCCCATTTGATAGCCCAGCATTTCTCATCCCTAAGAGAAATGGCTGAGATCGCCTTGTAATCGATTACCGCAAAATTAATAAAAGGGTTAAATATGATAATTATCCGGTACCTTCGATTGAGCTGGCCTTCGCTTACCTTGGCTCTGCCAGGTTCTTTTCGATTTTCGATCTCAATTCTGCTTTCCATCAGATTCCCTTGTCACCTCAGAGTAAACCTGTAACTGCATTTATTACCCCATTTGGTCTTTACCAGCATAGTAGGTTACCATTTGGACTTTGTACAAGCCCACAGATATTTTCAAGGTTGATCGATAAGGTTTTAGGGTACTTGAAATATAATTGTGTATTTCCTTATATCGATGACTTATGTATTTATTCTAAATCTTATGAGGAACACCTGGACCACATCGGCAAGGTACTACAGAGACTCTGCCATGCAGGTCTCACTGTCCAACCAGATAAAATGAAAGTTGCGCAATCAGCTGTTCACTTCTTGGGACATCAGATAACATGTGGTTCCCTGCAGATAGATCCTGAGAGGGTGAAGCCCATAATGAATTTTCTGGTGCCTACTTCACTGGAACAGGTTGTCTCCTTCCTTGGGATGTCAGGTTTTTATTCCAAATTTATTCCTAATTTTGCTAAATTGGCCGCTCCTCTGAAGGCCATGAGGAGAAAGAATGCCACCTTTCAATGGACTGATTCCCATTCTGATTCCTTTATGAAACTTTAAAATGCCTTGTCCTTTCCTCCAGTTCTTCACTTGCCTGATTTTAATTCAGATTTCTTATCTCTTTGTGGATGCTAGCAATATTGCTTTGGGAGTCACTCTCAATCAGCTGATTGATGGTAATTTTAAACCGGTGGCTTATGCTAGCAAAACACTCAATACTCAAGAGTCTCGTTTGTCCACTTATGAATTGGAATATTTGGCCTGTTGCTTTGTAACTCAAAAATTTAAGCCATACTTGCAGGCAAGACCATTTCATTTGTATACTGATATTGCTGCTCTCACCTGGCTGTTTAATCACCCTAAACAATTAGGGAATTTCCTGTCTATTGCAACATGTTCCATTGTCCTTCACTAATATTCACCATCATCAGGCAAAATAATAGAGCAAATCAGATCAGGGAAAACCATTCCAAATTATTCTTTGCAAGGCGACTTATTGCGTCACCATTCCCTGGGCTCTAAGAAGCCTCGAGTTGTAATTCCTCTTGCTTTAAGAGAGACGATCTTCCAATATTTTTATTCTTCTCCTATCGGTGGTCATCTAGGCAGTGCAAAGACTTGTGATAAAATCTCCCATGAATTTTGGTGGTTGGATATGAGAGCAGATATTTCAACAAAAGTTAAAAATTGTCATGATTGTCAAATAACTAAACCCAGAAATTGTTTACCTCCTGGTCGTCATTCAGCTAAATTCTTGACTTATCCCTGGGAAAGAATATTTATTGATTTTGTTGGTCCATTGCCTTGGAGTAAATTTGGTCATGCCTATGCCTTAAACATAATTGATGGTTTTAGTAAATTTCTAATTATTCAACCAGTTAGAAACTCAACAAGTAAAGATGTTGTTGATATCCTTACCAGGCTTGTATTTTCTAAATTTGGGGTTCCAAATATATTTTTTCAGATAATGCTTCCTCTTTCAAATCCAAATTATTTTATGACATGTGTTTTAGCCTAGGGATTAAACATATTTATACTGCCCCTATTATCCCAGGCCCAACCATGCAGAAAGAGTTCATAGAAATCTGAAGTATGCCTTATCTGCTTTCACACGTGATGCCCATGATAAATGGAATGCATATTTGCCCGGGCTGACTTTTGCCTTTAATTCTGCTAAACACTCTTCTACAGGTGTTTCACCTGCTAAGGTATTTTTGGGTCGTGAGCTTCCATACCCATTGTCACTTCAATGGGATTTGCCAAATGAATTGGCATCAGCTGATTGTAATTCAGCTTCAGGGCAGCAACTTTGGAATAAGGTGCTGAGTAATTTAGTCAAGTCACAACAGCGCGTTGCTAGCAAACATAATGCTAGACATTCCCCACAAGCCTTTTCACCAGGTGAACAGGTTGTGTTCAGAGCTGTGCCAAAAGTTTCCAAACTTAATAAAATGTCTGCCAAAATTTCCCCTCTATGGGAAGGACCCTTCATGGTCGACAGGATAATCACTCCTGTAACCCTGTCATTAAGGAAGCCAGACAACCCAAATTATTTTCGAATAGCAAATGTTAGTCAAGTTAAGAAATATTTTTCTTCTGGTAGGAAATAATTGATTATTTTTAATATCACCTGTTAATGTTATTTCTATTATTTAATGCTTTGGTTGACCAAAGGTTATATTGGTCATTCTCAATTACCACATACTATTTTTAATCAATTTAAGAAACTTTATGTGGCTATCAGATAACAGTTTGATTTTGTGGCTTTGAAAAATGAATCACCCATTGTATTTTAATGTTAAGAATTACTGTTTTGTGAGCTTGTTTAGATATACAAGCAAGAGAGTATCCTTGGGTGATTGCATTTTGGGTCTAGTTTTTCATTTCCACCTGGAGGTGTTTTTTTTCTGTCCTGTTGACCGAGTCACTGATTCCTATGAATCATTATTGTTCTTTGATAATGTCCGACATAGAGAATTAGCAACCTCATCGCCCGTTGATTTATAATCATCGCAATCAGCCCCCAGGTGCAAATCTGGTAAAATAAATTGATATTTACTTTGCCAATTGCCACAATACTGCTCGGTGCAGTCAATTTTCAGACATCATAGATGGATCCTGACATCTATGTATGTCTCATGGCACAAAATTATTTTAATAACCTTGCCATGTTATATCCGTTGGTACTATTTACCACGGTTAGTGTACTCCAGCCCCAATTGAGCTAGGATACTTTAAAATGTTTATCTATGTAATATGTATCTATGTACTACCTTTCACAGTGATTTTTTATATTTTTTATATATTGTGAATTTCTTGGCACTCTACTTAAACAATGTGAGGCAAGTCTAATCTATTTAGCCCTCCAATTATTAACTCTCTCTTGCATTTTGATAACGGTCGGACAATGCCAGGGTTGGCATTCCTTTTTTTCTCATTCTCATCTAATGGTTGCTATTAATTTTCAATTTTGCCCTGTTGGCAAATAATATTTTCTCATTAATTTTGTAACTTTGTAATAATAATATTGTGTTAATGTACCTTGGAACTTTTGTGATTATTTTCGGATTCTTATGCTGTGCTTTAAGCTGGTGCGTCGGTAAACTCTGGAGTGTGACTTTGTTTGCAGAACTAAACAGTGAGGGAACTCATCGAAAGTGAGGGGGGATGCAGCATTTTCCTATTTTTGACAGTTTATCGAGTTCCCCATCAGTTTTTCGTGTTCGCCAGAAGTTTTTTTGTTCGAACTCTTTCCAATGGCGAACTCCAGCAAATGACGACCCCTACCTGCGACGCACCCTTTTTCATGGGAAGCCTTCTTTTACAGCAACAGAAATTAGCCAGGAAGAGGACACTAGTAGATCGACGGTAGAACCAATTAGCGTTCGCGAGTGCAGCGCAATCTACCGGGACCTCACTGCAAACGGCATTAGTTGAGAGCCGACAACGTCGCCATGAGCAGAAGCAGTGAAGGAGAGGGGAAGAGCGAGATAAGACGGAGAGAGAGAGCGAAGACGGCGGAGCGAACGCACCTGTGAAAGGTTATCTGCGAGTCGAACCCTTTTCCATATCATTTGTGATTCCTCAAGTGGACATTTCTACTAAGTATTGTACTATATTTGTGCTTTGTATTATGTCACTGCAATATAATTGTTAGTACGTTTCGTGACATTTATCCAGTGTATGGTATTTGATTTGTGGTCGGCAGCAGCAGTGTCTTCGAGGGTATCGTATCGTTTAACTATTTAAAAATATTTTTAGTATTACGAGAGAATAATGTAAAATGAGACAGTTTCGTCTCACATGTTACCTCAACATAAAAATGGTGAAGTCATTTGTGCAACGAACAATTGTGAATTACTAAGGAAATGGTTTCAGAGCAATGTTAATTTAGATAGGGAACATGATAGATATATAACGTTTAACGATTTTCCCAAAAAAGGATATTTTTAAATATTACCAAAATGGCTAATATAGGATTTATTTTTACTGTTTATGAGGACGTCACCATATGCTGTAAATGTGGTGAGAGCATATATTCATAGGAAAAAGGTGACGATCCTAAAGAAGAGCACGACAAATTTTCGAGAGGGTGTCCATTATTTAAAAGAACAGAATGTGATTCAAAATTGTAAACAAATGTCAATAAATACTTAAGTTAACCTATAGCAATGTTTTTTATTTCACTCCTTGAATGTTACACCTTTCCGTGTTAATATACACAAAAAGCAAGTCGACATATTTTGAGTAAAACCTGAAAAAAAATTGTCCGAACTGGGATTTGAACCCTGGACCTTTGACTCTGGATTTACTAGGTTATGATGGGGCGGGGGATGGGTGGAGCTAAGAAGTCAGAGGAGTACCTCTTTAAAGCTTATAACCGCCGTCAAATATTGAAGCATTACAGGACCTCTTTTGGGGTATTTTTCCGGCGGATTTTTCAAATATTATGAATTGAAAACCGAATCCGTTAATTTAGTGAACAGGGATTTGAATCCTGGACCTTTGACTCTAAATGTCACAGCTCTACCCACTGAGCTATTCGGACAACAATATAAAAAGTTACTTATTTCGTATTCGTTCAATATTCTCCTCCACAATGATGCCGCCCCATGCAATTTCGCAAAGCAGTCATCAACTGCCACAGTGCTTTTAAATTTACGCCATTCAATTTTTCAACATGAATGCGCTTTTGCAATTCACTAGTTTTTGGCAACACTGAACTGTTCGATATATCGATCTTCACCTGACAACACCGCTTTTCGAGCTGCATTTGTTCTTAGTTCCAACTTTCTCCGAATGGTGGCGCCACAGGTCTGTCACGTGACCGGATGTGACGTCATAAATCCAAGATGGCGGCTGCAATAATGCAATAAAAGTTGGGGTGGGGGTGCCAGAACATATTATTTCCTACTACTAGCTTTCTTAACATTAAGAGCTTTGGATAGTTTTTGCTGACCATAGTAATGTGATCGCCCCAAGTTAGTTTTTTATCTATTACCCGTATCTAAATTTTAGGTGTTAAAAACAAGCTAGGTTATAGAAATTGCATGTTTTAAGAATCCGTGTTATAGGAGGGCCAATTTTAATGAATACGTATTCTATAATTCAAATACATATTTATTAAATTCATGTCTAATTAGCTTGAAAAAAATAGGCAAGCGAAACGAATCTTCAGAAAGAGTTGGGCTCCGTAGAGGGCCATCGGCATAGCCCCTAATATATGTAACGATCGGTTACCGTTTATAAATAAATAAATAAAAAATTTAACTGGAGGTTTTGGATACGCTGCTCCTGCGCTCCGAAACCGACGAAGTGCATGGCGTTTACGAAAAAACTAAATGCAAAGGAAATAATTTTTTCTTTACTTTGTGTATCACCTACCCCTTGCAACACTTTTTAGACACAATGTCGAGCAGGTTGACTAGCTTCAGTATCATGTTTGACTGCCGTAGGTTACGTAAAACAATTGCATTGATGTCCGTGAAGTTATATACGATATATCGATAGTCGGAATGACCAACAAAGAAGTTGTAGCGGCCAGTGAGATTCAATTGTCTCACATAGTTCCGGAATCAGCCGCTACCGGATATGAGCGCAGGAGTGTGGCCAGAAAGACAGTCGGTTGTGCTGAGTGTATGAGTAAGCTTCATCATTCTCTTGCTGCCGCATCCACTTACGTTACAGCATCTGTCCATTGGCCACGTGTCGTACGACTCCTTTAGTAATGTATTGCCTACTTCAATAAAAGAGCGTGTTCACTTAATGAGTTTTATGTTACCACGTCCCGCAACCAAAGTGGTGACCCCGACGTGGTCTTCGGGTGATAGGTTACGGCCACGTGGTTTTTAAGTTTTCGTGTAGTGCGCTACCATAGCGTCCCCTCGTGCTTGCTGTTGTATTTATTTTTCTTCCCCGCGAGTGTTATGGTTGATATCGGGTGCCCCAATGTTGGCCGCGTGGCGATGCGCGTTTCTCCATTTTGGCCGGAAGATCCGGCACTCTGGTTCGCCCAGCTGGAAGGACAATTCAATTTGTGCGGTATTACACAGGACAGCACCAAATTTTGGTATGTTAGCAGCCAACTCGACAACCGCTACGCACAGGAGGTGAAGGACATCATTAAGAACCCCCCGGCAGAGAATAAATATGAGCGAATTAAGGAAGAACTCATACGACGGCTCTCGGTGTCGGAACAGCAGAGGCTACGGCAGCTCCTCGGGCATGAAGAGATGGGCGACAGGAAGCCATCTCAGTTCCTCAGGCACCTGTCTAATTTGGCTGGCGCCTCCGTTCCCGACGAGTTGATGCGATCGTTGTGGCTGAATCGTCTACCGCAGCATATGCACGCCATTTTGACGGCCCACGACGGACTCGACCTTGCCGCGTTGCCAGTCATCGCTGATAAGGTGAACGAGGTTTCACCACGTCCTCACGTCGCCAGCCTCACCCCAGACCCCATGGTGGTCACTTTATTACAGTGAGTGGAGGAGTTGACAGCGCAAGTCGCCGCCCTGTTTGCCAGGGGACCGGCGACGCGATATCGCGGTAGGTCTCGAAGCCAATCCCGCTCAAATTCCCGCGCGAACTCCCCTCACGGCGGACAGGCCGGGGGTTTGTGTTGGTACCACCGGAGGTTTGGAAACGACGCCCGTAAATGCACCATGCCGTGCTCTTTCATCGCCCCGGTAAACGGCGAGGGCAGTCGGTAGACGCGGCCACCGATGATTGCCCGAAAGCGTGCCGCCTTTTTGTGACTGATTCGGCAACCAAGTGGAGATTTCTGGTGGACACAGGGTCCGATTTGTGTGTTTTCCCACGAGCTATGGTGAAAGGGCCTAGGGCTAAATCGGCATACGAGTTGTTTGCGGCGAACAATACCGTAATTTCGACGTACGGGTGGACGACGCTGACGTTAAATTTCGGACTGCGCCGTGACTTTTCGTGGCGTTTCGTGGTGGCGGACGTCTCAAAACCCATCATCGGTGCCGATTTTCTCCGCTTTTATGGACTATTAGTCGATATGAGGCACCAGCGTCTCGTCGACGGCACGACGACGCTCCATGCCGACGGTAAGGTGGTGCGTGACACAGGGGGCCACATCAAATCAATTTTCGGTGGCACGGACTGCAGAGTCCATCATCTTTTGGAACGTTTCCCGGAGGTTACGCGTCCGGCAGGAGCACCGAAGGCCTCAGCACATACCACGGTGCATTACATACGCACCACTCCCGGACCTCCAGTTTCTTCGAAGCCGCGACGCCTGGCACCGGATAGATTCGCGGTGGCTAAGAGAGAGTTCGAGGCGATGCTGCGTCTTGGCACTGCGAGGCCATCGGAGAGCAGCTGGTCTTCCCCGCTCCACCTTGTTCCGAAGAAAGGGGACGAGTGGCGCCCCTGCGGCAACTATCGTGGTTTGAACGCACGGACGATACCTGACCGCTACCCCGTGCCCCATATAGAGGATTTCAACCATAGCCTCCGTGGTAAGTCTGTATTCTCTACGATTGATTTAGTGAGAGCATACCAGCAAATTCCTATCCACTCGGCGGACATTGCTAAGACGGCCATAACTACGCCTTTTGGGCTATTCGAATTTCCCTATATGTGTTTCGGGCTGCGTAACGCCGCACAGACTTTTCAGCGGTTCATGGACGAAGTTTTAAGGGGCCTAGATTTTTGCTATGTGTATATTGACGACGTGTTAGTGGCTTCCACTTCGGAGTAGGAACACGAACGACATCTAAGTGTACTTTTTACTTACCCTTTTACTTACCTTTTTACCCTTACTTTTCGGGCCTTGCATCACGCGATGTAACGGCGCCTGAAGGGCGGCTGCGTTTGGCATGAACCTCCTGTAAAAGTTTACCATTCCAAGAAAACGCCTTAAAGCTTTCACGGTGGTAGGCTTCGGGAAGTTAAAAACCGCGGCAACTTTTTCAGGGGGAGGAGATATTCCTTCGCCGGAAACGATATACCCTAAAAATGTCACTTCAGGTCGACCAAAAGTACACTTCGCGGAGTTAACCAGCACACCATAGTGGTAATACCGCTACTTGGGCTAGACCGCTTGTATAGCCAGACCGCTTGTATAGCCAGACGGCCATGTTGCCGCTTTGGCGCCAGTGCCGCCATGTTGGAATTTCTGCGGCACTATAAGAGCTAGATGCCGCATCCCCCCACCTCTTATCCTTGACGTCACTATGTCACGTGTTTTAAAATTTCTGAGTCGCTAAGGAGGTTCGGTATCGCATCTCCCCTATCCCTATCATACCTTTACCCTTGTGACGTCACAATGTCACGTGGTGTGAAATTTCTGTGGCGCTAAGGGCGAGCATCGCATCTCTCTCTCTCTCTCTCCATCCCTTACCATTGCTACGTTATGATGGTGGATAATATGAAAAATCTATGCGGTACTCCTGTCTCGAGTGGGAGTGTGAACCTAACCTGCTCCTGACGGGGTGTGACGTCGCGATGGTGGATGTTTTACCCCCACTCCTTGGGGTCACAGGGAGGTGTTTATTTAAAGACCTTTACGGCACCCTAACCCAAGTCTAGAGAGAGGATACGTGAGCAGCTGATGTCTCCTCCGCCCCCTACCCTTCCGGCCACGCGCGACGACAAGTGGCGTGATGGAGGCTATCCCTAGGTTGAAGCGACGCTTCGTGGTCAGACACCCCCTCACACCCTTTCCCACTATTTTCGCCACAGACGTCACAAGTTATTCGGGGGTAGGCTCCGGCCTAGGCGATACGTGGGACACCGACCCTAACCATCCCGAGCCTTTGCATGGAATCCGCCGCTACTCAAGAGGCTCCCCCGCCCCCCTCTCCTTCCGGGACGACAAGGGGTGTGATGGAGGCCATCCCTAGGGTGAAGCGGTGCTTCGTGGCCAGACATCCCTCACGTCCCTTTCCCACGATTATCTCCACAGACGTCACAAGTTATTTGGGGGAGGGGTGAAAGCGGCGTTTCGTGGCCGGACATCCACCCACACCCTTTTCCACTATTCTCGCCACAGACGTCACAAGTTATTCGGGGTAGGCTCCTGCCTAGGCGATACAGGGGACACCGATCCCTAACCAACCCGACCCTTTGCATGAAATCCATCGCTACTCAAGAGCAGATGTTCTCGCGTCGGAGGGCGGCGGAAGACTGACGATGATGTTTCGTGGCGTTAGAGTATGCCCGACTCGAGTGTGGTGGATGGGGGAAAGAATATTTGAGGTTTTTTCCCGGTTTATAAGACTCCTGCCGCAAATAGAATGCTTATTTGAAACTTTTATAATAAATGCCGAATAGGATGGTATTATTTAAATGAGAAGCATAACACTTTTGTATTTTGTACACTTTTATTTAATATTGTTGCATACAATTTAAACATTATCATTACGGTTGTATTACCACTTATATACAATTACATAAAAGATCTTATGCATTTTCTAATCACAAATGAGTATAACAACTCTGTTGCACAACCAATGCATTTTCTTTTACAAAATGTAACAATTTCATACAGAAACCTTTTATTATCAAAGCCGTCATCTTCACAGGACCCCACGAAATAGTCGTGCACCGTACTCAGGCTCTCGAGTTCATTCTGATAAGTTTCTGCTGCATTGCATGAATGTTCTAAAGCCGCATCTCTGCACCCATCGCACTTGGCCACTACATTTTCTTTGAGTTGGCGAACGATTGTTTCAAAAGCCTGGTGCACAACACTGTCATACCATATCTCACACAGAAGTAAGGCGTACTCGATGCAATTTTGCATCGTTGTTAAGCCCAGCCATGACGCACTCCCCAACCACATTATATTTGTCCTCTTTAATAATTTTGACAAATTTTTCCCCATACAGTTCGTCGAATATTAATTTTAAATCGTCAAATACAATATCCGGCGTTCTGCACCCAAGTCCCCCCTTTATAAAAGACATAACTGTATCATTATATCCCATCAATCCCCTCCACTGTATCGGCGAGAGCGAGACACCGTTTGCGTTGTTCTTTCCTAGGAAGACCACGGGTTTGAAATTGTTTTTAAAGTCCAGCCCTATCCGCACTTTCTTTGTATCTGATGCGTTGATTGCGTATTCTACAGCCATTACGAGCGAAGACTTTTCGTAGCCGCGGAGACGGTCCATCTTGTCGTAGGATGTGTTATTCGGCGTGCTGCTACCCTCGGATAACGCGTAGAAATCTCTCTTCCCGAAGTTTCCACGTCCGAATTCTCGAAGTAGATTTCCGCGAGGATTCACTGGGTGCTTGCACCTTTTAAAGGTTTTCGTCTGGTTAAAGTTTGAAAACCTTCCCGGGGAAGAAGAAGCGGCAGAAGTCTCCATTGTACAGCACGATGTTAACTCCTCGCAAGCTCAAGAGAGAATGACGGTCGTGATGAAAACGTAGGCCGTATAGTAGGGTATTTAAAGGCGGATAGTGTTTAGAACTCCCACTTGCGACTCCGCTAACTATGGGGGGGAATGTTTAATTTTACGCTTATATAAATATCCAAGGTGCAGAGTGACATCGAGAAATAGACTTTTAAATAACCGCATCCGTCGTGAGAGGGTGTTTTCGGTAGCGTGGGTAATAATTTTAATCTGGCTTTTACGAACAACCGTAACTAATGACGAAATGGCTGTGTAATATGGCCGCTACCGTACGGTAAAGGTGTTTGTGAATTTTAGTCGAAGGATCTCACCGACCACGCTCATCCCACCATCAGATCACATAAACAGCCAAAGCTAGACGCGATCAAACGCTGGGATATTTTAAAAAATCACACCCCGGAAGCGTGTGTAATATTTTAAATGCGTATTTTACAGACACCATAACTAGTGTCGCAGCAGCTGTACAGCCGGTCACAGCCGTATTGCAAAGGTATTTGCGTATTTTAGGAGAATCTCAACGACCATGCACCTCCCTCCATCAGAGCTCACAAGCAGCCATGAATAGGATGGTATTATTTAAATGTGAATCATAACACTTTTTTATTTTGTCCAGATTTATTTCATAATCATAAATACAAATCACCAATATTCAATCAAAATTTATTAACATTTAAAGTATCATTTTCATCGTTATACGAACAACAGGTTTGTAACGATGATAAATCATATTCATAACTATTCACACCCTTTTCATTCTTTAACATATTCAATTTTTTGTTGTGGTTTCATAATTCTAAATACAAATCATCGAAATTCAATAAAATTTATTAACATATAAGTATGACTTTCCATCATTATACGAACAACAGGATTGTAACAACGAAAAATCATGTTCATAATTATTCACACACTTTTCATTCTTTAACATATTCTTCAATAGATGGGTAACCATACTATCATTTTTGTTCCTATTTTCTCCAAAAAAGTTTAACACGAATTCCTTTTCAAATCCCCTGCATCTGAAGTAAAGGTACACCACACAGTATTTACCGCATACATCGGAGGTAAAACTCTGGAGAGGAAAATCGTTATAGGTCCACGTAGTAGAATTTCTGCTGATGAACTTCTGGTGATTTTTTATTGTCGATGGCAAGCCGTAGCTATCGAAATATTCACCGCTTCCATCTTTATCAATGAAGAATGATATCCAATGCTTACCAGGCTTATGCACTGGGTTCGTGTTTGAGATAAACGCACAGGGGCGTTCAACTCGAATTGGCAGATTATTTGAAGCGAAAACGCCGGTATGTATCTGCTGAAAACTTTTTACAGCTTTTAATATAGACTCAAGCTCGTAAGAATTCATTATTGTGTATCGTAGTTGATGTACTTATTAAACCAATTAGTAATATGAAAAACGTTTGACGTAGCACACACAAAGTTCTTCTCTATATCATGATTTTTATGGAAACATCTAGGCGTTTCTTCGGTGAAACTTTTTAGAGATGGACAGCCAAGGTTTTTTATATCTACCACCTTTCTGCTAATGAGATGAGATAAATATGCCGATTTTCGATGACCTTTGCAAAATATATTTTCGAATCTCTCGGCAATCAATCGCAATTCTTTTATAAAGTCACTGAACACCACACAATTATCATCCCAACCTATACCGTGATGGTGTAACTCCAACCAGCCGTTTTCTTTTATGCGTGGAAATTTCAAAATATGTTTAGGGTATGGTGGGCGTATAAGCCAGTGCTGAAATAAAGTCAGGCTCTCGTCAAGAATTGCTATTTATTTTAAAACATAGCCTCCAAAGTTATCAGCGCATGCTTGAAAATCTACGAAGAGGGTCGTCATGGTGTGTAGGCGTGCGGGTGAGAAGGTAATGACTTAAAATTGAAATGTTCTTATATTTTAACTTCCGTAGTCAATGAGGATATTCCGGTGGCGATCGATTTCGATAATATTATCGAATTCGGCGTATATTATGCAATTCAAAGTCTCTGGAAGAGATTCTGCGAAGCGTACATCCATGCGAAGGCTACCCTGTCTTATAAGGTTCCAATGTGAACCGTTATTAGATGAGAGATCCGGTGTTAAATCAAAGGCTGTAAGACAAAAACCGTGTAGGTACTGGTCACGCGAAATCGAATTTCCTTCGTTAAGGAAATGAAACCCCGTGCCGCTGAACAACGTGTGATAAGCCGACACGTATAATTTATCCTCCGTATAATCCGTTTGCAACGGCTTTGACGGTATTTGCTGCCCGTCTATATTGAGGGATAAATGTGTCATTTTAAAGTGTTGAAAGTTAAACGGGTTTAAAGTTATGTCCCCATTAAAAGCCCTATTGGTCACAAACCCTATTATGCATCTCTTTGGCAGTTGGCCTATGAATATGTTGTCAATTATTTTACTTTGTATTCCTGAGGAGATTGTAAGAACTTTTACATCCACCCTTGTCATAGGGTATTTGGCTGTTGTCCTCTCCAACGCTCTACTATGGGCAATAAGAACTGTAGGGTTGATTCGGACGCGCCTCACCATAAGGGTTGCATCAAGTATTTTTATCTTTGCATAATTGGATTCTCTTATTAGACAGAAATTATCTCTCGAACGAATCAGCTTTACACGAAGCTCAACACCATTTAATAGAAATTTGTCTTGATTGAAGATATCACTATGTATAGGCCCGATCATATCAACCGGCTTACTGAGTTTGGTTAACTCTTTTCTTCTCACTAGACCGGCGTTGGTATTATCGATGCTGTCCATCGATTTACCCACGTCGTCATACCAAAGCAACATTGTTAAATGCGACTTCTTTGCTGCCGGCCCATAATTCAGAACCGTTTCGATATACGATCTATAAGGGTAAGTATTGCTGGGAGGTTTAACCAATTTTTGATTCAAGTACGCGTCCACTTGGGAGAAGATGCTGTGTAAAAAGTTATTTACAGGCCCGACTTGTTGTTCAGGTGTCGTTTCTGTGCCGTCTTGTTTTACGATTCTCACCGTGATGTGGAGTAACGTTTGCGAGAGATCGATGTACTCTTCTCCTTGTCCGGGGACGACGAATTCTATGGGAGAGTCGTCACTCAACGAAGATAATGGTTTGTAATGTACCCATTGTCCATTTTGAATACTCGTTTGAGTCGGCGGCAGAGTGAAAAGATCTAATTCGGACTTTGCGCACTCATAAGAGTGTGAGTGTAGAAAATCCATTGCTTAATCAAATATATCAATGGGGTGCTTCACAACCCGTCTCCGAAGAAGATTTCCTCCGGATTCTGATTTCCTCGTCTTCTTCTTCTTCCCTTTCTTTGTTGTCTTTTTCTTGTACTTACTATTACTTTGCTTCTTAACGCGACGACGTTTCGAAGAAGAATGAGGTTGTTTTTTGATTCGTTTTATTTTGTACCCCGAGCCATTCATTAGATCGTCAACTGTTTTCACCGCCTTTCTTTTCAGATTTTCCCCTGCCTCGTCGACTCGATTTCTTACGGACTCACGAAGCGGCTTATTTTGAACAAAATCTCCAAGCAAGTTCAAGCCTGTTCGAAAGGCTTCTTTTCCCACGACTTTGGCTCCTCTTGCCAAGAGAGGCATCGCCGTGCGAAAGAGACCGCCCAAAAAACTTCCAATGCCGTGGCCCCTCTGATAAGGAGAACCTCTATAAACACTGGCGACACCCAACCCGGCTTGATTCCCATAATAAGTCACATATGGGTCGCAAGTACCGTCGAATTTTATTTTCCGCGCCACCCTAACCATCCTTTAAATTTTGCGAAAATGAAGTTTAACGCACGACGTCCCGAACTCAAATGGGATAGATTCGCCGGTGTCATCTCTTATGTCTATTTCTATGTGTGGCATGCACATCGACTGATATCAGATCAGAAGGGCCGGTTACACTACGGTTATAATCGAAATAATGATTAACACAATGCAATTTAGTGGACTGTATAATTATCGTAGTCTAAAGGTTCTACAAACACAAGCACCGTAGTCCGCAACTCGTCGTCACTCTCGAGCGTCTCAACACACACTCTTCTCTCTCCAGCGTCTGAGCACACACTCTTCTCTCCCCAGCGTCTGAGCACACACTGTTCTCCCCCCAGCGTCTGAGCACACACTCTAGTCCATGCCGTGCGCAAAGCCTCCGAAGCTTCGCTTCACCCAAACAAAAGTCTTACAAACTGCAACATAAGCTCCCCCCGTTGAATTTTACAAAATTCAAAACAAACAACATATTACATTGCACTACTAAATACTATTAAACACCTTATAAGCACATTATTGTAAGGGTAAAATTATCAATTTATGAATAGGTCTCTTTACAATGCCGGTGGGAGTTTTTATGCTGGCTACTCGAAATAGCACATCTTCTCCCGGAAATACTTCCTGGATGACTGCAATCCTCCAAGAAAGTGGGGGTAGGTTGTCCTCCTTGACCAGAACCACGTTCCCAGGTCGAAGATTCTTCTGTTCCGAACGCCATTTTCTTCTCTGCTGAAGTGATGTTAGGTAATCCATGGACCACCTCTTCCATAACTGCTGCGTCACCTGTTGAATATGCTGCCATCTGGAAAGATGCTTCAGCGACACATCAGACAGACTAGGCTCAGGGAAGGAGGTTAAAGGACCACCAATGAGGAAATGACCAGGGGTAAGATAACTCGGATCATTAGGGTCGTCGGATAAGACTGTAATAGGTCTGGAGTTAAGGCAAGCTTCTATTTGTGCGAGAAGGGTTGACAGCTCCTCGAAAGTAAAGATGGAGGTTCCCGTTACTCGTTTTAAATGATACTTCATTGATCGCACCCCAGCTTCCCATAATCCTCCAAAGTGTGGAGAACTGGGAGGAATAAAATGCAATTGAATTCTCTCAGTAGCTGCAAAGCCTTGTATCTTTTTATTACACTCTTCAGATATGTATAGTTGCCTCAGGGCATATAGCTCATGGTTTGCTCCTACAAAATTAGTGCCATTGTCACTGTAAAGTTTTTGAATTTTGCCTCTCCTGGCGATAAATCTTCTGAGCGCAGCTATAAATGCTTCTGTTGTTAGTGAACTAACCAATTCTAAGTGAATAGCCTTGGTTGCCATACATATAAATACTGCAACATAACCCTTAACCAGGGTTTTGCTTCTCACTGTTCCTATCTTGATCTGTAACGGACCTGCATAATCAACTCCTGTATGTAGGAATGGACGTGACGGCTGAACTCTGGTTGCAGGTAATAGGCCCATAAGCTGCTGGGTGGCGGAAGCCTTTAGTTTGAAACACGGCAAACACTGATGTATTACTGGTCGGACTAGATGTCTGATCTTGGGGATCCAGTACTCTTGCCGAAGCGATGCAATGAGCAGTTGTGGTCCTGCATGTAGTAGTCTGAGGTGTTCCGCTAATACTATCATTTTGGTTAAATGATGGCTGGGTGGTAAGATAAGTTGGTGTTTACTGTCATATCCCAATTGGGCATAATGTAGGCGTCCACCTACGCGAAGCAAGTTGTTGTCATCCCTAAATGGGTGAAGATCTCTTAGTTGACTCTTGGGTGAAACTTGTCGTCCATTTTCAAGATCCTTGAATTCTTGTTTGTAATCTGCTTGCTGGGCTATCTTAATGCAGATGTTAAGTGCTAGCCGTAAGTCGGACGTCGTCAAAATGCCTCCTCGTTTATTTTCTGGGTACTTGGCATTGTGATAAAATCTCAGGCAATATGCAACTACTCTCTGAAGTCGGGAAAGCGATGAATATCGATTGGTTATGTCATCTATGACTGGTTGAGTTACCATCGCTGTAAGTACTGATGCCCGTTGCTCTGGCACCTCCTCGAATTGCATGTTGCAGTTTGTAGTCGGCCACTGTAATTCACACTGACTTAGCCAGGCAGGGCCTTGCCACCATAAGGTAAGGTTACACAGGGTTGAAGGGTCAGAGCCACGAGAAATCAGGTCTGCTGGATTTTCTTCGGAGGCCACCTTTCTCCAGTGACCCTTAGCTGCAAGCTCCTGAATCTGGGCTACTCTGTTTGCTACAAACGTTTTCCATCGTGCAGCTGGCGCTGCCAGCCATGATAGGACAATTGTTGAGTCTGTCCACAACATTGTCTTGGAAATATCTAAATTCAAAATAGGTGCTACTTTGTTTACCAGTCGAGCAAGCAACAATGTTCCACACAATTCCAGTCGAGGGATCGTGATACATTTCACTGGTGCCACCTTTGATTTTGAACACAGTAATTTGGTTACTACCTCCCCATGTTGAGACACTGAGCGCAGGTATAAACAAGCACCATAAGCTCTTTCACTTGCATCTGAAAACCCATGTAATTGTATGTCTAACAGGATTCCTTTGGCTAACACACGTCGTTCGATTGGAATGTTCTTAACTTCAGGGAGAAGTGAACATAGTTTCTACCAGTCTGCTAATAACTCAGTTGTAAGACATTCATCCCATTGTAGATTACACTGCCATAATTGCTGTAGAAACATTTTATATATAATAACAATGGGACTTACTAGCCCAAGCGGGTCAAAAATAGATGCAATCACAGAAGACACTGTACGCTTAGTGACAGGTGAGTTTGGCTGATCGCTTAACAACATCAAGGATAATGATGGTGTCTTGATAGCAATTGAAAACATGTCTTGCGTTGGATCCCATAATAACCCAAGTGTTTTGACTTCATTAATGCTGTCAAAATGTCTTGGCAGTTCCGTTTCTCTGTATTCTGGTGGGACGGCTTCCAGAATGGCAGAATGATTAGAGCAAAACTTTCTCAACTGAAAGCCACCGGTACGGAGTATATCTATCAATTCCTGTTGCAATTGAAGCGCTTCCTTGCAGTTGTTTGCCCCGCAGAGCACATCATCAATGTAAAAGTCTCTTCGCAATACTTCAGCAGCGTGAGGGTATCTGACTGCTTCTTCCTCAGCTAACTGCTGGAGACATCTTGTTGCAAGAAACGGAGCTGACGCCGTACCATATGTGAGAGTGGTGAGCTCATAGATGTTCACTGGATCTGTAGATGATCTTCTCCAGAGAATGCGCTGGAGTCCGGTATCGTCAGCATGCACCTGGACCTGTCTATACATTTTAGCGATGTCTGCTGTAAACACCACTTCATGAGTTCGAAATCGTAGAACTATGGAACTCAGATCTTGTTGTAATGTGGCTCCAATTAACAGCGTATCATTGAGGGATGTTCCTGTAGTCGTCTTGGCGGAAGCATCAAAAACTACCCTCGTCTTGGTGGTGGAGCTAGCTTCTTTGATCACTGCATGGTGGGGCAAGTAAAACAATTCCCTCTGGTTGTTGGTTGCGTTGTCATCTAGCCTCTTCATATGGCCAAGCTCTTCATACTCTTGAAGAAAGGCATTGTAAGTCTGATGCAAAGGTGGCTGTCTGTGTAGTCGGCGTTCCAATTGTTGTAGTCGTGTGCTTGCCTGTTGATATGAGTCACCTAAATGTCCTACTCCCTGGCGGCGAGGCAATCGAACAATGAACCTGCCCGTAGAGTCTCTTCTGGTGTGTTCCTTGAAACGTTGTTCACATAACTCTTCCTCCCTCGTAGGTAATGGTTGAACCAGTTCCTCGATTTCCCAAAAACGTTGAAGTTGCTTATCCAATACGTTGTCTCTCCTAGTAAGGAATGATCGCTGTGAAGAATATCCTGAGGTCTGGCAGGGAAGCCTTCCAGCTAGGATGTATCCAAACTTGGTATCTTGCAGAATTGGGTATTTGCCAGTTCTGGTTCTTTGATCAGGGCATAAGAGCTGAAGGTAGAACTCCGCACCTATTAGAAGATCTATCTTGCTTGGCTCGTTGAACTTGTCGTCGGCTAACACAATATCTGAAGGTATACCCCAATCCTTGTAATCAATGAAAGTTGAGGGAACGTTGTCTGTTATCTTGTGAAGAATGGAACAATTGAGGTTGACCTTGAAGTCATGGCTGTTTATGTGATCTGATGGTGGGATGAGCGTGGTCGGTGAGATCCTTCGACTAAAATTCACAAACACCTTTACCGTACGGTAGCGGCCATATTACACAGCCATTTCGTCATTAGTTACGGTTGTTCGTAAAAGCCAGATTAAAATTATTACCCACGCTACCGAAAACACCCTCTCACGACGGATGCGGTTATTTAAAAGTCTATTTCTCGATGTCACTCTGCACCTTGGATATTTATATAAGCGTAAAATTAAACATTCCCCCCCATAGTTAGCGGAGTCGCAAGTGGGAGTTCTAAACACTATCCGCCTTTAAATACCCTACTATACGGCCTACGTTTTCATCACGACCGTCATTCTCTCTTGAGCTTGCGAGGAGTTAACATCGTGCTGTACAATGGAGACTTCTGCCGCTTCTTCTTCCCCGGGAAGGTTTTCAAACTTTAACCAGACGAAAACCTTTAAAAGGTGCAAGCACCCAGTGAATCCTCGCGGAAATCTACTTCGAGAATTCGGACGTGGAAACTTCGGGAAGAGAGATTTCTACGCGTTATCCGAGGGTAGCAGCACGCCGAATAACACATCCTACGACAAGATGGACCGTCTCCGCGGCTACGAAAAGTCTTCGCTCGTAATGGCTGTAGAATACGCAATCAACGCATCAGATACAAAGAAAGTGCGGATAGGGCTGGACTTTAAAAACAATTTCAAACCCGTGGTCTTCCTAGGAAAGAACAACGCAAACGGTGTCTCGCTCTCGCCGATACAGTGGAGGGGATTGATGGGATATAATGATACAGTTATGTCTTTTATAAAGGGGGGACTTGGGTGCAGAACGCCGGATATTGTATTTGACGATTTAAAATTAATATTCGACGAACTGTATGGGGAAAAATTTGTCAAAATTATTAAAGAGGACAAATATAATGTGGTTGGGGAGTGCGTCATGGCTGGGCTTAACAACGATGCAAAATTGCATCGAGTACGCCTTACTTCTGTGTGAGATATGGTATGACAGTGTTGTGCACCAGGCTTTTGAAACAATCGTTCGCCAACTCAAAGAAAATGTAGTGGCCAAGTGCGATGGGTGCAGAGATGCGGCTTTAGAACATTCATGCAATGCAGCAGAAACTTATCAGAATGAACTCGAGAGCCTGAGTACGGTGCACGACTATTTCGTGGGGTCCTGTGAAGATGACGGCTTTGATAATAAAAGGTTTCTGTATGAAATTGTTACATTTTGTAAAAGAAAATGCATTGGTTGTGCAACAGAGTTGTTATACTCATTTGTGATTAGAAAATGCATAAGATCTTTTATGTAATTGTATATAAGTGGTAATACAACCGTAATGATAATGTTTAAATTGTATGCAACAATATTAAATAAAAGTGTACAAAATACAAAAGTGTTATGCTTCTCATTTAAATAATACCATCCTATTCGGCATTTATTATAAAAGTTTCAAATAAGCATTCTATTTGCGGCAGGAGTCTTATAAACCGGGAAAAAACCTCAAATATTCTTTCCCCCATCCACCACACTCGAGTCGGGCATACTCTAACGCCACGAAACATCATCGTCAGTCTTCCGCCGCCCTCCGACGCGAGAACATCTGCTCTTGAGTAGCGATGGATTTCATGCAAAGGGTCGGGTTGGTTAGGGATCGGTGTCCCCTGTATCGCCTAGGCAGGAGCCTACCCCGAATAACTTGTGACGTCTGTGGCGAGAATAGTGGAAAAGGGTGTGGGTGGATGTCCGGCCACGAAACGCCGCTTTCACCCCTCCCCCAAATAACTTGTGACGTCTGTGGAGATAATCGTGGGAAAGGGACGTGAGGGATGTCTGGCCACGAAGCACCGCTTCACCCTAGGGATGGCCTCCATCACACCCCTTGTCGTCCCGGAAGGAGAGGGGGGCGGGGGAGCCTCTTGAGTAGCGGCGGATTCCATGCAAAGGCTCGGGATGGTTAGGGTCGGTGTCCCACGTATCGCCTAGGCCGGAGCCTACCCCCGAATAACTTGTGACGTCTGTGGCGAAAATAGTGGGAAAGGGTGTGAGGGGGTGTCTGACCACGAAGCGTCGCTTCAACCTAGGGATAGCCTCCATCACGCCACTTGTCGTCGCGCGTGGCCGGAAGGGTAGGGGGCGGAGGAGACATCAGCTGCTCACGTATCCTCTCTCTAGACTTGGGTTAGGGTGCCGTAAAGGTCTTTAAATAAACACCTCCCTGTGACCCCAAGGAGTGGGGGTAAAACATCCACCATCGCGACGTCACACCCCGTCAGGAGCAGGTTAGGTTCACACTCCCACTCGAGACAGGAGTACCGCATAGATTTTTCATATTATCCACCATCATAACGTAGCAATGGTAAGGGATGGAGAGAGAGAGAGAGAGATGCGATGCTCGCCCTTAGCGCCACAGAAATTTCACACCACGTGACATTGTGACGTCACAAGGGTAAAGGTATGATAGGGATAGGGGAGATGCGATACCGAACCTCCTTAGCGACTCAGAAATTTTAAAACACGTGACATAGTGACGTCAAGGATAAGAGGTGGGGGGATGCGGCATCTAGCTCTTATAGTGCCGCAGAAATTCCAACATGGCGGCACTGGCGCCAAAGCGGCAACATGGCCGTCTGGCTATACAAGCGGTCTGGCTATACAAGCGGTCTAGCCCAAGTAGCGGTATTACCACTATGGTGTGCTGGTTAACTCCGCGAAGTGTACTTTTGGTCGACCTGAAGTGACATTTTTAGGGTATATCGTTTCCGGCGAAGGAATATCTCCTCCCCCTGAAAAAGTTGCCGCGGTTTTTAACTTCCCGAAGCCTACCACCGTGAAAGCTTTAAGGCGTTTTCTTGGAATGGTAAACTTTTACAGGAGGTTCATGCCAAACGCAGCCGCCCTTCAGGCGCCGTTACATCGCGTGATGCAAGGCCCGAAAAGTAAGGGTAAAAAGGTAAGTAAAAGGGTAAGTAAAAAGTACACTTAGATGTCGTTCGTGTTCCTACTCCGAAGTGGAAGCCACTAACACGTCGTCAATATACACATAGCAAAAATCTAGGCCCCTTAAAACTTCGTCCATGAACCGCTGAAAAGTCTGTGCGGCGTTACGCAGCCCGAAACACATATAGGGAAATTCGAATAGCCCAAAAGGCGTAGTTATGGCCGTCTTAGCAATGTCCGCCGAGTGGATAGGAATTTGCTGGTATGCTCTCACTAAATCAATCGTAGAGAATACAGACTTACCACGGAGGCTATGGTTGAAATCCTCTATATGGGGCACGGGGTAGCGGTCAGGTATCGTCCGTGCGTTCAAACCACGATAGTTGCCGCAGGGGCGCCACTCGTCCCCTTTCTTCGGAACAAGGTGGAGCGGGGAAGACCAGCTGCTCTCCGATGGCCTCGCAGTGCCAAGACGCAGCATCGCCTCGAACTCTCTCTTAGCCACCGCGAATCTATCCGGTGCCAGGCGTCGCGGCTTCGAAGAAACTGGAGGTCCGGGAGTGGTGCGTATGTAATGCACCGTGGTATGTGCTGAGGCCTTCGGTGCTCCTGCCGGACGCGTAACCTCCGGGAAACGTTCCAAAAGATGATGGACTCTGCAGTCCGTGCCACCGAAAATTGATTTGATGTGGCCCCCTGTGTCACGCACCACCTTACCGTCGGCATGGAGCGTCGTCGTGCCGTCGACGAGACGCTGGTGCCTCATATCGACTAATAGTCCATAAAAGCGGAGAAAATCGGCACCGATGATGGGTTTTGAGACGTCCGCCACCACGAAACGCCACGAAAAGTCACGGCGCAGTCCGAAATTTAACGTCAGCGTCGTCCACCCGTACGTCGAAATTACGGTATTGTTCGCCGCAAACAACTCGTATGCCGATTTAGCCCTAGGCCCTTTCACCATAGCTCGTGGGAAAACACACAAATCGGACCCTGTGTCCACCAGAAATCTCCACTTGGTTGCCGAATCAGTCACAAAAAGGCGGCACGCTTTCGGGCAATCATCGGTGGCCGCGTCTACCGACTGCCCTCGCCGTTTACCGGGGCGATGAAAGAGCACGGCATGGTGCATTTACGGGCGTCGTTTCCAAACCTCCGGTGGTACCAACACAAACCCCCGGCCTGTCCGCCGTGAGGGGAGTTCGCGCGGGAATTTGAGCGGGATTGGCTTCGAGACCTACCGCGATATCGCGTCGCCGGTCCCCTGGCAAACAGGGCGGCGACTTGCGCTGTCAACTCCTCCACTCACTGTAATAAAGTGACCACCATGGGGTCTGGGGTGAGGCTGGCGACGTGAGGACGTGGTGAAACCTCGTTCACCTTATCAGCGATGACTGGCAACGCGGCAAGGTCGAGTCCGTCGTGGGCCGTCAAAATGGCGTGCATATGCTGCGATAGACGATTCAGCCACAACGATCGCATCAACTCGTCGGGAACGGAGGCGCCAGCCAAATTAGACAGGTGCCTGAGGAACTGAGATGGCTTCCTGTCGCCCATCTCTTCATGCCCGAGGAGCTGCCGTAGCCTCTGCTGTTCCGACACCGAGAGCCGTCGTATGAGTTCTTCCTTAATTCGCTCATATTTATTCTCTGCCGGGGGGTTCTTAATGATGTCCTTCACCTCCTGTGCGTAGCGGTTGTCGAGTTGGCTGCTAACATACCAAAATTTGGTGCTGTCCTGTGTAATACCGCACAAATTGAATTGTCCTTCCAGCTGGGCGAACCAGAGTGCCGGATCTTCCGGCCAAAATGGAGAAACGCGCATCGCCACGCGGCCAACATTGGGGCACCCGATATCAACCATAACACTCGCGGGGAAGAAAAATAAATACAACAGCAAGCACGAGGGGACGCTATGGTAGCGCACTACACGAAAACTTAAAAACCACGTGGCCGTAACCTATCACCCGAAGACCACGTCGGGGTCACCACTTTGGTTGCGGGACGTGGTAACATAAAACTCATTAAGTGAACACGCTCTTTTATTGAAGTAGGCAATACATTACTAAAGGAGTCGTACGACACGTGGCCAATGGACAGATGCTGTAACGTAAGTGGATGCGGCAGCAAGAGAATGATGAAGCTTACTCATACACTCAGCACAACCGACTGTCTTTCTGGCCACACTCCTGCGCTCATATCCGGTAGCGGCTGATTCCGGAACTATGTGAGACAATTGAATCTCACTGGCCGCTACAACTTCTTTGTTGGTCATTCCGACTATCGATATATCGTATATAACTTCACGGACATCAATGCAATTGTTTTACGTAACCTACGGCAGTCAAACATGATACTGAAGCTAGTCAACCTGCTCGACATTGTCTAAAAAGTGTTGCAAGGGGTAGGTGATACACAAAGTAAAGAAAAAATTATTTCCTTTGCATTTAGTTTTTTCGTAAACGCCATGCACTTCGTCGGTTTCGGAGCGCAGGAGCAGCGTATCCAAAACCTCCAGTTAAATTTTTTATTTATTTATTTATAAACGGTAACCGATCGTTACATATATTAGGGGCTATGCCGATGGCCCTCTACGGAGCCCAACTCTTTCTGAAGATTCGTTTCGCTTGCCTATTTTTTTCAAGCTAATTAGACATGAATTTAATAAATATGTATTTGAATTATAGAATACGTATTCATTAAAATTGGCCCTCCTATAACACGGATTCTTAAAACATGCAATTTCTATAACCTAGCTTGTTTTTAACACCTAAAATTTAGATACGGGTAATAGATAAAAAACTAACTTGGGGCGATCACATACTATGGTCAGCAAAAACTATCCAAAGCTCTTAATGTTAAGAAAGCTAGTAGAAGGGAATAATATGTTCTGGCACCCCCACCCCAACTTTTATTGCATTATTGCAGCCGCCATCTTGGATTTATGACGTCACATCCGGTCACGTGACAGACCTGTGGCGCCACCATTCGGAGAAAGTTGGAACTAAGAACAAATGCAGCTCGAAAAGCGGTGTTGTCAGGTGAAGATCGATATATCGATCAGTTCAGTGTTGCTTCATCATTCTCTTGCTGCCGCATCCACTTACGTTACAGCATCTGTCCATTGGCCACGTGTCGTACGAATCTTTTAGTAATGTATTGCCTACTTCAATAGATGAGCGTGTTCACTTAATGAGTTTTATGTTACCACGTCCCGCAACCAAAAAGTTGAAACGTGTCGAAAGTTTTTATTGCAAATTATGGAGTACATACGTCATTAAGATGTTTAAAACATTTAGGTAATTTGAAAAACATCTTATTTTATCGTAATCAGCCATTTTAATGACACATAATGGTATAAAGAAGTGATAAATGATACTTTTCACGTTCATGCTCATTCATCATTAATCAACTGCAGAGAAAGGATCTGAATACGAGAAAAACAAGCAGTGTTGGATAACAGCAATAACAGGTAATACACAGCAGATATTCACAAATAAATTTGTGTGCGTCACTAATGCCTTCCAGATGTCAATTGTTTTTAATTATAACATATCCGAAGAGCTAGCACAAACTATCAAATTACGCAATAAACTTTAGTTATTGTTTGTGAAGAAATGGAAGAGTAGAAAGCCAGAAATCATAGGTATTATTAAGCATAGAATTGTACGTATTATGATATATAATTTCATAACCTACAAATTACATATGTTCATTGTTTCGATGTCAATTACGGCCTTGCGCAAAATCTAGTTCATCCATCGTAGTTAATAATCGCTAACGAAAAAACTACGAAAGGCAAGAGATCAAGATTCATAAAATTGATAGACAAATACTTTGAAATAGTTTAGATATACTTTTCTGTGACATAAAACTTAGCACAGCGTATTTAAAAATACATTTCGGATACGCTACCTGCTGAAATGTACGCTCTAGGACAGGCTTAGCCAAGGATTACAAGAGAACTACGTTGAGTAGGTTATTTTCTTTCTCAAAGACTATAACACCTTATAATTAACGTATAATGGTATAAAAATTAAACACCTACCCCCCGCAGTTTTTTCGTAACAATGAGTTATCTAAAACTACAAAAATCTCGCGCGCAAGGCACCTTGTCTTGAATATATTTTTTCTGATAATATAAACAACATTAGCGAAATAAAGTTTTTACAGATACTTAAATATAACATCTCACGTTTACTGAAATTGTTGCCAATGAGTTCTGATGAAACAACAAAAAATTCAACGGAGATTTCTGATGCGCTACCGACGTAAGTCAAGTAACGGTAAAACACACAATCTGCAATAATGAAAAACCTACGAAATCCAGGTAATCGCCACTAACAGCTCACGTGAAGCACTATAATCTACATATGATGATATGTAAGACTATTACCTACCCCTCTTAGATTATCAAAGGTTATCTGACCTCGACGCGTCGCTCATACATCACTGTAAAACTAAAAAATATTTAAAATTTATAATAACACATTAGCATAATGTTTTTTATATATGATAAAGAACATATTAATACGTTCTAAGATGAAAACAAAATTGACGTACCGAAAAACAAATATCATAAAATACGATTTTTGGAAAACACAACGAAATATGCTTGAAGATCACAAATTTGTATAAGCAGCAATCATGATAAAAGTAAAGAGAGGAGGTAAACAAACATTACAGGCATAATTAAACATTACATGACAAGTTTGGAAATGTATATCATAATCACCTACCCCCACAAGACATCTCGCTGTATTGGGTTATTCAACCCTCGACGCGCCTTGGTCTAAATTTTGCGTAAAACTTAAACATTTCTAGTGGTGCTAAAACAAAAGATAGAATAATATTGTTCACAGTAATAACTAAGTATATCATTTTGGGTTTAACTTTATTTTTTTTACTACTTCCATTGAGAGGAAACCTATTTCTATACGTTCAAAGACACCAAAGCGTCGAATCGAAGGCTTTATTTGAGGTAAATACCAATTGACAGAAAAACTCAAGTGTACGAAATTGATATTGACCACCCACATTAACCACTTTTGTCTAAATTGCACGACGTTGTCAATTTGAACCTGGGACGTTTAAAACAATGCTTAATCGGAAATCTCCATAGTCAGTTCGGCCGCGCCCGGCGCTCTCGAAGATGAGAAATCAACCATATCCGCCAAACCAAGCAAGGTAACTTATTACGGTAAACGGTAAAATGTCAACAATTACACACTATAAGTTGTTTGAGTTTGATTTATATTTCATTTTTGTAATTAGTAATTCACATTGTTTCAAGAATTGTTTTTCTCTACTTAAAATATAATTACATACACTGAAATGTATTTTTCATAGAGAATATATATATATATATTATATATGTATAAATAAATAGTAAAGGTGAATCCAATACTGAAATGAGTAAATAAAGAGGAATGATTATTAGGGGTCTATTAGATTAGATTTAGAAAATGCAGGTAGGCAAACAATGGTTGAAGACAACTGAGGGAATATGAAAATGTATCATAGAAAGCACAAATAAAAGTACAGACAAAATAACATAAGAAAATGGGGAAGCCCTGGTTAACAGAGGAGATGATTAAATAATAGAAAAGAGGTGGAAGCAAATTAATGCAGAATATGTAAGATGAATGTATAGAGAGTAAAAGAATAAGATAAAGAGAGAAATTACTAAAGCAAGAGAGCTTTGCAGTAAAGGACAATGTGAGGATATGGAAAAACTACAGAGACAAGACAGAACAGACCTATGGTTTGGAAAAGTGAAAGGAACAGGAAACGAGAAAGGAAATATGCTGGCTACAATTAAAGACAAAATGGAAAACTGTTATTTGAGCCTGAGGATGAGAGGAATAGATGGAAATAGTATATTGAGGAGTTATACGCTGAAGATTTGAAGTCAGAATCTACTGAGATAGAGAGGGAGAAAGATGTAGACAGCAACAGTGTTGGACTGCTAATATTGATTAGTGAGATTGAAAAGGCTCTTCAGGATTTGATGTTGAAGAAAGAAGTAGGTATTAATGACTTTCCATGAAAATGTTGAAGTAGTTAGGAAAACGGGGAAAGAGAGCTTTTGTTTGTTTGTATGGAATTTTTGGCTAATCAACCTCTTGGATTATTGTTGTCATAACTTTTTCAGAGATTTTGTAAATTATATCATAAGATATATGAAGAGGGACATGGGCCAGAGGACTTCATTACATCAATTTCAATTTCCATAAAGAAAAAGGTTTAATCAAATAAATGTCAAGATCACAGAATAATGCTGGCCTTGGCAGAGGGTTGGTTAGCATGCCTAGCTCCCAATGCCAGGGTTGCGGGTTCGAATCCCACCGAGGACATGGTCGTATGTGCTTCTTGTATATCTATTATAACAAATGTAATTTGGAGAAACCTGTTTGAGTTAAATAAATGATTGCTTGATTAATTTCACATACGGCTAAAAGAAATGATAAGGGAGGCATTGAAAGATGTAGAGAAACAAGTAAAAGCCGGAGAAAGTCTGGTTACATCAGTTACATATGTGGATGAAAAGAATTGGCGAGTAATACTGAAAAAGGCCTGCAGATGCTAGTTAGTTCCTTAAATGAAAAGGTGAAAACAATCAGGATGAAGATGAATAAGAAGAAAACAAAATTCATGAGATTTTACAAAAGTGGGTATTCCCTGGTTAATGTAACAGTGAATGGGGAAAAGCTGGTATGGGGAATGTTTTATTTATTTAGGTAATATTAGGTCACAAGATGGAAGAGATCAGGACAAGAATAGCAACAGCACAGGAAGCTTTTATGAGATGATGAGAGCTTTTGATAGAAAGACTTGGTAATGATATCATAAAAAGATTTAAAAACAAAACGCAGAATTAAAAATTAATGTTTGCTCTTCAAATCTTGATATATTTGTAATCGCTAACACTAATTTGAATGAAGGCATAAGTGATTCTGACCTAAAAGTTACCGAAAGGATCTTGATCAACTAACTAGTGATAAATTGAGTTACGGTTGTACCTTCATTGCTGTTAAGATTGATATTAATTCATACATGGCAAAAGTCACCAGCTAAAACATTTAGCACCTTTGTTGTATTATGTAATGGCAAAACAACTTTAATAGCTGCAGTTGCTACTGCCTCCAGCCTGTGCTTTGTCAGACTATGAAGAGCACTGTTCCACCATTTATGAAGTTCTTGCTACTCCCATGTTTCTCTTTGGTGACTATAACCTCCTAAATGCTGTCTGTCCTCATAATAAAACAAATTCAGCCTAAGTGCAACATGGAATTTTCCTCATTTTCTTTTCTTGCTCTCATCCAGGTCAATAGAATCACTAATTCCAAAGATAAACTACTAGACCATGTATTTTCCTCAGATGAGTCTACTTACCTTGTTATGATTCTCTCTTTAAAATGGAAGGTTATCATCCTCCATTGGGTTTGTGTATAAATAGTGAATGTAATATTACATAATTAGATTATATTGATCAGCACTGTGATTTAAAAAACTGTTATCTTGATAAAGTATATTTTTACCTAAGTTGTATGAACTAGGATTTTCAAAAATGCTCTTGATGTAAATATGGCTTTTTCTAGTTTTATTAATACTGTGCAATCAATAGTGAATATTCATACTCACATTATAAAGTATAATTGTAATTCCAAATATCCTAAATGGTTTTCTCCAGAATTTCAGATTGTGGTTATTTAAAACATTTTATCATATAAATTAGAAAGATTCCATTCTGCTACAGATTATATAGCTTTTTGTAGACTAAGAACTGAATGTAAAACTCTTACAAGACAGTGTTATAAGAATTATATAGATAATGCGTAATTATAAATATCAATAAATATAAAATTCTTCTTTAACTATGTTAGAAAACTAATGTTAACTACGATGACATGGCTCAATTTTTCGCTGGTCTGATGATGACACCAAAACATTGGATATTGTAAACCTGATAGGTTTTACAATTACATATCAAATTACGTAGAAATCTATGGTTAATTAGAGCTAATTGCATATCCTCTTTCATTCCTTCAAAAATAACTACCTAAAAAAACAACCGATATTGGTGGTAACTAATTGGATATTCAAACTAGAAATGTTTAACAACTAGAGCGCAATAGTGACGCACATACACAGATTAAGAAAAGACAATACCTTTCATTACGAATATTCAACACTATTTAGTTTCTTAATATTCCGTTCCTTTTTCAGCCCTTGATTGACGATAACAAGTAACATTCCTACGCATCTTCATCATAAATGCCCATTAAATAATTGATTACGATATATTTTAAATTACCTGATGTCCTTTACGTCTTCGAATCACCTATATTTCCCAAAATTTATAAAATGACATTTTGCAGATTACATTCCCTTTATACGCTATACATTTCTGTTCTGTCATCCACTACGTCTTTTCCATACAACTACACTCGGGTAGTTATACGATTTTTAGTTAATATCCGTAAGGTTGGAAAAAAACATTAGATGCTTCTTTTTTATTTCTATATCGTATTTGTGCGATATATATCGTATATAACTTCACACACACATTGCATTGTAGGCTTGATTTTGTTGCCTTAATGAAATAATTTTATTTTTATTCTCGGAAAGAACATAATATTAATAAACTAAGAACAATACACAGTAACATGCTAGAAATACGTATGATAAACATAACCACGAGCTATACTAAAATGTATAAGCGAAATTCATTTTAAAAACAATGCATTAACTCCACAGCGGAAATTACGTCACATTTGATTAGTATGTGAAGGCGCAATGGCCAAGAAAATTTTCATATAAAGATGAAGCTCGTATTTCGCAACAATGAAAAGACAGGGTTTCGTGGAATTTGTTGATCAACAAGCATCATAAAGAAATTTGAAGATTCGAAGAAAATACATTTTATGCTTTTCTGTTTAAGATTTTTAAGTAATACAAATACCACGGCATTTGATTATACTTTTCTTGACCAAATTTTAATTTTTAAATAAGGATTTTATGACGAAAGGTTTGTTGTGTAGTGTAGGATGAACACTTTCCGATTGTGCGAATTTCTTATTTTAAGGGCTCCAAGTAATAATAGTTAAATTTTCCTGATGTGTTCTTTCTTAGTTAAAATGAAAATTTTGCTTTCAAAATAAATGATCAAGTTTTCTTGTGACTTTTTTCTGCAAAATGTCATGCTCTGAATGAGTGATCAAGCGTTTCGAATTCTCTTAAGAAAGTCTTGAGGGTATTGGTACGCTTTGACTCTGAATCGTTATTTGTCGCATTTCTTTTACCATAGAAAGTTAAATGCGTCTATGGGAAATGCTTGGGTCTTAATTTTTAGCAACTACCGTCAGTACTTCTGAGTACGTCAGCACAAAAATGAATAACTTGGCAGGTTTCGGACCAACATCATTACCTCAATATACGTGACATGAAATTAAATATAAACTTATATGACTTGACTAGGATTCGTAGTTAGTATTTGGAAGTGATTTTAAAGTCATTTACCTTAGAAGCAAAATGGAGTGTCACGTCTTAGTACTGAAATTTTTATTAGTATCTTCGTATTTTGTGAGTGCTATTTGTTGGGACAATGAGGACCTGGAGATATTTGATCTTGTTGAAGAAGTGAATACTACTTTTTATCAATTGTTAGAAGTAACTGAGGTTAGTATAAGTACTTTGTTAGAATGTGTGTCAGATTATGTTGTATAATTTTGTGGTTATATGTGCGTTTCATTTCATATTAAGGATGCCAATATAACAGAAATAAAGAAAGCTTTTAGACGTCTGTCATTAAATATTCACCCTGACAAAAGTGATGCACCAGATGCAGAGATTAAGTTTAGACAGGTTTGTCTTTCCTTTTCTTATCGTTTACATTTTCTATTTTTCTTGTGATCACAGTATAATTTCTTGTTGTTTACAACGTATGCTGTTGTGATCAGCTTGTTGCAGTGTATGATGTTCTTAAAGATAATAGCAAAAGAGCAAGATATGATGTTGTCCTCAAAAATGGCCTACCAAACTGGCATGAAGCTGTTTACTATTATCGCCGGGTGCGCAGAATGGGACTACTTGAAATGATGTTCATTCTCTTCATTATTGTTACCCTTGGGCAATACATTGTGTCTTGGGCAGCATATTTGGAGAAGAAATATTTTGCTGTAAGTGATAAAGTTTCTGGATTATTAATATAATGAATAATAGAGTAACACATTCACATTTTTATCTTTCAGGAACAGTTCATTACTTCTAAACTTAAGAAAATACAAAAGAAGCAAAAGAAAGCAAAACCCGATGGAACACTTCCTCCAGAACCGATTGTTGATATTCCATCACCGAGGTAATCTACGAAACTGTTTTTCATTTGCGCATTTATTTAATTATTTTTTATGTTTGCAGGTGATAATTTGAGCACTAAATGGCAGTATTTTGTTTTTGTTTATGTGTTAACCAAGTCAATATGACATGATAAAAATAAGTCCATAAACCATTGATTGGTGTTTTGTTTAATATTATGTAAAGAGGGTCCCAGGTGGGTACTATTTGTTTATCCCAGACCCCTATTAAAAATTCTATAATATTTTCACTGTACCATAGCACCCAAATCTAAGTAAGTTGCTGGGGGTTGGATTCCTTCCATTTTCCTCCCCCAAGTTGAGTTAAGTGGTTAGGGGTTGGTTTCGTTCAATTTTACTCCCCCAGGTTGGGGATTGGATTTGTTCTATTTACTCTCCCCGGGTTGGGTTAAGTGGTTTGGGGTTGGATTTGTTCCATTTTCCTACTCCGGGTTGGGTATTGGACTCATTCCAATTTCTTCTCCTGGGTTGTATTAAGTGGTTGGGTATTGGATTCAATTCCATTTTCCTCTGGGTTGGGTTAAGTGCTTGGGGGTTGGATTTGTTCCATTTTCCTCCCTCTGGGTTGGTTTAAGTGGTTTGGGGTTGGATTCAGGTACTAGGTTACAGTGAAAATATTATAGAGCCAGCGTAATTGCCCATCAAATATGAAGGGTATGTGTGGATTAAGTATTAAATTTAAGGAACTTTCCATTCCTCCTTTTCTCTCTTTCTCTCTCCCATCCTCCT
Organism: Tanypteryx hageni; assembly: GCA_028673005.1. NCBI lineage: Eukaryota > Metazoa > Arthropoda > Insecta > Odonata > Petaluridae > Tanypteryx > Tanypteryx hageni. The sequence goes on along the minus strand of CM054113.1, from coordinate 8,881,592 downwards.
GACTCCCATCCTCCAGACTCTCATCCTCCTGACTCCCATCCTCCTGACTCCCATCCTCCCTCCCTCCCATCCCCCTGACTCCCATCTTCCCTCCCTCCCCCTCCCTCCCATCCTCCCTGTCCTTTCTCTTTCTCCAAAAAAATAGATTAATTCTATACCATCCTTACTTTCTATGTACCTTCCATTTTATATCCCTTCCTTCCTATCTCTCTCCCCACATCGACCTCTCTTACTCTACATCTATATAGTCATTTAGATAAGCAAAAGAATCCAAAATAAATCCCAGTTTCATTAAGATTACGTAATTTCGTGAAAAATCCTACTATAATTTAAGGCAATCTATGCACTCATATATTACACATATGCGGGTTGAGACAACAATTGATTCTCGAAGTTTAACAATGATGTGGTCAGCAAGGCAACATCCCATTTAAAATCCGATATTTTTCCAAAATATGTGATTTAAACGTTTAATATGAGAGATTTCGAATGGTAGGTGGAAAAAAATGAATGGAATAAGAAACTTCATTAAGATTCCTAAAACATAGTTCATATTCAAAGATCGTATGTCAATTCTTTCTAATTTTAATTTCCAAAAGAATAAAAGCCTGCACTTTAAGAAGTCGCTTTTTATGTGTTATCTCGTGGAAAATGGAAATCACCCCTCTGGAGTCGAAACCGGGTCTTTTTTCATATTTTTTTTCATCATTTAATTGTTATATCTGAATCAAACATTGCTGTGAAATTTCTACCTTCCACCTAATCGGAAGTTTGTTTAAAATGCATTAAAATATGCCATTATGACGTCAGCATTATGATGACATCATCAAAACTATATGTATAATTTTTAATAGGGGTCCAGGATAACTGAATACTACCCCCAGGAGTTTAGAATGCAAAATGAAATTAATGTAGAACTAATCTTTTGTCTAGCTCCATCAATGTCTGTAACCTAATATTGACACATCATTCTGAATCAAAAGTCATAAACCTGCCAAGCTTTTTTTTTATTACTGCAGCATATCTGGCACTATTAAATTTTGTCTCCAACAAAGAGCGAAAAGATATCATGTGATGTAAATGCAGGTGGACTTTTGAGAAATAGTTTAACCTCAATAAACTATATATATATATATATATATATATATATATATATATATATATATATATATATAACAAAATCGGTTAATATAAAATGCTTGTTAATAAGTAGTGTAATTCAGTCCTCTGCAAAAACCTAGGTATATGCTCCATGTTATAGCAAACTTGTTTTTAGAAACCTTAGCACAAATCATGAAATTTTAGGTCCCTTAAAGTTAGTACTAAAGAGGTACTGTATTTTAATTGGAAAATTAATAATGAAATTATCAATTATTTTGTTTTCCCCATTTAGTGTTTTCGACACTTTACCATTACAACTGATCCGTTTTGTTTGGTTCTGTCTACGAACGTCACCTCGTTGTTATGGTTTCCTCCGAGATTATTGGGAGAAATGGAAGCAAAGGGCAGAGGAGGATGAGTCATTAGAAGACGAAGAAGGAGACGAGGCAAGCAGAGAGAAAAGAGTAAGGAGAAGGAAAGTTTTTGAACTTCCTGAAATCAAGGAGCATGAAATAAGAGAGGGAACTTGCAATAGTTGTGCAGAGGATTCTGTGGTTAAGCCTATCGCTTCAGGAACAGCACCTGTTTCAGGAGGCTTTTGGACCGAGGATGACTTAACAGAGCTAGTCAAGCAGATCAAGCGCCATCCTCCGGGGACGACCGATAGGTGGGATAAAATAGCTGCTGCGATGTGCCGCTCTGTGCCAGAAGTCACTTTCATGGCAAGAAAGGTATTGCACAAAGAATTTCTTAAAACTCACTGAAGCAGACATGGTCCTTGTATTAATACCTACCCTTTCTCAGCACCATCAGAGTTTATATATGGCATGAGTATATTTCCTAGTCTTTTTCCTTAGGTAAATTGTTTGTTTCAGTTTTGAAAATTTTAATCATGCCAGATGCTTGTGTAAACTCTCAAAATTATTTGATTTTAACATTTGCGCTATGTAGACTTGGCGATTTGTGGGTTTAACTTGCAAAGTTTTGCATAAGTTCTTGCATTTAATATGTAATTATCTGAGTTATTTTTTTATTGTAATATTCATGTGTCCAAAAGTATGTTCCTGTCAGGCATTGGCTGTATTTAACTGAAAACTAACAATTTTAGGTGAATTTTATCTTTTTATTTTGGCTTAAGGTCTTTCTGCTTTTGGTTTCAGGCAAAGAATTTAGAAGTATTAGTGCATCATGCTTACCTTGACTGTTGTGTACAGATGTGTACAGTCATGCCTCGTTTAGTTTAATTTTGGTATAGTGCAATTGGCTTCTTGATGCAAATTTTTATTTTTTGAAAAAATAAAAAAATAAATGCTGTACTGTAAAATTAAAATACTGTTCACCTTGCGTATTTTTGTTTACTATTGTGCTGGCCAATCACCATCCAAAGTCTTCAGTTTTGACATCATCAGTTCAATTGTCATGGACCATAGTTACCATATATACTCATGTATAACGCACTGTTTGAAGACCAAATTTTTAGGTCATAAAGTAGGTGTGCATGTTATATACAGGTAACACTTCTGTGCAGTTAATATAAAAAATTAAAGCGTACCTATCTCACACCAGTTTCTTGCTTTTTGTGTGAATTGGGGGGAAAACCACACTAATTATCGATAATCCATTTAAATGAAAAAATAAACTTGTAAATTTCCACTAAAAAGTTTATTAACCGACCTGTTTCGCCTGTTACAGCATAATCAGGTGACGAAAGCATGGTCGAGAGTTCTATATATGGAGAGTAGGGTCGGAGTGTTAATTGAATAATGATAGGCAGGAGGGAGAACATACATTCAGTAATGAGATAATCTGAAAAATTAAAAAAAATAGAATTACAAAGTGAATGACAAAATCCAAACGGTTATAAACAGTAATGCGAGCAAGGTTAGTAATTAGAAAATAAAAGCAATTAACAGAAGCTACAAAAAAGTCATTAAATTACAAAGTAAAAGGCAAAAATTAAATAATTAGGAAAGCAGTAAAGTGAACAAGGGAGAGTGATTGGAGAAAACAAATTCATTAGTAAGTGAAACATTGTCTGTAGCATCATGGATTACAATTTCCAACTGCTCTAAGAGATCCAGTCTGTTGCCCTTTGATTCAAAGTGGAGAAACTGGAAGGAATACACTGGAATGGGCGTTCTCAAATAGGTGCTTGGCAAAGTGTGATGACGCGCTTCACAACTCGAAGCAACGTTTCTGTTCCTCTATCCTCTTCTTAAAACTTCTCCCGGTCTGTCCAATGTAAATAGCATCACAAGTATCACAAGATAATTTATAAACACCGCTTTTGGATAAATTAGATGTAGAATCTTTGGTATATAGAAAAAGTTTAGCGTAAGTTATCGGGGAAAAGAAGGCAGGTTTGATGTCTTAAGGGAAGAGGTTAGCAAACAAATGTTCATAATTTATGAACATTGTCAGAATTTGTTCACATAAAAAGCATATTGTAGCCACAATGTTGAATTATAGTTGGAATATATTTTTATAAATGTACGTTTTAGCACGAAAAAATATATATTTTAATAATATAGGAATTTTTACATGCACAATCTTAAAAGGACACTTTTGTGTAGTATTCCTCGAAGCAGGGTATTATGCAGTCCCACTGGAAATTCATGCGAGAGTCTTCCTCATGATGAACACATGCAGCAATGCATGTTTTTCCCTTAGCCAGCCAGCGCTTATTTTCTTTGGCCTCTAAATGCCCCAAACTAACAATGGGGGAATTAGTTCTTCTCGCAGGGCAGTGTGGGTGGGAAGAGCACTCGAACCCTCCTCCTTCAAGTGTCTTACAAGTGCAGCCGTCCAGCTTGACGAACTGCTGGTTGCGGTTCAGATAAAGAAGCCACAACATAATAAAATATCATTGCAAACACTTACAAGCAAAGCAAATAAGCAATAAAATACTGACCTTACAAGAGAATGAAATCTCACCGAAAGAAGACTCATTTTCACTGCTGCCACGCTATTCAGCGGTTTGAGGACGACTGGTCTGTGGTGTCAACGAATGCGTTTCTGTGAACATGGAATTTCCTGCCTAGTCTCAAAAGACGAGTAGCATAGGAATACGCACAGTTCGAAAATATATGTTACCGTTACTTTCCCCGATCATATGGCCATGGAGTATAGAAATTTTTAGGAGAGGGATTTTGGGAATATCCTGCAACTCAACCAACTCAACCGCTCTTTTTCATTGCCCCTTTATTCCAGTAAAATTAGTCAAAATAGCAGAAAAAAATTATAAAATGTTGAAAATATTTCTTTCAAAAATGAAGAAATAAGTGAGAATGGTTTTTATGATATCAGTGTGGAAGGGAATGAAGATGCAGATGGGGGAGAGAGAAGGACATATTTGCTGCGTAGCTGTCTCTCTCTCTCTCTCTCCGTAGACAGGTAATTCAGGAGAGAACCTAAATTTCCTTTGATTTTTGTAATGCTTAGGTCATCATTATATGCACTCGCACTGCAATATTTTCACCCCAGAGAAATCCCATAGCAATCTATGTGGCAACTGGGGCAACCAGCTGCCAACTCAAAGACATATACGATCCTTAAGCGAGCAGAGAAGGCCTCGTGACTCAGCGTGCATTATAATGCATGCACGGCCACTGGACCATATACCCAGTGTGCATTTAAATGCACGCTAGTCCTTTAAAGGTTAAACTTCATTCAACAATTGACCTTTAAGCCTGAAACCTTGTGCCTTGTAAGCAAATTTCCGCATATGTATACATTGTTGGTTGAAATCAATGAGTTTATAATGCAATCTATGAATTCCTCATTAAAAAGTATTGAATCGATGCTATTACAATACTGATTACCAGTTCCCAATTAAAAGCATTGGACTCATTGCTGTGGTGGTTGATATTTTTACTTTCACCACTGAAACTTATAATAACATTAAATTTAAAAATTGTTGATAATGTTATTTTGTACAAATTTTCTTTCAAACTTTTTTCCTAGAATGCATCGTTTAGGAATTGTTTTGATTTGTTCGATTTTTGTCAATTACCTACTTGAAGACTTCATTATAAGTACTGTTTGTAAATAGCATTATTTAAGAGAATAATATTCTCTATTACTTTTGTTAGAAAAAAATTTTCGTAATACCTGCAATTTCAGAGATACAGTAAAACCCCGTATTTACGTTATCAGAATGTACGTTTTTCCCACTATTTACAACCTTTTATATGGGTTCCATCAATTTTCCTATGCCAAGGCGCCTTATCATATAGGCAAAAAAGACATCTGCCTAGGGCTCCCGTTCAGATGGGGCCCCAAAATCACTTTTCAAAAACTCATTGCTGTTTTTTACTAATATTTTTAAGTGATTTTTATCGGAAAGTGAACTTTCTACCTGCCAAGGTCAATGAACTTAAAGATTAATTTGAAAATTACGTTGTTTTTTTTTTTCAAAAATGGTTTTACCGATTTTTATGAAATTTTATATTTAGTTCTTTCTTAAATAGTTAAGTTACCTAAATGAAAAAATTATATACTGCCTTGTATGTAACCGGCACCGCTGGCACCGGATGTCTTTTTTGCCTATATGATAACGCACCACTGCATGAGAAGCAAGATAGGAAGGAAGGTTGGTAGGTTCATGTGACACACCCACTCCAATGTATACAAATTGTATCGACTAAGGCAACTGACAGGAGACAAAATTGGAAAGGAATAAGCAAACTGGGATACTATTGATGACATAGATAGGTGGGAGGATAAGTCTGGTGACTCTCCCAATTAATTGTATACTAAATGTCTCAAAAAAAGGTGCCTGCTCCAGGGTTAAGGCAGTACAGTAGCAGGGAGAAGTTAGCCACAATCTTATCAACCAGTCTTGAGTTAATGTCCAAGCAGAACTGAGGCTCAGCAGAATAATTCGGCAGTTTTTGATTTTAATGAGTGTGAGAAACATAAAAAACGAGTGTAAGAACATTAAATATTGAGTGACAGAAGAACACGGAGAGCTGAACTTTTTCGATAAGAACATTTTAACTTAAATATCGTATTTTATTTTGTTTTTAGAATATTCTTTTTATTTTGTTTTATATTAACAAATAGCGGATATCCAATATAGCGATAAACTCATGGTTTCTGTTTGTTTATTAACCCTTTATACACAATGGACTAAAATACAGTTTTGATACAATTTATCTTGTGCATAATACAGTCATAGATTTATACAATATTTTCATTACATTTGGTGATAATCATTAAAACATTTTTTTTCATTTAAACATAAGAAAACATTGCAAAAGTTGCACTTTGAATGTGGCCGTGATTGACAATTTCTCCATGCGCATAATTCACACCTTCCTCTTGATTTTACAAATTCTGGCCAGTGAGCTCCCCTATTTTGCAGCCTGATATCATTTGATGTAGAAAATGTTTGTTTTTTTCTTATATTAGGTGATTTTTCAACTTCGACTGATTGCTTAGGTCTGCCTCTTTTCTTGGGTGGAACTCGTTAATGTGTTAGTAGCCCTTGAGTTACTCTCATTTTGAATTCCAGAATAGAAATCTTTTCATTTATGTCACAATAATTTACATAGGCATTTACAATAATTATTTCCAAAATTCCAAAAAACAATCTATGCCACCACTTCTTTGACTTTTATTTCTATCGTTATAAGAATCTCAACACATCCGCTTTGTCCACTCCCCCCATGTGCTTGTTATAATCCACCACAATAGTTGGAGCCTTAACCTCAAGTTTGTTACCATTCTTCTGTGTCCTGGTAACAGTCGATGACTCAGAGCCATGGTAATTTGATAAAAGGTGGACACAACGTTTATCTCTCCACTTGTAATATGAGATTCCTTCTTTTGCAATCTTATAATCAAAATCTCCGTTTCAATTCATTGTCTTTACTTAATGAAGGTAATCCTTTACGGTTAGGCCTAACTGTTCCGCAAACATAAATATTAATTGATATTAGAAACTAAAACAGTTCAGCTGATGAAAAAAAATTATCCATCACAAGAATGTGATTTTTACATTTTTGATCTCTGCTGAGTTTTTCTACAGCACTTCCACCCAGACCAAACTGTTTTTTTGAATTGTCATCATTATTCATTTTCCATTGACAAACATCAAACTGGTAAACAAATCCTGACATATCAGATCTGCACCATAACTTGAACCCCCTTTTTATTGGCTTGATTGGATTTATATTGTTTTATAGATGATCTACCTCTGAATAGAATCATGCTTTCATCTATGCTTTGGTACTCGCCTGGTAGCCTACATAATTCAAATTTCTCATTGATTGCATCTATGAATGGCCGAATTTTATGCAGTCTGTCTGTATTGTCTGATGGCATTGAATGGAAAGCTACTACTGAAGATGTTTGTGTGTTTACAGGAAGTGGGTGGAAAATTCGGTCCTCAAGTACATCAAGAAGTGAACCGAATAATCGCCAACTACAGCAACATTTGCGTTACGGCTACAAAATCAGGGTAGCTCTCTAGAGAAACATATAATCAATTTTTGGTTGAAGTTCTCCAACCTTACATGAAAAACCAGCCATTTCTCTATGTTGTAGATTCCTGGAGTGGTCAAACAAGTCATAATATGTATGATCAAAAGTTTTATGATGAGGATAATGTTCCTATGTGTATGCTCAAAATTATTCCCCCCAGGTGCACTCCTATATGCCAGCCTTGCGATGTGTGTTTTTACCACCAGGTGAAAAATTATGCGAGAAAAACACAAAACTGTTGTTTCCTTCTGGCACAAAATAGATCTTTAACAAGTAGGGAGGACACCATTAAAATACAATCCATAATACACAACCAATTGCAGGCACCAATCTATTGTAAGATGATTCGATATGCGTGATACACCTCAAAATTATCAAATGAGCGTGAAGTATTTTTAAATGTCAATGACGTGGCTTTCCCAGCAGAAGTCAATTTAACAAAATGTAATTGTGGACAATATTCATTCATAGAATGTGCATGGTGCTGAAAATGTTTATGTTTTCAATGTTTTTATGATAAATATCACCCTAAAGCTTGTGCACAACATCTTTCCTAATAAGGGTTTTCAATAAAATGAATTTCTAGAGTGTTTACAAATATTGCAAAGTATTTTGTACATTTTGTTCTGTATTCCTCCTTTCAAATCGCATCATATATTGGTCATGATTGTAAAGCGAATGGGTAGTGATCTATAAAATTATGTTCGTGAAGAATTACGCTCAAGAAACTAGTAGTTATAATGCATGGAATATTTTTTAAAAAAATGTTGTGCAAGTTTTACTGTGGAAATTGTGAAAAAATAAAAAAAAATCAGAGGAAAAATTTTGGTCTCTTTGGGAATCGAACCCCCAGCAAAAATATTTGAAATCCAGCTCATTTACCCTGGACCAACAGTTTTGGATAATTAAAAAGAACTTTTACCGTTCTTACTTCGTTGACTTGCGGATCGCGATTTTCAAAGGGCATTTTCTTGTAAACGACGTGAAGTTGACACGTAGGTATAAATAGGAGTCCGCTATTTTGCATATCCTTTCATTCTGCAAAGTCTCAATCTGATGCGAGTGTCACACCTTGTGGGCTTCCCTTGTTAGATCAAGATTGGATCAGCTGATCACGAAGCTGCAACAGCATCTTGACAGCCACTAAAGACGAGGGGCTTACATTAACAATCAGCCAAGAAAACAGTGGTTTATATTTTTATTAATTTTAAGTAAATTAATGCCTGCAGCTTTCTTTGTTTTATTTGAAAACTTTTCTAAAATTCTAAGTGATTCAATGATCCCATTTTGTTTTTCATGCACCCATTTTATACAGAAAAAAAAATTGGAAGAAATTAAGCGATTGTTTCTACAGTTTTATAAAAATGTTTTATTTGATATTATGCTAATACTAGGGGGCTCTGCCCCCTATTCGCTACCGCTAGCCAACCCCGGCCTTTGCTCGCTCCGGCGTTCTCAAACCTTCGGGCCTCGACCATCGGCGAAGTACAAGTCGTTTCTTGGTGCGTGTTTGTAATCACTTTTATAAAAAGGTCTTGCCTGTACCGCCTGGTCCATCGATAAAGAATAGATGCTGCTGAGAATTCAGATCAGCAAAACTTTCTGTTATAGCTGTAAAAATCATTTATTGATTGTCGTTCAATTCTCCGATCATTTGTTCTGCAATACCGCCATGTTCGTCAACAGAAATATTGTCTTCGAACAAAGGGGCATAAAATCGACAGCTTTTAAGTCAAAATCTGTAACACATCTATCGTCACCTCGCAATTTCTGCTCAATTTCCATTTATTCGAATTATTGTCCACATGCCTACTTTCATGGCTTTGATTACATTGTTTTTTATGTTCACGATCTAAATTTTGATGATAATATTCTTTTTGATGTCGTCTATGGCATTCACGACATCCTTCACTTGATAAATGCACTTGCAGTATAATAACCCTGAAATTTAATAAGAGACTGACAGTAATGAGGGCAACAACTGCGCCATCTACAATTCCTCAGTGGCCACCTAAAGAATTACAGAAAATGCCAGTGGGCAGCATGGTCTAGTTTTTTATGTAATAGTGAGAAATCTAGTGCATTTTGCTGGGGTGCTGAGTAGGTACTGGTACTATTTGGGTCGCAGATCGAATGTGATTTCAAATTTTGGGTCATAGATAAAAAGGTTTGGGAACCACTGTACTAGACTACACAGAATCCGAGTCCAACAATAGTCATTGGAATGGCAACACTCTCATAATGAGCGATAAAAAATGCCAGTATTTATGCAAAATTTGCAGAAATACAATTGATAACCAAAATTCGACGATATAAATTAAAATCTCCATAAACATTAATTGATAAAATATTGTTATAAAATTTTTAATACACATGGAATAATTTATAAATCATACGAGATCTTTTAAAAAATAAGGGAAAAAATGCATATTTCAACAGTTTGGTCCTATCTTACTGCTTTTTTCCTTTTTTGTAAAACTACTTGGTTTCATCCACAAACCATTTGTAAATGTGTATGTATGTACCTACTTACTTTTCTTTTGGGCACAACATAGTAGTTCCTTTACAAACTCTCAGATGAGTTAAATTGTCTAAATTATATCACAAGCTGAGTATCAGGATATGCCCTGTGTTTCTACACCATGAGAAAGAAATTTCATTTTTGAAAGAAGAGTGACATTGCATAATCAGGATTTGTTCATAGTTTAGAAGCAAGCATTAAATTTCTTATTGATATAAAGTTGCTGTTTGTTTTAAATTACTGACTGGACATTGTGAATTGTACACATCATAAAAGTACATAAATATATTTTATAAATAAGGATTGGGCAACTTATGTGCCATGCCCGTTGCTTATAATTTTCCACAATTTTAGCACAGATATCCAAAGTTATGGCTGTTGATAGGAAGGGCTTACTGTACATAGCTTGAATATAATAAGAAAGACAAGAGGGCACTGTGTGACTTACGAGGAAAGAAACTCGGATTGAGAAACATCCAAATCGTTCATTTATCAATTCTTTTAGTGAGCAACTACAAAACCATTTTGTCCAATGGTGCACTTGTAACTGATTATTGTTTTTTTTGGAAGGTATGTTTAATAGTTGGTTTAGTGGAATGCTAAATTTTTTATTTCCTCATTGATTCACTAAGTATTTTGGCTTTAATGAAATCATAAATTCTGCACAAAGAAAGGGCATACCAAGAGATAAGTTTTAGCTATTATGTTATTTTTTGGGGTTTTTATGGAATGCAACATTTATTGTAAGAACCTCATGCAAGGAGGCCATATCCTTCAGAGATCCATTGGAAATGAACCTTTTTATGCATGCCAGTTTTTATGCGTGGAGTCTTTCTGTGAATATTAGTGTAAATATTTAAAATTATTCAAGAACTGGCAACTTTGGGAGTTGTTAAAATTTTATGCTTTCATATTCATACTTTTTCTCCATTTTTATGATTGCTTTATATCCATGCTAATTAGGGCTCAAACCAAGCATAATATTTTTTCATAAAGGGTTAAAAAAAATTCTGAATAAATGTCAATATCTGTAGAATGAACTGGTTTGTTTCTTACTTGTGGGTGGAATTTTGAAATTTTAGCATTGCACATCTAAATAGAAATGGTGACTTTTCACTGATTGAAAAAGCCCCTTGCTTTATTTTATTTATTGAAATATTATGGGAGGATATTTTCTCAATTAAATTATATTGCAGAAAATCCCATCCTGGCAGTCTGTTGACTTTCTGTTGGTGGTCTGTATTAGTTATTGAAAGAAATGAAGTTAAAAGTTGGATACTGCACCTATAGTCTAAAAAGATAAACATCTGGAGATCAATAATAGATCTCCACCATAGAAAAATGATTGTCATGGCTATATTCCATTCTGGTGGGTGGCCTGTTATTGCATCGTGTTTCTCGGATATACCATATTAACTTGAATATAACACGATGCTTTTATCCTGAAATTGCATTTGAAAATTAGCTCTCACGTTATATTCAAGGACTAGTGATTTTAATAATAGGGGAGGCTGAAAAGTTCTTGGTCCCAATAGGGAGGAGATGGTTTTGAACAATCATATTTTAGTCTTTTTCTAGGTAGTCTCCCCAATGTTGATGGACTATTTTGAAACTGGTATACATTGCCGCAATATAGTGCAAGTTTCTGATTTTTTGTGCATTTACATTTTTTCCTTGAAAATCTTGAGGTCGTGTTGTAATGTGTTCATTGAAAGACTTTCAGACATATGATCAATCATATGTAGCTTTAAGCAAAGCCTTATCATTTGTGGTGATTTTAATGTAGATGTACTCAAGGATTCCAATGAAGAAATGAACTTAGGTATTTGTATGGTTTGGGCTACAGTTTACAATCTGATGTTACTAGGGCTGGGAATCATCAACTTGGTAGTTGTATTGACAATATTGTGTCATCAATACACTCTGATAGATGGACTGCCTTTGTCATTAACTCATTAATATCTGATCATCACGCGATTGTTTTCCAGGCAAATATTGAAACTCCTTGTTCTGGTACCCGGATAGTATGCTGACGGACGTTATGCCGACGGTCATTATGGTGAACAGATGGTATGCCGAACAGACGTTATGCCAAACGGACTGTATGCCGAACAGACGTTATGCCAAACGGACCATATGCCGAACGAATGTTATGCCTACAAGATATTATGTGAACAGGATGGGATAGGTGGGGAATGTTAACAAGCGATTTATAAACAATTTAATGGGAAATTCATACCACCAGTAGCATATTGTATGTGATATATAAACCACCAGAATGTATAATCAATTGAACAGGTGGATTGAACCATCGGAAGTATAAACAATTGAACAGGCAATGTGAACTTCCAATATTGTAAACTATTGAATGGTTAGTCTTTTAATTCCGGATTTAAATGTCTCTATTTTTGGCCATTTCAATTTTTCTTGCCTTCGATCAGATAAAACCTTGTATTTCCTGAGCTATAAGAGATAAATTAGTCAAACAAAGAGTAATATTAAGCAAAATTGTTTGGGTAATAATGGGTATATATCCTTTATACTAAAAGAAAAGATAACAACCCAAATTTTGAGTAAATCTATAATATAAAGTATAAAAAATCATAATAAAAGATAACTAACACTACTTTTTCATATATTTTACAACTTTTCAGGTATTGTTTTGGTGTGGTACTCCTCAAAGCACGAAAATACACAGAGCCCTACATTGCATATTTTTGTACTTCACCACTGTTCTAGTTTATTTTCCCCTCTCGGAGCATACACAGCAGCGAAGGTGTTTTCTCGTTATGGGCCAGTGTTTGTTTTCTTTAACCTCCAAGCAATAATAATAATAATTTCTTTAATGCAAACAGGTTTCCCCAATTACATGCATTATCATAGATTTATGACAAGCACATACGACCAAGGGTTTAGTCCTAGTTGCTCGAATCTCACTTGCCATAAAACCCAGTTGCCATTAATCCCACTTCCCATAGTCCCAAATGCTCGAGTAGCAAAAGCACGAATTCCCAGTTGCCAGAATCCCACTTGCCACAGTCCCAAATGCTCAAATTCCCAGTTGCTAGAATTCCACTTCCCATAGTAAAAACTGGGGTGGGGAAAAGAGGGGTATTTACGAATAGGAAGAAAAAAGGAGAAAGCACTGAGGGATATATATGGATATGCAGCAAAAAGGAGAATGGAAGGAGGAGGAGGGGAAAGGGTGGATGGCATAAGGTATGCTGAGGGAACATAGTCAACATTGGTATCAATCGACAGAGAATTTTATAGCGATTACGAATTCGCAGTGTAAAAAGGAAAAGAAAGTGGGGGGAGGGCATAAGGTACGCCAAGGACACACAGTCGACTTTGATATCAATCAACAGAGAATCTTATAATGATTACGAATACAGAGCGTAAAAACAAAAATAAAGGGGGGAGGGCATAAGGTATGCCAAGGAAACACATTTGACATTGGTATCATTCGACAGAATTCTATAACGATTATGAATATGCAGTGTAAAAACGAAAATAAATGGGAGGGAAGAAAAAGTGGGAGGGCATAAGGTATGCCAAAGAACCAGTCGACATTGGTATCAATGAAATGGATGACATTTTATGAACTTTAATTGCCATTCATTTCTGAAAAGGAACGAAATCAATGAAGATGTGAAATAAGCATGCATATATAAAAATCTTTGATATGTTGACAACACAAGGATGGCATGGTGTAGGTACGTTTCGTTTGCATTTGAGGGCCACAGGGACGTGAACGGAAGAACAAATGAAAGAATGAAATTTTATTTTTAATGATCAAGTTGCTTCAGATATATAATGTTATTGACCATTGTTTTCTTTGGAAAATAAATAAGGATTTGGTTACTTTATGTTTCTATTTGGAAGCCAAGTTTTACATTTTATGCATACGAATAAATGATTTCAAAGAATGATAAGTGCAAAAATTTAATTTAAATAACAAATAATATATTCCTTGCCGTCATATTGACAGGCTTTTGCACTTGTAATCTGTGTGAATCTAAACAAGAAAATCTTCTATTTAGCTTAAATGTTGACTACCCATGGCCAGTTAACTGGCCATCGATGACTTTCGCGTGAGGCCTGTGTCCAGTTAACTGGCCATGGGCATCAGTCCCTTTCCATGATCTCGATCTCCCTATGCTTGCTTGCTTGCTGGTTTCATTTCATACTTACAGTAGGTCTCTTGCAAGCTCCAATATTTCCTCTGGTTGTCATGGTTTCTTTTTCTGCCGCAAGATGGCAATGTTTTTTACATCGTATTCTTTCGTGAAAAAGAAAGGCATTTTACACGTTGGCCTCTGGGAAGAGTGTAGCAAATTCGATGGCCAGTTAATGTGCTAAATAATATACATCCTAATGAAAATTTATCCATCAATTTCTTAGGTATATTTATTGATTATCGCCTTAATTGGGATGTGCTTATTGAACATGTAACTGAAAAGATTTCTAAAGGTATCTTCATGATCAGAAAACTATGCAAGTGTGTTGACTTAAGTATATTACGAACAGTGTATTTTTTACATGTTCACGGCCATTTGACATATGGAACAATGGGGCAACTGTTCCTCATCCATCAATATATTTCGACTGCAGAAGAGGGCAAAAAGACTGATGTGTGGAGTTGATTCTAAAACTCCTTGAAAGCCACTATTTATTAAGCTAAAAAGTATGACACTACAATCAATTTATGTATACCAGCATTTGATGTATATTTAGAAAAACAAAGGCATCACACCATGGTACACCAACATCCAGGGCTGTAGTGACCCCATTTGACGTCCTGGGCAGAGGTTTTTTTTGTCACTCCATAATGAACTAAAAAATAAGGTACTATTTGTTTATCCTGGACCCCTATTAAAAATTCTATAATATTTTCATTGTACTCTAGTATCCAAATCCAAGTTTAGTTGCTGGGGGTTGGATTCGTTCCATTTTTCTCCCCCGGGTTGGGTTAAGTGGTTGGGGGTTGGACTTGGATACTATGATATGATGAAAATATTATAGTATTTTTAATAGGGGTCTGGGATAACTGAATAGTACCAAAAATAAAAGCACATCTTTGTTTTAAAAATGACATTCTATGAAACAACAAATGCTTGGTTATTTATTTTCAAGTTTTATTTTTCCAGCTCCATTTTCAGAAAAAATATTTATTATGTCATTGAAATTAAATTTTTCGCAGTATCGTAATCTATGGATAACGTCAGAGCAGAAAGTCTCTTGATTCACTGACGACCATAAGTAAACATTGATTAATTTTAATTAACTGAACTAATGCTATCTAATGGAAATTGATGTAGCAAATGCGAGGAAAATTCTATGTAAAGTTTCCACACAAGGAAAGGAACTTCGTATTCATGAAAAATTCTGTAATTTGTCTCCATAATTTTTCACTTTTTATTATAGGCAAATGGTGTGCCATACTGCGAACTTTTTTCCAGTAATTCACATTCATTGCCATCATTTTGATGTGTATTAGAAGCATTTTCATTTTAATTTCATCTTCATTCGTATTATATTTAGCACAACTTAAAAATTCGTAAATCGTTATCGATTTCAATTAGCGATGTAAATCGTGCTTTCACCTGAGTATAAAGACAATTAATTGTCTGACACACTGCATCATTTGTGGTATTTTTGGTTGTTTCTGGTTTTATGGACACCTTAGTTTCCAGCTCATCATGACTTTTTGATTTTCTTCCTCTTTTTTCGGCAGTTCAGCAAGCATTCTTCAGTGCAAAATATCTTTGCTTCTTCCCTACACTCATATAATCCTGACTCTAAACTCTGAATATCTGATATCAAATTGCTGATTAAATCAACGATTTTGCTCACAGTTATATTGGCATCCTGAAGAGATTTAGTAACTCTGTTGATCTTCTGGAGTCGGTCATCCAAAAATAACAAAAAATGAACTGCATATTGGATTATTTTATCAATGCTTCAGCATTTGAACATTATTCATTTTTGTTAACATCAGATTAGTGAGCTTCAATTTCCACATCTACAAGTTACTCTGGTGGATGGCAGAGGGCGCAATCCACCAAAGGATCCCTCTCGCAGGTTTGTCTCTCCTGTTATGATCGCATATTGTATTCATAGGAAAATAAGCCTTGATAACTCTGTCCTACAATTGATATCACGTACTTTATTGTCACAATTGTTTCTACCTGTACGTTGGTGCTTCCATTATTCATAAAACCTCCTCTGCGAGACCTTCTGACCTATATCTATCCAAAAACTTTAATCTGGCTTTTAATTTGCGATCCGCGATTCAAACGCTTTGGTTAGTGATGGCAAATAAATCTAATACATTATTCGATCTCATGGGCACCTCACTATCTGGCACAAAGAGTGTTTACCAAAAGTTTCAATTAAAGTTTTGCATTTTTCACGCTCTCTACTGATAGAATGAAGGCAATTATGGGTCCAGTCAATTGGAGGTAGATTGAAAATGCCCTCAATTATAATGGCTTTATCTTTATTTATGGAACTTTGCATCGATACTTGTTTCTTGAGATACTAAATAGTATACATGCAATACAAATCCTATAAAAGATGCATGTCTTTACAAATTTAGAGCCACGTCCTTTCTCACAATGCCACACACTTTCAACTTTGCTGTTACTAATCACTATTGCAACAGTAAAGAATTCACAGCATTTGCTATCAGAGACCATCATGTTGTGTAATGTTTTTTCTATCTACTGTGTAATAAATATTCAATTGGCATCCCCTTACGTCCCCTGGCTGTCCCACCCTCACTATGGCCCTGCCAACATCTCACCAGAAACAGGCTTAATCTTAGAACCAATCACTGTAATTGCAGCAAGACCCATAAAAGTCTTGAAAGAACCTCAATAAAGTTATTCAGTGCACTGCCTGATAGCTTCTGTAACCTTCCTCTACAAACCTCTTCAACACGCCTCAAATCTATGTTAACTGAGAACTGCCATTATAATATCGATGACACTTATTATGTTAAATTTTAATTTATTATTATCATTAGTTATTTCTTTCTTATGTATCATCTCATACTGTATTTTATACTTATGTCTGACAAATCTATACATTGCAATGTCTCTGTGAATAAATATTATTATTATTGGGTAAATAAACAAAAACTCCTTCACCGTAAAAAGGAAGAGAATACTCACACTCACGCTGCAGGTTGCTGGTAAACACCATCACAGGACCTAAGTCAAAAGGAGACACATGCACACGCAGAAATATACAAAAGCCACTCACACAGTAAACTCGAACCAAAAATTAAAACTATACACTGATGTTTCAACAGCTAAGCTGTCATCTTCAGTAGTGTGAGGTGTGGGAGGGAGAGGGGGGTATATCATATATACAAGGAGTGACCATTGGGGAGAAGTGAAAGGATTTGGAACGGTTAACTGAGTAACTGAAAAAGGGGGGAGGGGGGATGGGACCTAAATTTTTGTTCATAACTGTATTTTTGTTTTTATGTATGTAGATGATTTCGTATGCATCGAGTTTATTATGTTGGTTGATTGATTTGAGTAAGGATAGGTTTTCTGTTGTGATAGGATGGTGAATGTCAACAAATATGAGTTGCAATGCTTGATTTGTTTGTTGTTGTTTTTGTAGTGTGCCATGTGTTCTTTAAACTGGGTTTCCAGTTTGCGTCTAGATTGTCCTATGTAAATTTTGTCACACTTAACTGCTATTGACTTTGGTAAATGCCTAATTTATGGTGATTGGGAATTTTATCTTTCGGGTTTGTCAGTAGGTTGGATCAGTGGTGTATCCAGGGGGGGGGGGGTTGGGGGTTATAACCTCCCCTCCCCCCATGTGCAACGTATACTTATAATATCCTCTGGAAAAGGTATTGATGCCCCAAGATAATTACGAATGTTGGAACGAGTAAATATAATTCATTAGTGTTTTACTAGGCATCCTGCAAGTTAAGTTTCTTTAAAAGATGAGTAATGCGGTCAGGGCTTCCAAAACTGGAGCAGTCTCATGGGAAAGGTACCCATGTGCACAGCACTCCGGCGGATGGAGAGGTAGAGTGGCCGGAGGAGTGCCTCTCTCGGGCTAAGTGGTCGATTCTATTCGGACTTATTTAGGCCTTAAATGTGACCCATGTTATTATTTGCTGAATGTAAATGCCTTAGCTCTGCTTGTTGTTTCTCTCTTTATTAATACCTAGCTCTTCATCTTATTTTTCATAAAGGCTTAGGAGAGAAAGAAATTCAATGTGGGTTGGAGGGAAAGGCACTTAGTGGGGGAAAAGTGCTTGACACTTCAGTGTCTTCTCACAAAAGAAATTTGGTGCTGTGAGGATGAGCTGAGATAAACAAAGAATTTATTAAAGCCACTCCATAAAAACAGAACATGACTCAACCTAAGCGAAAGAATTGAGTTCATTAAGCATCTGCTGACCAGCTAGTAAATCAAAGTGTGCGTATGTGTATTTATGGCTAATCAACCTCTTGGATTATTATAGAAAATAGAAGCGCAAAAACTAAACATCAAATACAGAGAACTTGGAAGAAAGCTGTAGGTCTCACATGTTCTGATGCTGCATGTACTCTCACTCCATATAATTTCCAGTCACTTTTTGTCAGTCATTCATTGCTAGTGGTTGAAGAAGGATCTCCTTGTTGCCTTTAAGGTTTGTACTTTTACATATATATATGTAAAAGTTTTATATATATATATATAATATTTCCATGAGTGTACCGCTGTGTGAAATTTAGTGATGCTAAATTTTAGAATGAAATTTCCAAAAAGTTTTATTCCAAGTTAAAGCACCAGATGACAATGTTTGCTGGGTTCTGCAATCATGATTTACAAGTTATTTTATTTCAATATCAAAATATCGCGCCACGCATCATTTATGTAAGTATTTTTCTTAAATTAAATCATTTTTTGTTCTACTTTATGAAAAATTAGTGCGTTATATTGAATACAATGTTACAACAATTGTTGTAACACAGGAGTGGGAAGACAGCGCTTATTCGTGTAACACAGCAGCTCAATAGGATGATCTTAAAAAAACTGTAGTTTATTCTTACCATTCCCTTTCAATTTTTACTACTACTTCATAAACAATTTTTTGTATGTTTTCACTTTGTCCCTACGTGCACAAGATATCTCAAGAAATTCCAGAGGGAGTAGTCATTTTTTCAGGATTAAATTTCTCATACCTTGTGTTCAGAATAGTAAAATTTTGGTCGGCCCATTAGGCAGAGTTCTAATCCCAAAACGATTTTCTCAACTCGTGTAACACAGGAATGACTGACACGTAGGAACTTTTTTAAACTAAGATTAAAATATTTAAAAAATACAAAATCAAGACATTGATGTAGGATTGCATGAACGATTGGATTTTCATTTTATCACTGTCAAAATAAGAATCTCATTCTATAAGTTATGTAAATCAACTAAGAATGCAAAAGTAGATAGATTTTAATGTTATATCATATCTATTGGTTTATTATACCTAATTATGATCAATCTATCGTGTCATTTTCTACTTATGCAACATATTTTGTTGAATCTCTAAAAAAAGTCAGTGGAGATGTTAATGATGAGGCTGATAACCCCCCTTGAAAAATTCCTGGATACACCACTGGATTGGATTGTTTATTCTTGTTGACAAAAACCGGGTGAAGATCAAATTTTGAAAGCATGTGTTGGAGATTATTTGTTAGTTTCAGTGCATATGGTAGTTTTATGTATTTTTTCTTTGTGTTTTGGTTCATGAGTGTGGTGCATGATTTAATTTGAATATTGTGCTTGTGTTTTTGAATCATTTTTTCGATGATTTGTGAGTCTGTTGTGTAATGCGCAGTTTTTAATAAATATAAGTTCTATGTAAAAATCTGTTTTTGATAGAGGTGTATAGTAGTCTGTGAATCATGGAGTGGAAGGGAGCCAATTTATGTGAGATATGGTGGTGAGAGTCCATATGAATATATGTGTTGGTGTGTGTAGGTTTTCTGTAAATGTTGAATTGCAGTTTGTTATGTTTTCTTGTAATGAGCAGTTCTAAGAAAGGTAAAGATTTATTGTTTTCTATTTTGTGTGTAAATTTTATCGTGTTGAATTGTTGATTAAGGCATTGTATGGAATTAGGAATGCTTTCTTTTTCTGTGTCAAAGATTGCAAAAATGTCATCTACGTAATGGAGCCAAGTTTTTGGAAAATATGGGAAGGAAGATTATTTACAAGATTTCTCAATATTAGTCTTGAAGAGATCAGCTATGAAAGGAGAAAGGGAGTTACCCATAGTGGTACCGTCTTTTTGCTGATAGGTGGTGTTGTTGATTTTAACCCTTTCACTGCTAAGGACTTTTAGCTTCTGCGTCAGCCGTGTGCGCCGAGTTCAGTGACTTTGAAGCATGCCTGTGCTGAATACTTTCTCTAGGAGCTTCGCATCTACGTTCTTTCATTCGTCTTTTAGTCTCTTTATATTTTAAAAGTTATTTTGTCAATCATTTACATTCATATTGATTATTAACCATCTCGAAAAAATATTTTCATCTTTTTTGAGCAGCGAACGGAAAAGATTGAAACGCATTATATGCGTCGTTAGCAGTCAAGGCACCGCTCTGCCCGCCCGCATATATGCGTCGATAGCAGCGAAAGGGTTAAAGAACCTTGGTTGCATGTACAGGGAGGTTAAATGAATGTATTCTTCTGTTGCTTCCTTAGGAATATTCTTTGCTAAAAGCCATGTCTGTAGGAATTCTATAGTTTCTTTGATGGGTACGCTTGGAAATAAGGAGGTGACATTGAAGGATACTAGGATTTCATCATCTGTAATTGCGGTGTTTTTAATTCTGTTGATGAAATCTTGTGTGTTTTTGATGTGAGAGATACAATCTATTTGTATTTGTTTGAATTGATGGTTTAGCCACTGAGATATTTTGTATGTAGGAGAGTTGATCCCTGAAACTATGGTTCTCATAGATGTGCCTGATTTGTGTAATTTTGGAAGGCAGTACATCCTGGGGACAACTGGATTGGAGATATTTAATTGAAGATTGAGTCATTTATCTATTAAAGTGGGGCATGTTTCCAGAGTATTTTTTATTTTAGTTATCATTTGGTTCAAAGGGTTTTTTTTTGGGATTTTTGTGTAGGGGTCTTCTTGGAGAAGTTGATCCACTTATTGTTTATATTGATTCTTGTTCATTATACAATTTTGGGAATTTAATGATTTCACAACTTGATATTGTTTCTGGTGAGTGGGTGTGGGTCATGCTGTGTTGGTAATGTTTTGTTTTATTTTGGTTAATGCCGAATTCCTTATAAAGTTTTTGGTATTTTCTGGGATATATTTAATAGAGGATTCGATGTTGGCTATTGCGTCTTCTAGTGGTGGTTTTCTGTATGGAAGGGCATATTTTAGTCCTTTTTTGAGGAGAGAAAATTTTTCTGTATTGAAGGATTCATGTGAAAGATTGACAACATTGTTGTCTGAGGTTTTGGTGTTGGTAAACAGTGTTCGTGTATAATTTTTGTTTGTGAGTGAATGTAGTTTTTTCTGTAATTTTTGTGTTTTGTATTCAGTCTTGTGTTGTATAAAAGTGTGCATTTTAGCGTGAAAGTTGTCCCAAGTGATTTTTTGGTTGCGAGTTAGGTGTTTGGTGATTTTTAAATGCTGATTATATGCTTTTAATTCAAGTGTGTTGCACTTAATGTATAAATTTATTTATTTATTTATTTATTTCTTAATACGGCGAGGTTGAGGCCATATGGCCCCTTCTTCCTCCTAACCATTATGATACACAATATGATTAATATAAATGTACAGAATTCAATACAAATCAATATAGTGAAATGAAAATCATTTCAAGGTATTCATAAATAATAAAAAAAATAAGAGTACAGTACAAATATACACAAAGTAAAATAATATAAAATCATCATAAAGGAAAGACTGCCCAGTTTGCTGATGGATATAGTGATGTGCTGGTATTTAAATGAAGGATAGAAGAAAAAATACAGAGGAAAATATTACATTTTTATGAGGACCTAATGCTGGCTAAGTATTTAGCACAATGTTTCTTGAATTGGTTAATATCATTAACAAAGTAAAAGTGAAAGGGGAGAGAGTTCCAAAGATTGCAGGTGGTAACGGTGAAGGATTTATTATAGAAAATGAGTGGGAATAAGTAGTTTGGATGATCCTCGGGTATTCAGGGAGTGGCCAGAATTAAGGGGTTTGAAGTTGTAGCTTAGGTATTTAGGCGAGGAAGAGGTGAGGATACTTCTTAGTTGCGTTAGGATATGCATCTTCCTACGTTCTTCCAAGAACAGCCAGCCCAATTCTTTGAATGCGTTTGTTATATGGCAACTTTTGCTCATATTATAAATGTATCTAACACAAGAGTTATGAGTCCTCTGGAGCTTTTGTAACAAATCTTGTTTTAGATCTAGAAAAACCGAATCACAATAGTTGAAATGAGGAATTACAAGAGAATTTATAAGTAAAATTTTTAGTTTTACTGGAAGAATGTTTTTAAGTAGCCTAAGCGAATAAAGTGAATAGTTGATTTTTCAGCAAATTTCGTTTACATGATTAGACCAGCAGAGTGTATCATTCATAGTAACACCAAGGTTTTTTACTGACTGACTAAATGTCGGATTTCTAAGTATAACCACTTTTGTTTTGCAAATAAGAAGGCTTTGGAGGCAGATGGATTATTTGTTTTGGGAAAAATGTTCATGAAGTTTGGAAAAACATTGCGTTTTTTGCATGATTTTAGGAAGTGAATGTCGGTGCCAATGGTTCTGATGTGGAAGGAAAGTTTGTGTAGGTGGTTTAGCTCGCTTGTCTGGAGAGACATTGTAATATATGAAAAGGGAGGGTTGCGAGACATGGTGAAACAATACAATAGTAAATAAGCAAAAACTCCTTCACCGTAAAAAGGAAGAGAATACTCGCACTCACGCTGCAGGTTGCTGGTAAACACCATCACAGGACCTAAGTCAAAAGGAGACACATGCACACGCAGAAATATACAAAAGCCACTCACACAGTAAACTCGAACCAAAAATTAAAACTATACACTGATGTTTCAACAGCTAAGCTGTCATCTTCAGTAGTGTGAGGTGTGGGAGGGAGAGGGGGGTATATCATATATACAAGGAGTGACCATTGGGGAGAAGTGAAAGGATTTGGAACGGTTAACTGAGTAACTGAAAAAGGGGGGAGGGGGGATGGGACCTAAATTTTTGTTCATAACTGTATTTTTGTTTTTATGTATGTAGATGATTTCGTATGCATCGAGTTTATTGTATTGGTCGATTGATTTGAGTAAGAATATGTTTTTTGTCATAATGGAATCGTGAGTGTCAAAAAACCCTTTTCATTATTATCATTATTCGATGTTGCCTTATGTTTGGACTAATATGCTATATTCACAATGCTGAGGTATGGCTGTACAGGAAAATGTTTGTTCTCACAGATTAGTTTTTGCTTCTTATGCTCCTTTGAAGTTTTTTTTATCATTATCTTGAATCTTATAATCTTAAGTTTTAACATTTTAAAAATGTTTTGTTGGACATACATTCCACAATTTTCCTTAAAGGTTAAAGAGGAGGGATATCGAGTGGGTGCTGTTGCATCTCCAGCTGCTGATTCATCAAATGGGATTCCTGAAGATTTTCAGCTGGAAAAACCCAAAAAAGTGAAAACCAAAGGAGGGAAGCTGGGCAAAGTACAACAGGATATGCCAGAAGAGAGTGCCAGGAAGGAAAACATATTGGCTGAGGAAGATTCAAATAAAAACACAAGTGCTACACCTGTTGTCACCAACATTTCTCAACCAACAGAAATTTTATGGTCTCAAATTGAACAGAAAGCTCTTGAGAATGCTTTAATTAAATATCCCAAAGGAACCATTGAACGGTGGGACAAGATAGCTAAATGTGTACCAGGGAAGGGAAAGGTCAGTATACAAACTATTTTCTATAAGTTTACAGTTGATGAAATTTAAAAAAAATTCTCTATAACAATCTTCTCAACCATATGAATCTCAAAGCAAGTTTTTAGAGCTAAACAATTAAAATGTATCAAGTTTACGGAAAAATTTGTTTCATGCCAGGGACTTGATATCGCAAATACCTATAATGGTTTATGAATCTCACAACAACGACAGAAACCAAACACTCTAAACTCAAACACACACTCATACTCAAAGGCAAAATATATCAAGTTTAGCAAATTTTTTTTATGCCAGGGACTTGATATCTCAAACAAATGTCTAATGGTTTATGTGTCTCACGACAACAACAGGGACCAAACAGACTAAATTCAAACACACATGCACTCAAACTCAATTGCACAGATCTCTAATACATTTTAAATGAAGGAAGTTATTCTAAATGCACATTTCAAGAGTGAAGCTCTCATAATCAGTAGATGATAGTGAATGAAGGGGGCAGAATCTCGTGTAGGGTATTTGAACGGTGTGAAAGTGGGGGAGGGAGATTTTGTTGAATAATATGACTTTGAGACAATGTAGAGAAGCATCGGTATCTCCTTAGCTAATCACGTGCAAGGTCATAGGGATTATGTCATAAATCACTGTAAAATTTCTAACAAAATTGTTTATGGAGAAAATAAATGGAATCATTTTGGGAGACATAACTAGATCCGCGGTATATCCGAACCTGCAGCAGAGTGAGGCATGCTATAACAGAGTTTTACTGTATATACATAGATTTCTCAATTGTTCGTCATGCTTGCCATGGTGTAGTTGTTTTAATCCATGGCTCATGAAGAGCAGTACAAGCCTAAGGTGGATCGAATCCTGCCAAAGGTAAGACATTTTTCTGATGTCGAAAGGCTTGAATAAAAAAATATGATATATATAACAGCTTAGGGAAAAGGAAAGGTAAAATGGATATATGGATGGCAACAAGATGTTGGGATGAGGAAGCCCAGGAACACTCACCAATTGGATGACTTCAGGTTGGCGAGGCCCTGGGGATGTCGAAGTGACACACGTAAAAGAACACTAAAACAACACAGAAACATAACAAATGCAAAAGCTTTTGGAGTTATTCCTTCTTCAGCTACCGAGAGAGACAACTGGCTTCCTCATCCCAACATCTTGTTGCCATCTATATATCATCATCATCATCATAGGTAGTCTGTCCGTAGACAGGTCCGTGATTATTCATGGTTAAACCTGGTTCTCCATATACTCCTATTTTCCGCTGTCCTCTTCATATCTTGATAACTCTCTTTCCCTTTCAAATCGTCTATCAGCTGATACCTTTTCCTACCTCTTTCCCTTTTCCCATCTAGTTTTCCTTCTAACACATCTTTAATCATACTCTCTCTCCTCATGTAATGTCCAACCCAGTTAGCCTTCCTCTTTCTGATAGTCTGTATAATCATTCGCTTCTCTCCTATTCTTCGTAGCACTTCATCGTTTTTCATCCTATCTGTCCATTTTATCTTCAGCATTCTCCTCCAAGTCCACATTTCAAAGCTTTCCAAGTATTTGATGTCATTTTTCCTTAGCGTCCATGTTTCTGCCCCATACAATGCTATACTCCATACGTAGCATTTTATCAACTTCTTGCGGATATCTTCCCTTATATTCCCTGTAAGTAGTTGTTTCTTTCTCCTGAAAGCCGCTTTTGCTTTTCCTATTCTAGTTTTGATCTCATCCGTACATTTTGCCTCTCGTGTTATGATACTTCCAAGGTATTTATATTCTGAAACTTGTTCTAATGGCTTTCCCCCAATAGTTATGTTCAGATTCTCTTCTTTACCCGATATTCGAATGACCTTGGATTTTTCTGTATTTATTTCCATACCATATTTTCTACCTGTTATCACTAGTCTATTTATCATTTTTTGTAGCTCCTCTTCCTTTCTTGCTAGAAGTACTTGATCATCTGCGTATTTTACTGTTCTTATAATCCTTCCTCCAATTTTGAAATCCCCTGTGCCTTCTAAAGCTTCTTGCATTAGACTTTCTCCGTATATATTGAATAGGGTTGGCGATAGGCAGCAGCCTTGTCTTACTCCTCTACCGATATTTATTCCGCAGGTGTCCACATTATCAAACCTGACCTTTACAACTTGATTCTCATATAGATTCCTAATCAGTCTCCTGTCTTTCCAGTCTACACCTATATCCTTTAATATCTTCATCAACTTTACCCAATTTACTCTATCAAAGGCCTTCTGCCAGTCTACGAAACATGCGCAGATATCTTGACTGTATTCTATTGCCCTTTCTGATATGATTCTAACTACTCCTATAACATCTCTAGTTCCTCGTCCTTTTCTGAAACCGAATTGATCTTCCCCTATTATTTCTTCTGCCTTTTTCTCCAGCCTTTTATTAAGAATCCTCGTGATGATCTTCGATGTGTGTGACAGAAGGCTTATAGTTCTGTAATCTTTACACTGCATTGCCTTTGGCTTCTTCTTTAGAGGGATCATTGTTACCATCTATATATATATATATATATATATATATATATATATATATATATATATATATATATAACAACTTACGGAAAAGGAAAGGTAAAATGAATATATGGATGTCAACAAGGTGTTGGGATGAGGAAACCCAGTGAGCACTCACCAATCAGACGACTTCAGGTTGGCGAGGCCCCGGGGATGTCGAAGCGACACACGTAAAATAACACAAAAACACAGAAACATCACAAACGTAAAGCTTTCGGAACTACTCCTTCTTCAGCTACAGAGAGATATATTATATATATATATATATATATATATATATATATATAATATAATATATATATATATATATATATACACACACACAAGTAGTCGGTGCTTGCAGACTGCAAGCACTTAAAAAAATCATACACCAAGATCTAACCTCATAAATAAACCAACATGATCTCCAGGGCAACAGCACTTCAGTCACGTGGAGCATATATGTAATAAATAATAAATTCCATGAGTAAAGCAGTATATTCATAATTTTCTTTGAAATTTAGGCAACTATCCGTAATTTCCAAATTCTCTGGCAATCGGCTCGTGTCCAAGTTTACGTATTTCAAGTTTTGTGACTCAGATCACAGTGCATGAGTAATAAGAATAATAATTATTAAGACTATACCCTATACATTAAATTTATGGAAAAATTAGGATATTTTCTGTTAAGATAATGGCATCATCATCCATGACTTTAGCACGTATTTGGATAAAAAATATTGAGAAATAGGTATGATGCCATTATATTTAACAATTGAAAGGAATAAAAATTTCTCGAAAAACTATGAAACACAACATTAAAATACTTTACACGTTTTACCATCACTGCTATCAGGGTTGCTTCTCCTATTGTGATCCCTATAGCCCTGGAGAAAAACAAACCTAGTTGCTCCTTCCTATAATCAATAACCAAAATTTAATCGTCATGTTTGTGCTTTCAATAGTACGTGAGAATTGCAATTATCTATGATCCCCTCAATCACAGTGCGTGATGCAATTAGTGTTTTGGATAGAGTAAAATCTTACATATTATTGGAAGAAAATATTGGTGATGATGTTTTCATAATATGCATGATATTTAAAATTAGAATAAGTATATATGCTTATGGGGATAAATTTATGTTAATTCAATTAAAGAAAAATGAAAAAATATAATTCTGCAACTCGAATTTTCTATAACTCAAATAATTTTTGCTGTACTTTTCCCAAATTCGTATCTCAATTTAATGTAATTTAAAAATGCATTTTTAGAAAGCCTAGCACTGAATCCCTTTCTTTCTTATGGGATATTGAAATGGAACATTGGGGTTAAAAAGACCCCTTAAATTTAAACTTTTTGTGATTTTTGATTTTTCTCGTCAGTTGTGTCACTGACCTACCAACATACCAAATTTCTGATTTCTATCCCTTCTAGAAGTACCTTAGAGTTTTGTGTCAGTGAGTGAGTGAGTGAGGCACAAGTAGCTATATTATTATAGATAAGTGAAGCTATTATAAAAGTTATTAAAATACCAAACATTTCTTATAGATTTAAGACGACAAAACATAAGTACTTTTTTATTTATTAAAAAAAATTTATTTGTAAACAATCGGCTTACAGCATGAGGCCCATTACAGCTGATCGATTAGCAGTAAATGAATAACAATAACAAAGACAATCCCAAACAACCATGACCAAAGCAGGACTTGAACCCATGACCCTGGCATTGGGAGCCAGATGTGCTAGCTACCCCTCTACCGAGGCCATCATGAGTTGAAATCGAACAAATAGTGACCACATTTCTTTTCATTTTAAATGCACGATTCTTAAGTGAATGTCACTCATCAACTGACATGCATTATGGAAAATAATTATGTTTACAAAGTATGCAGATTTGTATATAACAAAAGAGGAGATAACATAGTGAATAGACATTGACATTGTAAAGTCTTAAGGAATGGCAGTGTATAAAAGATCCACTAAATGAGTCACTTCATATTACCCAGGTGATGATGAATGAAATAAAATGTATTTGTCATCACATCTTTATTAAAATGTAATGAATGCCCACAACACTGATTTTCTCTCAGTAGTTTAAGCGTGGGATGATTAAGTATGTACCAATGCTCTCCAGCATGTAAAAGTGAATCTGTTCCACCCAAATCAAATAAAGGCCAAAATTAGCTGACCGTGTGAGAGTAAAACCATGTACAAATATACAGTGCAAGTTGAGGGAAGACTGTGTTGATTTTTACTATTATTCATTGCAAATGTAGAATATTTCAGCTTAATTGTGTCAAATAGACAACTTTTACTAACATACTTTTTGAATTCAACACATCCATAACCCAGGGGCTGCCTATATATTGATAACCTCACTTATGAGAAAAAAAAACTTGATAGATAATTGTACCATACGTAAATATCAAGTATGAAGTGTATTGGGAATAACTTTGAAACAGAAAAAATTCTGCTATGACCGGGAATCGAACCCGGGTCTTCCACTTGCTGGGCGGATATTCTACCACTGAACTACCTTAGCAGATAATCTTTCATGTTTCTGAATGTGGGTGTTTTTTCTTAGTTGGGTCCGGGCTAGCGAAGCTAGTATCAACCAGCCCCAACGGACGTCCTCCAAGAGAACATCAAAGAAAACCCCTCCCTCTCAATTGGTGAGATTGCCAAAGCCAGAAATTGATGGAATAATAGAAACTATGCAGAAAGGCATAAGCTGCTAAGGTAGTTCAGTGGTAGAATATCTGCCCGGAAAGTGGAAGACCCGGGTTCGATTCCCGGTCATAGCAGAATTTTTTCTGTTTCAAAGTTATTCCCAAAAATTACAGCTTATGCCTTTCTGCATAGTTTCTATTATTCCATCAATTTATGAAGTGTATTGGCGAAGCCATATAGATGCTAAAGCATTATTCCTGGATGGCCATTGTTGGATGACATCATCGGACTGTGGTTAACTAGATGGTAACTGAGCATAAAACTTGAAATATTATAATACTTCTGGATGCCTTATAGTTATTTCTATTGAGAAATATGTCTTATGTAGTATTGTTTATGACACCAACATCTTTAACTGTGTGAATTTTAATCAGAATTGTGAGAGCCATTTTTGAATGAATCAAAATTTTGTGAAATTTGACAAGAATAAATTACCCTTCATACTGTATTGTTAATCTCTTCAGAGGGTCTATTTTGGATGATATGTATGGATACGTATGAGACATCTTTTGATTCTGTTTAACAGTATGTATAGGCTCCTAGCCACAGACAGAGGGAGAGAGAGAAAGCATGGCAAAAACCTCTTTTTTGACTTGGGGACACCTAAAACTTATACAGTATAACTTAAAATGTGCATTTCCATCAAAGTCGGATTTATTAGCGTTTGCAATACTTGCTCCATGTGCTACGTATCTGAGAGAGTAAAAAGTGCCTTACATAATTTGCTCTGCAGTTCTTACCTCACTTGTTTCCTTTTTTCCATTTCATCCTGTATATGATTTACATTTCAAAAGTCATTTTATTCTGATTTTCAAGATATAACATCCCCTTCATGGTGTAAAAATTAAGAAAATGCACTGAATTTTGCAGCGCAGGGCTACAAAATATGTAAACTAAATACAGGTATCCCCCGATTTACGCGTTTTCGCATATACACGATTTTGTTTTTATGACCATTTTCCAATTTACATGTCGCGTATTCGGTTTAACGCGATTTTATTCTTACGCGATATTTTTATGACCATTTTCCGATTTCGGTATGTGTAGCATATTTGGGTTAATGCAGTTTTATTCTTATGACCATTTATCAATATACACGTCGCATATATGCATTTATACAATTTGTTATGCGCACAGTATGTACTCTTAATAGTTGATTATTTATTAAATATTTCATAGATTATTGCCCGTCTACTATTTACCTTTATCTTCCCTGTATTGATACCATTCATTGCATCGTACGACAGAGCAGGGTTCCCCGGTAGTTCCTACGACAGTAGAATCTCTTTTGTATTCTCCTCTTTGTGCAAATAACACACTTGAACCCACTTTTTTTGTGCAAAAATATTCATAGTTGTGTGAATAGAATATATTTGTATAGGAAGTTCACTTACCGAAGGAGCTTTGATAACTCTGTGATACATGGCAGAAACTTAACAAATAAAAAAATTTAGGAATTGTAAAAGTGGACGCTGCATGGGATGCCATATCACGTCGAAAACGCTTTGGGAGGTTAAAATGCTCATTAAATCAAATTTAAAGACGTTTATAAGTGGAAGATATCTGCTCAGCAACGTAAACAATGCCTATTACATTATTTTCAATGGGAAAAGTATTTTTGATTTGCGTGTTTTCGCTTTATGCGACGATTTCCAGGAACGCAACTCTCGCGTAAATCGGGGGATACCTGTAAATAAAGTGGATCCAATGAGCAGTTATAATTGCAGAGGCATTGTGTAGCTTGATAGCAGTAATTTTTGCATCGTAAAGCACAGCATATGGATTGAATACTATTCAAATTGGGTTTGAATAGTATCATATGAAAACAATACATACAGTTTCTTGCAAATGCAAGTGAACGACCAAGTTAGAAATTGGTTCCATGAATAAAACAAGCCACTCATATTGACTATATTTATAGCAAGTTTGTTCTTATTTCAGGAGGAGTGCATGATTCGATATAAATTACTGGTGGAACTGGTTAAGAAAAGAAAAGAGCTGCAAGACAAGCCTCTGGAAGCAGAAACAAAAGATATAAAATTGTGATTTTTTGTTAAATAAAATTATAAGTATATTAATTTTTTAAATTAAACCTATTCCTCTCACTCTCTGTCCATGCTCCACCCATCTCTACCACTCCACTTTCTTATTCTCTCTTCTATAGCATTTTCCAGCAAGTGTTAAATTTATTCCAAGAATTACTTAAAAAACAAGTCTCTTATGCCTTGACAGAATATATTTTGGTAGTATTAATGGGAAAAAAGACTTCATTATGGTTTATCATCTGCTACGAAAGTGCCACCAGCAGTACTTTTTTGGAAATTGGGTCCTTTTGTAGAATACTGTTATTTATGCAACAATGATGAACATTCTACATAAGGACCCAAATGTTCATTACATGAGTAAGAACATTCAAAATTATTTAATATCATTACTTGGTGCCCAAAGTACAAAAGACTGCAGTAAAAATAATTCTCTCCACCAGGGAAAATCAACTGAAAAAAAGGATTTATATTCCAACAAAGCTTTATTCAAACAAAAGAAATTATCTCTGAGAGTCATTCTGGAGACCAAAAGTCTACAATGTCCACCAAATTTTTTTTGGAGTCTTTGGTATCACATGAATTTGCACATATATGAGTTCGATAAGGATCTAGATAAATGGTTCTCAACCAGTGTGTCGTGAAGAGCTAGGAGGTGTGTTGCCGAAAACGTTAATAATGGTTATATAAAACATAAAGTAAATTTTGTTAAGGAGAGTTTTCGTCTTTCTTATTCATAATGTTTTGCAACAATAAAAACAACACTTAGGCTTGAATTCTTTATTGTTACACACCTCTCTTTTTTTAGTTGGATGGGTTGTAGTGTTAATAGTGTCATGCATGTGAGCAGCGTCATGTATGTCACGAAGGAAAAAAGGTTGAGAACTACTGATCTAGATGTCCCACATTTGCATTTAATTAACATTTTCACGATTCCTCACATCCTTTCAATGTGTCTGCTGATCGACAAAGTTTTTCAAATGATTCACTGTCTCCAGAAATATTTCCAATATTTGCAGAACCTTGCCACATATCAGAATGTATAATTGTATGCAGTTTAATGCTCTTGCAAACTACTCTTTTTAATGTTATTTTGGAACTGTCAGGCATGAGGTATAAAAAACAATCCCTGGTTTCCACGCATATTCCTCCGAACACCCTATTGCTTTGGTAATACTCTCCCCACGCATTTCCTGCATGAAAAAACGATTCATCAATTTTGACAGTGAGGTCTGGTCCTCCAATTCTTGGTGGATTCTTGAGAAGAATATGCACACACACTTCATGCAAGAAATTCTTCCAATCCATGATGGTTTCGTTGTTTAATCCCAGTTCTCTTTTGCAAAACTTTAACTGTTGCCATTTTGTGAGCCCACATGTATATAAAAAGGACTATTGTATGTATCCAGGGGTAATTTGCTTTCCTGCAGCAGGCTACTTTTCTTAAAGATATTTCATTGTGACATTCCCGAGCATGGCATTTCCACCGCACGTGGCCTTTGAATGACAGCGTCATTTCATGCCCTTTCACACAACTTCTTTTTGAGTGTTACCTTTCTGTTGTAGAAATTCCACTGCTGTGTGTTCATTCCTTATTTTGTGACATAATCGTACAAAATTCATTATATTCATTAATCCTTAGTTAGCCGTGTGAAAAAATGTTACGTAATTAGTCGTGTGGGGTCAATATGACCCCAAAATAATTTGTAAATTTTAGAAAGAAATATTACTTTATTTTCATCATATTGAAAATAAAATCACTTTTATACTATAATCCTAAATTTATTAATAATTCTTCATGAAATATTGATTCAGGCTCTCCAAGAGACTCAGAGAGGCCCGGGCTACTTCCAGATTTTGAGACTCCTCACAGTAATAAAAATAAAAAAATTCTCATAAGGAAAAGTTGAAGCATTACATAACCTAATTTGGTGGTAGGGGTTCACTGAATGATTACAGCAGGTTACATTGGGGGTAGGGAGTTCAAGCTTGCACTATGTAGCACTCTTTCATTAAATCATCTAACCCCTTAAAGAAAAGATATAATCCGAAAAAATGTTTTGCTTACAGTGCTTTTTACCCAGCCAGTAATGCAGATCACATTTAAATGGCCCTAGAGAGAAAATTTTTTAAAAAGTGAGTGCAAAATTAAAAATTCTGTGCATTACATAAGAGGAGAGAGGGGGATCTAATTAGGGGTTATGCAAGATTATATCATTTATCAAAAACTGGAAGGTTGGGTTACATAATACTTGAACGTCCTGCAAGAACAAAGTAAGAAAAATGTATTTTATATTTCTTTTTGGCATGTCCTATTCAACATTCATTGTTGATATTTAGATGGATAAAAAATAAACAAATATATAAGATAATAAATTATTTAAATAATTTTTTATTTAAGAAATGCTTCTCTAGCTTTTGTTTGTGCAAATTTATTAATTATTGATGAGAAATCTAAGTTATGTGCAATTTCACTTCAGCTTTTTAGAAAAGAAGAGGAACAAGGTTTTAGGCTAAAATTGACATTTCATGAGGCCCTCTTTTCGACAAGACTCCCAGCTTGCATCTCGTGTGCCTGTGCATAAATCCGTCTCTGAACAAGTACCCTTGAGCTTGAGGCCCAGGCCAAATGGCCCTCCTGCCCCCCTCTCATATTGCCTCTATTGATTAAAATAA
This sequence comes from Tanypteryx hageni, assembly GCA_028673005.1. NCBI lineage: Eukaryota > Metazoa > Arthropoda > Insecta > Odonata > Petaluridae > Tanypteryx > Tanypteryx hageni. The sequence continues at coordinate 8,847,552 of CM054113.1, read as the reverse complement.
CATTTATAACAAGATTAAAAATTTCTTTTTCATTATTTAATCACTTCTCCTGTATCCACAATCATAGCATTTCATTAGCATAATCTCTTTTCAAATAAATGCCCCACAATTGGCTCACCTAAAGGACTCTATATTGTCCTTAGTTCTAGGTCAAAATTTGCATCTTCCTTTGGAAACTCCTGCTGCGAAAGATGGGCCTTCTTCTGCAAGTCCTCCTCCATTGAGTGTAACTGCATTTTTGGAGATATCTTGGTGTAAACTGACTTGGGAATCTTAACATCTGTTGCTCTTTTATACTGTAGATAGTACTTTTAAGAAATTTTGCCTCATCCTTTCATTTTGAACATTTTGTTTGTACAGGATGAAAGCATTGATGGCGGCTATGTCTGTCTGTTTGTGACGTCTTTTATTGTGGAGTAGCATAATTGTCCATCAACTATGATGGGTATGTGCAGAGTATATATTGAAATTAAGTCACTTCCCATTCTTCCTCCCATTCTCCTCCCTCCCTCTTCCCCGATTCTCTCTCCCCCCCTCATATTTTTTCTCTCTCGTCCTTTACATTCTCCATCCCTCTCTCCCTCTTATTCTTCACCCTCATTTCTTCCCATTCTCCCTCTTCCTCCTTCCAACTCTCCTCCCTTTCTCCCTCACATTCTCCTTCTCATTCTCCCCTCAAAAATGTAGCTATCTCTCTCCAAGTGATACACAGAGATACAAATCTTACATAAAAAAGAATATTAATATTTTAAACATTACGCTAGACAACTTTAGTTCGCCAAAATTATTTTAACTCTCTGGTACATACTGCAATGTGAATTGCACGTTTTTTTTAATTTTCAGTTTACATAAAATATTGTTTTATTAAATTAAAATTTATAAATTTTATTTGAAAAAAATCACACTAAAAATGGACATTTATTTTTTAAATTACCATGTCAACCCTAAATAAAATAACTCTGATTAGCTCATTATATAAATTTCTGCCAAATTTAAATTTTCTATCTACATCCTTGATTGAGTTGTTCACGTTTTAATAACTTTACACTCAGACCAACATACGGACAGCATAGCCTTTTATTATTATTATTTTTTGATTCTTTTAAACCTCTATTTCTCAAACAATCCTCAAGTCCTCCATTCTTCTACCTAACTCCCGTAACCTGTCGCCAAATGGCAAGATTTCCCCAAAATATGTGAATTAAACATTTAACATGAGGAATTTCTAACTGTAGGCAAAAAACAATGAACAGAATAAGAAATATTATAATTTTTTCTTTAAAATGGTTTAGATCTAAAGGTCGTGAGTCTAATTTTTAAATTTTTATCTCAAAAAGAAGAATCGTCTGCATGTCAAAAAGCCAATTTTTGTGTTATCTTATGGGAAATGCAAATCATCCCCTGGAGTCCAATCCTGGACGTTTTTGTAAATTTTCCTTCATCACAGCATTTTCATATCCGAGTATATTATCCCTGCCAAATTTCAAGTTTATATCTGCATATTTGATCGAGTTATTCACGTTATAAGTGTGACATGGACTAACCAACGGACCAACATAACTTTTTATTATAAGGGGTGATAGGGAATGCTGGGGGTATATGACTGTTTAGTCTGCGCGGTGAAAGGGAGGGAACACCTGGTTGCTACCAAAAAGATGGAAAAGGGTCCATGGTAAGGAGCCTAGGATTGGTTTATGGTAAGGAGGGGGAGGGAGTGTAGCCACCTACGGGAAACGTTCGTGGGGCAGAAGTTTTATCACGTGAGAGCCAGCATAAAAAGAATGAAATATAGCATTTTAGAGTTATTTTATGGATTTCAGAAATAATGGCTGTATTCAATTTTACCATCCAGTACTAAATCATTTGAGAAAAATACCTTAACCCAAATGATAAGTGACACTTGGTTATTGAAAGGAAAAAAAAGATAAACATCTTAGATTTTATTATTTTTTATTACAAAAATTTTCTGCTATACCTTATACATGCAAAAATGGTTACACACTCGTTCAATCCTCCACTCAATTCCGCGTAAAAGAAAATATTGGGTGGCTGCCTAGATTCAAGGGGGTTTTAGGTTAAAATGCCCACTGCAAAATGTCTGATATACAATAATGTCCAATACTAAAATGTCCACTGTTCAACATTGTCCAACTAATTAAAATGTCCACTTCAAAAAGGTCCACTGCAAAATTGTCCATATTCATAGTTGTCGAACTAATTAAAATGTCCATGTCAAATAATCACTAAGAAAATTTAGTCTGGGTGAAAAGCTAATATAATTCATTATCATAATTCCACTGTACACTATATAGCTATTATAAAAAATATATGGTTTATGTCGTATTGTTTATGATATCAATGATATAGATAGATTTGAATTGAAATTGCTGAAGCTAATTTTGAGTAAAGTCAACTTTTTGACAAGAATAAACTAACCTCAATTTTTACTATATATGTTACATATCAGCATTATATATATCTCAGATTATATTATACAAAAATACGAGATTTTATTATATTGTGTGCAGCCGTTCAGGCCCCAGAGCGGAAAAAAGGCGACAGACAGACCAAGTTGCAAAAACAAATTTTTGGACTCTGGGATACCTAAGATGTGAAATTCCATAGAAATCGCAAATTAAAATTTTTATTGTTTCAGTATTTATTATGTTTATTGTGCATAAAACAATAAATATCACAACTAATCCCAAAATAATAAAAATGCTAAAATACCACGAAGACAATTAATGGTGCAGGTATTGCAAGTTTGGTCTAGATAGGAGGTAAATTTCTTTTTATATCGACAAAAACACATTTTTTGGGGTCATATTGATCCCTCGCATCTAATTAAGGGTTAAGGAAGGGTGGTATAATTAACACAAAGAAATGGTAAATGTCTCTTCACTAAAAAACCTCCATTTTGTTTATCATTGTTGCATAAATAAGTCTTGTTTACATATTGTTGTGGCGCTAAGGTGCCAGGAGTCTGGTGGAGATAGTCTGCATAAGGATTGGGAATTGCAATAAAATCTCAGCAATTCAGATACCATAGTAACAGATTTTTATTGAGTATTAAGTTTGAAATTTCCATCACAACCAATGAATTTTGAAGGTTTCATTTGATGCTTAGAAAGATGCAACAAGAAGGGACCTTTTCATACCGAGAGCTTAAGAAATTGTGGGTTCTTTTAACTTTCTTGCAATATCTGGGCCCAGCACTATTTTCTCATTAGGTGATGCAGTCTAATTGGAAGTTTTTCATTTAAATACCAATTTAATTATCAATATGCTCATATATTATATTTATAAATAAATGTATTACTATTTAATGAATATTTAAAAAAAATATATTATTAAATGATGTAATGTGATTATAAATAAAATTGTGTTCAAGTTCCAAAAGTGCAAATGATAATGAATTAAAGTACCAAAGGTGTGCAAGAAATGTGCCATAGGACGACTGACTCCCGCATCTCCCAGACCTGTGTTAGACAGAGACAATGTCATGACATAAAAAGGTGAAGTCCTTCAAAAAAAAGTTTATTGTAAACACTAGTTAAAGTAGACATTAAGGTCATAAAAGGATGATGCTAATTTTTTGCATTTGGTTGACTCACACTTATCCCAAAATGTCTTTAACTCTTGAAGAAATAGCTATATGATTGCTTCTGAACAAGTTTTGTGTAAGCACCATCATCATGTAATACAAAACAAGGCACCTCCAAAACTTTTATGGTTCCATCTCACCCTTCTCTGCATTGTATCATTACTAAAGTTATTTTATGAACAAGTTATCTAAGCATATTCTTAACTGAATAATGTGTAACTTTGTAGAAATCTATTTAGCAAAAATATTTAGCTTAAGAAATTTCCTCTGGAAAATCCATTTGCGACTGATATTTTTTGTTCTACTCTCTTGAGTTATGCGTATTGATTTAGGTGTGATGATTTTATTTTCATTTGTGGAGTGCCTCTTTATAAAGGAAACAGTTGTTTCTGTCATGGGCAACACGTTAAAAAAACATTAGTTCCTAGGACCACCTTCATCATGCTATATTTCCTAGCTTTTGGTGTCTTTTAGCTGATCCAACCTGATCTGTTCCATGCAAGGTCTTTTATTCATCTTCTCATATTCATCCCTTTATTTTAAGAAATCTGATATTCCTTTTCTCTTCCTACCTCTTTCCTAGCGCACTCCCTTCTTGGATTTCTTTCAGCAAACTTGTACATTTCAAAATCTGAACCGCACATTTATTCCCTTATCACTCTAATTAAGCTCTTCTCTTCCCCTGCTCTATTCAAAAATTCATTTGTTTCTCTCTCAGTCCCACTAATTTTCTCCAGTGTGTTCCATACCTCAGAAGTCTCCAATATTCTCACATCTTTTCTTATTGTCCACATCTCACACCCATATAATGCTACGGTTCATATCAGGGTTTTCAGTTTAATATCTTTATCCAGACTGCTAGTCAACAGCTCTCGTCTCATAAATGCCTTCTTTTCTTCTTGCTGTTCTCCTCTTGATCTCTTTTGTGCTTCTTCCATCCTGGGTTAGAATAAAACCTAAATAAGTAAAATATTCCATCTTTTCTAGCTTTTTCCCATCCACTATTAGACCTATGGTTCCCTGCTTCTGGTAAATCTCATAGCGTTAGCTCTTTTTCTTATTAATTTCCTATGAATTTATGCAAGCTCTTTTCTGTAGTATTCACAAATATCATTTGCAAATCTGATTCGATTAAAGGTATCTTCATGTTTTACCCATTTCTATATCTTCCCATGCCTCTCTTGTAATTTCTTTGCCATAAATATTGTATGGTGCTTCTTCCTAGTGTTGCCCAATCTGACTCTCCATCTGCTATGTACTCTTACCTATAGTCTAGTTTACATACAGATTTATGATTAAACGTCTATCTCTCCAATTAGGGTTTTGGATTCCCGGTGATATTTTTTCCTCAGGAAACAGGCATAATATTTTCAAATATCCTGGGAATCCAGGAATAACAATGATTTAGGATTTTTAATATTTAATACACCATTTTTCATTTAAACATGACATTTATTATTGATACAACGTAAATACATAAATCTTTAATGAATCCCAATGACATTTGAAATATTATTTGCGACAGATTGTTAGCAGATTCAATATTCAGACACACTTTGACTCGCACAACCAATCTTTCCTCAATGTTGGCAATGTGGAGATAACAAGAGACCAACTACTAATGTGTCCTATATTGCAATTTCCTTGAAGTTAAAATTGAGGGTAGAAAATGTATGGAAGAGGTTTAAACAACAATAATATAATGGAATGTGTCATGCTTGGAGATGCTTTCATTGTCTGACTGGGAGCAAATTAGAGATCGGGAGATCGTTGTTTACCTTAGTTACATTTCTTTTGAAGTTTTATCACTGTTTCTGGTGACTTAGTGGGCTTAGTGGCTAAGGCGTTCAGCTTCGGACATGGGTGATGTGATGAGCGTTGAGTATGCAGCTTCGAATTCTGTTCGAATCGGGATTTTTTTCTGGACTAATTTCAACCCACACTCCAAGAATGGACTCCTCGGAATTATTCCTATTTCTCATAAAGCAGCACGTAAAAATAAACTTTTTGGCGTGCAGGTTTTTATTCTTTTAGAAATTAAAATTAGAGAAAACTGACCTACGGTAATCCAATTTGAACTATTTTAAAGAACAATAAAGTTTCTTATTCTATTCATCTTTTCCTGCCTTCAGCTCAAAATTGTTCATACATATTATATGTTTTAATCAAATATTTTTGGGTAATATTTCCATTTTAATGATAACTACTTCGATGGCAATGTAATTGTCAAAACTCGAGCTCAGATTGTTGTCTCAAGGCTAAATGCCTTCCTCTCCTTTACTTCAAAATTTGTTTATCTTGACAACCGATTGCTGTGAGAAATAAAATCAATATAAATAGTGATAGTTAAAATAATTTACATTTACAGTTAAAAAATGAAATTCCGTTCTTTATTAATTTGAACTCGTCATTTTTTACAAGCAAAATACTAGTGTGTATATAACTCACTTTGCCCGAGTAGCTATTTGGTCGATTAGGGGCAGAAGTAGGGGGGAAGGAAGAAGAATAGGAGGGAAGGTCATTTGCTTCAGCGCCAAGTTTCAGATTCATGCAACCATTACTTTTGGGACTTTTTGTTTACTGACAACTTTCACGGGTACGAGAAACCATTTTGACATTGTATTAGTGTTCCATTAACATTGAATTAATAGCGAGAAATGCAACATGATCCTAATCTAATAACTTGATTACTAAATTATACTGAAGTAATATTTAGTATTTATCGGAAATGTATACCAGGGCTGATCAAAAATATCCGGGACAAAATTTTTAACAAAGTAACTACTACGTGCATCGAAGTGAAAACTATGTAGGAGATTTGGCAACATCTCCTGATGCGATATACCAGAGGAGCAGGCATTAGGATGAGTCAGTGGTGAGTGAGCTGTTCAACAGTGCAAGTGTGTTTTCCCATCTGTCGTAGTGCGAAATGGATGTGTTGAAGAAGCAATGTGCTTGCATCAAGTTCTGTTGTAAACTTGGTAACACGGCCATAGAAACCTACGAAAAGCTGCAACAAGCATTCGGAGAAACAGCATTGAGTTGGTCCAAGACATTTGAGTGGTATTCATGCTTCAAAAATGGCAGCACTTCCGTCGATGACCATCCAGACATAGGTCGGCCATGAACGGCGCGAACAAATGAGACTGTTGACCATGTCAATGCTTTTATCCATGAAAACCAACGTTTGATGATCAGAGAGATTGCTGATGAACTGAACATGTTAAGCGATACTGATGCAGGTGCTTGGGATGAAAGGTGTTTTGGCAAAACTTGTTCCCTGCCTTCTTACGCAAGATCAGACGGAACAGCATGTGGCAGTGTGCCGCAAACTTCTGCAACGTGCCGAAAATGATGCCACCTTCTTGCCAAGCATTATCACTGGTGATGAATCATGGGTTTATGGGTATGACCCTGAGACAAAACAAATGTCATCACAATGGAAGACACCGTCGTCACCTCGGCCGAAGAAAGCGAAGCAAGTTCGGTCAAATGTCAAGACAATGCTGATCACTTTCTTTGATGTGCAGGGTCTGGTACACCATAAATTTCTTCCACAAAGCCATACTATGAATCAGACTGTCTACAGAACCGTTTTGCAATGCCTTCGAGATGCAATTTGTCAGAAACGGCCTCATAGGTGGTCTTCCGGTAACTGGCTTCTGCACCATGACAATGCGCCATGTCACGTGGTCCTCAGTGTCAGAGAATTCTTGGCCAAGCACAGCATCCCAGTGGTTCCTGCAGCATTTTTCCGGTTTTGACAATTTATCGAGTTCCCCATCAGTTTTTCGTGTTCGAACTCTATCAAACGACGAACTTGTTATATCCTCCTCTGTAAGAAACGTCTATATATAATGATATATATATATATATATATATATATATATATATATATATATATATATATATATATATATATATATATGGATGTCAACAAGGTGTTGGGATGAGGAAACCCAGTGAGCACTCACCAATCAGACGACTTCAGGTTGGCGAGGCCCCGGGGATGTCGAAGCGACACACGTAAAATAACACAAAAACACAGAAACATCACAAACGTAAAGCTTTCGGAACTACTCCTTCTTCAGCTACAGAGAGAGAACTGATCAGTTCTCTCTCTGTAGCTGAAGAAGGAGTAGTTCCGAAAGCTTTACGTTTGTGATGTTTCTGTGTTTTTGTGTTATTTTACGTGTGTCGCTTCGACATCCCCGGGGCCTCGCCAACCTGAAGTCGTCTGATTGGTGAGTGCTCACTGGGTTTCCTCATCCCAACACCTTGTTGACATCCATATATTCATTTTACCTTTCCTTTTCCGTAAGTTGTTATATATATATATATATATATATATATATATATATATATATATATATATATATCATTATATATATATATATATATACAGACACACAGTAGTCCCCCTCCAACTGTGGTGGATACGTTCCTGGCTTGACCGTGGTTGGAGAGGGCCAAGGCTTATGGAAAATAGGGGCTTAGGGGGAGTGATCCTTGAGAGACATACCTTAAATCTTGTAATGCATACAAAATATGCTTAAAAATTCTATTTATCATATTTTTTATCATTATAATTCTAATATATAATAAAATTCTTCCCGGTAGGTCCTCCTGCTCCCTTCCTCCTTTTTCAAGGAGGTCCGCAGATTACAGTCCGTCCATACATAGCCATAAAGTTGGGTTCTGTTCCAGCAGCTAAGTCCTCAATATTGCCTTGCCAACCAGCGCGCTCCCGATATTGGATATATTCATCAAAATCACTGAAACTATTGATGATAATGGTATACAGTCTTTTAAAAATATCACAATCTTAAAAATTATTTTATTAACTGATGTGACCCTCTTCATTAAATAGGAAAGAAATTTCTTGCATATCAGCATTTTTGTGTCAACTGGAAATTTAAAATTATTGATATGTTTCTTATATTAGTTTATCGATTAAAGAAATTTTACCTTATTTAATGCCTTCTATACTTTATGTTTTTGATTTTTTTACACGTCTAAGGTTCAGTTTAATAATTTTAATAAAATATATTTGAGTCTTTTCAGGACATGAATCCATGATTAACATACACACTCAGCTTCGGCTAAAAATACCTATAAAGGTATCAACTACATAAAAATTTTGTTAGGAAAATTCAGTTATATACTTTCTCTTGTTTTTCCTCCACCTCAGTGAAGATAGTGTTTTGGCAAACGATTTAATAAAACTTATATGAGAAATCTGTAAAATAAAACTAATTTATAGTTAGTTAAGTGGTACAGATAATTAATACACAACAAATTATGTTATAAAAGCCATGGTGATCAGGAGCCATTACAGGAATTTTTTCCAAAATACAACATTGAGAAAGACAAACTACTACCAACACAAACAAAATAAAAAATAGCTGTAATGAGGAAAGGATATAGTAGCTGAGGGATGTTACAAAATTGGCATGAGGATTAAATATTAATGCAAAACATTATGCAGAGTAAATAACTGCAAAGAGTAAACACAGAGATGTAAATACATAATAGTGCAATCAGACAGGAGCACCATTCATTCAGTGAATTAATTACACCAAGTAGAGCTTCATCCTCTTGTATAACATAACTTTTAATAAGGACATTATTTTTTCATTATTGACAGCCATGTGGAAAACTGTGGGTGATTAAGACTAGGCCACTTTTGAGAAAATGTAAATTTAATGTAAATTAAAAGGCCCATGGATTTTCTCCATTATTGCGGGCGTTCAGTTTGATCGAAACTATAGGTTTAACATAAAAGAGGTCCAACACTTAAAAAATAATTTAAACTATAAAATGTTAGCAACAACATATTTCTCATTGTATAGATTATATTTATCCCCTTTTCTATTAGACTGAGATATTGAAATTCACACTGCAAACTTATGTAGGGAATCAGACTGAAGAATTTGGAGTGGTTTTGCATACATTTATACGCGAACCAGAGAGGTTTTGCATTCATTTAGTCACAAGCTCCAAAACTGCAGATAATGGAAACCATGGTTGGAGAGGGACTACAATCATTCATTCATTCATTCGTGTTCTGTCTTACGACAGGTCCTACCAATTAACTAATTAATTGGTTTTGACTAGGGAATATACATACACGGTGTGGTGGTTTCCCGTTGCCTTCCACACCGGACACACACACAGAAGGGAGGAGGGAAACCCGGTGCCGGCATTTGCCTGCTCTTGCGAAGAACACCAGGGGGGCCAACGGCTTAACGTCCCTTCCGAAGGACAGAACAGCTGAATTTGCGCGGTCTCCTCAAACCACGCAAACAGGGGGCCGGATGACCTTGAGAAAAAATCCTACTCGCGCAGGATTCGTACCCGATGACTTTCAAGCATCGGGCGAGTAGCAGCCAGCGTCCTAACCACTACAGTATCACTCTGTCCTCGAGTACGCTCTTCTCAAATGTGGCTACCCTCCAGTCTTGGTCCACCAACAGATCCATTGAGTGATGAGGCCTACCCGCAAAAGATCCCATCCTCACACACCCACTATCCCTGCATCAACCCCTCCACTCACTCTTATGATACTTTTCCTTCCTGGTATCCAAGAAGCCCTAAAAATTATCCTCCATGCTGCCCACCCAATTCTTACCTCTTCCTCCCACCAGTCCCTCTTGACCAACCTTTTTGCCCCCGCTCCTCTCCTTCTGCCGGCCCCCAAATTTGGGAAATATCCTGCGGATGAAGGTACTTCCCACTTCTACCATGCCTCATGCCTTGGGGTCTCACCTCTGCATTAAACATCCGCATGAACGGTCACCGGAATAGCAATTCTCTCAGATGCCCCCTCCCAGCTGCATTACACACCAATGCCCACAATGTCCACTTCAATAGTTGCTACAATGTAAGGGTCATTCACGCCTTACCCAATGACACTCCTGCCCCCCTTCTTCGACACTGGGAACTAGCCCATATAAATCTTCTTGACTCTTTCTCCCTGCCTGGCCTCAGCCTCTGCTAACCCTATTAGCCCCTTACAATGTCTCCTCTGTTACATTGTAGCTATTCGCGCTTTACCTTACCACACTCCCTCCTTATTGGCTATCCACCCTTCCCACTCCCCGCCTCCTCCAATCATCAACCTTCCCACATCACCCTGTCATTCCCTGCCCAGTGTGTCACTTTAAGTTATTCTATCGCTGAAGAAGGGCATAGGCCTGATAAGCTTTCGTTTTTTTGTTATGTGTGTGTTTTTTAACGTGTGTCTCTTTGATGCCCCCAGCAGCCTGCCAACTTGGTCCTCAACTTGGTATGTGTCTGCTGGGCTTCCTTCAACACCTTGTTGCCACCCTCATCACTACCGTTTATTTTCCTTAAGTTAATATAAATATATATATATATATATATATATATATATATAGGAGGATATAACATGCATATAAAATACTAGTAGAAGGTGCTTGCATACTGCAAGCATTTCATCTCACCTTGAAAAAACATAAATTTTTCATCATTGTAAACATTTCTTTAATTCAAGTTTTATCCTCTGCACCAAGATTTCACCTCCGCAGCGATTTTCATTTTTCCCTTATGTAAAAATAATAGAATAAATCAATCCCCAAACTTTGCAATTTTAAGAATTTTATACTTTCCCCATTATGGGGTACTAATGCTGCACATTTCTGCCAAATTTTAAAGTTGTAGCACTTCTAGAAGTGAAATAATATTTTTCAAATTGTTTAAAATTAAATAATTTATAACGGCCGCAATAACGATTTCATGGATACATTGAGATAGTTATTCGTTTATGTAGACTAAACTAAATAATTTAAAATTTTTAGCTTCCTAACTTGCCGCGTAGTGTCTAAACATTTACCAATTTGTTTAAAATGTAAGAATTTTTAACTGCCAAACAAATTAAAATTTCTATAATCCCTATTTCTTTTTTTTACAAATCCTACCTTTAAAAAATTTCAGCTCCGCAGCTCCTTCAGAAATGCATGAACCTTGAAAAATTGTTTAAACAATTGCGAATTTTTAGCGGCGGCATTGATGCACTTTTTCAAGATTTTCGTTTTTTCTAGTCGGTTTTGCAAAAAATCCGACCTAAGAAAAAAAATTGGAATCTCCATCTCTTCTAGAAGTGCCTAAACATTAGTATCCTCCTCCTCCTCCTCTGTAAGGAACGTCTATATATAATGAGTAGTAGAAGGTGCTTGCATACTGCAAGCATTTAATCTCACCTTGAAAAAAAACGTTAATTTTTCAAAGATATATTTCATCATGAGAAATATTTCTTTAATTCTAAAGATTTCTCCTCTGGACGGGTTTTCGTTTTTTCATTATGGAAAAATAATGGAGTAAAACAATCACTAATTTTTGCAATTTTTGAAATATTTACTTTTCCCACATTGCCACAAATTCCTGCGCAATTTTAAATATATAGCACAATTAGAAGTGTAAAAACATTTATCTAATTGTTTTAATTAAAATAACTTTTAATGGCCGCAATAACGATGTCATGTATTCAACGATGTGTTTATTCGTTTATATAGATTAATTTCTAAATAAGTTAAAAATTTCAGCTCCCTAACTCGCCACGTAGTGTCTACACATTTACCTATTTGTTTATACTTTAAGAATTAACAAATTAAAATATCAAAATTGCTATAATCTCTATTTCGTTTTTTTACAAATCCTACCTCTAAAAATAATTTCAGCTTCGAAGCACATTCGAAAATACATAAACCTTGAAATTTTGTTTAAACAATTGCGAATTTTTAGCGGCCGCATTGTTGCACTATTTCAAGATTTTCGTTTTTTCTAGTCGGTTATGCACAATATCCTACCATAAAAAAAATTTCGAATCTCCAGCTCATCTGGAAGTGCCTAAACATTATTATCCTCCTATCATTATATATAGACATTCCTTACAGAGGAGGAGGAGGAGGATACTAATGTTTAGGAACTTAGAACGGGGATTTTTATCTTGGGGGAGGGGAGCTCTCTCCCCCCCTGACCCACCAACTGCCACCTGTCCGAATTGACAGAAGAACAATGAGCGGGTGAGAAGGTGGGCCTTGTTAGCCACCCCCGTGGTAAATAAGTGGGACCGTGCAATGGCCCCCCAGGTGCTCCGCTCGCAGCGAGGCGTGCGGTTTACCGATGGGCAGATCCTGGTCCCAATTAGAAACCCTAGTTGTCTCCGGACCACAGCGGATTACCTAATTCCTCCCCGAGGGAGTTTTCGCACACCAGCCGGAGACATCGGAATGGATAAGGGGGATTAGTGGTTGAGCTGCTGATCATGAGCGCTGATCCAGAGAATCAATGCTTCAAGAAGTCCAAAATGTTTTCATGTTTCAATGTTTTTCATGTTTTGCCGTGTTGCTGCTGTGTTGTTGCCACGGTGAAGGAGGACTTTGCACTGCTTCGCCCGGCGGCTTTCAGTGTTTGGGCTACTTTTTATTGAGTCGGGGTTTCCGTATTTTCGGGTTTTCAGTGGGCGGTTCCGTCGTAATTTAGGCCCTCCTTTTCTTAGGGATGGGGAGGTCCTCACCGCGCCCCGTTCCGGCCCTTGGGCGTTTGTGTACGTCCTAAGGCTTAACGGAGGCGGAGATGTCTTTGAGTGTGCCGCGGGTGTGTCGCAGCTCGTCGTAAAATATTCCACTGGCTTCCGTCATCCAGGTGTCCAGGGTCGGGAAGCCTAGGGTGTCTCTGATGGTTTGGTTCGTAGTTCCTAGCGGTGGCCTCATGGCCCAGCGGAGGCTCTAATTCTTCTAATTTTTCGGTGGACGTTGCTCTCCCTGACCAGGCCGGGGAAGCATAAGTGAGGATTGGTTTAATACATGAGTTGTATAGTTGGGCCTTGACTTTGGGCGCTACTGAGGCCGATCTTAAGACCGGGGCAAGAGCGATCTTTGCTCCGATGGCTTTCTTGGCCTGCCGGAGCACGTTTTTGAAAATGTAATTTCGCATCTAGGGTCACTCCTAAGAATGTAACCTCCTTCTTCCATACAATGGGAGTGCGAATGACGGTGAGTCGGGGGACGGTCGGTGGTTTTATCTTCCTTGTAAAGATGATTGTCTCGGTTTTTGTCGCGTTTACTCCGAGGCGCCATTTCCCATACCAGCTGGTCAATTGCTCCAGGGCTCTTTGTGGGTATTCACAAGGTTTTCTTGGTTTAGTAGATCTTGAGATGACTGATACGTCATCAGCAAATATTCCCGTGATGGTATTATGCCCATGGGCTGTGGGTAGGTCAGCCGTATACAGATTAAAGAGTAGGGGACCAAGGACTGACCCTTGGGGAACCCCCGCTGTTATGGGGCGCTGTTGGGAGGTGGCATGGCACCAACTGACGTGAAATGTGCGGTCTTTAAGGTAGGACTGAATGATCCTTTGTAGCCTGGTTGGGAATGATTGATTTTGGAGTTTGGCCCCCTCTAGGTGAACAATGATTCAAATCCAAAATTCGATCCCTTTCGTTCGCGGGAATTACCAATTTCAAGGCATTCGGACCCCCTTTCGAATCCTCTGTGAAGTAGAGTTTGCCATCAATTACGTCGAATTGATGGCATTCCGGATTAGACTCCGCCTCCTTCAAACGATCTAAATACCAGGGGTCGTTCACGCCTTTCAGGTCAAAGCTAGGTACATTATCCATGGCTCCAATGCGCGACAAAGCGTCCGGTACCAAATGAGACGCCCCCTCTCTATGCACAATTTCACAGTCATACTGTTGTAGCTGCGAAATCCATCGGGCCAATCTACCTTGAGGATTGTTAAAACCAAATAGCCATTTGAGAGACGAATGGTCCGTCACGACCGTGAAGCGGTAACCCTCAACATAAGGCTTAAACTTACTTACAACACCGTGAGGCACTCCCGCTCGGTGACGCTGTAATTCCTCTCGGCCGGGGTAAGAACACGAGAACAATAAGCGATGACCCGCTCTTCTCCTTCGATTTTCTGTGACAGGACTCCCCCTACACCGACGCCTGACGCATCGCATTGTATTACGAAGGGGAGATCAAAGTGGGGGCAGACGAGGATCGGCGCGGTCACCAAACATTGTTTCAGCCTTATAAATGAATCCTTCTGTTCCTCCGACCAAACGTGCTTCCCCCTTTTCTTTTTAAATAGGTCAGTAAGAGGGGCTGTCAACGTGGCGAAGTTTGGCACAAATCGGCGATACCACCCCACAAATCTCAAAAAGCTCCTTAACTCGGCGGCATTTTTCGGGGTTGGGTAATTCACCACCGCCGACACCTTCTCCGGGTCCGTTTCCCACCACGTACCATAAAAATTTAAACGGGATTTTGCGAAACTACATTTGTCAAGATTGATCTTCAACCCGGCATTCCGTAGGCGCCGGAATACCTCCCGTAAGTGGCTTAGGTGATCTTCAAAGCTCTCGCTCACGACCACTATATCATCGAGGTATTCGAAACAGGTTCTAATTCGCCCCCGATCACCTGATCCATCAAGCGTTGGAACGTCGCCCCGCGGGGATACAAATTTTCCCGCCCGCAACTTGTTTAGTATATTCGAAATGTACGGCACCGGATACGCATCCTTCTTGGTTACACTATTCACCTTCCGGAAATCCACGACGAACCGCCTTGAACCGTCCCTCTTAGGAACTAGGATGACGGGGAGGACCACGAGCTCTTCGATGGTTCAATTACCCCAGTCGCCAGTATCCTGTCGACTTGTTCATTGATCAAGCCTTGAATTACAGGAGACACCGGATAATATTGTTGTTTAATTGGGACCGCATTTTCCAAAACATCCGGTGTTTCACGCGATCAGTTCTTCCGGGAACTGATTCGAATATTTTCAACTTCCGATCCAAGAATCGTATCAGAGCGGCATCCTGGATCGGTGTAAGGCCCTCTTTGAACGGGGCCTCCTGGAAATTCTCTTGAAATCTCTCTGGCGGGCTCTCGGATGCTAAAACCGGCACCTCACTTCCGTCATTGATTTTGATAGTAAAGGTGCTGAAATCTAACCTAGCCCCCAACGCTTTCAAAAAGTCCGTTCCCAAAACAATGCAGTACGGCATGCTCGGCAAGACGTCAAAGCGCGTTAACGCAACCCTTTTCTCCACGCACACCGGAAGCGTCACATCCCTCGATACTGCGGATTGACGGCCATCAGCCATTTCCAACCGGCTTTATCGTGTGTCAAAGAGGACATTTAGGCTTCTCAGCCAGTCCTCGACGAGCGCGTTCAGAACCGATTGCGAGGCACCGGAGTCCAAAAGGGCAGGCCATGCTCGGCCGTATATCTCCACCTCCACTAACATTCAATTTCCGATACTACCGACCGCTCCTTCTTCAGGGGCCATGAAATCTCGTACGGTCCGGAGCCACTCTTCCCATTTATTGTCCAGGTATCGCGGTTGAACTCCGCCTCCGAGACGCCCTACCCGCGGCCCTAGGACGACTCCACGGCGTTTCCCGAGCAACTACAACCCTGTGCAACCTTCCACCTTTTTCCACACCGGTGGCAAAACTTCGCCTTTGGTTTTCCACGCCGGCGAAAGAAATGACCGGGATCTCCACAATTCCAACACCCGTTATGGGCAACTCCCTTGGGGTTTTCGGACGCCGCAATAGATCCCACGCTAACAAGGTTGCACGACTCATACGCGAATTCGGCGTCAACCATTTCAGCTACTCGCGGGGGTGGCTTATACATCTCCCGCCTCGATTTCAACTCTTCGAGGTTCCTCCCGAATTGCATCAATCCTCGCATCGACGTGAGTTCCATGTTGGGAATCTGCCCTAAATACTCCGGATTTAGGTTACTGTATGCCAAATCCACTAATTCGGATTCGGACAAAGGCCACTTAAGGCGATGATTCATGGTAGAAAGGCAGGTCAAAAATTAATTTATCCTTTCGTTCCTCGCTTGAGTTCGGCTAAATAAATTTTTCTTCAGCCGCATGTCGTAATCGGCGGGTTCATAAGCTCGTCGAAGTTCGTCCTTAAACAGTGCGTAAGACGAAAACTAACCTCTGTTGATCCGAAACCACCGTAAGGCCTTGTCTCTCAGCAATTCAGGGGAAACATGCCACATTTCCTCGTCCGTGGCGGCATTTGCAATTTGAAAGTCGTCGCAATTTTCCAAAAACGACACCACGCACTCGCTCTCTTCTCCGGAGAAAGCGAGTTGTTTGCGATTTGCGCGCTTGGATAACTCAAAAGATTCTAGTGTGTCTGCCATGGCTAATTGACACCGAATCCACCAACCTGCTTAACAATTGTTCTAATATACCCTCGTTCATCGGCAAGCTCTGCTGCGCCGATTCATTCACATGGCAATATTCCCTTAACCTCGCCCTCAATTGATCGCGACTCCCCCCTGCATCTAAGCCAAACCGATTACAGTAAGAAATGGCGTCGTCTTTGGACAATTCATTTATCCACGACGCCCCTTTCCCGGCCGAACGATTCGCCATACTAAACCCTGTCAACAACAAAAGGAGGGGTGTGAAGGTACTAATCTTCTCTCCCTGAGGTCCATTAGGGAATAATCTACAGGAAATGGGGCGGACCGTGGAAAGGTAGAACAACAGGATAGGAAAATAGACAACGTCGACTAAACCCTACTATCGCCCGTACGACGGAGCACCAAGAATCGAATTCGGTATTAAATATTCTCAATGATCTAAGGTCACTCCAAGGTAACAAATATCGGGCCCCACGTTGGGCGCCAAAATGTGACGCACCTCCCTCTCTCCGCCAGCCGGCTAGCTCGTGCGTGGGTTCCGGGAGAAACCGACACTCTCCAAAAAAAAAGAAAAAGAACCTGTGGGCGCCAGTGCGGGTAATAAGTCCTGAAGCTCCGCCCGCACTCGAAAAAAAAGCAAACGAAGAAACGCAAACTTCAATAACGAAAAGAATCACTCCGAACTTAGGGCAGGTCACGACCCAACTCACGGCAACCTCTCCGCAGCGGAATTCCCCCTCTTTCCTTCCGTGCCTGCCTTTTTATACCCTCACCCCGGCTCCCCTAGCGCCTCGTAGGGGAGACCCGAGGAAAGCCTGTGAACAAAATAAAGATGAACCGCGGGCTTCTTCCTCCGCGCAGCACTGAAAACGTCACAGTTTCTCGTCTTTTATATTTTTGGATCTCATGATCTCTTCGTGCTTGATATACACTGGGCACCTACGAGAGAAAGACACGTGTTCTCCTTCGCAGTTACAGCATTTCGCCTTAGTCGTTTCTTTGTTGTTTGTGCAGTCTCTGCCTTCGTGGGCCCCGGCGCATTTGTAGCATCTCGGTATTGCCGTGCAATTCGGGGACCCGTGTCCATACCTATTGCATCTGTAGCATATTTGCGGCCTTTGATATTTGAATGGCTCCAGAGCCACCCTGTGGCTGCATAATTTCTTTATCCCCGCCAGGGTGGTGACTCTGAAGCTCTCGTTTCTTTCGACCGTCGCTACGTATAAGTCTTTTCTCGTAGGTGCCAGTACTCTAACTGCCACGCACGGAATTCCCTCGTCATTCAACTCTTCTTTTATAAAACCCAGGTCCATCCTTTCGTCCAAACCTTTAATTAGATACCTGACCGTCATATTCGCCTTCGGCCCAGATATGCATCTGGGCGCCAGCTTCTTTTAGATATTCCTTGATTGTATTGTATTCCGTCATGTTGGTCAACTGCTGCCTAGACACGTCCTTTGTCCTTATTATTGTAAAATCATTGTTGCCGACTTTTTGGCCTATTAATTTTACAAAAGCCGCATGGTTTATAATGTCATATACGACAATTGCTGATGGCTTTTTTTCCTTGTTATTACTTGCCTTAGTGGTATCTTCTGGCGCGTCAATCAGAGGGTCGTATTTGTTGCTATAGTATGTTTCTCGTCTTATGAAGCTTGACCTTGAAAACCTCTGTGAGTGACTATTTCTGCATCCAATGAACGCTCGAGTAACGGGCGACGGAGAGGGGAGAAGCTCAGTCTCTCTCTCGCCATCGTGCTGTTGACGTCTCTCTTAGTTCGACTGTGTTGCCAGCTCTACTGCGCTCACCCTTAAGTTGCGATCTCTTTATCGCTTTCACTTTTCACCTTGTTACCATTCTTTATCTGTTGCTGCTAGTGTTATTAACAATCTGCAATGGCAAACAGGAAGGAAGTTTTACACCGGCAAGGACGCAAAATAATTTACAGTGTTCAGGATTATTTTAAAAGGGAGGCAGAAAACAACGGACCGCTAACTAACATCACGAAAGTGCAGGAAAGGGTAGCAGAGGCCTGCTCAGTGAGTAGAAGTACTGTGCAGCGGATTGTGAAAGAAGGACGCGATAGTTTTGAAGCCTCGGGATCCACCGTATTCAGGTCTCCCCGTAAACAGATGAAGAGGAAAAGAGACGCTTTAAGAATTGACGACTTCGATAATGACATTATTCGCAGAAAGGTACTGAGTTACTACGAAAAGGGAGAATATCCTACTTTAAAAAAAACTGGCAGATATGAAAGCAGAAATGAACTTTCAGTGGCAAATTACGTCACTATGGAGGATTTTAAAATCAATGGGTTTTAAATATAGGAAGACTAACGACGGAAGGAAATTCCTTCTGGAAAGAATGGACGTAGTTACGGCTCGAGTTACGTTTTTACGTACAATGAATGACTTCCGAAACAAAATCAACCCCAATGATCACAAAGGGATCACATTTTATTTGGATGAGACGTGGGTCAACTAGAACTACGCCCCAAAAAAGGTATGGCAGAATGAAGATGGTGAGGGCGGATTGAAAGTCCCGATTGGAAAGGGTGGGAGAGTTATTGTGTGCCATGTGGGATCAGCAGAGACTGGTTTTTTAGAAGGATGCAAATTTGTGTTACGGCCAAAAGTCAAGTCTTCCAGTGATGACTATCTCACAGACATGAACGCTAGTGTTTTCAAAACCTGGTTTTTGAAATTTTTAGATATTCTCGATGAGAGAGAAATAAAAGGTGCGACAATTGTTATGGATAGCGCAAGTTATCATTCTGTTATCCTCGACAAAACGCCGTCTTCCAACACAAGAAAGGCTGACATTCTGGCATGGCTGTCGACACGAAATATACACCACGATGCGAATCAAACCCGGGCAGAGCTGCTTTATTTGGTTAAATTACTGAAGCCAAGAACCAACTCTTATGAAATGGATTGTATTGCGCGGACAAGAGGTCATACGGTAGTACGTCTCCCTCCTTATCACTGCCATTACAATCCTATTGAACTGATATGGGCGCAGGTGAAAGACCAAGTAGGAAAAAGGAATAACACCTTCCGGTTGGCCGATGTCGAGGTGTTGATGAATGAAGAACTGGAGAAAGTAACGAGAAGTGATTGGGAAAACTGTGTCAAACATGCAGAAAAGCTTCAAAATGACGATTTTCTAAGAGATATAGAGCTGGATTCCACAATGGAGCCAATAATTGTAAATCTCGAAGACGATAGCAGTGACACTGACTTCAGCGATGAATCAGACATCAACGATAGCTTTTAAAACAACGAAAGCTGAATGTAAATAAAATTTTATATAAATAGTAGTATAATGTAGGTAGAAAATATTACAATGATGAGAAAAAATTACAAAAACAATGAAAAACAACAAAATATGTTTAACTTCGCCATTGCAGGTCCAAAGCCCTGATTAAAAAGAAGGATGGGAAATATTTTAACGCAATGAAAAATGGCCGGTAGTAATAAACAATGACCGTAAGTTTTTCTGCGACGCGTCGCCTTTCATTCGCAAGCAGATCATTTCAAGAGCGGATATCTGGCAATGCTGTTAGGTTTTTCCATGCATTTCGAAAACCGCGGGTGACGGGGGAGAGGGAAAAGGGAAGAAGGGGAGAGGGAAAAGGTTCTCATTGGCTACTTGCTATGTGAAGGCCAAGCTTCATAAGATGAGAAACATACTATAGTTTCTGTCGTATTTTTAAAAACCAGCGGCTCATACTTGCGTTTCCGTTTCTTGGCCCTTTCAAACGTCGTGAAGATGGCCGTGTCATTTTCCGTAAAATCGCAGTCGGGGTCAGGCGCAATTTCCATGTGGCTAGATTTGGCTGGCGCCGCGTCATCTTGGTTTTTCGTCTGGGCTCCCATATTCTCATTTTGAAAAAGCACAGATGTGATGCTAGTTTATTTGGGTGAAGGTGCCTTCTTTACTCCTCGGAGCTGCGTCGCTTTTGGGGGGCGGTGAGCGGATCATTTTGGGAGGGTGTTAGTTCCTACCACCTACCGATATAGTAAAAGAACGAGCGGGTAAGAAGCTGGGGCTGGTTAGCCACCCCCCGCAGAAGGAGTGGGACCGACCGTGCAATGGCGGCCACCCGGGATTGACCCGCCCTCAGCAAGGCGTGCTGTCAACTCCCGGATAGTACCTGGCCGTGTCCCGGAAAAGCCTAGGGAGTCCCGCAGCGACTTACGTACTTCCCCCCGAGTGGGGGTTTTCCCGCACCAGGCAGACGGACTCCCGTGTTAGTAACTAAAGTGTAGAATGATCCGCGACGTGGAGGGTATGAACCGTATCTGCTTAGCTATAGGCTCGCTAGTCATCCAATCAGGAGGCAACCAACCAGGAGTCGAATGAGCGGAAAGACCAACGGTGGCGACATGAATATAAACCCCGGATGAACACTCCAGGCCACCTCAGATTACCCTGAGGATGGTGGTAGAGGCAGCCATCGAAAAGTTGGGAAACCAAATAACCAACCGGCTGGGAACCCGAGAGAACTTCATTGCATGATAACATCATTATATATAGACGTTTCTTACAGAGGAGGATATAACATACTAGTAGAAGGTACTTGCATACTGCAAGCATTTCATCTCACCATAAAAAATAATTCATTTTTCAGAGAGATATTTCATGATGGGAAATATTTCATTATTATTAATTCATAAGATTTGTCCTCGGGACCGATTTTCATTTTTTCATTATGGAAAAATAATAGTTAAACAATCACTAATTTTTGCAATTTTAGGAATATTATACTTTTCCCACAAAGGGTTAATAATGCCACACATTTCTGCCAACTTTTAAATTTATAGCACAATTAGAAGTGAAATAACATTTACCTAATTGCATAAAATTAAATAATTTTTAATGGCCGCAATAAACATTTCATGGATAAACTGAAATGTTTATTCGTTTACATAAACTAAACCCTAAATAACATAAAAGTTTAGCTCTCTAACTCGCACCGTAGTACCTAGTAGTACGTAGGATTTGAAAAAAAAACGATATAAGGATTATAGAAATTTTGATATTTTAATTTGAGTTGCCGTTAAAAATTCTTAAAATTAAAACAACCCACTACAGGTTGAGATAGGATGTTAAATTTTGAAGTTTTTTACAGATTAGTGCATTTTCACAAATAAATATTTGAATCTCTCCATAAATATATTGCGGCGGACGTTCAAACAATTGCGTATTTTTAGCGGCCGCATTGTTAAATTTTTTCAAAATTTTCGTTTTTTCTAGTCGGTTTTGCACCAAATTCAACCTGAGAAAAAAATTTCGAAACTGCAGCTCATCTGGAAGTGCATAAACATTAGTATCCTCGTATATGTTATATAGGATGTCGAGGAAGACCGAAGGCCATTTTAAGTAAGTTAACGTAACTTTTTTGTGTATTGTTACGACAACAGTTGATAGTGTAATCAATTAAAAATTGGGTTGATTTCGAATTAGTAATTTTAATAATAAATAAATAATATAATAATAAATATAAATTGTATTCCGATGACAGTTAAGTAACCTTTTCCGTAATAAAAATACATAGTTTGAGATCATGCAGTATGTAATAGAAAAGTCGGAAAATAATATTAATGTCTATTACTTTATTGTATGTCTGGCCAGGTTATCCTGCCACGGTAGTTGGGTAGACCGTGCAGCCAGGGACCCAACGCCGAGTGCCAGGTGGCGGAAAATAACTTGACGACCCTAAGGGGCCAACGGCTTCCGGCGGATGAACCTCTTAGGGAGGGTTATGGTCCCTCAGGTAGAGGAAATGCCCCTGGAACCCATCTATTAGCGTCTGTACCCCATGTTAGGGGCGGCTACAAAAGGCGTCTGTACCCCAGGTTAGGGGCGGCCTCTCTAGACAGCGGAAGGCAACGGGAAACCACCGCTGGAATTATCCCATGTTATGGTGCGGAGAAGTTAGAAATATCATGGATTCTTCGCAAATATTCCGGAGTTAAAATAGTCTCCCCATCGGATCTCCGGGGAGACAGTTTACGAAGAGTCTAGAGAATAAAGCGAAGTCAGAGGAGGGAGGAAGATTAGGGTTAGGGACCTGGAATGTAAGGACGTTATTAAGAGCTGGAAAATTAGACAATCTCAAGAGAGAGATGGAGATAAACAAGATGTACATTATTGGGATAAGCGAGGTGAGATGGGAGGGAAATGGTGAGTTGAGGAGTGACGATACCAAGTTATACTACTCAGGGAATACCAGGGGGGAAACGGGGTAGGAATGATAGTTAATAAGAAGATTGAACCGAGTGTTACCAGGGTCATTTATGACCGTGATAGAATTCTTGGACTGAAATTAAATGCTAAACCAAAGAACATGCTGGTCATCCAAGTGTACATGCCAACCGGCGACCATGACGATGGGGAAGTGGAGGAAGTGTATGAGAGAATAAGTGCTATACTGGACCAGGAAGGAAAGGGATGCTGTAAAATAGTGATGGGAGACTGGAATGCGAGTGCGGGAGAGGGACGAGCCGATGCAGTCGTGGGGCAGTTCGGGCTGGGACAGAGAATGAAAGGGGAGACAGACTTATCGAGTTCTGCAAGGAGAGGAACATGATAATAACCAACACCTGGTATAATAATCATAAGACAAGCCTATATACATGGAAATCGCCAGGTGACATGTACAGGAAACAGATAGACTATATATTGGTAGAAGTAAGGTATAGAAACGGTGTGAAAAGAGTGTGTGGTCTTCCAGGAGCAGACATAGCAAGCGAACACGTGCTGCTAATGGTGGAAATGACGATCAAAATGAAAAGAGTTAGAAAAGCAAAGATGGCTAAGAAATGGAATCTAGAGAAACTGAAAGAAAGGCAGAAAGAGGAAATCGGTTATGATATGGCAAACCAGATGAAGAGAGGAAATACACAGAACGAAGGAGTAGAGGAAAAATGAAAGAGAATTAATTATTATATTATTATATAATACCTGAGCGAAGTTACTGTGTCCCAGGCCACACCATATTAGACAATATTTCCCTGATAAGGGATGTAATAAGTGCAAAAAATAAAAATGACGAGGAATAAGCGGTAGTGTCCTTAGACCAGCAAGAGTCAAACACGAACACCTATTTAAAACCTTGGAGAAGATGGGCTTCACTCCGACCACAGTAAACATCCTAAAAACAATGTATAAAGGAGCAAGAATCTCTGACATAAGCCTATTCGTGGGAAGAGATGAAGATTTCAATGAAATTATGGATGTCTTCAACAACTATTCAGCTGTTTCTGGTGCACAACTAAACATAGAGAAATCCAAAGGTCTGTGGAGTGGCAGGTGGAAGAATAGGAATGAGAAATCATTGGGCTTTCACTGAGGAAATGAGGGAGCTTATTTTCTTGGGGTATGGCTTGGGAACAATAAAGAAGAAGAATTGAATACAAATACGAAGATTCTTCTAGAAAAGCTAAAAACAGGAATTGATCGATGGACTCTGCACGTAGGACCAATGTCCCTTAGAGGTAGGGTGCAGGCGGCAAATCAGTTCCTAGCCCCACGTTTGTGGCACACACTAGTGTTTTAATCTGCCTCCTTCCTTCATAAGGTTACTGCAAGGAATGCTAGTGGACTTCATTTGTGCCGGGAGATGACACACAACACCTGTCAATGAGGGACTTGGTCTCATAAATATAGCAGCCTTTAGGACCCTCTTTGCACAGAGATTATTGTATGGACCTCCTGACCCTCCATGAAAAATGATTGCTGCATATAATCTTTCAAAATATAAAGGAAAGGGAATGATTACAGGACTGTTTTTCAATCAACTGAACTATAGAAAGTGCAAAAACACTGCGAGTTTCTATAATTCTGATACTGAATCTTGGGCATCAATGAACATCCGTCCTGAGGAGGATTGCAAACCAACTTCGGTCGGCTGGCCTCCACCCTGTGACCCACCAAGAATAACTTTCCAAAGTAAGAGGAAGAACATGCTCACATGCCTACCCTTAGAAAATGACTAATGTACAAGGAAATATTGTGCATTATAAATAATACGCGATGGCCGTTGAAAGGGGCACACTCCAACGATCCCGTCATGTGGAGTAGTTTTCATGCAGAACCGACTTTTGGTGCAGACGGCAAAGTTGCATGGAGGCTGGACATAGATAGATGGGCAGACAGTATTTTTCTAGTCAAAGCTAAAATAAGACAGGACAGAATTTACCCATGGTGCCCAGATGAAGAGGGTAATTCTTGGCACATAGTTTTTCAATGCCCAAAAGCAAGGGATTTATGGAAACAGCTAAAGAATATCTTAAAAAAACTCACTAGACGCAATGGAATTTTATTAAGGGATTTATATAGTGGGTACAAAGTCCAAATAAGAACAAATAAAAAAGGTATGCAAATTGCAAACTTTATCAAAACACTTGCAAAAAGCACCATATATTATGGTTTTACGAGTTTTAGCAAAAGTGAAAGGACTGAAGCACATTACTGGAGAGATTTTAAAAAGAAACTTACGAAGCACCTGATGAGAGAGTGGGCGTATCATCAGACCCTTGGGAGTGAAAAAGCTTTCAAAGATTTTTGGTGCACAGAGGAAACAATATGTTCAATGGAAGGCAATGAACTACAAATAACTCTAATTTAATCCTTTTCTTAAAAACTAAATGAAAATAAAGATGAAACTATGGCTGAGAAGCATAAAAAAGGACATAAAATAATATTAGATACCTAAATTGATGAATAAATAAGGTGACGGAGAATACCCCCTCGCTGATCTCTTATAATAATAATAATAAACACAAACACTCACTCTCTCTCTCACACACACCCCATTGAGAAAATGGTCGCAACATGTTCAGGGGACCTCAAAATGTGTATTTATGTTGAAATTTTGAAGTTGATTTTTTTCATGAAAACAATACTTTCCCCTATACTACGTATGGAGAAATTAAAAAGTGAAAAGAAAAAAATCCTTTAATTGTTTTCAAAACACATAATAGCAAATGAAAACCCAGCATTACAAAGTGATAGCACTTCTTTCGGCAATTGTGCAGTTTACCTCCGGCACATTTTTGCATGCAATTTTTTATTTTATTTTGTTCATTTCAAGGAAATGTTTTAATTTTAATTGATGAACTACTGAAATGGACTGTTGAGTACGTGATGCATGGATGTTTTCTTGGGTTCTGACACAAACATTTCCACGGCACAAAAAAACACTAGCATTATAAAGTGGTATCATTTCTTTTAGTAATTGCATTCAAAATATGCGGCAGAAAATCTTACGTTACAAGATGATAGCAATTCTTAGATTTACATTAAAAATTTGTAATAAAAAATGAAAGCCTAGCAAAACAAAATAACATTTCCATAAATTATGTTCAAAATATATACAAAGATAATAGCAAATGAAAACTTTACATTCCAAAATGATGGTGTTTCTTTAGATTTTAAAATAAAGTTTCATCATCAAAAATAGCAGCGTTGTCAGTGAAATTCAAACTGAGCTACAAAATATTTAAATTGAAAGCTATCACATATGTTTACTTTAAAAACTGCTAATAATGAGCATTATAAATATAATATAATAATAATGTCTTTTCTAGGGTACCACAGTTTAAACTGAACTTCGAAACAAAAAAGTAGAGGGAGTTCATATTTGTTGGTATTGCAAACGTATGATGCAAAATGCAAATAATCAGCATGAAACATAAGTAATGGTCATAAAAAATTTTGTCAAGAAGTGCAAATTTGCAAACTGCAAGCACGGAAGTTCAAAAAGTATATTGCACAATTTATTATTAAAGGTTCCTGCAAAAATCTCCATCCTTGCTGCTCCCAATGAGTTTTCATCTGCAATTTCATCCATCCTCCTTGTTACTACTCCTTTGAGTTCTTCAACAGCTGATAACTCAATCCTTCAGAAGTTACTTCATTCTCTGCATCTCACCTGCTGCCACTCACTCTTCAGCAAGTGCAATTCTTTTCTCTGACTCAAAACAAACAACACTCCAGCCTATCATTGCCTTCTTCTAATAATTCAATCATTCATTGAAAAGGTTTGTTATTTAAAAGGAATATAAGACAAAATCACAATTAGAGAATTTATGGCATAAAACTGCTGAATGGGGAAATTCAGGTGAATTATGCTGTCATTTGTTTTGACATTTGCAAAATGATATTTGCCAAAAAACAACGAAAGTTTACTTCACTTTTGCGAATCATTTGTGCAATAAATGTTCACTGAACATCAATGTTTAACAATGAAATTCAATAGATCTCTACTTCATTCAATAACATGACATTTGTACATATTCAGCATATACTTTGAACTCATGTATTCAGTATAGGTATAGTTTGTTCATTAATTGAAAAGGTTTGTTACAAATTTTTGTTTGATAAAAAAAATAATTTAAAAAAATGTATTTAAAAATAATACTGTATTAATTAATTAGCTTTCAATGAAAATTTCAGCAAATATAATTATTTTGTCTTGTTTCATATGTTCAAAAAACGTCCATTAAATGTGTAACCCTACTTTATACCAGAATTTAAGATGACACCCCGGTTTTCCCAAGCTGAAATTAAGAAAAAACCTCGTCTTGGATTCAGGTAAATACAGTAGTTAAGTAAAAATGGCATAAGCAGGCCGAAATGCATCTTTTCTTCATATACTAGAGTAATTTCCCATCAAATATGATGGGTATGCGTGAATTAAGTATTAAGTAAAAATGAAATTGAAATAAAATATTAATGAAATTAACTTTCATGTGCACTACCATAAATACTCGCGTATAATGAGCTTTTTAAAAAAAATATTTGAGTTAAAAATTAGGATGCGTGTTATACAAGGGTACATAATCTTCCTATTTTCATTTGACTCCATATTTCCACAATTTCGGCACATTAAATACTGCCCAGGTATCCCCATATTTTTATTGGTGATTTTTAAGAAAAGTAAGATAGATATTAGTAAAAATTTATTAACTAATTCAATAAACATACATTAATTAGATATGAAAAGAATCAATTCAGTATTTATTCATTTTAAAAGCCAAGAAATTCTTCGCCATGTTGTTATCAGAATCGTCATCTTCGGTATCTTTTGTATCCTCTGTTGCCGTGGCACTGTCATCGTCGCCCTCCCAAACCATATCATCTTCACTACCATCTAAACTATTACTGATGCAACATTTCTTAAAACCTATTATAATAACCTCCGTGGATGTTCATTCCACGTATTCTCGCATTTCACTTTATATGATTTGCTACATTGTAACTCACCTTTCCTTTTGTTAGCACAATGATGAGCTATTTTACGCATGACGTCACCCTAAACCGGCATCCGGCCTGGTGGTGAGGTACTGGTACTACTTACAATTAGAAACAATGACAGCTGATGTCTTTGAGTACGCTAGGAGTTGATGCTTCTTGTAGAACTACCATCAAGTTATTGTTCCCTACTTTTCTCTCAGCATTCATACATGATTTATTCTTGATTCTTAGAGTCTGTAGTTTCTTATGGTTATTTGCTTTCGTTTTTATGTGCTCATGAGTGTTTTAATAAAGGTAAAACTGAAGGTTGGGTGAATCCGTCCACCTTAGGCGTGACAAAAACATATGTTAAAAACTTCGACATAGGATTATCATCATTCCTTCATTTTATTAGCTCAAACAATGTCATATGCCATATTATGAAATTAATATAATTGGATTTATTGTGTATGTCCTAATATCACCTTGTATCGTAAGTAAACATAGAGTATGTAATGATTGAGTGAGCTGACGTTCTTTTGGAACATTATTCAAAAATTTCATTTTGCACTTTCATTATGTTACCAATACAATACCAATAATTCGATCATTGCTTTAGACCACATTACACCATCTAATTTATTCTGGAATGGTAACGCTAAAAAAAATCGGTTCGTGCTATACGCGGGTATATAGAAAAATCATAGATTACAAGGCTGAAAACCTCCCTGCGCGTTATACGAGGGTGTGTATTATACCCGGGTATTTACGGTAAATGGATATAAAATTCACATAACTGAGTGTCCAGAGAGTAAAAATAATTTTGGCTAATAGAAATTTTATGACAAAGAAATACATTATGCTTTATAATTCTTATAAGTCCAAAACTATTTTTAATTTATGGAACATTTAATTTTGTCTCTCACTCCCTCTCTCTCCTTTCATTTTTCCTCTCCTATCTCTCTCTTGTATTAAAGCATCATAAAATTAATCCAAAGATTTGATTTCATTATGAAAAATCATTAAAATTTGCTATGATCAGCTTTGGCTTTCATGTACAATCAAATCAGTGTTTTTGATAGCTATCTTTGTTATATTGTTTAAAAATTCTTGTCAGAGAGGTCAAATTCTTATCCAAATATTTTCTGAAAATAAGAGTAAAATCGAAATAATATAATATATATAATATAATATATGAAGAATCTGCTGAAATTTACTTGAAATATTTGAGCAAATTATGTTATAACGTAATACCTTTTCATATGAATGGCATTCAGATGTCCCAAGTTCAAAATATAAAATTATTTGGTATGTATTTAGACTCAAATCTCTCCTGGGAAACTCACATTTCAAAACTAGCTAGTTAACTTAGTTCTATTTGCTTCCTCATTAGAAGCATAAGACTCACAGTTTCTATAGATGTGTTGCTTTCCATATACTATGGTCTATATTATGCACAAATTGTTTATGGTATACTTTTTTGGGGTTCCTCAATTTTTGGTCATTTCCATTCCCCTTTCCTTCCGCTATCTAACTACTTAATAGAGTCAGTATGCAGAGGCGGATTTAACGGCGGGCGCACCGGGCATGCGCCCTGGGCCCCGACTTCTGAAGGGCCCCGCAAAACCCCAACTTTACACTTTTTTCTAATGACACCAAGTTTGGTTTCATATGTGCAATTTTAATTACGTACAAGTTTACAATCGGCGGTAAAACCTGATATTGTTTATATTCGCTTATTTTCGTTATTTCATTACTACGCTGCATACTATACACATACTACGCTGCATAGGCCCCGCGCGGCTGCGCTATCGCTCATCGGAGCAATAGAATCGTATTTGCTACTTTGTACTTACAAAGGTTCTCCTGCAGTGCAGACTTACAATATACGCAAATACGCGTGTATCGTATATTGTTGAAATTATATTAAGATAAAATTAATTCCTGTTGTTACATCAGTGCTGGATTTTCGTAGTTTATGAATAATTTTTGAATTTTAATTAATCATTAATTTTAATTAATTAATTAATCTTTTTTTTTAAGGGGCCCAATATTTTCTTCTGTGCCCGGGCCTCAACCGACCTTAATCCCCTGCTGTCAGTATGTGTTATACCATTGTATAGAAGTCTGATCCATATTAAAGCACTAAATGGTGCATTTATTAAGCATTAATATGAGGCCAAGAATAGAATTCAACTTTCTGGAACATACTATAATGTGAATTATATATATTTTTAATTTTCAGTCTAGATAAAATATTGTTTCATTAAATCAAAATTTATTAGTTTTATTTGAAGGAATGGCAATATATCCCTCCCCCTCAAAATAAAACCACAAACGGACAGTTATTTCTTAAATTACCATGTCAACCCTAAATAAACGAATTCTGAATTATATAAATTTCTGCCAAATTTCAATTTTCTATCTACATCCTTGATCAAGTTATTCATGTTTTAATAACTTTACACTCAGACCAACGGACTCAAAACCTTTTATTATTATTTTCGTGATTCTTTTAAACCTCTCCTTCTCTTCTTATTTCCCAAACCATCCTCAAGTCCTTGCGTAACCTATCACCCAATCCTTCACTCTATACATTTTTTACATGCTCGGTTTGTTTATTAAAATGTCCAGCACGTTCCTCAGATTTTCATACCATTTCTATTACATTAAAATTGAATTTAGCTCATTATTATGATTATTAATCTTTTTGAATAGTATTTCAACTCTTTAGGTATTCCTTCTCGTAAATAATGCAATGAATGTTGTTTGCAGAAAATCATTTCCCTCCCCTTCCATCTTTCTCTCCTTCTCATATTAAAAGCCTTCAATGAATGCTTAAACTTATAATAGATGAGATAACAATAGAATTTTAAGGTTTATCAATGTAATTGGTAGACAGGGCAACATCCCGCTAAAATGGCAAGATTTCCCCAAAATATGTGAATTAAATGTTTAACATGAGTAATTTCGAACTGTAGGCAAGGAAACATGAACAGAATAAGAAACTATATAATTTTTTCTTTAAAATTGTTTAGTTCCAAAGATCATACCTAGGTTAGTTCTTTCTAATTTAAATCTGAAAAAGAAGAAAAGCCTGCAAGTCAAAAAGTTGATTTTTATGTGTTATATTATGAGGAATGCAAATCATCCCCTGGAGTCGATCCCTAGACATTTTTCAAAAAATTTTCTTTGTCACAACATTTTCATATCCGAGTAGATTATCTCTGCCAAATTTCATGATTATATCTGCATATTTGATTGAGTTATTCACGTTTTAAGAGTGTGACATGGACCAACCAACCAACATAGCCTTTTATTATAAGAGGGGATTCTTTGATTCATATATGTTTTAATTGTAATAATATACATATTGTTTGCATTAACAAAAAGAAACCTGATATTTCATATAAGATATATTTATTTGCATATTAAATATTTTATAATTTAAAGTTATTGTTTTTTATTTTACCTTTTTTCTCTGTGGCCCGGTAAAATAAGACTATATATTGTGGACCACAATATATAGTCTTATTTTGCCGGGCCACAGAGAAAAAAGTTTAAAACCCCTACACTAGAGATTGATCACCCAGTATTTCACTTATCAACTGGATGAAAAATTTATGCATTGATCTACTTTCTCCTGAAGTATATAATTAAATTAATGTTTTTTTTCTGTGATTGTGTCCCAATTTAAAATTAAATGGCAATGCAGATTAACTTTTTTCTGTGTATGCATTGCTTTCCATCATGCATTACCTTAAAAAATAATGTTGAAAATAATTACCACTGAAAAAATATTTCCATCATTCTCAAATTTATTAATGCAAAAATGTATCTATAAATCACACATCTTAATACTAATTTTGAATAATATTTTGGTAATCATCAGGGAATCCATAAAAACATGTTCTGTCATTTGAGGCACACATTCAACATATGAAAGTAAAATGCACATTTATTAAGTGATATGTCATCAATTTTAATGGGCTGAAAGAATAT
The DNA here is from genome assembly GCA_028673005.1 of Tanypteryx hageni. Classification (NCBI taxonomy): domain Eukaryota; kingdom Metazoa; phylum Arthropoda; class Insecta; order Odonata; family Petaluridae; genus Tanypteryx; species Tanypteryx hageni. Next base: position 8,815,482 of record CM054113.1, on the reverse strand, counting down.
TGCACTGTTGAATAGTTTATTTAGATCAGTGCATACAGAAAACCATGTGAAAAAACACTGAATGTCAAAATATTGATTTTCTTAAAAGACATTTATAAAACAAACAATTATGATGCGCTGTAAGGATGATTAAAGATAGATAAGAAATATAGACAAAGAAAATGCAGGTAAGAATTACATATTGTGCAGTGATATCCAAGGGTGCAGCAAACTAAAATACCTGACTAGAATATGCTGCCAGAATATTCATACAAATAAAAGAAACTGCATTGCTTCATAGAAGTTCACTAATTTTGCACAGACTAAGTGTAAATAGTAGAGCCAATTTTAATTTATCTTCTATCTCGCATTTTATGTATACAATGAACAAAAATGCATATGTTAGTATAAACACTAGAAAATATTAGATGAAAGCCTTAAGTTTACATCAACTTATTCACAAGCTTTTAATTTTAATTTCACAGTATAAAAATCATTTCTTTTATATTGAATGTATCATTTAATCAAATGGGATCAAGTTTCATAAATCTACTCTTAGGTCTAGCATATGAGTTCTGGACTCATTCCTCAATAATGTCTGTATTATTTAAATATAAAATGTAAGTTATTGTACTTGAACAAAAACAGTGAAATTTGAAGTGATAAAAAAGATGCCCATTCACAACATAAGATAAAGTTTTATCAAGAAAGTATATGTAATGATGAAAAAAGTTTTTTTTTTATATATAATGTGCACTTAATAAACACTGTAGGTTACATTAAAAATACATAATCAAATAACATATCAAAAAGGTAATCCTTTTGGATAACTAATAGTCATTGCTGCTAACTTCAAAAAATCAGCACAAAGCACTGTCCCCAATTACATCAGTCACTAAAAAAGGTTAAACTGAAATATAGCAATTTAAATATAATTCTCAGTCAAATGAAGATTAAAAATTAATTTTAAATATTATTTTTGGAAATACACAAACACTACTGACCATGAATCCAATAGAAATAGTTCAAATTCTAATTAATATGCCACCTTAAATGTTAGTTATTTATATTAACATAAACTTTTAGCAACTATTCTAGACAGGTAAAACATTTTTAATCTTGAACCAATCCAGAAAAGCGCAAATTACAATTCAGAAAAATAATGGTGCATCAGAATAGCATTATTGCAATTCAATTGTGAAATTCTTTTGAGTTCACTATAACACTCATTTTAATTATATTTCTTACATTATTACAACTTTGAGTTCTTCTGTAAGAGAATTTTCATTCAAAATTGGAATTTTGCAATTTCCAATTTGAATTTCCCTCTTTGTCAAGGCCAAGGTTGCTGGCCAAAGGCATTTCAAGAAGCTAAAATTATTCTTGTTTAAAAATCTTAAATATAAGGTAAATCTGATATTCCAACTCTGCAAACATTTAATTATGCATAAAGTGTCACAATTCCCTTTGCAGAGAAGAGCAGATAACTATATTGTATACCTGAAACACTTTTTCTAAGTATTTAGTTTTTTCCACCGTGGTTGAAATAAATTTGTTGATCTTTATATAGATAATGATGAACTATATGTTAAAATCTGGCTTTGCATGCGTAGGGAAACATCAAAAAAGCCAATAGGAGGTAAATGTTAAGTGGAAAGCTGCTTACCATCCACATCACAAATGACTGCATTTTAAGCTTCCACATGTCAGTAGTCCTTAGTTTTTCCTTGGAAAATTTGAATCTCCTCTTCACAAAAGCTTTAATCAAAAGACTTATAAAAATGTGTGGCTGCTATAAGCCCACTCAATTCACTCTTTTCTTTTTATGCTGCTGTTACACACTGAGTATTTGTGTACATAATATATTTTTATTGGTGACCTCTTTTGGTCACTAGGCAGGGGGGACGGGCTCTGCTCACACCAACGCCAGACTGAATTTGATGAAGTAGCTTGCTAACACATAAAGGATCACACACGCACGAGATACTAACAGACTTGCACACACAGCAAACACACAGAATCATTCAAAACAATTTGGTTTAAAATAAAAAGGAAAAATAGTTGCTCATAAAAACTCACAAACACACCACTGAGCAACTGCACTTGTAATCGCAACATTCACAAACCATCCATGCAAGCCACAGTGTGGGGCAGGTGAAGGGAAATGGGCGAAGAAGGTGACACAGTTAGGCAACTCTCTCGTCTGTCCTTTTAACCTCAGCATATCTTCTTCCTTGAGACCTTTTACTTCCTTAAATGATGACTTATTTGAATAATGTTTATCAGACAAAACTGAATCACTCAAGTGAAGCACTTATAATAAAAAAATTTCGAGAAAGAATATTTCCCTAGACTAAGTGATATTCTATTCATGATTTCCCTTGCAATCAAATAGTAAAACAAAAGGACTCTGGAATTAATCATTGCTCTTTTGCCAATTGAGTTGTTTTTAGTCAGCAATAGCTGTTTTTGATAACATGCATCTCATGGAGTCAACAAATTAAAACATTGCAGAAGATTGGTTGAGGAAAATGAAAAATAAGTAACTTCTTTTATCAGGTCCTAACAGGTTCATTCTCTGGGAAGGTCTTTTCTTATCATTAAGATCTACTGAGGTTGCAGGTTGAGTCTCTCAGAGAGTAACATCTGGAAGCATGGGGCGAGGTGGTTGGCTGGGTTCTGAGCTGCGTTTGCGGCCCACCCAGTGTCTCCTCCTCCTTTTTCGACCACCTTGCTGACGGGACTGCTCCCTGCGCCTTCTGTGTCCTTTGCTGCTGCCCTCCTCCTCTTCCTCATCGTCTGAGGGAAAGTCAAGAGGATGATGGACTGGAGGTGGGGTGGAAAGTGACACAAGGGGGAAGGCATGGGGACGGGATGAGGGGATTAGGTTTGGCGATGGGGGAGGCAGCACCGTTCCCTGCCGGACCCACTAGGCCCGAGAATCTGTATCATGCACAATCTTCCTCTCCTTGTAGTAGATTTCCTCTGATTCCTTGTCACACAGTAACAGAACAACTCCTCCAAAAAGGAAGATGGCTGCTCCCCAACCAACACCATATGCCCAGCCAAATTCCCATACTGTGCGGTTTCCTGTGGATACAATGACATGATGAGCTAAAAATGAAACAAGAAGTAACTGAGAATTTACCCGACAATGAAATGCAATGGAATAGAGTAACCACAACATCAACTGAAGCCATATACATTCATTTTCTTGACCTCTGAAACCTCTACTTAGTGATTGGACTACATATCAGTGTTGTCTTCAAGTCATCATTGTCCAAGTCGAATCTCAAGTCACTACAGTTCAAGTCTCAAGTCGAGTCCATAAAGTCACTTTCGAGTCAAGTCCCAAGTCGAGTTTCAAGGCTTAATTTAAAAAATGTCAAGTGACTTTTGTACAAGCCATTAATATCAATAAATAACAATATTATAAATCACATTATGAAGTGCCAACACATCAGCTTTCACATTATGGTACAAATTGTCCTGTTCTGTCATAACCGAAAACCAACTTATTTCTCTTTTGCACAAGTCATCAATATTGATAAATAACAATAATCACTATCTGTTTTCATTTTTTAACATAAATTGTACTTGCACACTTTATGTATTTATACAAACATATTCATAGCAGCCATGAGCTACAGCTATGTAAAACTAGGTGCACAAAATGAAATTAGAAATGAAAAAAGTCTTCATTCATTAACAAAGTTAGTATTCAGTATTACATTTGAGAAATATTATCTTTTCCACCACATTATCACCCAGTCTGGCACAATGTGGGTGCATTACAATCCCTCCTTGGCTAAACACCCTTTCAACCAGTGCACTACCGGCAGGAACCATAAACACACTCATAGCAGCCTTGTGCAACAATGGAAGGACTTTTCCAGAAAGACATCATATCAATTTGATCATCTGTTGGGGGTATCTTAGCAGCTAGCTCTTGATAATGCCACGACTCATCATTGAAATTTCCTGGCTGGGGTGTGGTGGTGTTAGCTGGCCTTCGATAAATGTACAGTGAGGATGCATGTTTTGATTTTTTAACTAGTGGGCCATCAGCATCAGAGTTTGAGACATTGTCATGGCCAGTACAGCTAGAGGCAGACAAACTGTGAGGATTTGAACAAAACTGCTGAAGTTGTGAAACAATTTCTGCTTTCACAGCATTAGTTTTAGCATCATCAGAACTAATGTTTTCCAGCCACCAGAAGCCAAAATTAGGGTCTAACATGACCACCAGAAAGTATGTGAAATGACAAAGTCAATAGTGATTTTTCTGTGTCATCCAAAGGATTTGGTAATGGTATCAAACCAGCTTTAACCTTTTGCACTCGGGTGTCAAGTGTGACTCGACACGGCTAGCATCGGCACCAGCTCGTATATCGAGCCACACTCGACACGGTGTTTCATCATGAGGCGAAGGGGGATTTTTGCCCATTTTTTCCAATAACTTTTCTTGTAATCATCAGCGTGGAAATATGAGTAAACAACAACTTAATAAAGCAACATGGATTATTTTATAAATGAATAATATCCCTCTATAATCTACCCATAAATGACGTCTCCAGCCAATGCCGCTGTAGCAGATGTTCGTCTTTATCTATTTACTGAGGTGTAAGCCCATTTTCACTTGCATTACCTGCCATTCATTACTTGGTAATCATTTGTTTATTTCAGATAATGAATTACCAAATGGGGATCATGCGTCTGAAAGAGGAGTTGCATCTGAAATAAAAGTTCGTCAGAAAGAAAAGTTCGCTTGGTCAGCTGTCCCATCTTGTATTGGCTTCTAGTTTCAACCTCTTTTTTCATTTCGTTTTCTTCCTTGTGGTCATCCACCCACCACTGATCCATCAAAGGTTCTGCCCATTCTCTTTTTATCTCTTGCATAGTGAACATCTTGAGTAGGCGGGTCCCTTTACATGATGAGTCATATTCTTCTGAGCTTCCATGATCTTACCTTAGTAAACAATCGTCCCTCTATCACTCTCAGAGGTTTGCTTACGTTTCTAGAAGCATCTCTCAGATGTTTTCATGACACAGGGTTCTCTTACAAACGATGCCTTCTCTGTAGTTGACTGAATGCTTTGTCCGCAAGTAGTCATATATTCAGAATAAATTGCATCTCCTTAGGATGGATAGATTTTCCAAAGATTTAGAAAGCAGTGATGATGAATTTTACATTGACAATGAAGAAACTATTGAAAAATATAATAGTGACAAAAGTGAATGCTCTGATCATGCATATGAGGATAATGAACCAATCGCTGGTCCGAGTGGAATTACAAAAAGGAAAACTTCCCTTGTTTCACCCAAACATCAGAGTGAATGTACTGACAGGGACAGTGATGTTGAATTCGTAAAGACAAAATGAAGATGCAAAATTGTTTATACGAGTGACAGCAGTGTTGAGAGTGATAGTGATGGAGATAAAGGTGATGTTAGCATTGAACTGTTGGATAACCCCCGAAATTAAATATCTGTCAGTACAATTGAAACAACTACATAGTGACTTAAAGTTCCATTGTTCAGCTGATTATCATAATTACTATCGTTCCTGTAAGAATCACTATTCTAAAAAGATTGCTGAAGCTAAAAGAAATAGTAATGTCAATTATATCAGACGACATATTAATCAAACTAAAGCTGCTTGGCATATAATCAAACAGTCTGTGTCAAGTGAAAGTCAATACCCAAGTATTAATATTTTACAAAACACAGGGGAAACAATATCAGACCCTTCCTCTGTTGCTAATATTTTGAATAATCATTTTCTTAATGCTATAACTAATACCCTCATGAACACCCAAAAAACCAGTAACATGGCTCATTGCATCGAGCGTGTGTACCATAATACCATCTTTCTTCAACCAACAGATGAAAATGAAATCGCAGCCATAATTAGCAAGGTTAGTGCTAAACACTCATCTGGCTGTGATGATATCCCCAGCTCCTTAATTAGAGGAGAGGTCTCATCTTGTATAGTCCGACCTATTACCCATATGGTGAATGCATCATTATACTCAGGAGTATTTCCTCACTTGTTAAAAACTGCTATAGTCCTACCAGTCTGGAAGGATGGTGATCCAACTGATGTCGCAAATTATAGGCCAATTTCAGTTCTATCGGTTTTTTCCAAAATTTTTGAACTAGTTATGTACAATAGAATTAGATCATTCTTGCTTAGGTTTAATGTATTGTCCCCTGATCAATATGGATTTTTGAAAGGGAAATCAACTGAAATGGCAATCTATAAATTTCTCAATTCAACCTTACACAGCCTAGATAAGCATATGAACACTATAGGCATTTTCTATGACTTTAAAAAGGCTTTTGACTCAGTTGATCACTGCATTCTTTTAAAAAAACTTGCCCTTTATGGTATCTCTGGGACTGCTAATGAATGGATAAAAAGCTTTCTTACTAATAGAAAGCAATCAGTAAGAGTGATTGCTGAAGGTCAAATATAACCATTCTGAGTATCTTAAGATGACCAGAGGAGTGCCACAAGGATCCACCCTAGGCCCTCTGCTCTTTTTGCTGTACATCAACGACCTTCCTACTAGATTTAATCATGGTGAACTGTATATGTATGCTGATGACAGCAACCATTTACTATCAAATCAGTTTGATGTTACCCATGAAGCTCAGCTTGAAATTAATAAGATGGTTAACTGGTGTAAATCTAACAATGTTATTCTCAATCTAAGTAAATCATCCTTTATTCAATTCCACCCCTATCAAAGAAAGATTCTAACTCCAGCAGTTTTACATATTGATCAATCAGTCTTGCCCTCCTCCTCTACTGTTAAATTCCTTGGAGTACACATTCATGAATCACTGAACTGGGTAACTCATATTGACTCACTGTGCACTAAGGTTGCATCTGGCTGCTACTTACTAAGAAGGCTAATGAAGTTGACTAATCTCAAAACTGCTTTGTCAGTTTACTATGCCTTCATCTACAGTAGAATCAAGTACGGTATTGTTGCTTGGGGACATTCCCCCACATAACACGTTTGTTCAAATTAAAGAAATGGGCTATAAGGATTCTGGTACAGGTCAACAAATACTCCAGTTGTAGGACCCACTTCAAAAATCTAAAACTGATGACTTTACCTTCGATATATATGTATAATACAATATTGTTGGTAGTTGCTAATTCTGATTTGCTACAACTACAGCTTAATAGGGACCAACATAACTATAACACCCGAGGAATGTGTGACTTTAGAATTAATGCTCATGAATTAAATCTTGTGACTGGTAGCCCTGCATATGCAGGTTCAAAATTATTTAATAAACTCCCAATAAAAAAAATATCAGTAATCACAGTTCATTAAAAATTAAATTAAAAGAATTTTTTACTGTAAACTGTTTTTATACTGTAGATGAGTTCCTATCATCTTAATATTGTTCTCTTTTTGTACTTAGTCTATATTTTATATTGTCTTAATAATTTGACTTGCCCTATGCAAGCTTGTCTAGTTTCTGGATCTAATTGTAATATATTTGTGCACTGTTGACTTGTCCTATATCATATTGTATGATCCTTGGACTAATAAAAATATTATATTATATTATATTGTAAATAGGTCATAAAATCCAGTGAAAGTGATGTTTATGTTGGAAAACAAGCAAAAGAAAAATGGAAAGCTGCATCTGTGAATGACCAGGCATCTAGGAGGATCCATTTCTCCACTGGACAGTTATGTGCTGGACCTCAAGTTCCTTCTGGATGTGCCACAGCAATCGAGTTTTTTCAGTTGTTTTTTACTGAGACGTTGATAAAAAATATAACGGATGAGACAAACGAGTATGCTAGGTGTAAACTAAGCTAGAAAGAACTATCCAAGCGATCCACTTGGAATAATTGGAAAGATGTGACGGTAGAGGAAATGAAGGCTTTTTTAGGCATAATACTAAATATGGGTGTATTGAATCACCGTAACTTACAGGATTATTGGTCCTTGGATTTTGAGTCTCATATACCATTTTTTCGAGCTGCTTTCAAAAGGGAGAGGTTTTTGCAAATACTTTGGATGTTACACTCGAAAAATGATCAAAAGTCAAGTAAAGATTTGAGAACGAGAACTCTTTTTTGTTATATCTGGAAATTAAATTCAGGGAGAGATTCTGTCCTGGAAGGGAGAATGCTGTTGATGAGGCTGTTGTTGGTTTCAAGGGAATGATATGCTTCCTCACGTATAATCCTAAAAAGCCAACAAAATAGGGTATTCGTTTATATGTCCTCTCAGATTCTAAATGCGGTTATGTACATTCAGTTGTCCCTTATTATGGTGGAATAACACCTGAAACTCTGGTAAGATCTGATCTCCCTTTTACTACAAGAATAGTTTTAGAACTTCATGACAGATTGAAGAACTCAGTATCTGATGCTCAAGGCTATTATCTCTTTACTGATAGGTATTACACAAGTATCACTCTTGCAAGGGAATTGCTCAAAGAAAACTCTCACATGACAGGGACAATAATGCCCAATAGGAAAGACAATCCAACAGTCATCAAACATCCAAAACTGAAGAAAGGGGAGATAGTGGCGTACAAGGATGAAAATGTAATGCTTCTTGCATGGAAAGACAAGAGGATAGTCACCATGCTTAGTACATGGGACACTTCAGAGACTGAAGCTGTGGAAAGAAGAGTGCAAGGCGGTGGCAAATAAAGAGTTGTCAAACCCAAGGTCATGACTAACTATACGAATTTTATGGGGGGAGTTGATATAGCTGATCACTACATGAGCACATACTGTTTTATGGTGGCGTAAATTGTTTTTCTGGGGGCTTGAGGTCTGTGTTGTGAATTCCTACATTTTGTACAAAGAATGCCAAAAAAGAAAAAATGAAAAATCGATATCTCATGTACGATTTATTAGGAAACTTGTACGTGATCTAGTTGGAGATTTCCGGGGTGGTACACTAACTTCTAGGGGTAGACCATCATTCACAGAACAAGGGCAACGTTTAGATGGAAAGCTCCATATAATCATCCCTTACCATAACAAAAAAATAAAGATTGTGTTGTTTGTTCTAATAGAAAAGTGCAAGGTGGAAGGAGATAGACAATTTATATCTGTGAGACATGTGAATGTAATCCAGGTCTTCATGTGAGTGAATGTTTCAAAAAATATCACATCATGAAAAAATATTGAGATTAAAATTGCTGTATGAGTTGAAAAATAATTTTTAATGTAAAAAAATGCAAATAAATAAGTTTATATGAAAATAAAATTGAGTTTATCATCATAGTGCCACCATTTATGAAATATGGGGGTTTTTTAAAATTAAATTCCGAGTAGACTAATGGAATCAAGAAAAAAAATCTGAGTGCAAAGGGTTAATGCAAATGCCAATGAAACGTTTTTCAATACTGCTTCTTAAAGCTGCAATCATGTTCCCCAAATATGTTGGAATAAATTTCAAAAGGTGGTGGTACAGTAAAACCTCTACCTTACGAACCCCTTTATAGCGAAGACCTCCGGATAGCGAACAATTGACGGCGGTCCCGCCAAACTTATATACAAAATCCCTAATTATAACCTCTTCACTACGAACTTCCGTACTACGAAAACTTCCGAACAATGAAAGAGAAAGTGGTCACTTCTGATTATATTTACCTCTTTAGAACGAAATTTTGCTCGCTAAACATTTTTTTCAGTTACATACGTACGGAAAACGATTGAAAACAGTCGCCAACGCGCCAATTAGCATTAAGCTTACAAGCCAATCATAGCACGTTTTCTAGCACGATGACGTACTTCCTGTGTTTCCGGCATTCTAGCGCCATTGACAATCTCGTCCGAGAGTTGTAGTGATGCCGCTATGCATGCTTTTAGGGAAGTGGAGACTGCCGTTTCCTGAGAATTCACAAAGAATTTGAAACAAAAAAAATAGATTCGTTTTTTAAAAAATGTTGATGTATTTTAACTAAATCTTTTTAAAAAGTGTTGTATTTGAAATCATTCCCGATTAAATTCTTCCCCTAACAGATTTAATGGGAATTTCAACGAAAGATTGCAGCAATGTATCGTGGTGAGGTGGTTCCTATACACTTTTTTGTGATAGGTAATTTATTCGTCAGAGACAGAGCTGGAGTGTTGTTAAGAAGGTTAGTGAAAAATATTGACTGGAGTCTTGATTTGGAGTGCCAACGACAGTTAGTGCTTTCTTATGAGGAAAATGCTGCTTTCATTAATTTCGTTTTGAAATATTTGCAACCCGCGCCATAGTGGTCAAATAGTAGTTTAATAATTGGTGTTAAGAAGTGGCGTTGCTGTCAATATTTTTTTATAAACTTAGCGGCTCGACAGATGCATTAGGATAGGCACAGCGAGTTTCACGCATTGCAACCTCGAAAAAAGTCGTATAATAAAAAATTGCAGAGGATGTTTTCGTGCAAAACCTGCCAATCAATGCTAGAAAAAATAACATTGCATTTCAGTTATTTGGTGCTTGCCACTGTCAAACATTGCAAAACGAGATGAATGAAAGTGGCCCTTTTTCCCATAAGAAAGCATTGTGTCGTCAGAGCTTCAAATCAATATGGCTGGTTATTAAACATTGAGGGTGCATTTTGAATATCGTCCACTTATGTGATACTTTTTCGTGAAAATGGGCGTATTTTAGTAGAGTTACGCTGTATCTGTGCATATGCCTTCATTTTGTTGCTTCCGTATAATCTTACAGGCAATGTGCCCCTGAAGTTATGCAGCACCCAATAACTTCCAATCAACGAATTTCCGAATAACGAATAGATGAAAAATTAGGTCCCTTGATTTTCGTTAATGAGAGGTTTTACTGTATAGTCCAATTATTGATGGCACCACTGCTAAAATCGTAACATGCTGTTCACCTTGCACTTTATCTGTAGTGTCCAGAAATGGCTGGAGTAGCAATGCTAGTTCTCTTAGTTTGGAATAATACCACTTGATGAGTTTTAAATTATACTGTTTTTTTCCTCAGCATGTGTTTCAGCTTTTCTTCATCCAGGGACAAAAAAGCATTTATTTGTCTGAGAGTACTGTTTCACCTGGTGGCATTGGTTTGGGGAATACTAACTTGAAGACCAAACCTTCTTTCAAAGGCTTCCTTGAATAGGGTTACTTGTATGAAGAAGGCTGCAGATTTTTGACACTTTTGCCTGGGCACCATATAACTTCGCCTCCTTGAGACCATCCCCGACAGTGAGTTGCAGAGTATGAGCGAAGCAACTTAGTCTCTTAATTGGAGGTACGCTTGAGTTTACAAGATGGATGACTGATGTAACAACTTCTGGGTTTAAGTCTTCCCATAATTCTTCATTTTCCAAAGTGTCATCTTGCATATCAATTTGCTGCTCTGATTCATGGTTGTTAAATGCTATGGTGAATGCTTTACGCATGTTCGCAGCATTGTCTGTTATAACATATCTAATTTTATCCTTGATTTGATATGAATCACGTATGTTCTCAAACACTTCTGCAATGTTCTCACCAGTATGCTGGCCAAGGAACCATTAACATGACAACAATTTTGTCACAAGTGCATACCTTATTATCATGTGGGCCGTTACTCCCAAAAAGCCTCTCATTCTTCTATCTGAGCAGATGTCGAGCATCAATGCAATTGTGTTCACCTCAGTAAGAAGTGCCAACACATCAGCTTTCACATTCTGGTACAAATTGTCCAGTTCTGTCATAACTGAAGACTGACTTACTTCTCGTGACTGGGGATCCAACACATGACAAAATCGCCTGAACTGCAGTTTTTCTGCTGTTGAAAGTGGTAGTGAGCAACCGATCATCAGTTCCCTAACCAAAGAACTGACTATTCTTCTTTGTATGGGATGATTTATTCCATAAACACCTTGATCATTATGCTTTATGATGAAATCCGACATTTTACACTGAGGTGGGATCAATTATGGTTTGTCGCAGATAGTTTTCGTACTCACTGTGCTTTCCTGGATGGGTTTTTATATGGCGAAAAAAATTGGAAGTTGTTGAAATGCCATCAGTAATTACAACCCCTCAGAATTTGCACTTTGCTTATCGTGTTTTCTCTGTTTTTTGGTCAAATAAATAAATTCAAAGTTTATGACATTTTGAGTTTTCTTGCTCATTCTTCACAGATGGGTATTAACTTTCTTTCTTTTTGTTCACTTTTAACCTCTCAAGCGTGATTTAAAAATGGCTTCTTCGGGTATTTAAATAATTTAGGATGTAACATGTTTTATTATAATTAATTTCTTAGAAATTATTATGGTAAAAAATAAGAAGAAAATAGATAATAATATACAAGCCTTTGGCTATGTATATCAATTTTTTGAGACTTATATTTTAAGATTTTATGCATTTTTGGTTACTTACATATTTTATTCAGCTTCTTTGAATGTCGTGTGGTAGATTTCAAAACATGGTACAACACACAGAGGATTTCCTGGACAGTTTTTACATCTATAAGCTGTCTCATTCCGCACACCTTTCTTACTGCAAACAACACACTTCCTTTGTCCAACTCTTCTCTTTCCTGAAGGAGGATTCTCCTCTAGGAAATGTCGCCCAGTTAGCCGTGCCGCTTCCATGTCAATGTGCGTTGGCCTTCCCTTTTTCTGTTCTAATCCTCTTTCTTAATACTTCACAAATATCTCATCAATGAGTTTTGTACGGAAAAGCAATTGGTTCTTTTGGTTGCCACTTTTATAATAAAGAATATATGCATTAAATACAGAAACATTGAGTAAATGCCTAAATAACTTCTTGTACCAAACGCGTGTTCTTTTTCTTTCTACCAAAAACGATTCAAGCAATTGGTCTTTCAGGTCCACTCCTACCATATATTTGTTGTAATATATTAATGAGTCTGGCGTTTGCACTTCTTTACCACTTTCAGTCACTGCAGACATAGTGTCACTATGTTTTGTACTGAGGACCAAAACATCTCTTTTATCCTTCCATTTCAACGCAACCAATTTTGCACATTGTGCACTAACTATTTCTCCTTTTTTTAGGGTTTTCTTCAGTTTTGCAGGCATCCCTTTTCATTTCAACCTTACTGTACCAACAGTGTCAGTGTGTTTATCAACTAATCGTTGAAAGAATTCAGGACTGGAGTAGAAATTAACCATATATATACACCGACCTGTGTCTAGATAATTTTTGCAAAGCGCAAGAATGACCTTGGTAGATAACAAATCATTTTCTTTGAAGCATTCGCTATGTATTTTTGACCCTTTGCCATTATAAATTATAAAATTTAATAAGTATCCCGAAGGATCGCAGAGTTCAAAAATCTTCATTCTGAACCTAGCTGATTTCAATGGCCAAGAAAGTCTACCCTTCCACAACAAAAGAGATTCGTCAACACAAACTTCAGTACCTGGAGTGTAAGCAGATTGAAATTTTGAAATCAAATGATTAACAATGTTAATTATTTTATAAATTTTGGGATATTTACTGACTATGTCTTTGTCATTATAACCCACGAAATGTAAGAATTGTGACAAAAGAGAAAATCTTTCCTCAGACATAACATCCGGTATAATTAGTGTTACAAAAAGATATTTATGGGTCAAATACATCTTTATATTTGGTTTATAAACAATACCCATAAGCAGATAAACTCCCAGCAAAACTCTTATTTCATTAGGACATATGGGATACCATTTTGACAACCGAGATTTACCTAAGGAAAAAATTTCCATTTTTTCTTTCTCCAAGAACCTGTCTGCATAACGATTTGTCTCATTAGCGATTAGACCTATAATTTCGCTATCAAAAAAATTTTCAAAGTATTCAAGAGGGCTTTCTTCAGAAACTATAAGATTCACTGCACTTTCAAAATCACAATCAAAAGGAGAATTAGCACTTGCACTATCGACGTCATTCCAACTCAATACACGAGGAGCCGATGCCTTTTCAATTTCTACTCTCTTTCTAATAAATTCCTCCACTTCATCTTCACTTTCCAAAGTCAGTAGATATTCTTCTGAAGTCTCACTCACAGAAGAAGTAACACTTTCATTACCACTTTCTTCATTTGTAAGCGCGTTTAGCATTTCTTCATCCATAAGGAACTTACTTGTTGACGCCATGGTTACAGACTGAACGAGGGGTAAAAACATCGTGTAAAAAATAATGCCCTGACTAATTTTTAAGGGGAGTTCCCTGACTCATCATGTTTGTGTGGATATTTTTTTCGGAGACCTGACTCAGGGACCGAAGAAGATAACAGCGAGTGCAAAACATGCTGAGTTGGACGACATATGTCGTCGTACACGCTTGAGAGGTTAAATTACAAAAATGGCATATTAATGAAAAATTCCATAAATAGACATACAAATACAATCAATAAGATTTTCGCAAATCCCAAGCCAATTGATTATTTTCACATTGTTGTTGTAGTATCTCTATGTTAAAACTGGAAATTGCACCTAGATGCATTCAAAACAACAAAAAAACAATGGAACACATTCACCATATATTGCATCGTTTCGAAAGAAAAGTAACCCATAACAATGTAGCATATTGTTGACAAGTAAACATGATATTTTTATCAATTTATTTTTTACAAATGTCGCATCTTCATGCATATAATAATTGTTTACTTGACCGAAGTACTTCTTCCAGTACAAACAAACTTTTGAGGGGGGAAGAATTATTTTGTGGGAGCATTACTTCTTCCACCATGCAAAAATGGTCTATTGCAGCTTATTGAATAGGACTTTGTTTAGGACATTGTGGTTAATGCACAACCTATAAAACCACTGCCCGTGGTTTGATAGGCATTGTTACAAATTTTACAATTTGTTACTAACAACAGCAGCATTGTGGACAATTTTTTTACCAAGTCGATTTAACAAAATTAGCAAGTCTCGAGTCACAAACAATGAACCCGAGTTGAGTCTCAAGTCGACTCACCTAGACGATTTAAGTTGGATTCGAGTTCAAGTCGTGGGACTCAAGTTGACAACTCTGCTACATATTATTGCACACAAGACAGTTTCAAGATTTTATCTTTCTCCCTAATATACACTGAACAATTTGTTTATTATAGTATACATAAATGTTTACTTCCCTTGACAAAGTGAAATAAAATGAAAAACTAAAAATTGCATAACAATTAAAATTTGGCCTCTTTGCCTTAATAGAAGCAAATTTGCAGTTTATTTTAGAGTTACCACAGAAAAATGCTCCAGAAGAAAATAATTTTTCTAATGTGTTAAAATTTAGAAAATCAATTTCTAGATGTGGAAAAAAGAGAAATATGAAGGTTTTCAAACCACCCCAATAAAACCACATTAACCCAACCCATCCCAGCACAACCAACACAAACAAATCAGTGGAAAAATTCAAATTCCCACTATACAGAGCAACTTTTCACCTGAAGGTTACTACCACCTCTAGTGGTAAAACAAGAAAAACATAAAAAAGCATACTCAATTTCAAACATTAAATATTCACATTTCTCTTTTCCCCACATCTAGAAAATGATTTTATAAATTTTAACACATATTGGTAGTTTCTTTTTTGTGTGTTTTTCTATGCTGCTCCTAAAGTAAAAAATTACCATAATCATATAAATAAAAGACAATGTGTATTTGTTTGTTTGTGTGTCAACACTGTAACCCCAAAACCAAGAAACCTAGAAAGCAGAAACTTGGCATGTGTACTTAGGGAAAGCTGAGGGTGTGCACCGTGGACACATTTTTTTGCTTTTACATCCCTTCTGTTTAGGGGCTGTGATTAAGGAAATTACAGATAAGCAATTATTTTAGTATGATTTGTGCTGCCCTTCAGAAGCAGCAATTACATATAAGAAATTATTTTTAGTATTTGTGCTGCCCTCTAATACTAGCAATGAGAACTATGACACTGTCTGTGAGGTTATGTTATCATGCTTTCAACCATATTTTACTTTCTCATTTACATAGTATATTGAGAAAGTAATGTAATCATGAAAAAATTTGACTAAAGATTTTGATGGAAATATACATTTTAGGTGTTCCTGAGGCCATAAAAGTGGTTTTGCCATGCCGTCTGTTTGTCAGCCTGTCGGTCTGTTTGCCATTCTCAAGCCCAAATGCATGCATAAAATCGAATGATATATTTATGCAACATATCATCTTTTGCAATCTTTTTTCATAAAAATGATATTGAGCAAAAATAAAGGGTAGTTTTTTCTTGGTGATATTTAGAAAAATTTTATTTACTCATAAATGGCTCCAGAGAATTTGATTAAAATCAATCTAATTGTAGAGCCTGATGTCACAAATAATATTGCCATATATCTCTAGAAATCACTATATGGTGTTCAGCGACATTACAATGTATGCTAAGCTACCCTTATGCCATCACGCCTCTGCCGCGATCCATTCAAAATATTACTACAGTCTTACGGTTACACTAAAACAAATGATATCTCATATTTGTGGATAATATCACTCATAAAAGATATTCTGAAGAGATGAACAATATTGTGCAACAATTAAGGGTACTTTATTCATGGATATTTTGAAACAAAATTCGATTTACTCAAAAATGTCTATAACTATTTTGAATAAAATCCATCCAATCATACAGCCTGATGTCACAAATAATACTAACTATGTCATATGTTCCAAAAAAAGTTACTATATATCATCCAGTGGCATTATTTCTGTGCAAGATGCTCAGCACACATGTCAGAGGGGAGGGGGAACCCAGTGGTTTCCAAACATTACAAAGCTGTGCCCCCTCTCACCTAAGAAAAATGCCTTTGCACCCTCCTTCACCTAAGGAAACTGTCTTTCCACCCCCCTCTATATCATGTTCAGTCAAAATTAACAAACAATACCTTCTGGACACAACTGCAATTATGGTATTTACCCGAAAGATACTATTGGGATATATTTTTTTCCATGCTGCAATGATGCAATTACAGGGAAGTGGTATACTGGGCTTCTTAATTTTCCCTGTAGGAGTTAATGCATGGTCCCATGCCAAAAGCCATTCTGAATAAAATGACTTGATGTAATCCTTAAAGGGCTTCATCACTACAACATCTAGCACTTGAATTTGTGAGGTCATACCTCCTGGTATAACTACAAGGTCAGTATTCATACCATGAAGGGTATTTTGAACTTCCTCTGTAAGGTGGCCTTTGAATGCATCTAAGATGAGCATTGCTCTCTGCCTTAAAAGTGCCCCATGTCATCTATTCCACATTATGCTTAGCCAGTCCTTCATTAAATCAGCTGACATCCATCCTTGGCCTTGACATTTAACAATTATTCAATTTGGTAGTACTTCCTTAGGCACTGCTTTGCATTTTAAAATAACATATGGGGGCCACTTACAGTAATGAGCAGTTTTTCATTCCCAGAAGTTTTTATGATGACATTTTTTCACCTTTTTCATTGACTGTGTAATTGGATGGCATGTTGCAGTAAATGGGCGCCTCATCTGCATTACCCATTTGGTTCAGAAGGTAATTGTGACTTTACCGCAACTGAATTACATGCCTCGGGAAAGTTATTAGTTTGTCCGTGAAGTGAAGTTCTTCGTCGCAGGCTAAAACCATTACGACGCATCATATGCACACAGCATCCATTACTAGCCTTAAATTATTGGTGTGGAATGTTTTGCGATCGTGCTAATTCTTGGGCTTTCAATTTAATGATATCACTGGTTCTTTGAATACACACAAAGTTTGCAATTTCCTCTTCTAATGCATGAAATCAGCCTCGTTTTGGTCCACTAAATGATCTCCGTGTTGAGTTAGCACCTTCAAGTTTCTCTTTTGCTTGCTTCCACCTTCGCACATTTGCTTCAGTCCCATTGTATTTCCTCCCTGCCGCACAATTATTTGTTTCTTCAGCATAGTGCACCACCATTAACTGCCATTTGTTTGGGTTATCTTATTTAAAAGTTATAAATAATAACTTGTCACTATTTCACTTTAAAACTCATCAAAGCATGAGCTACTCAAGTGCTCTCGTAAATTTTCTACACTCTGAAACTCACATCCACTTTATGTCTGCCGTTGGCATACCAACGCAAAGCATCATGTTTAAATTGTAGTAGATACGTTTAAATTGTATCAGTCTTGTCTACATTGTATTACTAGACACCTTAATTGGTGCCTAGATGACTTTATGTTTCATATTATGCATGGAACCACCCAGCTGTAGTAATTTTTTTTCAACTTGTCACACAATTACCTACCCAGCTCTAAACACTTCCATACCACCGAAGTGGAACCATTGGTCTGTGGGAGCAATTTTAAGAAATTCGACCATAAATTTTAAAAGTATTGTAGTAATTAATTAAATACAATATATTACTTTATGCAATAATAAATATTTTAACAGACATATACTTGACATCTGGGTGTTTCATGATGCATTTAAACTAGGGGTGTATTCTCACCTTAAATCCTCATACTCCATTCTAAGACGATACCTAATATTTTTCAATGGCATTTTTGTGAAAAAACCTCATCTTTCTTTCAGGTAAATATGGTAATACAACCACCTTAAGACAAACAAGGAGGCAAACGATATGTCCTAGCCAATTCAGGGCTATGAATAGACAGCTGCATATTGTAGGTCTTACATTTAGGATGGTTAAATGGATGGCAAATATACATGTAATATTTTGTGCTCTCCCGATCTATTCCTCCAGGGGGTCGCTCCTCACGGTTTGGAAACCACTGCGCTAGTCCAAAATTCTGTCCATTTCTGTGAACACCATGTGTTTATTAATGAGAGGTTGATGGTGTCAGTCACTGTGGTTCTGTTGCTATGCATTATTAACATAATTGGCAGTGAATTGCCAAGCACACTGAGTTAATTTTGGGGCAAAGAATGCAGTGAGTCCAAACATACATACACAGTACCATAACTAGGGCGGGGCAAGCGGGGCATCTGCCCCATCTGCAAAAAATCCAAATAGTAACTAAATAAACTACAGATGATAATTTTTTGAAGGAGGGAGGTACATATATTTAGTAGTTTACCCCGGGTGATAACATAGCTAGTTACGGCACTGTATATACATATATGAGAAAGTTTGTGCAATGTATATTGTGCCGTTTATTTTTATTCATACTCACTTGGTATTAAAAATTTTTGGGGCTATGTTATTGCACTTTCAGGAGTTTTTTTTGTATTCATGATAGTAAAAAATAGACTCCGAAAAGATTTTTACACAGGTAACGTAGCACATCTTGATTTGATTTGATTTTACATTTACATAGATAAAGCTTTACATTACATGTTTGTGATTATTGTATGGGACACCAAAGAAATGTTTATACACGATTAGCGTTTTAGTGTGCTGTATTGAATCAAAATGGAGACTGCTAACTTCACCCAGGAAACACCAGGTACTTGCAGCTAGTTCTTGTGTGAAGAATGGAAATAAATGCCATTACCTTCATTCAGCTCTGCAGCAAAACAAACTGGATAGACAACCAGAGCAATCAGAATGGATATCACTGCAAGTAAAATAAATAACATAGTTTAGTAAGTGAAAACCAAGATGTTTGTAACTCTTATGCCACAACACTCAACTATGGCTGAAATTAATGTATTAACTAACCCTTTTCACTGCAAAACTTGCCTTAGACATATTATTACAGAATCTTCAACATATAAGTAATTAGATAATAATAATAAAATAAATAAACGAAATTTATTTTTCCTTGCCATAAAAAAGAAATAAAAGAATTGGCCATAACTTAGAGCAGTGGTTCACAAACCTCCAAGGGGTTCATGGGAGAAAATCTGCGATGACGGACATTTCTTTATTTTTGAGGTTGTACATTTAAACCAGCAGCTGGAAGTTGGCTGATGCTGATTGGTTGCTGAGAAAGGATACAAAACCAGCAGCCAAACAGCATCACATGACTTCCAGTCTACCAATCACATGACCTGAAGGGTAGGCGAGACAATATACTCGTATATAGCAGCCAAAATCCATCAGGTGTGACTTCACCCATGAAGGTGGAGACTGTAATGTCACTGAAATGTCAGGATCGTGCTATGAGTTCTACAATGTGGCAAAACCCAGAAGCCTTCGACTGCAGTTTAAATAAATCCCAAAATTTTGTCATTGCTGCCATTCCTTTGTTTAAGCAAATTTCTATCTCATTTGATCCTTCATTTAAAATACTATTTTTTTTAAAAAACAAAATCCATTTGTTCATCAATTTTTATTTCACAATTTTGTTTGAAATTCAAAATTAAAGTGTCTACAGCTAAATTTATTTTCTTTGCCTTTGGAAGAGAAATCATTTATGCACTACATGTGATGGATTAGTTTTATGGCAAGGTGTCCAGATGTTCTTTGCAAAAACATGTCAAATAATACAGAGGCCATGATTGGATAGAGTATGATCCATAACATACTTCGCATTTGGATTAATTGACCGATGTTGCTAATCTACCTTTTTTTGGTAGTGCTTGTACGAGGGTTGATCAGAAAAAAGTTTACAGTACTAATAAATCAAAGGCAAGATTTTATTAGAGGAAAGTCATAAAACAGAATGCAAGTGTCACAGATACACTATTTTTCAACATAGTCTCCTTGGTGATTGAGGCACTTGTCACAGCGTGTGATAAATTTGTCCATCCCAGACACATAGAAGGAATGTCCCTGTATCAGCCACAGTTTGGCAGCACGTTTGACATCTTCATCGCAGGTGAAACAATGTCCCGACAAGTGCTCCTTCAAGGCAGGGAACAGATGAAAATCGCTGGGGCCAGATCTGGACTGTATGGTGGGTGCTCCAAAATTTCCCATCCGAAATTTCGCAGCAAGTTCTGGGTTACCTGTGCCATGTGTGGTCTGTTGTCATGAAGGAGGATCACACCGTCACTAAGAAGACTGCGGCGTTTTCTCCTGATGACCTCTTGCAAGTTTTCCAGCATGGAACAGTACCTCTCAGTGTTAATTGTGCATCCATGTTCCAGAAATTCCACCATCAACATACCTGACATGTCTCAGAAGATGGTAGCCAGAACTTTCCCAGCAGAGGGTGTCACTTTAAACTTCTTCTTCCTGGGTGAGTAGGGATGTTTCCACTCCATGCTTGATCGCTTACTGGTTGGAGTGAAGTGATGGAGCCATGTCTCATCCCCGGTAATGACTCGATGCAGAAAGTTGTGTCCCTGTACTGCATAATGCTGTAGGAGACTCAAACTGGCCATCATTCTTACAGCTTTGTTGTTGTCTGTTAACGCACAAGGCACCCATCATGCACACACCTTACAGTACTCTAACACATCCACCACAATTTGCTGTACAATGCCATAGGATAACCCAAGGTCATTTGCTATATGGAGCAAATTTACATGTCTATCCTCTTGAATGAGTTTCTTAACATGTGCAGTGCTGACTTCTGTCGTCGAAGAATGTGGTCACCCACTTCAATGAGGATTGTCATTCGTCACATTTTCTCTGCCAGATTCAAAAGCTCAGCACCATTTGAACCTTGTTGCCTTGATATCACTTCGTTGCCATACACTTCCACTAGCGGTCGATAATTATCGACTGCCGATACTTTCAGTGCCTACAAAAAGCATATAACTCTGTGCACTTCCAAGCAAGACCAGTTTTCCAAGCAGATCGCCATGCTGAACTGCCTTTGCGCAGCTCCTACTGCACATATTACTGGAATGATGGGAGCATGAACACTAGATCCCTCTGCTGACTATATCAGCAACTTGCGAGTCTTAGCAAGTTTGGCATCTTCAATAATAAGGCTTGCAAACTTTTTTCTGATCGACCCTCATATATTATGTTAATGAAGGTGTGGTTGAAACTTGCTTTGCCATCCACTGAAAAAACGAACAACTGAAGAAGATATCTTCAAAATAGCTAGTGCACACTCCCTCCCCCTCAACATCAGAGATAATCTTAACCCCTCAACATCGAACGATGTACTTCATATGCCATCGACCGACGTACTCAGCACGTTGCGGTCATCGCTCTCCTTTTTAATTTTTTTGACACGAATTTTCTTAAATCTGGATAACCTTGATATATTTCGAAAGAGGAGCCTTTGGCCAACCTATTTACCTGCAATTTCTGTCTTTCTTATAACATGCATTAAAATAAGATTAATTTTTCACATAGCTATGGGAATTGGGGAATCGCATAATCTAAAAACCCTTATCCAATGCTGAGATGAACCGTATCTTGACACGAATGCTACTGCAAATGAGATTTTGACTGTTTATCTGTCCTCGGATTTCTCTTTCTCTTGGATATTTATTAAGTGTCAGGGACTGAGAGCTCTAAGATGAGGAGAGCCTAACTACTGTTCAGCTATAGGCAAGCTCTCACAGTAAAATGTATGGCTCAGAGAATGAAGTATAATGATGTGAAAATCACAAATTTCATAAAATCACAGCCACAACTGTCTATTGACTTATACTGAAGTTAAATGACTTTCACAGGGCAAGATTCTTTTGCACTTGTTCAAGCTTAAGAGTGGAAATCCTAGTTTATTTCAACCTTGTCAGTTGTTTGGAAAATTATCTTCCACTTCAGAGTCTAGCCTATTTAACAGTCTTTTTAGGCTGATTTTCAAAGGAAATATAGCCTTATGAAATGGTTCTGTGTGTGCGTGTGTGTCCCCCACTAACAACTTTTGCACCAATGGACCGATTTTCATGAAACTTGGTATGAGGCTCGTGCTGCCAGGGCCCACCTCCAGGCTATATTTTATATGATGAAGATTGAAGTTCCGGGTTTGATACCAGAAAAGGTTTTTCCCTATTTGTTTTACATAGGAAATCTCAAATCCATCGTACAGAGATATTTTCTTTAATACATTAAAATATCTTAAAATTGTAATATTAGAGTAAGGTTTGTACTGTTCTAAGGGGAAAAGAATGTAGATTTTAATTTTTATCACCAAACTTTGATAACTATTCTATATTCTTGAATTTCTACAAAAACAGAGTTTTTGAATTTTAAATTGCATTTTATCAGATTGTTACCATGGAGATGATTATTACCAAACTCGGCTTGAGCATAGACGAGTGAACAAATGGGTTATTTTCTTTTCCACTCAACTGCCCTTCAGCAATGGACAGTTGATCCAGACATGTTAGCATATAAAAAGTAACATTTATTAAATTTGTTTATTTAAAAAACAATGAAAAAAATGTCAGAAAGAGATTTTGACATTGCTTTTAGTATTTTAAGCCTGATAATGCTCTATCAATTTGTTTTTCAATTTTTCTCTATGATTGATAAACTATGAATGGTATTTATGGTATGAGAATTCTTTGGAATGGCTAACACATACTGAGACATTTCCTGTCAATATAAGTAATAAATTCGGGATGACAACTTTGGGAAACCAGCCTGCATCAGTCCTGGTTTGGACATCTTGTTTCATGGATAAATGAGCTAAATTTATCTCTTCAAGACCTCAATATAACTGTTTCAATGTGCAGGACTGAATTGAGTGTATGGTAAAAAATTGCAGCTCTGGGAAAGGTGTTTGAAAATAAATCAAACTGTTTTACTTTTCATGACTTCCTGGAAGAAAATAAAGTTCAGTAGGATCAGTGTGCTAAAATCAACATAACTGCAGACCTAAAAGGACTTTGCTTAATGTTCAGTGAATATTTTCCATCATTTTCACAAACCCTTTGATGATGCTAAAAGGCGTATTCGGAAAGTAGCGTTTGGCTATTAAAAAAACGAGAATTTATTTTTTTAAATTTTATTTTTATCAGATTTGCCATATATTAAACTACTTTTCTACATAGTTTCCACCATTATTGAGGCATTTATTATAATGGGGCACCAGTTTCTGTATCCCCTCCTCATAGATGTGTGATGGCAGCCACTTCTGCACTGCTCCTTTGACGTCATCATCCTTGAAGAAACACTGGCCAGCAAGGAACTTCTTCAGATGCAGGAACAGATGAAAGTCACTTGGCGCTAAGTCTGGGTTGTATGGAGGGTGATCCATTTGTTCCCAGCCAAATGACGTGATGAGGGCTTGACTTTGAGCAGCAATGTGTGGCTGAGCATTGTCATGTAGCAACACAACTCCACGAGTAAGCATGCCACGCCTTTTGTTCTGGATCGCGCAACGGAGTTTCTTCAGGGTCTCACAATAGGCTGCTGAGTTTATTGTTCTGCCTTTACCCAAGATTTCAACAAGCAAAACTCCTTGCCTGTCCCAAAAAACTGTGCACATGATCTTGCGGGTTGAAATTGTCTGTTTAAATTTCTGCCTTTTCAGCAATGAGGTGTGCTTCCACTCCATGGACTGCTGCTTCGATTCGGGAGTCACATGGGACACCCATGTCTCGTCACCTGTGACGATATGGCTCAAGAACCCATCACCTTGCTCACTGTATTGCATGAGAAAGGTCAACGCACTGACAGCCAGTCAGTTTTTGTGCTCCTCGGAGAGCATCTTTGGCACCCAGCGTGAGCACAATTTCTGAAAGTCCAGACAATCTGTCAAAATTTCGTAGAGAACAGTCCTTGAAATTTGCGGGAAATGCAAGGAAAGCGATGATTATGAACCATCTGTCCTCATGAACTTTTGCGTCAACCGCATGCATCAAATCATCATTGACCAAAGATGGCAGGCCGCTCCGTGCCTCGTCATGCACGTTCTCACGACCTTCATTGAACTGTCTGACCCATTTCCTCACCATTCCATCACTCATGGCATTTTGACCATAGACCTCACAAATCTGACGATGAATGTCAGCCGGTTTCATATTTCTTGCATTCAAAAGATGGATAACAGACCATATTTCACAGTCGACAGGTCGCTCGATCGTCTTAAACATGTTAAAAGCACAGAACAATATGTAAACACGATCGGATGTTCTCGTAATGACGTCTCTGGCTTGCCAATGAATGAGGGAAGCCAGCGTGCATGCGCAAAATCACGACCGCAGCTCTGCAAACGGTACTTACTTTCCGAATACGCCTCGTACTTTATCACTATCATCACAGATACAGAAGAAAAAGAGAAATTGATTGAGATCTCCTGTGTGATCTAAAAAGAAGTTTCAGAATAAGTGAGTTTAACCACTTTTTATTTAATCCAAGTATAACTTAAATACAGATAAAACAAAAGTAGTTTTTTTATTATGGAAAAATTTCACAATAATTAAAAATTACAGGAATTCTTCTCGCTACATATTAACTTGACAATAAAATTATTATATTAAACCTTTTTATGCAATATACATATATTGCTATAAGTAGTAATGTACATATTTAATAAATATAAATGTTTTCACAATTTTTTGTTACTATGATAAAATTATTTAATACAGTACAACCTCTTTAATCTGTTTCTGTTATTCGGGAACTCCTGTGGTTCCTAACAAATCAGGGAATTTTTTCCGATACTGCCACTGACAATGGTGCATTCCAATTAAAAACTCAAAAATTTCTTTCATACACATATCATATAGCATATAAACTGCCTTTCAGAATAGGAAGGAGAAAACTTAAAACTAATCACTTAAATATAATGTCACCAAAAGTTCAATAATCTCTTCAACTATTTCCCATCCAAGTGGATACAATAAGCAAATAAAATAACAGTCAATCAGAAATTCCTCAAAGAATAATTAATTGTCGCAAAATTAATTTATCCACAGTGAACAACCAGTAACGTGTTTCTTCATGATGATAACAGACTTCATTGTCAAATATTTTGCTTCAAGGTCCATAACTTGTATGAAACCCCTGAGGAAAGGTATTCATGAAAAAAACAATGTTAATTCATTAGCAATTCATTGTAAGCAAATGTGATTTAGCATATCTTACACAAGTCTTGCAAAAATGATTGCATAGATTCAGTTTACCCTTCATTATGGCCAACTCCCATGATTTGGAAAACCCCATAGTCTGGCATAGCCTATTTTCCAAGGGGACTGGACTATACTGCTTTCAGTGCCAACAAAGCAAGCAGTAAGGAAAATAATGCAAAGCCAACATTAAAATAACTAATGCAGGGATTAATGCTTGAAAATACAGAAGCATGTAGAACAAAATACTACAAAATGCAGCAACTAAAGGACAACAGAACCAAACCCAATCCAACCTCAATTTTCAAATGATGAACACACGTAACAATTTAAGATTTGTTAACTTTTGCCACATTGAAACGGGTTTTTGCTTGGTAACCCTGTAAGCCTGTTTATTTTGTTAGTGCAAAGGCAGTGCCTGACAAATTCTGAAGTTGTATGGCACACCTGTCCGTAGATATGTTCCTGAAAAATGCTGCACAAAGCAAAAATTTATTTTACCCTCAGAATATATGTAATACTTCAGGGATGTATTTCTGGCTCAGCGTTTTTACCCAAATAACATTACAAAATGGATTTTGCTCTTTATTTGTTACCAAATGTACAGTGGGATCATAATCTAATCTAATTTTGAAAAACCCCTAATTTACCATTCAAAATGAACAATAGCAGTAGTATAATATACTCACATGAAAGTACCATTATGTAAACAGCCACACGGTAATACTTGTACTTAGTACGATGGTCCTTGCTCTTCAGCCCCAGACCAGTCAGAATGGTGGCAAACACATCAGTTATGAGAGTAATAATGCAGAGAGCAGCAGCTGCTTGAATGTAGGCTGTCAATCACAAAATATATAATTTATTAAAAAGAAGTCTAGTTTTTAAAAAATTTCTAAACTCATCATTTAACAAATTTATCCATACATGATAAAAGGAAAAAGCATAACTATATCAAGAAAAATATTTTAGGGTGTTATATGAGATGCAAGTAATTAAGAATTCAATGACCTTTCAAAGTAAAAGTGATGATTTAAATTAAACGTGTATGTTTACTTATTTATTGCTTCTTAAAAATGAAAACAATTATTTCAAATTGATTGATATTCTGCTGGCAGACATTCATCTTCTTGAAAGCAAGATATAGATAGTTAGGACTGCAACCATGGCGATCACCCGTAACTTGGCACTGGCTATAAACCTCTATCACCCAGCCTGCCCCTCTGCTCTCTCTCTCTTTCCCTCCCACACCATTTTTACAATCTCTGAAGCCCCAACATTTCTTCCTTCTTCCTCCCCCTCTCCTATATAAGGTCATAACCCACCAACCACCAAATTAAACATAAAAATGAGTTTTCAATAAAATATATTATTTATCAACTCTCTTGGCCTGATAGTTAGCACTTCAAACAGATCTTAATTTAAATGTTTTCCTATAGTTGGAAAATCATACTTCTCTCCGAGTTGTCAATAAATGTTTTTTCTCTAGGCTGTGTTACACCAAAATTTACTGCTGGATGAACTTAACAGTGTTTTTCAATCAATATCTTATTTTCAAGATTGAATACATTCACCATGTAAAATGTAGCCATAATTCAATGCATATAAACCCCAGTGAAATAATATTGGTCAGGTTTACCAAATTTTCATGAGAAGAAATTTCGATCACCAATAAATTTGATAAATATTCTTTAAATATCAAACATACATACATGCATTCCAGTTTTTATTCAGATTGAACAACTTTGGATGCAATTCCTTTGAAAGGTTTTCAGTAAATCCCCATAAATATGTATATGATATAAAATATATGAGAACATCACTCACCAACATCTCTGGCTTGGTAGCAATCAGGTGGTGCCTGTTGGTTAAAAGGCAGAGGTGTTGGGGCATTTTCCCCAATGCAGTGGATGAATAGGCCCTGACGCCACCCGGCAGCCATCAGCCAGTCGGTGCTGGCCAATGCCATAATCATCAGGATGATGACTATGAGGCCGCATATGAAGGCGATCACCTGGAAACAAGCATTGTAGATGAAGTATCCCAAATAATAAGAAAAGCATCAAGAAAAAGGTGATTATTTTGTGAACAGTGCCACAATGGCAATTTTATTATGTTATGCATTCATTCAGAAAAAAATTAGATGTAAAAATTGCAAATAAAAATTTTGAGACTAGGTATGAAATAGGTAGAGCAAGTTAATAAGATTCAATGATTTCTCCACATTTTCAGAATGGGACCTGAATGCACTTGGCCCATCTATGCTAACCTATGCAGTTGCAACAAGTATAAAAAGGTGTACTTCATGTCGGAGTACACAGTTTCCAAATGCATTCTTTGAGATCGACAAATTTTAGTAAAACTCCACACTACCAAATTTCATCAAAATACATCCTGTGGTTTCCGAGATGAAATAGAAGTACATTTTAAGCTACATGGAGGTCTTCATGTAAAGTGGTCATTATTGTAGTCCAATTTTAACAAAAATTGGAATCGGCCAACACATTTTACTAAAACTCCCCAATACCAAATTTCATTAAAATATGTCCCGAGTTGTAAAATGTCCTGAGTTTTAAAATTTTTAATATTTTTTAGAATGAACAAAAATAAATGCCAATAAATATTTTAATTCCTGAGGATGTTATTTTAGCCCATTCAATTTCATAGTTAATTCGGAGATTGGGGTTAGCATTCAATTGTAAACTGTTTTTTATGGCTATTCGGAAGAGGACACCGCCATCTCTAAAACCTTGGTTGCGACGATAAATGCTAAAAATTCAAAATTCCAAAAATCATTTCCAATTAAGGAGAATATTTTGGCAAGAGTCCCAAGAGAAAATCAAATACCTTTAATAAAATAAATGATTAATTAATTTCATATGCCGGGACTCGAACTCCAGATCCGCCTATCTGGGAATACTGTAATATGAGACTTGTGCTCAAACAAGCACGGCCACCTATGCTGCGCAAATGCTAGAGTGAAAAACTGTAACCATAGCGATTAAGTAACAGTCTTCTTTATTTCAAGCCTAAATTGTTATTATTCCTGATATCCATAACAATACAGAGCTATAAAGTGGGGTATAATACCACCAGACACGCAATGCATTCACAGTATGTGTTTGGAGCTAAGGAAATGGCAGATGATTTGCTTGACTTCAAAATTTCTCATACCGGCGATTTAGCAGGGTGTCAGATAGGCAATCCCGCAAAGCCCTTGCATTTACTTTTGCACCTGATAGTATATAAATTACAATCACGAAAACTTGAATAAGTAAAAAGTGTACTATAAATATATATATATTTACGTGTATGGCACTGTATCTTTGGGTGCTGAAATGCAAAGAACCCATGGTTCAAAGTTAAAGAATATCATCTTTATTTTTTTGAGGTACAAGTGCTGTGGGATAAGATTGGATAGGAGATTTGGGTAACAGGGCTGGTAAATGAGGAAGAAGTATCTAAGATGGGGCATGTGAGGCATCGTGGTCTTTTACAAGGGGAGGACCCTATGGGGGAAGGTGGAGGACCGGTGGGGAGTTCCTTGCACCATAGCTGGTCGCCATGATTCCTAGGTCAGTGGAAGGATATCATAGGGGGCTTAGGGAAGAGTACCGTAGTTGTGGAGAATTGGATGGGCGGCTGCGAGGATGTTATTTAGGGCTTCGTGCAGCCCCGGGTGAAAGGTTGTAGTGAAAGTCAGAGGGATTTCTGTCTTTGAGGATGGGTTCAAGATTGGTGGGTGTCTGGAGGGGGTGGAGACGGCACGATGTGTTTCATTGCAGACTAAGTCGGCAGGGTATCCTCGATTGAGGAAAGCCTCAAGGAGTAAGGTGCAATAATCGGATAGCGATGTGCTAAGGGATTCCGCCCCATCGGTCCACAGAAAAAATATGTTGTCGATGAAGCAGAGCCAGAGGAGGGGCTTTTGGGGAGAAGATTGAATGAGCTGGGATTCCCATCCACCCAGGAAGCAGTTCGCATAGGAGGGAGCCATCCGAGTGCCCATTGCGGTTCCTTTAATTTGAATGAAATGGTGCCCTTCGAATGCAAAGTTGTTTTTGGTGAGAACGATTTCCGCCAGTGAAGTGAGGAAGGCAGTAGAAGGTTTCTTCTCTCCTGACCTCTCAACCTCTCGTGGCATATATATATATATATATATATATATATATATATATATACCGAATGAACGGTCACCGGAATAGCGTTTCTCTCAGACGCCCCCTCCCAGTTGCATTACATGCTAATACCCACAATGTTCCCTTTAATAGTTGCTACAATGTTAGGATTATTCGCGCTTTACCCTATGACACTCCTGCCCCCCTTCTCTGACACTGGGAACTAGCACATATCCATCTTCTCGACTCTTTCTCTCCGCCTGGCCTCAACCTCCGCTAACCCTATTAGCCCCCTTACAATGTTTCCTTGTTACTGTGTAACTATTCGGACTCTACCTCATCACACTCCCTCTTTATTGGCTATCCACCCCTCCTACTCCCCACCTCCTCCAATCATCAACCTTCCCACATCACCCTGTCATTCCCGCCCAGTGTGTCACTTTACGTTACTCTTTCGCTGAAGAAGGGCTTAGGCCCGATAAGCTTGCGTGTGTTTTTGTTTTTGTGTTCGTGTGTTTTACGTGTCTCTTCGACGCCCCCAGCAGCCTGCCAACTTGGTCCTCAACTTGGTGAGTGTCCACTGGGCTTCCCTCAACACCTTGTTGCCACCCTCATCACTACCTTTTCTTTTCCTTTAGTTAATATATATACCGTCCTTTTTTCTCCTTTTTTGTCTATATCTTTACGTTTCTTTCCTGTCGTCTTTTCCTCTTTTCTTTCTCTTCCACCATGGAACTGACCCGTCTCCGTTATCATCTCCGTAGACACATTACCCTCAACTGCCAGATTGAATTCCTCAACTCCTGCCTTGCACTTGGACTCACCCCCAAATGCCTCACCATCAGAATTCTTCTTTCAGGTCTTCCTCCCCCTATACGCGCTTCCCTAGCCCTCACGTATCACCTCGCCTCTATCCACATTATCCGTTCCACCATACACCATTATACCACCCTCTCTAACTCCCACTTCGCTAATTGTAAATCTCTCGTTCTTTATCTTCGTCATTCTTCGCAATCCATATCCGACCTTCGTGCCGCTTTCCTTCAAGCGGCTAATGATATCACCGCACATCGCAACAGACTTCTCCGTAAACTCTCTCTGCTTTGCGTCCGGCACCTCAAACTTGGTCTTCCCCTTCCGTTCATAACAGCTGGCGAGGTCAACAAACCACCTCCTTCCCCGCCACTCATCGGTCAAACTCCCTGTCTTGCGGACCTCCTGGGATTCCCAACGCCACCATCACTTCATATCCTGAAAAAGACCCACACTTTCCTAACCCGCAAACCTTTGAAGCGCTCATATTTTTCGCACACTCCTGCCACCACCTCTTCATCTTGCCAACCAGATGAAGTCTTGAACCTTTCCTCCCACGTACTTACCCCTGCCGAGAATGAACTCCTCTCACGCGGCCTTTCCTTTTGTCCCACCACCAAATTTGATCATTTTCGCCTCCTTGCCGATGTCCAGTCCTTTGCCCGCACACTACGTCTAAAAACTAACCCTCCCAAAGAAGACTCTCTCACCTCTGCCAACCCAAAACTCCCTCCCGGCCTCCCACCTACCTTTTCCATCTTCAAACCTCCTTCCCAATACATTCCACCCACCCTTCCTTCCCTACACCCGGTCGAACAATACCTCAATTATATCCTTTCCAGAATCTCCCAACCTAACTTTTCCGATCTTATCGACCATACTGATAATCTTACCAGACGTGAAAGGCATGCCATTTCCACACTCAAACATCTTGACCATATCATCATCCTCCCTGCCAACAAGGGCACCACCACGGTTGTGATGGATCGCGCCAAATATAACGAGGAAGCCGAGCGCCAACTTTCTGACGAAACCTCTAACCATCACCTTACTTCCAACCCCACAGACCACCACTCCTACCAAATTTCGTCCTATCTTCATTCCTCAGGCAAACAGGAAGGCCTTTCCGATTCCGCCATTGCTCTAATGATCCCCAACAAACCCCGCACACCCACATTCTACCTTCTCCCTAAAATCCATAAACCCAACATCCCCGGCTGCCCCATTGTTGCCAGCTTTAATTCCCCTACAGAACGCATCTCCGCCTTCGTTGACTCCCACCTACAACCTCTCATTCGTCAATTCCCTTCCTTCATCCAAGACACTAACCACTTTCTCAAACGTCTCAAACACCTCCCCTTTCCTCTCCCACCCAATACCATTTTGGCCACTATCGATGTCTGTTCCCTCTACACAAACATCCCCCACGATGATGGACTCTCTGCCCTTAGTAAACTCCTGGACTCAAGACCACCCGACGCAAGACCTTCCTCCCATTTCTTATTAGACTTGGCAGCAATGGTGCTCAAATTGAACAACTTCTCTTTCGATGGTCGTCACTACCTTCAAATTAGAGGCACTGCGATGGGCACCCGAATGGCGCCTTCATACGCCAATTGCTACCTTGGAGAATGGGAAAGACTCTTCCTCAACGCTCCACTCAGACCACTTTTGTGGCTGAGATACATCGACGATGTCTTCCTCATTTGGACGCATGGACCTGACTCTCTCCTTTCCTTTCTCTCGCGTCTCTCCTCCCATCCTTCACTGTCCTTCACCCACCAATCCTCTACCTCCCACATCACATTCCTGGATGTCGATCTTTACCTTCAAGACAGCCAAATCCGCACCTGTGTTCACATCAAACCCACCAACAGCCTCCAATACCTCCACTTTGATAGCTGCCATCCCCTTCATACCAAAACCTCTATCCCCTATGCCCTTGCTCGTCGAGGATGGAGGCTTTGTTCCGATAGAGCATCCCTTCTAGAGTATTACTCTGTCCTCGAGGATGCTCTTCTCAAACGTGGTTACCCTCCAGTCTTGGTCCGCGAACAGATCCATAGGGCGATGACGCCTACCCACATTGGATCTCATCCTCACACACCCACTATTCCTGCATCTACCCCTCCACTCACTCTTACGACACTTTTCCATTCTGGTATCCACGAAGCTCTCAAAACAATCCTTCATGCTGCCCACCCAATTCTTACCTCTTCCTCCCATCAGTCCCTCTTTATCAACCTTTTTGCCAATCCTCCGCTCCTCTCCTTCCGCCGGCCCCCAAATTTGGGAAATATCTTGTGGAGGAAGGATCTTCCCACTTCTACCACGCTTCTTGCAATAGGTTCCCACCCCTGCAGAAAACCTTGCTGCCTCACTTGCCCTATCCACCTACCATCATCTTCTTTCTCGAGTCCCTCCACCAACATCACCTACCCCATCACCTCCAGAAGCAACTGCACCACCCGTAACGTCATTTACCTCCTTACCTGCACCCTTTGTCCCGCGTTTTACGTAGGCCTCACCAGCAATCCGTTAAACATCCGAATGAACGGTCACCGGAATAGCGTTTCTCTCAGACGCCCCCTCCCAGTTGCATTACATGCTAATACCCACAATGTTCCCTTTAATAGTTGCTACAATGTTAGGATTATTCGCGCTTTACCCTATGACACTCCTGCCCCCCTTCTCTGACACTGGGAACTAGCACATATCCATCTTCTCGACTCTTTCTCTCCGCCTGGCCTCAACCTCCGCTAACCCTATTAGCCCCCTTACAATGTTTCCTTGTTACTTTGTAACTATTCGGACTCTACCTCATCACACTCCCTCTTTATTGGCTATCCACCCCTCCTACTCCCCACCTCCTCCAATCATCAACCTTCCCACATCACCCTGTCATTCCCGCCCAGTGTGTCACTTTACGTTACTCTTTCGCTGAAGAAGGGCTTAGGCCCGATAAGCTTGCGTGTGTTTTTGTTTTTGTGTTCGTGTGTTTTACGTGTCTCTTCGACGCCCCCAGCAGCCTGCCAACTTGGTCCTCAACTTGGTGAGTGTCCGCTGGGCTTCCCTCAACACCTTGTTGCCACCCTCATCACTACCTTTTCTTTTCCTTTAGTTAATATATATATATATATATATATATATATATATATATATATATATATATATATATAACAGCTTACGGAAAAGGTAAGGTAAAATGGATAAATGGATGTCAACAAGGTGTTGGGATGAGGAAACCCAGTGAGCACTCACCAATCAGACGACTTCAGGTTGGCGAGGCCCCGGGGATGTCGAAGCGACACAAGTAAAAGAACACTAAAACACAGAAACATCACTAACGTAGAAGTTTCGGAATTGTTCCTTCATCAGCTACAGAGAGAGAACTCATCCATATATATATATATATATATATATATATATATATATATATATATATATATATATATATATACATTAACTTAAGGATAAGAAAAGGTGGTGATGAGGGTGGCAACAAGGTGTTGAGGGAAGCCCAGTGGACACTTACCAAGTTGGGGACCAAGTTGGCAGGCTGCTGGGGGCGTCGAAGAGACACGTAAAACATACGAACACAAAAACACATGCAAGCTTATCAGGCCTATGCCCTTCTTCAGCTAAAGAGTAACGTAAAGTGACACACTGGGCGGGGAATGACAGGGTGATGTGGGAAGGTTGATGATTGGAGGAGGCGGGGAGTAGGAAGGATGGATAGCCAATAAGGAGGGAGTGCGTTAAGGTAAAGTGCAAATAGGTACAATGTAAGGGGAAGACATTGTAAGGGGGCTAATAGGGTTAGCGGAGGTTGAGACCAGTCAGGGAAAAAGAGTCAAGAAGATGTATATGTGCTAGTTCCCAGTGTCGGAGAAGGGGGGCAGGAGTGTCATGGGGTAAGGCGTGAATAACCCTTACATTGTAGCAACTATTGAAGGGGGCATTGTGGGTATTGGCATGTAATGCAACTGGGAGGGGGCATCTGAGAGAAATGCTATTCAGGTGACCGTTCATGCGGATGTTTAACGGATTGCTGGTGAGGCCTACATAAAATGCGGGACAAAGGGTGCAGGTAAGGAGGTAAATGACGTTACTGGTGGTGCAGTTGCTTCTAGAGGTGATGGGGTAGGTGATGTTGGTGGAGGGACTCGAGAAAGAAGATGGGGGTAGGTGGATAGGGCAAGTGAAGCAGCGAGGTTTGCCACAGGGGTGAGACCCTATGGCAAGAGGTGTGGTAGAAGTTGGAAGTTCCTTCATCCACAGGATATTTCCCAAATTGGGGGGCCGGTGGAAGGAGAGGAGCAGGGGATTGGCTAAAAGGTTGGTAGAGGGACTGGTGGGAGGAAGAGGTAAGAATTGGGTGGGCAGCATGGAGGATTGTTTTGAGGGCTTCGTGGATACCAGGAAGGAAAAGTGTAGTAAGAGTGAGTGGAGGGGTAGATGCAGGGATAGTGGGTGTGTAAGGATGGGTAGGCATCATCGCCCTATGGATCTGTTCGCGGACCAAGACTGGAGGGTAGCCACGTTTGAGAAGAGCGTCCTCGAGGACAGAGTAATACTGTAGAAGGGATGCTCTATCAGAACAAAGCCTCAATCCTCGATGAGCA
Organism: Tanypteryx hageni; assembly: GCA_028673005.1. Taxonomy (NCBI): domain Eukaryota; kingdom Metazoa; phylum Arthropoda; class Insecta; order Odonata; family Petaluridae; genus Tanypteryx; species Tanypteryx hageni. Next base: position 8,780,153 of record CM054113.1, on the reverse strand, counting down.
AGGGCATAGGGGATAGAGGTTTTGGTATGAAGGGGATGGCAGCTATATATATATATATATATATATATATATATATATATATATATACACAGCCAAACTCGTTTATAACGAGCACGGTTGTAACGAGTTCACGGCTATAGTGAGCAAATGCCACCTCCAAGATAAGTTTACGAGCATTTACATACAAATATTTCACGTATATAACGAGCACGCTTCATGGATATATCGAGCAAACTTTGACCACTTCTCACTGTCTCAAACGCGGCGGCGGTCAGCCCCTTCAATCCTCATAGTGACCCAAGATATGTAACCTTGTGTTCTTGAGTCCAGCCTCTACACCCTATCCCTCGTGGAGGTTAAAGACCGCGGCGTTGTTGTTAAAAAATAATCCCTTCGTCCAAACCAAGAATTCCCAACTTGCAGGTACAGTGGCACTCGCGGAGGTCCTTTGTCCTCTCCTCCCAACCCCCAGCTCTTTTACAGCCAGGAGGTTGTGTTTGGAAGGGGGTAAGGGGTAAGGGCATGTACAATGGCGCCCACCCCCGTCGCTGAGCCGAATGCACCCAACACCCTTTCCCACGTAAAGATGGGAAATCCCACGTTTAATCCGTCTCCTCATTAACTCTTCCTGGAATTGGTATGCTCACAGTTTGCAAAGAAAGTTCGTAGCGTTGATCACGAAAATCAGTTGAGATTTTGCCCTTGAAGGAGTAACATATCCGTACATAAAAGGAAGTGTTTGTCTATTCGCGAAAAGGTTGATATTATTCGAGAGTTAGAACGTGGTAAAAAAATGTTGAAGTGTATAAAAAATTTAATTTATCGTCGTCTACGGTTTCAACCTTATGGAAAAACAAAGAAGCGATTTTATCTGCACAATAGAACAACCTAACAACGAACAAGAAAATGAGGAAGTGTGACTTGGGTACTGTTGATCAAGCACTTCTGGAGTGGTTTAAGAGACAGAGAAATGCTGGTTTCCCCATCAAGGTACAGGCAGATAAATTTGCAAAACAGTTAGGACACGAGAACTTCACATGCAATAACGGGTGGCTTGATCGTTTTAAAAATCGGCATAACATTGTTTATGCGAAAGGCCCTGTCAGCAGATTCAAAAACGGCAAGTGAATGGGTGAAAAGTGTCTGGGAGGAGTGTCGAAAAGGTTACAGAGAAGAAGACATCTACAATGCCGACGGAACTGGACTGTTTTACAACATGATGCCTGATGCAACGTTTAAATTCAAAGGTGACAAATGTGTTGGTGGCAAAAGACCTAAGAATCGTTTAACAGTTTTAATGTGCGCAAACATAAATGGGACTGACAAAAAAAAACTTTTTGTTATTGGTAAGTCACAAAAGCCACGTTGTTTCAAAAATGTAAAGAAGCTTCCCGTTGAATATGCAGCTAATAAAAAGGCATGGATGACTTCCAATATTTTTCAGAAATATGTAAGTCAGTGGAACAACGAGTTACGGAGGAAAAATAGAAACATTCTACTCCTTGTCGATAACTGTCCTGCGCACCCACATATGCAGGAGTTATCCAATGTAAAACTGGTGCTTTGCCTCCAAATGCGACTTCTATTTTGCAGCCAATGGACATGGGGATAATTAAAAGTTTTAAATGCCATTTCAAGCGATTTTTTGTTCTACAGTTGATTGAAAGGAGGGAAAGAGGTTTAGATGGCAACGACTCTGTATTGGATGCAATTCATTTGATGACAGATGCATGTTTCACCTACAACGATCATAAACTGTTTTCGAATGTCTGGTTTAATATCGGGAGAATTTTTGATTGATAACCATAACGTTGATGAAGATCCGAATGGCTTAAAGAAAATGGAATTGCGAATTTTGACCATGTAAATGACATTGACAATGTTGTTCATGTTGATGATGATTTGATTACCAGTGGAATTCCTACGGAGAGTGAAATAATAGAGACAGTATAAAGCACAGCAGACAGTGATGAAGACAATGTTGAATGTGTCGAAGACACAATCCTTACTCAGGATGCCGTGGAAACATTAAATGATTTTTTTGAAAACATTGACATTTCCGATGGTGTTTTTAGTGCACTAAGTGTAATAAGAGGAAACTTAAGAGACTTCAAAGTGAAATCTATGAAACAGGCTACAATTCAAAGTTATTTTTGTAAAAAGGGGAGTGATTAAGGATGCAGCTGTGAGTAAATTTTATATGTACGTATGCTTACTTTAAATTTTCTAGTTTATTCTCATTTTTAGGTTTTTTCATAAATTAACTAAATAACCTTTCTGTTTATATATTCACTTTTACTTCTTATGTCTTATTTCACCATACGCATGCATGCTTTTGCCTTCACGGATATTAAGTTTAACGGCTATAACGAGCAAAACTAAACGGTCCCCTGGCGCTCGTTATAGCTGAGTTTGACAAACCCAGTGAGCACTCACCAATCAGACGACTTCAGGTTGGCGAGGCCCCGGGGATGTCGAAGCGACACACGTAAAAGAACACTAAAACACAGAAACATCACAAACGTAGAAGCTTTCGGAATTGTTCCTTCATCAGCTACAGAGAGATTTCCTCATCCCAACACCTTGTTGACATCCATTTATATATATATATATATATATGGATGTCAACAAGGTGTTGGGATGAGGAAACCCAGTGAGCACTCACCAATCAGACGACTTCAGGTTGGCGAGGCCCCGGGGATGTCGAAGCGACACACGTAAAATAACACAAAAACACAGAAACATCACAAACGTAAAGCTTTCGGAACTACTCCTTCTTCAGCTACAGAGAGAGAACCTGAAGTCGTCTGATTGGTGAGTGCTCACTGGGTTTCCTCATCCCAACACCTTGTTGACATCCATATATTCATTTTACCTTTCCTTTTCCGTAAGTTGTTATATATATATATATATATATATATATATATATATATATATATATATATATATATATACACACACATACATATACAAAAGTTTTGGTTGGTTGGGATGTGCTTTGCTTGGACTACGAGTTCCTTGAACAGACCTTTGAACCCTCCTCTGCTCAGAACCCTCCATACCTTCGCCACCTGACCGTGAAGGAAGGTTGACTTGCAACCGCGCTCTTTCCCTCATTGCCTAGAATTTACTTCTGCCGTTGTCGCTCTCGAAAGACCTTGATTCGAAAAACAATTGAAGTAGGAAAAACATCCTTTCCAGAGATGTCACAGTATATAAATTTAAATGCTGTAAATATTAATATTCGATACAACCTTTTTTGAAACAATCTTTAAACACGTTCGTTGTAGTCCAAAATTCTAAGAAATTATCGCAAACGAGTGTAACTTTCGGACTCAAAAAACAATATAGCTTTGTTTTTACTTTCTCTATATACATTGATAGTATGAAAGTATTGTACCCATGAAAAAAATCGACTTCAAGATTTCAACGGAAATACACGTTTTGAGGTCCCCTGAACACGTTTTGACCAATTGCTCGATGATGTCTGTGTGTGTGATAGCTTTTTGCGGGTGCTCTAACTAAAAAACTATTAATCAGGTCAACACAAAATTTTAAATTTAACATTTTCATGACAGTCACAAGAACTGATTAGTTTGTGGTAAAAATCGGTCCACCAGAAGTGGGTGTTTACTCTTGCCACTTATCAGTTATTTTGAAATATTTACTTTAATATTTGATAAATGTCAAAATGTATTAGAATAATGGTTAAAGGAAATTTAATTTTCTACAACCTTTGTTTGAAACATTTTTCAATAAAATGCATTGTTTAAGAGATATTTTATATTTTTAGCTGCCACCACCACGTAACTAAGCGGCAATTGTTAACAATTGATGCTTAGTTAGGTCTTAGTAATGCTCTTTTTCTTTTCTTAATTGTTGGAGCTTTGTGGCTATATCCAATATTAGAAGGCTATGGTTTGAGTTTATTTCTGCTCTTTGTAGTCTAAAATTTTCTCAGTTTCTTAAAATATTATTATGTAGCCTATTAGGAATTTCTCAGAAATATTACAGATATTGAGAAAGTCATGTGGTGGCTATATCAGATTTTTTAAATTTATAATGTTTTTTTTTATGTAAAATTAGTCGAACATTTTTTTTATTAAAAAAAGAATATGAGGACATCATGTGATGTCGTTTGCACCACAGTTAGTCCCAAGATAAACTAACCCTTTTATTGCATAATATTCCGAATATGGTTTGTAAGTTTCAAGGAATGCAAATATGAAAAAGGTGTGACTTATATTAAAACAAATTCTTATAAATTTATGGGTTATTTTTATGTAATAATTATGCAATTCCCTTTAAAAGGTTTATTTATAATAAAATATTTATGGTATTCTTTCACAATTATTGATTATTATTATTCCTACTATAATTGACAATAATATTTACAATTTACAATAATAGTTAACATTTTAATTATATTTAAAATTTACATTATAACTAATTGTTTCGAGAAATACAATTACTGATTATTATTATTTTTTATAAATAGTAATTCAATGTCAGTTCGTCCGTCTGTCCGTCCGTCCCCACTTTTGTCTGTTGGACAGTATGACATAGAGAAATACTGTAAAAGCCATTTTATTTCTGCAAACTAGGAGAGCTCGAGAAAACTATTTTTGTTTACATAAATGTCCCAGGTTCGACTCCAGGACATGATTATATTTTTCCAAATGTTTAAGCAGGAGTTTCGATTTTTCGATGTGCAAGGTTTTATTGCATAATTCATTAAAATATGTAAATATGGACCGAATTTCTCCGTTTCTGCTTTATTCGACGGCTAAAACTACAAAATATCTTATTCGTGCAATGAATTTCGACGATCTGTTTAGTTCGAAAACTAAAACTATAAAAAAGTTATTTAAATTTTGAAACGTAAATAATTTGATATATTTCAACAACTAAAAAAATAAAATAAAAATGTTTTTCCACTTTTTAAACGTAAACATATTTTGATATTACATTGAAATAACGAAGTAAATAAAAACAATATGTATAAAAGATAATAAGGCTTACTTGAAATTTCCTACAAAAAATCCAAAAACTGGTTTTCTAATGAACGGCTAGACTAGATTAGAAAACGACGCACACTCACTGAGCCTAAACTCCCCTGCGACCTTTTTCCCAAAGGCGAATCCTCGCCACAGGAGAGAGAGAAGCGAAGGAGAAAAAGCCTAGAGAGGGAACATTATACGATGTCGCCTGTAACTGCGCTAGGGCGGGACGACATCATATGATGTCATCCGCATCGAACGCGTTAAGCGCAGAGCTTCGGAGATTTTTAAATTCTCCTCTCAAACTTCCTTATTTATTTTAAAGGAAAACAGGAAATTTATTGAGAATAAACTTTCTAGAAGTTTTTTCTCAAAGTATTTTGTCGTGAATCCCATAGTTTTCGAGATATTTAGTTCTTTTGCAAATACTCTCGCGCACGCTAGCGCCATTTTTGACGCATATGTGCAATAGATTCTGAGATAATATAATAATGAGAATATTTTTATAAGTATAAATTTGGAACAATGAATTTATTAATATTTCATTTAATTTATGGAGAATGTTTAACACGTAATATTTTATGTAAAATTAAATAATCTGCAAAGAAATAGCGCTGTGAGTCGGGACATACGAACTGTGAGGAAATGGATTCAACACCACGAAGAAGAGGGTGATAACTGGACAAGGAATAGACCTCGTTCGGGTCGCCGCCGCGTGACAACGACGAAGGACGACGAAACCATTGCACAAGACACAGAAAACCATCCTCTTACGTCATGGCTCGATTAGAAAAGAGCATGCACGAAGGCTTGACTGCAGCGGGTGGACTATAAGCCGCCGCCTGCGGGAGCAAGGTATAGCAAACTTTGTGCCTGCCACCAAAACTCTTCTGCTGCAACACCACAAGGAAAAGCGCCTTGCTTTTGCCCTGCATAATGTTGGCAACCCGACACCCTTCTTGGACCTAATGGCATGGTGCGACGAGAAGATCTTCAGGAGCGACCAGGAAGGGCACTTGACCCTTTGGAGGCGCCGGAGCACCTGGTTAGTATAGTTTGAGTGATTTCTCTTTAACGTTATTGTTTTAGCGTCTTTCGCTCAAACTTATTCGTCTCTTTTGCTATAACACGCAACAGAAAATAATTTTGAGGCAGTAGGGGAAACATGGCATTTATTTTCAAATTAAATATCATGCTACAATACTTTATTTTGACGTGTGTTTGTTTTTTAAGATATGACCCTGCCCACATAGTCCGCGCGCAACACTCCGGGTGGATATCCCTCGCGTTCTGGGGCTACATCTGTGCAGAGGGCCCTGGCGAACTAGTGCAGATTCCTGGTCGACTAAACTCGAAGCACTATGTTCAGATCCTGGAAGGCACCCTACTCCCCTCCCTTCGTGCACGGTGGCCTGAGCAGGATTTATACACGGTGGTGCAAGACAACAGTGCCGTGCACACCTCCCGGAGGACTAAGGCGTGGTTCGCCGAGCAACCTGAGCTCCAGCTCCTAGCCTGGCCCCCAAGATCCCCAGATCTCAATCCAATTGAGAATCTGTGTGGCCTTATCGAGAAAAGGTGGGAGCGGCGCGAAGGGGATCGCAACCCAGAGGCCTTAAACGCCCATGTCCGGGAGGAGTGGGAAAACATTAGGCATAACCCGGAGTTATGCACGGCCTTGGTGGGGTCTATGCCCCACCGCCTGCAAGAGGTCATTGGCAAGGAGGGAGACTACACCACCTATTGAGTGGGGTCAGTCAAGAAGGATTTTGGTGGCAGGCATGAAGTTGGCTTGACTTTGATCCTGCAGTCGGTGGCTCATAATGCACCTGCTGTAGTGAAGCCTTCGTGCATACTCTTTTCCATTCGAGCCATGACGCAGAGAATGGATTTCTGTATCTTGGGCAGTTGCTTCATCGTCCTTCACCATTGGCCTGCAACTGCGACCCGCCCGAATTCTATTTCCTGCCCAGTTTTCACCCACTTTCTTCGTGGCCTTGGATCCTCTTCCCCACGCTCTGCATGTCACGACTCGTTGAAGGGGTTTTCTTAGCGTCCGTTATTCATGCAAACGCATGGCGATTATTTCTCCTCTGTCAGACTCGTCGAAAAATTAATAAATTGCAGATATGTTTAACATTATTTTTTAATATCAGCTAATGTTCCACATTTGCCCCTGAATTATAGCCAATCATGCCTTCAACTGAGTGCTTTCGCCAGAGCCCCAGATATGAATAATTTCATTCGAAAAAACGTTACTAAATATTAAAATCACGCTCATGAAGTCAAAAGTAAAACGAACTGCAAGCGAGTTCCTTCAATTGTCATAATGTCACGTTTTTGAAGTCGATCATATTAGATTAGAGGTTCAATAATGTGTCCAAATATTCCATACCAATAAGTATTTGTTATAATAAAATGTATATGAATCATTAGATCAAAGGAAGAATAAGAAAAACAACTAAATATATCGGAAACAAAGGGGTTCACGAAAAAGATTTTGAGAAAAATTCTAGAAAAATTTATTTCTCCATACGTTTCTTATTTATTCATAAAGTAAATAAGGAAGTTTGAGCGAAGAAATTTGTTGAAAACAGAAAAAATTAAAAATCTCCGAAGCTCTCCATTTAAAAGAATATATTTCAAACAAAGGTTGTAGAGAATAATGATACTTAGAACTTTTAAATTTAGGAAAGGGTGCATTTCCTACTTCAATTATTTTTGGAGTATAAGAGTTTCAGGAGCGATTACGACAGGAGGGGGGAAAGAAGACAGGGAGGGCGGGGAGAATGTCACGAACTCGAGGAGATAGAGGGGAAGGAATAGACCTGGAACCCGCACTCATCCTCCTGAAGATACGTGATAAATCACCATAGAAAAATTATTCTCTTACTGCATGATTTGGATGTATTATTTTTAAAAATGAAAATTAAAAACAACTGCCAAAAAGAGCGAGATGATCCGGAATTCGCCATCCGAACCCTGAATTAACCCCTGAGACCACAAGATTCTTCACAATATATCGCCAAAATTAATTTTTAAGCCAGATATCGAGAAAAAAGTATGTAAGTATGAAGTATGTAAGTATGAACCACAACCTTCGTTTAACCGATTGAAGTCAAAACCTTATCAAGTCTTAAGGATTTTTCTATTATCACAAATGTAAATTTTTCTGCTGATTTCATGAAGAGATTTTGAATTAGATCGCCTACAACATTCCTGTCACAGGCAAACACAAACAGACACACGCAGACACACAAATACATCGTAGAAAAAATAGTCCAAACGTTTTCAGAGGACTTGAAAACGTGTATTTAAGTTGAAATCTTTGATTTAGTTTTTTCATGAAAACTATACTTTCTTTATACGATGTATAAGATCAGAAATCTCGACCGGCCTGCCTTGCACTGAATAGCTTTACAAAGAGCTTATTTTCGATGTTTGAATTCTGAATTCCAAAAATCATTTCCAATTAAGGAGAATATTTTGGCATAACTTACATTTAATAAGAGTCCCAAGAGAAAATCAAATACCTTTAATAAAAGAAAATAATTAATTAATAATGCTGGGACATCAACTCCAGATCCACCTATCTGGGAATATAGTAATACGAGATTGTGCTCAGACGAGCGCGGCCACTTATGCTGCGTAAGGGCTTGAGTGAAAAACTGTAACCATAGCGATTAAGTCAAGCATAGCTTAAAACAGTCTGCTTTACTTCAATTCTAAATTACGTTATTAATCCTGATATCCATTACACTACAGAGCTATTAAGTGGTGAATAATAGCACCAGACACGCAATGTGTTCACAGCGTGTGTTTTGGAGCTAAGGAAATGGCAGATGATTTGCTTGACTTCAAAATTTCTCATACCGGCGATTTCGCAGGGTGTTGGATAGGCAATCCCGCATAGCCCTTGCATTTACTTTTGAACACGATAATAATAACATGAATAATTAATGTTCTTTAATGTATCACCTTTTAAAAATGTGTTATTTAATAAAAGGTTTACGCTATAAGATGCGAAGTTATTAAGATTGGGGATGAAATAGCTAATAAAAAAGAGAGAGAGAGGGGGGAGGAGGAGAGGGAGAGAGAGGGGGGAGGAGGAGAGGGAGAGAGAGGGATAGAGAGAGGGGGAGAGAAGGAGAGAGGGAAAGAAGGAGAGAGGGGGAGAGAAGGAGAGAGGGGGGAGAAGGGGGGAGAGAGGGGGAGGGAGAGAGAGGGGAGAGAGGGGGAGGGAGAGAGGGGAGAGAGGGGGAGGGAGAGAGAGGGGGAGGGAGAGAGAGGGGGAGAGAGAGGGGGGAGAGAGAGGGGAGAGAAGGAGAGAGGGGGGAGAAGGGGGGGGAGAGAGGGGGGAGAAGGGGGGGAGAGAGAGGGGGGAGAAGGGGGGGAGAGGGGGAGGGAGAGAGAGGGGGGAGGGAGATAGAAGAGGGGGAGAGAGAGGGGGGAGAGAGAGAGGGGAGACAGAGAGAGAGAGAGGGGGAGGGGTGGGGGAGAGAGAGACCAACACTCGATTGGCGAGAACACAATCATCGGCAGCAGTGCGAAAAGCGGTTGTAGTGGGGTTGAGGGCGGCAGAATTGGCGTCGGCCATAGGAATGATCGGCGGAAGGAGAGCGGAAACAGGAGGCGATATAAGATGCGAAGAGAATTTATGCGTGAAAAAGCGAGGAAAAAGCATTTAAATAGCGAGTGATCTGAGAGATATGGCTCCGAGAGGAAAGAAATGCCGTATCGGAATGTTGATTTGTAGGATGGAATAACGTTCGAAATATGGAAATAAATGTTCCCTAAAGGGTTACAAATGGGAAGAAGAGAGAAGACTTCTTATTACTACCCCAGAAATAATACAATACGCAAGCAAATATCGACCACTTGTGAAAAAACCGTGTTTTCATTCGATGACACAGAAAATAGACTCGAACAAATGGCAGAACGCATACTAATGAGTAAAACAATTGAATTAATTACGGATGAGAGGTTTTGCGTAGTGAAAAATGAGTCGGTCCATTCGGAGTTGAATAGAAGGACGGGAATGGAGGATTTTTAAAGAAATCAGGAAATGTAAAAGAATGAAATAAAGCACAGAAACGCCGCACGGGAATGGGTCTACCTTCGACTATGCTTCGAACTCCAGTCGACTACCGAGAAACGCCGCCACGCATTTTGTATGTCATTAAACTTCTTCAAAACAACTATATTGTGAGGGAAACAAATATGTAAAAAAGATTAGTACAAGGTTTTTATTTTTAATAGTCAGTGAAAGAGACAACAGGGACGGGTGAAACAAATGAGCGCGTGAAAGCGGTGCTTTCGCCGGCGCTGCGTGTTTGAGGAAGCCAATCCACTTAACCCTGCGGTACTCACGTTAATTTAACAATTAATTATTTGTTTTTTTCTTCTATTTATAATCATTTATAAGTGAATTTCGAGAAGTTTCAAATGATTTTTTCATTAGAAATCTATTTCGTAAAGAACAAGTCTTAAGGTACACTTTCATGAATATTTTCGGATGTCAATCTATGAGTCAATTGACAGTTTTTAGAAATACATATACTGATAATATCGACAGTTCAATTAAAGAAATCGGAAATCCCACAACAGAAAAGAAATAATAATTGACCACGACAGGAAACTCTGACCTTGAAAACTATTTTCTTTACTTTTTCAATTTGAATATTCGTGCAATTCACTATAATATTTATCTCTCTCTCTTATGGATTGGTAAATGTTTACCAGAAATATCGGCTGCCCTTCGTGGTAGTTCTGTCAAATATCAGTCGGAAACAGTCTACTGGGAACTCCAAAATAAAAACCGAACAATGAAATAATAAAAATCTACAAACCTTGTAAGATCAGAGTCAGTGAAGAAACTGTGGAGATGCGATCTTCAATTTTGGGAAATAACAAATTACACGATGACGATCACTGAAGAAACTATTGGGAGACAATCTCAAATTATGCAAAATAACAAAAGTTCAGTAGTTAGTAACAATAATTTCAGAATAAATTACGAACAATGTCCGCACAAAGAAAAATGCGCTGATTTCCGTAATGTACAACGCAGCACTCTCTTAGAAAAAACGTCCGAACTCAAAGGATTACCACAGAAAACTGAAATCCTTTAGCAGAATACTAGGTTCCAAACACATGCCATACCAGCTACTGAAGGGCCGGGGTCATAAAAGGCCAAAGGAAAGAAACCCTGTAATAAAACGTATGCATGGGGTCTCCTCAGCACCCCGAGCGAGTATTGGAGGGTTAAGACGGAAGAATTCCACTTCTAATAGTCTAAACAACAGATTTAGTCACAAAAAAGAACCGTAGTTTTGTTGATTTCCTAAGTAGGCGCCCGGCCATTACAATTCTCACAAGGCTGTTCGGGGCGTTGAAAGTGAGCGCTTTATCGAACTCGCTATGTGGAACGGACTCTGATTTCTATTAAATTACAGGCGCCTGACCTTCCATGCGGATCGTATGAGAAAACGCCACTCTTTTCTGTCCGTATGACTATTCAAGAATGCATTGATTTCGTATAGACCTGGACAAAACACTACCTGACCGCACGAAGATACAGACGTTTCAAATGTTTCATCGTTCGACCTGCATTTTCTCATTGTTAATCAAGCTTTCATAGTCTTTAAATTAATTCGCCTATTTAAAATACTTCTTGATTAGTTTATGACCATAAAAATTTCTTAAACTACTCGAAGGCAAATTAAAATTTCTTTTTAAATGTATTTGTGTTGAACTGTCCACATAAATTTTAACCAAATTTAACATTTATAATATACACATATATACAAAACCATATTAGCATATTTAAACTGAATCAGCCAAACAGGGGTGCCACAATTACAAATTTAACTCATTCAGTAATTAAGGATTTGGAATGAATTGGCTGAACGGATTTCAATTAAATTTTGTATATAAGATTTGTACAACATACTGTAATGAAATCAAGATGTTTAAAGCGGAGCTAAAGAGCAGGGATACCACAGTTAAAAGTTAAATTATATTTCTTTTACGCGTATTTATAGTGAACTGTCCTAATGGATTTTAACCAAATATAGTATATTTAATCTCCATCTATAAATAAATAACCGGAATCTCATATTTCAACTGGGTCGACTAAACAGGGCTACCACACTATCAAGGTTAGAATGTTTCTGTAACTATGAATTTGGCTGTATTTCAAAGAAATTTCGTTTGTAGGGTGAGATTAGAATGGGAAAACGAAATGAATATGTTTAGAACGGATCAAAAAAGCAGGGCTACCACAATATAAGGAAAAATAATTTCTAATTTCAAAGCAATACCATAGTATACGATTATACTACAGCGAATTTGACGAAAAGCACTTCTGTACCACCGGAAACCCCTGTACACTCCTACTTGTTAATTTATTCCTTCATTAAAATATTTTTAGGCATCATGTCCAATGCAATTATAATGAGGGCCAGTCATGCAAATATCAGCCTTTAACCGATGATTGCTTACGACATGAATCAATTTTTTGGCATTTATAGAAGTATATATTTGATGGAATCAGACAGCCACTATAAAAACTGTCTGAATCGGAGAGAAGTTGAACTGGCATTTTCAGGTTATTACGACCATAAAGACACTATATATACTACCCAATTTTTCTAATTCAAAAGGTAATTATCGAGTACGTCTTATGGCTGAAAATTTTAAGGACAGTCACTTAAAAAACACTTGCCTCAGGTATCTCCAACATTGTGGCGATTGCAGATATCTGAGACAAGTATTTCTTAAGCGATTGTTCTCGAACTCATTTTTATAGAAGATGAGGAAGAGTGGCCAATGTCTGGAATTTAAGACAAAAATATTAACACTAATTTCATCAATTCATTAACTATAAAAATGTGAAATGATTCAGGAAATAGAAACAATACGATTTACGGTCAAAGGATAATCAAAATATACAAGAAAAGTACAAAAGAATAATTATAAAATCGCCGTTAATACTCATTGTCAACAGAACAGCTTATCACATTGTTACTATTATTACGGATTTTCAATTGGCTGTTACTTCAAAAGATATACAAGTTAGGTAAGTGTATGGTGTATCACAAATTCCGTGCAATCGAGTATTTGAAAGAAATAATTATTTAAACGTTTTTGAACTTGAGTTTGTTAAATTATGTTAGCAACAATGACGAAGTGACGATGCAAGAATTATTTTAAGTTCAACTCGAATGAAGACTTTCTTGTTTGATTTTCTTGATAACGACAGCTCCTGCGATAAAAATACTCGACTAGTTCTACAAGTATTATTTAAAAACTACTTTGATATAATCATCGGATAGACATTGAGTGTTGTGTTTCTTTTTACTTCGTTTCCGCATTAATTCACCTCGGGCAATGGTTACTTCCGATCCCACTTCTTTATTAAAGAATAAAAAAGCTAGGTGTATTAATTAAGATGACTTTGATTGAGATATCGTTTGTCTAAACGGAAATACGAAGTTTCGCGAAATTATTATTCCAGTCAATCATTGCCTATACTATAGGCCAGTGCTGCTCAACCTTTTTGTACATGTGAGCTACTTTTTTTAGTAGAGCGACCTCGCGATCTACCCATGTACGGGAGAAAAAATACAAAATTAGAATCTGATTTCAACGTTTATTAAACATATCAATAGGGGCAAAGTAAGTATCAAAATATAAACAAATCAATAGGAACAAAATAAATATCAAAATTATAAACATATAAATTTTATAATAGAATTCAAACAAAGTAAATATCAAAATGTGAACATGTATAATGAAATAGAAAAAATAAAAAATAAAAATATTAATGAGATTTTTGACATTGCGCCGACTTGGCAATTTTTTCAAAATCGGGATTATAAGAGGAATCGGATAATTGATCAAGGTGTTCATCGGCTAAGGAATTTCTGATTTTATGATATTCATACATGAAAATGCTGATTCCGCCAAATACGTAGAACCGAAGCAAGACATCATTTTATGTGCCATATTTGTCACAATTGGATATTTATCTTTGGCGTACTTCCAAATGCATTCTTTCGATTTTAGATATAAATCATTTTGGACTTTAATTATTTCCATCTCCATATCCGTCTGATTCACGTCAAATATAGTCGAGATCTGATTTGAAATTTCTGTCACGTTTTTTTGATAAACATTTGAAAAGAAGAAACAATGTTTTCAATCTTTTTAAAATCTTCAAATCTTTTCTGAATTTCGCGTTCAACACTTTCAATTTCCACAACAAATTTTTTTGGATTGTAGGCAAGCATGTCAGGATTTCTCACAAAAAATTTAATAATGGTCGGAAAATGCCAGTATTCACGAGCTTTTAAAATCGATTTCAGCATTACTGACAGCTGCTGAAGAGCACTTATTGAACTTATCATGCCTGATAATTTTTTATCTTTACCTTGCAGTTCAAGGTTTAAATCACTCAGTTTCGCACTAAAGTCCGCCAAGAAAGATAACCACTCTTTGTTTGTTAATTGTGGATAACAATCTCCTTTTTCAGTGAGGAAGTTTTTAATGCCATCCAGTAATTCCAGAAATCTCACTAGAAATCGACTTCTACTGACTCAGCGAACGTTAGTGTGTAGCAAAAGTTCCTTATCACCATTTTCACTTTGTAACCTAAACAGGCGTTTCTGGAGGGCACTGCCTCGGATAGAATTCAATATTTTAAAAGTTATGCCCATAACATCGTTTGTATTGAGTCTCTTGGAGCACAAAACCTGCTGATGAGTGATATGCTAAAAAATCTGGATATTTATCATCATTTCGGCACAAGGAAACAAAACCATTAGCGCTGCCGGTCATTGAAGGAGTCGTAATGGAAACCAATTTAAAAATAGGGAGTGCGGTTTTTTTCACAAAATTATCAAAACCTGTAAATATATCTTCTCCTCTCGTCCTTCCATGCATTGGTATTACTTTAAGAAGTGCTTCTTTAGTTGTGTAATCATCGAATACCATCCGAATAAATATCATTAATTGTGCGGTGTCAATCACATCAGTTGATTCATCGAATTGTAACGAAAAGGCAACACATATATTTATGTCCTCTTTTAGTTGATGACATACATCTGCACTTATATTTTCAATTCTTCTCATGACTGTCATTCTCGAAAGTTGTAAGTCTTCAATTGAATCAATAATATCTTTTTTATTTTTAAAATCGGAAAAAGTGCTTCTGCAGCAGTCAAAAACGATTCTTTAATCAAATCGCCATCACTAAATGCCTTTTTCTTCTTAGCTAATAAATGGCACACTCTCAAGGACGTTATGGTTACTCCGACTGGTTTATTCATGGCTTTCACAAACATATTTTGCTGCAAAGAAATACCATTTTCAAATCTTTGATTTTTGCCTTGCGTACTTCAGTATTTCTTGGATATTCTGTGTTATATTTGACATGCATTGTTTGGAAATGTCTCTCAACATTTCCTTTCTTCAGAATGGCCACCGATGAGTTGCATATTAAACAGCAACATTTATTCTTAATTATAGAAAAAAATAATCATGTTCCCATCATCGTGATAATGATAAGTTTTACTTTTCTTTTTATCGCTCATGATTATGCCTGGAAATCACATAATTTTTTAAATAATTAAAATAATTTTTAAGATTATCAGTTTCTTACATTTGAAACATGCAACATATAAATCAGCTATCTTTGGTTGGGTTCGTTTGTAACTGTCAAAATCTCTCAATATCTCGACTCGACAATAACACGTTGTTTTGTTACATGCATTCTAAATATCCTTAGATTTCTCCGTCAGCTTCGCTTGCTTACACATTAAACACAGTACAATTAAACCCAGTCCTCATTTATCATCCCGGATCGTTTTTTTGTTAACTGCGGTTATGTCAGGACCAGTCAGCTGTCAAGTCAATTAAAAAACGATATAGACACCTGTTTTCAAGAAGGAAAACTAAAATTTTTAACAGTCGGCAAAGTAGATATCTGTCTGTTTTGCGATTAAAACATGACATATCATTTTTTCAGTTTGCCTGGCTGGGATCGACTAAAATAATGATTCTAAGTACACATAATTGAGGGGAAAATAAAGATCTACCAAAAAACACGTCGCGATCGACTGGTTGAGCACCTCCGCTATAGACTATTACCTGAGACCGGCAACAATGCAAATCAACAAGATGACGAAAGATTTTCAGGAAAAAACACGACAAATTATCGCTTTAAAAACTAACTTTTGGGCGACGCGTAATAAAAAATTGACGGCAGGAAAATGACATTTCGTTCTCTTAGTAGTTCGTTGTTTCAAGTCTCGAGCTTCTACGATGATTATAAGCAATTTTAAAATGCAAGTGATTACGGCGCTACACTCGTCCCCGTGATAATCAAATGGAGAAAACAGACCCTCACAGAATCGAGACAGTTTGTTTCAATACAGACGGCGAGCAGCTTGAAATTCAAAAGGGATGAGTTCCTCTAAGTTCTATCGAGAAAGAATTATACGTTTTTGAATTATAAGCAGTTTTCGCCACTTGATTAGGCTGTCGACCGACCCCCTACGACTTGACTATATGTACAGAGATGTTTATAAAAATTATCAAATATATTTACCTGATTATAATGGCGTTACGTAATGCACAGTAACGATTCTCTTACTAAGGAAATACTGCAAACACAGCACATGTACACATAAATTTCGTGATGTAAAAATGATACTTTCGCATTTCTTGCTTCTCAACTACATATGTACATTGTGATGAAGGGAGGGATTACATTTTGCATCATTTTTGAGGAATAAATGCAGCGGTCGGCAATTTTTTTGATGGTTGACCAATTAATGGTTTCCGGAAAATGTGATTGGATTATCTTTTTAATTATAAGATCAGCCTACTCTATTTATTAACCAATCTATAGCTTTTTGGCTTACAAGGCGAGGTTACGAATATTGGTAAAGGGATTTTAACTAAACTTTTACAGATAAAAAATTATCGAAAATAAGCAGATACGTGTTTCGGATTGTTGTCCCATGCTGCCTCGTTTTCGAGAAAATAATATTTTAAAAACGTTATTTTACGCCGATTTCAATATTCAGATACACATAATCCTAACGTATGCAAGTAATACGTCGCGCTTTTAATTATTCATAACTTTTAAACAATACGGTCGCTAAACATTCGCAATGGGTTAAACAAATCTTCAAGATTTATGTATTTCCGAATGTGCTACGGAGCTGAAAATTTTTTTTACAGGTAGGATATGTAAAAAAAACGAAATAGGGATTATACAAATTTTTATTTATTTATTTTAATTTGTTTGGCAGTCAAAAACTCTTAAAGTTTAAACAAATAGATAAATGATTAGACTACGCGGCGAGTAAGGGAGCTGAAATTTTAAAATTATTTAGAGTTTAGTCTATATAAACGAATACACATTTCAACGTATCCATGAAATTGTTATTGCGGCCGTTAAAAATTATTTGAATTTAAACAATTAGATAAATGTTATTTCACTTCTAATTGTGCTATAAATTTAAAAGTTGGCAGAAATGTGTGGCATTATTAACCCAATGTGGGAAAAGTATAAGATTCCTAAAATTGCAAAAATTAGTGATTTTTTTAATCCATTATTTTTCCATAAGGAAAATACGAAAATCGGTTCCGTGGAGAAATCTTTAGAATTAAAGAAATATTTCCCATGATGAAATATCTCACGGAAAAATGAATGTTTTTTAAGGTGAGATGAAATGCTTGCAGTATGCAAGCACCTCCCCTGTAAGAAACGTCTATATATAATGACTAGTAGAAGGTGATTGCATTCTGCAAGCATTTCATCTCACCTTGAGAAAAGAATAATTTTTCAGAGAGATATTTCATCATGGCGAATATTTCTTTAATTCAAAAGATTTCTCCTCGGGACCGATTTTCGTTTTTTCCTTATGGAACAATTATTGGAGTAAAACAATTGCTAATTTTTGCAATTTTATGAATATTATACGTTTTCCACGTTGGGTTAATAATGCCAAACATTTATGCCAAATTTAAAATTTGTAGCACATTTAGAAGTGAAATAACATTTATCTAATTGTTTAAAATTAAATAATTTTTAACGGCCGCAATAAGAATTTCATAGATACAATGAAATGTTTATTCGTTTAAATAGACTAAACTCTAAATAACTTGAAAGTTTCAGCTCTCTAACTCGCCCCGTAGTATCTAAACATTTACCTATTTGTTTAAAATTTAAGAATTTTTAACTTCCAAACAAATAAAAATATCAAAATTTGTATAATCCCTATTT
Source organism: Tanypteryx hageni (assembly GCA_028673005.1). Classification (NCBI taxonomy): domain Eukaryota; kingdom Metazoa; phylum Arthropoda; class Insecta; order Odonata; family Petaluridae; genus Tanypteryx; species Tanypteryx hageni. Next base: position 8,761,856 of record CM054113.1, on the reverse strand, counting down.
CGTTCTTTTACAAATCCTACCACTAAAAAAAATGTCAGCTCCGTAGCGCATTCGGAAATAAATAAACCTTGAAATTTTGTTTAAACAATTGCGAATTTTGAGCGGTCGCATTGTGGCACTTTTGTTAAGATTTTCGTTTTTTCTAGTCGGTTTTTCACAAAATCCTACCTAAGAAAAAAATTTCGAATCTCCAGCTCATCTGGAAGTGCCTAAACATTTATATCCTCTTATATGTTACTAGTAGAAGGTGCTTGCATACTGCAAGCAATTCATCTGACCCTGATAAACATTAATATTTCAGAGAGATATAGCATTATTAGAATTTTTTTTAATTCAAAATATTTCACCTCTTCACCCAATTTCTATCGTTCCTTATTGAACAATATTTGATTAAAACAATGCCTTAAATTTGTAATTTTAAGAATATTACACTTTATTTAAAGTAAGGTGCTAATTCCCCACCATTTTGTAAAATTTGAAGTTGTAGCACATCTAGAAGTGAAATAATATTTTTCTAATTGTTTAAATTTAAATAATTTTTAACGGCCGCCGCAATTCATATATGGTAAAATTGAAATGTTTATTTGTGTAAATTCAATACTCTGTAAATAATTTGAAAATTTCAGCTTCCTAGCTCATCCCGTAGTACCTAAACAGTTATCCATTTGTTTAAACCTTAATAATTTTTAACTGCCAAACAAATAAAAATATAAAAATTTCTATAGTCCATATTTCGTGTTTTTACATATCCTACCTCTAAAAAAAATTTCAGCTCCGTAGCACATTTGGAAATATACAAGCCTTGAAAATTTGTTTAAACAATTGCGAATTTTTAGCGGCCGCATTGTTGCACTTTTTGAAGATTTTCGTTTTTTCTAGTCGGTTTTGCACAAAATTCTACCTAAGAAAAAAATTTTGAATCTCCAGCTCATCTGGAAGTGCCTAAACATTAGTATCCTCCTGTTATATCCTCCTCCTCTGTAAGGAACGTCTATATATAATGATATGATATATCATTACTAGTAGAAGGTGCTTGCATACTGCAAGCATTTCATCTCACCTTGAAAAATCGCTCATATTTCAGACATATATTTCATCATGAGAAATATTTCTTTAATTCTAAAGATTTCTCCTATGGACAGGTTTTCGTTTTTTCATTATGGAACAATAATGGAGTCGAATTTTTTAAACGAAACTCGCTACGGAGGTGAAATCTTTAAAATTAAAAAAATATTTGTAATGATGAAATACCTGTCTGAGAAATGAATGCTTTTTCAAGGTGTGATGATATACTTGCAGAATGCAAGCACCAACTACTAGTATGTTATATGTTATATCCTCCTCCTCCTCTGTAAGGAACGTCTATATATAATGATATATATATATAATATATAATATATATATATATATATATATATATAATATATATATATATATATATATATATATATATATATATATATATATATATATATATGCACTGGTGGTGTAGCGGTTAGCGTGTCGGCTTTCTATTGCAAAGTTCGGGGGTTCAAACCCCTCGAATGGAGGTTTTATAAAAAAAAAACTATCATCAGTGCCTGGCAGTAGGTAGCAGTACTGTCAGTATGGTATAGAGCCGAAAACAAATGATGTTGGTTGGGTCTATATCCAATGCAGCTGTAGGAGTGATCAGGACGATTTCAACGGCTACAGTACTGCGATGTGGAAAGCAAGAGGGAAACTACCACATTACAATCCCTAGTAAAGATTATATGGTTGGACAATATGAGTTCTCTCGAGGTAAAACAATCCGGAGGTAAAATAGTCCCCCAATCGGATCTCCGGGCGGGGACTGCCTTGAGGAAAACATTTGTCGAAAGTAAATTACGAATAGGGACTTGGAACGTAAGAACTATGAGAAAGGCAGGAAAGCTAGAGAACTTGAAAGAAGAAATGAGAAGAAATAGAGTTGACATTATAGGGCTAAGCGAAACTAGATGGGAGGGAGAAGGACAGTTCGACTCGGAAGAATTCACGGTAGTTTATTCTGGAGGAAATAGTGGGGAAAGGGGAGTAGCTCTGGTACTTAGGAAAGATATGATGAAAAGCGTGACAAAGATAATAGCAACGAACGATAGACTGATGGCAATAAAGCTAAAAGCAGTCCTAGTGGACATGCTGATAATCCAGGTATATATGCCAACGTCAGCTCATGACGATGAAGAAATAGATGAGATCTATGAGCAAATTAATGAAATTTACGAAGAAGACGGAAGAGGAAAGGTAAACTGCATAATAATGGGAGATTGGAACAGCATAGTCGGAGAAGGACAGGAAGAAAATGTTGTCGGGCAATACGGACTTGGGAAGAGAAATCGAGGAGGGGAGAAACTCGTAGAATTCTTCATCAATAATGACCTTGTAGTGACTAATACATGGTTCAAAAACCATAAACGAAGGTTATACACATGGAAAAGCCCAGGAGATAGAATGAGATGCCAAATAGATTACATCCTTGTAAAACAGAGATTTAGGAACAGCATAAAGAACGCCAAGGCATTGCAAGGAGCAGACATTGATTCAGATCACAGCCTTCTAATACTTGACGTGAGTACAAGGCTCAAACAAATAAGAAAAACGAGAAGAGAAAGACAGACCTGGGACCTAGAAAAACTGAAAGAAAGGCAGGATGTAGTCAGCATGAAGTTGGAAGATAACTTAAGAAAGTTGGAAAACAAACCGAAGACCGTTGATATAGAATGGGATGAAATTAAAACCAGTATCAAGGATACCATGGATAAAGAGATTGGAAAACAAGAGAAGAAAATCAGAAAACCATGGATCACGAAGGAAATGCTGGAGAAAATGGATGAGAGACGAAAATGGAAAAACGTTAACAGTGAAGAAGGTAGAGCCAACTATAGGCGTATAAACAATGAGTTGAGAAGGGTAACAGATAAAGCTAGAGGAAATTGGCTAAAAGGAAAATGTGATGAAATAGAACAAATGGAGAAATTAGGACGGTACGATATGATGTACGCTAGGGCACTGGAATTAGAAGATAAGAAGTCTAATGGAATTTGTGGTAAAGGAATTATGAATACGGATGGGAAGATAGTCTCAGAAACAAAGGATGTAGCACAGGTATGGGAAGAATACATTAAGGAATTATACAGCAAACAGACAGGAGCGGCAAAAATAGAACCGGAAAATGAGGAAAACATTGAAGAAGACAACTTAGGACCAAGTATTATGGAGAGCGAAGTAGAAAAAGCGATAGTGGAACTTAAGAAGGGGAAAGCCACGGGCAGCGATGGAATACCGGCTGAGATACTTAAAGTCATAGGATCAGAAGGACTAAAAGCGATCACGAAATTAATTAATAAGATTTACGACACGGGAGAGTGGCCTCAGGATTTCCTAGAAGTAACAATGATCCCTCTAAAGAAGAAGCCAAAGGCAATGCAGTGTAAAGATTACAGAACTATAAGCCTTCTGTCACACACATCGAAGATCATCACGAGGATTCTTAATAAAAGGCTGGAGAAAAAGGCAGAAGAAATAATAGGGGAAGATCAATTCGGTTTCAGAAAAGGACGAGGAACTAGAGATGCTATAGGAGTAGTTAGAATCATATCAGAAAGGGCAATAGAATACAGTCAAGATATCTGCGCATGTTTCGTAGACTGGCAGAAGGCCTTTGATAGAGTAAATTGGGTAAAGTTGATGAAGATATTAAAGGATATAGGTGTAGACTGGAAAGACAGGAGACTGATTAGGAATCTATATGAGAATCAAGTTGTAAAGGTCAGGTTTGAGAATGTGGACACCTGCGGAATAAATATCGGTAGAGGAGTAAGACAAGGATGCTGCCTATCGCCAACCCTATTCAATATATATGGAGAAAGTCTAATGCAAGAAGCTTTAGAAGGCACAGGGGATTTCAAAATTGGAGGAAGGATTATAAGAACAGTAAAATACGCAGATGATCAAGTACTTCTAGCAAGAAAGGAAGAGGAGCTACAAAAAATGATAAATAGACTAGTGATAACAGGTAGAAAATACGGTATGGAAATAAATACAGAAAAATCCAAGGTCATTCGAATATCGGGTAAAGAAGAGAATCTGAACATAACTATTGGGGGAAAGCCATTAGAACAAGTTTCAGAATATAAATACCTTGGAAATATCATAACACGAGAGGCAAAATGTACGGATGAGATCAAAACTAGAATAGGAAAAGCAAAAGCGGCTTTCAGGAGAAAGAAACAACTACTTACAGGGAATATAAGGGAAGATATCTGCAAGAAGTTGATAAAATGCTACGTATGGAGTATAGCATTGTATGGGGCAGAAACATGGACGCTAAGGAAAAATGACATCAAATACTTGGAAAGCTTTGAAATGTGGACTTGGAGGAGAATGCTGAAGATAAAATGGACAGATAGGATGAAAAACGATGAAGTGCTACGAAGAATAGGAGAGAAGCGAATGATTATACAGACTATCAGAAAGAGGAAGGCTAACTGGGTTGGACATTACCTGAGGAGAGAGAGTATGATTAAAGACGTGTTAGAAGGAAAACTAGATGGGAAAAGGGAAAGAGGTAGGAAAAGGTTTCAGCTGATAGACGATTTGAAAGGGAAAGAGAGTTATCAAGATATAAAGAGGACAGCGGAAAATAGGAGTATATGGAGAACCAGGTTTAACCATGAATAATCACGGACCTGTCTACGGACAGACTACCTATGATGATGATGATATATATAACAACTTACGGAAAAGGAAAGGTAAAATAGATATATGGATGTCAACAAGGTGTTGGGATGAGGAAACCCAGTGAGCACTCACCAATCAGACGACTTCAGGTTCTCTCTCTGTAGCTGAAGAAGGAGTATTTCCGAAAGCTTTACGTTTGTGATGTTTCTGTGTTATTTTACGTGTGTCGCTTCGACATCCCCGGGGCCTCGCCAACCTGAAGTCGTCTGATTGGTGAGTGCTCACTGGGTTTCCTCATCCCAACACCTTGTTGACATCCATATATATATATATATATATATATATATATATATATATATATATTCCTCCTCTGTAAGAAGAGTCTATATAGTACAATAGATACCATTAATATCTCTTTCTTTCAGATCCTTGTCTACACACAAAATATCTAATGGTTTATCGAAGTAATCTTGATCTAATCTATTCCCCTTGTTTTCTAAATTGACAATAAATAATTTAATGTTTTTCACGTAGATCATCTCTTAGTTGTATTATTGTAAGGTTCAGATCATCAATTGTTTCAATAATACATCATATTTCTTAACTAGCAAGTTTATACTTAGCTTTATATCATCTAGGTCCTTCCGTGAATCGTAATGATCTGTTGGCATGAGACATACTCTTCTCCTGTTTATCTTTTTGACGGCATCCGGGGAATCTACAAGTTTCTTTTCTTATTGTTAACATCCATCTGTAAATCGCCTCCATGAGCCAGGAACAGTAGAAGGGCATGCTTGAATTACATCCATAACAGTTAACGAAGTCGCCGTTCTTGGGCAGTTCATCTTCGCATCGAATGCAGTTCATTAAGAATTAACATTTTAACAGGCAACAAGTGGAAAATAGAATGAAACAGACAGATAAAAGCAAGGAAATCTCGGCACAGACGATGCCCAGATCGAGTCCAGCAACTATATTTTAAAAGATCGCTAAATGTAATCCAAGAGTCACTCCAAATTTACCAAATGTATGAAATTTGCCAAAATTAAAATTTTCGCAACAATTACACAGAAAATTCCGCAATTTAGAATATGACACCATAGGAAAATAGACAGCTAGACAACCAGGAAAAACAGTTGACGAAAGAACTATGATTCCTCCCCGTCCTTCCGCCCCCTCCATTTTAAACTTTCTGCTGCGTATTTGGAGTTGTTATAAAATTATCAGTCGATTGATACCAATGTCTTCTGTGTTTCCTTAGCGTACATTTCGCCCTCCCCCCTTTTCCCTCCCCTCTTCTTCCCCCCTTTATTTTCATCTTTACGCTGCGTATTCATAATCGCTATAAAATTCTCTGTCGATTAATACCAATGTCGACTGTGTTTCCTTAGCGTATCTTAGCCCTCCCCCCTCCTTTATTTTAGCCTTTACGCTGCGTATTCGTTATAAAATTCTCTGTCGATTGATAGCGATGTTACCACAGCGCACCTTACGCCCTTCCCCCTTTACCCTTCTCCTTCCTTTCTCCTTTTTGCTTCCTATTCGTAAATACCCCACTTTTCCCCACCCAAGTGGGAATCTGGCAACTGGGAATTCGAGCTTCTGCTACTCCAGCATCTGGGACTATGGCAAGTGGGATCTATGTCAAGTGGGATGTATGGCAACTGGGTTGTATGGCCAGCGAGAATTGAGAATGTGAATTCGGGCAACTGGGGCAACGCTCCCGGAACGTATAAATACACAAGGCAATACCAAAAAAATCCATTCGACTTCAGCTACTGAAGATGAGAGCTTATCTCTTGAAATACGTATCTAGCGAGTCTTTCCGAATGATTGTGCGTGTGTGTGTGCATTTCTTTTTCCTTTGGACTAGTTTTTGACACAGGTCCCTGTAGACCATCGTCCTGCAAACTAGCATAATTTTAATTTTTTCCATTTTCTCGTCTTATTGACGTGTGCATGCTCATCTGGAGTATTTTACGGTTCAGGAGTTTTTATTTTAATACCTTTACTGGAAGTATCGATTATTCTCAAGGCGCTCTATCTCGTGCTCTAAATCGAGCCAACGCTTTACAATTGAAAAGGAAAATTCAACTAACTTCGTACAATGATGCATCACGCGGTTCTTTCTCGGCTGGACGAACGCGGGTTCACAGCCAAATAGCCAAAGCTGGTGGTGCAGTGCTTTCGCATGTGCATGCGTTCACTAGATGGCCTCCGATGGTAATTTCACCTTCATAAATGATTCTATTTTCTACAACGTAGGAGATGGATTTCTCCGCCTCTTTCCACATTGGCGTTGGTGTCTCTCCTTGAAACAATAAATAAACAATCGAAAATACCTGCTCGCAGCTTATTATTGTAAATCAGTGGTGTCCAATTCACGGCCAGCGAACTGTTTTTGTGTGGCCGTCGAGGCCATGATGAAAAAGCAATTCGAAAAATTTACCGCAGAAATTCATACATTTATACGAAAAGTTTGATGATAAAACATTTAATATTGACCATAAAAACGTTATTTAAAATCGATTTACACTTATATGGTACCTCAGAATATATAGGTAACTTTCAACTTAAACGCTAATCCGGTCCGCAGAGGAATTTGCAACTTCCAATGCGGCCCGCAGAAGGATTCACAACCACCGATTTGGCCCGCCATGCACATACAAAGGTTGGGGACCACTTTTATAAAACATAGCTATGACGTTAAAATTACGTTTAACATTTCAAAAAATATATTAGAATACTTCATATTAATAACTCGAGTATTCTCTTTAATAACGATCCGCTTTAATTCATGTCTACAGGTCAAAAGCCAGCTTCGTCGATAAAATAAGCCGCTTCTCCAGTATCCACGCTTGCAAGAACGGCTGCCATCACACACTCCTAAACACAAGGCTCCAATTCAATCTCACCCAATGTAACGGTTCCGCTAGCACAAACTCTCCCTCCGCGCCTCCTCCCCTCCCTCTACCCCTCCCTCCGCGCCTCCTCCCCTCCCTCTTCCCCTCCCTCCGCGCCTCTTCTTCTCCCTCCTTCCACGCCCCATCCTCTTATTCCGACACGCGCCTCCGCCGCCTGTCTCTAGCCCACCCGCAGAGCACCCTGTGGTGTGCCATCGATCGGGGGCAGAGGGATGGGAAGGGGCGGCCTCCCTCTCTCAGGAGGAGGAAGGGATGTATTTACGGGGAAATATGGTAGGTGAGAGGGAGGAGGCTTGCTCCAATGGGGCGAATTCCTTTCTCGGACACGATGCCATGGGATAGGAACTCGATTAAGGACGCAATGCGAATGGGGAAAGAGAAAGAGGAATGGCTGAAGATGGGAAGGGATGGCGGAGGAGGGAGTGGCGGAGGAGGAGGGGTGGTGGAGGAGGAGGGGTGGCGGAGGAGGATGAGGGAGGAGGGCGTGGCGGAGTGAAAGGCTAAGAAAAACCCTCCTCTCTGTTCCTTTTTCAGGTACTCCCTTTCCCCTCGCCCCGCAACTTCACGATTCATGATATTTTAGCGTATGCTTGCTTATCATTCCTTTATGTACGCGATAGATAAGAAACTTGCACCGTCGCGGCATTGACCACAATATCTCCTAAAACCGGAAATCACATTTTTTCTCTAACATAAGACTAAAAACGTGGTTCTTCATCTAGATCCGAAGTATAGTTTTTTTAAAACACGCAATAATAACAAATCCATCGCCTCAATCTTCACTCTTCGCACCAAACCGTTCCTAAACCGCACTTCCCTTACCTGCAGTCTCATCCCAATGTGACCTTGGAGTGATCTTCGATCCCAAACTCACTTTTTCTACGCACATCCGGCATTATATCCAAAGCCATGCCCCGCGTTGGACTCGGTACAAATTCACTGAGTCGACTCACCCGCTTGCCCTCAAAACCTTCTTCTCTGGTTACATCACTTCTGTAATAATTGATTTTTGTTCACGTGTTGGAACTCTGCCTCGCCCTCAAAGCTGAAGCTCCTTGACCGCCCTCTCAATTTATTCCTTTCAGCAATCAGTAATGTTATCATCCGTAATTCAACCATGCGAGCATATATTATCATCAATCGGCGTCTCTATTCTCCCTCTCCGGCGTAAAGTAAACGACCTATATTTCCTACATTCAGTAATGAATGTCAGATTGAGATCCTAACATGTCCTGCCATACTTCTCTCTCCACGTTTCTCGACGCTCTACTCGCAAACACAATGCATTGCACCTACCTAAATTCCGTCTTTCTGTTTAAAAGCGCTCAATATTCCACGGTATCTCAAACACCTACAAATCCTTAAGCGTACTTTATCCTTCCATCGATATATTCTCATCCTCATCTTTCCGCTCCTCAATTGTCAAATCCTAATGATTATTCTATCTTTTTTCACACCTACGGGTGCGAACCATTGTCCTTCTCCCTTTCCAATGATGCGAAGTTTGTTTTAATTGTCAGTCATATTCACATTGATTCTTTTTTCCTGCTCGTTGTTTATATACGATCACCTTTTTTGCAAGTGGTACAAATCATATTATTTGACTAGAGAGAGGTGTCAAACGTACGGCCCACTGGCCGGATCCAGCTCGATGGTCCCATCCGGCCCACGTAAGGTATCAAAAAATTTAATAAAAAATATAATGAAATAGATTAGAAAAATGAATGAAATCTGTATGTATGCATATAATCCAGGCAAAAAACTCGAGGGAAAACATCTGCCTTTAAGAGATGAGCAGTAACGGAACTATAATGCTGCGGGGGGAGGGGGTTAACTTTTTATGCCTGAAGATAATTTAGTATTTATTTTTCCGAAGCCGATTTGTAAAAATACGAAGTCGAGTAGCTCTGCGGATAATTAGAATACGTAAGGGTGGAACACTGTCACATAAAGTAATTTGATGCAACAACTATGAGAAAAAGTGAAGATTTACTTCTCAGTAGCGGTTGACTAAAGCGCAGATATTGATTGTGATATTGCACAGTTAGTAGAGTATGTTCGAGGTTCGACAAAGTGCTCAATGTTACAGAGGAGTTTGTAGAGTGAATGCCTATGAATGACACAACTACAGTGGAAGATATATTCAAAACATTACGAAAGCTATGGATTATTTAGGTCTGGACTGGTAAAAAGCTGAGAGTATAATAACCGACGGGGCGCGGTCAATTGTAGGTCAAAGAGCAGGTGCTAAAAAACAAAATTATGATTAAAAATTCATGTCACGAGTTCATTACATTTCATTGTATTGTACGTCAAGAAGCTCTTTGTGCGAAAGTATTAGATATGGAACGTTTTTATTAAAACAACCAATTTTATAAGAGGTAAATCTCTTAATCATCGACAATTTTAGCAGATAATTCGAGATTGCGAACATCAGAATGATTTTTTAAATATGAGAATAAACATTTTAAACAATTTTCTGCAAATGCACTACATAGGATTGGTTCTACATATTTGTATGAACAACTTTTTTCTGTAATGAATATCAATAAATAAACTTGGGTTCAAAATTAACAAATGAACATTTAATTCGGTCTTAAAGCTACTAGTCAAACATTGCAACCAGACATGGAGGGTAGTAGCAAAAAAACGTACTCAAGTATCTTAATAATTAACTTTGATTATTTTTGAACAAATTTTTATTATATAATGAATATTATACAAGTTTATTAATGTTGGTTTTTGATGTATTTCTATGACTGATAAAATTGTAGTTTTTATGCAATTTAAAAAATCTAGAGCAGCACTTGATAATTATATTTTTATACATTTATATATATATATATATATATATATATATATATATATATATATATATAAGCTGGTCTTTGCTGCATTTGAGGGAGAAATAGCAAGTCTGTTACACAAGAAGGAGGTGAGCCTATTTAGATCAAAATGATCGTTACTGCACATGATTGGGGAATGCAGTGAATATTCTGTAGACACGACACAAACTAAGAACTGTCGACTGTGTAGAAAAACGCTTGGAGTACAAGTGGAGGTTAGAGCTAAGTAAGCAGCGTCGTTAGAAAAACAACTCAACTTACAAACTAAAGCTGATCTAACAGAAAGAGTTATTAATATCCAGAGCTCGCTCAGATCACACAGCTTAGCTCCGGTGTGTCGCCGCCCGTTTAAATACCTGTATTTCAAAAATGCATAGCACGCCTAGTTGTGTAATAGACCCGAGGGTTGTCACGACTACGCAGCTTTGTATAAAGGCAAAAAATAACAAGGATTTCGCAACATGCTGACGTGTTCTGGAATTGTTATCCACAAATGACTTAGTTATAGAAAGATCTTTCCAGGCGAATCGATGTGAAAAAATTCTCGCGGTCTTTCAGCAGGGCCATGGGGCTGTGGTATTCCGACGTTTCGAAAACACACTCCGTTATCATCTTCAGGTTCCCCTGAAGAAGATAACGGAGTGTGTTATCGAAACGTCGGAATACGACAGCATCATGACCCGGCTGGAAGCCCGAGAGAATTTCTTCACGACTTAGTTATACTCCACTATGGAGAGTGCAAATCGAGTTGCATAGATGAAATTGTGAGTTATGAATAAATAAGGAAAATACCAAATAGATTCATATAATATAAAAAACTAACCGTGTGTATGAGGATAATTATATTGCAGGCGCACTCTAAAAGAAAATGGCACAAGAAAAAGGATGGTAAAAAGACACGTCCATCTCCAACGCTCAAATTTGTTACCGAGATTAGGTTGATCAATTAAGAGTTGCAGACAAAACAAAAGCAACTTGCTCCCTTTGTACGATCGCTAATTAGTCCTCACAAACTGCATTCAATTCAGTAATACGACCTCAGAAAACAACTCGTTAATTAAGACAGAAAAAGAACGGAAGAGAATACAAGACCGCTTGAAGGTAGATTTGGGTCGTGCAAAATCGTTCACGCGTCGCGAGACGCAACTTCAGCCACAATAAAGGTTTCGAAGAACGGATGAAAAAAAAAGAATACGAGAAGAGTGGATATGGCTAGGAAATGGCGGGGATACCTTCGAAATAGAAGAGATCGAATTTCATACGACTCCAAGGAAAGGCAAACCGCTCAGCATCACGAGGAGAAGAAACAATCCATCGCCATTTCGAAAGAGTGAGACGAAAGAAATTATTATTAAAATGTATTAAAAACAGCGCGTAAAACTAACAAGGGGTAACAAAATGCGTATATATGAACTGAATTGTCTATTCGGTGACAACTTCGCCTCGGATTGGCCAAATAACCATTAGAGCTTCTCTCTCACTGTAGGATCTCTTGAACACACGGAAATGAAGCGAACAAAAGAAATACGATTGGCGTGACCTAGTTTCCCGCGACGAAGAATTTCATTGTTTTCCTTTGATGCCGTATATGCGAATTGGAGGCAGAAAACATGAGTAAACGAAAGGGGATGGGTGAGGAAAGGGAAGAGAGGAAAGTGTTGGGGAAGGAAGGGGTGGGGGGGGGGGAGGAAGGGGTGGGGGAGGGAAGCAAGGCACAGATGAGGGCGCTCGCCCCGCCGATAATTCCAGCAGGGAGTTAACACACACTGATTTCGTTTTCTCAGCGATTAGATTTTGCATCTATCGAATGGCGAATATTGGAACACACTTCGGTTCAAGTCAGCTGAGGGCGGGAGGACGCACATGAGGCATATCCAGAGAGTTTGAGGTGGAGATGAAGGGGAAAGGAGAAGAGGGAAACGCTGGGTGTATTTATAACCTTTGGCCGATGACAGCATATTTATTAGGGCGACTGGATCTCGTCGCGGTGAAACTCATTTTGTTTCCTCGAAAGCAGAGGTCGGTTAGGCCGAGTCCATTTTCGCCGCCAGGGAAAGAGTGAATGACATTCGGTATAGTTACGGCACCGTTTCCGTGGAGAGGACGTGTGGAGAAACCTCCGTTATGAAAAAGTGTCATCCCTTCTGAAGGTCGTGCGTCATCTCCCCTATTTCGATCATTTGAGAAAATGTTTCGAATTGGAGCGGTAAAAGTCTCCCCCAGTTCATTCACGTCATCGGATGCCCTTTAAATGGCGTTTTGATGTAATTGCTACAAGGGGAATGCACACAGAGAACTAATTTCCTATTAAGCAGGTAATAAAAAACGGTTACATAGACATAATCTAAACTGAATAACTATTAACAATATAACACGATTTCTTATAACAGATAAGATTAATTATAGAAGAATTATTTAGTTCTCAATTTGGAATAAACAATCAAATTTAAAAAATAAAAACAAGAAAGATAAAATCATTGCAAATACTGCATTTACTCATCTAATACCCTTACTTTCCCCTCCCACCCCCAAACTCTTGAAATATGGAGTGCGGATTTGGCCATTGCCAATTCAGAAATCTGTGATAGCAGCGTATACTGTTCACAATAAACCTCCCAAACGTACCATAACATATATTGTCAAATAACATATATAGTCAAAACCCGATATAGCGCCCCCTATACTCCGAGGAAATTGCGTCATCATAAACCATCCATGTAATTGAAATTTGAAATATTATTAATAGATTTGTCATTAACGAGGTACGGGATTTAAATAAATAGGGTAAGCTTCGGTGAAAAGGGCCACAAAAAGGAAAATCAAAATTGCACGAGTAATATGATTGATGGAGTCGGCAAATTTTCAGGAGAAACAAAGTACTCATTTGGCTATTTTTTTAGTTTAGTTTAGTTTAGTTTTAGTTCAGTAGACAAAATCCACCTTTGTTTTCCTTTTCTTGCTCTTCTTCTTCGCCAACAGATGACTCACTAGTCAGGATCGGTCTTGAAAAATGTTTCTTCGCGGCCTGTCTTTCTTAGCTATTTTCTTCTTTTTGGCTTCCTTCTTTGTTTCTTCAATAAATTGGTGCGTTGTCATTATTGCTGCAGTTTGCTTGCGAGATGTTCTTCGCTTCATTAACTTTTTGGGAATGAGCAGTATACCTATCACCAAAGGTTTGTAAATTTTCCTGTTGTACATAATTTCCTAGGGGATCAATTGATGTGCAAATACTATATGATGGCTTAGCTGGATTATTTTGCCTCTAATATGCTTAGAACACATGCATTTTTCCTAAACGGAAAATCTCCGACACCATTAAAACGGAATAGGTAAATGTTTGTTCGGTTGGTATCCATTGGATGGCTGTGAGTCAGCATTAATGCTTTGTACGAGAATACAACAACTATAGTTAACTAGTATGGACAAAATCAGAAGAACTAGCATATTATTAAGAGACCATTAAGAGATTTCGTAACATAAAACAAGAGAAACCTGCTAAATTTATAATTCCCTTACCATACAAACCGTAACAAAAGTTCTTCACTGAAGACTAACCAGGTTCTTGGCATCCAAACAGAATCCGTTCACAAAATTGTCACCAGAGCAAAATAACTATAGCTATACCCGAGGTATCTTCCATTACTTGCTGACCTTTGGTGACGAATAATATAAAGTGGCTCGGTTCACCCGAAATGTACACGGAAATTTTTTTAACGGTTGGTGCCTCTGAGATGGCTGCAAATCATTCCTAAAACTGGGCACATGAAGAATAAAGCATTGGTTAACTACCATAATAAGAATAAAATTACTTAGAATGCTAGTAACAGAGTAATATGCGATTTTTTGACATCAAAACAATTGAAACGTGCTCATTTTAGCCAGTTCTTGCCTGCAAACCTTCACAGAAACTCTTCCTTAACGAACACAGCTTGACAGTAATTATTTGCACTTTTCCAGAGAGGTGAAGTTACCTACTTTGCCATCACGGTAAAATTATGCGTATTCCATTGTTTGCTGACTTCTATCGACGAAAAATAGAAAAATGGCCCGAATCACCAGATGGCCCGATTCACCCAAGCTTACCCTAAATTATATACACACTGGACAACATCGCTTCAACTAAGACTCTTTCAACACCTTTCAACAAGCGTGCGACACCCGTTAAACTCGCTCCCAACATCCTTTCAACTCAGCAACATCGCCGGCAACATCGGTCGGCAAAACATCAAATAAACTACTTTGTTGAACTGTTGCACGTTCAAAATGAGAAACAAGGCAACTTCTGCTCCTCCATATCGTATCCCACCACTACCCAATGCTCACAGCGTATGCGTCTACTATCTATATTGTATCATCCAAACTCAAGTATTACGTCAGCTCATTTTGCCATTCGTTCCTAATCCCCGTACACAGTAGATACACATTCTTCATTCAAGGTAAATATTTGAGCTTATTATAGGTTTTTATTTTATTTAATTATTAACGCAAATGCTATATTACCTCCTCAAGAACGCACAAGCATCAGCACATCCATTCCAACCAACAAGCATCTGCATATTCATTCTAACCATCTCCAACGTTTCACAAGTCACAGATTCCTGCACCTGCCTCCAATTCAACGAAATGACGCCTTCTTCTCCATATGAACATACTTATTCCTCAGCGCATTCTCCTATAACATCTCCAGTTTCTGTCCAACCACAAAATGATCGAACCACAAAACGACTTTATGAATCCTATCCGGCCCAGCAATTATTAGACCTCCTATTGCTCCTCGCGCCTCTTTTATCAGACCCATCAGTGTCATGATCGCAAAATTAGAACGCTACTAACATTTTAACTTAATGTATAATCGGAACAAGAAGCAAACTATATCTTATGTCAAGCAAAATAAATTATATTTTTATTCTACTTAATTATTCTTTGTATTATTTGTGCTTGTATTGCCTTGACGTATTCCTTGAGAACCGGTATAATAGCCTCGCAGACAATTTGTACAATCGCTGAAATTGCCTGTTTTGATATTTTATACAAGTATTTGAGGGTAGCAAAGGAAACCCCTGTTGCTAAAAAACACAGTGTAACTGCTAGCCGGATAGATGGCGGTATTGCAGCACGACAGTTAATGTTCAGTTTCTGAATTAATGGTGCCACCAAGAGTAAAATATGTTCAAAATCTGATGCCGAAATTCTTAAAAAGTTATAATATAGTTAAAGTGAGAGAGGAAATCTGAGTACTCTTAACGACTTATTGGTTTACAGCACGACAATTTACATCCCAGAAGACATGAGAAGAGAGATGTTAGTTCGTATTCATTCTGGACATTTAGGAATAGTTAAGTGCCGAAACCGGATACGACAATCCATCTGGTGGCCGGGGATATCGAGGGATATTCAGGAAATGATAAATAAATTCCAGGAATGCCTTGAGCTCCGTCCGCAGAGAGTGGAGCCTCTGCTGTCTACAAAGGTTCCTGTGCGGCCCTGGCAGATGGTGGGGATGGACCTTTTTCAAAGTGGTAGCAGTGGATTATTTTTCCAAATACCCCAAAGTCTCCTACTTGGAGTATTTGACGTCAGCCTACGTAATAGGGAAGTCGGAAGCAATTTTGCGAGGCACGGTATACCCGAGGTAGTCAGAACGGAAAACGGGTCTCAACTTAAAAGCAGGGAGCTACGAATATTCGCAGAAAAATATGGGTTTCAACACATCACTAGTAGCCCATACTATCGCAAGAGCAACGGTCAGGCGGAGGCGGTAGTTAAAGTGGTGAAAAATATTTTTCAAAGGAGGCAGACCCAAATTTAGGTCTATTGGCTTATCGCGCAACGTCTCTGGATGCAGGGCCGAGTCCAGCGAAGTTTTTGATGGGTCGAAAGCTTCGCACAACGGTCCCACTAGTGCCAGCTGGTTTGACGCCTCGTTGGCCATCGTGAGATTGCCTCGCGAGTACAAGACCGAACTAAAGAGAATTACGATAAAAGGCATCGGACGCAACTCCTCCCCTCCCTCTCACCGGGGAGACTGGCCTGGGTGAGGGACCAAAAACAGTACGGCACCGTATTGGGGGAGTCGAAGGAGCCGAGGTCGTACCTCGTGACAACAGAAGACGGAGTTCTCCGGCGAAATCGTGCGACATTGGACGCATCGGAGTATCCTTCAGGCACACGGGAGGAAGCCCAAAACAAAAGTAGGCAGGAGGGCGCTAATAACCAGGGAAAGGCAAAGGTTGAAGAGCAGCAACTAAAAGGAGAAAAGGTGGGATACCGAAACAGATAATGGCGTTTAGTGAGGCCACCTCAACGCTTTGGCCTTAGAGAGGACTATTAATAGTATTTCTTATTATTTGTATTTTCAGCATTTGTTTACAGAAGAGAGGATGTTCAATGGAGCTTGGGCGAGAAGGCGGGCTTCGAAAGTTCTCGATGCTGACTCACTGAGAGGGGGGAGGAGAGGTGGGAGGAGGAGAGGGGGAGGAGGAGAGGGGGAGGAGGAGAGGGGGAGGAGGAGAGGGGGAGGAGGAGAGGGGGAGGAGAGGTGGGAGGAAAAGAGGGGGAGGAGGAGAGGGGGAGGAGGAGAGGGGGAGGAGGGGAGGAGGAGGGGAGGGGGAGGAGGGGAGGAGGAGGGGAGGGGGAGGAGAGGGGGAGGAGGAGAGGGGGAGGAGGAGAGGGGGAGGAGGAGAGGGGGAGGAGGAGAGGGGGGAGGAGGAGAGGGGGGAGGAGGAGAGGACGGAGAGGGGGGAGGAGGAGAGGACGGAGAGGGGGGAGGAGAAGAGGGGGTATGAGGGGGGAGGAGGAGAGGGCGGACGGGGGGAGGAGCTGGGTGGAGGAGCGGGGTGGAGGAGAGGGCGGACGGGGGGAGGAGCGGGGTGGAGGAGAGGGGGGGAGAGGGGGGGGAGGAGAGGGGGGGGAGGAGAGGGGGGGAGGAGCGGAGTGGAGGAGAGGGGGGAGGAGGGGGGGGGGGAGATTGTATGATAGAAAGTTGCATGAAAGTTGTGCCTAGAACTTTATTTCAGAGAAAGTACGACAAACTTGACCCGTGTGACATGGCTTTTACGAGGGTAGAGTAAATCACGATAAAGCAGCTTCTCCTATTTCGATGTAAAGTCATCTTGTTGGAAGGAAGAAATAAAACACATTTAAATGAAAAATGCGCGGGCAGCGGGATAGAAACAGCGAGCGCAGTGTACAACTCTGGAAAGGAAGCAAGAAAAGGGTTTCAACGGATGAAGCGAAGCCATTGCTTGAGGTAGAGGTAGAAGCGACACGCGGGGGGGGGGGGAGGTTCGCCTACTTTCGTCCCGCACTCGTTCCTGCGAGCGAGGGAGTGCCAAAGGGGAGAAGGTTGAGGGTGAGGGGGCGAAAAAGTTGAAGAAAACGATACCGAAGTTGCGCTGCGAAGTGGAAATGAAATAATATCATTATTGTTAATTGTAAATTATTCCGACAATTTTTTAAATTTGAAAATTTTATGCTGTGCGCAGCTAACGAAAATGTCATGCTTAGGTTTTTACCTAATATAATTATGCGATGGGGTGTTTTGGAGTGGGATGCGATTATATAGCCTCTCCCACTCAAATGTCAACCTCACCTGCACGTGGTGCACCCTGCTTCACAGACGAGGCTCTGGCGTCCGAGTGACTCCCGGGATAAGGAGTCCCCCCTCTACCAAATGCCAACGGCCTATTTAGGGTCGGATGAGAAGGTGGAGGGGTAGGGCACCCTCTTGCCCTTGGGGTGGGAAACTGCCCCTAAAGGCGGAGGAACTATTTTGATAGTCAACGGCATAGGATGGAGAAGGCAACAGGAAACCACTCCATTAAAGATCCTATTGGATATCCCGAGGGTAGCAACCATGGAAGGTTTTAGAAAGGAATTTGTTACTGATCATGGTATTCGGAACCCAAGATCCGGCAGGGGATGTAGCAGGGCTTCCCAGGTCGTTATCCAACGAAATCCCTGTCAAAACGTCAAAATAGGTACTTGGAACGTCAGAACATTACTAAAAATAGGTAAATTAGAAGAAATAAAGAAAGAAATGGAGAAAAATGAGATTGATATCTTAGGTTTATGTGAAACAAGGTGGCAAGAGAAAGGAGATTTTTACAGTGATAAATTTAGAATAATTCATAGTGGAGGTGAAAAGAGAGGAAGGAATGGAATAGCAGTCATTATTAGTAAGAAATGGGCAAACAGTGTTTGCAATACATATCACATAAATGATAGGTTGTTGATGGTAAGAATGAGCACCGTGCCAACGGATACAGTGATAATACAAGCGTATTTCCCAACAAGTAGTGCAGAAGAAGGAGAAGTAGAAAAGGTGTATGAAGAAATAGAAGAACTTATAAAGATGACAAAAGATAAAGATAATGTAATAATAATGGGAGACTTTAATGCTGTGATTGGATCTAGTCGAAATAGTAGAATGGTAGGAAAATTTAGTTTAGGTGAAACAAATGAAAGGGGAGAAAGATTAATTGAGTTTTGTGAACAGAATGAGATGATGGTATCAAACACTTTCTTTGAAGTTCCCAAAAGAAGAAGATACACATGGGAGGCGCCAGACAGAAGAAGGTTTCAAATAGATTATATTTTAGTAAAAAGAAGATATAAGAACCAGGTAAAATCGTGTTATAGTTACCCAGGCCCAGATGTAGACAGTGACCACAAGCTAGTCATGGCAAAATGCAATATTAGGTTTAAGAAAATAAAGAGAACAGTTAAAAAGAACTGGCATCTATAAGTTTACCAAAGAAGGGGAATGCAGTGGAGTGTAGTAACTACAGAACAATTTCACTACTTTCGCACGCCTCAAAAGTTTTAATTTATATCGTGAAAAACAGAATAAAAAGGAAAATAGAACATTATATTAGTCAAGATCAATTTGGATTTAGAAGTGGGAGAGGAACGAGAGAAGCTATATTAGCCCTCAGGGTGATAATGGAAAGATGTTTAGAAATGAACAGGACATTATATTTAACGTTTATTGATTTGGAGAAGGCCTTTGATACAGTTAATTGGGAACTGTTGTTTAAGACTATGAAAAAAATAGGTATTGATTGGAGGGACAGAAGATTAATTTTTAAGCTTTATCAAAATCAAACTACAAGAATAAATATAAATGGATTAGAGAGTGAAGCAAAGATAAGGAAAGGAGTAAGACAAGGATGTCCGCTATCTCCATATTTGTTTAATATGTTCATTGAAGAAAGTATAGAAGTTATGAAGGAAAAGACAAAAGGCATAAAAATAAATGGAGTTAGAATACACTGCATTAGATTTGCAGATGACATTGTAATATTCAGCGATTCAAAAAGAGAAATGAATAAAATGCTGAAAGTATTATCGGACACGTTAAAACCGTGGGAATTAAAGATAAATATCAAGAAAACCAAATTGATGGTTATAGGCAAAAGTAATGCAGGGACAATATCAAAGATCAAAATAGACAATCAGGAAATTGAGCAGGTGAAGCAGTTTTGCTACCTAGGTAGTACAATTACTGAAGATAATAGATGCGTACAGGAAGTGAAAAGAAGAATAGCACTTGCAAAGCAAGCTTTTCAATGCAAAAGGAACCTACTGACAAGCAGTCATATGAATTTGGAAGTAAGGAAATCCTTTGCAAAAGCTTTTGTCTGGAGTACCTTACTTTATGGTAGTGAAAGTTGGACGTTAGGAAAGAGGGAGAGGTCCCGTCTGGAAGCGACAGAAATGTGGATATGGAGAAGATTGTTAAAGACAAGTTGGACAGAGAGAAAGACAAACCTTGAAGTTTTGGAAGAAGTAAAAGAAGAAAGGAAACTGATCAGAGGAATGGAAGAAAGGAAGGCAAAATTTTTAGGCCATGTGATTAGACATAATGGATTAATTGTGAACATCTTGGAGGGGAAATTTTTAGGGAAGAAAGGAAGAGGCAGACCAAGAAAGAAATACCTAGATGACGTGCAGTCAGTGATGGGAGTTGAGAAATACGAGATGTTGAAGAGAATGGCAGAGGACAGGAGTTCATGGTTGCAGCGACAAGGCTTAGCCTTTAGATGAAGAAGAAGAATTATGCGATATGATTGCCGAATCACAATATAATAAAACCCATATTCTCTTAGTCAATTGGTCATTCTGTCCGTACGCTCAATATCTCAGCCGTTTCTTCAGCCAGTTCAACCAAATTTGGTAGGATTGCTATAATTACGTAACAATAGCAAATGACACAAATTTAAAAAAAGTCCCAGGTTCGATTTCAGAGTGCGATTTCAATCTCCCATAAGATGCTCAATATCTCAGCCGTTCTTGATTACAAAGCCCTTTATAAACGGGCCAATCCATGTAGCAATTACAATAAATATACATTTATTGGCTTAAAGAGATTTACATTAAATTATAAGTATTATTTCTTAAAACGGTTAATACGGGACGAAGGGATAGGCGCTGGCTCTAATGCAGGAGAAATTTGTCAGCTGCGCGCGCAATAAGCGTAATACTATCTTGCAAGGGTGGAATGGAGAACAGCCAACGGGATTGGAAAGATCGAGAGCAATGCGAATGCGCGCAACGCGGCCCGAAGCGCAGAAAGAGAGATTTCTCGAGTGAGGATGGAAAGAAAGTGCGCCTCTCTATTTCTCATACGCCTTCATGTTGGATGCACTTTTCAGTGCGACAAACTAAGGGCGCGTTCGCAAAAGACTCCTTTGTCTGAGCCCACGTGGAAGTTGCGGAGGATATCACGAAAAATCGCACGGTTAATCGCGTCATGAGGTTCGGGCAATCATCAAAACTTAATAAAAACCAACACCATTATCCTCGCACGAAGTGAGTAACAAAAGCCAACCCAAATTCAAGGCTTAAGTGAGGTTGGATGAGGGCGAAAACGAACACTCCTGAGTTCTTGGAGAAAAATTCTACCATTACCGGAAATTGCAACCGGGCTCTCCACTATCCGGATGGATACCACCGAACTATTTTTCAGCGTAGAGTATTTAACGGCTACACAAGCCAAGATAACCCGCCCTAGGCGGAGAAGGAACGCGGAGGAAGGGAAAGTGGGAAGGCAGCAGCCTTCGGGGAGAGAAGGGATATCTCATTCGGATGTTTTCATTGACGGGGAAAAGACGATATCCACGCAGTTAGGCTTCGCGAGAGAGGAGGAGGAAGGCAAAGGTTATACGCTTTAGATAGGAGGGAATTCTCGACCGATGGCCGCAGGAGACGGAGCGAGGGGAGAAAGATAAGGGGTACACACTCACGGAGGTGTTAAAGGGAGGGTCGGAATCGATATAGCTAAGGGAAAGGAGAGAGGGAGGGAGGAAAAGAAGGAGAGGGAGGGAGGAAAAGAAAAGGAGAGAGAGGGAATAGGATAAGTAGAGAGAGTGAGGAAAAGAAGGATAAGCGAATGGCAAGATTAAGTTGCGGATGAGGGTCGATCGTTCGCATACAATCCACACGCTACATGTGCTACAGCTATCCAAGCATCGCTGTCTGCAATGAGAACTAACGAGGTGAAGAAGGCAATCGTAGCGAATACGATGTCGCAGTGTGACTTTTTCAACAACGACTTTGCATTCACATTAATATTATTTCACACAGTGAACATTTTTTATCGTAACTTCCAGTTTTAGAGATTAAAAAAAGTTGTTTCGGATAATTGTAGGTGAATTTCTCATGAAATTTTTAGTGAAATACTTTTCATCGCTTTTAAGAAAATACAAAAAGGGACGTAAATCAGAAAATATTACGTGACTTTTATCTACTTAATATATGTTTAGACGCAAGAATAAATATGAAACATATTCTATTCTTATAGGTATCGAATGGATGTCGTCAGTGAATTCTACCCAATTTAAAAACGGGTAAGGTGGTAGCAAGGTTTCTTAGAATACTTTAGAGTTCTGGTTTGCCTCCTACTATGAGGAGAGAAAACCAGCAACGATGGAATGTAGATCCTCATTAGAATTTTCCTAGCCGTGAAAACTTAATTTCTTTAGTTACATAAGTTTGGATACAATACCACTTCAAAACTGTGAATTTTTCTAAATAGAAGCCATCAAGCGGAATATCTATGAACTACTAGCTGCAAGTACGCGGAGTTGCTCCGGAATTTTAATAAACAAAAAAATAATGATTAATAGTTATAAAGTAAATATGTACCTGTAAAATACCTTTTTCACTTCTATTTGTTTCAAACATTTTTTTAAGTGATTTATACTTCACAAAGGCCAGAAACGCCGAGTATTATAATTCGTTTCGTCGAAGACGGACTGACGTAACCGTAAAATACTTTTTTCCACTTCTGTTTGATACTTCACAAAGGTCAGAAACGCCGAGTAGTATAATTAAAGTTTCATCGAAGTCGGAGTGATCTATGGCGATATATACAGTCATACTCCGCTTAACGCTGGGGATGCGTACCTGAAAACGAGAACGCTAACTGAATCAGCGTTATGCAAGGTCATTTTAGTATAGTATTTTTGAGGATGTGTTCCAAAAATCGTAATTTATTGCCTATTTTCATACACACAATAATCAATCCTTAAACGCGCAATGTAGCAGATCTGGTACACACAAGAAATCGTGCAATATAATAACTGTCGCAGATTTTTTTCATTTTCTCACACTCTAATAGAATCAGCGTCTAATACCACCAATGGGTGTCCAATTGCGTGAGATATGTAAAGAAAACCATACTTTACTCTGCAGCCTGAGAACGTGGTGTTTCCCGTGTCTCATTTGATGATTTCGGTAGTTTGTTTCAGTATTTTTGGGAGGAGGGCGGGAGGCGGGGACTAGGACGATCTTCCCATGGTAGAATTCGAAAAACTCTCGAACGAAGCACGAGAAAGATGGCTGGAGGGAAGGCGAGGACGCGAACCATCCGCGACGAGGCTCGATGGCCCAGGGCAGCGTGCGGCGAGAACCCTAGCCGAGGGGCGCTAGGAATCGCAAAGTGCGGAGCCCTTTATGAGGAAGGCCATTAGCAGAGCGAGCGGCGAGGAGGGAGAGCGAAGGAGGTATTTCCGTCTAGGGAGTGGAATGTAAGGAGCTTTAAAGAGCAGGGCGGGAGGATAGGAGAGATAAGGGCAAGATGAAGGGAGGAAGGAAATAGGGGGGTTATGTGTCTTCTCGGAGAGAGAGAGAGAGAGCGAGGGTGGGGAGGAGAGGGAGAGGTGGGATAGGAGGGAGAGAGAGGGGGAAGGGAGGCGGAGAAAAAAGAGAGGGAAGGAAAGAGGGGTGGAATAGGCGAGAGAGAGGGGGGGAGGAGAGAGGAAGGAAGGAGAGATAGAGATGAAATAGGAGGGAGAAAGAGGTGGAGAGGAAGGAGGGAGAGTGTGGGATGGTGAAAGAACGAAAGCGTTGGATGGAGGTTAATAGAAGGAGAATGTGAGGCAGACAGCGGAACAAATGTGTATGGTGGGAGGATATTCTAGGAAGGGGGCAAATGCTTAAGGTCACGTTTTCGGGGATGTAACCCAGGCAGAGATTCTTCAGCTGTTATTGGACAGCTATAGAGGGAGAAGAACATTCCGATCCGTGAGATCAACGCGGTTAAGTCGCTCTCTGAATCCCAAATGATGGGCAACAATAGCCACTGGGCACTACGTACGGCGGCCAGCGAAGCGCTTCTCCCTAGGAAGTCCAGTGAGGTAAAACGCGATAGATTTTAGCGAACCTAAATAAAAGGTAGAAGGGCTGACTGATCCGAATAACTGTCGGTTATTCTTATTAATGATAAAACGAGGGAACCTAACGAGAGACGTATTCAATCTTCTATTTTCTGAGGAAAGTGACTTTTACCATGGCGGGACCATGGCTTCTTGACAAAATAGTTGGGAAGACGCAAGCTGCAGAAGGTTGAAAATCGCTGTTACAGATGTTTCCATCTACCACTAATTCAAATTTTCTTTGAGAGCATTCAAACTTAACAAAAATTACCATCTGCACGTATAATGGCATGACTATCTAACCGAACTTACTCCCAACATCAGCACATAAAAAATAACAACAAAATCTGAAACAGGAAATCATCCTGATCGGCGACTATTGTTGAGCCTTCGAAAGTTTGGGTTTGCGTTTGCTACGGTTGAAATGGGCCGAGAAATATCGACCGGGGGTAGATGGCAGCACTGCAGCAGCCACATTATTCATGCGAAAGAGGGTAAAGCGACGATTTTCGGCTTACCGCGCATAAAAACAAGATCTTAAAACCCAAAAATACACCTAACGTATCATACTATGGGTAAACGCCGATTTTATGGATAGTGTTACTTTTCTAGAGCAGTCGTCAAATCCGAGCGAAAGGAGTAAACCCACTGCCATGTCGTTTATTTTTTTTCTGGTAAAAATTTAAGAATCCATCATTTTGTACATTGGTAACGAAACGTTCAATAACAAAATCAGGATGTTTAGTATTGAAAGCAGGGCTGCCACAATACAAGGATTAAAAAAAATACTTTTACACGTATTTGTATTGAACTGGCTACATCAATCTCAATCAAATTTAATACTTTTATATATATATATATATATATATATATATATATATATATATATATATATATATATGTATGCATAAGTATATAAGATTTGGAATGAATTGGCTGAACGGATTTCAATTAAATTTTGTATATAAGATTTGTACAACATACCGTAATGAAATCAAGATGTTTAAACCGGAGCTAAATAGCAGGGATACCACAATAAAAAGTTAAATAATATTTCTTTTACGCGTATTTATAGTGAACTGTCCAAATGGATTTTAACCAAATATAGTATATTTAATCTTCATATAAATTAATAACCAAAATAACATATTTAAACCGGGCCGACTACACAGGGCTACCGCAATATCAAGGCTAAAATTTATCTTTAACTATGAATTTGGAAGGTATTATTAGCAGAACGGATTTCAAAGAAATTTCGTTTGTAGGGCGAGTATAGAATGGGAAACGAGATGAATATGTTTAGATCGGATAAAAAAGAAGGGCTATTACAATATAAGGAAAAATAATTTCCTGATTTCAAAGCAAATACTATACGATTATACTGTTACGAATTTGACGAAAAGCACTTCTGTATCACGGGAAACCTGTGAACTGTGTATACTTGTTATATATTAAAACTGTATTGAAAGGAAAGTAGACAGATTAGTTCTTTCCAGAACTACTTGTTTCGTTTTAGGTAGGTAGGGAGGAAGTTTGCACCCATCAGCTAAGACTGTAAGCATTAACAGTCATCCGTAGCTTATCGTAATAACTTGGCTTATCAGATATATAATATCTGATAATTTAAAATTGGCATTATGTATTATCCGTGTGCCTTTGTTGATTTTTGAGGAACAAGTACCTTTAACCTCAACGTGATCACCCATTTTAATAAAAAAGTTTCGTCAAATATTACTACAATTCTAATCTATTTAACAAAAAAATAGAATGCGATCTATCAAGGCAGTAAAAATCGAAAGGAAGATTTTTCTGAAAGCAATTACGCGTTCTAATTGAGTGCCACCTAACGTCATTTTCTTAGGGCGTAACTTTAAGACGAGGTGCTATTTTTTTTAGAAAACAAATCGTCGAATGTTTGATATAGTATTACAGAGTCTTATCCAATATGCTCGTCCCAGCCAGTGTCAAAAGTTGGGGAAATTTTCAAGTCAACACGATCGACCGAGAGACCGTTTTTACTAATGCAAAACAAGAAAATCGAAAATACGAAAAAGACAACGAAGAGATGCCGCGAGAAAACGGATCATAAATGAAATTTGCTTTTGATTAAACCAGCTACAGCCGCAATTTCTTTACTCCCAATGAAAAAGGGATTAAACGATGGCTCAAACACGCACCCGCTGAGACTTTAAAGCAATGCGCCTTTGATAACCGGGTACGAGTGGTCTCTCTGGACCACATCATTGGGACTTCAACGGCGCTTAGCCATGAATACTGCTTCGCGTGCTCGCATTACTTAAGGAACCGCATTACTAATTCTAGTAGATCGGGATTTGCTGCACGATTCCACGACGCAGATTGAATAGAGAGATAAATTTTGCATAGCGAATGGATTAAGAATGTTTCGCCCGAGCTACAGAAAATTAATTAACGAGATCGCCAGAGCCATGCCGTGGGTATGTGCCGCCCGTGTGAAAAATAGAATATGCCGCCCAAAACTAATTTTTAAAATATTGCAGCTCGAGGAAAAAGTAGATGCAAACTAATAACAATTATATTAACATATTTATCTGTTACTAACATATATTACTAACATTTTAATATATTTTTTTAACAATTCTGAGCGAAAAAGTTTGTTTTATAATATACAACAAACAGTTACATGGTTTTTAGGTTACAGGATTAAATAGTTTATCAAAAACGTTATTTTAATAAACATTTACTTTGCGAACTTTAAGATTGGAAAAGCGTTTTATGACATCATCTACGTATAAATTCTCGATGAGCTCATGTTCTATTGAAATAACAGATAAAGATGAAAGCCTATTCTGCATCATGGATAATCGTAAATAATTTTGAATTATTTTTAATTTAGAGAATGACCTTTCCCCAGACGCAACGGTGACAGGAAGGGTTAATAATATACGTAGGCATCGTGCCATTTGTTTTTTTGTTTAAGTCAAGATTTTTATCTGAAAACAGTTCAAACAACGCATCGTAAATTTCTAGAAAATTGAATCTTAAGGGTTTTATAGCTTTAATTCTGCTTTCCCATCTTGTATCAGAGAGTGGTTTAAATGTTAGAATATTCACGTTTTTTCATAACCTGCCATCGGTGCGTAGAAGAAGAGAAACATTCTACACTTTTTGAATAGTGACAAAGAAATTGATTGATTCGTTAGTGACCTTAGCAGCATCATTCACAACGAGGTTAAGCGTGTGAGCAGAACATGGCACAAAGATAGCTCGGGGATTTATATTTAAATTTTTTTTCCAAACCGTTAATTTTCCCTTTCATATTAGCTTCATTATTGTAACCTTGTCCCCTCATGTCCTGTATATCTATGCTCATTTCTTTTTTTAAAAAGATCAAACAAGATGATCCAAACAGAACTTATGATGCCTACTTTCCATTTAATCATTTATTTAATACTTATATTGGCTTTAATAGCTTCAAATTCATCGCGGATATGTAGCTCTTGGTGTTCCAAAATTTCATAATTTAGCGTTATAAAATACTACAAATATATTCGAACGGAATATTCAATTGATCACGCGTATTTGCGCTGCAAAAATAACGCGTGTACGTATTAGAATATACCAAATCTGAGACCAACAATATTTGTTGCTATGGCAACACTCTCGTAATGAGTGATAAAAACTTACAAAATCGCCAGTATTTACGCGAAATTCTAAGAAATACAATAGATAAGCAAATTTCTACGATAAAAATTAGAATCTCCATTCCTTTCATCAGAGAATAGTACAAAACTCGCTCCAATATTACAATTCTCCGATATTTTAATGTGCAAGAGAAAACTACCCTGCACGATGGATTTCAGATTTCCCATGTAAATCAAATGGTAAGTAGTTCCTGGAATCGAACCCGGGACTTCAATCTTCGCAACAAAAACTATCCTCGGATGCTCGGCCCATGTAGCAAGAGATTTCCACCAAGTTTCATGAAAATCGGTCTATTGGTTCAAAAGTTAATAGGGGGACGGACAGACAGGCATACGGACGGACAGAAAGACAGACAACAACAAAACTATAAGCTTATTTCCATTCTGTAAAGTAGGCTAAAAATTACTTAAACCACTACCTGTTGTATCGAAAATAGGGCAAAATCCTAAAAAGTTATCTCTAATTTCAATTATTATGCGTTTTTTGCACGAAGTGAACGCATATAGGGGTCGTTTCCGCCCGTCCGTCTGCATGTTAAAACTCAGGAACCGCTGGACATATTTTGATGAAATTTGGTATTGGGGAGTTTTGCTATAACTGGTCGAAGGATTCCAATTTTGGTTAAAATCGGACAACAATTACGAGTCCTTTACATGAATACCCACAATGCTCCTTTGTTTCAATATGGAAACTGCTGGATGTATTTTCATGAAATTTGGTATTGGGGAGTTTTGCTAAAATTAATTGACCGATTCCAATTTTGGTGAAGATCGGACAACAATTACGATCACTATACATGAAGACTTAAATGTAGTTTACAATGTGCCTTTGTTTGAACTCGGGAACCGCTAGACGTATTTTGATGAAATTTGGTATTGGGAGTTTTAGTAATATTTGTCGACCGATTCCAATTTTGGTTAAAATCGGTAAACAATTACGACCACTTTACATGAAGACCTACATGTATTTTAGAACGTACCTTGCTAGCTTCTCGTTAAATACTCTTCCGAGCGAAAAATATTGAGAACATTGTGAAATCTCGAAGAACGCATTTGGAAACTGTGTGTACTCCGACATGGAGTACACATTTCCAATCTTGTCTTGTATTAATTCCGGTCACAAACTTGGATCATCTGAAAACGCATTATGGTCAGGTCGCGTTCGTCCGTCTGCATATTTCATCACCGAAACTACTCGGCAGATATTTATGAAATTTGGAATTGTGGATATAGCAGCAAGTAAGCTAAGAAAATGATATAAATGGTGCACGTAGCCTCATCGGGAGTGCCACTTTACCGGTGACAAAAAATAACCTTTTCTTTATATCTCGTAAAATATCACTTATAACAAAAAATCTCTAAACTTAAGTTGTAGAACTAATCAAATAACATATGTTTTGTTCAGTACATGTTTATCGAAGGAGCAGCCGATTTCAAGAAAATCAAACGAGAAATTCGTAATTCGCTTTGAACTTAGAAAAACTTTCCCGTGTTTTTTAATTGTTGTCAACGAAAACAATATTCGTGGAAACCGAAGTAAACAATATCTGCTGTAAATACCTAATTAGTTTAATTCTCTTTCGTTCGTACGCAACATTTGGAAAATGAAGGGAAATGGATTATCTACGACGAAGAAATGAACGTAAATACGTCTGTTTTCTTTAAGTTTAACCGAGTGTTACCAGGGTCATTTATGACAGTGATAGAATTATTGGACTGAAATTAAATACTAAACCAAAGAACATGCTAGTCATCCAAGTGTACATGCCAACCGGCGACCATGACGATGGCGAAGTGGAGGAAGTGTAGAAGTAAGGTATAGGAACGGAGTGAAAAGAGTGTGTGGTCATCCAGGAGCAGACATAGCAAGCGAACACGTGCTGCTAATGGTGGAAATGAAGATCAAAATGAAAAGTTAGAAAAGCAAAGATGGCTAAGAAATGGAATCTAGAGAAACTGAAATACAGGCAGAAAGAGGAAATCCGTT
Source organism: Tanypteryx hageni (assembly GCA_028673005.1). NCBI lineage: Eukaryota > Metazoa > Arthropoda > Insecta > Odonata > Petaluridae > Tanypteryx > Tanypteryx hageni. The sequence goes on along the minus strand of CM054113.1, from coordinate 8,732,057 downwards.
ATGATATGGCAAACCAGATGAAGAGAGGAATTACGCAGAACAAAGGAGTAGAGGAAAAATGGAAGAGAATTATGAATGGAATAGTAAATGTGGCGGAAAGGGAAATAGGATAGAGGAAAGGCAAGAGAGCTAAGAAACCCTGGGTAACAGGGGAAATGACAGCAAAGATGGAGGAGAGAAGGAGATACAAGAATGTAAACATAGAGGAGGGGAGAAGGAACTACAGGCGGTTGAACAATGAACTGAGGAGGGAGACGGAAAGGGCGAAGGAAAAGTGGCTGGAGGAGGAGTGCAAGGAGATACAAGAGCTTGAGAAGAGGGGAAGGTACGACCTAGCGTATCAGAAGGTTAGGAGTATTACTTGGGATGGACAGAGATCTGGAGGAGGAGGCTCAAAAGAAATTGAGAGCAAGGATGGTAGGATATTAAATGAGGAAAAGGAGGTTTTGTGAAGGTGGAAAGAATACATGGAGGAGTTGTATAAGGCGAAGGAAAAGCCGGCAGAGCTGGAAATTGAGGAAGAAGATAGATAGATAGATAGATAGATAATCGTCTTTATTCGGGCGAAATTTAGACCAGAAGGTCCATTCTTACATTGAACTCTTCGTCAATATAATAAATACAAGAAAAAGAATAAAATAAGGTATAACAAAATACATTATATAAAAATTATGTACCTAAATCATACAAATTAAAAAGATAAAATTGAATACAGATTTGTGTTTGTGGGGAAAACCTAGGTAAAAACAGATATGTCCTCCCTAGTAAAACCCACGCAGGAAAACACCCACTAAGAAGGGGGGTGTGAAAAACCTGCGAAAACCATAGATAGTGTACATATGGTAATACAAAACTACAACATTAAATAGAAAGGAGTATGTACAGTGGGAGAGTTCGTATATACAGCGCAATTATATACCGTCATAAAAAAAGTACACGTAAAGGTAATAACGTAATGTAAACAAGAAATATACAAGTATACAGAATGAGATGAAATATACATGAAATGTATACAATGAATGAATATAAAGAATGTTGTTGGGGCATGCATATTATAAGAAAGCAGGAAAAGATATAAAATACATAAATAATATAATACAATACAAAATAATATAAAACAATAGAAAAAAATAAAAACAACAAAAAATATACATAAACAATAGAAAAAAAAATATATATAACAAAGTAGGGGAAGGGGAAGTGAATAGGGAGGAGATGGGGGAGGCAATACTGAGGGAGGAAGTGCTTTGTGGACTTGGAGAAGGCTTTCGACTGTGTGAGGTGGGAAAGAATAATGGAGATATTGAGGGAGAAGAAAGTAGATTGGAGTGACAGAAGGTTGATAAGGAATCTATACATGAGACAGGAGGCGGCCATGAGGATAGGGGAAAGCAGAGCGGAGTGGTTTGAGATTGGGAGAGGAGTTAGACAGGGCTGCTGTTTGTCACCAACCCTGTTTAACAACTATACTGAAGAAATGATAAGGGAGTGTTGGGAGACGGGCACAGGAGTAAGCGTTGGAGGAGGAATTACATCGTCAATTAGGTTTGCTGACGACATGATACTGCTTGCTGAGAGGACGGAAGACTTGAGGGAGACGCTACAGAATCTGGTGATCATGGAGGATAGATGGGTTGAGAATAAATGGAATGAAAACGAAAGTAATGAGAATAGGGGCGAGGAAAGGATGGAAGTGCAGGTGAGAGGGGAGAGGATAGAGCAGGTGGAACAGTACAGGTATCTTGGTACGTTGTTGACAGAGGACTGGAAATGTGAGAAGGAAATTAAGATGAGAATTGGTTTGGCAAAGGAAGCGTTCAATAGAAAAAGGAAGCTATTTAACAGCAAGATGGATTTGGGATTGAGGAAGAGATTGCTAAGTGTTATGTTTGGAGTGTGATTCTATATGGGTCGGAGACATGGACATTGAAGAAGATAGACAGGGAGAGGGTGGAGGCATTTGAAATGTGGGTGTGGAGGAGGATGCTGAAGGTTAAATGGACTGACAGGATTACAAATGTGGAAGTGCTAAGAAGAGTAGAAGAGGAAAGGAGTTTGATGGACACGATAGTGATTAGGAAAAAGAAATGGATAGGACATGTTTTGAGAAGAGAGGGATTACTGAAGGATGTTATCGAAGGAACGGTGGACAGACAGACAGAAAAGAGGAAGAAGAAGAATTAAAATGTTGGATATTCTAAAGGAGGGAGGAGGGTATGGGGAGATGAAGAGAAGGGCAGAGGAAAGAGAAAGGTGGAGGAGGAGCACCTGAACCTGCAGATATGCAGAACACTATTTATTATATGTATTATTATACCATTGTGACTTGAAGTTAGCATAGGCATTCTTACGTCGCGCTACCCGTATGTTTATGCAAACGCATTACAGCCCCGTACTACGGAGAGTATAACCATTAGGATACATTCAATTTTCGGAGATTTGAGCACACGGTTTAGCTGCCATACGATACAATACGAATATTTAATAACTTTTCGGTATATAACCACATATTAATTACCAAAATATAAAGAAACCTGAATGGAAGTAATCTTATCAAACATCATATCACCCGTAAAGGAGGAAGAAACTTATTCAACAAATAAATGGCCGAGACAACCTCATGGCTGAAATATAAATGAATAATGATAGCTCATAAATAAAAAGAAGTCCAGGCCAGGACTAATACAGGTTGGTTTTCCAACGTTAACGTGTCGAATTGATTTGTCATATATCGAGTTCGGCAATAATCGTCTCCATGGCAACACGGGCGGATCCAGAAACTTTCCAGGGGAAGGTGGGATCGCCCATTCTCCCTCTTGAATCCGCCTCTCTCAACGACCCTATATATATATATATATATATATATATATATATATATATATATATATATATATATATATATTGAATATTTCTTTCCTGTGCCATACAGATTTAATCTTCGGTGTAGAGACAAGAAATTTTGCGCGGAATGAATCTCCCTCTTTGGATACGCCACGCTCGCGACATTCCAATAAAACGCGACTTAAAACGCGACTTAAAACGCGACTTAAAACGCCAAAAATGCATTTCTTACTAGAAGTCCAAGGAAATAAGATCGATTATCAAATCTATGTGATAAGAATTAGAATCTAAATACATTATTTTCTACTTAAAACAATAAAAGCCCCGCTCCGGTATCACAACTCTATATTTGAGAGTACCAAAGAACAAAATCTCTCCCCCTATGTAAATAAAAAAGGGGAAGAAGGTTCCTGGAATCGAACTCGGGACTTTATCTTTGCCATATAAAATATGGCCCTGAGATCGGCTATGGCGGCACAAGCCTCATACCGAGATTCATGAAAATCGGTCCATTGATGCAAAAGTAGTTGGCGGGGAACGGAGGCACACACACACACACATAGAAATGATCATTTCGTAAGGCTGTTTCCTTTGGAAACCAGGCTATAAATAACGATTGACAAAGCCATTTGCTCATTAAGACCAATGAATGGTGAAAAAGAGAAATAGAATCGGTTATGTTAACAAAAACTGAATATAAATTATGAAGTTCGTTTGCTACTCTGTTACGCTACACGGAGTCAAATAGGAGAATAAGAAAAACGCTTACAACTCGAAAACTTGAGTTTCTTTTCCGAAAAAACTTTGAGGAATTACCTAGCAACGCCATTGTTAAATTTTGAGCTCCTCGTCGTCTAATTGGAGTTTGTGGTTAGATTCTAGGAACTTTTATTTTATCTATTTGATTAACACCGCGACACTGTTGCACATCAATCATTTGCAAATTAAAATTACTTCGAATCACCATTGGAATTCGGGATTTGAAGCAAAGAACGCCCAAAAGAACGAAGTTTTATTTTCCAGAATACATTTTTGAATACGCTTAGAATAGGCCCAGAAATTAGTTTTTAACGGCAAAAATGTAACATTAAAATCTTTCGTCGTATAGATGATTTACACGTAATTTCGCATGAATGACTGCAATCATAAATTCACGTCGCATCTGACAACATATTCAAGAAATCTTGACGCTGTTTTGAAGCATAAACATTACCTTGATTCCAATAAAAAATACGACGGTATCGAAAGTAAACAAATATTCAATTATTACTTGATATTTTGTTAGTAAAGTTGGATACGTATAGCTATAAAAAATATGAATTTTTGAGTCATTACGGACATTTTCTGCGAAGGTACAGTTAAATCTTTGACTAAAACAGAAAAATGAAATTTGCATAAATTTATTTTAATGAAATCACGTTATGAATGCACTAAAAATAAATCTAAAATTCACAAAATAATATGTTCCAGAAAGTTAAATTAGTTTTGGGCATATAAAAGTTGTGTATCGTAATGTTTAACGAATGAATCTTAATTAACATTAATTGCGTCAACTATTCTTCAATAGGGAGGGGAGTGAGAAAGGGATGTCCTATTTCACCAGCGATATGTAATATTTATGCAGAAACAATAATAGAAGAAGCGTTGATGAGAGAGAAAGGATTTAAGATAGGAGGTGAAAGTATTTCCACCATTAAATACGCAGATGATCAGGGATTAATAGCAGAAGACGAGAAAGAACTTCAGAGGATGATAGACAGACTAGTGGAAGTTGGCCAACATTATGGAATGAAGATCAATGCAGAAAAAACGAAAGTCATGGTGGTTTCAAAGGAACATAAAGAATTAAATATAATGGTAAATGGCAAAAAATTGGAACAAGTAAGTAGTTTCAAATATCTTGGCAGTATTTTAGCGCAGGATGGAAGTAGTACACAGGACATCAGAAGTAGGATTGCAATGGCAAAAGCAGCATTTAACGAGAAGAAGGAGCTTCTCACAAGAAAGAAAATAAATTTACAAACAAGGAAGAAATTAGCAAAATGTTACATATGGAGCATAGCTTTTTATGGTGCAGAGATGTTGACGGTAAGGAAAAAGGAGGAAAAATATTTAGAAAGTTTTGAGATGTGGGTATGGAGGAGGATGATGAAAGTGAAATGGACAGAGAGGAAGAGAAACGAAGAAGTATTAGAAATGGTGGGAGAAGAAAGGATGCTAATAAAAACAATCAGGAAAAGAAAAGCAAATTGGATAGGGCACATATTGAGAAGACAGTATTTACAAAGGACAATCTTAGAAGGAAAAATTAGTGGAAGATGAGGAAGAGGGAGAAAAAGAATAGGAATATTAGAGAGTATAAAGCAGGGATATAATACTTATAGAGGTATAAAAGAGGCTTCTAGGGAGAGAGAGAAATGGAGGCAGCGATTCAGTTAAAACCTGTCTTCGGACAGAAGCATGATGATGATGATTCTTACATTCTGAAACATTCAGTTACGTGAAATTTATATTTATTGTTTACTTTTTAGAGCATATAAAAGACGGTTTCATTAAATTTTCATTTACATTTTATTATTCAAATTAATACATAACCCTCGCATGCTCGTCATTTCTGACGGGAACTTAAATTACTTCTTAATACAAGGCTAGAGAAAAAGAAATGCTCAGCAAAATAAGTTTGCAACAAAAAACTAGGAAGCACTGCTTTATATTCTTTTCCGCTATTAAGAAAAAAGTTTTCAGAGTTTGAAAGTATAACGGCACTTTAAAGAACAATTGAGGAAAGAATTGCAGACCAAAGTACGTGAGGCGCTTTTTCCCTTTACACAAAAGCTATCGTAAATAAATATTATTGCGTACTGCCAAAGAGCAACAAAACATTTCAGAGTAAAGAATTTGATACTTAAAATTCGAATTGAACCCCAATACAGAGTTTTAAAAATCCGATGCGCTATCCATGAGACGAGGGGTCGGCAATCTATGGCACGCGAGCTGCTTTCTAATGGCACGCGAGCTGCTCCTGAACCGTATGCTATAATACGAAAGAAATACATTAATGATTTATTTTTAATACAGAAAATCCACGATATACTTCGTGTATAAGTCCCAAGAAAACACAACGTTATCTCGAATCGACGTATCTTGAAACCTGTTTTTCCATAAGCAACTCGCAATGAAATTCTTCTGCTTTGGAAATATTACGGATCCAATAGCGAAAGAGATACGACACTCCGGATGCACGGATTGAAGACACGGGCGAATAAAAAAATCAAACGAAAATCGTTCTCCGAATGCCGATCGCACCACAAAAAGGCATCGGCTTCCAATTCTGCTCATCCGACCGGCGATGCTTCTTTTATCAAACAACTGAACAACCGTAAGACGACATTACCGGATCCTCCAGACCCGTTTTTCCACCAGCTGCCTCGATTCTGCACTCATCCAGGGATGCGACGAGTCCACTTCCTCTTTCCGCATCCGACCGGATGTCCTCCCAATAAACCATCCAATAAAAAGGAGACCTCTCAATTCCGTCGTTACAACTAAATCCGTAAAGGGGAATCCAATCGGTTACCGCCCCATTCCGGAAAGTTTTCCCGCTCCATTCAGAGTAAACGCAGAAGTATCGAATTCTGAACGTTCTTTTGTACGCTTCCAAGAATCATACCGAAAATAAAAATAGTATTCTCGTGAATAATTATAAAAATTTCTTATAATCGAGTAGTTAACGATATTCTAGATGACATTAAGGAGATAATGTACTGAAATTATCTAAAATCTATAAAAACCTTTTTCTGTCCCTTTGTGGGTCCCTCTCTCAAGCTATAAAAATGGGAATAATTCGACAAAGGATCGAGATACACCTTTGAAATTTTGCAGAAATGCTCGATTTACAATTTTTAAGATTACGATGAAAAAATCTCGAAAAAGGTCCAGGGTTCTACTCCAAGGAAGACATTTCCATTTCCCATCAAATAACACGTAAACATAGACTTTTCGACGTGCAAGCTTTTTATTGTTTTTATATCTAAATCAGAAAGAATAAACCTACGATCTTTGGATCTAAACCATTTAAAAAATTATGAAGTTTCCTATTCCGTTTATCTTTTTCCACCCACAGTACGAAATTCCTCATGTTAAACGTGTAATTCTCATATTTTGGAGAAATCTTGCAATTTTAACGGGATGTTGACTTACCAACCAATTACATTGTCAAACCTCGAAATCCTATCGTTATTTAAATCCTTCTGGGTGAAAGCGTGTTTTGAATGCTTTTAATGAGAGAGAGAGAGATATGGGCCGCATGCGAAGAATGCGTAACAAACAGAGAACAACTAATTTCTCTCTCTGTCTATGGAAGCGTGTGTTCTAAGGGGAGCAGGCGCGGCGAAAGGGGCTCAGTTGCGAACGGCGACGAAAGAGATGCTGCGTGAGGTGAAAATGCAAGGGACAGATTGAGAAAGTGAAGATTAAGGGATTGGATGAGAGAAAACATTTTTCCTAAAGGTCCTTTCGAGCAAAAAAGGAAACGAAGAGCGCAAGGGTCAAGTTACAGTGAATGCCGAAAGTGTGAGGCGAGAAAGAGCTCCAAATGACCGTTTTGTGACTAACAAGAGGAAGAGGAATGCGCTGGCGAATAGGCTGTATTCAGGGGGCAATAAAGGTAATATATTTAAGGATAAAAATACTCCAATTCCATTTGACAACCAAAACGTTAACAATATAAGCTATCCAACCTTCGATCTTTGGATCCAAAATTTTAAACAAGAGGTCGAATCACATTTCAGGGTCCTGGTTTTCTTCCCCTTCGAGGAGCAAACACACCGCATCGTTGGAACGTGACTTTCCCATCCGTGAAAGTGTCACTCCTTTAGCTTTAGTAGTTTGGATACAAGATTATTTCATAGATAGCGGAAAATCTACGAATAAAATGAAATATTTAAACAATTTTTTAATCAAACGCCTGGTAATTTGCTGAATGAACATCCACCACATAGTACTATTATATTATATACAGCGAATCCAAACACAAATACATGAAAGGCGCAATTTAAAAACAAAATGGCTACATTTCCTTAGAAAATTAGGATGAATAGGGCGAATTTATTTTTTACGAGCCCAAATGTTAAATTATATAAGACGCAGATAGACTTACGAGAATTTTGGACAGGCAACGACGTAGCGTTCCAAACGGGTGTGGAATTTAAAGGAGCATTCGATGGCAAGGAATTTGTAATTGATGTGGACGGGAACTTTAAAAGCAAGGAGAAATACAAGAGACCAATGAATGGATGGACTGAGAAGTTTCAAAGAGAAAGTTCGCTATATTTCATGACACGATTATTTAAATTCCAAGGCGAGCAGCAGAAGTAAAATAAAACACAAAAATCAAACCGATTTAATTTCGAACAAAAGTAGAATTCCTATCCAACGCAAGACAATTGTAGAGTGGCGAGTATGGAAAACAGAATGCGATCCGAAAAAGAGAACTCGTGGAAAATTTCGCTGCGAAATAACGGCCATCAAAATAAATAGACGACTACATTCTACAAACCAGATATAACTCCTCTTCGAGAACACGCTCGTCGCACAAGTGGGGCTATATTTTAACTTGACTTTTACAGAAAAGTCCTCACCTATGGAGCGACCGCTTTTGAAGAGGTCGGAACACTCGTTCTGGGGGAAGGAAATAGAAAGGAGGGGAGAGAAAGGGAGATCAAGACCATGTATTACGGAAATAGAAGCAGCCAAAGCGAAACAAGAGCTGTACAAAGGAAAAGCTACAGGCAGCGATGGGATGTCGACAGAGACACTTAAAGTCACGGTATCGGAAGGACTAAAAGTGACAACGAAATTAATTAATAAGATTTACGACTCGGGAGAGTATCCTCAGGATTTGCTAGCAGTAACAATGATTTCTGTAAAAAAGAAGCCAAAGGCAATGCAGTGTGAAAACTAGAGAACGATAAGTCCACAGTCTCACACTTCGAAGTTCATCACGAGGATTCTTAATAAAAGGCTGGAGAAAAAGGACAAAGAAATACTAGGGGAAGATCAGTTCCGCTTCAGAAAAAGGATGAGGAACCAGAGATGCCATCGGTTTAGTGAGAAGCATATCAGAAAGGGCAATAGAGTACAGCTAAGATTGCTGCGTATGTTTTGTCTACTGGCAGAAGGCCTTCCACATAGTAAATTGGGTAATGCTGACGAGGATATCAAAAGATATAGGTAGATTGGCAGAGGATGTAGAGGGCTCCAACGTATATAGGTAGAAACGATCATGGCGATAAGATACGTGAGATCGATTGTAGGACGGAGAGTCACAGATAGGTATTGCAATACCGGTAAACCGGTTTACCGGTAAATGTCCCGAAATTCTTTACTAAATTTACCGGTAATTCGGTTTTTTACCGGTAATTCGGCAAAAGAAGAACGTATTTAATGTACATTTTAATAATTTTACTCATTGATTATCTTTGTAAAATATATTTTTAAATAGCTCTAAATATCTGAATAATAATTTATTATGCTCAATAAAGAGATAGAATAGATATTATGGTCTTCATGCTTTAGAGGTATTGTATGACGAATCCATTGATTTTCACTCAAATACTATACAAAACGTGCAGCTGAATTCTGCGATAGCAAATATACGAAAAGTGGTTAAAATGTTCCGCAGGTCACCAACAAAAAACGATGATATACTCCAAAAACATGTAAAGGAGGAATTTAGCAAGGAACTTTCATTGATATTGGACTCTAAAACTAGATGGAATAGTTTGCTGGTCATATTGGAGCGCTTCACAATGGTCAACATTTGTATTAGAAAGAGTCTCATAGATGCAAAATCAGAAATCGATTTTACAGAAAATGAAATTGAATTGGTCTCTAATACAATATTAGCATTGCAACCGATAAAAGTTGCAGTAGAGGCACTATGTAACAAAAATGTAAATCTGTATATCGCTGATGTCACGTTAAAAATTCTGCTCGATGAAATAACAAAACAAAACACACTTTTAAGCAATCAACTTAAGAAGCATTGATTGCCCGTATATAGGAAAGACGTTGATTTTATTCTGATGTTCTACAGTACCTTTATGATCCCACGAAGTCGAATGATGTAGGTTACGGAATTTTTAATAAAACCAGCACATCCACAATAACGAAGATAATCGTGGAGCTACTTGAACAGATAATACAAATGAGTCAACTGAAGTCATTGATTCCGATTCCGTGAATGTTGCAACTTCAGTTCCGTCGACATCGGCTGCATTTTCGATGAAGGAAAAACTTCAATTGGCGATAAAGAAAAAAAACTGATGTACCTAGCCTATGAAGATCTAACTCAAAAACAAAAAAAACACGAAAGACCAAAAACATGTCGCGAGAAAGGAAATGATGTACTTTCAAGAAGAAAAAATAAGTGGAAAATATTTAAAAATGTCTTTCGATTTCCTAATGACCGTTCCACCAACGAGTGTCGAATCAGAAAGAGCGTTTTCTGGTGCAGGGTTGATATGCATAAAAATCAGGCCGCGGTTAGGAGACAAAAGTCTGGATAAATTATGTTTTCTGCGAGCCTATTTTAACAACCAAAGAGACATTGAATAAATGAGAATCAACGGCAATAACTTTTATTTTAATTATTATCTTTAATTTAATTTTTAATACATGTATATGTTACGGTAAAAGTTTAAATCGGTAAATGTGTACATTTCCAGGACTACGCTCATTGCTCATAACATATATTTATCGTTTTATAATAAAAATTAGCAGTTCTGAAAATGTCGAAAATAATAGGTTCACCGGTAATTAGGAAAAACATTTACCGAATTACCGGTAAATAAATAAGTCGGTAAATTTGCAATTTCTAGTCACAGAGGCTCATTATTTCCGGGAATAATACGAGACCATAACAGGAAATACAAATCTTCAAGTAATAACTATAAGGTAGACTTCGGTTCATTGCGCCCTCTGCCACCCACCAGAATGGTGAATTGCTGGGTAACATGTAGATGAAGGTTGGAGAATGCCGACATCAATGAAGCAAACATCGGTAGAGGAGTAAGACAGGACTTTTGCCTATTGGCGATGCTATTCAATGTAGTATATGGAAAAGGCTAATGCAAGAAGCCTTAGAAAGTACAGGAGATATCAAGATTGGAGGAACGACTCTTAGAACAGTTAAATACGTGGACGATCAAGTACTTCTAGAAAGAAAGGAATAGGAACCCCAGAAAACGACAAATATACCGGTAATAACAAGTAGAATATATGGAATGAAAATAAATACAAAAAATCCAAGGTCATGCGAATATCGAGTAAATATTGATGGAAAGCCATTGGAGCAAGTTTCAGAAAATATTTAAATAAGAAGCATCATAAAGACAGAAGCAAAATGTAGAGTAGCGAAAACAAAAGCCACTTTCAGAAGAAACAAAATATAAAGGAAGATATCAGCAAAATGTTGATACAATGCAATGTATAACTTTGTATGGGATATAAAAATGGACGCTAAGGAAAAATAATATAAAATACTTGGAAAGCTTAGAAATTTGGGCATGGAGAAGAATGCTGAAGATAAAACGGCCAGGTAAGATGAAAAACGTGGAAGTACTAAGAAGAATACACCTGCATGTTACCCTGCAATTCACCAATCTCGTGGATGACAGGGAGTGCACTGCACCGAGGCCTACCTAACAGTTATTACTCGCAGACTTGTCTTTCCTGATATGGTCTCGTATTGTACTCGGAAAGAATGAGCCATTGTAACGTTCCGTCCTACAATCGATCTCACGTATCTTATCGCCGTGATAGTTTCTACCTATGTACGTTGGAGCCTCAATTATTACCACTACATCCTCAGCTAGAAATTCTGATTTTTATTTCTCTAGGAGCCTCAACCTTGAGCACATTCTACTGTCTTCCAGAGATCTCTATTTTAGGTCCTTCAATAATGATGTGACGCTTTCCACATATTCGTACTTTTGTTTGACGAATCTGGCTGATCTCCCCTGTGCTCTTCCTAACTTAATTATAAGGTCCTTCTCATACGGATCCCATACACTGGAGGCATATTCCACCAGCGGTCTAACTAGTGAAAAATAACACGCTTCGCGTACTTTCTCTGTACTATTCCGCACTATCCTACATATGAACGCGTTTCTTGTTAGCTGCACCTATAACACGACGAATATGCATGTCTCACGAAAGGTCACGATAAATGATAACTCCTAAATAAAACTTATTTGTTCTGCCGTTGCTTTGTGGAATTGCATAATTAATATGAAAGAAAGTAAGAATGACATAAAAAAATCCCACTTTATTTGTTTAAAAAAAACACGACTCGGGTTTCAACGTTTGAACATTACCTTCAGGTACAATATATCGCTGTAATACACTTTATATACTAAACCTATTGGGATAAACTAGCAATGGGAGGAAGCGAAAGTTTTGTGTGAAGAAGCCGCCAATGAGAACACACGAACAAAAAGACGCAACATCCTAGAGCAATTAGAAACACTTAGGAAACAGTAAGCATTCACTTGTTAACGACCATCTCTTCCCCTTCCATTCCCGCTTTTATCCATCGCGAAACGCCTTCTCCCCAACCCTCCTATACCTCCATCTCCTTCATAGATTAAATTGTTTGGACTTATCATTTCTTCCCTTATCATAATTCCTCCCAAAACCTCCACATCGGTCATAGATGCAACATCTTGAATACTTTGTGTGATTTTTAGTACTACTTCCCTTCCCGTAATCAATCCCAAGCCTCAATCTTCCCCATAGATACAACAGTTCGATTACTTTGTATGGACCTTTTATTCAATTCCCCCACTTTTGTTTGTGTGCTCTCATTGGTGGTTATACACATTATTTAACTTCTAAATGTGCTACAACTTTAAAATTTGGCAGAAATGAGTATCTTTAAGAACCCCACTGCGAAAAAATATAATATTCTTAAAATTGCAAATTCTAGGGATCGTTTTACCCATCATTTTGCCATAAGGAAAGAACGAAAATCGGCGACGTGGTGAAAAGTTTTTAATAAAAATATATTTCTAATAATTACATACCTCTGGAAAAATTATATTTTTCAAGGTGAGATGGAATGCTTGCAGAATGTAAGTACGAAAATAATTGACCTAAGTATATGAAGGCGTCATTTTTCAAAAATACGAAATATCCTATTTTTTGTTTTTATTATGTTTATATTTAATATAAATTTAAAAATAACTTAAGTTACGATATTTTTGAATAAAATAAAAATTTCAGCTAATAGCAACAATTTTCCATTGATTTTTATCTATGATGCCACGTCGTTATTTTTTACTGTGTAATTAAGCTCGAAAACGCGGAACGATATATTTTCTCAAATGGATGACTTTCAGCTTTTCTATGACGTCACGTTCTTATTTTTTAATGCGTAATTAATACTGCATCTATATCGTTCCATATCTGGACTACGCAGAACGATATATATCGACTATGGCGTCCATCGTCAACTGTGCTTCTTTAAGCGCAGGCGCCCTAATTCTCGCTATATATACTGACGTCAGCTGAAATTTCAATTTAGAGTTCAGCCTATATAAACGAATAAACATTTCAATGTATCCATGCAATTGATATTGCAGCCGTTAAAAATAATTTAAATTTAAACAATTACATAAATATTATTTCACTTCTAATTGTGCCACAAATTCAAAATTTGGCATTATTAACCCAATGTGCAAAAATTATAATATTCATACAATTGCAAAAATTAGTGATTGTTTTACTCTATTATTGTATCATAAGGATAAAACGAAAACCCGTCCAGAGGAGAAATCTTTTGAATGAAAGAAATATTTTCCATGATGAAATATCTCTCTGAAAAATTAATATTTTCTCAAGGTGAAATGAAATGCTTGCAGTATGCAAGCACCTTCTACTAGTATAATCATTATATATAGACGTTTATAGGAGGAGGATGTAGGAGGATACTAATGTTTAGAAACTTCCAGATGATCTGGAGATTCGAAATTTTTTTCTTAGGTGGTATTTGGTGCAAAACCGACTAGAAAAAAATCTTGAAAGTCTCGAAAAAGTGCAACATTGCGGGCGCTAAAAATTCGCAATTGTTTAAACAAATTTTCGAGGTTCATGTATTTCTGAATGTGCTACGGAGCTGAAATTTTTTTGAGGTAGTATTTGTAAAAAAAAACGAAATAAGGATTATACAAATTTTGATATTTTGATTTGTTTTGATGTTAAAAATTCTTAAAGTTGAAACAAATAGATAACGGTTTGGGTACTACGGGATGAGCTAGGAAGCTGAAATTTTTAAGTTATGTAGAGAGTAGTGCATCTGCACAAATAAACATTTAAATGTCTCCATAAACATATTGCGGTGGCCGTTAAAAATGTTAAAATTTTAACAATTGGAAAAATATTATTTCACTTCTAGAAGTACTACAACTTTAAAATTTGGCAGAAATGTGTAGCATTAGTAACCTATAATGGAGAAAGTATAAAATTCTTAAAATTGCAAAGTTTTGGGATTGTTTTAGTTTATTATTTTTACATAAGGAAAAAACGAAAATCGCTACGGAGCTGAAATATTTAAAATTAAAAAAATATTTGTAATGATGAAATATGAAAAATGAATGTTTTTTATGTTGAGATGATATGCTTGCAGAATGGAAGCACCAACTACTAGTATCATTATATATAGACGTTCCTTACAGAGGAGGAGGAGGAGGATATAACATATAGGAGGTTACTAATGTTTACGCACTTTCAGATTAGCTGGAGATTCAAATATTTTCTCTTAGGTAGAATTTTGTGCAAAACCAACTAAAAAAAAACAAAAACCTTGAAAAAGTGCAACAATGCGGCCGCTAAAAATTCGCAATTGTTTAAACAAATTTTCCAGGTTTATGTATTTTAGAATGTGCTACAGAGCTGAAATTTTCTTTAGAGGTAGGATTTGTAAAAAAAAACGAAATAGGGATTATAAAAAATTTGATATTTTAATTTGCGTTGCCGTTAAAAATTCTTAAAGTTTAAACAAATAGATAACTGTTTAGGTACTACGGGATGAGCTAGGAAGCTGAAAATTTCTTTAGAGGTAGGATTTGTAAAAAAAAACGAAATAGGGATTATAAAAAATTTGATATTTTAATTTGTGTTGCCGTTAAAAATTCTTAAAGTTTAAACAAATAGATAACTGTTTAGGTACTACGGGATGAGCTAGGAAGCTGAAAATTTCACGTTAATTACAGAGTAGTGCATTTGAACAAATAAACATTTGAATCTTTCCAGAAATGTAATGCGGCGGCCGTTAAAAATGTTTAAAATTTAAACAATTAGAAAAATATTATTTCACTTCTAGAAGTGGTACAACTTTAATATTTGGCAGAAATGTGTATCATTAGTACCCCATAATTGAGCAAGTATAAAATTCTTAAAATTGCAAAGTTTGGGGATTGTTTAAATCTATTATTTTTACATAACGGAAAAACGAAAATCGCTGCAGAGGTGAAATCTTTAGAATTAAAAAAATATTTGTAATGATGAAATATCTGTCTGAAAAATAAATGTTTTTTCAACTAGTATGTTATATCCACCTCTGTAAGGAACGTCGATATATAATGAAAGAGGATAGTAATGGTTAGGCACTTCCAGATGAGCTGGAGTTTCGAAATCTTTTTCTTAGGTAGAAGTTTGTGCAAAACCGACTATAAAAAAAGAAAATCTTGAAAAGGTGCAACAATGCGGCCGCTAAAAATTCGCAATTGTTTAAACTAATTTTCAAGGTTTATGTATTTCCGAGTGTGCTACGGAGCTGAAATTTTTTTTAGAAGTAGAATATGCAAAAAACGAAATAGGGATTATGTAAATTTTGATATTTTAATTTGATTGGCAGTTAGAAAATCTTCAAGTTTAATTAAATAGGTAAATGTTTAGATAATTGATAGTAGCTCAATAACTTTGGCCAAAACTAACAAAAGTGGAATACTCCTTTAGCCAAAACAACTAGAGGGCTGCAAAACCCAATGCATTTCGCCCACAAGGTGGGCATCGTCAGGGGTAGAACCTGTTTCAACAGTGGCTGAAAGCCAACTGATGAAACAGGTTCTACCCCTGACGATGCCCACCTTGTGGGCGAAATGCATTGGGTTTTGCAGCCCTCTAGTTGTTTTGGCTAAAGGAGTATTCCACTTTTGTAAATGTTTAGATACTACGGAGCGAGTTAGGGACCTGAAATATTAAAGTTATTAAGAAAATAATTCTATACAAACGATTATGCATTTCAATGTATCCATGAAATTATTATTGCGGCCGATAAAAAAAAATTATTTAAATTTGAACAATTAGATAAATGTTATATCACTTCTAAATGTGCTAAACATTAAAAATTTGGCAGAAATGTGTGGCATTATTAACCCGGAAAATGGATAATATTCATAAAACTGAAAAAATTAGCAATTGTTTTACTCCATTATTGTTCCATTAGGAAAAAAAAGAACTTTAGTCCCCAGGAGAAATATTTTGAATTAAAGAAATATTTCCCATGATAAAATATCTGCAGTCTTGGGGATTTTACATCCCCCTGTGCAAGGGCAGCAGCTTGCACAGTACCTCTGTAGGTGTGGATCATGTGGATCTGAACAGCTACAAATGGGTAATCACTCAGTAAAACTGCGATGAGGAAAGCAAGGGGAAACTACCTCATTATATTTCCCATGATAGGCTGAAAAGCTGAAAATACATCTACGGATCTCTCTAGGGTAAAATATTCTGGAGGTAAAATAGTCCCCCAATCGGATCTCCGGGTGGGGACTACCCTAGGGGATGCACAGAGGAAATGTAACATTAATAAGAAAGCAAGTAGTGAGAAATTAAAAATAGGCACATGGAATGTTAGGACTATGAATTCAGGGGGTAAACTAGAGAACTTAAAAAGGGAAATGAGAAGGAATAATGTAGGTATAGTAGGTCTTAGTGAAGTTCGGTGGGAAGGAGAAGGCGAGATAAATTCAGACGAATTTAAGATTATTTACTCGGGAGGAGAGAAAAAGGAAAGGGGAGTGGGGATTATAATGAGAAAAGAGATTGCTGAAAGAATTAGCACGGTAGTGACAGTTAATGATAGATTAATAGCCGTAAAACTTCAGATGGAGCCAGTGGAAATGCTTATAATTCAAGTGTATATGCCAACAACTAATGCTGGCGACGACGAAGAAGATGAAGTCTATGAACAGATTATGGAGATATTGGAGGAGGAGGGAAAAGGAAGGATCACCACCATAGTAATGGGAGATTGGAACAGTGTAGTCGGAGAGGGGCAGGAAGATAACATAGTGGGAAAATATGGGCTAGGGAAGAGAAATGAAAGAGGGGATAAACTTGTGCAATTCTGCCATAGAAATAGATTAATTGTAACTAATACATGGTTTAAGCATCACCAGCGGAGACTTTACACATGGAGAAGCCCAGGAGACCAGAGACGATACCAGATAGATTACATACTAGTCAATGAAAGATTTAGAAATAGCATTAAAAATGTGAAAACACTACCAGGGGCAGATATCGATTCTGACCACAACCTTTTGGTGGCAAATACACAATGTAGACTGAAGAGCGTTGAAAGAAACATAAGAGTTAACAATAAATGGAATTTAGAGGAACTCTTTAAGAACAAGGAGGCTATCATGCCTGAGCTGGAGGAAATTGGGAGAGAGAGCTGAAGAAAATAGGAAGAATGTAGATGAGGAGTGGAGATACATCCATAGCAACATTAAAGATGTAATGGAAAAGAAGGTAGGAAAGATAACAGGTGAAAGAAACAAAAAACCGTGGATCACAGCAGCCATGCTGCAAAAAATGGAAGAGCGGAGAAAGTGGAAGAACATAAACACAGAAGAAGGCCAAAGAAAGTACAAGGAGTTAAATAATGCATTAAGAAGGGAAACAGATAAAGCCAGAGAACAGTGGATAAATGAGAAATGCGAGGAGATTGTCGAATGTGAAAGAATTTGTAGAACAGACCTCATGTATATCAAAATGAGGGAACTATTCAAGAAAAAGGCAAGAAAGATAGGACGTAAAGGAATCATGAACAAAAGTGGTAAAATAGTATTGGAGGCAGGCAATGTAAAGAACGTCTGGAAATAATACATTGAGGTTCTGTATGACAAAGAAGGAAAGCCAAGAAATATTGAATTAAATGAAAAAGAGGATGTGGAAAAAGATCAGCTAGGACCAAGTATTCTCGAGTCTGAAGTTAAAAGAGCAATTGATGACAGGAAAAGAAAGAAGGCTGTTGGGAGTGATGATATACCCGTGGACGTTCTTAAGGTTTTGGGGTCTAAAGCAGTTAAGCAACTCACAAAATTTTTTAACCAAGTATATGATACTGGCATATGGCCTGAAGATTTTTTAGATGTTGTGATGGTACCACTGGAGAAAAAGAACAATGCAAAATGTTGTAAGGATTACAGAACTATTAGTTTAATTTCTCATGCAGCTCAAGTTCTAACCAGAATAATAACCAAAAGAATTGAATGTAAAATAGAAAAGGAGCTGCAAGATAATCAGTTTGGTTTTAGAAGAGGAAGGGGGACTAGAGATGCTATAGGATGTATGAGGATGATGATAGAAAGAGCGCTAGAAGTCAATAAAGATATGTATTTTTGTTTTGTAGATTGGGAGAAAGCTTTTGACCGAGTGAAATGGGATAAAATGCTGGGTATTTTAAACAAAATTGGAATAGATTGGAAAGATAAAAGACTGCTTAAAAACCTTTACTTTGATCAAAAGATTCGAGTCAGGGTTGAAGGAGAAGAAACAGAAAGTACTTCAATAGGGAGGGGAGTGAGGCAGGGTTGTCCTATTTCACCAGCGATATTTAATATTTATGAAGAAACAATAACAGAAGAAGCGTTGATGGAAGAGAAAGAATTTAAGATAGGAGGTGAAAGTATTACCACCATTAAATATGCAGATGATCAGGGCTTAATAGCAGAAGATGAGAAAGAGCTTCAGAGGATGACTGACAGACTAGTGGAGGTTAGCCAACATTATGGAATGGAGATCAATGCAGAAAAAACGAAAGTCATGGTGGTTTCAAAGGAACATAGAGAATTAAATATAATGGTAAATGGCAAAAAATTGGCACAAGTAAGTAGTTTCAAATATCTTGGCAGTATTTTAGCGCAGAATGGAAGTAGTACACAGGACATCAGAAGTAGGATTGCAATGGCAAAAGCAGCATTTAACGAGAAGAAGGAGCTTCTCAAAAGCAATAAAATAAATTTAGAAACAAGGAAGAAATTAGCAAAATGCTACATATGGAGCATAGCTCTTTATGGTGCAGAGACGTGGACGGTAAGGAGAAAGGAGGAAAAATATTTAGAAAGTTTTGAGATGTGGGTATGGAGAAGAATGATGAAAGTGAAATGGATAGAGAGGAAGAGAAATGAAGAAATATTAGAAATGGTGGGAGAAGATAGGATGCCAATAAAAACAATCAGGAAAAGAAAAGCAAATTGGATAGGGCATATATTGAGAAGACAGTGTTTACAAAGGACGATCTTAGAAGGAAAAATTAGTGGAAGAAGAGGAAGAGGGAGAAAAAATAGGAATATTAGATAATATAAAGCAGGGATATAATACTTATAGAGGTTTAAAAGAGGCTTCTAGGGAGAGAGAGAAATGGAGGCAGCGATTCAGTTAAAACCTGTCTTCGGACAGAAGCATGATGATATATATATATATATATATATATATATATATATATATATATATATATATATGAGGATACTAATGTTTAAGCACTTCCATAAAAGCAGCAGTCTCGAAATTTTTATTGTCGGTAGGATTGTGCAAAAACGACCAGAAAAACGGAACGGCCGCTTAAAATTCGAAATTGTTTAAACAAAGTATCAAGTTTTTTGTATTTCCGAATGTGTTACGGAGATGAAATTTTTTTATTAGTTAGAATTTATAAAAAAATGAAATAGGGATTACATAAATTTTGATATTTTAATTTGTTTGACAGTTAAAAATTCTTCAGGTTTAAAGAAATGGGAAAACATTTAGACACTACAGTGTGAGTTAGGGAGCTGAAGGTTTTAAGAAATTTAGATCTTAGTCTTTGTAAACGAATAAAGATTTCTATGTATCCATGAAATCGGTATTGCGGCCGTTAAAAATTATTTAAATTTAAACAATTAGATAATTGTTATTTCACTTCTAAATGTACTATAAATTTAAAAATTGGCAGAAATGAGTGGCATTATTAACCCAATGTGAAAAATAATAATATTACTAAAATTGCAATAATTATTGATTTTTTCACTCCACTATTGTTCCATAGTGAAAAAACGAAAATCGGTCCAGAGGAGATATCTTATGAATTAAAGAAATAATGCCCATGATGAAATATCTATCTGAAAAATGAATGTTTTTTCAAGGTGAGACGAAATGCTCTTTGTATGTAAGCACCTTTTACTAGTGTATAATACATGATATATATAGGAGGATACTAATGTTTAGGCACTTAGGCGAAATTTTTTTCTTAGGTAGGATTATGTACAATACCGACTAGAAAAAACGAAAATCCGAAAGAAGTTCAACAATGCGTACGCTAAAAATTAGCAACTGTTTAAACAAATTTTCATGGTTTATATATTTTGGATGTGCTACGGAGCTGAAATTTTTGAAAAGGTGGAATTTGTAAAAAACGAAATAAGGATAATAGAAATTTTGATATTTAAATGTTTGGCTGTTAAAAATTCTTAAAAGATTAAATAAATAGATAAATGTTTAGGTACTACGGTACAAGCTAGGAAGCTGAAATTTAAATGTTATGTAGAGCTTAGAGCAATGAAACAAACAAACATTTGAAAATTTACAAAAAGTGTTATTGCAGCCGTTAACAATTTTTAAAATTTAAACTAAAAAAAAAATATAATTTCACTTCTAGATGTGCAACAACTTCAAAATTTGACATAAATGAGTAGAATTAGTACCTTACATTGGATAAAGTATAATATTCATAAAATTGCAACTTAAAGACATTGTTTTAATCAAATATCGAAATATCGAAATCGGGCGCAGAGGTGATATTTATTAAATAAAAAAATGATTTCTAATAATGTTATATCTCTCTGAATAATTAATGTTTATCTGGGCAAGATGAAATGCTTGCAGAATACAAGCACCAACTACTTGTATTATATGTATATATATATATATATATATATATATATATATATATATATATATATATATATATATATATATATATATATATATATTGTACGTGAGTACAAAGCTCAAACAAATAAGAAAAACGAGAAGAGAAAGACAGACCTGAGACCTAGAAAAACTGAAAGAAAGGCAGGATGTAGTCAGCATGAAGTTGGAAGATAACTTAAGAAAGTTGGAAAACAAACCGAAGACCGTTGATATAGAATGGGATGAAATTAAAACCAGTATCAAGGATACCTTGGATAAAGAGATTGAAAAACAAGAGAAGAAAATCAGAAAACCATGGATCACGAAGGAAATGCTGGAGAAAATGGATGAGAGACGAAAATGGAAAAACGTTAACAGTGAAGAAGGTAGAGCCAACTATAGACGTATAAACAATGAGTTGAGAAGGGTAACAGATAATGCTAGAGAAAATTGGATAAAAGGAAAATGTGATGAAATAGAACAAATGGAGAAATTAGGACGGTACGATATGATGTGCGCTACAGCACTCTAGTTAGAAGATAGGAAATCTAATGGAATTAATGGTATGGGAATTATGAATACACATGGGAAGATAGTCTCAGAAACAAAGGATGTAGCACAGGTATGGGAAGAATACATTAAGGAATTATACAGCAAACAGCAGGAGCGGCAAAAATAGAACTGGAAAATGAGGAAAACATCGGAGAAGACAACTTAGGACCAAGTATTATGGAAAGCAAAATAGAAAAAGCGATAGTGGAACTAAAGAAGGGGAAAGCCACGGGCAGCGATGGAATACCGGCTGAGATTCCTAAAGTCATAGGATCAGAACGACTAAAAGCGATCACGAAATTAATTAATAAGATTTACGACACGGGAGAGTGGCCTCAGGATTTCCTAGAAGTAACAATGATCCCTCTAAAGAAGAAGCCAAAGGCAATGCAGTGTAAAGATTACAGAACTATAAGCCTTCTGTCACACACATCGAATATCATCACGAGGATTCTTAATACAAGGCTGGAGAAAAAGGCAGAAGAAATACTAGGGGAAGATCAATTCGGTTTCAGAAAAAGACGAGGAACTAGAAATGCTATAGGAGTAGTTAGAATCATATCAGAAAGGGCAATAGAATACAGTCAAGATATCTGCGCATGTTTCGTAGACTGGCAGAAGGCCTTTGATAGAGTAAATTGGGTAAAGTTGATGACGATATTAAAGGATATAGGTGTAGACTGGAAAGACAGGAGACTGATTAGGAATCTATATGAGAATCAAGTTGTAAAGGTCAGGTTTGAGAATGTGGACACCTGCGGAATAAATATCGGTAGAGGAGTAAGACAAGGCTGCTGCCTATCGCCAACCCTATTCAATATATATGGAGAAAGTCTAATGCAAGGAGCTTTAGAAGGCGCAGGGGATTTCAAAATTGGAGGAAGGATTATATGAATAGTAAAATACGCAGATGATCAAGTACTTCTAGCAAGAAAGGAAGAGGAGCTACAAAAAATGATAAATAGACTAGTGATAACAGGTAGAAAATACGGTATGGAAATAAATACAGAAAAATCCAAGGTCATTCGAATATCGGGTAAAGAAGAGAATCTGAACATAACTATTGGGGGAAAGCCATTAGAACAAGTTTCAGAATATAAATACCTTGGAAGTATCATAACACGAGAGGCAAAATGTACGGATGAGATCAAAACTAGAATAGGAAAAGCAAAAGCGGCTTTCAGGAGAAAGAAACAACTACTTACAGGGAATATAAGGGAAGATATCCGCAAGAAGTTGATAAAATGCTACGTATGGAGTATAGCATTGTATGGGGCAGAAACATGGACGCTAAGGAAAAATGACATCAAATACTTGGATAGCTTTGAAATGTGGACTTGGAGGAGAATGCTGAAGATAAAATGGACAGATAGGATGAAAAACGATGAAGTGCTACGAAGAATAGGAGAGAAGCGAATGATTATACAGACTATCAGAAAGAGGAAGGCTAACTGGGTTGGACATTACCTGAGGAGAGAGAGTATGATTAAAAACGTGTTAGAAAGAAAACTAGGTGGGAAAAGGGAAAGAGGTAGGAAAAGGTTTCAGCTGATAGACGATTTGAAAGGGAAAGATTGTTATCAAGATATGAAGAGGACAGCGGAAAATAGGAGTATATGGAGAACCAGGTTTAACCAAGAATAATCACGGACCTGTCTACGGACAGACTACCTATGATGATATATATATATATATATATATATATATATATATATATATATATATATATATATAACAACTTAACAACTTACGGAAAAGGAAAGGTAAAATAGATATATGGATGTCAACAAGGTGTTGGGATGAGGAAACCCAGTGAGCACTCACCAATCAGACGACTTCAGGTTGGCGAGGCCCCGGGGATGTCGAAGCGACACACGTAAAATAACACAAAAACACAGAAACATCACAAACGTAAAGCTTTCGGAACTACTCCTTCTTCAGCCCAACACCTTGTTGACATCCATATATATATACATATATATATATATATATATATATATATATATATATATATATATATATATATATATCTATCTTCGATGCCCCCAGCAGCCTGCCAGCTTGGTCCTCAACTTGGTAAGTGTCCGCTGGGCTTCCCTCAACACCTTGTGTGAATGTGTGCGCGTGCGCGTTTTTAGGCACTTCCAGATGAGCTGAAACTTCGAAATTTTTTACGACGATTATGTGCAAAACCGACTAGAAAAAACGAAAATCTTGAAAAAGTTCAACAATGCGACCTCTAAAAATTCGCAATTGTTTAAATAAATTTTTTAAGTTTATGTATATCCGAATCTTCTCCAAAGCTGAATTTTTTATGGTGGAATTTGTAAAAAACGAAATAGGGATTATAGAAATTTTGATATTTTAATTTGTTTGGTTGTTAAAAAGTTTAAACAAATAGGTAAATGTTTGAGAATTACGGGGCACAAATATTTGATTACCACCATGAAGTTGTTGCGGCCGTTAAAAATATTTAAAATGAAACAATTAAAAAAATATTATTTCACTTCTAGATATGCTATAACTTTAAAATTTAGTAGAAATATGTTGCATTCGTGCACCATAATGGAAAAATTATAATATTCTTAAAATTACAAATTTTAGGTATTTTTTAATCAAATATTGCTTCATAAAGAAAGGATGAAAATTGGTGTAGATGTGAAATCTTAGGAATTAAAAAATATTTCTAATAATGAAATATCTACATTAAAAAATAATATGCATCACTTAAATGCATCGCTCCCCGGTTATTACCCGAGTCTCGGGGAAGGACCTGCGCCCTAATCATAGCCGAGGACACGAGCACATCGTCCAACACGGCATGCATATACAACTTTTTTAGTTTATTTTTAATATTTTTAATTGCTACCATGAACAAAAAATATATTGTTCGTAAAAGAAATTTGTTTAATCGATTCTTTAAAAATTCACCAATTTTTTGACGTTTTTTACTTTAGCACTAAAAACCAGGAGGACGTTCTTTCTAAGAAACGGGTAGGGAGGAAGAATCGCGGCAAATCCGAATCCGCATTACAGTGGTGTATTAAATAAATCTCTATACTCGCTCTCTGGTTTGACGTCATCTTCTTTCTTTAGCCATGTGCTTAATTAAGGCTCCAGAATCAAGTGTATAATTCCATTATTTTATATTATATCATGAACATACGTGTTTCGTAAACAATAAAAAAAATTGCAGTAAATAACAATGTCATATTCATCATTACGTACGAGGGTGGTTCAAATGAAAACAGAAAAAGTGAAAAGAAAAATGTTTTATTAAAACCTTTGAAAAAATACTCATTTACTTTTCAACATAGTATCCTCCTCTTGCAATGCACGTTTGCCATCATGAAACCAACGCATGAATTCCATCGGAGAAGAACTTTTTTGGTTGCTTGCTCAGCCAATCATGCACCGCATTTTTAAGATCGCAGTCGGAACGAAAATGTTTCCCTCGTAATGCCTCTTTGAGCGGGCCAAAAAGATGAAAATCACCCGGAGTTAAGTCTGTGGAATAAGGAGGATGGGGTATCACTTCAAAATGCAGATCCTCATATGGTTTCAAGAGTCGCACGGGCACTATGAGGATGGGCATTGTATTGTTGCAAACAAACCCCTTTTTGGTTGAGTCCCCGACGTTTGGACAAGATTGCAGGCTTCAGCCCGTTCCACGGTAGGAATCACTATTGACAGTTGCCCCTTTTTCTATATAACTCTTCAAATTTAGTCCATTTTTGTCCCAAAATGCAAGCAACATCACATTCCCTGCGGATAGTGTCGCTTTGAATTTTTTTACTTCGGCGAGCTCGGATGCCGCCATTCTTTACTTGCTCGTTTACTCTCAGGCTGAAAGTGATTGACCCATGTCTTATCCTCGGTCACTATGCGGTTCAGGAAATCTTCCCCTTTAGCTTCATACCGAGAGAATAGTACAGAGCAGGCGCCAACGTGTTGTTGCTTCAGGTCTTCAGTGAGTTGCCGGGGCACCCACCTCGCACAAACTTTATTGAATCCAAGCTCTTTGTGGACAATATTGTGAACAGATCCAATGCTTATGCTCAATTTTTTTCTGATTTCTTTCACTTGAATGCAACAGTTTTCGCGAATGAGCCTATCAACGGCAGAAATGTTCTCCGGGGTGACTACGTGATCCGCCTGGCCTGGCCGAGCAGCGTCTTTTACGTCTTGTACACCATTTTTAAACTTTTCAACCTATTTATACACTCTCCTCTGTGATAGAGAGTTATCGCCATACACATTAACCATCCTCCTGTTTATTTAAATTGGTTTCACTCCTTCAGCGTTCGAAAATCGTATCACTGATCCAGGGGCGCACCCAGGGGGGGGGGGCTGACGGGCTTTAGCCCCCCCCCCCAAAATCGACATGTTCATGCTAGGGCTTTAGTATTAAACAAAATGTCTGTACTATTTGTAAGTAAATCTGCTGGTTTTTCGTAAGATTTCTAACAATATTCTCGAGAAATTCTTCACAATGTCGATCATTAACGAAATGCAGTCACCGGTAATTTTTCAGCCGTGTCATTTTTTTGCATCCATTTTTCTAACTTCATTATAGTCTTTCCCTACACCAACGGAATAGTGACAGGAAGGCACCCCGCACTGAAGAAAGTGGTCATTTCAGGCTTCTTTTGTCCTCCATATGAAGGGTAAAGCCAAGTGACCCTGGATCCCTAATAGCTTCCAGATGGAGAGAACGCATGCGAGCGACGCAAAAAGGAAATTCGAGGAAAGGTTTTTCTAAGAACTTGAAAGCACATCTTGAGAAAGGAACGCATTTTTGAGCGTCAGTTTCACATTGTCTCTCCTCAAAGCAACTGCATTAGTGAGTTTGTCTGTTTTGTGTATTCTGAGTGCAAGATAATTCGTTAGAAATCATAAAAGTTGACAATAAGTTACCTTAATAATAAAATCTCAAGTTACCGGCTATGCTCACCATATCCTGTTGCTTCCGGATAGTTTTCTTTTTTGAGGAGTGAAATCTAAATTTCAGAACGTTTGTTACCGTAAGTTTCGAGTGTTTCATCTTATTATCCTGAGTTTCCCGAAGTTTCAGCGGCGACGAATTTACAGCATTTGGTAAGTAAAGTTAATTATTTCACAAAATGGAATGTTTCATATTTTTATGTTACTAGTGAATAGAAGTATGTTTCGTGTTAAGAATGGCAAGCCAACCTATTTATGTATTCTCCATATAAATGAACGGTTTAAATGTAATCATAAATGTCATTGTTTTAATTGAATTTGGACTCTTGGAAATTGTATACAGTTTGCCTGCTGTACATAAGAACTCTGTTAAAACTGGTTTTTAAATAATTGCGTTTAATTTTATCCATAACAGAAATGGCAGAAAAACGAAAAAATGTGCGCAATTTGTTACACTTTTTCGGAAAAAAACCGAAGACCGAGACAGGCTCTGAAGAGGTGGAAGACAAGTCTTGCGGTACTAGTAATAATGGACCAAGTGCAAAAAATAGCGAAATACATCTCAATGAAACAGAGGCAGCCTCTTCTAATTCCTTTAATATTGATCAAAATGATATAGCTCTTTTAAAAAAGAACCCATTGTCTAGCGATGACAAGTTAGATATTCTAAGAATCCTTTGGAAACCTAAAGCAGACTATCATTTTCCTTCCTGCATCTTTAAAAATCAAAAAAGAAGTTTTCAACACTCATGGCTGGTAAAATATCAATGTTATTCTAAATCTGAAAATAGTGCCTATTGTAAGTACTGTACATTTTTTGCGCCAGTGGAAGTCGGTAAGTCTAAGGCACAGGCTGTTGGATACTTAGTTTCAAATGGTTTTTCTGACTGGAAACACGCAATTGAAGCATTTAATGGACACGAAAAAACTGCTTATCATACCAGTTCTGTGTTGACTTTTCAAAGATTGCAGGACATTCGTGATCAGAAAGTTACATCTATTGATAAGCAAATAGATAAGGATATGGCACAAAAAGTTCAACTAAATAGGAAAAGATTAGAACCTATCATTAAAACAGTAATTATTTGTGGAAAACAAGGAATACCTCTTCGAGCCCATCGAGATTATGGTCAGTTTTGTGTTGAAAATGAGCCTGAAGAAAATGAGGGTAACTTTCGGGCAATATTGCGTTCCAGAATTGATGCTGGCGACAAAGAATTAAGAGAACATCTAGAAAACTGTGGTAAAAATGCAACGTTTCTCAGCTGGAACATTCAAAATCAAATTCTGGTAGCATGCAACGACATAATACTGAGGGAAATTGTTGCGAAGGTAAATGCTGCAAAATTTTTCTCAATTCTTGCAGACGAAACCTGTGATATATCGACTACTGAGCAATTTTCATTGTGTGTGCGATACATAGATGAGGATAAAGAAGGGAGTTTGTCAATACGAGAAGATTTTTTACAGTTTGTTCCAGTATCAGATACTTCTGGTCGTGAACTATCAAATACGTTAATTGAATCGGTTAAAAGTGTAGGAATTGATTTGAAATTCTTACGAGGTCAGGGCTATGATGGTGCTGCGTCAATGAGTGGGAAATTCAATGGAGTTCAAACACATATAAGGAAATTGTACCCCCTTGCACTATATGTCCACTGCGCATCACATAGTTTAAATTTAGCAATTGGAAATGCTGTGAAAGTGCAAAAAGTAAAGAATTGCTTGGGTATAGTAGAGCGAATTTATAAGTTTTTCAATACTCCTAAAAGAGGTGAAGTATTAACGAGAAAAATTAATGAACATTGCCCTGAATCAAATAAGAAAAAACTACGACAACTAGCTAATACAAGATGGGTTGAACGGCATGAATCCATAATGGTAATGATTGAACTCTTTGTCGCGATTTATTTTGCTCTTGATGAAATAAGTTCCTGGCAGAACCAAGAAGTTTCATCCGGTGCCCAAATGCTATTAAACTCTATTTGTGAGTTTGGTTTTCTTATTTCAGTATATACAGTACAGGCATTTTTTTCCTATACATTAGCATTGTGCAGATTACTGCAAAAAGTTGATAGTGACCTTCACTCAGCACTTAATCATGTGCGTGATGTTGTAGAACAAATAGAAAGTATGCGAACTAATTCAGAAAATGAATTTAGGGCTATATTTCAAAAAGCTTCTGAAAAAGCAATATCGATTGGTATTGAAGTAAAGAGGTTAATAAGCTGCAAACGCCGTCAGAGTGAAGATGTTCCATCTGAAATTACGGAGGAATATTACCGAAGGTTTATATTCATTCCCTTCGCAGATCACATGCTAAGCCAGCTGAATGAAAGGTTTTCTAAACATCAGGGCGTACTACTTGAATTTAGCAGTATTCTACCTAAAGGAGAACTTCAAAAACAATCTGAAATCGAGAATTTTTTGAGGCTAGTTGAATTCTACAATACCGATATTCTCTCAACAAATGAGTTTGTCTTAAAGGCAGAATTTATAATGTGGTACAAACGTTTTGATAAGTTGGTATCTACAATAGCCCCACCGAAGAATGCTATAGATGCATTGAATCAGTGTGATAGATTAATTTATCCAAATATTTTCATATTGCTAAAAATATTTGCCACACTTCCTATTACTACGTGCACCAGTGAAAGATCATTTTCGACTTTACGAAGGTTGAAGACATATTTGAGGAACGCCATGTCTCAAGACCGTTTAAATGGCTTAGCGCTTTTAAATATACATCGACACATTAAAATTAACCCTCAAGATGTTTTAAACGAATTACAGAAATCAAAGAGAAAAATTGACATTTTAATCTAGAATGAAATATGCATTGAATGATGTAATTAATAATTAAAAATAGTTTGTATTTTTTGTCGAATTTATACCAAGCTTTTCATTATTGCTAACCATGTCAAAATTTTCATTTTTTTCTTTTTTTCCTTAAATTTGTGGATTCTTAAAACTGGATATCTCAATCGCATTTCTTGAAAGATGTAATTAATAACTGAAAATAGTTTGTATTTTTTGTCAAATTTGTACCAAGCTTTTTATTATTGTTAACCATGTCAAAATTTTCATTTTTTTCTTTTGTCATTAAATTTTTGGGTCCTTAAAACTGCAAATCTCAATCGCATTTATTGAATGATGTAATTAATAATTGAAAATAGTATGTATTTTTTGTCAAATTTGTACCAAGCTTTTAATTATTGTTAACTATGTCAAAATTTTCCTTTTTTTCTTTTGTCATTAAATTTGTGGGTCCTTAAAACTCCAAATCTCAATCGCATTTCTTTTCTTTAGTGAATACCCCCTATTCTCTATCCGAGAATCACTACGTTTTTATCCCAAATTAAAACGTAAAGTATTAGATATGTTCGGTGGGATATATTTTCTTATGGCTGAGCCCCCCCCCAAGAGAAAATCCTGGGTGCGCCCCTGCACTGATCTCAACTCCAACTTTGTTCAATGTTCTATACGAGATGCCATATTTATATGACAAGGGGTACCAAATTTCACAAAATATCCCACCAAAATATTTATAACAATAACAACAAAAATGACTAACAACAATAGCAACAAAAATAGCAATAACAATAATAATAGGATTTCATACTTCTTCCCACTTTCTTTTCACTTTTGCTGTTTTCATTCGAACCACCCTTGTAGATATTCCAATGCACTGGAAATCATTCCTCTAAGTTTCACATTTTTAACCTACTTACATCCAAGAATATCTTTTATGTCGAAAAAGAAATTTCTCATTTTAATGTCGAAGATTCGAATTGGGGATCACTGGAAGACCGTGGACTGAACGCTTGGTTAAGGCTTCCAGAGAAATACAGGCCGGAATGTCTCGTGAAAAAGTTGGGAATAGTCCAAGCACCAACGTATATAGCCACGATCGTGACAATAAAATACGAGGGCGGTAATGGTTTAAGAGGCTGATTTGCCATCCAACACCCACGCACCAACGCACACATCCACGCACGCACGTATGAACACATGCACGTACGAACACACGCACACACACAGGGTGACGGAGTGGTTTAAGCATTGGCCTTCCACACAGTGGTCCCATGTTCGAATCCGGTGGAGGTCAGATTTTTCAACCTGGGATCGTTCAGTTCCCTACTTGTGTGATTTGAGGAGACCGCACAAGTCAGTGCTCCGTCGTTCGGAAGGGAGGTTAAGCAGTTGTCCCCCTTGGTGCTCTTCGTAAAGAGTAGGCTAGTGCCGGCACCGGGTTTCACTCCTCCCTTGTGTGTGTGTTCGGTATGGAAGGACCTATGGCTATAATAATCCAAGAGGACGATTACCCAGAAATTCCATACAAAAAACAGACAAACAAAATTCGAGGGATCAATTGTAGGTTCGAGGAAAGCCAAACCTGCTAAAGAAAATTTTTAGGTAGGTTTTAATGTATTGCACTGTTTAGTTCGTTTCATAATGTTGAAATTTTACTAAGTATTTCCTCATACTTGCTATGTCAGTTTCAATTGGGATTCGTTCAGTAAATTAAAATTAACAAATAATTATTTATTTATTTATCATCGATTAACGAAGAGGGACCTTTTAGTCAGGCCATCTTATTCATTGTATACGATACTGCCAAAAATGTAGATTTCAATGACATTATAAATGTTTGCTGAAGAAAAGGTTAAAATAAATAAACAAGTGTACATCATTGCCTTTTTCAAACAACTGCTTTTTACTTAACATCGGACGCTATAAAAACCTCTGCCCAGGGCATGTAAATGCATGTGTGCGGTGTTGCTGCAAACATGCATTGGGAAGAAACTATGATTTTTACATACTTTTGAAAATTTCCCTTTAATATCATTACACGCCAGGAAGCAGCAGAGACGCCGTTTTGATGCACAGTCTTACCTGAAATAGGAGAAAAAAAAAATTAGACATTTTCAGTTAGAAAGTCATAATTAAGATCATTATAGTGGGACTAATATGAAATCATGAAAAATGTTTTTCATGATCAGGAATCGAACCCGAGTCTTCCACTTACCTAATAAATGCGGCGCTCAGTGCAACAATGGCTCACTCAAACTCATTATGAGAAATATGAGGATGAAGTTCTTCCAAAATTTTGAGAATTAATTACGATGCTAGTTTTATAGCTACAGAGCAGAAATTTTGAGCTGCTGTGTATTTTGTGAGCTACTATAGAAAAGTATTTTTAATTTTTAGAATTTGATGCCATTTTCAAAAAAATTGTGGGTTAGGCTACTGTTGCATAATTACATTTCAATGATTTTTGGGTAATAAAGGGGGTAGACTAGGGCTGCTCTTTTTAATAACTGAAGAGAAATAAAAGTTGGCAATGTTTGGCATTAATATTAATTAATCTTATACATAAAACATAAATACAGAAAGAATGCAAACAAAACAAGATTGTTGAGGAAATACTGAAAACTCCCAAATGCTATTGAATTATAGCATCAAGAATTCTGAATAATACTCCTGGCTAATATAAACATAAAATAACTAATATTTTCCTTTAACAAATGAAAAATTATTATGAATATACTTGTGGAGGAAATACTGAATCCTCCCAAAATGCTATTGAATTATAGAATCATAATATTTTGTCACTTATCTTTGGATCCCACGGCAGCTCAGTATGTGCCCTTAAAACAGTGACATAAGCGACATAAGAAAGCACAAATTCCGAATGTTGTGTGAACGTTTGGTATGACAAATACAGACTCTCTACCATTTTGTATTAAAATATATCTAATAATGAAATATTTTGCTGAAAAACTAATGTGTTTTCAAAGTGAGATAAAATGCTTGCAGAATGCAAGCACCAACTACTTGTATAGTATAGGGTTCCACGTCAAAACAGCGAACGTCAGAACAGCGAACGTCAAAACAGCGCACGTCAAAACAGCGAAAACAAAAACGGCGAACGGACAAAACAGCGAACGTCAAAACAGCGAACGTGAAAATGGCTGAATTAAATATAGCAAAATACATTTGCATATATGCTCTGCAAGCCGCCAATGGCGTGTGCAGGGGGAAAATACAGTATATTTCAAAAATTTAAGTAATAAAGTCCATTCAAATTCTTTAAAATTCAATGGATTTGAGATAGAAATTCTAATTTTGGAATTTTTTTTAGGAACATCGAAAAGTCGAAAAATTTACCGAGATACATACAAACGTATCGAAGGTCTCGTAAAGGATTACCACAATCGAGATAGATTAGATTTCTTGAAAGGAATCGCCCAAAATTTTCATCTTCAAGCATAAGGCTTTTTGAATTCATTATCTTTTGTAATATTTTTCTTACAATTTTTGACATACCTTAAAAAAACGTACTTTCAAGTATCTTTTTTAATGTTTTAACAGTAATTTGAAAATGTATTAGTTTTGACTTTTAATGTAAATAGATGTCCTTATTCATTAACTACATATTTTCTATTTCTTTCGTGCACTCTGATTCATAGTCGCCCATTATGTATAACTAAAGTACTTTAGATCTAAGTAATACGAATGGATTTTTTTAAACGAATCTGGAGCCATAATAATAAATCTTTAAAAAGTTTTTGATAATGAAACCAATAAAAACTAGCAAATGTCGTTCTTTTAAACTGGCCTACTACAACTAAAAATCTGGTAAATTTTTCTATAGGATGTAGAATTCGTTTCTTATGTTAATTTTAGTAATTCCAGTAAATTCAGCGCACTTTTGAAATATTCACTTATAACTATACTTTTCTGGTTTAACATTTCCGGCTATTTAAAATTTAATAACCTGCAATTATTTATTACCTATAACAGCTACAATACTGACTTTTGCTAAACTGTGTTCAGCCATTTTGACGTTTGCTGTTTTTTACATTCCGATTTTTCGCTGTTTTGACGTTCGCTGTTTTGTCCGTTCGCCGTTTTTGTTTTCGCTGTTTTTGTTTTCGCTGTTTTGACGTTCGCTGTTATTCATGCGCTGTTATGACGTGATACCATAGTATAGATATATAGGAGGATACTAATGTCCAGCCCAAACTACAAGAGAGAGAGAGTTGAAAGTTACGGCTTTTAAAGAGGTCATGGAGAAACCTACAAAAAAAGGGACCTCTCATCTAAGTAAGTGACGTGTGTATGACTCCAGAAAATCCGAATGTTGCGTTTATTCCCATAAGAAAAGCATTGCTCCATTTTTGTAAATTAATTTCGGGAATTTGCCGATAAACTAGAAAAATGAAATTTTGAGCTTTGCTAGATGGCCATAATACCTAGTGGGAATTGGTAACGTAGTTGCTAAGAGTGTCCTGGGTTAGACTCCAGATGCCTCGAAAAATCTCCCATACGTTAGCATGGGCAAAAGGTATTCCAGTGTGTAGACCAGTCTAAGATGAATGCGGTGCTGACATTTTGCATGATTATAGAATTTTGCTCAAACCTAACCAGAAACATTGAAATTTTCAAAATTGTTATTTTTTAGGGATTGTTTTTACCCCATTTGCACATTAAAATTTAATAATTGTTATCTTGGGAACTATAAGTCATAGGTGCGAGCTTTTGCAAACATTTTGTAGAATATTCTATATAGATATAATGAAAATCATGAAAAGTTCAACAATGCGGCCGCTAAAAATTAGCAATTGTTTAAACAAAATTTCAAGGTTTATGCATTTCC
Organism: Tanypteryx hageni; assembly: GCA_028673005.1. Lineage (NCBI taxonomy): Eukaryota > Metazoa > Arthropoda > Insecta > Odonata > Petaluridae > Tanypteryx > Tanypteryx hageni. The sequence continues at coordinate 8,697,823 of CM054113.1, read as the reverse complement.
GAATGTGCTACGGAGCTGAAAGTTTTTTACAGGTAGAATTTGTAAAATAATCAAATAGGGATTATAGAAATTTTGATATTTTAATTTGTTTGGCTGTTAAAAATTCTTAAAATTTAAACAAATAGGTAAATGTTTAGGTACTACGGGACGAGCTAGGGACCTGAAATTTTTAAGTTAATTAGAGCTACGAATATGCACAAATACACATTTGAGTCTACATGAAGTTGTTATTGCGGCTGTTTAAAATACTTAAAATTTAAAGAATTAGAAAAATATAATTTCACTTCTAGATGTGCTATAACTTTCAGATTTGGCAGAAATGTGTGACGTTAGTAACCTACAATGGAAAAGTAAAGTTTTTAATGTGGAATGAAATGCTTGCAGAATGCAAGCACCAAACTACTTGTATATCACATATATGACCCACTGTAAGAAGTCTATATATAATAGATATAGGAGGATCCTAATGTTTACGCATTTCCAGATAAGCTAGAGAGGTGAAATTCTTTAATTGGGCAGGAATATGTGCACAACCGACTAGAAAAATCGAAAATCTCAAAAACGTTCAAGAATGCCGCCCGTAAAAATTCGCAAACGTTTAAACAAATTTTTAAAGTTAATGTATTTTAGAATATGCTACGAATCTAAGATTTTTGTAAAGGTAGTATTTTCAAAATAACGAAATGGGGATTCCAGAAATTTTGATATTTTTTTGGTTTGGCCGTTAAAAATTCCTCAAGTTTAAACAAATAGATAAATGTATAGGTACTTAGAGACGAAGTAGGGAGTTGAATTTTCTTAGTTATTTAGAACTTAATGCAGATGCAGAAATAAACATTTGTAAATCTCCGTGAAGTTGTTATTGCGGCTGTTAAAAAATTTAAAAATTTAAAAATTAGATAAATATTACTTCACATCTATATGCGCTAGAACTTTATAATTTGGCAGAAATGTGTGGCATAAGTACTCAACAATGGAAAAAGTGTAACATTCTTAAAATTTCAAATTTGAGGGGTTGCTTTTACTCCAATATTGTTCCATAAGGAAAGAACGAAAATCGATGCAGAGCTGCAAACTTTTGAATTAAAATATATTCCTAATAATGAAATATGTCTGAAAAATTAATGTGATTTTCAAGGTGAGCTGAAATTGTTGCAGAATGCAAGCAAGCACCAACTACTTGTATATCTAAACAATATTGACGCTTCTTATGATGTCATTATTAACATATACAGGGTGTTTCACGACCGGTCTGCCATACTTCGAGAGGTGATTCGGGAGGTAAGTTTGAGTAAAAAAAATTAATACAACATTGGTCCTATTTCCAACCATTAAAGAGCTACGGATGATTGTTAAGTGCGCGAAGGAGAAAATACGCGAGAGTATTAATGAGACGAATTTATTGCTACGTTTCGAGATACACCGTATGTTAACTGTTCAAAATGTCCGCCACGGTCTTCAATGCAGTCTTGCTCGTTCCAAACAAGAGTTTACTGATCATTTCAGGGCGGTCTCGTATGTACACAGCGGCATCCATAATGCCACGCAATAGTTCCTCTCTCATCTGTACTTTGGTCTTGTAGACCACCTCTGTCATAAAAACCCGCAAAAAGAAATCAAGCGGGGTTAGGTCCGGGCATCTCGGCGGCCAAGGTATTGGACCACCACGACCAATACACCGATTCCCGTAATGCTGATACAAGCAATCCGTAACTTTACGACCAAAATGCGGAGGCCCCTCATCCTGCTGAAAGAACATCCTGCGCTTTGTCTCCAGAGGCGCGCCCTCCATAAAAAGTGGAAATTCGTTCATCAGGAAGTTTAGGTAACTAGCAGCATTTAAATGTTGTTCCAAAAAGAATGGTCTAATCAACAAATCTCCAATCAGAGCACACCAAATAAAATATTAATTGAGAATCGATATTGGAAGTTGCTTTCAACGGTCCCATGAGGATTATCGGTGAACCACAAGTGGGAATTTCGTGTATTGTTAATTCTATCCCGATAAAATTCGGCAGTTCGGAAAACGTCTGCGATATTCTTCAACTGCCGCCTTGCTGTTATCATCACATAATCCATAAATGTAATGGATATCAGCGTATTCACTGGGAGTGAACTGTTGATTCATTTTGTGATAAAACGCAAGACGAAACTACGATTTTGAACTTATCGCAACAGTGTCACATGTAATACTGAGCATTAATCAGAAGCAAGTGATAACAGAAACAACTGAGAATCAGTGGCAATTACAATGCAACTCAAACCATCACCAGTGTTGCCATTACAGCGTTGCGCATCTTAACACGTCCGCAGCTCCTAAACGGTTGGAAATAGGACCAATGTTGTATGAATTTTTTTACTCGAACTTGCCTCCAGAATCACCTCCTGAAGTATGGCAGACAGGTCGTGAAACACCCTGTATATAGGAGGATACTATTGTATAGACACTTCCAGATGAGCTAGAGACTGATACTAACATCATGTGATAGCTTTTTTTGGGTGCTATAACTCAAAAACTATTAATCAGGTGAACGCGAAATTTTATATGCAACATTCTTATAAAAGCCACAAGAACTGATTGGTATATTGTAAAAATCGGTCAACTGGAAGTGGGTGTGTACTCTTGTCACTTACCCGTTATTTTGAAATATTTACTTTAATATTCGATTAATATAAAAATGTATCAGAATAAAAGTTATAGAAAATCTAATTTTCTACAACCTTTGTTTGAAACATTTTGCCATATAATGCATTGTTTAAGAGATATCGGATATTTGTAGCTGCCACCACCACTCCACCTACCGACGACTAATGTTAGAAATTGATGCTTAGTTACGTCTTAGTAACACTCCTTTTTCTTTTCTTAATTGTTGGAGCTTTGTGGCTATATATATATATCTTTGTGAAGTCTAACATTTTCTCGCAGTTTCTTAAAATATTTATTATTACGTAACCTATCTGGAATTTTTAGAAATATTACAGATATGGAGAGAGTCATGTGGTGGCCACATCTTATGGAGTATCGAAATGAAACATTGGGGTCAAAAATACCCCACTAAAATTAAAAAATTTGGAATTTTCGATTTTTCTGGTTGGTTGTACCTAATAACCTATCATCCCAAATTTCAGATTAAGAGTTCTTATATATATAAATATACATACATATATATATATATATATATATATATAACGATAAGGAAAAAGAAATAATATGATGCCCTAATGGCCACTTCGAAACCCAGAACTGACATTCTCGGATTATTTCATTTTGTGAAAGTAACAATACATATTCTCACATTGTTGGTGAACTAATGGCAAGGAACAGGGATGTCACTGAGAGTATCTTTCAATAAATGCCGCAGTTTATGTCGGAAAGCATGAAGCGAAGAGCACATTTATCTATCCCATATCCCATGGCGGTGGTCACTTTCATCATTTTTATGTGATCTTTTAAAATAAACATTTTTAGTAACATCAAACTTTAATCACAAAAATTTTGCAGTATCTATCAGATTAATATCATGAGATAGATATTTTTTCAGAATTGTCGGATAAAAATACCCGGTACTTTATGGTTAATGCCGAAAAATAAGCTGTTCCGAATTGGTTGTCGAAGCAAAGAACGAGTCTTGTTTTTCAATATAGTTTTAGTAAAATTATAAGGAATTTCTATTTATAAAACATTTCTAAAAAAATTGATGAAATTTATTAAAATAAGCGTCGAAATTTGTCGTCTAGTTATCGGATGTGAGAAAAATCATCCGTTAAAGGAGAAATATAAAAATTGTATGCTTTCACAGATATTGAATTTGAGACGCGTATATTTATTCTTGAGTCAATTAATTAACTAAACTCGACGTCTTTCAATGATCTCCCAAAACACGCAAAAGTGATCAAGATTCAATATTATTTTGGATAAAATCATCTGAAGAAGCCTTCGCGTTGTGAAGGGAGGAGTTTTCTCCGGTGTATCTCTTCGAGGACATCCGTTGGGGCAGTTTGATACTAGGCTGGTTAGTTCCGTCCCAACCAAGAAAACATCCGCGTTCAGAAACGAGAAAATTGATCTGCTATGATAATTCATTGGCAGAATATCCGCCCGTGTTCGATTCTCGCTATTAGAAGACTATTTCCTTGTTACAAAATAATTCCCAATAAATACTCTAATTTGCTGCTAACGGCCCAAAGCTCAGGTAAACTTTAGGTTATTTTTATGCAATGGATGCCTTCACTTCTAACAATTAATATTAACTAATCTCTTTACAGGATTTTGAGTTTCTCAAAACGTACACTACTATTGACTGTTACCTTCTTATATATATATATATATATATATATATATATATATATATATATATATATATATATATATATATATATATATGCATATAATGAAAAGAAGACGATATATATATATATATATATATATATATATATCATCTTCTTTTCATTATATGCATTTTGTTACTTCTGTATATTTATATATATTTCATGTGTATATTGAATGCCTTTATATGTATATTTGTGACGGTATACAGCGATGCTGTATTTACGATGTTTCCTACTGTACTTACTGTTTTCTATATTTTCTTGTAGTTTTCCATTGCCATATATACACTATGTAAGATTTTCGAAGGTTTTTCACACCCCCTTCTCAGTGGGTGTTTTCCTGCGTGGGTTTTAATAGGAAGAACTAACTTGTTTTTACCTTGGTTTTCCCAACAAATTTAAACCTGTCTTTACTTATGTCTTTTTGTTTTGTATATTTTATATGCGATGCTCTTCATTGTAATACTTTAATTTTAAACATTCATGATATTGCGAAGGTTTAAATGCAAGAATAGACATTATGGTCCAAATTTTGCGCGAATGAAGACGATTATCTATCTATCAATCTATCTATTTCTCTCAAAAAGTAACTCTAAATAATTCCTCCTCCTCTTGGCTCCCCGTCACCAGAGGCGTCCCACAAGGATCGATTCTCGGCCCTCTTTTGTTCTCCATCTACATTAATGACATCTCCACGGCAATTACATCGTGCTCCTATCACCTCTACGCCGACGACCTTCAGATCTATATACATTCAAAACCCTCAGAACTTCCAGACGCCATTAGTAAACTGAATGCGGACCTTAAATCACTAACCGATTGGAGCAGTTATCATGTTCTAAAAATAAATCCATCTAAATCACAAGCCATTTTGATAGGTTACCCAAAGCTCCTTTCCCACATCAACTTCGATATCGACTGTCTGCAAGTTGATAATGCACCCATCCAATTCTTTAAAACCGTAAAAAATCTTGGTCTTATTATAAATGACACGCTCACGTGGACAGACCATATCACGAGTGTTTGTAAAAAAGTAAACTGCTCCCTCTATTCATTGAAGAGACTAAAAAACTTCCTACCCCAGAATTTAAAGCAAAAACTCGTATCCTCTCTTCTTCTGCCTCATATAGATTACTGCGACGTGGTCTACAGTGATCTATCAGTAGAGCTGTCCAATAAAATTCAAAAAACTTTAAATTCCTGCGTAAGATTTATTTTTAACCTTAAAAAATCAGATCATATATCTGACTATTACAAAAAGATGTCATTGCTTAATCTCGATTCCCGCAGGAAACTCCATATCCTTAATACACTATTTCGGCTACTGTCTTCAAATACTCCCTCTTATCTTTCGTCGAACTATTCCTTTCTCTCTTCCCTACACGAAAAAACACCCGTAACTCAAGAACGCTAAATATTCCAACTCATAGAACAAAGATTTTCAGTAATTCATTTCATGTAGCGTCCTGCAGACTTTGGAATGAGTTACCCGTAAAGACAACAAAGCTAAAGTCACTGGAAGGCTTCCGCAACTCCTGCTTTCTTCATTTGATGAACAAGTGCTAAACTGAATGATGTAATCCTACACACACTTCACTTTCTGCCAGATTTATCAACTCCAACATGGAAACATTGTATTGTACGCAGCCTCTGGTATTTTACATACTCCGACGCTCAAGTCTATCTAGTGTGGTTTTAAAAATATATTTTAATTGTATTTTATTTTTATTTTTTATTTTTTTAGTTTTTTAAATTTCTGTTAAATTTTCTCATAACTTTCTTTTTCATCTTTTATTTGTAATGCAAGCATTTATATTCGAAAGTATAAAATGAAAATTCTCCATATTTATAATTATTCAAAATTGTCTCTATTGTACTTATCTACATATGTATAAGAGAATGTATATGTATATTGCTCTCGTGGTAACCATTTTTTGTGAATTAAGATTGTAAATTTAAAAAAAAATTGTTAATATGTAAATCCTGATGTAACCAAATTGTAATGGTTAGGTGGAAGAGGGGGCTACTTAGCCTCAACCTCGCCAATAAAGACATTTTTCTTTCTTTCTTTCTTTCCCTTTCCTCCCATTTCTCCTCTATTTCGCTCTCTCTCTCTTTTCTCTCATCTCCCCTTCACTCTATAACTCTCTCGCTCTCTCTCCTCCCATCTCCCCTTCTCTCTATCGCTCTCCCTTTCCTTCCATCTCCCCTTCTTTCTATAGCTCACCCTCTCTCTTTCTCCCATCTCCCCTTCTCTCTATCGCCCTCCCTCTCTCTTTCCTCCTGTCATTTTCTAATTCTATCCGTTCCTTCATTCATATCTACCTTTCTTTCTATCTTCCTTCTCCCATTACCCACCCTCCTCTACATCTATATTACCGATTCGTAAATCTAAAATCAATTTTCGTATTGTATCCGTTCCTAGGTTCATGTCACGAGTGTGTACGCTTGAACACTACGTTTCACCTCTTCCTGTGTTATTCAAATGGAGAGAAAAACGCTCTACTCTTGGATTCGAACTAGTGACCTCAACGTAGACGGCCAGCAGCTAAAAATTTAAGAGGCGTTCCCTAGGAATTCCTGAAAGTTTGGTCGAGAAAGAATGCAAATGTTTTGAGTTAAAAGCGTTTATCATTCTCCCATTTATCTCTATAGAAAAATAAATACAAAAACTCGTCATTATCAGTAGAGATTATTCGAAGGTACCAAAAAGTGGAATAAAAACGATTTAAGTAGATTTAGCAGCTTATATTGGAAAAGGAGTATAAAAAAATCCAGGATCTATCCTCAATGACTTCACCCTGATGAGTTAAAAGGATTGCTGATCCGCATAACGGCAGTGCATTCCTTCAGAGCAGCGTTTTAAGCACGGAGGGATAGATAGAGAGGGTGGATGATCTAGAAGGGCAGCTAAAGTTTAAAAGAAATTTAATAGTCAATCGTCCATGTAACTTCCTCTCATGTGATGTTGTTACGTGAGCGAGGGAAACTTCGTAATGATGAGGGAAGAGAGTGAGAGAAGGGGGAAAGATTGGGGAGAAAGAAGGCAGCGAGGTTGGAGAAAGCAAGCAGCGAGGTGGAAGGAGGAGAGAGGGGAGAGTGGGGAAAGGGGCGAGAGAGGGGAAAGGGGGGAGAGAGGGGAAAGGGGGGAGAGAGGGGAAAGGGGAAGATAGGGGAAAGGGGGGAGGTGAAAGGGGGGAGGTGAAAGGGGGGAGGGGACATGGGGGAGAGAGGGGGTGAAAGGAGGAGGAGAGAGGGGGAGGTTGAAGGGGGAGAGAGGGGAAATGGGGGAGAGCGATATGACGAAGGTTAGAGTGACGCATCGACCTCGATCTGCCACCACCCGGAGTTCAGTTTGGGGGACAGTGACGAACAAATGGCCGAGGGCATTGATTAATAGAAAACTTTGTAAACGTGGAGTGAATGTCGGAGGGCGAGGCCTTATCCATCGTCGAACGAATTACCGTGGAACGCCTGTTTGTCCGGGTGCAGAATGCGCGGGAATTATTGCCTAGCCGGCGGATGGAACCAACCTCTCCCTACCCCATTAACCCCTTTGTTTTCCTGATACCAGCTAATTACCGATACCTTAACTACAGCTCAAAGTGTCAATGAAGATAAAATGGAAGCTCATCCTCTTATACATATTGAAAAGAACTTTCGCCGAATGGCGCAAATCGACAAATGAAAAATTTGACATGATAATGAAAAAAGACTTTTAAAGTCACCGCGTCCGCCGTAAACATTTGTATTTTAACTGTGAGGAAGTCCAACTTGCAAGTTGTTGAAAGGTTATTCAGATCTCTAATTTCATCCTGGACTGAATTTTACGTGAATAAAGAAAACTACGAGAGACATATCATTATAATACTGGGAAATTAAAAAAAAATAACTCATGCACGGTTCAGAGCTAGAATTTCAAATTGTTATATTCACCATAGTCTCCTCTCCTATTTACTATGATTATGGACTTCCCACCTAAGGAGTTAAGCAGATTTCACAAACTTTCGACGCCAATTCACACCATTGTAGGTGACATAAAATTTCTCAAAGACTGCAAAAACACCTCTTTCCACAATTCACCAACATTTTCCACAGAACCCCTAACTCCACAGCATCTAAAGCCATCCTTGACCTGGCTGTTGATGTGAACGGACGTTCCTTTCACTTGCTCCTGCAAGCTGCTACGAATCTTCGAGCGACTGAAGTTGCAGAAGCATTAGAGTAGTTGTAGCTGTAGTTTTAAGTAGAACCAACGTTTACTTTATCCTATTTGTTATTCTTCCGTAAATTTTATTTATCATTCCTTTAAGTTATCTTTTTTTGTTATCACATCTACGTTACAGTTTTTTCTCTGCCGCAATAGTTAAATTTTAAGTCTAGTAGTTATTGTGTATTAGCGTATTCCTGTTATATTCGTTGTTGTGTACTATCATCTACTGTGCGTGAAATAACCTTGCTTGTGCTGTTTACGCCTTTCACTTTATACCTGCGTTTGGCCCTTTGTCGTACGCTTCACGAATAGCTTACCCACGTATCTAGCTACGTTAAAACTTAAGACCCGATTCTTTAGCTTTTTCCAATTTTAGGTTTCTTTTTTATATTGTAAGACTCTTTTGCGTTAGTATATAAATTGTTAAGAGTTTAGGATGGCTTCACCGAGAACTCCCGTTCCTCCTTGCGCGCCGCTGGTTGCGAGGTTCGAATTACGGAGCTGGAGAGAGTGGTTGCGGACCTCCTTCAGAGGGTGGACAGGTCCAGGGCAGCCTTGGTTCGTGTGGGGGTTCCGGGGTCATCCCTGAAAACTCGCCGCGCCAAATTTGCGGCTCGGGTTCGCTTGGGTGCGGTAGCCGGCAGAACGATAGGGGTTGCCCGCGACTCCGATGAATGGAGAGTGGTGTTCACTCGGGGGGATCTTGGGGTGGTGCTGCGGAGGCAGTGAGGTGAGGATGCTTCGGCGGACCCTAATATTATCAGTAATAGGTTCGAGGTGTTGTCGAAGGACGACTCCACGGCCATTGCACCCGCACCCGTCTCTTCGGTGGCGCACAGCACCCCCTGCCATCCACCAAAAGGTGACTTGTAGGATATCATGAAGATGTAGATGGGGATCTGGCCCAAGGTGAGTCGGGTTGTGAAGGGGGGGTGTTTAGTGTTAGGTAGCTCTAACGTTCGATGTGTGATGGCACCCATGTTATCTAGTGCCCGCCGGGAGGGAGCGGGGTTTCTTCAAATGCATATCAGGAGGCACGGTGACCAACACGGTGAGAGAAGGGGTAGTGGCGACAGGTTGCTCTCGGCTGCGTGCGGTGGCCCATGTTGGGACTAACGACACCTCGAAGCGTGGGTCCGAGGAGATCTTTAGTTCGTTTCAAGACTTGGCCTCTGAGTTTACTTGTGTCCGGGAGGAGTCAGGTTCTGATGTGCGGCTTACCATCTGCACTATAGTCCCTAGAATTGACCGCGGTTCTGAGGTTTGGAGGGGTTGACGGTCTGAACCGAGGGCTGTTGAATTCCTGCATGGACTTGGGAGTCGACTATGTCGAACTACGGCTGAATATCGAATCATGTCGGGCGTCACTCTGGGATCCATTACATTTCCGAATCGGCTCAGAGAGTGGCACGTAGGATTCTTGTGCACAGTAGGGATTTTTAGGCTAGAGTGTCGGTCAGTTTTGGGTAAGAGGGTATTCGATGCGCCCGAAGAAAATAAGTTTCACGGGAGATTATGTAATGGTAGAATTTACTCCGATCGTAAGAAAAATGCACGCAATACTACAGATAAAGAGGCATTTCATAATAATATTGCGCGAGAGTGCGAGGTATCGTCGGGTTGCATTAGCAACAAATTAAAAATAATTACTGTTTAATTGTAGAAGCATTCGTAAAAAGGAAGCCGATTTCAGTCACCTGATTCTCGGTCTACAAGCTGACGTAATGACTTGTACAGAGAGTTGGCTAACATAAGACATAGCCTGCCAGGAGATATTTTCTGCTGACTATAGCGTTTTTAGAAAAGATCGATTTATATGGTCGGGAGGAGGAGTCTTTATAGCAGTTAGCAATAAATACGAAAATTCTCCAATACAGATTAGCGATGACGACATTGAAAGTGTTTGATGTAGTGTGAGGGGAGGCAGATCTAAAATTCTAAATATATGCGCCTTTTACAGGGCTCCTAATGAAAGCGTAGAAATTCGTCATCTCCTCGATAAACACGTGACGACGCTAAGCGCGATTAATAAATGGAGAGGCATTATTTTAGGAGGCGAAGTCAATCTCCCCTCGATTGGTTGGAATCATAATTGCTTTCATCCCGGTGGCAGAGAAAGTGAATCATGCGAAACTTTAATTGAAACTTTCGGTAAGCACTCTTTATGTGACATTTCCAACGTGGTCTAAAAATATATTATATTTATTGGCTACAAACTACCCAGAGCGTATGAATAATGTGTCGATAGTTGAGGGAATAAGGCAGTGTACGCCGAGTTAAAATTAAAAATTGAGAAACAGATAAGCCAAAAAGGAAGCTTTATTTATTCGCCAAAGCCAATTTCCCAAGTTTTAGATATTTTCTGCACAATGAATATGTTAATTTCCGCGTGGTGGCTGATAGTGCAGGCGCGGAAGAATCTTGGTGCATATTCAAAGATATGATGAGAGAGTGTTAAGATAAATTTGTTCCAAGTAAACTAAAGCGTAATAATGCGGAACCTAGATGGTACAACCAAGAAGTTAGGAGCGCTCTTAGACGGTAAAGAAAAATTCACCCCCGCGTAATGAATACATCTACGACGGCCACGGTTGAACATAGGACAACGATAAAGCATCTATACAAGAAGGCGCGCACAAGAGTAGTGAGTAGTAATGCGTAGTGCATTTAATGATTACAGAAAGAAGGTCTCACACGACAATTTGATTGAGAACCCAAGAGAATTTTGGTCGTATTTCAGAAAAATACAAGGTAGAGGTCCCATTATTGCGTCACTGAGAACCGAAACAGGAAACCTAGTTCACGAGAGTGAGGAGAAATCAAACCTGCTTAACGAACATTTTCAAAAAGCATTTACTGCGATTACCGATGAATATGAATCTATTTCTATGCATAAGGGCGACTCGATGGAGGATTTGGTCCTTTCTGTAGAAGGTAAGCGCACCGACTTCGCTCGATTAAACAAAATAAATTTCCCGGGGCGGAGAAAATATCCGCGCGAGTACTAAATGAATTGGCCTTTGAAATTGCACCGTATTCAAAAACTATATTCGAGAAATCAGTTGCGCAAGGTGCCGTCCTTAAAGATTGGAAGTTAGCGCACGTTACTCCCATCCATAAAGGCGGCAACAATGAGAATCTTGATAATTACAGGCCGGTTTCCTTAACATCATTATCGGGCAAAATACTCGAGCATATTATATTGAGCTCTGTTATGCGTTTCTTAAATGGTCGTTCATATCTTAGCGGATACCTGCACGGATTCAGGAAAGGCATATCATGTGAAACGCAACTCGGTATTTTCGTGAATGGTTTATTGCGATGCGTAGAAAAAATATTCAGGACAATTCTATTTTCGTTAACTTCTGGAAGGCGTTTGATAAGTTCCATCATCGGAAATTAATAGCTAAGCTCGTAAAATATGGTATCAACCAGAAAATTGTGAATTGGGTGCGAGAATAGAGACCAAATAGCGGTCATTGATAAAATGCACTCGTATACCGTTCTAACTGCGGCATGTGTTCCTCAGGGAAGTTTATTGTGCCATCTACTATTCCTAATATATGTAGATGATATTTTTTCGGAGGTAGATAGTAAAATCAGAATTTTCGCAGGTGTCACCGTCATATATCAAAGATAACCATCAGTCACTGCAGGAAGATACACCCTTCGTGGTGTAAGGAATGGAAAATTGAAATTAATTACAGTAAATGTGCCGCAGTATCGTTTTGGAGAAGTATGAAGAGAGAAAAAGGTGTCGAGTACGAAGTCGATACAAGGAATATTCAAGCATCTGAACATGTAGAATATTTAGGAGTAATCTTTTGTCGTGACCTTTAATGGGACATGAATATTCGTCGTGTAATAGGTGCATCTAACAAGAAACTGACGTTCACAGGCAGAATAGCGCGGAATAGTACAGAGAAAGTACGCGAAGTATTTTTTTCACTAGTTAGACCGCAGGTTAAATACATTTTGAAATTAATATAACAAAAGCAGGTTTACCCCAAAGACGTGTTATAATAGATTATGCAAGCACATATGTCCATGCCCTCGGCAGGATTCGAACCCGCGAACCTTGCATTGGGAGCTAGATACGCTAACCACTCTTCTACCGAGGCCGGCATGTGGAATATGCCTCCAGTATATGGGGTCCGTTTGAGAAGGGTCATAAAATTAAGTTAGAAAGAGCACAGCGGAGATCAGCCAGATTCGTAAAACAAAAGTGCGAACATGTGGAAAGCGTCACATCATTATTGAAGGACTTAAAATGGAAATCTCTGGAGAATCGTAGACAGTGCTCGAGGTTAAGGCTCCTAGAAAAATGCAGCTCAGAATATCTAGTAGAGGATGTATTGGGAATAATTGAGGTTCCAACATATATAGGTAGGAACGATCATGGCAATAAGATACGTGAGATCGATTGTAGAATGGAACGTTATAAAGGTTCATTCTTTCCGAAAACAATGCGAGACCATAACAGGAAAGTGAAATATGCGAGTAATAACTGTTAGGTAGGCCTCAATGCATTGCACCCCGTTCCACCCACCAGATTGGTGAATTGCAGAGTGACATGTAGATATAGATGTAAACAGAAATAGATCTATATAGAAATTAAAAACCTTTACAGAAAGCGGGCACTATCATGAATTAGAAGCATACGAACTACACCTCAAATCCACAGAATCCTTAACTGGTTTTGAACTATCAGTTTGGAAACTTTACTTAAATAAAATCCGTCATTCAACAAAAAGTACATAACAAACTTCGCAGAAAACCGCTCTCTCTTGCAACGAAGAAATCACGAACTAATACTCTTAATCCCAAACCATTTCACAACAACGTATCAATCATTTAAACGAAACGATTAAGAATGAAGAACTCACAATTCTTGGAAAAGGCTTAAAATATACCCTTACATAGTCATAACTTCCACAAGGAGACCTTGTCACAGACATTGAATCATCCAGTAAAAATTTACCTTAGAACACTAAGAGTACTATGGGAAACTATGTACTGTCACAAATAAAATAGAATCTTACAAAAAATCCAGATGAGAAACGTCACAGCCACCGAAATTCATTATCTACCGGAAACCCACACATACGGACACAGATTCTACATGATTCCCACTATCACATCTCACATAAGCTAGCACCTTTCTACAGAACCGATTTTCGAAAAAAACTTCATAAAACACTGCACAACACCTAATGGATATAACACTCAAATAGTTGAAAACGTACTACAGAAACATATGCAATAAACTCCACATAATAATAATAATGTATTAAATAATTATTTGAAGGAGGACCATAAAGCGTTTTGGTCCTATATGAGAGAGGTCCAAGGTAGAGGCCCTACCATACCTTCCCTGCGTAATGACTCGGGTGCCGTTATTCATGATAGCATAGAGAAAGCCAACCTGTTAAATGGTCATTTTGCAAAAGCATTTACAGCCGTCAGCGACCATTGCACCCGCAATGAGGTGGGACGATATAGTATTTTCTGAGGTGGGAATAGCACAGCAATTAAGTTCCATCAGACATAACAAAGCCAATGACTCCGAAGAAATTCCTGCTCGCGTTTTAAAAGAATTAGCTGAAGAAATAGCACCTTTTCTTCGGGTAGTCTTCGAGAAATCCATTTCTCGCGCAGAGGTCCCTAACGACTGGAGGTTAGCGTACGTTACCCCAATTCAAAAGGGCGGCGACAAGAAGAACGCAGAAATTTACAGGCCGATTTTCTTAAGCTCGATATCGTGTAAGATTCTCGAGCATATACTCGTTAGCAACATAATGCGATTTCTTGATAGTAATTTATTGTTAGATGATTGTCAACATGGCTTCAGGAAAGGTAGGTCTTGTGATACTCAGCTCGGTCTTTTTGTTAAATGTATACTGAGAAGCGGAGAAAAGAATGCCCAGGTCGATGCCATCTTCTTAGATTTTAGGAAAGCCTTTGATAAGGTACCTCACAGGAAGTTAATAACGAAATTAGAAACCTTAGGCATTAATTCTAAAATCGTTAGTTGGATCCGTGAATTTTTAAATCATGAGGAAGCAGAAGATTGTTATAGATGGGAAATCTTCGAACTTAGTGGAGATTATTTCTAATTAATATAAACGATATCAGCTCAGTAGTCAGAAGTAAAATTAGGCTTTTCGCGGACGACACCGTCATCTATAGAGAAATAAGCAATCCGGAAGACCACCAGTATCTCCAAATTGACCTAGAAGCTATTTTCTGCATGGTGTAAGGAATGGCAGTTAGAGATCAACTAAAAGAAAATCTGCGTCATCAACTTCTGGAGAACCAAGAGTATCTTATTGGATATTAATTATTTGTTGGACGGAGTAGAGATTCCAGTTTCAGACTCGATTAAACATCTCGGAGTCACGATCCATCGTGATCTCTCGTGGGAGACCCACAGTCGCCGATTGATAGGAGGTGCCGCTAATAAAAATCTTGCCTTTATAGGGAGAATAGTTTGAAATAGCTCCGAAAAAGTGAAAGAATTATGTTATTTATCCTTGGTTCGACCGCAGATCGAATATGCTGCAGCTTTGTGGGATCCCTACGAAATGGGACTCACTAACGAGATAGAAGGATTTGATATTTTCCGAAAATGATATCGCGCTCCAACTTCATTCACTTAAACCAAATAAATCTCCTGGGCAGGAGAAAATACCCGCGCGAGTATTGAAAGAGTTGGCTTATGAAATCGCGCCGTATTTAAAAATTATATTCGAGAAATCCATTACCGAAGGTGTAGTTCTTAAAGATTGGAAGATGGCACACATTACGCCCATTCATAAGGGCGGCGACAAAAAGAACCCCGAAAATTATAGGCTAATTTCGCAAACTTCATTATCGTGCAAGATACTTGAGCACATAATCTTTAGTTCTGTAATGCGCTTTTTAGATAGTCACTCATTGCTTAGCGGATGCCAGCACGGATTCCGGAGAGGCAGATCATGCGAAACGCAGCTCGGCTTGTTCGTGGATGATTTTTTGCGATGTGGAGAGAAAAATACTCAGGTCGATGCCATATTCATTGACTTTAGAAAGGCGTTTGATAAAGTATCTCATAAGAAATTAATTGCGAAGTTAGGACAATATGTTATCAATTCGAAAGTTGTCATTTGGGTGAGAGATTTTCTCTCGAATAGAGAACAGATAGTTGACGTCGATGGGAAATTCTCGTCCCCCGTTAAAGTTGCGTTGGGTGTTCCTCAGGGAAGTGTACTGGGCCCTCTACTTTTCTTAATCTATGTGAATGATATCTGCTCGGTAGTTCGCAGTAAAATTAGACTTTTTGCCGATGATACCGTTCTATATAAAGAAATAAAAAACCAGGAGAACTATCAGTCGCTGCGTGAAGACTTAATAGTCATTTCAACGTGGTGCAAAGAATGACAAATTGAAATTAATTACCCTAAATGTGCCACAGTTACGTTCTGGAAAAGTAAAAACATAGATGTAGGTTTTTATTGTTTTTATTTTATTTATTTCCATGCGGCCCCTAAACAGCCGTAATCGGCCTTTTACAAGGGGCTCATTAACATAATAACAAGGACTATCACAAACATCCATACCCTAGGTGAAGAAAAACCCACCTAGGCGGGATTCGAACCCGCGACCTTCGGATTGGCAGGCGAGGACGTTACCCTGCCACCACCGAGGAGTATAAAATAGATGGAATAAATATTCAAGCAGGCGAGTATGTAAAATATTTAGGAGTAAACGTTTGTCGAGATCTTTCGTGGGACATACACATTCGTCGAGTTATAGACGCGGCCAACAAGAAACTGGCTTTCATAGGTAGAATAGTACGGAACACAACAGAAAAGTACGTGAAACATGTTACTTATCACTGGTTAGACCACAAGTGGAATACGCCTCATGCATACGAAAAGGGACATATACTTCAATTAGAAAGAGTGCAGTGCAGAGCAGCCAGATTCGTAAAACAAAAGTACGAACATAAGGAAAGCGTCACCTCTTTATTGAGGGATTTGAACTGGGTACCACTGGAGAATCCTAGATTGAACTCAAGGTTGTGGCTTCTGGTGAAATATAAATCGGCATGTCTAAAAGACGAGGTTGTAGGAATAATTGAAGCACCAACGTATATAGGTAGAAACGACCGTGACGATAAGATACGTGAGATTGAACTATTTTTAATGAATCGTGAGAAGTCTTTAAAAAACGGCGTAAATGATAACCCCAAAACCATTTAATAACCCTAACTTAATTACAAATTCAGTATTATAACCTAACTAACAAGGAACCCAGAGGTTACAGTGAGATAGGCAGGGTGGCAGGTGGTCTTCTCTCCAACCTCCTGAGTCGGCGAGCGAGAAACAGGAGCAGCAGCGCCGAGCGGTCACCTGGTCACGGGCGCGTGCAGTCGCCACGGCGCTCAGACAAAAACAGGCCCAGAGGTCGTCCCCTCGATGGCTTTTATAGGCCCCGAGCCGGTGGCGGGCCCATTAAACGATTCCGTCACAGGCCATGATACTCATGACCGCACCGCCGCGGGGATAAGTCCCTTTCCTTCTCCGGTCACAGGTCCTAGAGGGGTCGAACCGGCCCGCGCGAACGGTTCAAGATGGATTGTAGGACGGAGCGTTATATAGGCTCGTTCTTTCCGAGGACAATGTGAGATCATAATAGAAAATTTCAACCTGCGATAGACAATCTTTAGGTAGGTTTTGGTGCATTGCACTCCCTGCCACCCACATATTAGGTGAATTGCAGGGTAACATGTAGATGGGAAAATCAATTTAGGTCCTATACTTTGGTGACTTTTTCTAAACGAATCCATAACAGTTATTGCCCAAGACTATTCTGGCTTAAGCCAAAAAACATTTGATCGCTGGAAGAAATGCATAAATAGATTTAGATAGGTTATGGTGCATTGCACTCCCTGCCACCCACCAATTAGGTGAATTGCAGGGTAACATGTAGATGTAGAAAAGGTTCAGCGCAGAGCAGCTAGATTGGTAAAGAGGAATGACGATAGTAAACAAAGCGTAACATCATTAGTAGAAAATCTGAAATGGACATCGTTAGAGGATCGTAGGCTGTAGGCTAGATTTAAGCTACTGTAAAAATTTATGTCAGAAGGACAAGCGAATGAGATAGCAGGACTTATCAGAAGCCCGACGTACCTCGGAAAGCAGAACAGTGAGGATAAGATTCGAGATCGACTGTAGAACGGAGCGATATAGAGGATCGTTTTTCCATAGGACGATAAGAGAACATAGATAACGCAGGAAAACTATGGACCCTTGGTGCACTGCACCCCCTGCCATCCACCAAAAAGGTGACTTGCAGGGTATCATGTAGATGTTGATAAAAATAACACAATACTCAGAAACACATTTACCATAAATTAAAAATACATAAAAATCCTTTTTGTTCCCGGCGCCATCAACTAACACTAATATTTTTTCTAAACGCGATGTTAAAATAATTGCCCATTACTATAAAAAATGAACACTACTAAAATCAGCATACAATTAAAACAAACTAGACGCTTACGGGACCATGTTTATCAACAAATACTAGATCATCGTCTTGAATAAGGACTGAGGCCCTATCACCCATTCCCCTCTCTATACCACAGTTTAACCGATGACCCTCTACCTCTCACTCCTTTCAATTCCGCTTCCACGCAAAAAAACAAGTTTTAAATACCGGACACAAAATGCCATCCCGTCATTTAACATATCATTACTGATGGTGAGAGGTTGAATGTCGAAATAAGCATTTTTTATATATATATATATATATATATAATGCTTATATATATATATATATATATATATATATATATATATATATATATATATATATATATATATATATATACACACAAAGCTTAAAGCAGTCCCAGTGGACATGCTGATAATCCAGGTATATATGCCAGCGTCAGCTCATGAAGCTGAAGAAATCGATGAGATTTATAAGCAAATTAATGAAATGTACGAAGAAGACGGAAGAGGAAAGGTAAACTGCATAATAATGGGAGATTGGAACAGAATAGTCGGAGAAGGACAGGAAGAAAATGTTGTCGGGCAATACGGACTTGGGAAGAGAAATCGAGGAGGGGAGAAACTCGTAGAATTCTGCATCAATAATGACCTTGTAGTGACTAATACATGGTTCAAAAACCATAAACAAAGGTTATACACATGGAAAAGCCAAGGAGATAGAATGAGATGCCAAATAGATTACATCCTTGTAAAACAAAGATTCAGGAACAGCATAAAGAACGCCAAGGCATTGCAAGGAGCAGACATTGATTCAGATCACAGCCTTCTAATACTTGACGTGAGTACAAAGCTCAAACAAATAAGAAAAACGAGAAGAGAAAGACAGACCTGGGACCTAGAAAAACTGAAAGAAACGCAGGATGTAGTCAGCATGAAGTTGGAAGAGTAACAGATAAAGCTAGAGAAAATTAGATAAAAGGAAAATGTGATGAAATAGAACAAATGGAGAAATTAGGACGGTACGATATGATGTGCGCTACAGCACTCGAGTTAGAAGATAGGAAATCTAATGGAATTAATGGTATGGGAATTATGAATACACATGGGAAGATAGTCTCAGAAACAAAGGATGTAGCACAGGTATGGGAAGAATACATTAAGGAATTATACAGCAAACAGCAGGAGCGGCAAAAATAGAACTGGAAAATGAGGAAAACATCGGAGAAGACAACTTAGGACCAAGTATTATGGAAAGCAAAATAGAAAAAGCGATAGTGGAACTAAAGAAGGGGAAAGCCACGGGCAGCGATGGAATACCGGCTGAGATTCCTAAAGTCATAGGATCAGAACGACTAAAAGCGATCACGAAATTAATTAATAAGATTTACGACACGGGAGAGTGGCCTCAGGATTTCCTAGAAGTAACAATGATCCCTCTAAAGAAGAAGCCAAAGGCAATGCAGTGTAAAGATTACAGAACTATAAGCCTTCTGTCACACACATCGAATATCATCACGAGGATTCTTAATACAAGGCTGGAGAAAAAGGCAGAAGAAATACTAGGGGAAGATCAATTCGGTTTCAGAAAAAGACGAGGAACTAGAAATGCTATAGGAGTAGTTAGAATCATATCAGAAAGGGCAATAGAATACAGTCAAGATATCTGCGCATGTTTCGTAGACTGGCAGAAGGCCTTTGATAGAGTAAATTGGGTAAAGTTGATGACGATATTAAAGGATATAGGTGTAGACTGGAAAGACAGGAGACTGATTAGGAATCTATATGAGAATCAAGTTGTAAAGGTCAGGTTTGAGAATGTGGACACCTGCGGAATAAATATCGGTAGAGGAGTAAGACAAGGCTGCTGCCTATCGCCAACCCTATTCAATATATATGGAGAAAGTCTAATGCAAGGAGCTTTAGAAGGCGCAGGGGATTTCAAAATTGGAGGAAGGATTATATGAATAGTAAAATACGCAGATGATCAAGTACTTCTAGCAAGAAAGGAAGAGGAGCTACAAAAAATGATAAATAGACTAGTGATAACAGGTAGAAAATACGGTATGGAAATAAATACAGAAAAATCCAAGGTCATTCGAATATCGGGTAAAGAAGAGAATCTGAACATAAGTATTGGGGGAAAGCCTTTAGAACAAGTTTCAGAATATAAATACCTTGGAAGCATCATAACACGAGAGGCAAAATGTACGGATGAGATCAAAACTAGAATAGGAAAAGCAAAAGCGGCTTTTAGGAGAAAAAACAACTACTTACAGGCAATATAAGGGAAGATATCCGCAAGAAGTTGATAAAATGCTACGTATGGAGTATAGCATTGTATGGGGCAGAAACATGGACGCTAAGGAAAAATGACATCAAATACTTGGAAAGCTTTGAAATGTAGACTTGGAGGAGAATGTTGAAGATAAAATGGACAGATAGGATGAAAAACGATGAAGTGCTACGAAGAATAGTAGAGAAGCGAATGATTATACAGACTATCAGAAAGAGGAAGGCTAACTGGCTTGGACATTACCCGAGGAGAGAGAGTATGATTAAAGACGTGTTAGAAGGAAAACTAGGTGGGAAAAGGGAAAGAGGTAGGAAAAGGTTTCAGCTGATAGACGATTTGAAAGGGAAAGATTGTTATCAAGATATGAAGAGGACAGCGGAAAATAGGAGTATATGGAGAACCAGGTTTAACCAAGAATAATCACGGACCTGTCTACGGACAGACTACCTATGATGATGATATATATATATATATATATATATACGTAAAAAATAAAGAGAAAATAAATATGAATTGTTGTATGGGATTTAAATTGCATGCATTCTTTATGTCGCCAACAAGGAAAGCTAAAAACTACTCCGGTAGCTAATTATTTTAAGCACTCAATCGGGAAAATAATCCGCTTCAATCTAAATGGGTAAAACTTTCAGCCAGCGACATCTTGTTCACCAAATGCAGCGCGGACATTAGTGCAATGTTGAAAGCGATACGAGGATAGAATTTGTAACGATGTTACTTACATATATTTTAGTTAAAAGATGAAGCAGAAAAGAGAAAAAACGCGAAAAACATAAAAAGTGCCAGTAACGGAGGGAATGGACCTTCAAAAGATCACTATGGCGGTTTATAGAGAAAAGGTTGAAAATGAAAGTCTGGCGACGGCATCGTGGAAGACCATGGAAACAAGCGCTCGGCCGAGAGGGTCAGCCGTTGCCATGCAAAAAAGTGGACAAGGCAGGAACGGTAAATAAGAAGAATATGTTCCGAGCTATGGTCTGCGCGAGGTATGTCACCCTTTTCCCACGGATTGCTCGCTGCCAATCGGATTGATCGCTAGATTTCGCCCAGTCGCGCAACATATGCCACGACACAACTCCCAACGTCGATGAAGGAGTTGGCTTTAGGACTATTCCCAATATTCCCGCAATTCGATGTTGTCGAACATTGGGAGATCATTAATTCACAAGCCTCCACCAATGGTGATGCGTTCAGAAACGGATTTAGGAATCAACGTTCAATGGAAAGAAGACTAATTGATAGAAAAAATCGGTTCCTTCGAGACAGACCTTAAACTATTAAGTTTCAAGTTTTTTTGACTGCACATTAAACGAAAAACCACATAGGTTTCTTAAGGTTGAACAGATGTGAATCGTTTATAATATACAATTTATTGATATTGAAGCCAGAGCGCTTTGGATTTCAGGAAGTAGCGAGAAAAATTGTAATATTCATCGACAAACACTATCCAACTACAAGTAAGACAATTTTGCAATTGCGGAGACATTTATTTTCCTCGCGTGTTGATTTTCTTGCAAACGTCACTTTGAAAAGACAAAGAAAGAGAGCGGCGGATATGATTCGACCTTATCGCGCTTAGCAAAATCACGCTATTTGGCGTGAAAATCGAATTTAGCGTTTACGATGGCTTTTTTGCGTCTCCTTCTAAAATAAATCCACCACTTGCATAAAAAGAGAGCATTAACGTAAACGGAATGAGGAAGCAAGGGCGCTGACCAAAGTATCACTCTTTCTCCAAGCAATTCCTTAGAAATCAATGCATTCGCGGACAGCGGAGATAATAAATAAGAAATCGACAGGCGCGATAACACACAAATTGACGCAGGAAATACAAAATTTAGAAAAAATACGAGATGCAAAGGCATCGATAAGGGTTCCCGCTCGACAATCGCTTCGGCAATATTCGTTCATTTCATTCGATCGAAATCAGAAGCCAATTGCGATTCTGATATGCTCGCGTCCATTGTGCCCACCATTAACGGAGCGATGGAATTCTGGCGGGAAAACAGCGACAGATAAGAGGAATTCGTTTGCTGACCGATTCACGACGCGGTGCTCAATTAATCCGATCAAATTAAATGCGACCGACCATTGACGTCGGAATTTGATTTGGTCGGATAAGCATGTGGAGGATTCATTCGACGAATTGCGGAATGGCGCTTATATGCGGTTTATGAGCTGTAAGTGTCACTCGATATCTACTACGGCTGTTTTATGGAGCGGCGGCGAGTATCATTTGTTAGTTTAAGTAACCGAGCTACATCTATCGATACAATTATGTCTGGAAAATCGACAAACTAAAACACGCAGAAATTCTGACGGTTCATATAAATTTATAGTAACAATCATATGCGTTTCAAGGACCAATATCAGGAACATAATCGGGTGACCTGTAATTTTAAATGTGTCAATTTTATTAAGATTTCACAAATTTCAAGTGGAATAATCCCCACATAGCGCGTAATTTATAACCGACAGATTTCAACAAACAAGTTAGGAAAGTGTATAGTGAATCGCAATAAGGTGCGTTTGATGCAACGGGATATTTGAAATTATACGATATAATTCGAATGAACGCACATAAAAACACTACGATCCGACTATGTCCTTCTGAATATTAAAAATTAATACTGACTAAATACTGCTAAAAGTTATCAGAAATGATGACAGAGAAATGCTAATATTTTGATTTGGCGATTTATTTTCAAATATTGTTATTAATAAAACAATCGAAAACTATTTAAAACATACCACACTAGAGTTAAGTAGGTGTAATGTGATCTCTATGTTACGTCCATTCCATCGTCGTAAATTATCCATTTCTTTTTACTTACAAACGCTTTGAATATACACAAGCACAATAAACGTGTTTAAGTCAGAGATAAAATTAACTTTGTAAATTCCTACAATACTTTTATTAAGAGACTCTCTAGATTAAGTTAGTTTCTTCGTCCTATATAATCCATTTCCTTTCATTTACAAAAAATCCGTGGGAGCACAAAAATAAATTAAACGTAGGGGAAGGTGAGGCAAAATGACAATGATAACTTTAGGTGAATAAAAATGACATTTTTGAGTGCGAGGTCAACCCGTATTTTATTGACTAGACGCTCATATTATTAAATTTTGAGAATACTTTAGCCAAGAGCATATTTATGAAAAAACAAATTAGGCAGATCCAATTTAAGAAAAAAATGCATTTAATCATCTTGCCCTCAGTGTAAAGCAAGATGAAGAACATACAGGGCAAAGATGACGAAATTCATTGTCATCAGCAATAATCGCTTCGTGCCATAAGGCCTGGCAACGTTTACACTGAACTCAGTCTTAGTGAGGTGGTTCTTTGCATGCTGGGCATGACTTTGGGTTTGTTATTTTTCATAGTTTTATTCTTTAATTGTTTATTTTTCTCTCCATTTTTCTCTTCTCCTTTTTCTTTCTCGTTAGCCTTTTCTTGCATGATACGTTTCATAGGAGAGTTAGTGATGGCACTCGCTGCAAATCTCTTCCGTTTGGAAGCCGCTCGATGCGCCTTGGGTAGAGGTTGGACATTCCAAGGAGAGACATTCAGTTGTCTGCTAGGACCTGGAACTGGTTCCATCAGCTCTTTGGGTGTTGTTCTTTCAGACTCCAGTGATGCTGACGGCAAAGTTTTTAATGGGCTATCTTGAACTTGCGGCATCTCTTCACCTCCATCGTGAAGCTCTACGGCACCAGTGCCCTCTTGATCAACTCCCACGGCTTCTTATGGTGGCTGTTCTCAATCAGTGTTGTCAGCAAGAGCATAATGACTATCTGAGAATAACTGGGGATTGAATGGCTCTATACCCGCCTTGGAGAAACCGATAATAGAATTGTCAAGTGTGGCTGCTCCCTGATAGGCAGTGCAAAGTAAACCAACTATGCCCTTTTCAGAAATTGCTTTTCCTGGATTTGAAATCATAAAATTGTCACACGATTGGCTATAATACGTATTCAGGGCACCGAAGAAAGAAACGTCCAGAGGCTGAAGGCAATGAGAAGTGTGATGGGGAAATCCAACCTTCGTGATCCCTTTCTGACGACCGAGTCATAGCTTCAAGAAAGATATGCGAAGCGTGATTGTCCAGTAAGAGTAGAACTGGTGACTCAGGGGATGGTTATGTATGCAGTATAAAGTGTTCCAGGTAAACAAAAAGTTCAGCTGTCATATAACCGGACTAGTGTATGCTCTACTGTTCCTGGAGGACTTCCAGCTAGAAAGTTCATCTTCATTTGTTTGCGAGGATAAATCAAAAATGGTGGATTGTCAACCCCACTAGCACTCACCACATACGACATTAACGGTACGGCCACGCTCTGCAGACACGATTTTTGCGACACGCTTTGAACCTTTGGGTGAAATAACTTTAGTTAGCTTAGAGGGAACCGTAGACAAAATCGGAGAAGAAGGCGCCGAAGTCTGCACCTGCCATCCTGAAGATGAAGGCTGCCCCTTCGGCAAAAGTGGACGCTCTTCGTCCCTAAGCCGCAGTGGTCGGGGGCTCAAGCAAGCTGACACCGTCGGCGACTGCCAGTGATCCGGCTAGCAACGAGGTGCTGAGCCGAGCAAGCAGTTGGACCCTCCCATCGCCGAGTCGTCCACTGCCCCCAAAGCACATCCTCGGCCAACTCCTGGTCCCGTCGTCAGACGGGAGGAGCCAGCTCCCAGAGGCCCTCCGCCAACTCTCTGCGTCGGCAAAAGCGTACAGCCATCAAGGAGCGAGAGAGGGAAAATCAGGCGAAGACCGACGAGGTCGTCGCTGTGGAGAGTGTGGTCTCCAACGAAGGCCCCGCCACGGATTCCCCTTCCAAGGCCATGCCCGAGGCAGTTGATGCCATCCGGTCCGCAGGGCCACGAGAGTAGCATGCCGCGGAGCAGTGCCCCAGAAACCGCCTGGTCCGGTGACCCCGACTTCTGGCGCACGGTGGCCATGATCTGTTGGGCGTCAACGTCCAACCAACTCCTCCTCTCTCTCTTGCAGGAGTTGGTCAAGGAGCGCACCTTATACCCCAATAATGGGGACTAGAGGATGCAGCGTCTTTGTGCAGTGGAACGCCTGCGGTGTTAAGGAGAAGACGGAAGAACTCCGGGCGTTCCTGCAAGAGAAAAACGCCATCGTGGCCGCTGTCAAGGACGTGTGGAAGATCCCTGGATGGACGATCTATCGCTCGGCCAGGACCGGCCAGCCAGCCCCGGGGCAGGGTCGTGGTCGCTCTGCTCTTTTAATTCATCGATCTGTGGAACATCGCCCCTGCTTGGAGCGATCCTACCGATCGATGGAGGCCGTATCCGCCGACATCCGGACCTGCGCCTGATGGATCAGGGTCTCCTCGGCGTACTATCCGCCGGGAATGGCGTGGGATCCGGACGAGGTCATGGATCTCGTCGGGGATGGCTATTCCTCCATTGTCATCGGTGACCTGAATGCCAAGCACGCTAGCTGGGATTCAAGAGTCGCCAATCTGAGGGGCATGCGGCTGCACGACTTGGTGTACGAAGAGGGGGTCACGGTGCTTGCACCGACCGAGCCCACGTTCCTCCCGTCCAGGGATGTCCTTGACGTTGCTGTCATCGGCAACGTCCGGGCATCCGTGAGCACGCATTCTATTTGCAACTTGTCTTCTGACCACAATCCGACCCAGCTACTCCTGGGGAACTCGGCGGTGCGAGTTCCACCTTCGCAGCGCCTGTAGCTTGTTCGAGCCGACAGGCAGCACTTTCGCGAATTTATCGCAGAAAGACTGCCAGTCGAGCCAATACCGCCTAGGAGGAGGAAGGCGGCAGACCGCATGGTCGCCCTCCTCACTTCTACCGTCCAGCAGTCCATGGACGCCGCGAAGCCGAAGGTGGTCGTGGCTGCGGATATACGCATCGCCCTGCCCCGTGTCGCCAGGGACACCATCAGCCGTTTACAACGGTAGTGTCGGGATTCAATACTTTCCGTCTGTCTGGAAGAGGGCAAAGATAATCTGTCTCCCGAAGAAGCCGGGGACGGAGGTTGGTCCCGGAGATATACCGGGCAATCTCTCTCCTGGCAGGATTCGGGAAGATCTTTGAGAGTGTCATCCAGAAGCCGCTGGAGCTGTAGAAGAACATTCTCCCGGACAAGCAGTTCGGCTTCCGATGTGGGCACTCCACTACCCAGCAACTGGGAAGGGTGACGCACTTCATCACTGACGCCTTCAACAGGAACCACGCGGTCGCAGGGGATTTCTTCGACATCTCGAAGGCCTTCGACCGAGTGGGGCATCAAAAACTCCTGTTGAAGAGGGTTCGTCTTCAGCTCCCAGCTTGGATCGTGCGGCTAATCGCAGGGCAGGATGTTCCGGGTGTTTTGGCCCCGGGTCGGATCAGGACTGCGACGCATCTGCACCGGCGTTCCGGAGGGGTCCGCCCTGGGGCCTACACTGTTTAACATCTTCGCCCAATATCCACCTCGGGATTTTTGGTGGAACACTACGCTTGCCCTGTACGCTGACTATGCGACGCTCCTGTCGCGTTCGAGTAAAAAGTACGCTGCTGTGGAGACATTGCAGTGCGCCGTCGACGATCTGGTCACCTGGTATCGTCGATGGCGTATTGCAGTAAACCCCACGAAAACCAAGGCCGTCGTCTTCCATCGCGAAAGAGGAGCGCCGCCTGGAGCCGACCTGTCGGTGATGAGGGTTGTTGTTCCCTGGAGACCAGAGGTCCTTTGGCTTCCACAACCCCATCCGTATCTTCCAACCCCCTCCGTATCTTCCAATCGCCGACTAATCCGCAATACCCTTCCACCCCATGTCACCACCAAGTGCCGGCGCCTTCATTTGTCTCTCTCCCGTGCAGACAGCTTCCGTGTTTTTTGTGTTCGTTTTACGATTCACTTCGACAACCCCGACAACTAGACAACATGAATTCATCATATTGGTGAGTGCTCACTGGGCTTCCTTATCCCAAATACTTGTTACCATCCATATATATATATAAATATATATATATATATATATTGAGAGAGAGAGAGAGGGGGAGGATAGAGAGGGGGAGGGGGAGAGATGGGGAGAGGGGGAATCGTTGGGGAGAGGTGGGGAGAGGGGGTAGAGGTGGGGAGAGGGGGTAGAGGTGGGGAGAGGGGGGAGAGGTGGGGAGAGGGGGAGAGAGGTGGGGAGGGGGGAGAGAGAGAGCTGTTGACTTAGCTGTCGATTATCACTCATTTTTACCCCGTGTTCCGCCTGCAGAGCTTCTTATACCAAACACTAGAATCTCTGTTCTTATAGCTATCTCACAGTGCTCTCTCTCTTTCGGTGTCTGTTCGCGCTTGCAACTTCGTCACCGGACGGAAGATGGAACATTAAAACTAAAGCGTTTTTTTAGGAAATCAGATATGCGGCACACAAAAGCTACAAGATCCTCCTTTTTGAAGCACGCGTCTCGGTACATCGATGAAATATTCCATAGTCAACTGCTTCTCGCATATGGAGGCCTATTTGGAATTAATCCAAATAGCTAGCAAGTTCATGCGCCGTGGCTATGAAGAAAGCATGATCATATATTTTGAGAATCGGGTTATCGTTACTGACGTTAAGTTATTAAATATGTAAAGGCTGAGGAAGGACCGAATTCATACTTTGCATTTCAGCCGATTCCATTTAGGCGATGCTTTTGATTAAATTTTCAAGCATTAAAAAGAGTACAGAGGAAAAGTAGCTCGCTCATAGACTCGCAATGACCAGATTTTTGCCCGCGCGCGATGATGTCTGAATTGGTACCCGTTGAGATAGCCATTACATGCGGCGACGTAAGATGGTTGATAGAGGACAGCGTTTATCACACGAAAGGAAATCCGAGGTTATTGCGTAGAATAGGTTGAAACGGACAACGTCTACGAAGCGGTGATGCTGGACTAGATTTCCAGAAATGAGACATCCTTAAATCGATGTCGAAAATTTATCGACATTTTATTACGTTCAAAAGTGAAATTATTATCATGACAGCTGGAATATGACCTCATGGACGATGAAGCTTACCGATGAATTTTCGTTTTAATTATTGATGAAATTTTTTTATTATTATCTATTTTAAATAATTTTGGCAGAACATTAGAAAAGACATTAATGCGTATTTACAGGTTCGAAAAATATTGTTTTCCTTTTTATCCTTGATTTTATAAAGTTTGGTTATAGTCATGTACATTAAAGTATAAGTATAACAGAAGTCACAATTGTTTCCCACGCTGTCGTTTTATGGTACATAAACTCGATGGTTGTCTAAAAGTAGGTACAGACCAGAATGAAAGTACAATTCGTTTTAATAGAAAGAGAGAAGTCAGGATAAAAAGGTTATAAAATCGAGAACAACATACGACCACTGGAATTTAATTATAAATAGACGAAACGCATAGCGTAACCTCAGGCTCTCACTATTCAAAACGGTGCGATTAATACGGTCTCGTTAAAAACCCTCGTCGGTATGCCTCAAGACTCTCAAGACGATGCGCATGGCAATCTTTCATTCTCCCTGACACGCAGAAAAACGACTCATCTTCAATTCATCCATTGTGAGGTGCCCAGAACCTACAGTCTCGCATTTCGGGCTGCGTATATTGAACAGAATGAAGAAGAGATAATGAGACAGAGTGAGACGGAGAGAGAAATTCACACAAACACGCCCACCTATATGGCGCTGAATACACCTCCAAGGATGTGCACCGTCCATTTCTCTCTCTCCGCACTGTATAAACTACTAGCAGATACGGAATGCGGATTATTGGGATGTGCCCTCGACGTGGTTTCCCTGGGTATTACAGTCGTATGGCAGCGGAGAGCTCTGGGAAGGGGAGAGAGGTGGGACAGAGAGGGAAGAGAGGAGGGAAGAGAGAGGAGGGAAGAGAAAGGAGGGAAGAGAGAGGAGGGGAGAGAAAGGAGGGAAGAGAGAGGAGGGAAGAGAGAGGAGGGGAGAGAGAGAGAAGGGGAGATAGAGGAGGGGAGAGAGGAGAGAAGAGAGAGGAGGGACGAGAGAGGAGGGAAGAGAAAGGAGGGAAGAGAGAGGGGAGAGGAAGGAGGGAAGAGAGAGGAGGGGAGAGAGAGAAGGGGAGATAGAGGAGAGGAGAGAAGAGAGAGGAGGGACGAGAGAGGAGGGAAGAGAGAGGAGGGAAGAGAGAGGAGGGAAGAGAGAGGAGGGAAGAGAGAGGAGGGAAGAGAGAGGAGGGAAGAGAGGAGGGAAGAGAGGAGGGAAGAGAGGAGGAAGAGAGGAAGTGGGGAGAGGGAAGAGAGAAGTATGGGAGAGAGAGAGATAAGAGGATAAAGGTGGGAGAGAGGAGGGAAGAGAGAAGTAGGGGATATAAAAGGTGGGGAAGAAATGGGAGCGAGGAGGGGAGAAAGAGGGTCGAGAGACGGGAGAGGACGGAATCGCTCTCTCTCTATAGGGCACGTGAGAGTGGCTTTGGTGTCGGTAGCGAGTGGCGAGGCCAGAAGTGGGCAGGGCGTGGAGGGTGGGCATGGAATGAGGGTGCACATTCAAATTTCGAAGAGAGTTCTAGACCCTGGAAATCTCTCGGTTAAAGACAGGATAGAGAAAAGGCGAAAGGATTTGGGAGGGAAAGGAGGGAAGAAAGTAAGAGAGGGAGAGGGGGAGAGGAAGGAGGATGAAAGGTGGAATAACGTAGGTTTAGTGGTAAAGAGATGAGAGGAAGGTGAAAAGAGATAGGGAAATGAAAGTGGAGAAAGGAAGAGAAAAAATTGAGCAGAACATGCGGAGGAAGAAATTTGCCAAAAGGAAGATCTAAAGATGGAGCCAAAAAGATACGCAAATATAAAGGGAAAAGGAGTACGTATGTGAAAAGGAGTGATAATGGAGAAGAGGGGAGCGGAGAGGAGAGGGGAGAGAAGGAGAGGGGAGAGAAGGAGAGGAGAGGGGAGAGAATGAGAGGAGAGGGGAGAGGAGAGGGGAGAGGAGAGAATGAGAGGGGAGAGGAGGGGGGAGAGAGGAGAGAAGGTGATGGGGGAGGGAGAGAGAGGACAGAGGAGAGGAGAGCGTAGTGGAGAGGGGAGAGGAGAGGAGAGGGGGAGGAGAGGGGAGAGAAAGAGAGGGGGGGGAGAGAAAGAGAGGGGGGAAAAGGAGAGAGAGAGAGAGAATGAGAGGGGAGAGAATGAGAGGGGAGAGAAGGAGAGGAGAGAATGAGAGGGGAGAGGAGAGAATGAGGGGAGAGGAGGAGAGAATGAGAGGGGAGAGGAGGAGAGGAGGGGGAGAGAGGAGAGAAGGTGATGGGGGAGGTGGAGAGAGGACAGGGGAGAGGAGAGAGAAGGAGAGGGGGAGGAGAGGGGAGAGGAGGGGAGAGAAAGAGAGGGGGGAGAAGGAGATGGGAGTTGAGGGGGAGATAAGGAGAAGGGAGAAGAGAAGGGAGGGGAGAGGAGGGGGAGAGAAGGGAGGGGAGAGGAGAAGGGAGGGGAGAGGAGAGGGGAGAGAGAAGAAGGGAGAGGAAAGGGAAGAGGAGGAGATGGGAGATAAGGAGAGGGGAGATAAGGAGAGGGGAGATAAGGAGAGGGGAGAGAAGGGGAGGGGGAGAGAAGGAGAGGGGAGAGAAGGAACAGGGGTGATAAGGAGGGGAAGAGAGAAAGAGAGGGAGAGGAAAGAAGGATAGGGGGGAGAAGAGTTGCGAAGTTAGGAAGATAGAAAAGATAAATGCTGTAATCCGAGTATGTGTGCGCGTTAGGCAAAATCATAACATGATATACATATAATTTCGCTGTTTATCTTTATGCTGCCCTTAAAATAACTTTGAATTTACTATAAGTCACCCGAAACGGAAAGAAAGGAATCGCGAAGAAAGTGGGTTTGAAAATTCAGGGAAAAGAGGTAGAATCTGTTTGCGTAGAGATACAACAAGAAACCGTTGAAGAGGGATTAATAAAAACTGGTCTTGCCGTTTCAGCGGTGCTTGCGAAGTTGTAAGTTGGTTTGTAAAAATTTGTAACATTAATTGACTGCCAAATAAAGTCCAATATTTAGTGACGTATCCGTGAAACCTATGGCCATAAGGGGAAAAAGGGGAACACCAAGGGGACCTAATAAAATTAGGTGGTTGGTAACCACAGCGGCGCGGAGGTGGCAAATTAATAAAATTTGAAGAACTTGTAATTTTTGTTTCTAATTTGATACTATAGATGATATGGCTTTGAGGAATAGAGTACTTTTTATTCATGCTAATGAGGAATTTTGTTCCAAGGAGAAGGTTATCATTCCGAGGGCGGATATGGTTGAGGATGGTGACATAGTTATGAGAGGCCCAGTCTCTTCTCCACCATTCTGCCTCCCCTCAAAACTCTACTTCACCATTCCGCCTCCCCTCTCCCACCCACAGATCTCCTTCCTCTCTCACTTTCCTACTTTGTGTATATAAATTAACACTTAGTTGCAATTGCGCCGTATGCACGCCACCCAACCTCTCCCCAGCCATTCCGCATCCCCACTCCCCGATTCCTTACATCCCCTTCTATATAAGATTTGCTGTACTCCTGATAATGAAACAGGTCGTCATTAAATTCATTGTGGATTTTAAAAATAATATGCCTCATCATTTTCTTGTTAGTTTTAGTGCCTTTAATTTTACTTGTGAAAATTTTATGGTTGTATAGAAAGTGGAACGTTTCCTGAAAATTAATATTAGTCCAAATTAAATTTATAGCTGTTTGGTGTGATACGTAATCAGCGGAGTTGTCACTCGCATCAAGAAATAGGCCAATCATTCATAAGGAACTAAGTAAGTTCCCTTCAATTATTTAAGTATACATAGGGCTAATTTCTACTGGACATTTAATATAGGTTCAATAACCTTCTAAGCAGATGTTCTACGCTATATTTTTGTCAATATACATTATACAACATTGATAAAATATCTTGTATCTACGCTATATCCTATTTGCATGTTATTCAAACGAAGCAAAAATAAATAAATATTTCTTTCCGGATTTTCACGGCTTAAATAAATTTACCGAGTTTTTTATTTTAAAAAATAATTTATAATATTTGTTATATTATTTATAACCTGAGATTTCTCGTGTCGCTGAGAAATCAAAAAAGTTAGAGAAAGAGACGATCTAGTTTGTGGCTTTCAGATAGTCGTGCTTTTTTCTTTCTATCGCTATGTCAAATTCAGAACTTGAAGTTTATCAGTACCAAATATGAACAAAATTACCTATTATTCTGCATGCATTTAAAGTACGGCTAAAAACTGTTTATTGTTTACGTAGCGTCATTCTTAGTAGAAGCTTGTTACTTAAGCCTTAAAAATATTTGAATGACTTCTTTCACATTCAAGTTATACAAATAATGTGAATAATAAAAACGTAATAACGATTAACATTTAATACGGAATATTTTGAACTGATTAATTATAACAATAACAAATCGAGTATGGGCGAAGTAGGCGCCAGGGTCGAAGCCCCTAGTTTACTATATTTTTTCTTAAATTAAATACAACGTGCAATCTAAAAGTTGAAAAAATCTGGAGCAGGGTGCTTTTACAAGACCCTAAGAAGCGGAATAAACTGTTTGCACCAGGGCAGCAAGTATGTCCGACGCAGGGCTGCCTGCCCCGGCAGATTTGTATATAAGGCAACTTGTATATGATACATAAATGATCACAATTCTCTGCCCATGCGCGAGTAATCAGTGGATCTTTTAAAATATAAATTTACTATTTATTTTGACATTTTTAGAATTGTGATTAAAAATAACTGCCTCTTTTAGGACCCCATAAATGGAAAAGTTTATAATTGTTGTAAGCGAAGAAGTAATGAAGACTGTCCAACCCCCAGGAAAAGTAATGACTTACAAAAATCAGGACACCTCTAAATAAGAAAATTTAGAAAGGAATATTTGTCATATGGTTTTACATTTCAAAATGTCGGTAATGTAGAAAAGCCTTTGTGCATAATATGTAACGAGGTTCTGGCTTCTGACAGTATGAGACCTTGCAAACTGAAACGGCATTTAGAAAAATGTTATCAAGAATATATTAATAAGCTAAGCGAGTTTTTTTGAAAGAAAGCTTAAACAAAACGAAGCTCAATCAAACGCACTCATCAAGTGCTAGTTCCGCCCCAACCAAGAAAACATCCGCGTTCAGAAACGAGAAAATTGATCTGCTACGATAGTTCAGTGGTAGAATATCCGCCCAGCAAGTGGAAGACCCGGGTTCGATTTCCGGTCATGGCAGACTTTTTTCTAGTTTCAAAATCATTCCCAATACTGAAGGTTACTATAGTTTAATCCTTACAGTTAATTACGCCAAAAACTTGAGCTTA
This sequence comes from Tanypteryx hageni, assembly GCA_028673005.1. Taxonomy (NCBI): domain Eukaryota; kingdom Metazoa; phylum Arthropoda; class Insecta; order Odonata; family Petaluridae; genus Tanypteryx; species Tanypteryx hageni. Next base: position 8,664,165 of record CM054113.1, on the reverse strand, counting down.
ACATATTTTCTCGCAGTTTAACGTTGAATCAAAATCTTCCAAGGGCAAGTCAATTAAAGTGACCGTAGTGTGGGAGTCGGTGGAGAAGGAGAATGAAACCGAACTGATTTCTTTGAATTATCGTTACTCACCCGAGACAATAAATGGATAGAACAATGGATCTATTGCTATATAAAATTAGCATAACATGCACCCTCAACCGCGACGTGAGATATGAAATTTAGGTATATGATCAACGTACGAAGTAATGCTCTTTCTAAAGTTCTAAAATTCACATAGATGTTGGATTGTATACATGATACAAAATATCGAACCAACTAAGTAGGATTTGCTCCACAGACCCGTTTTCTAATCAAATGCTCGCGCAAAGACGCGCTGACACATGCACGGATGCTCACACCCACCTCCATATACACAACACGCTATCTCTCTCCCTCTCTCTCTCACACACGCACACAAATACCACGAGGATTCCATAGTTGACTCGCAGGATGAGGTCGTTTGCCAAGAGCAAGCAAAGGCGATCCTAATCCAATTTCAAACTTTCCATGGCAACCATTCGACGCCCTTTGCCACAGGCGCTCAGTTACCTGAGAAGGGCCTCTTGCACGGTTAGACCATCGAGACCCTCTCGAATGAAAGGCACCGTCTCTGCTCCCCTTCCACGGACCCTTCCCATCTGACCGGCCACCATACGTCACTCCCCTCTAAATCCCTTTCAAACGAGTTGCTCCTCCTCTTCCTTGTTAAATGAAAACGAAACTTGGCGCGATGAGCAGATTCTCCACGTAAAAAGATGGCCGATCGCAAACGCGCCCTCCGAGGTCGAGGAAAAAGACGCCCGTCAGCTTCGATTGCCAGAAGGATTTCTGAAGGGGGACGCAGGTGCTTATAAATATCGGGAGACGGCTAGTTAAAAACGGTCCAACAATTCAAGGATCGGCTCAGCCTATTTGCTTGATTTATTCATAAATAAATTTATAAAAAAAATAGGATTAGCTCGTGAAAAGTAACGATGAAGAGGTCAATGGTTTTCGTCCGCGGCAGAACATTAATCGGTCACCTCAGTAAGGCGAGGTGGGCACTACTGCACCTCGTCGCCCTCTTTCCCTTGCCTCATCTACGCCATCTTCCCTCACACCACCACGCCATCTTCCTTCACACCACCACGCCATCTTCCTTTGCACCAACACGCCCTCTGCCCTAACACCTGCGTGCCCTCTCCCCTCATATTCTCACATCGCCATCCACCGTGGCGAAATCGTAATCGCCACAATGTAAACGAACTTCTGATCCGCCGAGCACAAGCTCGCACGCCCGAGACGCTAAGCAGTGGGAAAGGGGCTTCGGAGCCCCAACTGGGATTCGCAGGCAATGGATGAGGGAAGAATCCCATTTGCTCCTTTGGCTTGCATTGCTTCATCCGACCTATTTGTTTATGGCATGCGATTATTTCCTCGGCCGAAAAAATGTTTGCTAAGCGCTTAAAACTTTCCAGTAAGATAAAGCGGTTTTACAGGAATTGTAGTCGAGAGTGATTATTTTCTTCTTCTTCCGGAGATATAAATTGAAAGATTAATAGGCATCGGAAGCTAATTAGAGCCGCCACTTTTTGTCTCGCATAACATCGCATGTCGAGGATAATTGGAAAGATTAAATATTTGCCGGTATGCTGAACGAGTTGCAAATGAATTATCGACGCTGCGTCCGGCATGAGCTAATGAAGAAGGAACACGTCTCTCGATTTTTCCCAAACTTGCTTTAGAAAAATGATCCAATGGTCACGATTCGCCTGTAATGGATGTAACGCCGTCCGAAGGATTAAACCGGTTTCGTGACAGATCCTAATTTAAAAAGTTTCAAGTAATTCGGTTTGCAGACAAAAACGTCACGTACGAGTTGCTGAAGGAATTGAATACTTTTCTACGAGGCTAAAAGTTCTGACTTAACCGCCGTTAGGAAAAACGCACTCTGTATGGAGATGGTGCCAAGAAAAAGTGTCTATCGATAGGACATTTTATCGAACCTAGTTCGCAACTTGCGATCTCAACGAGAGTTTCAGCAGGAATTTAAAATTTTCGTAGGTAATTTAAAATTAACAGGAAATTTCTTAAACTAGTGCCAATTAAAGTTTTTCTTTTTTTAGAGAGAGATAAAAAGCGACTGAAATAAAGAAAGACTGGTTTTGAGCTGAGATGCCAAGTGAGGTTACGGGACTTATTCTGTGTCTCTTATTTATCAGATTAAAAAACATCTTCTGCTGAGCAGATCTGTCGCTTATAGAAGACGCTCGAGCAGCATCGCACAGGCGGGGTTAAGACGAAGCGCGAAGGGGGAGTTGGGATGCAGGCGGTCGAATCGAGTGCTGGGCATTTCACCGAGAAACCATTCAGAAAAAAATAGACGATGGCGTATGCGAGATAGGTAAGTTCGTGGATTCGAGTTCAATTGGGCATGATGAAAAGAGAGCATTGTGAAGATACAATCTATGAATCTTGAGCATAAAGCGGATAAGCTGCGAGAAAGCCCGTAAGAGTTTAGTAGTATTGCTGTAATGGAGGAGAACAAAGATTTGAAAGCAATAAGGGATTAACTATACCTAAGCGCTTTGACATTCCTACGGATGTGAGACAGAGATGGTGAATTATTTTAAATGAGAAACGCAACGATAAAAGACGGATGGCGGTATTAAAACAGTCACTATTGAATTGCACTTTACCTGGCTCTCGAAGAGGACGGACGTGCCATTCACTCCCTCCTACGAGCGCTGACCAGCCTGCGAACGACACCTGTAGTAGTAGCAGTAGTTTAGTAGTAGCCGTACTGTTGTATTAAGTAGAGCCAGTATTTTTTCCTTATTTCTTTTTATTACCTACTTTTATTATTTTTATCATCTTATTACGTTATTTGTGCTGTAGTTTAGTTAATTGATCTCTGAACGAAACGCTGTACTCATCCTTCTCTTGCCATATCGTAGTAGCTAATAGCTTCTCTCAAGCAAACCATCCGTTATCTTTTTGTAATTTATTTATAGTAGCTTATTACTTTCTCCGTTCTTAACTATTTGTCTTTGCGTTCCTATTTCTTTAGTTTCTAGATTTACGTTGCTCTTCTGCTAAACATGCTTGCCTGTTTACAAACGTTGTTTGCGTAGTGAATCACTCTATCCCTTTCACTTTTTACCTGCGCTCGACCCTAGATTTTAACCTTGAGGCCAGTCAACGAAGTATCTAACCGCGTATTTACGATATTTTAAATATAATTTATAGATAGTACAGATTAGTTAAGAGGATAGGATGGCTGCTCCGAGGACTCCTGTTTCCTCCTTGCGCGACGCTGGTTGCGAGGCCATGAAGTCTCGGATCACGGAGCTGGATGCGGACATCCTTCAGAGGGTGGAAAGGTCGGAGACAGCCTTGGCGCGTGGGAGGGGTGCGGGTTCTTTCCTGAGAGCAAACTGCGCCAAATGGCGGAAGCCGGCAGAGCGATCGGGGAAGCTCCTGGCTACTCTTCGCGAGTCGAGGGTCCTCCGGTCCGGAAGACCGATGAGTGGTGTGTGATGTCCACTCGGGGAGATCGTGGGGTGGTGCTGCGGAGGCAGGGAATTGGGAACTCTTCCTGTTAGTAATCGGTTTGCGGTGTTATCCAAGGACGACTCCACTGCCGTTACACCTGCACCCGCTCCCGTCTCCTCGGTGAGGACCGGGTCCAAGGGGAGCTCGGGGGGAAAGAGGGGGCTATTAGTGATAGGGAGCTCCAACGTCCGGCGTGTGGTAGCGCCTTTACTGTCAAGGGCCCGCCGGGAAGGAGTTCATGAGAGGGTGTTCTCCAGGTGTATACCAGAACGTTCGGTGCCCCAGATGACGAAGGAATTCACGGCGTCGGTATTGGGCACGGGTTGCTCCTCGCTGCTGGTGGTGGCACATGTTGGGACTAACGACGCTTCGAAGCGCGCGTCCGAGGAGGTTTTAAGTTCTTTTAAGGACTTGGCCACTGAGGTTGATCGAGTCCGAGAGAAGTCAGGTGTTGATGTGCGGCTTACTATCTGTAGAATTGTTCCTCGGATAGACTGCGGCGCTGTGGTTTGGAGCCGAGTGGTCGGGCTGAACCGTAGGCTGTGGGACTTCTGTAGGGGTAATGGAGTAGACTTCGTTGACCTGAGGCCGGTCCTGGACTCACGCAGGGCATTCCTAAACGGTCCTGGTGTGCACTACACAGCCGAGGCTGCGGAGGCGGTAGCGCGTAGGGTGTTCGAGCATGCTAGCGCTTATTTAGGTTAGATTTAAGGAATGGTAATTATTCACCAAGCGTTGAGATACACGACAATAGTAGTAATACGTCCGACCGTCATACAACTATAAACGTTATGTTAATTAACAGTAGAATACAGTCTAAGCGTAAGAATACTCGACGTAACAGTAAGGACAAGGAGGCAGTAAATAATAATAATAATAATTCAGTAGCGCGCGAGGCATCGTTACGTAGTAATAGCGATAAACTAAAAATCATCGCGGTTAACTGTCGCAGCATTCGCAGGAAGGAGGCCAAACTTGAAAATTTTATTGGTAGTCTGCGTGCTGATGTAGTGATAGGTGCAGAAAGTTGGTTAACGGCGGACATACCCAGTCAGGAGATCTTTCCTCGTGACTATAGCTTTTTAGAAAAGATCGATGTATACGGTCGGGAGGTGGAGTCCTTATAGCAATTAGCAATAAATACGAAAGTTACCCAATACAGATTAATGACGACGAATTCGAATGTGTTTAATGTAGTATGAAAGGGGGAGACTGTAAAACTGTAAATATATGCGCCTTTTATAGACCATCAAATGCGAGCGTGGAAACTATTTATTATCTAGAGAAACAAGTGGCGACGCTAAGTTCGATTAATAAAGATAATGCCATTATATCCGGGGGCGCTTTAAATCTTCCGTCAATTGATTGGAGGAATAATTGCTTTTATTACGGTGGTAGAGAGCGTGAATCTTGCGAGGCTTTACTTGAAACTTTCGGCAAACACTCATTGTATCAGTTAGTGAGTTTTCCCACGAGATTTAATAATATATTAGATATATTGTCTACTAATCTTCCTGAGCGTATGTATAGGGTCTCTGTTGCTGAGGGAATAAGCGATCCCAGGGCAGTTTACGTGGAGTTTCAGCTTAACATTAAGAAACAGGTTAAGGCTAAAAGAAAGATTTATGTATTCGCCAAAGCCAATTTCACAAGATTTAAGTCTTTTCTGCGAAATAAATATAAGAATTTTAGCTAGGTAACAGATATTGCAGACACGGAAGAATCCTGGTGCATGTTCAGAGATATGATGCGAGAGTGTACAGATAAATTTATTCCAAGCAAACGGAAGCGTGAAAATGCAGAACCTAGATGGTACAACCAGGAAGTTAGCAGTGCTCTCCGACGGCAAAGAAAACTCCACTCTAGCGTAAATAACACATACTAAACAGCTACGGTCGAACAGATTGCAATGTTAAGGCAGCAATACAAGGAGGCGCGCTCCATAGCCAGAGTGTCAATGCGTAATGCGTTTAACAATTACAAAAAGACGGTTAACAGGATAACTTGAAAGAGAACCCGAAAGCATTTGGTCTTACAGCAGAGAAGTTCAAGGTGTAGGCCCCACTATTGCGTCACTGAGATAGGATACGGAAAATATAGTTCACGATAGTGCGGAGAAAGAAAACCTATTAAATCATCACTTTCAGAAAGCTTTTACTGCTAATGACGATGAATGTGAAACCCCTATTCCTGTGAATCAGAGCGACTCGATGGAAGATTTGATATGTTCCAAAAATGGTATCGCGCTCGAACTTCATGCAGTTAAACAAAATAAATCTCCTGGGCAGGAGAAAATACCCGCGCGAGTATTGAAAGAGTTGGCTTATGAAATCGCGCCGTATTTAAAAATTATATTCGAGAAATCCATTACCGAAGGTGTAGTTCTTAAAGATTGGATGAGGGCACACATTACGCCCATCCATAAGGGCGGCGACAAAGAGAACCCCGAAAATTATAGGCCAATTTCCCTAACTTCATTATCGTGCAAGATACTTGAGCACATAATCTTTAGTTCTGTAATGCGCTTTTTAGATAGTCACTCATTGCTTAGCGGATGCCAGCACGGACTCCGGAGAGGCAGATCATGCGAAACGCAGCTCGGCTTGTTCGTGGATGATTTGTTGCGATGTGGAGAGAAAAATACTCAGGTCGATGCCATATTCATTGACTTTAGAAAGGCGTTTGATAAAGTATCTCATAAGAAATTAATTGCGAAGTTAGGACATTATGGTATCATTCCAAAAATTGTCAGTTGGGTGAGAGACTTCCTCTCGAATAGAGAACAGATAGTTGACGTCGATGGGAAATTACTCGTCCCCCGTTAAAGTTGCGTCGGGTGTTCCTCAGGGAAGTATACTGGGCCCTCTACTTTTCTTAATCTATGTGAATGATATCTGCTCGGTAGTTCGCAGTAAAATTAGACTTTTTGCCGATGATACCGTTCTATATAAAGAAATAAAAAAACAGGAGGACCATCAGTCGCTGCGTGAAGACCTAATAGCCATTTGAACGTGGTGCAAAGAAAGGCAAATTGAAATTAATGACCCTAAATGTGCCACAGTTACGTTCTGGAAAAGTAAGAACATAGAAGTAGGTTTTGAGTATAAAATAGATGGAATAAATATTCAAGCAGGCGAGTATGTAAAATATTTAGGAGTAAACGTTTGTCGAGATCTTTCGTGGGACATACACATTCGTCGAGTTATAGGCGCGGCCAACAAGAAACTGGCTTTCATAGGTAGAATAGTACGGAACACTAGAGAAAAGTACGTGAAACATGTTACTTATCACTGGTTAGACCACAAGTGGAATACGCCTCATGCATACGAAAAGGGACATATACTTCAATTAGAAAGAGTGCAGTGCAGAGCAGCCAGATTCGTAAAACAAAAGTACGAACATAAGGAAAGCGTCACCTCTTTATTGAGGGATTTGAACTGGGTACCACTGGAGAATCCTAGATTGAACTCAAGGTTGTGGCTTCTGGTGAAATATAAATCGGCATGTCTATAAGACGAGGTTGTAGGAATAATTGAAGCACCAACGTATATAGGTGACCGTGACGATAAGATACGTGAGATGGATTGTAGGACGGAGCGTTATATAGGCTCGTTCTTTCCGAGGACAATGTGAGATCATAATAGAAAATTTCAACCTGCGATAGACAATCCTTAGGTAGGTTTTGGTGCATTGCACTCCCTGCCACCCACATATTAGGTGAACTGCAGGGTAACATGTAGATGGGAAAATCAATTGAGGTCCTATACTTTGGTGATTTTTTCTAAACGAATCCATAACAGTTAATGCCCAAGACTATTCTGGCTTAAGCCAAAAAACATTTGATCGCTGGAAAAAATGCGTAAATAGATTTATGTCTTGAAATTACCCTTTTCACGCCTCATGATGATCCTGCTGTATGCCATTAACTGTTTTGTTCCTTATACGCCGGATGATTGGTAGTACGCTATTTTTTAAATTCAAAAGCAAACAGTATATTATTTAGTGTTTTTGTTGTACTAAATGGAGACGTAAAAATTGTGAGTGACGAGGGGACCGTAGGAAGACAAAGATGCAATAGGAAGAAAGTTTAATAACTATGAAATTTAAGATAATTAAAATCACCAGAAGAATATAATTTTGCTGTCTTCCGTTGGCGCGTTCACGTTTAAGCAAAATACCAATATTATAGCTTAAAATAAAACGGGATCAGCCGTATTCGATACGTGTGCTGCTTGATTTGGAGACTGCAGCGCTTGATATGTAGTCCATTTTAAATTTATTCAGCAATGCCGATTTCTCCAAATATAACGATGCAACTTAACGGGATGGAGAAATTTGTTTTATCGCCTTCGTGTGATCGTTTTCCCTTCGATACGAATCTGACCGTCGTATAATTTTCGCAATCGCTCAACCATGGCTTAAACTATATCGACACCAATTTTCAGCAATAAATAGATTTCATTTTTTTGCGACAAAGGTTTCAGTTCGTTGAAATTGCGCTGTGTGAGAGAATAACTAAATGCATAATCACATAGTGTGCTTGTGGAATGATCTTTGTGTTGGTATATAAATTAAGGTTCCGCATGGAGGCACGTTCATCCAAAATTTACTAAAATTTTCTCAAACCTCTAGATGAGGGCATTCCGACGCATAATCAAAAGAGGAAAACGTTTTACTGTAAACAGGCAATACCAAAAATGAAATAGTTTAATTAAATTATCGAAGATGGCAACAAGATTTAGTAAAACCAGACCTACTTCTTTTTAGTGAAATATTACAAATTTGGCCTAAAAATTAAGCATTTAGATTAAAGTTGGCGTAAAATACGTCCAAGTGTTAAAAAACAAACTCACCAGTACGAACTCTCGTGAGCCGTCAATTAGCCTTGATCTACCTGATTTCGTCCCATTCGTTTTCATATATATATATATATATATATATATATATATATATATATGGATGTCAACAAGGTGTTCTCTGTAGCTGAAGAAGGAGTAGTTAGTAGTTCCGAAAGCTTTACGTTTGTGATGTTTCTGTGTTTTTGTGTTATTTTACGTGTGTCGCTTCGACATCTCCGGGGCCTCGCCAACCTGAAGTCGTCTGATTGGTGAGTGCTCACTGGGTTTCCTCATCCCAACACCTTGTTGACATCCATATATTCATTTTACCTTTCCTTTTCCGTAAGTTGTTATATATATATACATATATATATATATATATATATATATATATATATATATATATATATATATAGGAGGTAAATGATATTGCGGGTGGTGCAGTTGGTGGTGGAAGTTATGGGGTAGGTGATGTTGGTTGTGGGACTGGAGAAGGAGTTGCAGGGGGGGTTTATTGGGCATGTTAGACATCGGGGTCTACCGCAGGGGTAAGATCCGGCAGGGTGTAAAGGCGTGGGTGCTGGGGGTTCTTTCTTCCATAGAATATTTGCCAGATTAGGGGAACGGCGGAAGGAGAGCATCGGTGGTCTGGGAAATGGGATCTGGTGAGGGGAGGATGAGAGGATAAGGTGGGCGGCTTTCAGGATGTTTTTCAGAATATATATATATATATATATATATATATATATATATATATATATATATATATATATATATATATATATATATATATATAGGGCGTCAGAAGTCAAGGGAGGGGGAAATAACTCGCGCTGGCCTTTTCGTCGGCATGATCCCTACCCACAAGGCCCTGCGATGACCTCCCCTCTAGGTTAGGTGGAGTAGGGCAGGGTAATAGCGCCCTCTATAGGTATTTCGTTCGTGTAATTACGGCGCGCGTCTTTGAATACGCCTAAGCGTCCACCGTCGTGACATGACGAAATATAGTCATGATGCGTTTGTTACAATATTATACCATCATCATCATAGGTAGTCTGTCCGTAGACAGGTCCGTGATTATTCATGGTTAAACCTGGTTTTCCATATACTCCTATTTTCCGCTGTCCTCTTCATATCTTGATAATTCTTTTTCCCTTTCAAATAGTCTATCAGCTGAATATATATATATATATATATATATATATATATATATATATATATATATATATATATATCATCGCAAGTATTCGCTTACCCAGATATTGATACGTAAGAGAAAATCCGAGGATGAGAAATTGAAGTAAAAGTACACTAAGAAAAACGCGGGCATTACTTTGCGATGCTTAAAAAACGATCGGGAACTGTGTGAAAATGGAATTCAAACTCTCACCTCCGCGATCTGGTTAGCCATGGCTCCTCCTTCTTCTTCGCGTCTTTGCCTTGGGGATTCCGTCTTGGACGATGCAATTATCTTTCCCTTCGTTCACCGGAGACTAAGAACCTCCTAAACTTTCTCTCTGACTCTTCAGCTACAACAACTTCTCCGCGTGCGTGTATCCCCTTTACGCGGCTCAACTTCTCACACTCAAGCCACACCCTTAGGGAACGCAGGCAGGAGAGCGGCGGCGAGGGGAAAAACAAACTCCAGAGACGGATGTGTGTGCATGGAACGAGGGAGCGAACGTGTATTTTTCACAAACAAGTTCTTCTCTCGAAACCACTTACGGAAATACAGCACGCCAGAACCAATATGTATTAATATATATATTTACCGAAACAAAGAGCACCTAAAAATCTCTCCACACTTGCGCACAAAAATGTCTTCGCGATGTCTTGGACACGATGTTGCGTACGGTTAGATTCTTTCCCGCCACTTTGTGGCGCGGACACACTCGGTAGGGCGAATGGGGAGATGGGGGCGTGTCGGGAGATGGAGGGCGTGTCGGGAGATGGAGGGCGCGTCGGGAGATGGCGGGCGTGTCGGGAGAAAGGCGTGCGAGCTAGGGGAAGGTGGAGAGAAATCCCGTCTCAAGAATAGTTCGATTGGAAAGGAGAAAGAAAGGAGAGCGAGAAACGAGACGAAAGACGAGTGGATCGAAGCGGAAGGCCAAATGAAGAAGAAATCGCGGAAAGGGAGATGAGAGAGGGAGAGAGAGAGAGGGGGATAGTTAGAAAGAGAGAGAGAGAGAGAGGGAGAGAAAGAGGGGACAGGCAACGACAGTGGCAGAATAAATGGCGAACGCAGGAGACGGCGAAACAGGTTTCAGGAAGAAAAAGAGGAAAAGATGAGAGGAGGAAACACGACAGCTATCCCAAACAAATAAAATCAGAAACGCCAGGAAGGAAAAAAACACGAAATAGCGCGCGGAGATACGAGGGGGCGAGAAAAACTTAATATGGGGGCGAGAAAAACTTAATATGACTTGAATATAGGATATTTTTGAGAACACCTTTCAGGAAAAAGGGATAGAGAAAGAGAGAGAGAGGAAGACAGAGAGGAAAGGAAACCAAAATCGTGGAGGAGGAGACGGAAGGATGAGTTCAGCAAAAGAAGATAATCCTAAGGAGAAAAATGCTTTGACGATATAATGTGAGGCGAGTGTCAAAGCGGAAGAGAGAAAAGAGGAAAAAATAATAGATAGAGAGAGGAGGAGAGAGAGAAAGGAGGAACAAGGAGAGAGAAAAGAGGAGAGGAAAAGCAGAAAAATGAGAGTAGTGGTGCGAACGGAGAAAGGAAAGCGAACAGACGGTGAAAATTGCTGCTATAGATTGAGACAAAACGATGAATATTTGAATATTGGGCGAAATTAGAATTAAAAGATAAAACGAGAAATAGGAAGAGTCATTTCGTCCAATTTTAGTCAAATCAGCAAATGTCCGAGAGAGCCTCTCTATTCACACCTTGGTCACCGACCTATTCCAAAAACCTCTCTCTCTCTGGGAATAAAATCCCACTCTTTAACGAACGACACAATAAGTTAACAACTACGGAAAACGAGAGGAGAAAAAATATGTAAACTCCGATACAAAGAAGCGGAAAAATCATAAATGGGAGGAATGGAATGGGAGCGGTTATTCTTTTTTGAGTGAGGGCAGAGAGGAGAGAAAAGAATAATAAAAGAGAGATAAGGGGGAGAGGAATTCGGATAAAATTTTGTCGCTATGCGTATCTCTCGGAGAAAGAAAGTTGAAGGGAAGGGAGAGGGGAGGGGAGACAGAGGGTGGGAAAGAAGTAGTGGGGGAGGGGTGGGTGGGAGAGGAGGGGAAGGGTGAGAGAGGAGGGGGGAGGGTAGAAGAGGGGGTGGGGGAGGGTAGGGGAGGGGTGGGGGAGAGGGAGTGGGAGAGAGGGAGTGGGAGAGAGGAGGTGGGAGAGAGGGGGTGGGAGAGAGGGGGTGGGAGAGAGGGGGTGGAGGAGGGGGTGGGGGAGGGGGGTGGGAGAGAGGAGGTGGGAGAGAGGGGGTGGGAGAGAGGAGGTGGGAGAGAGGGGGTGGGAGAGAGGTGGTGGAGTGAAAGATGAAGTTTGCGTAGAGGAAGAAGGCACCGCCCCTGTCTTCGGCTCGTGAACGCAAAGGGAGCTTTTTCTCTCTTTCTCCTACCTTCTCTTTCCTTATCTCTTCCTCCCTCGAGGAAACAGAGGACAAAAGAGGAAAGAAGACTAAAATGGCGGAGCGCGCGGGATGATAGGAAAAACGCTCGTCGACTGTTACAATTACTCACGGAAAAAGAATCGTCAAATATGAAGGAGAAAAAAGGGAGCAAACGTTTGGATCTCCATTAATACTCTTACAGAGAGACAAAATTAAAGTAAGAGACCTTTTTAGGCGCTCTGGGGGAGACAAGGTTTTTAGAGAGAGAACGTTTTAGCAAGTTACAAGTTAGAGAAGAAAGGAAAGAAGACGGGAAATTTAAAGGGAGCAGTGTGCGCGGGATGAGGAAGGGAGGTGGTTATCCCCCAAATAGGAGAAGGGAGGTCAGCCACAGAGAGAAGGGGAGGGAAGTTGAGGGGGGGGCGGGAGGATATGCCGAGGGAGAGGGAATTCCAGCCACTTGAGGCACGCGGAGTTTTTCCTGCTGTTTGGCAAAGGAGACGGCGGAAATTATTCGGCTTTATAAACCTCGATGGAGAACGAAAGAGGGCCCTGCGGAATGCTACGGCGAGGAATGCGTGCAGGTAATGGCAAATATGTTTCGGGGCGATAAAAGACTCGCGAGGATATCCTGGATCGGAGGGCTGAAGCGATGCTTGCGCGGGCACAGGGAAGGGACGAGCGTTGGCCTCGAGAAGCAAGAAAGTGGATAAAGGGAGAGGCAAGGAGAGAGAGAGAAAGAGAGTAGGATTGAGAAAGCGAGCGGGAAATGGTGTCCGGAAGAAGGGAGCGAGGATTTCGCAGTGAGGCGTAGAGCGAGAAAACCGGAAGAGACGAACTTATTCTCTGCCGAGGACAGTGGGATTTCCTTGACACGCACGAGAGGGGTGGCATTCAAACTCGGATTCTTCCTTCACACAGTTTAAAAAATCGTTTCGCCGCAACAGAGCAAATCTTTAATCGCACTGACATCACTGTAGCATAGCCGAGCGACGGGCGCGGCGTGAATGAGCTCCAGTACTTGGGACACGAGAAATTTTCGAGAGGAATGGCGAACACGGGAAGCACTCCTTCCTAAAGTGAGGACGAAGGGCGGTCCCGGCGAGAGCCCGCGATCACGGGTTCCTTCGGTGGGAATCCGAGAGCGCCGAGGCTCAGCGGACGTAGTCCGAGGCGACAGAGGGCGTCCTTGAAGGCTAAAGAGGCGGCGCCTAGTGGCGGTGCGTGCGATCTCCGAGCCGGGCGGGCGACTACTGAGGGCGCAGCTGCCGGAGGGAGACACCACGCCCTCCCCTCTCATTTCGGCGCACCATCTCGCGCCGCTGCCTTCCCGCCTCCGCACGGACACACCCGACGGCACCTACGCTCGCACGAACGCAAGAGTGGAATCTGGTACTCTCTCTTCATTCCTTAGGAGACTTGCCTCTTCTCTCCTCTCGAGAGGCTTTTGGCCAGACAAAAAGGCTTTCGATCCCGTAAATGGATGGATTAATGGAATTCGATGTCTCTCCGAATATTTAAAAGGACTTCGCTCGTTACCGCGTATTTTACGATATCTTTCGCAAGTTCGCGATTTAAAAGTGACCATTAGCAGCTGAAATATGATTGATTGCCTAAGTTTTTTCCCTGGAGTAAATAACTGAAACAAAAACTATGGATTCGAAACTTGGTTTTATGAATCACCACACGACTTTCGAATAGTAAAATTAATTGCTTCTACTGCGATCTGGTCGTAATATAATTAACGAAGCGCACCCTTGTATATACTTAGAACACTGTAAGACCAGCAAATGCATTCTTTTACCTATATATGTTACGGGCAAATCCCGAAATTGGGCAAATCAAGATTTATCCAAATGGGACCGGCAAATCCCGAAGTAGAGTTTCACAAAGGGATTTTGCCCGGGAATATCGCGAAGCGCCCACAGATGTTAGGGCAGATCTAGGTATGCCCGGACAAATCTCAAAGTGTATAGAAAACACGGGTATAGAACAGTTCGACGCGACCATTTCGGCGCGGGACAATTCGGAGACGGGACGATTTGGCGTCGGAAGAGTTCGGCGACAGCAGGATTACGCTCGGCACAGTACCAGCATGATTTGAAGGGTATAGTGTGATAATAAAAAGATATTACAACATAAGTGAATTTGGCTAAGCTAACTAACTACTGATACGGTAATATTTCAATGAAACGTAAGTATTTTAAAAACCAATTTTAAATTAAAATGCACGAAAAAGGTTAAACATAACTGTACTCCCCCAACCACTTAACACAACCTGGGGAAGGAAAATTGAACGAACCAAACTCCCAACCACTTGATCCAACATGGAGCGCCGAATCGTCCCGGCGCCGAATTGTCCCAGCGCCGAAACGGTAGCACCGAATTGTCCCGCGCCGAACTCTTTCGGTAGATTCACGGTTGGGTTGGGATTGGTCTGATTGGGTTGGATTGGTAACTCTATCCTTGTATTGATTAGTATTTGGTAGTTCGAGTTTAATCTTCAAATCACCTAAAACGAACTGAAGATGGAGAGAACTGCCGCGTAATTCATTGCAATTAACGAAATGATGTTCGGGACACCGAGACTGAAAACAGAAAAAAATTCCGGAACGGATATAGGGTGTGAGCTCCACCACATATAGATTTGCCCAAAACGATTTGGTGATATCGCGAATTGTCCGGGAAAATCCCGAAAAAGTGCACTTTCTAAAAATATATCGGGATTTGCCCAAAATAACTGGGCATATCTAAATTTTCCCGGTAGATGTGCCCGCTTTTCGGGATTTGCCAGTAATATCTATAATAATAAAGCTAGTTGTACCTCACTCACTAACATAAACTCTTAGGTACCTCTAGAAGGGCTAGAAATCTGAATTTTGGCATGCAGGTAGGTCGAGTGGAGCAACCAACGACAAAAATTAAAAGAAGTTAATATTTATTTATTTTAGCTCATAAGCAGCCGTTAACGGCCTTTTACAATGAGCGTCTTAACTTTAACAGAGGCGAACACATACAACCATGCCCTCGGCAGGATTCGAACCCGCGACCCTAGCATTGGGAGCCAGACACGCTAACCACCCCTCTACCAAGGCCGGCTCCCAAGGGCCCTTTTTAACCCGTGTTCCATTTCAATACCCCATAAGAAAAGCATGGGATTCAGTGCAAGGCTTTCTAAAAATGCATTTTAATTATTTAAATTTGGGATACGAATTCGGGAAAATGAAGAACGGAGTTTTTAACTTTTGAAGGTAGAATTCAAATTCCTACCGAATTAGCGTAAATACTTGCTTTTAATCGGAAAAAAGTGTGAATTTTTCCTCTTTATAACAATGGAAATCTTTTAATACTATGGCAACGACCTCGATGATTTTAAAGAGATCTGATATTATACGTTACGATTGCAGTGATTTAATGCTTTTAATGGAAATTAATGCCGTCATAACGAACTTACATAACTCGAATCTCAAGAGAAGGTAAAAATTATTGGAGTATTAGAAAACTCAAGTAATGGAAATATATTATTATAATAAAAGCATAGATGGTGGAGTTTGTGTTTAACGCTGACGTCATCAATGGCACTTTTTAGCGCGTTTTAAAAAAATCTTCCCGATTAGGTGGAAGGTTGAAATTTCGCAGGAATGTTTGATTCAGATATAAAAATCAAATGAAGAAAAAAATACGAAAAAAGAACCGGATACGACTCCAGAGGGGCGATTTCCGTTCTCCGCAAGATAACACGTAAAAATCGACTTTTTAAAGTGCAGGCTTTTATTCTTTCGGAAATAAAAATTTAAAAAATGAAGTACGACCATCAAGTTTTAACTGTTTTAGGAAAGTTAATGAAGTTTCTTATTCTATTCATATTTTTCCGCCTACCGTTCGAAATCTCTCAAATTAAACATTTAAATCACATATTTTGGGAAAATATCGGCTTTTAAACGGGATGCTACCTCGCCGACCACTTCAATGTTAAACTTTGAGGATCAATTGTTGTCTCAACCCACATACATGTAATATACAGGGTGTCCCAGAAGTCCGGCCACATAGGACAACTTTGTTATTTTGCAGAATATCTAAAAATAATAAGAGATCAAAGTTGTTCGCAATAGGCTATTTTTTGGGAAAAATGTTGATTTTTATTGTCTAGGGCCTTCCGTTCGACCGCTACTCTCTTGGCTCATCAATGGTTAAGTGACTCGGCGGAAATTCCTACGTCCACATAAAGGAGCTAGGAGCCGGCTATGTGAATAGGAGTTGCAACAAAAATGAATAAAAACTCCAAAAACTCATGCAGCAGTGTATATTGCACATTTACAATAAATTTTCAAATTGGTATCCATGCTGGCGTACACTCATTCTGATTCGTTCCCTCAAGCTTCTCCGTACACGTAGCAATGTTTGCGGAGTAATTTCTGCGCATGCTGCACAGATGTTCTCCCGAAGTTCTTCAAGGCTTCTTATCCTGCTTAGACAAACAAATTCAATATTTCTCCCGAAAAATAGCCTATCGCAAACAACCTTGATCTATTATTATTTTTAGATATTCTGAAAAATCCTCCTATGTGGCCGGACTTCTGGGACAGAGTCACTTAACCATTGATGAGCCAAGAGAGTAGCGGTCGAACGGAAGGCCCTAGACGAAAAAATCAATATTTCTCCCGAAAAATAGCCTATTGCGAACAACTTTGATCTCTTATTATTTTTAGATATTCTGCTAAATAACAAAGTTGTCCTATGAGGCCGGACTTCTGGGACACCCTGTATACGAGTGCATAGATTGCCTTAAATTGTTGTAGAATTTTTCGCGAAAATACGTAATCCTAATGGGATTGGGATTTCGTTTGGATTCTTTTGTTTATCTAAACGACTATATAGATATATGTAGAGTATAAGAGAGAGAGGGGGATGTGGGGAGGGAGATAAAAAGGGATATAGAATGGAAAGTACATAGAGAGTAAGGGAGGTAAAGAATTAGAAAAAGACGGGAGGAAAGAGATAAGTAAGGAGAAGGAGGATAAGTAAGGAGAAAAAGAGGGAGAGCTATGGATTATGACAGGAGGGAATGAGAGAGGGGGGAGGTGGGAAAAAAGAGAGGCAGAGAGAGGGAGGATGAGAGGGAGGGTGCCAGAGGGAGAGAGACAGTGATAAAGACAGTGATGGAGACAGGGATGGAGAGAGGGACGGCGAGAGGGAGGGAATGTTATTATTTATCCGTCATATGACGGGTAATACACTAGTTTTTAAAGATTTGTATATATACAGTGGAACTTCTATCACTCGAATCTCAAGAGAAAGAAAATATTACTCGAAATATTGAAAATTCGAGTTACGCAAATATTTTTTTTTCATTTTTCTTTTATCGAATTAACAGCTACTTTATTCTCATAAGCATATAAGTTAACATTATAATTTTCAATATCATGCATATTATGAAAACGTCAATATTTTCTTCCGAATATATGTAAGATTTTACTGTATCCAAAACACTAATTGCATCAAGCACTGTGATTGAGGGTATCATAGATAATTGTAATTCTCAGGTACTACTGAAAGCACATACGCGACGATTAAATTTGGAATGTTGACTGTAGCAAGGAGCGAATGGGTTTGTTTTTCTCTAGGACTATAAGGGAGCACAATCGGAGAAGCAACCCAGATAAAAGTGACAGTAAAACGCGAAAAGTATTTTAATGTTTAGACCAGTCAAAGTAGACACTTTTTTGACGGTTAGGGGAAATAATTCATAAAGTTTTGAAACTTCACACATTTGTCCGTTAGGGCAATTTAACTAACATCAAAAGTTGACATGCCTGGCATGTACGCGTCGGCCGTTTTGGCGCCAAAATGCCAGCCGGAGCATGACCCGCGACTGGCCTTTCGCGAATAACTGGGAAACGGTCAAATCGACGGCGAAACAGTACGTAAACAAACTTGTAGAGAATAAAACACGTCACAAAATGAAATAAGAAATGAAATGTGCCACTCGCTAATACAGCGACATGGCAAAAGTGATCCCAGAAATATAATAAATGTACGTATTGAAGCGAAGCGAAGGAGAGGTTTCGTTTACAAGAGGTCCCATCAGTTATATTACGATTTTTTCTCATATAATGCAGTGTTGAAGAGATATTTTAAAAACTAAATATTTTTGCTGCCACAACTACACCACCTATCCGCGACTATTGTAAACACTTTACGCTCCTTTTTATTTTATTAATTGTTGAAGCTTCGGGTTTTCAAGTGAATTTAGGTAATTTTTCTTTTTGTGAATAGCAGTTTATATCTCTTTAAATTTTTATCCTTGAATAATGGCGGAATCGAGGAATAGAAAAGCAAAATTTTCTGGTGAAGGAAGCGAAGCATTTTTAAGGATTTGTGGACTGAAAGGAATGATGCAATTGAAAAGAACGATAAAGAATTGTGTGTTTTGTATGGTGACGCCGAAATTAATTGATTAAACCTGTCTCTCCATATACTCCTATTTTCCGCTGTACTTTTCATATCTTCAGTGGTGGAAAACTCCTTCAGCTAAAAAATTATAGGAAAATCCCTATGCATTTCACCCACCAAGTGGGCATCCTCAGGGGAGAACCTGACCTGGCAGTGAACAGGGTTCAACTGCGAAGAAATTAGAGGAGAGGTTATAAAGAAGACCGAAAAACATTTGGGGAACGAAAAGAATTTTGGGAGTGTGGTGTTAAGTTCGGTCAATTTGTATAAAGTTTTATTAAAATCTGTGTCTGTATTCATGAGTGTGTTTCTGTTTTTATAAATATGAAGATTTTCCAGAGAGTTAAGTGAATTATTGGCTGAAGTTAGCAGTGTTAAATCCTCTAGGTGTATACTGTGTCCGATTTCAAGAATACAAGTGGCTACGCTTGATTTTCCAAAACGATTGTGTTTAAAATGAGCCAAGTGTTCTTTAAATCGTGTTATTAACTTCCGTCTTGTTTGTCCAATGTACATTAGATTACAGTGTGAGCATTGTATTTTGTAAATTCCGGATTTGTTCAGAGTTTCGGTTTTATCTTTGGTGCTGTTTGTTTTGAAAAATCAAGCGTAGCCACTTCAGATTCTCTTCTTTGCATGATATTCGAATGACCTTGGATTTTTCTGTGTTTATTTCCATACCGTATTTTCCACCTGTTATTACTAGTCTATTTATCATTTTCTGGAATTCCTCTTCCTTTCTTGCTAGAAGTACTTGATCATCTGCGTATTTTACGGTTCTTATAATCCTTCCTCCAATTTTGAAATCCCCTGTGCCTTCTAAGACTTCTTGCATTAGACTTGCTCCATATATATTGAATAGGGTCGGCGATAGGCAGCAGCCCTGTCTTACTCCTCTACCGATATTTACTCCGCAGGTGTCCGCATTCTCCAACCTGACCTTTATAACTTGATTCAGATATAGATTCCTGATCAGTCTCCTGTCTTTCTAGTCTACATCTATATCCTTTAATATCTTCATCAACATTACCCAATTTATTCTATCAAAGGCCTTCTGCCAGTCTACGAAACATAAACAGATATCTTGACTGTACTCTATTGCTCTTTTTGATATGATTCTATGGATGGCTACAAGTAATCCTCCACTAATACAGACAATATGGGTGATTCTCGACTCGGAATGTACTATACAGTGCAACATCGATATAGCAATAATTTACAAAATTCAGAAAAATACTCGTTATAATGAGTACTCGTAGTAACCGAAAAAGGGTTAAAATAATTTTGAAGTGTGTCTCTCAGACTCTATGTACATAGCATATCATTATGCTGCAAAAAGTTTTAAAAGAAAATTAAAGCGCCTAGGTGCGTATGAGTGTACAGGCTTTGAACCAACCGTTATTTTCCATTTTAATTGTTTAACCAAATCAAATGAACACATTTAATTTACGATACAAGTATTTTCTAATATAATTTATGAGCACTTTATTTGTAAAATTGGAATTTTAGAATTATATATTATGTTTTTCTTGCCACCTGGCCGGCTGGCCAAATTGCAATGTTTTTAAATAAATAAATAAATTAAAAAGAAGACTCATCATAACATGCCTAGATGGGAGCCGTTCCACGTGTTATTTCAGCCTTCCCTCGCATAAGACATTCCACTGGTTTCACACGTCACATCTCGTGATGTTCCAGTCACAAACATCAAAATTAAAAAACGGACTTCAGTACTTTTCCAAAAATATGTATGCGCGCAAAACACCATGCTCACTTGAATCAGTTTATTTTTTATGTTAGAGCATTACTAATTATACCAGGGAAACAATTGAAACTATTTTTTACAACATTAGTAACAATTAAAAATGTCGAATGAACAATGAGCAGAAAGCAAATCGCCTATTTCACATTAACTCTAAGAAAAAGGTCCACATTGAGCTATTTTGATTGCGACGATAATACCATTTATACACAGCCGAAATTTTTAGCGTGTGACTCCCTATTATAGATAAGAACAAATTTTGCCCCGATGGGTAGCTCCTATGTGCGTGCAAGTGAGACTCTGCAACTAAAACATATCAACATACTCTAATTTACCCCAGAAATATACTAACAAGTTTATTTTCAAAATCAATTAGACATTTTTTGAAGTGCTTCAATGCGATTTTTGAACTTGTTTTTTATTTAACAATTCCTCAATTCCTGGGTTGATTTCCGAAATTGATAACATAAGCAAATTTTCAATATGAGCATTTGTCAGCGTAGATCGGAATTTCTTTTTGATGAAGTTCGAGAAAAAGAAAGAGTGGGGTCTGTTGGTTTGCGTGAGGGAATCAAATTCTCTCACGCAACCCAACAGACCCCGCTCTTCTTCCAGAGCTACTGACGATGAGATCTTGGCTCTCGAAATATGTATTTAGCGCTTGGTTCTTCTCGCTAAATCCTTTGTTTGTTTACGGTCGGAGTCGACTCTTCAGGTCATAAAAATATTGTTACGAATGAAATCATAAATTTCTCCAAATAAACATCTCGGTCCATCACCACCATGCAATTACCTTTATCAGTCTTTTGAAAAATCAAATTGCTGTATGCAATGAACTTTGTAACACTAGAAAGTAAGGCGAGAGAGTGAGAGCGGGATAGTGGTCTGGGTTGAGGAACATTGAGGAAGGAAGAAATATTACAAGCAAAAACGTGCTTTAACGAAGGAGATTCTTTTTGTAGGGTCAAATCACAATCGACGACTAGATTCTTCAACACACGTTTAGATAAAGGGAGGCTATGGGCGAATTTTTCAGGAGCATAAGCAATACTTCCGTTTAAATAATTTTAATTCTAAATTTGCGAAACATCTTTTAAACCTCAATCATCATAGTTCCTTCAACCCTAAATTCCTCCACTTGAAATTAAAGGTAGCAAATTGGATGCTCTTGAACAGCTAGAGATAATTATTTGCGAAGACTCGCTTCTCTTAAATGGTTACCTTTTCCACAATCATTGTCCTCTATTTAGCTTATAAAGGTTGGAGGCTTGATTAACTTATGGCTCGATTTACATAGGTGGGAAACCTCCTTAAGCCATAAATGTTTATAACAACCCGATGCATTTCGCCCACTAAGTTGGCATCTTCAAGGGCGTACTTCACACGACAGTGACTGAAAGTCAACTGTGAGGACAATGAGGATTCAAGTATTGAAGGGAACGAAAAACAAAAGAAATGCGAACAACTTTTTAGGCGTCGATGTTATGATTATCTGTCAGTTTGAACGAGGTTTTGTTGAATTCCGTGGCTGTATTCATGATTGTTTGACGGTTTTTGTAAATATGTAAGTTTTCCAAGGAGTTGAGAGAGTTGTTAGACGAAATAATTAATTTGATGTCGTCCACATTTATACTGTGTCCTGTTTCAACTATATGTTTGGCTCCGCTCGATTTTTCTAAGCGATTGTATTTGTAGTGTGCTAGATGTTCCTTCAACCGTGTGATTATTTTCCATTTAGTTTGGCTTAAGTATTGTTTGTCGCAATGTGAACATTGTATTTTATAGATCCCAGATTTGTTTAACTCTTCTGTCTTGTCTTTAGTACTGCCTAATAATTTTTTAAAATTGTGTGGGTTCGTGTAAACAGTTGAATATTTCTTTTGTTTGAAAATCTTATCCAAGCCTTTGTTTAGAAGAGGGAAATAAGGTTTTTTATATATTTGTTGTCTTTTTTGTTTTCGATTTTGAAGCTGGCAGTGTTGGTCAATGTTTTTTTGAGTTTGTGTTTTCGAACTAGTTTGTCAATTAAGTTGTAGCTGTATCCGAGGATTGCGGCTATTTCTTTTATATATGTTAGTTCTTTTTCGTATCTGTGTTTATTTAGAGAAACACTGCAAAGTCTATGTACTAGATGACGGAAGACAGCAGTTTTTTGGCTGATCGGATGGAAAGAGTTATTGGGGATAAAATTGTTGGTGTGTGTTGCTTTTCTTAACATGTCAAACTCAATTTCGTGTTTATTTTATAATTAGCAAATCTAAAATTGGTAAAGTGTTGTTTTGAGCTAATTCATGAGTGAATTTAATCGTTAGAAATAAATTATTGAGTTGATTAATAAAATCCTCTAATTATTGTTTGTTCAAATCAAACATCGCAAAGAATATCATCTACATATCTATATCAAATTTCAGGGTAATAGTTAAATTTTTCTTTGCATTTATATTAAAAAAAGGACATGAATAAATTAGCAATGAATGGTGATAGAGGGTTTCCCATGGAGGTACCTTGGATTTGTTTATAATATTGTTGGTTGAAATGAAATACATTCTGTGACATACAGAGGTTAGTAAGCAAAACATACTCATGAACCATTTTGTCAGGAATATTTTGGTTTAGTAGTTGATCTTTTAGGATTTGGGAAGTTTCCTCTATTGGTACACTTGGGAATAGACTTTTAACGTCAAAGGAGACCATAATCTCTTTTAATGCCAAGTTTTTTAATTTGTTAATCAATTCATATGAGTTTTTTACTGAGTGATCATCTGGAAATGACAACTGTTTGTAGTCATTGTTAAACCATTTGGCCAAGTTGTAAGTCGGGCTATTTATCCCCGAAGGTTTGGGTCTCATGGAATAATCATTTTTGTGTATCTTGGTGAGACAATATAATTTAGGTATCTGAGGATTGGAAACGTTTAACTTGAAAGTTAGTTTTTTATCCATGATTGTGTTGCATTCTTTGATAGTTTCTTTGGTTTTATGTATCTAAGTATTTAGAGGATTTTTATTTAATTTCATGTAGGAATTGGAAAGGGGAATGTAGGAATTATTTAACACCAATTGGACATTGTCGAAGTATTGTGTTTTGTCCATGATTGTATTTCCTTTATCAGCCTTGATATAAAAACAATCTTTGTTCCTAAGTTGTTTGATGGTATGTGAATATTTTTTGTGATAAGTATTGGTTAACTTGTTGATGTTGTCCTTTATTTATATGGAACAAGTTTGTCTAATTTAATTTTTGGAGTTTTCATCTAAAAAATCAATGGATCTTTCAATGTCGGACACTATTTCTTCTATGGGTGGTTTATGGGGGGGGGGGGGAGATCAAACTTCAAGCCCAATTCCAGCATTGATAATTCTTCCTTTGAAAAGGTTTTGCTGGATACATTTTTGGTGAATTCAAATCTTTGTCGAATATTCTTGAACTGATTTATCTTGTTCTGAGTTTTAACTTCAGATTTTTTTTATGATTCTTTAATTTTTTATCAAGGGTTAACGTTTTTTTTGTAGAATTTGTGAGTGTTGGTCTCATGCATTTTTTGTTCAAAATTATTCCACCTTTCAAAGCCTAAATTATTTAAATGTTTAGTTATTTTTAAATGTAACTCATAGGCCGATGTTTCTAAGGAACTTCTTTTGGCATACAAGCTTCTGATTTCTATTTGGAACCATTTATTTATAGCCATTTGTATCACTTTAGATGTTACATGATTTTTTGTTTTGGGAAAAATGTTCATGAAATTTGGTCACTTTTTTCCCTTTGCATGGTTTCAAAAATTTTATGTCAGCTGCTATGTAGTTAAATCTAGTATGTAAATTATGAAAACGGTTGAGGTCCTTAGACGATCACGTAAAAACGGTTTGGTCATTATATAATGACATGTCTAAGTGTTAAAATTGAACAAAAAAGGAAATAGCACTACGACAGACGAGGAAATATCGAAATCACACCAACGTAGTTAAAAAACAAAAGATCGCAGAGCACGATCAAGGTAGTCAAACAAATAAATGAAAAGTAAAAAAAACCAACAACGACAGGCGAGAATGTCGGAGCTGCAACTACGATGGACTACCGGTCGTAGAGAACGATCCAAGTAATCAACCGAATTAATTGTGGCACAACCACGAAGTGGACTGTCACACGAACGTCTGACAGGAGCCAACGACAAACCAAGAGACTGTCGGATCTGTTGTCTGTCAGTCTCTTCGTTTGCCTTGTTCGGTTCCTGTCAGACGGTTGTGTGACGGTCCATTTCGTGGCTTCCACAGTTAAAATTTGGGTGTTTACCTTGATCGTGCTCCACGATCGTTTGGTCCAGGCTACGTTCATCGCAGTTGCAGTTCCGATATTTTCGCGCAGGTCTTTGTTGGTCCTTTTTTCTTTTTCTTCAATTATCTGACCACCTACCTATTGTTCGGTCCTCTGGCAATCGTCGCTGTCTGTCAGTCTCTTTGTTGCCCTCGCTCGGATATAGTTGATGCAGCGCACAACAGGGTCGAAAACATGACTGAATTTCATGTCCTTTCCACAGAGAGTCTCTTGATGAATTATGCAATGATAGGTACATAACTTACGCTGTAAATATTTCTGTAACAAGGAAATACAGCCATTTGTTTTGCCAACCACTGAAGGAGCTCCTTAAGTGGTTCAGTTCATTCCAATTGAGTTTCCTTTCATCATCCTTACTACCTTCAATGCATCTTTTTAGGGACTCAAATATGTCTAAACCTGTCGTAGTTGTTGAAAGCTGGCCACAACGGACAGATATAAGTAATTGGGCATTCCCAGTAATGTTACAGTTCTCATCCATAGCAACACAATAATATTTGCAACGACCAGTAGTAGCTTTAATTTGATCTGATACATTTTTGGCCATTTATTACGCTCGTCCCATCACTGTATTTCGTGAAACAGAGAAATGTTTTCGGACATTTACTTGACACTAGGTTATTCGATATTATCAGCAAATATTGACAAGCATTCCTTTACTATTTCGCGGTCAGAAAATGGTTTTTTTTCTTTTTTGCAAGAAGGAGTGATATTTGATACGAAGCTTTTGCCATGTTTCTCATTTCATCCTTCTTTTGAGTAAAAAAGGTTTGCTGAGATGTAAGTATCGTTTTCCTCTTTATAATGTAATCTTTTCTGAGTGAAGACCGGAGGGATAGTCTTTATTGAAATTTTTGTGTGTCTGCTTAAAATGTCTTTCCAAGTTATACTTTTTCGGTACGGCTACAGTAGCGAAACAAATTAAACACACAGGTTTTGACAACTTTCCCTGTGTGAAGAGAAATTCCTCTTCCCAGATGTTATGGAAACCACGCGTTACAATTTCGCTATTATGATGCCGCTTTGATGGTCGTGGTTTTGATAACGCCATTCTAAAAGCATGGGAATAAATATATATCTAATGTACGATAATTTTAAGGAATATATTAACAAAAAATCAGTGTGCAACTAACAAAAACAGACAGCATTACCCGCGCAACAATGAAAAAAATTTGAAATACAGTGAACTCTTAATTATCCTGCCTAAGGAATGTGAGAGGAAGCATGAATAATCGAAAAACAGGGATAATGTAAAAATAAATCAATTAAAACGAAATACATACTTGCATGTGGACAAAATATTTTACACAAACAATAAATAATGATCAGTTCAGAAAAGCCCGTAAATTTTGTTTGTTTCGATCACATGTTCAAATTAACGCAACCTAGAGCAACAAAAAATTCACACCGCCTTTCACAAAAATAACATAAACTGGGGGAAAACGACCCAAAAATATTGTTTTAATTACACTCAAGACAATCACGCGATGCATTCCGCCATTCCCAAACAAAAGACACTGTACAAACGATATTAATATGGAATTCAGGGCGAGGATTTTTATTTCCGTTATTTTGTGTGAGTAGGAGAGAAATAGGAACATTTTTCACGTAAAATATTGAAATCACGTTACACTCGGACATTTAAGCAAAACAGAAAAACAATGGCAGAGGACACCGCAAACACCGCCCGTCCACCCTTAGCACCACTGCCGCCGGTCCATGGCCGTCCTTGTTCCCTCTCCGTTTGAACCCGTCCCTCCCTCTCCCCCACACAGGACGCCACTGATAAAGTCCTTCCTTCAGCTGACCGCAAGAGAATGCGTTAAAACTCGACAGAGATCGATTTATTGCTCGTGGATTCCAAAATTGCGAGATACGATGGCAATTGGTAGGGAAAACTGGAGTGAGAGAGAGAGGAAGAAACGTGAAATAAACGGGCTCTACTTCCGGGGTTTTACGTCCCAACGTTCACATTTGCGTCGACGAGAAATGGAAAGAGAATGGCTGGGTTTGAGATACGCTCCCTCTCTCTCTCGCGGAGAAATCCTTGAGAGAGAAGGCTATGCGTGGGTGTGAGTGAGAGAGATGGATTGATTGATTGAGGTAGTCTTTATTTGGGGCGAGATTGAGACTAAGAAAACCCATCTTCCACCTAACCCATTGTCATGAAACATATGTAATAATACATAAAACATTAGCAATGTAAATACAGGTAACAATAAAAATACAGTATTTGAAAAGAAAAGATGTAATTTTGTGGGGAAAAAATGATGGACTGCTGGATAATTAAATCCAAGTAAACAAAACCCACTGCAGAAAAATACCCACACAAGAAGGGGGGTGTGAAAAACCTGTGAAACCTACTGAGATTCACTAAAGACATCAATAAATGAAATTTAGAACAAGTTATAAATATATGAAAATCATAAAGAAAAAAATGACAGCACGAATAGATCATTGATAGAATAAACATAAAAATGACAAAAGGAACAGATATTAACATTGGTATGTCTGAACAAAATGGAAAGAAAAAAACAAATAAATGAATAAAATAAAAAGGCGCGACTGAGATAACGAGGAAGCAAAGTCATTCGGCAGCAACAACGTAGATAACTAACAAACTATTGTCCTTAACATCAATAATCTTATTCATAGATTTTTAAGAACGATTAGAGCGAAATATATTTCTAACAGAGCAAATATTGGTTCCCAATTCGTCCACGGTGCCTGAATCCAGCGTTACAGACTAAAGAACAAAACTAGTAGCTTAAGATATGGTACGCTGAAAATATGAAAAGTGGAAAAACCTCAATGTTTAACAGACACTGATATTAAAAGCGATTCTATAGCTTCTCTTAAGTACTGCGTATTAGGTATTATTCTTATCCTTGTGCTCACGTCAACATCGCGACAAATCGTAAAGCACGTTTAATAAAGCTTCTCGAAAAAATTGTCAATATTCTTTTAGCAATTATAAAATAATTTATGACTCATCAGAGAATTAGCTCGTGTTATGACTTAAAAAAATCAAGAAATAAGCTCTTAAAAATATACAGATTAAAAATGTACTTAACTCAAGTATCACCAATAGTCACAACAAGAATATGAAAAACCAGATGCGCATTTGGGCGAGCAAAGGGAAAGTATTTGTACCTAAGGGAACGGAAGTGTTATTACCAGAGGAGGGGGGAGGGTTAGGGTTGGGTTGGGTTAAACACTAAAATATTTCCAGGAAATTGACGTCACATGTTTTGTAAGGAAATATAGCCAAGAGCGTGGATAGGTCCCAGATCACTCGTTTCATTTTTAAAGATATGTAAGCTCTCCAATGCACTCAGTTTTCGATTTGTGGGTGCTGTTAACTTTAAATCGTTTATATTTAGCGAGTGTCCTGCTTCCAGAATGTTTAGCAACGCTTGATTTAAAAAAATCTACCGTTCTTGTCTTGTCTTTTTGTTTGACCTATATAACAGTTGTGAAAAGGTGTTATTATTACTTTTAAAATTCCAGACTTCTTGAGGTTTGGAATTTTTTCTTTCTCGTTATCCAAACATTTTTTAATGCTGTTGTTGCTGGGGTAAACGATAGAAGGCTTTGTGCTGTTAAATATTTTGTTAAGTCCTTTAGCGAGCGGAAGTTTGAAATATTTGTTTTGTTTCACTTAGCCGTTTCACGCGAGTAGTTGTTTGACGAGTTTTCGGCGCTTGCATACTGCAAACCCATTAAAAAAATCACCATACGTCAAGATCTGAACTAGTAAATAAATAAACGCGTATGTATTAGATGCATAAGATAATAAATTCAATGAGTTATCACAGAATAATGGAATGATTTGTTTTAGGTTTAGGTTATAGGTTGTACCCGATGACCTATCTTCATGCTATGTTTCAGCTCTGTATGTGGACTTGGAAGAGAATGATGGATATAAAATGTAAAAAGATAGGATGAAAAACGAAGTGTTACGAAGAGTAGGAGAAAAGTGAATGATTATATTAGAAAGAGAAAGGCAAACTGGGTTGGACATTACCTGAGGAGAGAGAGTATGATTAAAGACGTGTTAGAAGGAAAACTAGATGGGAAAAGGAAAAGAGGTAGGAAAAGGTTTCAGCTGATAGACGATTTGAAAGGGAAAGAAGAGTTATCAAGATATGAAGAGGACAGCGGAAAATAGGAGTATATAGAGAACCAGGTTTAACCAAGAATATTCACGGACCTGTCTACGGACAGACTACCTATGATGATGATAATGAGTACTTTTATGAGTACCATGGGTTTAGCATGATATATAAATATATATAAATTCAAGAATTTAAGATTATTTACTCGGGAGGAGTAAAAAAGGAAAGGGGAGTGGGGATTATGATGAGACGAGAGATAGCTAAAAGAATTAGCAAGATAGTGCCAGTTAATGATAGATTAATGACCATAAAACATCAAATGGAACCATTGGAAATGCCTATAATTCAAGTGTATATGCCAACAACTAATGCTGGTGATGACGAAGTAGATGAAATGTATGAACAGATTATAGAGATATTGGATGAGGTAATGGGAGACTGGAACAGTGTAGTTGGAGAGGGACACGAAGATAACATAGTGAAAAAATATGGGCTAGGGTAGAGAAATGAAAGAGCGGAGAAACTTGTGGTGTTCTGTCATAGAAATAGATTGATTGTAAGTAATATATAGATTAAGCACAACCAGCGGAAACGATACCAGATAGATTACATACTAGTCAATGAAAGATTTAGAAAAAGCATTAAAAATGAGAAAATACTACCAGGGGGAGCTATCAATTCCGACCACAACCTTTTGGTGGCAAATACACAATGTAGACTGAAGAGCGTTGAGAGAAACATAAGAGTTAACAATAAATGGAATTTAGAGGAACTCTTTAAGAACAAGGAGGCTATCATGCCTGAGCTGGAGGAAATTGGGAGAGAGAGCTAAAGAAAATAGGAACAATGTGGATGAGGAGTGGAGATACACACATAGCAAGATGAAAGATGTTATGGAAAAGATGGTAGGGAAAATAACGGGTGAAAGAAACAAAAACCCTAGGTCATAGCAGCCATGCTGCAAAAAATGGAAGAGAGGAGAAAGTGGAAGAACATAAACAATGAAGAAGGCAAAAGAAAGTACAAGGAGTTAAATAATGATTTAAGAAGGGAAACAGATAAAGCCAGAGAACATTGGATAAATGAGAAATGCGAGGAAATTGTCGAGTGTGAAAGAATTTGTAGAACATACCTCATGTATAGCACACCGAGGGAACCATTCAAGAAAAAGGCAAGAAAGATAGGACGTAAAGGAATCATGAAAAAAGTGGTAAAATAGTCTCGGAGCCAGACAATGTGAAGAATGTCTGGAAAGAATACACTGAAGTGCTGTATGACAAAGAAGGAAAGCCAAGAAATATTGAATTATATGAAAAAGAGGATGTGGAAAAAGATCAGCTAGGACCAACTATTCTCGAGTCTGAAGTTAAAAGAGCAATTGATGACATGAAAAGAAGGAAGGCTGTTGGGAGTGATGATATACCAGTCGACGTTCTTAAGGTTTTGGGGTCAAAAGCAGTTAGAAGCTCAAAAAATTCATTAACCAAGTATATAATACTGGCATATGACCTGAAGTTTTTTTAGATGTTGTTATGGTACCACTGTAAAAAAAGAACAATGAAAAAATTTGTAAGGATTACAGAAATATTAGTTTAATTTCTCATACAGCTAAAGTTCGAACCAGAATAATTACCAAAAGAATTGAAGGAAAAATAGAAAAGAAGCTGCAAAAAAATCAGTTTAGTTTCAGAAGAGAAAGAGGGACAAGAGATGCTGTAGGATGTATGAGGATGATGATAGAAAGAACGTTAGAAGTCAATAAAGATATGTACTTTTGTTTTGTATATTGGGAGAAAGCTTTTGACCGAGTGAAATGGGATAAAATGTTGGGTATTTTAAATAAAACAGGAATAGATTGGAAAGATGAAAGATTGTTTAAAAACCTTTACTTAGTTCAAAAGATTAGAGTCAGGGTTGAAGGAGAAGAAACAGAAAGTACTTCAATAGGGAGGGGAGGCAGGCAGGGATGTCCTATTTCGCCAGCGATATTTAATATTTACGCAGAAACAATAACAGAAAAATCGTTGATGGAAGAGAAAGGATTTAAGATACGAGGTGAAAGTATTTCCACCATTAAATACGCAGATGATCAGGGATTAATAGCAGAATAGGAGAAAGAACTTCAGAGGATGAAAGACACACTAGCGGAGGTTGTCCAACAATATAGAATGAAGATCAATGCCGGAAAAACGAAAGTCATAGTGGTTTCAAAGGAACATAAAGAATTCAATGTAATGGTAAATGGCAAAAAATTGGAACAAGTAGTTTCAAATATCATGGCAGTATTTTAGCGCAGCATGAAAGTAGTACACAGGACATCAGAAGTAGGATGACAATGGCAAAAGCAGCATTTAACGAGAAGGAGCTACTCACAAGTAAGAAAATAAATTTAGAAACAAGGAAGAAATTACTACATATGGAGCATAGCTCTTTATGGCGCAGAGACGTGGACGGTAAGGAAAAAGGAGGAAAAATATTTAGAAAGTTTTGAGATGTGGGCATGGAGGAGGATGATGAAAGTGAAATGGACAGAGAGGATGAGGAACGAAGAAGTAATAGAAATGGTTGGAGAAGGACTATAATAAAAACAATTGGGAAAAGAAACGCAAATTGAATAGGGCGCATATTGAAAAGGACGATATTAGAAGGCAAAATTAGCGGAAGAAGAGGGAGAAAAATAGGAATATTAGAGAATTTAAAGCAGGAATAGAGGTATAAAAGATCCTTTCGGAGAGAGAGAGAAATGGAGGCAGCGATTTAGCTGAAATATGTCTTCGGACAGCAGTATGATGATGGCGATAATTATCCTATATATGTAATAGACAGCTATTTATAATGATGTTGGCAGCGTTTTTATGTTTTTTTTTTCAATTTAGTCTATGATGTGTGTTTTGTAACCGTGTTTTGAGACGATCTGTTTAATTATGTACGTATATTGATTTATTTGTGGATGTTTCTATGATTGAATGGAGCGTTGGTGAGTCTGTGTATTATGTTGTACAAGTTTGCCATTTTGAGTCATGGAATGAGCTATTATGGATGAAGTTTTGTTGTGCGTGGGTTTTCTGTAAATGATGAATTATATTTTATTGTATTTCCTCCTTACAAGTAAGTCGAGAAATGGTAGATTATTATTGGTTTCTATTTCGTGTGTGAATTTGATCTTGGGGTATACGTAGTTTTAATCTTGAAGGAAGTCTTCTAAGTTGTGCGATGAAGTGCTGAAAACTGGGAATACGTCATAAACGTAGAAAATCCATGTCGATTGGAAATATTTGAATTTTTCTCAGACTTCTCTTCGAGTAATAGCTGATGAGGAGGTGTGCTAAATAGGCGCTATAATTGTTTCTGAACTATAAACTTTCGATTCGTAATTAAACTTGCCAATAGCTGTTAACAGTCAAGTAATGAAAAAAGCACGAATCGCTCACCAGCACATACAGCAGCTTCTGTTGTGCTCTACGGTTGTTTGCGAATAATTACACAGATGCCCGCATTTATTAACATAAACATTCTGCTGGGTTAACGAGGCGAAAAATTAGCATTCGCACGAGGCGAATATTACTACCGAAGTCAAACTAAGTCTTTTCCAACGCAACATAATTGGAAACGGAGCAAAAAGCTATTTGCATTCGTCCTACACATTTATTTTTAGGAGTAATTATTCGACTTAAATCAATTTAAACCTCAGTCGAAAAAAATAGGTGAGGAGAGAGGAAGGAGGCACGGTAAGAGTAGGAAGAGGAGTGTATGGAGGGAAAGAGGAAGGAAATGGGGAGGGAGAGATAAAGATAGTAGGGAGAGAGTGGGGAGTGAGTGATACGGGAGAGTTGATGGAAGGAGAGGAGGGGCGGGAGGGGAGGATGGAATGGAAGGGTGAGATGTGATGGGAGGAGGGATGAGAGTAAGGGTTAGAGGGAAGGAAAGGAGGATGACAGGAGGGGTGGGCGAAGAGGGGGGAGGAATGACAGAAGGGGTGGGAGGGGAGGAAGGGTGGGGTGGAAGAGAGGTGGGTGCAGAAGGGTTTCGCTCTGCCATACGCACCTTTTCCGAGCGTATTGATTTTTCTGCCACAGGAGTGGGAAAAGAAAGAACGAGGCGGGATTTAAACGCGTAGAGCGATGGAAGAACGGTGACGTCACGTGCAGGAATGCTAAGCTCTCCGCTAGAGCGAATTAGAGGCGCATAACGACACACACGATCCGCTCTCTCGCCGCGCGTGACGTACACGCCTGCCGTGCTGCCGAAGAATGCGCGCGGGAATACAGAAACACGGGATTGACGAGCACTCCTCGTCATAAGCGGTGCAACGTTGCGAGTTTTTATTGAGAGCCAAAGCGTTAACTCTTCATTTTTGCAAAAGATAAATGAAAATCGCAGTGCGTTGTGTTGGGAGAACGATCGTTGTCATATAATTTCGGTGGAACATACGTCTCGTGAAAATTTCTAAACTTTTTTGTAACGATCATGACTTCTTCTTCGGTGAGGAATTGGGTAAAATCACGAAGGGTTCTCAACAAAGCGACAAAATGTTACGTGGTGTCGCTTGTTCCCCGTGAATATACGTAACCGCGGATAAAGAATGGTGCAATACAATATTCCAATCTCGTGAAAATAATGGTGCAAATTGAGGAAAAAACCATCACAGAAATATAATAAGTGACGAGTTCTCGCAAAACGTTGACAATATACGGTTGGCCTAACTATTATAATTTCCTTAATCGAAAACTGAAAGAAGTTTTCAAGGCAACGCGTCTAAATAGCAAATGAAACTTAAAATATTCAATCATCTTTTACAGGCGTGATTGAGATTTAAGACATACTTTTGACGCATGCGGATTTTCTTTGCCATGCCCAACCGGGTGATGTGATTGGCTCACATAGGCTTTACTGCATGTAATATCATACTCGGAAAGCTTTGCCCATAAAAGTATAACATATTCATAAACTAACACTATCAAACACACTAATAAACGTAAAGTTCATACAACTGAAAAATATAACACATATTAAAAATAAACAAAATATAATGAATTCAATTGCTATCTTTGGAAATGTATCATTGACATAGAAACTCTGAATAGCAAAGACAATTATAAAAGCTGTCAAGCATTAATTGGGTAGAAAATAAATCACAGCGTAGACCACCCTGAAGAAACCGCAACAGAACGTAAGCAATAAAACTAGCTGACAAAGGCTAATCGTGTTATTCCCCTAGGTAACCTTGCCGACCGCGCGCAGAAGCTGGAGGGAGATGGAGGAGGGGAGAAGGCGGGGGAAATTGAGGGGGAGGCCGGGGGGAGGGGAGAGGGGATGGGAGGAGGGGAGGGAGAGGAGAGGAGGGGAGGGGGAGAAGGAGAGTGGGAGGGAGAGAGGGGGAGGTGCGGGGAAGGAGAGGGGGAGAAGGAGAGTGGGAGGGAGAGAGGGGGAGGTGCGGGGAAGGAGAGGGGGAGAAGGGGAGGAAGAGAAGGGGAGGGGGATAAATAGATAAATGTCTTTATTTGGGCGAAATTTAGACCATAAGGTCCACTCTTACATTTAACCCAGGGAGAAGGGGAGGGGGAGGAGAGGTGAGGGAGAAGGGGAGGGGGAGGAGAGGTGGGAAAGGGGAGGGAGAGGAGGGGAGGGATAGGAGGGGAGGGGGAGGAGAAGTGAGGGAGAAGGGGAGGGGGAGGAGAGGTGGGGAAGGGGAGAGGAGGGGAGTGAGAGGTGAGTGAAAGGAAGGGGATGAGGGGAGGGGAGAGAGAGGGGGGAGGGAGAGGCGGGGAGGGGAATGAGGGGAGAGTGAGGGGGGAGAGAGAGGCGGGGAGGAGGAGGAGGGGAGGGGGAGGAGGGGAGCGGGAGGAGAGGGGGAGGGGAGAAGGGGAGGGGGAGAAGGGGAGGGGAAGGAGGGGAGGGAAGGAGGAGAGGGGAGGAAGGGGAGGGAGGAAGGGGAGGGAGGAAGGGGAGGGAGGAAGGGGAGGGAGGAAGGGGAGGGAGGAAGGGGAGGGAGGAAGGGGAGGGAGGAAGGGGAGGGGCGGGCGAGAGGGGCGTGCGACTCGACACGGATCAGTGTCGTGTGAACGTAGATTCTCTAACTTAAGAATTACAAAAAAAATATTTAAGAAGGCAATACCATAAGAAAGACTGAGCAGTTTGGCAGTCTTATCTATAGAGAATGACGTTGCCCGTTCTTCAGATATTGACGAACTGGTAACAACTTTCGCAGAAAGAAATACCAGGAGAAGAAAATTAATAAATTGATTATCATGTGTTAATTTTTTATATTATGTATTTTGAATTTGTAGTATGTTTATAAATATATTAATGTTAACATTTGGTTGTAAACAGTAAATTTTACAGAATATTCTGTATAATTATATACGTATTAAAAGTGACCATTAATTAGCTTATAAGTAAAAAAATAAACAATCACGTGTTCATTCTATTATTGGTTTCCTAATAGAATTAATGATAGGGGCCCCAAAATCGAGTTTTGCACTGGGGGCCCATTGCAATTTGCTACGCGACTTGAAGGGGGATAAGGGGATGGGGAGAAGGGGAGGGGCGGGCGAGAGGGGCGTGCGACTCGACTCGGATGTGCGCTCGCTCTCTATTTTCTTTCTCTTGGTCTCACAGGATGCCTGAAAGCGGCGACGATCAAAGTGTTTGTTCGGCTAAGGTGTATGCGAAGGCGGGGGAGAGGGGGAGAGCGTTGGGTGTCACGGCACACGCGCGCCGATCACAGTATATGATACGAATCTCGAACGAAAGCGTATAATCGCGAAATAAATTAACAGAGCTAACAAAATGATTCAACTACGGAAACAAGTCTAATAAAGGATGGCTGAGCCAGTCCTACGGTTGAAAATTTGTATAATTATAGGTCTACCGCGATCAAAAGAACATTTTAGGTGTACAGTGGGTGTGGCGTAATCCCTCACTCCACTTGGCACCCTCGCCCTTCCTTTCCGCACGGGCTATCGCTGTCTCGGTTCTTTTCTAACCACACTGTTGCCAAATAGTTGCAAAACTTCGTCTAGGCAGCAACTGTAAATAGTGAGAACTGACAACCTAAGGAGGAGAAGGATGGGCTAGTAGTGGGATGGGGGAGGTCAAGATGACCGAGGGAACTTCCACTCCGTGACGAAGGAACTTTCCCTCCGTGCGCGGCCGAAATCCGCGCAGGTTCTTATGTTTCCGGCATACCTATAGTCTGACCGTTGCGGCGTTGCTTTCCATTTGGAGGTAACGTTGAAATGAGATAGGAGAAAGGATTAAAAATATTTATTTTTACACGTGATCTCAATTTAAAAGAAATAAAATTAAAGCAACCTTATTTTTTATGTTAAATTAACAGAATCATGTTCAAATATCGTACAAATAAAAGCTTCTCGTTTCTTCATTTCACGGTATAAATGGCGATCTCCCGCTCTCTCTTTCCTTCTCTAGTGTAAAAAAGCATCGCAACGTTTCAAAGCGTTGCCCAAATTTAAACGTTTTCATTGTATCAGAATTTCTCAATGCAAAAATATTGACAATTTTCCGGTATTTTTCCTGGCATCAAACGAATTTTTGGGGCAATTCGTTATGTATTCATAATCGCTTCGAGAAAAATATTCTTCGTTCCAACGGCTGTATATATGTCATAGTCACTAGTACGCATCTTACTTCTAACTGGCAGACAGTGATTAAATTAGTGTGTTTTTAGCCCGCGTTCTCAAAGGAAAGGCAACGTGCTAACGCGATTACTCTTTCTGTCCGTCTGTGGACAATAAAAGTTTTTTTAAAGATATATATTGGAAAATTCTTTTTGAATTTAACAAGTTTTATCAATCTATGAATTTTCCGTCGGTTGGATTTTCAAAGTAGTTAATAGATTTTCCGCTAGGTGGCTTCAAATTAGGAAAACTCAAAATTTTGAAACGATTTTCTAGTCAAGGTACTGAAGCTAGAGGAGTGAAACTTTCATGGATGGAAAGGTCAAGCAAGGATCTACATTCCGAAGTTACGGTTTATCCCCTTTCCGATAGGGAAGGCAAACCAGAACCCTGAAAACTTTTAAGAAAAATAGGCTTCCACCTTTTGCTTTAGCAAGGCTATCTCAATTGTTTCCTTTACGAAAACATGTTAAAAACTGACTCACATAGCTTTACTCTTGGTATTTTCCTGTTGTTGCCAAATATCTTCTGTAGGGCCTCATTAATATAAATATTTGTTATAATCAAAGTTGTGGATGGCTTTTTATAATTTTTATTTGAAACATTTTCCCACAGAACGGATTGTTTTGGAGATATAACGAATATCCGTTCAGCTCATTTGTTCAGTACGTTCAATATCTTTAAGTAATAGCTCTCTATCTGTTGTTATCATAAAATTTTCGAATGAGGACATATATGCCAGCGCCGCCAACTTTGCCAACGGTAACTTTAATTGCGAATATCTTAGGAAATAATTTGACGTTCGTAGTACGATATTTTGTTATTCTTAGAAACATTTAACCAATTTATGCTTACTTATTGTTTTTCAATGTGAAAAGTTATTTGAAGTATTTTTCTGTTAAAATCATTAAGTGCATAAAAATTATTCTCTGGTGTGACTGCCGATAGTTATTTCTGAGGACGCTGTTGTCGAAATCAACTTGTAAGTGCCAATGCAATCATATTTATTACTGTGTATGGAAAAGGTGATGTGCTGGAAGAATCAGATTGTTTTTTCATTTCAATGAAGGGATGATAATTAAAAACTTAGTAATAGATGCATTAGATGTTATCATAGAAAATTATAGCAATAACAAAGCATTACTAAGCGGCCGTCAAGGAAAAACCAGTTTGCGCAATTAATTATGAAGAAACATTTTCCAATTTTCACGGGAGACTAAACTTCCAACAACAAGCAATTTATCCCTAAGGACGAAATTCGGGAGTACTGATAATAAAATCTTATGTGGCCACCACATAACTTTCTCCATACCTGTAATATTTCTAAAAATCCCAAATAGATTACATGATAATTAATATTTTAAGGAACTGCGAGAAAATTTCAAGACTTTACAAAGGACAGAAATAAAGTAAGTAGTCGCTGGCAGGTAGTATGATTGTGGCAGCTAAAAAAAATTCGAACAGAGGTTGTAAAAAATTAAATTTTCTACGACTTTTATTCCAGTACTGTTTAACATTCATCAAATATTAAAGCAAATATTAAATATAAATGAAATATCTCCTTAACAATGCGTTCTACGAAGCTATGTTTCAAACAAAAGTTATAGAGAATAATATTATCTATGAAGTTCATAATGAACAACATTTACATTTATAAAGATTTATAAGCTATTTGCCATAAACCAAAACATGACTAGAGTAAATATCCCCTTCCGCTTGGGCGATTGTTGCCAAAACCTAATCTGCTCTTAATTATATAGTACTGTTTCCAAATATAAAATATGGTATTGATATGAGTGCAAGTTTTTGAGTTAGAGCGCCCGAAAAATCCTATCATATACAGACCGACAGACAGAAGCAGACATCATCGAGAAAATAGCAAAAACGTATTCAGGGGAACTTAAAACATGTATTTACGTTGAAATCTCGCATTAGATTTTTTCATGAAAACTACTTTCTCTATACTTCGTATATGGAGAAAGTAATAAAGCCAACATATGCCAACGCACAAGTATATTAACAAATAAAATGACTTCTCCAATTATCTAAAATAAACACAATAAGTGCACAGCTTTAATACAAATAACGAGTGAATATGTAACAAATAAAAGTAATAAATACAAAAACACAATAGGAAATGTAATTACAAGTCACACATTAATTTTCCCGGAGCTTAGAGAGTTTGTTTACGCCAATAAACATTATAAAAATATACGACAAATAACTCCAGTGATGGTATCGAAGAACCAGACAATTTTTTCCTTCCTCAAGTTGTTTGCTGTCATATGAGCTACTCAATCGTACCGCGTTATTTTAGTCACATAATAAAATTTCGCTTGCGTTTAAGTAATTACTTATATGTATAATACATTCGGCTAACATTTCCATATATCGGGAAAAAACGTGTACGCGTGGCCGCGGAAAATGTATAGATAGTGGTAAAGCTAAATCGCGCTTTAACTTGGCAGTGCGCAGTAGGCACATTTACGGATGGACGAGTCCATTGTTGCGGCGGGACCGCCTATATGGGAGGTGGTGATGCGCAGACTTGGACTCGAGCGAACCAAAATTGTGTTTGCGCATAGACTCAGACGTCGGCTCTCCCTTAAAGCTTCCCCTTCCCATTCCTTCTCTTCCCCTCTGACGCGTCTACGGCGGCTACCTTACAGCGCGCTAGATATAGAATTTAGTAAGGGCATCCTCAAGATTAGACTAACCACAGTCCATTCCTTTTAAGCCAGTTGCCTATATATAAGGAGTAAAGTCAAATTTCTTATTTCACAGGATCCAAACTCGAGATAAATAAGTAGTGCATACAGCAAAATCACTATTCTCCAGAATATATGGGGGAAGGGGTGTCCCATTTTGGCGACAATCCGGAAAATCAAGGGGAAAAGCACATGTCCATACAAAATACTAAAATTAGTTCGCACTCTTGTCAGAGAGGACTTTTCCTGCGGAGGCAAACTAGGATACACTGTAACACGCAATTTTTGTGAAAATAAGTTATAAATCTTTAAATACTATCCTAATGTCTCACGACTGGATTGATTTAGGTTATTAATTATAATATGTTTATGTTTGAATAAATCCTCATATCTCAGAAACTATTATTAATTATAAAAACTACAAATAAAAAGCATTTTATAGGAAAAATATTAAAAAGTTACTTGGACATAGTTAATTGGATATTACTATGGTTTGTCATGGTCGTGCGTGACTGGACGCTGATGAGTTTGCTTATATGGATTCATATGGCTAATGATGTCGTCCAGATTGTGTGGAAGGACGTGTTGTTTATGGAACGTGATAATGTCCGGTCCGATTAAATCGGTAGAGATCAATTCTCCAGACGTTTTCCTGGGAATCCGAAATCCGTTAAATTGGGGCCCGTAAAATATACGGTTTACTGTACATTCAATACATTAAAACCCTTCAAACCGCAAACTTACGCTCCTTTTTTCCCATACGATTTTACTGTCAATATTTACGGTTTCTAGGCTGTGCCGTTTTCCAGGGACATAATCTTCACGAATAAAGAGGGAATAATGTGTAAACTTATCTTTACGACGGTATTTAATCATCTCACTTAATTCGTTAATTCCCGAAAGATTGGGTTCCATATTCATGTTTCAAGATAAATTAAAATATTATCTTAAACTTCGTCCTCCTACAAAATAACTCTCTTTCCCTAATTCACAGGGAAAAATACTGCTAGTCATCCATGCATGAGAATTAGAAAAACATTTCACATATTTTAAACGAATTTTTTATTGGAGCAACGAAGATTTAACATCTTTCTGATCACTACCGGTTCTTAACTCGAACCATCAAAAAATACTATAAGCAAAGAGCGTTACTTAGAAGAAAGTTTCCTTCTGAGCATCTTTCACCTTACATATATAGTAATTGTTATAATGTTTCAAATAGTCCTGCTTCACTCTTACATTTTTAAGCCAGTTACTGCCAACCGGACCTATACTGGCTCACATCTTACAAGCTAATATGACCCGCTTAATGTGGGCACATCGTCAATCTATGGACGAAGAAATTTAAATAGTATCGTCGCAAAATTAAATCAAAATTGGCAACATTTTAAAAATCAATTTTAAACCCACTATTCCGCCTCCCGCGCGAAATGTGTTGAAATATCCAAATTACTAATAAAATTGATTTTACGTCCGCATCTCACAACTTTCCGCCATTATGAGTTCAAAATATAGGTAAAAATTGGTTCAAAGGAATTTTTATTCCGGAAGTCACAGTTTTCCGCTTTAAAGGAGTTCCGCCTTTGAGAATTTTAACTGTACATCAGTTACCCGCTAATATCAGAATAAAATTAACATTTAAATATCTGTGCAAGAATAAGATAGAGTGAGATGCAGTTAAACATCTAACTTTAAAAAGAGGGCCTTATTGGCAACCAGGTCCTGTTTGGACACAAGCCAGCCAAAAATATAGAAGTCGCTGACTGGAAACGATGGATGATGAAACATTTTAAAATAGAGACATTGCTGGGGATTATGTGTTATGATATAAGTGCCAGTGCACAATGAAATAATTATTTTTCATTTAAAGAGTCACAGATATAAAAAATTATCCCAATGTTTGCACGCTTTAACCGGTAAAATACTTGGCTATATAATTATGGAAAAAGGAAACTTTCATGACCAAGGAAACAAAATTTATACTTCAAGATGGAACAGTTAAAACCAAAATACATCAGCAGACACCGCTGTTCGAATATTAAGGAGCGTATCTATTAAATTTGAAACGATGGGTGTTTTTCTCTTAAATAAGGATAAAAACTATTGAGGCTATTCAAATCACGAAATAGGAATGGAAAAATTCCGATTCCGGAAAAAATATATAAACAACACTATCCTCTAAATAGCCACGCGAAATCATAAAGTTCGCACAAAATATGTGAATAATGAATTAATAGCTCTGTACCTAAGAAATTGCAATTAAGATGTAAAACAACATTAACAATATTTTAAGTTGCAGGTAATTAGGGAAATGTCTGTAATTCCAATTAGGAACGGAAATAGGAAAAAAGAGATAAGAAGGCGATGGGAGAACATATGGTTAAAGCAGAGAGAGTTATAGTGGGTGAGTGAAAAGGAAAAGAGGGAGAGGGAGAGGAAGAGAGTGGGAAAAGGGGAGAGGGGGAAGGGGAAGAGGGGGAAGGGGAAGAGGGGGAAGGGGAAGAGGGGGAAGGGGAAGAGGGTGGGGAAGGGGAGAGAGGGGGAAGGGGAGAGAGGTGGAAGGGGGGGAGATGGTGAAGGGGGAGAAGAGATGGAAGGGGGAGAGGGGGAAATAGAATAGAATTTGTTCTGCGACCGGATAGTCCCATAGAGCATACAACCTACACAGAGTTTTATACAATATACCCAATCAGGTTGGGAACAATAAACAAAAGAAAGTGGTTTATAGTACATTAAAGAACAAGTATGCATAAATAACTAACAATATTTCTAAACAAAAACAGAAAAAAACGAATGTTAAATGCTGATACAAAAAATATAAAGTAAGTTTTATACCCTCATACAATTTATTAGTAGATAATATCTCATTCTTTTTTAAGCTGTGTTTCATCAACAGAATTTTTATGGTATTCGGTAGGGAGTAACTCCTTACCCAATACCATAAAAATTCTGTTTACAGGACCTGACATCATACGACTGACTATATTTAACGGTTCGATAATGAGGTATGTTCAATTCTTCCGTACAGCGAGTTATGCGCTTTTCAGTATTTGCATTGAGTTTTACATTATCGTGCAGATAAAGAGGTAAATTAGTTTTAATTAGTTTAAAAGTAAACGTTGCCCTATGTAGATCTCGTCTTTTTTGAACTTTTAACCATTTTAATTTCTCATAAAATGGCGTTACAAGCTCATCAAAGCCGATATTAAAAAAACAGCATACCTGAGTTCTGCAGTAACTGCAATTTTAGGTTAAGGTCTTTTGAAAGGTCAGAGTATAGAAATAGAGCAGCAATCTATATGCGGAAACACTAACATACTAACAGGTCTTTGCCGGTGGGTAGTGGGAATAAGTCTCCTGAACTATTTTAGTTGATATAACGTTCTGTTAACTCTATTAGAAATAGAGCTAACGTGACCATTCCACGTCAATGTTCTGTTGAGTGTCACTCCAAGACTAGTTATACTTTAGATAAGCTACCAATCATTAAACTATTTACGAACTTAGCACCACCAGTGATTGTAGCTTTTGTCTTGGTAGGATTCAACTTCAGTAAATTTTCGGCTGCCCAATTGCAGATGGAAGTTATATCTTCATTTATTTTGCTAACAGCGTCATATATATCTCTAGGGTAACAATAGAGATAACTTTGTAAATTCTCGGTATAAAAATGCTATTTACAGTTCCGGATTGAAAAAGGAAGGTCTTGGATTTACAGGGTGTCCGGCGACTTGGTCATAACTTCGGTATCTAATTCCTTAAGTGATTTTGAGTAAAGAATGTCATATGAACATGGGTCCGATTCTCATTTGTTACAGAGCTACGGCCAATTGAAATTATCTCGTACTTTGATTTGTACAACTTAATGGCTGAAAAAATGCATTGTTTAAATAGTTATTCGTATACATTGATACTTAATCTATCTGTGCCTCGTCCGTAAACAAGATGTAACGGTTCAGGTGGGGGTGTGCATTTAACCAACGGCATAATTCCAACCGCCCAGCCATATCCCCGGGTTGAAGATACTGAACTTGCTGGATATGGTATGATAAAGTCCCTCATCGTGTAATGTTTGCCAGACTCTCATTTGCGGAACGTTGAGGCGGGTGGACATTATTCGTGTACTAAGACTTCGCTGATCCATTTGAATAATGTTTTCCACCTCATCCACATTAACTTGTACTGGACGTTCAGCTATCAAAGTCACACACGGAAATGAGCCATTTTCTCGTAAATGTCGGTGAACTTGAATAAAAGTATGTCGATCTGGTGTTCTTATTTGTGGAAATCGTCGTCGATATTCGTAAACTGCAGCAACGGAGTTGCCATCGCAAAACCCGTACACGAAGTCCGCATACTCTTCATTTGAAAATGTAAACGGCATTATTGAAAGTTAATGATACCACACGTGTCACAGCGCACTACACTGAACGCTAGCTTACGTTCTACTGACATGCTGCCTGCGAGCTTGCAAATTACCTCCACGTCTGTTGTGCAAGCGTCATGCTTCTCATTGTTGTAACAATGGATTAAGTATCAATGTAAACGAATGATAATTTAAATAATACATACAGAGTCGAAAGCCTTACCGAAGTCACATAGGACCAACACCATAACTTTTCTTTGATCAATGGAAAGCCTAATGGGTGAAGCTTTCTCGGGTGGCGAGCCGGGTCGTATCGACGATCTCTGCCGACGTTTCGACGACCAACTCTGTCGTCATCATCAGGGAACCTGAGTGCCGTGAACGTATTTTGGGGGAGTTTATATACCTGCCGGTGTGTCAGGTGCCTGCACCTGATTGGCTGGACTGGTTCGGCCAATGTCATCAGTAACTTTATGTAGAGCAGATTGAGTGTTATATCCTTTACGGAAGCCTGATTTGTATTTATCCAATAAATTTTCCAGAGAAAGATGGTCGATTGTAGCATTATAAATCAGACGCTCTAATTGTTTGGAAAGAGCGCAAAGAAGTGCCTGTAGTCGGACATTTCCTTGGGATTGCTAGTTTTCATAATGGGGCGAATCAGTGCGGATTTCCAGAGGGTTGGGAAAGTTGAATAGTTCAATGAATAAATAAATGTCTAATATCATACGCATAACTACTGGGAGCATGATTTTAATGTCTTTGATACTAATGTAATCAATTCCAGAAGCACTGGATTTTATCATGTTAATGTATTGATGAACCATGTTGGGCGTACAATGAGGGAAATAGTCTTTCAGAGTTAAAACTACGCAGTGATACTGCGTTCAGAATAGTATTTAACTTACCTGCCACGGATGAAGAGCCAGCAGATGTTCTACATTCCTCGAACCTTTGGACCGTAAATGGCCGTTTTAGGAAATATGTATTAAGGTCATCAAGAGGAAAATTGATACTCGGAGGATTACGGTCGTTTTTACCAAGACCCAGCCGTCGAATTTCCTGCCAGGTAGACTTGGTATCCCATTTATCTGCAAAACGCGTAATAATACTTATGCTTGGCGTTACGAAGCAATTGCTGGACTCTGTTACGAAGAGTTTTGTATTCTAAAAATAGATCGGGAATTTTAGTTTGTTTGTGACTTGGACGTAGACGGTCTCATTGT
Organism: Tanypteryx hageni; assembly: GCA_028673005.1. Lineage (NCBI taxonomy): Eukaryota > Metazoa > Arthropoda > Insecta > Odonata > Petaluridae > Tanypteryx > Tanypteryx hageni. The sequence goes on along the minus strand of CM054113.1, from coordinate 8,619,559 downwards.
TTCATCATACTACGTAAATCGCTCGTAATCCACGGAGCTGGGTAGCGCTTAGGCGTAAATCTTTTTAAGGAAGCATAAGAATCGAGTGATTGATGAGTGATATAATTAAATATTTCAATGTTTTATCAACTGAGTGAGTATTAATGAATTCAGACCAATTTGAGATAACGATATGAGCTTGAAGTTCATTTTTATCGAGATGCATATAATCTCGGAAGCACAGTTCTTTTGGCTGGTTAATGTGGACTTTGAACTGATAAGTAATATATATTAAGTCGTGCTCGAATAAGAACGGGGCAGGGTGTTGACCGTATTCTATCACCATAGTCAAGTCGTCAACAATAAATAGAAGGTAGGGGAGAGGGGGAATGGGAGAGAGGGGGAAGGGGAGAGAGGGGGAAGGACAGAGAGGGGAAAGGGAAGAGAGGGGAAAGGGAAGAGAGGGGGAAGGGCAGAGAGAGGGAAGGGGAGAGAGGGGGAAGGGCAGAGAGGGGGGAGGGCAGAGAGGGGGAAGGGCAGAAAGGGGGAAGGGCAGAGAGAGGGAAGGGGAGAGAGGGGGAAGGGCAGAGAGGGGGAGGGCAGAGAGGGGGAAGGGCAGAGAGAGGGAAGGGGAGAGAGAATGAAGGGGAGAGAGAAGGAAGGGGGGAGAGAAGGAAGGGGAGAGAGAAGGAAGGGGAGAGAGGGGGAAGGGCAGAGAGGGGAAAGGGCAGAGAGGGGAAAGGGAAGAGAGGGGGAATGGGAGAGGTGAAGAGAGGGAGAGAAGGGAGCAATTAATCCCCCAGGAATCAGCGAAGCGAGCGATTAAATTACGTTTAATACAAAAATGTAGGTAGTGAAAATGAAGGCGTTGGTTGGACTGAATAAATGGCTAAATCGCGAATCCAAGTATTTTCCATGGTGCAGGAAGTTTCCTATTAAGACATTCTAGTGGCCGCATCACGCGGCAAATAAATGGGGTGATGAGTTTTTGCAAAACAGTAGTCAACAGGAGGCATCCGGATTCTTAGAATGATTTGACACACGATTGTGCAAACTCTAAAACGTACGCGGAAAGGAAATAAAAATGAGAATCGACCACGATTACATTGAAATTTTTTTAACGGAATCGATTTTTGAGAAATTTCTAGCGTTCGGCTATATGGAGCGATGCTTCCCATCCAGCTTCGACGAACACGAACGACGTTATATTTCTCGGTGCGACGATGAGAGACAATATGCACAGCACGTAATTAGGGCAATATGTTTTCAAATCCAATTAGGAATGCATGTCGAACCGCGTAATCGGGACGCAGACACATCCCTTTGGTCGTGGTGTTGGCGCGGTGACGTTTGGAGAATGTTCCAATTATGCCGGTTTAAACTTGAGCTGAATAACGGCAAACAAAGAACAATTACAACTATTGTCTTTTATAACGATACTTTCGAGAAAATAACTATAATAACAATACACAATATTTGCAAATGGTTACAGAAAAATCCGTTGTGACAAGAGTAATAAGCGAAGTAGATTGTATTAAACCTGAAGTATGTTGCCTAAAGACGTAGAAAAATCTACGAAAGAAAGAAAGTTGGAGATGGAGAATGATTCCCGAAACTAGGTCAATCGACCAACTGCTCGTAGAGGAAAAATGACCGAAGAGGTGGAGGGGGAGAAGGCGGAGGGGGAGAAGGCGGAGGAGGAGGAGCGGAAGGAGGTGGAGGGGGAGAAAGAAGTGGAGGGCGGAAGGTGGAGGGGGATAAGGAGGAGGGGGGGGGGGGGGCGAGGAAACGGAATAATTCTTCTCATTTAACATCCCATTCCTAAACTGTCGGTCGCAGCGTTAGGATTTGCGGGAGGTTCCTTTTGGGTGTTTGGAGATACGAATACATACGACGTCTTAGGCATGGAAGTGAATCCTTAAATTAAGCGTCTTATTATGGGTGGTGAGGACAATAATCTGCTGAAACAAAATTTATCGATAGTTTTTATTAGATAAAAGTTCCATTTAAACTTAATATAAAAACAAAATAACATAAACATAAACTACTTTAGCGAAAAGGTTAATAACAATACAACCTCATGACGCCAATGTGACAAGTCTAGTGCATACGAAATCGGAAAGAACCAATCAACAGGAAACCGAGAATGTAAATAAGGATTAAGAGACAAAGGGTGAAGTATGACATATTGGGATGTATAGAAGAGAAAATTACTAATTGTTTGTTTGTATGGAATTTATGGCTAATCAACCTACTGAATTATTATGGTCATAACTCCTTCCACACCGAACACAAACATAAGGGAGGAGGGAAACCAGGTGCCGGTGTAGGAGGCATGACGGACTCCACAGGCAGGGTAGACTGTCCATCCTGCTTGACGGCAAGGTGGACTCTTAGAGTCCGTCTCACCTAAACCAGCCATCAGGCAGAGTGAACCCTAGACAGCACCTATGTCCATATTGCCTGAGCTAGGCAGGGCGGACTCTATCAAGTATATATTTTCATTTGTCATAGTTTTCGTCCATATTTTGATTTTAACGAGCATCTCAAGATTTATGGAGAAATATACAAAAACAAAATTTTGATTTTGATAATTTTTAAATTTATAAACTATTATTACAAATAAATAAGAATTGAATTAAAAGACCATGTTAAATAATAATTCATTATATATTTATACAGATTGTAAAAATTATTTATTTTGTTTTTCCTTTTTTCATTGAAAACTATTATAGGAAGCATAAAAAATTCACAGATGTATCGTACATCCTATCCTATACCATGTTTTTTACAAAATCTTCAAAAATTGAAGCTTTTCACACATTTTTAGTTGATATTATAGTAATTAAAAGCGCGTTTTGCTAGTTATAACTTTTATGGAATTATTTTCTGTTGATTCGTCAATAATAATTAGTAATAGTTTAATAAAAGAATATATCTACGAATGTTAAAGATAAACTTTAAGAAAATATTTTTTAATTTAGGTTTTTAAGCTATCAAGGTTATTAAGTTAACGTATGATTTTTTACGAATTTATGATTCCAAAACTATTCTCTTTCGTAGTCGACGATTATTGTGAAAAACGTTTTCATATACCATTTTTAGGCGCGTTTCGCTTAGAAGCTAACAAGATGGAAAAGTGTACTCCATAAATGGAATACACAGAGATTTCAAATGCAGTCTTTATGGGAAATACGTATAAAACGGATCGAAATATTAGGCGCTTCGTGAATTTTTACCTCCGTAACAATAAGTCGTAATTATGTGGTCTCGCGGACTTTTACGAGGTAAATAATGTCCTTTAGCAGAATACATTTTTAAATGTACGTATAACTCATAGATAAGCGCGCTTGAAACGCTGAAACAATCAACATCACATACATTTTTTTAACAAAGAAAATTCGATAATTGATTATCATACTTAAAAATCAACTCAACTTGAGATTTGATGATTGAAAACAGTTAAACAAACCTCGCGATTTGAATAATAGGCATCAACGAAATTGTGCTTAAAATTGCATACAATGTATCTTACTTAACTTGAAAGAAACAACATTCCATAATGGAAAGCAGTAAAAAAATGCCTGGAAACCCCTTACGAATAAATAGGACTATTGATGTGCTTAGATTATTACGTTGTATGTATGTATGCTTAAATAGTGGATTGGCATGAATGATAGTACCGTATCTTCTATTTAGTCCACTAAAAAGCATTAATTCTATTCTATTATAGGAAAAATTACAATTTTCCGGGTTAAAACCAATTGTTTGGGCTAATACGACACTGATTACAATTTACTCTCGGACAAAACCGAGAAAGCATCTGTAAATTGTGCTTCCTAATTTTTTAAATTCTTATTTGCAATAGAAACTTGAATGTATGGCCATTCACTTGGTGGTATTGCATCTTAATAAAGCACGAGAAAATTAACTTTTATGTTGGACAGACTGGGAGAAAATTCAACATTACGTGCAAAAACATTTAAAGGGCTTCCAGAATAGCTCAACCTCCAACTCCCACTTTGCCAAGCATTTGTTAATTTGTAAACATAGTCATGGTTTGAATATGAAAATATGTCATTTTGCCGGAAAAGGACTCGAACTTACGCTTTAGAGTAATTAGAATTTTCAAAATGTACAAATATAACAATGTAGCGATGTTAAATGAGTATTTACACCTTTCCCCTTCTTCTTTCTTACTAGCCGCCGTTAATCAGCATTAAGCCACACACCCTCACCGCCCCACCTCTAGCTAATTGTGTCCTCCTCATCCATTCTTTTCAAGACTGCCTTGACTCTCCCCCTTTCCCGTGCCTAACCTGTATAAATATGGCGTGGTTTAGGTCCCTCTGACACCTGATGATGATGCTAAGCGTCGAAACCCGGGTCGTTAGTTTTTATAAATATAAACTTTGGTGCTATGAAAGTTAATTTTCTCGTGTTTTTTATATTTGTAATAGGTTTAAAAAATAAATTTAAAAACCATTAAATCAAAATTTTGTCATGGTATATTTCTCAATAAATCTTGAGATACTCGTTAAAATAAAAACATACACGAAAACTTTGACAGTTCAAAATATATATTTCATAGTGTCCGTCCTGCCTAGCCCAGGCAAGACGGACTCTCGAGTCCAAAGTGCCACCTAGAGTCCATCCTGCATGATGATTGGTTTAGGCGAAACGGAGTCAGAGTCCACCTTGCCGCCAGGCAGGATGGACTCTTAGAGTCCATTCTACCTAGGTGAGATGGACTTGAAAGTCTACTCTGCCTATAGTCCATCCTGCCTGCCACACTGGCATTGGCCTACTCTTGATGAAGGGCTCCAAAAGAGCCAACTGCTTAGCGTCCCTTACGAACGACGGAGCGCTGACTTGTGCGGTCTCCTCAAGGCACACAAGTAGGGGACGGGACGATCCCAGGTTGAAAAATCCAACCTCTGCCGAATTCGAACCTGGGACCGCTGCAAAGAAGGCCAACGCTCTAACCACTCCGCCACCTCCACCCCAAAAATTACAAATATCCACGCAACGCTATGCCCAGATTGCATGTGTTCAGAGGTGGATATAGAGCCAGACGATCGCCTAGGACAACGGTCGGCAACCTGGGGCTCCGAAGCCACGTATGGCTCCTCGAGTACATACTTTTGGTTCTTTCTAACCTTCTTCAGTCATGAAACATGCTTACTGCAATCACTCCAACATCTTTTTAAAAAAATATGTGCGGTTCCCAAGTATTTTGGAATGAGACGAAAAACAAAAAAGTAACTCTTTCACTTTGAAAGTTTGCCAAACCCTGGACTCCAGGGCATCGCATATCTTGGAGAATAGTCTCTGGAGCCCCGAGAGAGTTAGTGTTAATAGAATCAGCAACTTATTGCGAAAGGGGAAATAAATGTATAGATTGAGCCCCAACACAAATAAGCGGTCATTTATCCTGAATTATCTTCCACGGGCCTCGTAAACCACTATCTCCCGGGGTAGGGGTGGGGAAACTACGGCCCGCGAGCCACATTAGGCCCGCAGGAGCATTTTATGTGGCCCGTGCTGACATTACGACAGAAAACCGTGAAATGTAACGCAGGTAATGTCATAAATATTCGTGAAGTTACTGTCGGAAAACCTCTTATAATGAAGTTATAACTCTAAAATAATGTAAATCTATCGATTTTCACAAATAGGATCCTTCGTAAAATTTAACATATTATTTTAATAAAATTACGATGATAGTGCTCATATCTATTAATGTTCAACCCTAAATTCCGTATTTAGACTCGATTATCACTTATGATACCTAAGAATCTCTGGGCAACTTTCAATTTAAACTCTAATCCGGCCCGACAAAGCATTGGCACTAGAAATACGACCCGAAGAAGAATGCACAACCACTGATGCGGGCCGCCACGTAGAAGTTTGCCCACTCCTGGCCTAAATAAATCATCTTCAGCGAAATGCTATATTTATGCTTCCAGTGTTTGACATGGTGCATAAATGCTGGTACTATGGCAAATAAGCTACCATTAAATGAACCCAAAATAGGAATGAGACGCGAATGAAGGCTATCTACGATACAACAATCCGTCGACTAAGATTCAACGTTTCCCCTCGAAATGGGCTTAATCCACACACAAGCTACTTCTACTACAGGCCGACCCAAAGATTAAACTAAAATAAACCCTGAAGAGAAAGGAAACGAAGCCTCCAGGAGGCATGAACAAAAGACGAAAATTCCATTAACGAATATTGACTAAGGGTTAAGGGTTGGAATAAATGACATATTATAGAAAGTGGAATCACATTTTAACATGTGATGTAAAATAATGAAACTTCTTTACCTTAAGCGAAAACTAATACCTGAATGAAGAAAGATTTGAGGCTTTCATATGGTGAAATTTTCTGGAGTTTCCAGCAGGGTCACTAAGGTCTTGTCCGACGTTCCTACGACTAACTCTGCAGCCATTATCAGGGATACTGAGCGCCGTAAGAGGTTCTGGTAGGGTTTATAATCCTGCCGGGGGATCGCAGCTTGTCATTGATTAGCTGTCGTGCTGGAATATGAGCCTTGTGCTCGTTGGCTAGTTGGCCAATCACGGGGTCCCACGCCATGCTAAGAAGGAACCCGGACAGTTCTATGAACAAATGGACGGCGTGGCCATGGGATGTCCACTCCCCCTGCAGTCGCCAATTTCTTCATGGAGGACGTCGAAGGAAAGGCCCGCAACTCACCACCGATACGACTCAAGTGCTTCTTCAGATATGTCGATGAGACGTTCATGATCTGGCCCCATGGATCGGAAATCCTTAAGCACCAGCATTCAATTCACAAAAAGACGGCTGTATCCTTTTCCTGGATATACTCATACGCCGCCAACCGGAAGGCAGTCTAAGCCACAGTGTGCGCAGGAAACCTACATACACTCACCTCTACCTAAATGGAATTAGCTACCATCACCCTTCTCAACACAGATCAGTTTTGACAACTCTGATGCATCGGGTGAGGTCTACCTCCTATGAGGAAAGTCTTCCGGCAGAAATCCGACACCTCCAACACATCCCGACAGAACGGTCATAAGGAAAGGGAGATCAACTTGGCCCTGAAAAGTGTGGGCACCAACCTAAGAACAAGAGCCCGGAGCTGGAAAAACCCAAAGCAACAGTGTGCCTGCCCTACACCTCCACGGTATCAGGGGATATCTTAAGGATTTTGCCAGACATGGGATCAAAACCGTTCATAGATTCCGTGCGAATGTGGGAAAGATAACATCGGACAGACATGCCGCACTATCGAGACGAGACTGAAAGAACACGTCCGATGTTTCAGGCTCAACTGCCCGGAAAAGTCCGCGGTGGCCGAACACAAAGATAACATCGGACAGACATGCCGCACTATCGAGACGAGACTGAAAGAACACGTCCGATGTTTCAGGCTCAACTGCCCGGAAAAGTCCGCGGTGGCCGAACACAGCCTGAGTTTGCACCACGGCATACAATTTACTGAGGCCAAACTAATATCGAACGCTAATGGCTATTGGGATCGCATAGTTATGGAAGCGACTGAAATCCAGTTTAATCGAAACAACTTCAACAAAGACAACGGATTCCTTCTCTGCAAGGCGTGGGACCCCATAATTACCCAACTAGCCAACGAGCACAAGGTTCATAGGCCAAAGCAATGGCCAATCAATGACGATCTGACAGCCAACGGCAGGATTATAAACACGACCAGAACCTCTCACGGTAGTCTTGGGGGAGCTGGTGGTATAGTGTTTAGAGTGCTGGCCCCGCCAGCTAAAGCGACACCCGCTCGAATCCTTTTTTCCGAGGACGCCCTGCCCCTTATTTGAGCGTGTTGGAACTATAGAGACGAGGACAAGAAAAAGAGAAATGAGGAGCGAGCTCAAATCTACACTCGGTCCTTCGGAAGGGCCGTTAAGCCGTTGGCCTCCTTGGTGCTCTTCGCTAAGAACAGGCTAAAATCCGGCACCAGGTTTCTCTCCTTCCTTCCTATCCGGTTATTCATTTCATTAACTCCTAGATACCCATTGTGCGTAGGAAGAGGTGAATCAGCTGGGAACATAAGATGAAATCATTTCATTAACGGCACCCAGTATCCCTGATGATGGCGGCAGTTACTCATCGAAATGTCGAACAAGACCTCCGGAATGACCCGACTGGAAACCTGAGAAAATTTCACCATAATACCTGAACAATACTTATATCCCCAAAGTCGGACTGCAAGAGAAATCTTGTTCGGGACTGACTTCCGCCTAAGAGCTTATTTTTATGAAAAATCACGAAGTCCATATCAATTAATTCAGGAAAGCAAAGCAATACTTGGTCCGTATATTTTTGGGCTTCTAGTATAAAGTAAAACTATCTTATCCTGACCAAATTTTCCGACAAGTATTTTTCAGAAGTATCCACCGCCTAAACTTCTCCGCACTCTTTCGACGGAGAGAATTCAATTAGGTCAAAATCATTTCCACACTCGCACACACAAGGAGAAATGCATCGCTCGGCAGCAACCACAACAAGTTGGTCTTTTAGGGCCGAATAAAGGAATCCGATCGGAAAAAGCGCGGGGAGCGGTCCGCGTCGCATTCTGTGTATAGAAGTGGGAAACGGGGAAGAGGCGGAAAATCGGCGAATGGTACATACAACACGGTCTCTCACACACACGCGCACACATGCGCGCACGTGCTCACACACACGGAAGAAGTCGTCTAACCGTAATGAAGGACGCAGCGGCGAAATCGATATGGCGTAACGGCGCCTCCTCATTCGGCGGCGGAGAACAAATGCCAGCGGAGGAGAAAACCATGTCAAGGCTCAAACAAGGCACACGCGGATAAAAGGCAAAACAAAAATGACTTGCCTCGAATCTGCCATTCTCCATTTTCTCACGCCTTTACCGAGAGGAATGAATTGAGCACATTCCAAATGTAAAACTTTGAGTGTCGCAACCGAGAAGCAAATATTGACAAAACCTTCTAAGGATACTTATAAATTATTTTGTAGTATAGATACCAATACACATGGACGAAATAAGATTATTAAAGCTCTAAGAACATGTTATCAAGGCTAAACCCTAAGAAAATGCTCCTTTCGAATTGTTCCAAATTATATTAGGTATATTGTTATTTCATAGCTACTTTACTACACCGAAGTCAAGTTCGATTCGCGTGGTGAGGAATAACTTTAAGGATTTATTTGTATTTCAAAAGACATAGAGATAAAACTATGTTAAACAGGCCCGTCTAATGGGGAGGCTGGGTGGGCAGTCGCCCAGGGCCCTGCGCTTATGGGGGCCCCGCGCCTTACCCAGGGGGTCTTCTGCTTATTTTTCTAAGACCAACCCATTAACACCTTTTGCTTGATTAGCCCATTCTTTGCCTCATTCCTTTCCTTTGCTCCGCCACTTGCGGTCTCAAACCTTCATAAAATGCACCGGGGACGTCGAGAGGGTAGGCTTTCCTGGTCCCAAAGTATGACGCCTTGGACCCTCCCTCCTCCAGTTCCTCTTTGTTTCCCCATGCACTTATTTACCCACAGTCAATCTGGTTCATTGGTTGCGGCCGTTTGATGGACATATGATAAGGCAAAGTGCTGCCAAATAAATCTGTCGGGCTTTTCGCTCAATTAGCAGGAAATTACCAAGATAGCTGGAAAACTAGTGCGATAATTAACGTTTTCATTTTATCTGGCAAGTTTCAAGTGCTCAAAATTCTGAGAAATTGTTGCGTAGTACACGAATGGCTAAAAAGCTATACGTCGGATGAACCCGAAAATGCCCTTCCTGAATACTTCTGGAATGGTGACCGGGAGACACCCCGCGTAGAGCTACAGGGCCTCTCTTCATTTGAAACAAAACGCTTTTGGGTCCCCCACAGCGTCCAGATGTAGAGAGCATAAATGACCGTGCAAAAACGCAAATAATTGACTTTCAGGGAACTGTTTTTCGCCCTTGCCTACCACTAGTGTCGCATTTTGGAATTTCAGTGAGTATATTTCTGGATTTGGGTTCATGCACAACATAGGCCAAATTAAAAATAAATATTAATATTTAATCCCTCTTCAATTTTAGTAACGATTGCTAATTATGTGCACCTTTTTTAAACCATTATATATGAATTGAAATTTACTAACCTGTAGCAAAAGACGGAGCCAAAAGCACGATAGACGAAAGATCCTAACTTTAAGAAAAAGACTGCCACAACATTGAACTGTGCATAAAGAGAATGGGTCAAAGTGCATACAACAAGGTCATCTACAGGAGAAACCTTAGAAAGGATCGAGAAACATTTGTTTCCGGAATACATTCTACGGGGTTGATGAATGGAAGGGGGAGAAAACGAATGCCGGGTTCTCTTCAAACAGCCACCAAAATTATTTTCTTCCGAACCTTGTTTAACAGGGGTCGAGGTATTCTCAGTAGGGCATATCCATGATCTTATCTGTATAGAAAGACTCGTGGAATATCCCACCATTAGGTAGACAAATATAATCTCAAAAATCTAAAAGGGCTAAGAAACACGTGTTCTCAATACAATCCTAGGGTCTTGATTGTCCAGAGTAGAAGCGTGAGCTTTTCAAAAAGACGCACATTTGAGTGTAAGAAAATACCCTTCTTTCATTCCCAGTGTTAATATAAGCCCAGAAAAGGAACGAAATAGCAGGTAGAAAATAATGCTGCGAAAAAAGTAAATAGAAACGATTTAAATACTATAATTGGGAGTAGGTGTTTGGGCGTCTACTTTTCCATCTTTTTGGAAAATCGACGCTTATCGAGGAATATTCATTTTCATCGATTTTGAAATTTAAAAAAATCGACGTTTTTCGATTTAAATCGAATCCTACAAACCCTAAATATAACTCAGGCTTCAGGTGAGGATAACGTTTAACCAGTGCTGGATAAAATTACGCGTAACGTAACGAAATAACGGAATTATTTTGGATTAACGTAACGAAAAATGTTAACGAAGTTTTTCAAATAGCTGCAACGGAAAACGTAACGAAAACGAAAAAATAAATTTCGTTATTTCGTTAACAGATGGTAAAGGTTTGGGTAATTCTCAACTGCCCCCCGCGGTCAGTTTACACCCCTAGGCTAACGCCCAATTGCGACCCTGGTCACTATCTGACCACTCAGGTTCTATGGCCTTCTTCTTCATCTAAAGGCTAAGCCTTGTCGCTGCAACCATGAACTCCTGTCCTCTGCCATTCTCTTCAACATCTCGTATTTCTCAACTCCCATCACTGACTGCACGTCATCTAGGTATTTCTTTCTTGGTCTGCCTCTTACTTTCTTCCCTAAAAGTTTCCCCTCCAAGATGTTCACAATTAATCCATTATGTCTAATCACATGGCCTAAAAATTTTGCCTTCCTTTCTTCCATTCCTCTGATCAGTTTCCTTTCTTCTTTTACTTCTTCCAAAACTTCCCTGGTTTGTCTTTCTCTCTGTCCAACTTGTCTTTAACAATCTTCTCCATATCCACATTTCTGTCGCTTCCAGACGGGACCTCTCCCTCTTTCCTAACGTCCAACTTTCACTACCATAAAGTAAGGTACTCCAGACAAAAGCTTTTGCAAAGGATTTCCGTACTTCCAAATTCATATGACTGCTTGTCAGTAGGTTCCTTTTGCATTGAAAAGCTTGCTTTGCAAGTGCTATTCTTCTTTTCACTTCCTGTACGCATCTATTATCTTCAGTAATTGTACTACCTAGGTAGCAAAACTGCTTCACCTGCTCAATTTCCTGATTGTCTATTTTGATCTTTGATATTGTCCCTGCATTACTTTTGCCTATAACCATCAATTTGGTTTTCTTGATATTTATCTTTAATTCCCACTGTTTTAACGTGTCCGATAATACTTTCAGCATTTTATTCATTTCTCTTTTTGAATCGCTGAATATTACAATGTCATCTGCAATGGCCTCCCGCGGAGTTTTGGATCCCTATCGAAACACTAAATTGCGCCCCCGGACTCGCAGTGTGTTACAAAGACTCGCAATCTGAATGTGGAAGTTGGTTGCGATGGGTGTTTGGTCTTCCGTTTCTCGATCCAGCTGAGGTATAGGATACATTTTTGTAAAACATTCTACGAGAAAATACGGTGATATAGTCTGATATATTAAGATGAACGCTACCCAACTCAATCTGAGGGGGGAACAAAGAAGGAAGTAAGGAAGGAACAAAAAACACTTGACCTAACCCAATCCGGTGGGGCCGAGTAGAATGTTCATTTGTTGTTGTTTCAAGAAGAGGCAAGACTATCTTCTCGGAATTAGGACTGCTTAATGACCGCGGGCGCAGTTGAGTAGTCCCTGTGTACTCTAACCCCCGGAGTGGGGTAGACCCGAGCTGCTTAATGACCAGGGCGACGTTGACAAGTGACCCTTTCCTTCTCCTATCCACTTCCCACTGACCGCGGACGCAGTTGAGAATTCCCCAAAGGGTTATGTTCTAGCGGTATTCGTCCCAGGCGGCGTGTCTTGAGCAAGAGAAGTGGCATAAAATCCCTTTCACTGGTTTTGCTTGTCCCCCGCTGCCCCAGTTTTGCCACCTTGTCGCGAAAGAAACGCTATCCTGACCACTACCGATTGTCCTGAGTTTTCCTTCCATTTGTGAAAGGTATGGTTCCCTGGTGTTAATCCTTCTCCAGGAAGCACGAGATAAGGAGCGTAGAGGATGAGGAAGGAAGCATAAATAAATGTGCCGCTTGTAGTTAAGGACCTCTACCATTCTCTATCCTCCGCCACAGTGCCTCGAACTTGGAAAACATTCTTTTAGATATTACACTGGAGTGGGGTTTTCCTCTTTTAAAGGTCGATGCTCTTCAAATTCCAATCCCATCATCACCTCCAATCTCGAATTCTATCCACTGTTGGTCAGTCTAAATTAGCAAGGTATTTGAGAAAGGTCGAAGTGAATCTACAATTCGAACGTGTTGTCATCGTTCGTTCGAGGTCAATACTGATTCATATATATTATTATTATGAGACGTTTATAATAACAGTGGATAGTTATTGTTCTCTGGAAGTGAAGATTAATTAACAATTTCACTTTATTTCAAATTACCGAAGACGGTCACAGGGAGACTTTTTGACATCCGTGAGAGAAACGAAGTTCATTCAGTGTTGAAGAATGAGTCCCATTTTCATACCTATTTCAAATTTATATTTTGCTTAGTATTAATTAAGGTCAAGTAATTTAGTGTGGCGGCTTTCTTCGTCATTATATTAAAAAATGCAGTTTTACATACCATAGGGTACTGGGTTTGATTCTGAAGACAGCAATGTCCACCATCTGCATAGGAAGGGAGTATCTGATTTTATAATGAATTTGGATAAATTCAGCATCGCCTAATGTAATGTTATTTTACTTTCTTATCCCTTGTTTGCAAACTAGTGCCCATAAATTTTAATAATTTTTTAAATTTAATTATATTTTATGAAACCTCATACAACCTCTCAACTTTTAGGCTTCTGCTCGTTTTCCATTTCTCTCTAACCCACACGTCTTTCTCCTGCAGTCTTACTCCTCCCTCAGTTTACATCACACTTGTCTGCTTCCCTCCCCATGCTCTCCCTTCCCCTACCCATTTCCTCTATCTTTCTTCCCATTCCTCCATCTTCTGTTTTTTTTTATTTCTAACTTTTTCACATTTCTTGTTCTTGCTGTAAATAAGGACAATTTTGGTCACTGTAGTTTTCAAAGCTAGCATCAAAATAATGCTCTGAAAAAGCATTGGATAGTGCATTTTATCGTATTTTCCAGAATGGAAGATAGGCTTATTGTTTCTTCGTTCAGTCTTTCTGTCCCCATATTAACTTTCGAACCGATTGACCGACATCATTGTATTTGTTGGATATCTTTGACCACTGGGGACGACCTGTCTAGGAAAATATTTTCTGATATTTGAAGGCGCGAGTTCGATTCCAAAATTTTCCTCTCATTCAGTTTAAATAATAAATGCGAAATCCACCATGCAGTGCCTTTTTCTTTAAGTTTTAAAAGAAGGAAATCGTACTGTTGGCGCGGGATTTGTACCATTTTCTGCGAAAAGAAATAAAGATTTCAATTTTTATCATAGAATTTTGCTTATCGAACGTATTCAAATTCCACGTAAGCAAGTGCAAGCAGGAGCTAGCTATTTTAGAAAAAAATGTTTCAATATTAACATGAATTTCTATTAAAATTCAAAGTAAAAAAGTATTAAAAAATAATATATAAAGTACAGTAAACGTGACGTTGAGATATGGGGCTCGCGACACAATATTGAACGTCTTTTAGTTATAGCGGGAGCAAGAGAGACAATGAATGAAAGCGAAGAGAGATCGCGTTGGGATTCGCGATTTACGGTGAGGTTGCGGCGGTACGCGACAATATCCCTTATCCTCATTTTATTAAATATTATGTATTTTCCGATTCTGAAAATCTTTATTTATAACTATCGAGCATAAGTCTTATCAAAATGATAAAACCTCTAATCAACGGAAATTAAAGAATTTTTTAAATTGGTACTTCAACTGCGTCGGAAATAGACTACAAACTAAACATTCATATGAACGTAGGCAGATCCCACTGAAAGCATTAAATTAAAGATTTCACAATAATTTGGCTATTAATTAAAATTTAATAGTATTCTTTTCGTCACGACAGCAATTGAATATCGGCATTGTTCCAAATATTTCTATTTTATCCGAAAAATTACCTTCATTCATGGTAATTTTGAGTGGTTTCATATTTGGTCTTACTTTATTCTTTCATACACAAAATAAAGCCATTCCCAGGTCAATATCTCAAATCTAACTAATCTTGAAATGTAATACCCAACCCATGCATGATTTCCACTTATTTCTTATGGGGTATATGAAAAGAAAGAACGACATAAAAAATGAGCCCTAAAGAGGACAAATATTGGAACTTAGATCCCCTCTAGTTTTATCTGATGACCGATCATTCTACCAAATTTTAGGTCTGTAGCAAGAGCATGTTCTCCGAGTTAAAATCAGTGCAACCGACCAACGGGTTCCTTTTATTATCTTTAATTACGGGTCCCTGGGTTCTTAGTGCACTTTTTGTGTTACCAATAAAAAAATCTAATATAGGGCATAACCGTTAAAATAATAATATTTTAGTCGTAGATATGTGTTATGTTTGTCAACATGAATATAAAATTTTGACTATGAAAATGCGAATTTTCATACATAATCATCAACAACTAAAAACGTGCCGAATACTTTGAAATCTTAAAAACGTTCCTGATCTGCAGCATATATTTAGAAGTGCCTATAAATTAGTATTATAAATTCGTTCGCCAGCACTGCGTTTAACGGTTGAAACCCGGATCGTATTTCTGTTAAATAAAGTGGTGTATCTTACAAAGTGATTTTTCTTATTTATCACTTTAAGAAATGGAAATTCACAGAGTTACGGCTAAACAGTTAAGTTTTAAATAATAAAAGGTTGCAAATATACAATATAAAACATGAGTTTTTAAAGTTTATCAAAAAAAGGTTACCTACTATTACTGCTAAAAAAGTAAAGTCCTTTCCAATCTCTCTTGTTATAAAGAAAAAATATCGAAAATACCAGTCAATAAAACCTCGCTGTTAAAAGGCTACTAAAATCGTAACGTAAAAATTTATCCACCATACGAAAAGCTGACATAACGGGATTTCATTTTTATGATAGCCTGATGAAACCGGATTTCTACACTTATTTAACGTCGATCATATTCACTGAATAATTTTGCTAAAATTGAGGACGAGAACAAAATACGTCATCACCAATTTCAACTAATACCGAAATACTATATTTAGAAGCCACGAAAGATAGAGAAAACATGCAAAGAAAAAACTTGATGTCTTTAAAATAAAAAAACACCTTACTTTGTCAGTCTAAAGCTTAATGCGCGAGTTTCAATTAAGTTTTACAAACAAGTTATATTATTGTCCTCCATCTTTCTACGATAAAACGTTAAATGAACCTTCAGGAAGAACCTAAAAGGGCCGAGGTAAAGCGTGAAAAAAAACTCTCTCATAGTTTAATTTAAGAATACGAGGTAGGTCTTATTTTTTCACGGCCAACTTAAGAGAGCTCTTTTATCCATAACGGTCGTAGAGCCGGAATTAATACGCGGGTAACCTCGAAGGCATTGAAAAAATCCCCTAAGACCTGAATAACGCAATCTCGCATTCCAAAAAAGATCGTGTCTGATCTAGGTGACACGACGCCAAACAAAAGACGCCGGCGGAGGCTATTATGAGGCCGAGAATATCAAAGAGTAACCGAGAACCTTACGAATACGGGTTTGATAAATGCCCTCGGATGGCAAAGAGTTGTTCATCAGCTGCATCGCTGCCGTTCCTCCATCAAACGGAAATTCCGCTCTTCGTTCTATGACTAACAGATCCAGCAGCCAAGGCGCACACGGACAAGTTATGATTATTATTCAACGAAAGTTAGCTTGTCTCCCCCATCGGGTGAGTTAGCAGAAAGTTTATCGGAACACGTCTTCGAAATTCGAGGAGGAAGAAAATATTAGTTTGTAGATAGTTGTATTCGAAAGAAACGATTTAAGATAAAACTTAAAAGTTTAAAGAAAATGACGAAAAAAACAAACAAAACGCTAGCGCATAATGCCTTCGAAAGCATTCAGGGCGCATCCGAAGAAACCCAAAACACGCTGGAGGTTGAACGCTCAGTGCCCTCAAATAGTTTTCGTCTAGGTAACGGGAATTTCCGAAATGGTATGAGTCATGCTACGTGAGAGGAATTGCTATCCTCCCTGGAAAAGAAGGAAATAAAATGGGCAATTACGACAAATTCACAGTGGAAATGAATCCTAAGTAAGGCGGTGAGAAAATACAAAATTGCAAGAAAACGGACAAATGCATAATACTAACGCCCAATATCGAGATCCTATAAGGAAAGAAAGATATGAAAGGTATGAATCTAATCGCCATTTAAAAGATATTTTTCTAACAATTATGAAGTAATTTTTATCGAACCGCTCGAGTCTGTTAAATTAGGTCGCACTAATCTATCAAACATTTTTAGTTAACAGTGAACAATAATTTAACACTAATATCCATTGTTACGCATCACATAGCAATTATGACCATAAATATGAATCGAAAAATCATTACCGAAATATTGAAAAAGTTATCCTTTTCAAATAAAAAACAAATATCGAACAAGTATCGTTAAAAACAGACTTTCGCATCAACCGTGAAAGCGAGTGAATACTTGTATAGAACAGAAAGCAAGCAGCGACCGTTAACCGACCTCTCCGACCCTCCAAATAGTCTTCCCAGCATCCTCCTCGGCGATGGCCATCTGCACTCCGCTCACCCACACCCTCTCGGAACTCGACCAAAAGGTCCTCGCACCGTGCACCGCGAAGCAGTTCTTCGGTGCGGACTCTTCCCTGCCTCTTGCCGCGACGCCCTCCTCCTTCGTCCCGAAGAGCCCTCCGCACGGAATCGAAAACGGGACTACCCTGCGACAGTCCGACGGAGCTCCCTCACCTCCTCCGGGAAACCTCTCCGAAGGACTCGTTTTCGCCCGTACGCAATAGGGACCTAACATTTCGCGGAGCCTCTCTTTGACCGCCGCGGACTTGGAGAGAGGGGCTTCCGAGGCCGCGGCCGCAGCGACCGCTCTGGTCCAGAGGTCGCTCTGCCTGAGCAAGGAAGGTATGGCTCCCGGAGGCCTCTTGGACAGAGACTGCCTTCCGACCGCCGTCCACCAACCGTCCTTATACTTGCGACCCGTTTCCTCGGAAGGGTCGAGAGGGACCCGGAGGACCTCGAACCTTCCGCCGTCTCCGGCGTCATGGCGACCTCTTACTCTCTCGCAGGACACCTTCATGGGTCGGCAGAATGCGCTGCCGAAAACACTTTCCCCTTCGAACGGCTACTGTACCTTTCCGCGGTCCTCTCCGCAGTCTCGTTTCGCTACGTTCTTTTTCCTACTGTCCCTGTTCTTCCTTAGCCCCTCTCAGAGCATTACACACAAACACACTCTCAATACGGTGTTTTTGCAACTCACGTGAGCATATAGGATTGTTGCCGCCCTCCACTCGACCTAGGCCTACTTTGGCTCTCCTCTTCCCACTTCTCGAACGACTCGAGCTTCGGTGGAAATGGCTTTTATTTTTTACACGCGTCCGCCACACTCCGCCCTCCCACCAATCCCGACATGGAAAACACAAGTGTCACCTAATCCTCGCGCCCCTCCGCGGTCCCTTCCTTCGACGTCTAGAACCCGAGCCCTCCCCGCCCGCCAACCTAATCCCGCCCTTCCTTCGACCCAGGTGCGAATCCCTTTAATTCCCGATTGCTTGCGCCTAACGCCTTCTCTGCCCATCGAGTTTCACGACCGTCCTACCACCTTACCCCGCTCCTTCTTTTTTGCGAAAATACCCCTTGAGACACGCGTCGCGTCGGCGACCCTTGCCGGATAAAGACTCCTTTATCTCCTGCAGTGTTCAATTAAAATCCTCTCTCGAAATTTCTCCCCCAAGTGAATCTAAACTGCTAAAAGGAACTCATCAACTACTTTGAGGAACTCTCATACCATAAACAGTCAGATATTTATAACAACATTCCGTGTTTCGGCATAGTATTCCATGTGATAATCGCTTAGAATACACGCACTCATGTCAAAAATATCTTTTAAATTAAAAAACTTTATGCTGCAAACAGATAGATTTCATGGAGTTTCCGCAATAAAATGATGTTTGGGTATTTTGATTTATCCTAACCATTTAAAAACTCGAGACATTAAATTCATTATGACTCACATTATGCAAAAACATAGGCTAAAAATTGGCATCCACGTATCAAAGTTTCTTCTATTTTTGTTTAAAATACGCAGGAAACCCTTATCAATAGAAATATACACAGCCTTCGTATCGATCGGAAAACACACGAGCAGATCAAGCTCTCTCAAGCCATTAGGCCACAAAGCGCGATCGATTCTCGCCATTACTTAAAAATCACCGGCGGTCTCGGACGTTAAAACAAAATGTTTCACCGATAATCACGAAAGCCAGTTACGCAAAAGATTTCAGATAATTCTAACTCGCCTGAACGCAATAAATTTTCAAAGGGAAAGGGATGTGGATCGGACGAAAGAGGTTCCGAACGACCCGATCAGGAAGACGCAATGGAAAGACGATAAGAGGGTGAAACGACCTCTTAATGAGGTCCCTCTTTCCGCCTCCCGTGCGCACGACCCGCCTCCCGCGCCAACTAAGCAGCGCTTCTCCCCTCCGAAGGCAGAACGCATCTCAGCGACTCGAAACGGAGTATGCTCAGCGAGGGTGCCGAAATAGGTCCATAAAAACGATCACGCGGGGCGACGACGTCATGAGCACTTTGATCGCGATACTATTGAACCTTTCCCTCAAGATAGTTCGCCGCGGGAATTCACATATTGCTCCGCCCGATTCTCACAGAACGCCAAGAGAAAAGATACATTTCCCTCACTCTTTCTCTCTCTCTCTGCACTTTACCCCGCCACGTTTTATTAAATCTTTGTATTTGTATTCATTGTTTCTTTTGTTGTTAGTTTGTAAACACATAAATCTACAAAACACGCCGCAGTTCCATCTCATGATAGTGAAACGAGTTGACATGTAAAAGCATAGAAAAGCATTCCGTCCAAATATTTTAATGCTACCGGGCGGAGAAAAGTAGGTGAACATGGTGACCAACTGAGTGATATTTTTTAGTATTCTCGGGTGTAGGCCATAAACAAACCTGAATACGGGGAATACACCTCGGTACCTGTATGGAGTTTGTAACCTATATAAGCTTATTTAATCTGAGCGTCACTTTTTCGAGCTCTCAATTATTTCAATCGGGATGTTCATTATAAAAAATGGCAAACATTAATAAAAGAGCCGCAAATTACACTGAAAATGAAAAAAAATATTTTACTATTGTGTGTAAAAAACGAAAAACCTATGGAAACAGCAACCATTCCATAAAAAGCGGCATGACAAAGAATTGCTCTAAATTTTAGCCACAGCGCAGTTACGAAGGTAATAAGATATACTAAATTATATTTCTACACCAGTGCTTCGGTTTTCGTATATTCCCAAAAGCCGTTTACGCCGTCAATAGGTTCATTCCAACAACGGTTTGCAATCATCATTAACTGTACGCACAGTCTTTCTAGCGTTCGTACTGCTACAATCCTCGGTTTTCGACTATTTTTTGTGACATTCGCCCGCGGTTCAAATTCCCAACTGTCAAGAAATATTTGCAATTTTTCGGATTTTTTAATGGAACGGACATTCGGTTTTATGCCGCCCACATAATATGCGGGAAAGTGATAATATTATCATCTCTTCTTAAATGGGCAGCACAAACCACACAACTTCTATACAGTGCCACCTCATAGAAACAAAAGGACAACGCCATCTTTAGCATTTGCGAGACGAAATGCATCTCATAAATTACCTCAATTTACACACTGGCGACATGTTCATCCCAACTTGGGCTTCTAACAATAACACATTCCGAGTTAACTCTTACCTCCATCGCACCTCCCAACGCAACCCGAGTTAAACCTCAACGCTACCCCCAACTCCCGCATCCCCCCAACACCCAACTCCATGAACGCAAAAGTAATAAACGGCGCAATATACATCGCACTTTCTCGCATACCTATAAACGTTTGGTCGACTGTGTACGCTTATAAAAGAAAAACGCATATAAATCAAAGTTAACCGTAGTTTAGCGTATATTTTAATGCCACAACGATATATAGTACTTTATTGGGACATATAGCTTTGTCAGTAATATTTGCGACATCAGTTGTACGATTCAATGAATTTAATCAAAATCCTTAGAGCCATTTTAAAGTAAATCGAATTGTTTCAAAATATTCAAGAATAAAGTATCCTTCATTGTTGCGCATTATCGTTCATCTCTTCAGAGTGTCTGTTATGAATGATATTATCCAAAAATATGAGATATCATTCGATTTAGTATAACCGTCTAGGGTGTAGTAAGATTTTCAGTGGATCGCAGAGGGGTGACGTCATAGGGCTTAGGTAGGTAGCTTAGCGTACATTGTGATGTCACAGGAGGCCGTATAGTGCTCTCATGAGATATATGGCTTTCGTAGTATTATTTGTGAGATCAGGCTCTTCAATTGGATTAATTTTAATCGAATTCCGTAAAGCAATTTTTGAGTGAATCAAATTTTTCTAAAATCGCCAATAATAAACTACCCTTTATTGTTGTGCAAGATCTTTTTTGCCGAAAAAGGGTTTGCAAAAATGACATTGCACAAATACGAGATATCATTCGATTTTATGTACGCGTTTTGGCCCTAGAACCGCGAACAGACCGACAGACGGCAGAGCGAAAACCACTTTTATGGACTCAGGGATACATAAAACGTGTATCCATCAAAATTTCGAAGTCGAATTATTATACTATTACAATACTTTCTCAATATACTATGTAGGTATATAAGAAAGTAAAAAGACTAGTCGGTCTTGTTACCTTAACCCGCTCCTTAACGCAAACATACACGGACGCCACACAACCGCCGCTAATGCAATTTTGAACACACCCTCTCAATCTTTCTTGTTATAAGCCCCTCCGAGCTAACCTCCGCTGCCTCCACGGACTCTCTCCCCCGCTCTCTCCCCTCTCTACTTTCCTCCCTCCACCCACTGTCTATTTCTCACTCCCTCTCTATATCACCATCCCTCTTTCCAACCCTCTCCATCACCCTCACTCTCTCTCCACCCCCTCTCTATATCACTCCCACTCTCTCTATCATCTCTCTCTACCCTCTCCTTCTCTCAACCTCTCTCCAGAAGTAGCATAGATACGGAGTGGAATCTACGCTGAAGAGGCGAGAATGAAGAAGAATGAATTATAAATGTCTTTGGAGAGAAAAAGAGAAAGGAGGATGAAGAAATACTCGGGGGTGGCAAGAGGGACGGAGAAGGCGGCAGGGGTAGCAGGGGGCCGTTAGAAGGTACGGGACACTCTCTGGCAAAGAACGAAAGAAGAAGCCGAGGAGAGCTTTAAATGGTGTTACTAACAAACGGCTAAGGAGGGGAGGGAGGGAGAGATAGATAGATAGATAGAGAGAGAGAGAGAGAGAGACAGACAGACGACTTTATTAGGGCGAAATTGAGACTATGTAGTCCCTTTTTACATTTAAGAGAGAGAGAGAGAGAGAGGGATGGAGGGAGGGAGAGAGAGGGAGGGGGGGGGGGGGAGAGAGAGAGGGAGAGGGAGGGAGAGATAGATAGATAATCGTCTTTATTCGAGCGAAATTTAGACCATAAGGTCCATTCTTACATTTAACTCTTCGTCAATATAATAAATACAAGAAAAAGAATAAAATAAGGTATAACAAAATACATTATATAAACATTATGTACCTAAATCATACTAATTAAAAAGATAAAATTGAATACAGATTTGTGTTTGTGGGGAAAACCTAGGTAAAACAGACATGTCCTCCCTAGTAAAACCCACGCAGGAAAACACCCACTAAGAAGGGGGGTGTGAAAAACCTGCGAAAACCCTAGATAGTGTACATATGGTAATACAAAACTACAACATTAAATAGAAAGGAGTATGTACAGTGGGAGAGTTCGTATATACAGCGCAATTATATACCGTCATAAAAAAGTACACGTAAAGGTAATAACGTAATGTAAACAAGAAATATACAAGTATGCAGAATGAGATGAAATATACATGAAATATATACAATGAATGAATATAAAGAATGTTGTTGGGGCATGCATATTATAATAAAGCAGGAAATGATATAAAATACATAAATAATATAATATAATACAAAATAATATAAAACAATAGAAAAAAATAAAAACAACACAAAAAATATATATAAACAAAAGAAAAAAATTTATATATAAAAACAATACAAAATTATAATAAGAAATACAAAGTAATATAAGACAATACAAAAAAAACTTGAGTAAGGATAATTTATGGGGAGTGTAAAGAGATGATTAAGGATTACTTTGTTGTTTTAGAAAGTGAGTGACACAGGTGCGTTTGAATGAGTTTAAAGAGGGAGATGTTTTAAAATTCTCATCTAAGTTATTCCAGAGTCGGCAACCGGAGACTTGAAAGGATTTATTGTAGATGTTCGTCCTGTGATGAGGAATAAGGAGGTTATTCTTGCCTCTAGTATCCCGCTTGTGTACTGTATTGATTTCATTGAAGAGGGAAGAGAGGTAGTCAGGTTTGTTATAAGTAAGGATTTTGCACATTTGCATCAGGGTATGTAAGTACTTTCGAGCGTCAAGTTTGAGCCATGAAAGATTATTCTATTGTTCGCTAATGTGGTCACTCTTTTTAAGGTCACCGATGAATCTCATGCAGGAGTTTTGTGGGCGTTGAAGTTTTAATGCCAGTTCACAGGAGAGATCATTATAAACAACATCACAATAGTCAAAGTGAGGAAATAAGAGTGTGGTCACTAAGAGTTTACGTAAGGAATTAGGTAATAAGTTTTTGAGTCTTTTGAGAGAGTGCAAGGAGGAGTTGATGGTACTACAGATTTTATTGGTATTAGGAGCCCAGGATAGAGTTTCATCTACTATGACACCGAGGTTGACTACTGATTTTTGAAAATGCAATGTGGACCCCTCTAGCGATAGAAGAGGAGATTCGCTATGATCTATGGAAGCCAATAATTTGGGGTAACCGATAATAATAGATTGACTTTTTGCGGGGTTGATCTTCAGAAAGTTATTTGCGCTCCAAAGAGAGAGAGAAGCTAGATCAGAGTTAATTTTAGCGACAGCATCGGGAAATTCAGGTACGCGCGAGAGATAGTAGAGAGAGAGGGAGGGAGAGAGAGAGAGAGAGAATTTACTGGAGTGTTTTGTATGAGACCAGGGTTTGAGGTTTCGTACATCTACTTTTAAGAGGTCGGCTAAGTGACTGTTTGTACAGGTAGAAGTTAATAGACGTTTCTTACAGAGGAGGAGGAGGATACTAATGTTTAGGCACTTTCAGATGAGCTGGTGATTCGAATTTTTTTTCATACGTAGGATTTTGTGCAAAACCGACTAGATAAAACGAAAATCTTGAAAAGTGGAACAATGCGGCCGCTAAAGATTTGCAATTGTTTAAACAAATTTTCAAGGTTTATGTATTTCCGAATGTGCTACGAAGCTGAATTTTTTTTACAGGTAGAATTTGTAAAAAAAAACGAATTAGGGATTATCCAAATTTTGATATTTTAATTTGTTTGGCAGTTAAAAAAATTTAAAGTTTAAACAAATAGGTAAATGTTTAAGTACTACGAGATGAGCTAGGAAGCTGAAATTTTCAAGTTATTTACAGAGTAATGCGCTTGCACAAATTAACATTTGAATCTCTCCATAAATAGATTGCGGCGGCCGTTAAAAATGATTAAAAATTAAACAATTAGAAAATTATTATTTCAGTTCTAGAAGTGCTACAACTTTAAAATTCGGCATAAATGTGCAGCATTAGTACCCCACATCCAGAAAAGCTGGATATTCGAAATTTTTTTCATAGGTAGGATTTTGTGCAAAACCGACTAGAAAAAACGAAAATCTTGAAAAATTGCAACAATGCGGCCGCCAAAAATTCGCAATTGTTTAAACAAATTTTCAAGGTTTATGTATTTCCGAATGTGCTACGGAGCCGAAATTTTTGTTAGATGTAGGATTTGTAAAAAACTGAAATAGGGATTATAGAAATTTTGATATTTTAATTTGTTTGGCCATTATAAATTCTTAAAATTTAAACAAATAGGTAAATGTTTAGATACTACGGAGATAGAGAGCTCAAATTTTTAGGTTATTTAGAGTTTCATCTATATAAACGAACAAATATTTCATTGTATTCATGAAATTCTTATTGAGGCCGTTAAAAATTATTTAAATTTAAACAATTAGATGAATGTTATTACACTTATAAATGTGCTACAAATTTAAAATTTGGCAGAAATGTGTAACATTGTTATCCCAATGTGGAAAAGGTATAATATTCCTAAAATTGCAAAAATTAGCGTTTTTTTTACTCAATTATTGTTACATAAGGAAAAAACCAAAATTGGTCCCAAGGAGAAATCTTTTGAATTAGGAAATATTTCCAATGATGAAATATCTCTCTGAAAATTTAATGTTTTTCAAGGTGAGACAAAATGCTTGCAGTATGCAAGCACCTCTTACTAGTATATATATATATGGATGGCAACAAGATGTTGGGATGAGGAAGCCCAGTTAACACTTACCAATCGGACGACTTCAGGTTGGCGAGGCCCTGGGGATGTCGAAGCGACACACGTAAAAGAACACTAAAACAACACAGAAACATCACAAACGTGTTCTCTCTCCGTAGCTGATGAAGGAATAACTCCGAAAGCTTCTACGTTTGTGATGTTTCTGTGTTGTTTTAGTGTTCTTTTACGTGTGTCGCTTCGACATCCCCAGGGCCTCGCCAACCTGAAGTCGTCCGATTGGTGAGTGCTCACTGGGCTTCCTCATCCCAACACCTTGTTGCCATCCATATATACATTTTACCTTCCTTTTCCGTAAGCTGTTATATATATATGATTATGATATTGTTTATTATATATTAATGCGAAGCGCTCAACATTCTGCAATCCAGAATTCTTGGATTTCTCCAAAAAATGTATATTACACTTAATACACATTTATAAAAAACATTTCGCTTATTAAGACTAACTAGCCGAAACTAGCAAAGCATTTGCGGTAACAATACAATTTTAGCATTAAATTATTTTTAAAATATCACTTGATACTGGACTTAATTATTAGTCACTTTAGTTCACATTCAAAAAAGGTAACCGCACATGCAAACACACCGTTAAATAATACATAAGTAAGTGCTTTTAAATAAAAATAAATAAACATCTTTATTTGTTTCTTAGGTCAGTAAAATATTGCAGCAAACTACAAAAATAAGGTTAAACCAATGTGTACAATTTTTAAAACAATAAAATGTTTAAATAAAATTAATACTTCAGTAATGTCGTCCTAATTCTTAATGTTTCATAGATATTACTCAATTTAAAGAATGACTTTCGTTTGGTTCATCATAAAGAAGCTCACATGCATACGAAATTGTTCAGTTATCTACATAAAAATGGAAATCTTTCCATGTTATATCAAATACTTCTTTAAAGTAACTGTAAAATTGCAGGTGAAATAGATTTTTCTTTTAACAGTCAGGTTGTTTAACATTATTGTTCAAAATGTTATTAAAAGTAAAATACAAAGAGAAATCCATTATGATAACAATATATAGGTCGCAGTTTAGCTAATTTATGACAGAAATTTCTATTTAGCATATCATGCGGGAAAAATGCCAATAGCGATGGAAGTTAAAATTATCCATTCACAACAACCCAAAAATGGGCGATTTTTCTGAGTTTAAAAAGACAAGGGTTGACATAACCGACCTACGTTGAGGGATGGTGATGATTCTTCCCATTGAGATAAGAGGTCGGTGTTGGGTTTTCTGTACACGCTGTGACCTAGGCTGCCGTCCGGTTGGCGGCGGATCAAAGTATCCAGGAAAGGAATGCAGCCGTTCTTTTCGGTCTCCATGGTGAACTGGATGTTTGGATGTAGGCTGTTGAGGTGTTTCAAGAAATCTTGGAGGGCTGCAGTAGACGATACATTTGTAATTTGGCCCCATGGATCTGCAGCCCTCCATTTCGCCCTTGGCCAAAGAGTGCGGCGCCTATTGGCCGAACCAAACAAGCCAATCAGGTCTAGAGACCTGACACACCGATTGGTATATAACCCCCTGAAATCATCTCACGGCAGGAGTGACCTGAATAGGCGATCCGAGGCCCAGAGACCGCCATCACCCTCCTGGGATGGAGCACCAACACCCGCGGAAACGGGCCAAAAACCGCCCAGCAAGCAAAACTCATGGGGAACTGGCAAAGAGGATCCATCAGCCAAACGAACAACACAAAGGACACGACTTGAGATTCCATGAAAGCCAACCCCAAGCACGGAAGGACGCGAAAAAGAAGCTGCCGGAACAGCTCAACTCGCCCCCATCCTAACGGCACTAGCAGGCGTCGCCAGTGCCCTACAGCAACAATTGTCATTACTAACATAGCTCCTCACCAAACTAGCCTCCCAAAATGGCCCCTAGAAATCCGAAAAGACAAAATACAACCATCTGCATATGGAATGCAAACGGGGGCATCAAAAAGAAATCCCCCGAGCTCATAAATTTCCTTCGTCACCACGGAGTTATGGTGGCGCTTCTCCAGGAGACGCACCTCCGCCCCGACGTAAGGTGGAGCCTTCCTGGGTTTAAGATATACAGAAGAGACCGTAACGTCCCACCAGGAACTAAAGCGGCCGGAGACACCGCCATCTTAATCAGAAACGATGTTCCAGCGTTTGAAAACGTGATAGACACAGCAACTCTTGAACAGACGAAAGCCACTATCACAACGACTAGTGGTCGACTCAGACTAACATCTGCCTATCTAAAACCAGGCGGACTATTTACGACCAACGATTTCGACAGTATTTTTAACACGGACGATCCCACCATAGCGGCTGGGGACTATAATGCAACCCACATCTCCTGGAACTCGACCAGGAACAATCCAAATGGCAGAAAACTAAGGGAATGGGCTGATGATACCAGAACAAAAGTAGCTGCCACTTCTCAACCGACTAGGCTAGCCCAAACGCTGGACATTGCCGTATGTCGTGGTATTTGCACCTCGATAGCACTATATACGGCCGCCGCATTACCCAGCGATCATAATCCGGTACTCATCTACCTGGGAATGCAACCCACCCTCCTGCCCCCTACGGAAAGTCCTAGATATGACCTGACCAACTGGGAAAAATACCGAGTGAAGCTGAGAAATGCCCTACCCGACCTAAAACAACCGGAATCGGCAGCAGCCATACATGACCTCGCAGCCACCCTGACCTCTGAAATGGCAGCCGCACTCAAATAAGCCACCCCATACCGGATCTCCCGGCAGCCGGACCATCTCACCCTCCCGGAGGGCATACTCAAATTTATCGCAAGAAAAAATAAACTTCGCCGCAAGCACCAACAGACGGGGGACCCTCGGCTTAGAGAAGAAATAAGATGGATGCAAAAACAAATAGCTGCGGACATTAAGGAATATCGGTCGAAGTCTAGGAACAAATTCGCCGGCTCGCTGACCCAGACGGACGGCTCCATCTGGAGACTGACCAAAATTCTTCGTCGCACCCAAGCTAGAGATCTCCCACTACGCACCCCGGCAGGTGAAGCCATTACCCCTCAAGAGAAAGCCGAGGTAATGGCAGCACATCTTGAGGAAGCCTTTACGTCAAACCCACCGGCAGTAGACAACCCTGAGGTCACCGTAAACATGGAAGACGACGGCTACGAACCACCAGAATGCTCTGAGGCGGAACTCCGCTCCGCCCTGAAACATTTCTAAAGACGCGAAGCCCCAGGAACGGATGGCATACCCAATGAGGCAATTATCGAAATGCCCCGCTACGCCGGTCAAACCTTCACCCTCATCGCAAACGCAGCCATGAAGCTCGGGCACTTCCCGGTACTCTGGAAGCAGGCCAAAGTAACCTGCATCGCAAAACCGGGTAAACCACCCACCAAACCTGGGAGCTATAGACCTATCTCCCTCTTATCTGGACTGGGCAAACTATTGGAACAACTCATCCTTCCTCACCTGAAGACACATGCCTACCAAAACAACATCCTACCGCCAGAGCAATACGGCTTTAGGGAAGAGCACGCGACCACCCATCAGTTGGTCCGAGTCATAGATTTTATCACTGAGGGATTTAATCGGCGCGCGCACTCAACTGGCGCGCTACTCGACCTAGAAAAGGCCTTCGACAAGGTCTGGCACGAGGGCCTCCATAGGAAACTCCAGGATCAGGCCTTCCCTACGTGGCTACGGAATTTGGTCTTCTCCTATCTTACAGATCGTACGTTCCACGTCAGCTGGCACAACTCCTCGTCACGCCAAAGACTAATAAAGGCAGGGGTGCCCCAAGGACCAATCTTGGGCCCCCTGCACTTTAATCTCTACACGGCCGATCTGCCCACAGACCATGGGCACAATACCATCCTAGGCATCTACGCAGATGACGTTGCAGTGATCTCGCGGTCCACAAAAACCCAGAAGGCCCAAGAATACACCCAGCGAGCTCTCGACCGTCTAACCACATGGTATGGGAAATGGCGACTAGGAGTGAACGCCGCGAAGACCGAGGCCATTATCTTTACCAGGAAAACGAAACCCCCAGACGTCGCACAGATCGTTGTCAATGGCAGCACCGTGGAATGGCAAAAATAAGTCACTTATCTTGGAGTGACCCTAGACGCGAAGCTTAACTTTCGGAGGCATGTACTCAAACAGCCCAAAAAGGCTATCGGAGCCAAGATCGCCCTCACCCGGTACTGAAAACAGCCTCCGTCCAACCAAAAACCAAAGCACTACTCTATCAGATGTGCATCAGGCCGATAATGACCTATGCCCCCCAGCCTGGTCAGGAAGGGCCACCTCAATAATCAAGCTGGAGGTGGTGCAGAACGGGTGCCTCCGTTGGTCATTACGCCCACCGCTAGGAACAACTACCAACGCAATAAGGGACGCCCTAGGTTTCCCCAGTCTAGGAAGCTGGATGGAGACAGCCAGCCAAGTCTTCTACGATCTACTACGTCACGCCCGTGGCTCTATAATGCACATCTCCGCCACGGTCAAACCATGGGACGTTCACAAGCGTCCAAGGGCAGGGACCGGACGGGAAGAGGACCTCCCCATACCTAAAAGGTTGAGGACCTAACAGGCGACGGAACGCCCACCATCAAAACCGCGAAATCGGAACCACAGGAATAATAAAGCCAAGCCAGCCCAACCACTGAAAGCTTAACCGCACAGCAGTGAAAGCCCTCACTGAGGCAAAATCATACAGCTGACGGCAGGAGTGATCCGGTGGTGTGGTTTGAGTGTTGGCCTCACCTTAAGATCTGCTATAGCGACACCCGGAATAAATCCTTTTGAGGATTCCGAAGACGCCATTTGGATTGAAACATATTGACTTAACATTACCTTAAATCAATCAAATTCATGACAAAGCTATACAGTCCATAGGATAATAAAACTCCCCGAGCAAATCTCACGGAAGCTTTCCATTCATTAGCATCGCTAGCGAGAAATCGTCAAAACACCTTCCGGATGATAGATTATTTGGATTTGAACGGATGCAAACAATCGTCATCGGGAAAGCGTATTTGTATATACCCTTCCCGGTGCGAAGGCTGAGACGATTGGGGGAGAGGGCAGGTGTGGGAGGGAGAGATCGGATTATTTCTGTACAAGACGCTCAGCGCACGCGTCAGAGGGGAGAGTTAATTTCGGGGCAAAATGTGTAGTGAGATCAAACGTATCATATACGTATATGAGAAAGTTTGTTCAATGTATATTGCGCCGTTTATCCCATCTAGTTTTCCTTCTAATACGTTTTTAATCATACTCTCTTCTCAGGTAATGCCCGACCCAGTTTGCCCTCTTTCTAATAGTCTATAATAATTCGCTTCTCTCCTACTCTTCGTAGGACTTCATCGCTTTTCATCCTATCTGTCCATTTTATCTTCAGTATTCTCCTCCAAGTCCACATTTCAAAGCTTTCCAAATATTTGATGTCATTATTCCTTAGCGTCCATATTTCTTCCCCGTACAAAGCTAAGCTCCATACATAGCATCTTATGAACTTCTTGCTGATATCTTCCCTTATATTCCCCGTAAGTAGGCGTTTCTTTCTTCTGAAAGCCGCTTTTGCTTTTCCTAGTCTAGTCCTGAACTCATCCGTACATTTTGCTTCTCTTGTTATGATGCTTTCAAGGTATTTATAGTCTGACGCTGGTTCTACAGGCTTTCCTCCAATACTTATGTTCAGATTCTATTCTTTGCCCGATATTCGATTAAATTTTATTAATTAATTTCGTGATCGCTTTTAGTACCTCACCCGGTATTCCATCGCTGCCAGTAGCTATCTATAATCTGAGTGGTAATTTCGTGGAATTGATTCTCCTCGCAATTAAATCCTGGAAGAATTCTCGATATTAGCATTCAAACGGAGTTTTCTTAATCTAAAAAAATTTTGGGCAAAGGAGATACGAAATGGCCTTTAGGAGAGAGAGGGAAGGTACGTTGATTTCGAAGTTTTGTTCGAGAAAACTGTAATTCGGACGACATTACCATTTTTAGAATATAGTAAACAGTGCAGACACAGGAAGGAATGCACCAGCTGAAGATATTAGAATTATAAAAATATATATGCAAAGACTCGTATTGTTTCGTCGTATGCAAAAACTCGAAAGACAAATTCTTCTATATTCTGGTTTTTTGGAAAATGGTCGAGAGTAAAAGACATAAGACCAGTGACTTATTCAACATTCGCGAGTAATGAGAGACAATGAAGAGGAGAGAAGGGAATGAGAGGAGCCATCGAAGGAAGGAAAATGTCTTGATTTTACCATGTAACTAAGGTTACAGGTGGACCTCAACTGACGAACATTCGAGTTGCGAAGAGAGCCACTCGGAGGAAACAATACGAAAAGGTGCGATCGAAAAGTTACCAGGAGAAAAGGCAATTCACGCGTATGGTACGACATGCGGAAGCTGGTTGATACTAGCTTGACTAGCCCGGATCCAACTAAGAAAAACACCCGAATTCCGAAACGGGAAAAATTATCTCCTACGGTAGGTCAGTGGTAGAGTATCCGCCCGGCAAGTGTAAGACAGGTTCGATTCCCGAACAGCGGAATTTTTTCCTGTTTCAAAATTAATCTCAAGTTGCGAAGAATTCGTACTTAGGAATTCCAAGAACTAATGAATTGTGACTCCCTATTCTGTTAACGAACACAGCGCCCGCACTTACGAACTTGTGTACCTGTTAGAACCTGCAATTTATTTCCCGCATTAACGAATTTAACACTATTTCTTATAGAAAAATTAAATTCAATTTACGAGCAGAAGCCAATGTAAGCATTACGTTCGCAAGTTGGCGTCCGTATGTATTTTTCGTCCATTTGTCTCATGGTATTCCATAGTTGAATTTTCCTGTTTCTAAGAATGAATCCTCGTGGTAGTAATTTCCCAGAACAAGATTCTGAATTTCAGGATTTTTCCGCTAGTTAAAATGGCGACCCGTAAAAGTGCATTTTCCAGTTACTTTCACTCATAGAGTATCAATGTAAGCGGCAACTGCATTTCCCAATCTGCACCGACGAAAGTAAAAATGGTCGCCTTTGGCGGCCGCGGCATCAGGCTACTGCATGATTGTACCATCGAGTCCAATCAGTTTCCTTACAGATTTAGTTTTGCATGGACATTTAAAGATCAACTTACCATAACAGAAGTGCAATGGATAAAAAGGCGACACACCTTTCTCGAAAATGATACCAACCTGCAAGTAAAAAAATTAAGCCGATCAGTATAGAGAAAAGAAACCAATGCATAGTGCTGAAAAAGATAGAAATTTTATTTTATATTTTTTTTTTCTTTAACTTATGAGGAATGCTCTAACTTATATTCATCC
This sequence comes from Tanypteryx hageni, assembly GCA_028673005.1. NCBI lineage: Eukaryota > Metazoa > Arthropoda > Insecta > Odonata > Petaluridae > Tanypteryx > Tanypteryx hageni. The sequence goes on along the minus strand of CM054113.1, from coordinate 8,586,951 downwards.
ATTGTACAGGATAATAGTTTCAAGTAACAACATATACATGTATTAGTTTCAAAATAAACTGTTTGTTGGGAATAAGCAAGGATATACTATGAGAAATACTCCACAAGTAGTCGGACAACAATCTATATATTTTTCTTCTATGCATAAAATCTATAAATCGGAATTCCCTCGGTGGTACTATAAGTACAAAAGAATGTGAGTTTAATAAACACGTGGGGATGTAAATCGATATAATTACTAGTAAGGCAATAAGTTATAATGCTATGTATAACTATATGGATGCCGAATGCCAACGCAGCGATGAAAAAGGAAATTTTTATTACGGAGATAATTCCAATTACAAATTTTAAGAAATGAAACGGTTTGCTGCATAGTGCAGAATAAGTTTTCTCGAACCTTTCCTATAGTCAGACTGCCCACCATAGCAAAATAGAGGAATCCACTATTCTGGCAACCACGGTTTTGGCAGCCATAATATTCTGTCCGTCCATCTGTCGTGACTTTCATATCTTGAACCGCTTAACGGGTTTTACGTATGAGCGACCCTCAATGAAATTTATCATCGCATGATAATTTTGAACTGCAAATACGGAAATGTTTATATGCCAGCAAAACAGAATGGCCGAAATATATCTCGTTCGTACATTTTTTAGCCATTTCACTTATTTATCCAAAAAGGTTTTTTGCGACTTATAAAACACAATTTGATTCAGTTTTTGGTAAACATGACTTGATATTTCAGTTTAATATACAAGAAAAATATTTCATAAAACCAATATTAATAATTATTCAATAGTATAATGATGAACACACTTCATTAAATAAATGAGATCTAAAATTATGAAGACGGTATCAGACACTTAGAAATGATTAATAAAGTTTACAAACAGATTTATCCTATGGGTCCAGAAAACACATCTGAACCCAAGAATGTGTAACGGAACCGAAGTACCTCTTGGAGCATAAGGAGCCGCCGGAAGCGGCAAAAATCCGCCAAGGGAGCAATTAAACCCCAAAATGCAGAGTATATAAGCGGGGTGAACCGCACCACCCTTCCCCGTAAGCTCCCCCTTCTCAGGGGGGCAGTTCAACCATTAAGCACCGGGGTCACGCCTTAAGCGCAGATCCTCACGCCCAACTCCCATACCTCATCGTTCCGCAGTCTCCGGGGACAGCAGCGTTACGACAGTCTTCTTCACTCTGCCCCCGCCCCTCTATGCCCAGCCCTCTGGTCACCCGGTGGGCGGGGGGAGGGAAGGGGTGGTTAAGGTGGCGTCTCCCGCAACTTCCATTCGCCTCGTTCGAGGCGGATTTAAGATTCAGGGAGTGGAGAATTACGCTTAATGCGCCGAGATCACAAATGGCGTAGCTCGAAACGCGCTCGCCACGGGCGAATCAACGGCGAAAGAGGAAAAAAATCAGCACATCACTTTCTACGTACTTTTAGTATTCTTATGTAAAGTATGACTGCGTTAAATATCTTCTATTTAATGTACTGAAAACAAATATTGAAAAGTCTTTAATAGAATATACTGCGATACTTCTTATGGCTAAGTATGGAATAGTAAAATATCTGAATTTGCAACTATTCATTCAAAGGCGGATGAAATCAATTAAGAAAAGGGCAAAGAAAGATGAAACAAAGACTAAGGAGAAAATAAACCGGCAATCAACAAAAAACGCCACATGAACACGGAAAAAGAAATTGACTCAACGAATGAATAGCGCTAGTCTTTCAAATGCTGATTTAACAGTCAAGGGTGGCAAATTGCTACAGCGCAAGCTACTTTCAAGAATGGAAACCTTTTGTTACTTGAGCCGAGATCCCGATGATAGTTTTTGTTGCAAAGATTGAAGTTCTGAGTTCGATTCCAGAAACTATCCTTCCAATTTGATTTACATCGGAAACCTGAAATCCATCGTGAAGGACAATATTCTCTTGCACATTAAAATACCTTAGTATTATAATATCGGAGCGGGATTTGTACTATTCTCTGAGGAAAGGAATGTAGATTGTAATTTTTACCGTAGAACTTTGTTTATTGATCGTATTTCTTAGAATTTCGCGTAAATACTGGCGTTTTTGAAATTTTTATCACTCATTACGAGAGTGTTGCCATTGCAACAACTATTGTTGGACTCTGATTCGGTATAGTCGAATACAAACACGCGTTATTTTTGCCGCACAAATACGCGTGATAAATTTAATACTCCGTTCGAATGAATTTCTAATAGTGAAATCTTCTCGGGTTTCCAGCCGGGTGATGGTTAGGTTCACCCATGTTTCGATAGCTGACTATTCCATAATCTGGGTATTCTGAGATGCCGTGATGATTAACTGAAATATAAGTTTTACGTCCTGTTGATCCACCTCTTCTTACGCGCAATGGGTATCTAAGAATTGAAATCCGTAGAGCCAATTTTTTATATATCCATAATTACTGAAAGAGTTTAATTTGCAATTATGGCACCCCTGTTTGGCTTATTTGGTCTAAATATGCTAATATGCGTTTTTATATATGTGTACATTATAAGTATAAAATTTGGTTAAAATTGATGCGGACAGTTCAACGAAAATACGTGTAAAAATAATTTTTATTCCTTGTATTGTGGCAGCCTGCTTTCTATACCTACATAAACATCTTGATTTCGTTGTCATGCTGCACGCCTCCTTCATACAAAATTTCGTTGAAATCGGTAAAGCCAATTCTTCCCTGATATATGCGTACGGACGGGCAGACATAACGAAGATAATAGTGCTTTTTAGCAATGACGAAAAGCACTATAAACGATATAAACTAATATGTCACAATGCAACGCCTATCAACCAACTATAGACGCCTACGATGGCTTTTCTTGATCAGCGATGTTAAAAGGCGCCTTTATGAGAAGGCAGCGAGAAGTTATTCTCTCCGCAGATCGGCGGTAGAACAATAAAGCCCCTCCCCTCCCCTTTTTCTCGCCCACCCCATGCGATCCGTAAACAACACTGCGAGACACCGAACCCCAGGCGTCGAAGATGTCGTACCATGTACTAGGGGCGATGGACTCTGGTCGCCCACCGACCTGACAGATAGCCAATAGGAACAAGTTTACATCGACGAAGTCCCAGGAAAGGACAAATCGCTCTTCCTCGACACTATTTTTTTTCTCCAGACAAAGGCTTGATAAATGCTCGGAGAGGTCGATCCAAGAGAAACGCTGCAACAACACGTCGACTATCGAATGAAAATACATGGAGGGATTGGTCGAATGCGGATGTGGATTAAGAGAAAACTTTTATAATTGATGCCAAGTATTACAAAAGGCTCGGATATTTCAAGTATCACAAAAGTTGCAATTTATCGGGCGATTCACTTATTACGAGACGAAATATCGATTAGAAATAATAATTATAAACACAAAGACAATCTTTGACGAAACCGCCCGAATGAGAGAATTTATTTTTTGCACGAGAAAGCAAATATATAGCGAAATAGATTACTGTATATCTCCTCACTCCCTCCACTCCTGTCTTCCTACACCCTCCTATATCCTCACTCCCTCCTATATCCTCACTCCCTCCTATCTCTTCACACCCTCCTATCTCCTCACTCCTTTTCCCCCACTTAAATGTATTCGCTCTTTCTCTCCCTCATTTCCGATCTCCGTCTCTCTCTCTCTCCCCCTCTCTATCCCCCTAAGATTCAAATATTCGTCAGCTCAAAAATGCACAAGAAAATCAAAATGTATCGGAATTTATTTCCTTTTCCGACAGAAATAAAGAAGCGAGGGAAAGAGAGAGAGGAAAGAATTCGCGGAATAAGAGGGTCAAAGAAGAGTATGGGAGGAAGAGGTCTCTCGGCCAATCCAGTTTACGGAGAAATGAATGCGAAATGCCATCCTTAATATAAGGGCCGCCACTGGAGCACATCTCCCGGAGCAGGAAAAGGTTACGGTTGGATAGCGTTCTGTTGGATAGCTCAAAAATCCACTGTGTCTGTTGGTTTGTCATGGCAATCCTGAGAGGTAGAGAGGAGAAAGCGGAGAAAGGGCAAATGGAAAAGAGCGAAGGTGAAGGATAGGGAAGGACGAAGGAGGGAGAATAGAGGAAATGGACGACATAGGAGATGTGGGGGGAGAAATGTTATCGGAGGTGCTGGTGGAGGGTGGTGTAGAGGGAGATGGAATGAGGGAATGAGAGGACAAGGGAGGGAATAGGAGGGAGTGGGAGAGGAAGAACGGGGGAGGGAGACAGACAGAGTGGGAGTGAGGGAGAGAGGAGTGAATGAGAGAGGAGCGAGAGAGGAGTGAGAAAGGAGTGCGAGAGAGAGGAGAGTGAGAGAGAAGAGAGAGATGAGTGAGATAGAGAGTGAGAGAGAGATGAATGAGAGAGTAGTGAAAGAGAGGAGTGAGAGAGAGGAGTGTGAGAGGGGAGTGACAGACAGCGTGAGAGAGAGAGAGAGAGGAGTGTGAGAGAGAGAGAGAGGAGTGTGAGAGAGGAGTGAAAGAGAAAGAGAGAGGGCCAGATATGGATTGAATATAGAAATCCCATTTGAACCGAAAGAAATCTAACGCGTGAGAATGCTCCCCCGATTCGCTCGCCAAAGGGCCTTTTATGCTGCCATCTCACCTACATATGTCTCCGATGCCACGGCTTCCATGTTCTTCTGCGGACGAATGGAAGTGGAAAACGATTCAGCGGCTCCAAAGCGAAGCGACCGTTCACCGAAAGGGTTTTATCATTTCATTTGGGATCGCGACTCCTCTTCCGCTCCCTTTTCCTCCGATGAGGGGATTTATCTTTCCTCCGTTCGATAATCGGAACGTCACTACGGTACAGATATACTTACGTTCTTTCGAAAAGTAACCGTTTTTTGATCGTACCGAGGAACCAGTTAACACGATGTGAGGACTTGGAAGTTATTTGTTTTTCGTCATTGCACAAGCTATTAGAGCGACGCCAGCATCGGAATATATGCAAACGCGTTGATTGGAAGGAGATGAAAAGTACACGAGATCCCGACGAGGATTCGTTAGTTGATGAATTGATCAATTTCGAGGTTCGACAATTTAACAGCAAATTTAGTTACCATTTTCAAGAAAAAATGCGGCCAACCATCGTGTTGATATCGTTCGCTGAACGAAAATAAGTGTTTTTCTCTGATACGCTGTCTAAAATACTAAATTCAATCTGTAATGAATGTGAAAAAAAATTCTAATATCATGAAGTTTTTGCTCTTCGCATAACTACCTGGAATGTAAGCTTTTAAATTATAGTTTTCAAAAAGATTCTATGAATGGGCATTTTAAAATTTTATATATGACGGGTTTCTTCATCTAGCACCGTTCAAAATGGATGAGAAAAACTTGAAAACAAACGTAATGCGTCCAGGATATATTACTTTGCATTTTTTTTTACAAATATTTTATTTATCACTAATAAAATCTAAGGATAAATAGAATTTTCATGTTAAAACATCATGAGTGCATGTTACTAAAACCTTTAATACCATTTGAACTGCTAAAAACAATCACATTAACTTGTAACGCTGAAAACATATCATTTTAAGAAATCGAACTCGATGACAGATATTCAAACGTTTTATTAAATCACTAGCGTAATTGCCAGTCAAATATGACGGGATTGTCATAAAAGTATTCCAAATATATATGATTTCGATATGAAAAATCAGTAAGATATTGTAAATATTTCCACGATATTTCCCCTGAAATTTATGAGAAGATAAATTTAATGCTACCAGCGGTTATTAAGAGTTTGTAAACCAGGGATGGGAAACCCAGGCCCGCGGGCCGCATACGGCCTTTGAGAGCGTCTTATGCGGTCCGAGAAGCAAAAAATAGATCCGTAAAACTTAAAACACATTTTAAAAAATTCAGATGATATCAAAAATTAAATATTGACATTAACCCTAAAACCAAATTATGGCTTGATATTCAGCTATTTGATACCTCAGGGTCTCTTATGCAACCTCCGACATAAACTCTAATCCAGACAGCGAAAGCATTGGCAACTTCCAACGCGGCCCGCCACGTACATGTTGCCCAACCCTGTTGTCAACTCTATCTCTACGATAGGAATTTAATTACGGAAAAATAATTACCTTCTAAATTAATCTCATAAATAGTCTCCATGAGCTAAAGCATTAAACCAGTGGTTCCCAACCTTTTTTTATGTGATCCTAAACTGACCACCAATAGGACTTCGCGACCCGTTATTCTATTTGAGCGAAGATACAATATCGAAAGGCCGTAGAGAAAGTAGTAAATACGCTTCTGCCAGTGGACTCGGGTATTGCGGGCATTGTTCAATTGCGCGAATGGTCTATAGAGTCGTACTGAGCGGACGGTTGTACGCGGTCAGATTTTAGGGTAGTCCTTCTCTATTTCTGTTGTCCAATTACGCGAATCCGAAAATCCAAATTCGGCAGGCGGTCAGGATGCATGGGGAAGATCCAAAAGGGATACATCCAAATTCGGCCAGGTGGAAATTGGAAGATGAAGGAACATTGCACTCGGCCCCACCGGGTTGGGTAAGTTAAATGAAGTGTTTTCGGTTCCTTCCCACGTTCACTGTGTTCCCCCGCTCGGGTTGGGTTAGGTAGCGTTCATCTTAATATATATCAAGCGTAGAAACTGATCGTGAACGCGGGATAGAAATTTGCAAAGATTGTATAGCTTACATTTACGAAGCAGTAAGTTTATGTAAACAATACCTTGAAAAAAGCGTGAGGGAAAGTTTAATAAATTGTCAAAATGATGAAGAGGGATTATAAAATCTGATTGAATATAGAACCGTCCGCCTAATACGACCCTCTAGAAAGGGGTCATCCGCGTAATTGTATTTTGATTTTGAGTCCAGCCGATTCGCCACTTGTCTACGCGCGCAATGGGTGTCTAAGAGGTAGTGCAATGAATAGCAAGGAAAGGAGAGAAACCTGGTGCCGGCTTTTAGCCCGCTCTTAACGAAGAACACCACGTGGGGCCAACGGCTTAACGTCTCTTTTGAAGGACGGAGTGTTGATTTGAGCGCGCTCCTCGTTCTCTCTTTTCTCATCCTCGTCTCATTAGTTTCAACACGCACAAATGGGGGGCCGGGTGTCCTCGGGAAAAAGGATTCGAACCGGGTGTCGCCTCAGCAGATCATGGTGGGGCCAACACTCTAACTATACCACCGGCTCCCCGCGTAATTGTACAACCTTAACCCCAGGTAGTTGCGCGCAACTCGACACTGTCCCTTACGATACCAGAGGGAAACCCAACCGCTTCTCTTGACCATTTCGCGCAACTCGTACTCACCCGCTATTGCATCACTACTGCACCGCAAATTTGGTCGGTCTCTGCCATGACCTCTTTCGAGAGAGGGATTGAATTATAGTGATAAACCCATGTTAGCGAGTGTGCGGAGAGAAATCCTTCGGTTGATCTACAATCTTGCCTTCCCACATCCAATATCGCAGATAGGTACTAAAATCTTCGAAACGCGACGGGTGACTTGCATAGGATGTTAACCGCGTTCCTTGACCGATGCTAGGCAGCTTTCCAATAATATATAGATACAAACCGACTGTTGAGAATGCTTTCTTCTGATGACGCTTCGCGACCCTACTGAGGACCCCCTACCCCTAGACCCTGATTTTGGTCGCTACCCGAGGTTGGGAACCACTGAATTAGACAATTTACAAATTAGAAAGCCAAAGGTTCAACGAGATAATCATGGGAGGTAATTACAACACGAACTAATTATTTCATTGAGTGATTGTATTTATCAATTTAACTGGTATCATTCACTTACTTGTTTGGTTAATTGGTTTACCAGAATTTCCGTAGGAAAATCGGAATGATGTATTCATTTGATAATATCAGCCGGCAATTATTATAAATCTGCTTAGTTTATAACATGATATATTCATTTGTCTAGCACGCTGGTAACGTACATCAGCCAAATACAATTTTCGATTCCATCGGTCCATTCCATTCATCAATTTCACTTATATATTCATTCAGGAGCAAACGGCTTCCCTAGAAAATTTTAATTTCATGTTTATATTTCATCCGTTATTAACGACTGTAACAATCATACGAAAATTCCATTAATAAATTTCGTTGTCCAATTCCTTAATTTCATTTACTTTACTGGCTATTTTCAATGATTCAATGTAACAAATAAATATATTCGTTTCAATAGTTAATATCACTCGTTATTTTCCATAATTAAGAACAAAAAGTCGCGAATACTAATCAGACGGTTCTATCTTCATTGCTCGCGTCATTCAAGAGCAATGGACGGCAGTTATCTCTTTCAGTTCACACTTCCCCAAAGTAAAAAAATAACACTTTCGTTAGCAAGAGCAAATACATTAGGAGAAGGCCGCGAGACGAACGAGAATAAGGGGAGAAGGATGATAAATGGGAAATAATGGGGAAGGGAAAACCGAAAGGACGAGAAAGAGAGAAGGGGGAGAGAAAGGGGAGAAAATATCATTAATGTCCAAAGAGAAAAGCTGAGGCCAAGAATAGATCCTTGCCGAACGCCTCTATTTACATTTAAGGGACGAGATGATGAATCATAAGTAATAACCTGTTGAGAGCGGCCATTTAGATACCAGTGAAACAAGTTTCAAGAAGCGAGTGAAAAGTGCAAAAGTTCGAGTTTGCAAAGTAGGATGTCTTTGTCGATGGAGTCAAAAGCTTTACTAAAGTCCAATAGAGTTAGAATGGTGATTTTTCCCTGGTCCATCGCTTTGCGGATGTCGTTCGTTATTTTCAATAATGCAGTAGCTGTGATATACGATTCACGAAAGCCAGATTGAAACGGGTGGATAAGATTATTTGTTGAAAGGAAGTGAGTTATTTGCTCGTTTGCTAGTCTTTCAAACGCCCTGGAGATAACAAGCGAAAGACTAACGGGCTGGCAAGTAAGCAGCGTTATACCGCGTGTGATGACGCGGCGCAATGAAGCTGTGAAACAATACAAAGTTTTTACATTTATTTTCATACTAAAATAGTTTTTCCGGCAAGTAAGCGGCGTCTGCACAAGGAAGCGGCGTCTGCACAAGGAAGCGACGTAATTGCGCAGCGCCACTGCGCTATGATCTATTGTGTTCGGATTCCAACGCAGCAATGAGTTCCAGCAAGTTTTTCCTCCCCTGAAGAGGAGGACACTTTGATTGAACTGGTCAGCGAGTATCCCCCTTTATACTGCTTAGGGAATAAAGGATCCAAGGATAATGAACTGAAGTAAAATATTTGGAGAAAAATAGCGGAAATTATGGACAAAAATGGTAAGTTAATTTTTTCATTAATAAAAATGTTCATGCAACCTTTCAATTTATTATTTTAATATAATTTACATATATTATTCTTAAATTTTATGATTTAACAGGTAGAATGGTCAAACAGTTTGCATTTAAATTATTTGATAAGTAATTATGATGATGTTAACCGGCGCACTTTGCCCATTTCCCACGGTAATGATCCAATTGGACAGTTGATGTAATTTTTTAAAATAATGCGGACACCTTCCGCTTTATGCGAGCTATGTCTTTGATAGGTTGCTGCTAGGGGTATGAAGTTTTCCGTAGGTGTAGATAGAGAACCAAGATCGGAGCTGGCCGTCACGTTCAGTCCCTCTGTTTGTGCTCTAAGTAGGTTATGCAGTATGCAATCACAAATTACTAAATCAACTGTTGTTTCGACAGATACAACAATTGGCTGAAAAAAACTCGGAAGATATTGCACAAAATTCCAAAAGCATTTTCGGTGGTCCTTCGAGCACGGCTGAGGCGATAAATGTAGACCCGTTTCGTTTCATCCAAGCTTGATGCTGCTTGAGAATATGGTTTCATAATGTTTGCACTTAAAGGAAAGGCTTCATCTTCGAGTATAATATGCGGCACTACAACATCAGTTCCCAGTACACGTGTAGGTGGAGGAATATTGACATCACGAGCCATTATTCGCGGACCAAAATTCGATTTGGAGAAAATGCCAGCATCACATTCCTTCCCGTAAGAACCCACGTCTATAGTCAGCCACAAACTTATAATCTGCATCAACAATGGCGAGTAAAACAATCGAAAAAAGTTTTTATAATTGAAAAATAAAGATCCACTGTTACTATACGAATATGCTTGCCATCAATTTCAGCAAATGTGTTTGGAAAATTCCATCGAGAAAAAACATTTCTGCATTTTTGATTCATGCATCCAATGTCGGTTCAGGGGTGTATTTGTGTAACATTCTGCTCCAGATACTTCTTAGGACTTGCCGAACACATACGGATACATGTTGATGGCTCGTGCGAAACTGAAATGCAAGAAATATGAAAGATTCCCCGGTCGACAAGTACCTGACACAAATCGATCATAATTATATAATTTAAACTTAGTAATTTCAATTTCTATATCATATTAATTGTAATCACTAATTTTTTCTGCTTTTAGAGGAAGCCTGTAAAACCAAATGGAAGAGTTTACGGGATTACCATATTAGGAAGAAGCGGGAAGGAAAATTGCCGACTGTTTCTGCTGCGCCTTGTCGTTCTAGGAAGTCAGATAGATGTCAGAGGCTACGATTCCTCGACTCACCGATTGGAGAAAGAAAGAGTAAATTGGAAAGTTTCTCTATTCTTTCTTATTATAATTATAGAATCATAAATTTTGGGGACTTATACCCATAACTTAAAATAGTTTATGGGAGATTTTTCTGTCTCTTAGGACTGTTGGTAATATAACAGCATCGATCACAATGACTGAACAAGAAGAAAATTCCCTAACTGAAGAAGAAATATTTCATGATCTTGCTTCTCTGGAAGATACCCATGCATTGAGATCAGATGAACCGAATGTTTCAGGCTGTAAGACTGCTGACAACCCAGTTATTTCGGATGCCGATTTATCATGCCCTCTCCCTTCTTGCAAGAGAGCTAATGCGAATCCTAAGCAAGTGAAAACGACTTGGCAGCGATTACTACTGGAATATCAAAAATCGTCGCGGGAGAAAATGAAAAGAGATATCGCAGCTCACATAACTGCATTGACGTCACATAGTGATCTTATAGAAGATTTTTTCGATGAATCATAACCACGGCGAAAACTTTTCCTCCCCATTTACAATTGCAAGCAAAACGGTATATCAGTAATGCTGTATTTGATTTGGAACAACAGGCCCCATCTTATCAAAACATCCTTCCAAATACGGTATCATCGGCATCTCCTACAAACTTACAAGCATTTTCTTCAACTTTAGACTACAGCAATACTGAAACTCCTCCATTTCTAGCTTCAGATGAAACGATAAATTTCTTGAACTTGTAAAACTTACTTAATTGTAAAACTGCTTATTGTAAATTAAAGCAAAAGTAATTGAAATTGTAAAACTGCTAATTGAAAAATATATTAAATTGTTTTATTTGAAGGCTTGCCTTAACGTTATGAACAGCTTCTCTAGAGCGGAAATTATATTCCTGTGTCTATTACAAGGTCTTGGCTTCAAATCCTGTTCTATGTACCCAAAAACTTCCTTGAATTGAGAATGGGATAAACTAAAATATTCTTTGAATCTTGTTTCGTTGTCAATTAAATGACGAAGCACTAAAATATTATAGGCCCCCTCTTGTTGCCTATATTGAAACATCGGTTGCACTATTTCATTATAGGTTAGATCTAACATAAAATATTCTTCTTCAGCCTGTTCTTCTTCTAACAATAAAAGCGCGAGCACATCTATACTTGATCACAACCGCGTCAACACTGTCTCTGACGTTGGCTAGCTTGCCACTCCCTAACGATATGACGCGACGCAATTGCGTTCCACCAAATCTGGAGCGCAATGACGCGCGTCACAACGCAGCTTACTTGGTCTGAAATTGTCGTTTCCGTGGGAATTTATTTTCTTAGGAATGGGACGGAAAATAGCTGATTTCCATGAAGTCGGGTATTTAGACTGAAAAAGAGACCAGTTAACACTCGGACGCCCGGACTTAGCTCACCCTCTAGAACGCCCAACCGGATCAATTTGACCCGTACTATGAAATATCAGCTTTCATAGCTTAAAATTGCGAAATTAAAAGCGATACATTATTTTAGTAATTTAAGCAATTATAAGTTATGTTTAGTAAATTTTGCCAAACAAATACATTCATGGTCAAAAATAATGTTTGTAACAATTATTTTTTCAAAATGAAAGTTGTTTTACAGTAAATTTTCAACGTGATAAATATTTTACTGCCCTCTTATTAGAATTAACGCCTAAAGAAAGACGTTCTTTTCCATAGTTCTATGTTGGGATGTTACTCTTTAAGAAACCGGAAATTCTATTGATAAACGGTTAGTATATATGTGGTAAGAACCTATTAAAAATAAAGCAATTCTTTCTTCGCGAGTATTTATTGCGTTTAAATAGGGTATACATTTTCTATTCAGACTAACTACTGTTTATAGATAGCTTGAGCCGGTACACTCTGTTTGTAACTAAAAAAATGCGTGCATCTTCAAAATGTCAATTTTTGAAAAAATTTGAAATTAACGCAAGGATTGCATAACAGCGAAAGAACGTAAAAAATGTATCCTCAAGTAATATAAGGCAGACCCATATTTACCAACATGAAGAATAAATTATGTACGGGTAGCAACAAAATGTACATAATTAAAATATACAGAGATAAACATGCCAATTATAAAAAGGCATTATTAGTCGGATATGCATAGCGGTAATGCATTCAGGTTGAAAGCACTCATTTCGCTTACAAATACTACGAACAGGTTGATTTATAACTAATTTAATAAACTAACGCTAATTATAAATAGTAAGTATTTTACTATGCCATGTAAAAACAAAAATCATTCGGGCCTGAAAATAGATTTCTTTGACACATTGTGACGAACAAACAAAGTGTCAAAATAATATAACATAAAATTATTAATCTTTTGTCGCGTTAGTGCAGCAGACGCAAGTACTACACATTTTGCCCATGCACTTCCCGCAAACCATTTCCTTGCATACTGTGCATTTGTTGAGATTTTATTTTCCCTGCAATTTTCCATGATCTGGCATCCTTCGCCTTAATTATCATTATTTGGCCGGATTTACACGTACCAACTTCACTCGTAGCTTCTCTGCAAGCTGTCTGAACATTCTCCACGAAATTTTCTTGCCAGTGATATGTCACGACAGCATTTATTAAGTGCACGCGAGGCTGCCTGCAGGTTATTGCGCGTCCAAATACCGCCAGGGACTGAGCAAAGGGCTTCTTGAGATAAAATGAGTGGAAGACAATACCTGCAAGTTCAAACCTACACACACAATGTTGCATTTTCGGGAAAGAACACGATCAAGTGATGATTAGGAGCGAGAGGGAGAGGGGGAATCAGAGAGGGTGGGAGGGAGAGAGAGGGAGGGAGAGAGATTGAGGAACGCAGGATTGAATGCAAGGAATAGCTGAAAAAATAGATAGTAATTCAATATCATCAGCTGCGATAACATAGGAGAGTTTTGGCATTCCACGTTGAAGAAAATACGTTTCATTCTACACTCGGGTCAAAATGACCCGTTCGGGCGTCCGAGGTAAATTTCTTTATAATTCATGACATACTGTGATGACAAGATTAAAATCTGTTGTGGGTAAACACCTAAAATGATTAACAGTCACAAGAGGAAATTGGGATCAAGATCATACTACAATAGAAAAACGCATTCAAATTCTTCTTCGGGTCAAATTTACCCGTCCTGGCGTCCTGTTAGACATTAATTAATTTATTAGTATTATGGATACACCTTCGTCTCCTATTGCAGTTGACTTGATGGCACGAAGTGATTTAGCCACCTGTGGTTATGTGACGAGTACATTCAAAGATTTTATTTGAGGCTTGATTGTGTTTGAGGGTACGGCTATGATCAACAGTTTCAGATTTTCGACCTACGTCGATGGTTGTGGGAGGTTTAGTGAAATACGTGTCGTCAAGGGACGAGTTTTGTGGAATTTGCGTATCTTTATTTTTACCAATACCCAAGTTTTTATTTCGCAATACTTTATACCGCGATAGGAGATTGGAATACTTAGATTTTATTTCTGGAGTTAGCCATGCAGCATGTGGCTTTGAGACCCGAATAGTTATAAGAGGGGCAAACTTGTCAAGTAGCTGAGACATATATGAATTAAAACTCGGGACTTCATCGCCTATGTCTGTAGGTGCTCCATAAGGTGCCAAGGTAGGAATGCAGCCTCAGATGTTAATTGTGATTCATTAATAGATTTATAGTAGCGGACAGTTATGAATTTCTGCTAAGTTTTTGATAGCGTAGAGAGTAGGCGATGTAAATAATATCGTGCGAAGAGATGCCGGGAGCAGCTAATTGGCCATGTTTATTTTCTCGGGATTTGCCGTGATAGAAAGGTCTATCCATGTAGCGGAGGTTGCCGTGTGATTCGTTGGAAGGGAGGGGGAGGGAAGGAGAGGGAGAAAGAGTGTGAGAGGGAGAGAGTGCGTGAGTGAGTGTGTGAGTGGGAGTGTGAGAGAGTAAGAGTGAGAGAGAGAGAGTTGGAGAGATTGATTGATTGATTCGACCCTTTATTAGGCAAGGTTAGGCCCAGTTGGGCCTCTCTTCCACCTAACCTCATATAATACAATTTAAGATGCATAGTTTATAGATAATGGTTTCAGGCGTCACTTGGTGGAATTTATTCATAATGTAAAATAAAGAGACTTGTTGTAATTCCACATAAATTTATTTAAAACGACCTAGGTTTCGTTGCAATGCAACATCGTCAGGTGAAATAAATTCAAAGCCGGTAGCAATTTATAATAATAGGTACAATGGGCGGGTGGGGGAGGGTGAGTTGGGGAGAATAAAGAAAGGAATTGTGGAGCGAACATCATTGGAAAAAAGGAGTGAACGTATGTTCGTGGAAAGGGCAGGGGGAGAAAACGGTTGAGCTTAGTGATGTCCAGTAAGTTGGAAAATGAGAAGACAATGGGGATAATTGGTAGGAATAATTAGATTAGTGGGAGATCAAGAAGTGCAGAATGAAACGGATACAAAATATCATTTAAAACTTCAGTTTTTTGAAGCCACACACTATAATTTCAAATTGTTCCAGAATATCAAGCCTGGGTCCCTTTCTTTCATAATGCAGGATTTTGGGAATAAAATCGTTGTTGTATCTATGTTCTAATAGATGTCTGGTGAAGAGAGAGGTTGTTTTACTGTTTATGAAGCAAAAATGATGTTCTTTGAGTCTTTATTTGAATTTTCGTCCCGTTGTCCTATATAAACCGCTGTAAAATCTCCACAATGTAATTTTTAATTTTGTCTTTAGTACGGCATAAAATGTTTTTTAAGTTCGTTTTATTGTAAAAAGCGGCTTTAATTTTATTTTTGGGAATTAATCTGTTAATTTTAAGGGATATATTACCAAGAAATGAGTCTTCGCCATCGTGGATTCAAATCGTGAGCAAGGATTGTACCGTGTATTTGTTTCATGGCTAGTTGGGATCGTTTCCTCTCGTATAATGTCAATTAATTTTCAAGGGTAGCCGTTGTTGACTGATATTTGTTTAATAATTTGAAGTTCTTTCCTGACGTTGAAATCTGACAAAGGAATGTTCAATAGCCTATGAAGCATGAAATGAAATACGGCAATTTTTAGTGAGAAATGGTGTCTTGAATTGAAGTTAATGATTTAATCGGTGTACGTGTCTTTCCTGAAAATGGCAAAAATCAAAATTTCTATTTACCTTTGATATTATGATGTCTAGAAAGTTTAGGGACCCGTTGATTTCTGTTTCACATGTGAATTTTATTGCTTTATTAAAATAATTCAAGAAATTTACGAAGACATCCAGTTGCCTCGATGACCCAGACCACACACAAAAATATCATCGACATAACGAAACCAACAGAAAACGTTTTTGAAAAGAGGATTCTCTGAAGAGAATATATTACTTTCAAAATTGTCCATGCAAATGTCTGCAAGTGGTGGCGACAAAGGAGAGCCCATGGCTAGGCCATTTAATTGTTTATAAAACATCCATTAAACTTGAAATAGTTTTGAGAAACGCACACTTTAATTAGGGAACTGAATTCACCAATTAAATTATTAGAGCGGGAACACCTTTCTTGACGAGGGTAATTTCAGCTAACTCAGCAACTTCTTTGGTGGGAACACTGGTGATGTGTGTAATCTTTTCACAAAATGATACAAAAGAGTGAGTGAGCAGAGAAGAGAAAAAAATTAACAATACCTATTAAGAATACTCTGAAATACAAATTATGATAAATAAAGGTTATAGTAAAGCATTTCTATTTAACGATAACTGAGGAATTTATATAATAATCATATTCATTTGAGAAAGCTGACTTATTTTGCATTGGAAAACTTCGACTTGAGCTCTACCTCTCCTGTGTTCCTAGTTGTGCAGAAATTAGACTCAAATTTAGAAAATAATTTGGATTTGAGGTCAGGATGAGGAATTGAATTCCATAATCTGGGCCCATATACAGTGAAGGAGTTCGTATATGCTTCAGATTTGTGGGTGGGGATTATATGTCTGTCTACTGAGCGTGTTGAGAAGTCATGGGTCATATTCAGAATTTTAAATATGAAGAACATACTAAGGAAAAACCTAGTATGAGCGGGATCAAGCCATGTAAGTGTAAGGTTTCTCGCAAGTGTCATCATCATAGGTAGTCTGTCCGTAGACAGGTCCGTGATTATTCTTGGTTAAACCTGGTTCTCCATATACTCCAATTTTCCGCTGTCCTCTTCATATCTTGATAACTCTCTTTCCCTTTCAAATCGTATATCAGCTGAAACCATTTCCTACCTCTTTCCATATAGTTTTCCTTCTAACACGTCTTTAATTATACTCTCTCTCCTCAGGTAATGTCCAACACAGTTTGCCTTCCTCTTTCTAATAGTCTGTATAATCATTCGCTTCTCTCCTACTCTTCGTAGCACTTCATCGTTTTACATCCTCTCTGCCCATTTTATCTTCAGCATTTTCCTCAAAGTCCACATTTCAAAGCTTTCCAAGTATTTGATGTCATTTTTCCTTAGCGTCCATGTTTCTGCCCTGTACAAAGCTATTTTATGAACTTCTTGCGGATATCATCCCTTATATTCCCCGTAAATAAGTTTTTCTTTCTTCTGAAAGCCTCTTTTACTTCTCCTATTCTAGTTCTGATCTCATCCGTTCATTTTGCTTCTCTTGTTACGATGCTTTCAAGGTATTTATAGTCTGAAACTTGTTTTAAAGGCGTTCCCCCAATACTTATTTTCAGATTCTCTTCTTTGCATGCTATTCGAATGACCTTGGATTTTTCTGTATTTATTTTCATACCGTATTTTCGCCCTGTTATTTCCAGTTTATTTATCATTTTCTTGCTACAAGTACTTGATCTTCCTCGTATTTTACTGTTCTTATAATTCTTTCTCCAATTTTGAAATCTCCTGTGCCTTCTAACGCTTATTGTATTAGACTTTCTCCATATATTGGCGATAGCCAGCAGCCGTCTTATTCCTCTACCGATATTTACTCCGAAGGTGTCCGCATTCTCCAACCTGACCTTTACAACCTGATTCACATATATATTACTGATCAGTCTCCTGTCTTTCAAGTCTACACCTATATCGTTTAATATCTTCATCGACATTACCCAATTTACTCTATCAAAGCCCTTCTGCCAGTCTACGAAACACACATAGATACCGTGACTACTCTATTGCCGTTTCTGATATGATTCTAAGTACCTCTATAACATCTCTAGTTCCTCGTCCTTTTCTGAAACCGAATTCATCTTCCCCTATCATTTCATCTGCCTTTTTCTACAGACTTTTATTAATAATTCTCGTGATGATCTTTGACGTGTGTGACAGAAGGCCTATCGTTCTGTAGTCTTTACACTGCATTGACTTTGGCTTCATATTTAGAGGGATAATTGTTACTTCTCGAAAATCCCGAGGCCACTCTCCCATGTCGTAAATCTTATTAATGAATTTCGTGATCGTTTTTAGTCCTTCTGATCCCACGGCTTTAAGTGCTTCAGCCGGTATTCTATCGCTGCCTGTGGCTTTCCAATTCTTTAATTCCTTTATCGCTTTTCATACTTCGATCTCCATAATACTTGGTCCTAAGTTGTCTTTTCCAATGTTTTCTCATCTTCCAGTTATATTTTTGCCGATCCTGCCTGCTTGCTGTATAATTCCTTAATGTATTTTTCCCATACTTGTGCTAAATCCTTTTTTTCTGAGACTATCTTTCCAACCGTATTCATAATTCCTTTACCACGAATTCCATTAGACTTCCTGTCTTCTACTTCCATTGCCCTAGCGTACA
The DNA here is from genome assembly GCA_028673005.1 of Tanypteryx hageni. Classification (NCBI taxonomy): domain Eukaryota; kingdom Metazoa; phylum Arthropoda; class Insecta; order Odonata; family Petaluridae; genus Tanypteryx; species Tanypteryx hageni. The sequence goes on along the minus strand of CM054113.1, from coordinate 8,568,613 downwards.
TCATATCGTATCGTTCTAACTTCTCCATTTGTTGTATTTCTTCACATTTTTCTTTTATCCTATTTTCTATATCTTTATCCCCCTTCTCAACTCATTCTTTATACGTCTATAGTTGGCTCTACCTTCTTCACTGTTAACGTTTTTCCATTTTCGTCTTCCATCCATTTTTTCCAGCATTTCCTTAGTGATCCATAGTTTTCTGATTTTCTTCTCATGTTTTCGAATCTCTTTATCCAAGGTATCCTTAATACTGGTTTTAATTTCCTCCCATTCTATATTCAGTCTTTGGTTTGTATTCAAAATTTATTAGGCGATCTTCCAACTTCATGCTGACTACATCCTGCCTTTCTTTCAGTTTTTCAAGGTCCCAAGTCTGTCTTTCTCTTATCGTTTTTTTATTTGTTTGAGCTTTATACTTACGTCAACTATTAGAAGGCTGTGATCTGAATCAATGTCTGCTCCTGGAAATGCCTTGGCTGTGTTTATGCTGTTCCTGAATCGTTGTTTTACTAGGATGTAATTTATTTGGCATCTCATTCTATCTCCTGGGCTTTTCCATGTGTATAACCTTCTTATTTGTTTGAGCTTTATATCCGTATATATATCCGTATTGACCGACAATATTTTCTTCCTGTCCTACTCCGAATATGCTGTTCCAATCTTCCGTTATTATGCAGTTTACCTTTCATCGCAAGTATATGGACAGTTATTCGAGTCTGTGCCTTTCTTGGTGCGGGGATAAAGATTGTTCTGTTCGAATGTATGTTGTGTGCGTTGAAAAACTATCGAATGAAGCCATGGTTCTCAGAAAATTGTAGTGACATTTCACCACAACATATGCACACCTTGAAGGAAAAGATTTTCAATATTTCAAAATTTGATGGAACTGCATTCTAAACAAGCGTTACTTTGAAAAAACTTTAAAGAGTCTGATATAGTTAAAGTTGCTTCTTATCAGGTAGCAGAAATCAAAGCTCAAAAAATGAAACCCCACGCTATAGCTGAGTCACTTATTTTGCATACGTGCCGTGTGACAGGATAATGCTCGTTGATGAAGCGGAACAAGAAATTACCAAATTTCGCTTTCTAATGCTAGAATACGAAGAAGTTTAGAAGATATGTCATCTAACATAGAGGAAAATGTTTCTAATAAGCTTAAAATGTCAGACTTTGCTTTGTAAGTTGACAAGTCAAACTATATTAGCGGAAAATTAGCATTTGTTCGCATCATTTATGAAAATAAAATAATTAGTCAATTTTTGTGCTGCAGAGAACTCCCAGAAAACACAAGAGACCAAGATTTAATCGATAATTTGACGTCCTACTTAGAACGTTTGGAAATTTCATGGAAGTCATGTGCAGGAATTTATACCAACGGTGCACCACCCATGTTGGGATCTGTCATATGCTTCGTCTTACTTGTAAAACAACAGAATCCAACTAGAATAACTATCCATTGTTTTTTGCAGAGGGAAGCCAATGTTGGAAAGCCGTTAGGAGATGACTTGAAGTTCGTATTAGACCAGGTTGTAATGCTATGGATTCGCAGTACGAATTTTTAGTTGTACATACAGAAATAAGATGGCTGTCTTGGGGAAGAGTGTTGGCTAGTGTATATGAACTTAAAGAAGAGATGTCACTATTTTTTGAAACACGAGGAAACAGTGATTTTTGTGAATATCTTAGCTGTGAACTTTGATGCGCCAAATTAGAATATTTGGCAGAAATATTAAGGTATCTGAATAGTGTGAACACCAGCATGCAAGGGCGGAATTAAAACATCCTGACTTCTACGGATAAGCTACTGGCATTGCAGAGAAAGTAATTTGAAAAAAGAGCTAGAGAAGGTAATTTTGAAATGTTTCCTCTGATTTCAAAATCCCATACGAAAGAAATTATTGCTCTCGTGGTGGAGCATTTAGCATCTATAGAGCACAATATCGAGCGTAACTTTTCATCCTTGACTATAGAGAAATACGACTGGATAAGGAACCCATTCACACCAGTGACAACTGATTTACGTGTTTTTATTCTTTCCGAAGAACTGATCGCAATCTGAAAATCAAGTACGTCGAATTGCCTCTGGATATGTTATGGATTTCTGTTAGAGAAGAATAGTCAGAAATTGCGAATAAGTATTCACAGTTTTGATGCCGTTTTCTACATCCTATCTTTGTGAGTTGGGGTTCTCGACACATACAAACATTAAATGCAGAAAAAGGGAACGGCTCAACTTTGTTAAAGATGAAATGAGAGTCTGCTTATCTCGGATACGTTTTAATATCGGTGTAATCATTAAAAATCGCCAAGTTCAAGTGTCACATTAGGTAAGATTTTAAAATAGATTTTTTAACAAAACTTCATCATTTGTCGTTTTAAGATATCAAACCTTAATTTGGTCGATTACATATACGACATAATATAAAAAATATATGTATTTTTATGATAAATCCTAGTTCTTTAGTTAAATATAATTCCAGTGTGCCGCGAAAAAAGTGAATATCCAAAGTGTGCCGCGAGCACCAAAAGGTTGAGAATCACTGCGCTGGAGCATTCAATTATTTGACATTAATATTTATTTTTCTCTCAATGCATATTAAACGCTGTTTCATTAAAATACATTTATATACATTTTATTTTTCTATTTTTAGTCAAATACTAAAAACTTAACTTTTGCTGAAAATTTCCTTAAACAAATTTTAAAATTCAGCAATTCAATGAATAAATAGTTGCTTGTTTCCGTTACCGCTGTATAACTTATCGTAACCAAGGTAATGTTTAAACTTGAAAATAAGGTCAAAACTTCTTGAATATGTGGACAGATGCGACGCGAATTTATTATCTAAATCATACGAAATTACACGCAATCGACATAAATGCAAATCACCAAGACGAGGGAAGATTTTCCCGTAAAAATACGTCAAATATTCGAGTTAAAACTAATTTGTGGACTGATTCTACGCGAATATGAAAATCCATGGCAGGAAGATAAAATGCCTTTCTTTTAGCTATTGGTTATTTCAAATTTCGAACGCCTCCGAGGATTGTAATAATTTAAATATGCAAATTAAAAACGTACCGCACACATCTCCGTGTCAAATAAATGGAGAAAACAAATAAATGTCGCCGCAATCGAACCTTTGACTTCAATGTGGACGGTGAGCAGCTTTGAATTTAAAAGGGTCGTAGCCAAGGAATTCCTGAAAGTTTGATCGAAAAAGAATGAAAATCTTTCGAGTTATAAGTTCTTTTGAGTTGTTTTCCTGAAATTTGGACTTGATATATGCTACTTGTGTTCAGCTAAAAATAAATCGATGTATACATCACGTAAATGTTTAACAAAAAGACAAACCCATGAAAATCACCCAAGTGCGTTTTACCTAGTTAAGTTTTAGGAAAATAAAGAAATTGCTCTGTAACGAGTTATTACTGGCTGTATCGGCGAGAAGCAATTACTTTGAAATCATGAGTCATTATATAAACCTATAGAATAAAAAACGAGAGTAAAAACGAGGAGAGTGACAGCAAGACCGGAAATAATAAAAGGACGGAAGAATGGAAAGATAATTATTTTAGGTTTCAGAAAAATGGAGAAGTCGGAAGTAGTTCACTTTCTTGGGCGAATCTAACAAAGTAACGAAAGCAGTGCAATGGCTCGCCCAATCCACGATACCTGGCCACAACTACATATAATCAGATTGGTAGGTGGAAGAGGCAGTAATGCACCTAACTATAAAGAACAATCCTCGCTCAGGGTCCTTGGCTCTCCAAATGTGAGTCCTAAGATTAAACGAACTTCCATTCCAACTCGATTTTTCGCAGCCGTGCCTTCACGCCTTTCGATATAGAAGACATTTCTAATCAGGGCATCGAACCGGAACTGAATCGAAAACCCGAACAGGCAAAAAACGATAATTTTGGCCAGAGTGGAGCTGAACCCGAACCGAAAAAACTAAACATGTTGAACCCGAACCGAAAACCGATATTAATTTCGCTCCTGTGTTTCGATTCGAACAAATAGTGTAAGTGAAATGCGAAATGTTCTCAGCGCCCAGTAACCTACAAATGCTCATCGCCTTCTTCACGCTACCATATCCTGTCGTCAAGGGGTCCTAACCTCGACCAAGTTGACTAATCCTCAGGTCCTTTGAGTCGCTAAGAACACGACCATAAAATCTTTTCTAAGATAATATCTGCCGACTTTCGGATATTCCATGAGAAAATTTGTCCATTTGAGAATTCCTGGAAATTTATGAATGCCTGGTGGGAGAAGGGACGCTTTCTCCAATGTTTCGCCTGCTACAGATGTCCATAACCTTTCATTCCTTTGAAAAGTGCGTAGCATCGACCAGTCAGGCCTTGCTATAGATAGAAGAAGGTTCGTTCCACGTTTGCTCCTTGTGCTTATTCTGCTTTGGATGTCCTTGGTTGAAGTTTAGTAATCTTAAATAGGTATTGTACATTCGTAAAATTCAATTTTTAATAGGATGTTAATAGTTCCTGAAAATAGGAATAAAAATTTATATTTGTTATTTCTATCAACATATTTAGCTTATCAGTGGGAATGCCGAAGTGTTACCAGCATTAAGAAGATAAATCGTCAAGCGCGAAATAAGTAAGTCCCATTTTCTATGTAAGTACTTTAATTTCAAGAGAATATTTTGCATAGTGAGAAATTAATTCAAAGTAATTCATTGTTGTGACTTTGATGCATTGGCTTTAGTATTTGATTGAAATCAAAGGCAACTTTAGGTGTCAAATTTCTGTTTCAAATGCTATTTTCAATAATCTTCCATTTATTCTGTTGCTTTTAAGTTAATTTCAATGAATGTCTTCTTGTGGCTTTGCAAAATTCCACATTACGGTCAATCCTAGAAGACTCCTTTTTCTCGTTTATATTGCATGAATGTATGGGTCAAAAATTCGGGTCTAGTGGGTTATCCGCCCCGTATTTTTGAAAAAAATTATAGAAAATTTCTCTAAAAGTGCACCAATACATTGATGAATATGCGTAATGTAATTTTCTAAAAAAAAATAAACAATAATATTGCCGAAAATTTAATGAGTTGGGATATTTAGTATTAAATTGCTCCAGTTTTAGAAAATTATTGCATCTTGTGGTCGCCGCAGAAATGGAGAAGTTATTAGTTGTTGACATTGTTATTTCTCTTGTTCAAAGTGTTTTATTAACTAATGAAATAGTTTTTTTTGCGGTTACTAAGTGTTGAGTTTAATGAAGTTAATAATTTCATATTCGAAAAATAGGACGGACAATCCACAAGAGGCAAAAATTCTTTCGTTCATTTTTCGATTATCTAAGCTCGCAGTACTGTTGATTTACGGTTATGATATTTACAGAGGCATAATTAAAAAGGGAGCCTATGAATTTCGGATTTGATATTTGGACGAAATGCGGATCGTTCTATTTTACATAAAAATAAAATCTCTGAGTGTATGTGAATGCATTCCTTGTTTCGAGAAGTCAGCGTCAAAAATATGCAAAACATCGTACATCGCTTATAATAATTATTTGTCGCATTGTTACTAACAGTCGGTTTAGTTAGGCGGGTAGTGTGCACGCATTATACGTTAAGGGCTAGATATCGATTCCGGGTGGCTGTATTTTTTCCCCTTTTTTCCGCGATTCTCAAAACGTTATTAATATCCGATAATTAAACTTTTTTATTTCATTTTGATTGAGCGTTTTTTTTAGATCTAACTGTAAATATTATCTTAAAATTCACTATATTGGTGGGTGGGAGGAGACGCGACTCACCGATTTCTTTCTAACAGCTATCCCATATAACTAGAGATTGCAAATTCATCGAATTACTCATTTACCGGTAATTCGGTAAATATTTTCTTAATTACCGGTAAACCGGTAATTTTCGACATTTTCAGAACTGCTAATTTTTATTATAAAACGATAAATATATGTTATGAGCAATGAGCGTAGTCCTGGAAATGTACACATTTACCGATTTAAACTTTTACCGTAACATATACATGTATTAAAAATTAAATTAAAGATAATAATTAAAATAAAAGTTATTGCCGTTGATTCTCATTCATTCAATGTCTCTTTGGTTGTTAAAATAGGCTCGCAGAAAACATAATTTATCCAGACTTTTGTCTCCTAACCGCGACCTGATTTTTATGCATATCAACCCTGCACCAGAAAACGCTCTTTCTGATTCGACACTCGTTGGTGGAACGGTCATTAGGAAATCGAAAGACATTTTTAAATATTTTCCACTTATTTTTTCTTCTTGAAAGTACACCATTTCCTTTCTCGCGACATGTTTTTGGTCTTTCGTGTTTTTTTTTGTTTTTGAGTTAGATCTTCATAGGCTAGGTACATCAGTTTTTTTCTTTATCGCCAATTGAAGTTTTTCCTTCATCGAAAATGCAGCCGATGTCGACGGAACTGAAGTTGCAACATTCACGGAATCGGAATCAATGACTTCAGTTGACTCATTTGTATTATCTGTTCAAGTAGCTCCACGATTATCTTCGTTATTGTGGATGTGCTGGTTTTATTAAAAATTCCGTAACCTACATCATTCGACTTTGTGGGATCAGGTACTGTAGAACATCAGAATAAAATCAACGTCTTTCCTATATACGGGCAATCAATGCTTCTTAAGTTGATTGCTTAAAAGTGTGTTTTGTTTTGTTATTTCATCGAGCATAATTTTTAACGTAACATCAGCGATATACAGATATACATTTTTGTTACATAGTGCCTCTACTGCAACTTTTATCGGTTGCAATGCTAATATTGTATTAGAGACCAATTCAATTTCATTTTCTGTAAAATCGATTTCTGATTTTGCATCTATGAGACTCTTTCTAATACAAATGTTGACCATTGTGAAGCGCTCCAATATGACCAGCAAACTATTCCATCTAGTTTTAGAGTCCAATATCAATGAAAGTTCCTTGCTAAATTCCTCCTTTACATGTTTTTGGAGTATATCATCGTTTTTTGTTGATGACCTGCGGAACATTTTAACCACTTTTCGTATATTTGCTATCGCAGAACTCAGCTGCACGTTTTGTATAGTATTTGAGTGAAAATCAATGGATTCGTCATACAATACCTCTAAAGCATGAAGACCATAATATCTATTCTATCTCTTTATTGAACATAATAAATTATTATTCAGATATTTAGAGCTATTTAAAAATATATTTTACAAAGACAATCAACAATGTACATTAAATACGTTCTTCTTTTACCGAATTACCGGTAAGGATTTCGAGCCATTTACCGGTAAACCGGCATTGCAATGCCTAGATATAACACTATCACTTCCATTATGGTCCCTAATTATCCTATGAAAGTAAAATCCAAAGGTGGATATATATTTATCAGTATATTGATAGATAGCTAAAATACAGGGTGTCCGGCGACTTTATGTCATAACTTCGGGATCTTATTCCTTAAGTGATTTTGAGCAAAAAATGTCATATGAACATGGGTCCGATTCTCATTTGTTACAGAGCTACGGGCAATTGAAATTATCTCGTACTTTAATTTATACAACCTAATGGCTGAAAAATACATTGTTTAAATAATTATTCGTATGCATTGTTAATTGTTGAATAATGTATTATTTGAATTATCATTCGTTTACATTGATACTTAATCCATTGTTACAACAATGAGAAGCATGACGCTTGCACAACAGCCATGGACGTAATTTGCAAGCTAGCAGGCGGCATGTTAGTAGAACCTAAGCTAGCGTTCAGTGTAGTTCGCTGTGACACGTGTGGCATCATTAACTTTCAATAATGCCGTTTACATTTTTAAATAAAGAGTATGCGGATATGTACTTCGTTTACGGGTTTTGCAATGGAAGCTCCGTTGTGGCCGTTTAAGAATATAGACGACGATTTCTACAAAGAAGAACACCAGATCGACGTACTTTTATTCAAGTTCACCGACATTTACGAGAAAATGGCTCATTTCCGTGTATGACTTTGATAGCTGAACGTCCAGTACAAGTTAATGTGGATGAGGAGGAAAACATTATTAAAATGGATCAGCGAAGTCTTAGTACACGAATAATGTCCACCCGCCTCAACGTTCCGCAAATGAGAGTCTGGCAAACATTACACGATGAGGGACTTGATCATACCATATCCAGCAAGTTCAGTATCTTCAACCCGGGGATATGGCTGGGCGGTTGGAATTATGCCGTTGGTTAAATGCACACCCCCGCCTGAACCGTTACATCTTGTTCACGGACGAGGCACAGTTTGCTCGAGATGGAATAAACAGCACGAGAAACTATCATTTATGGGCTCGCGAAAATCCTCACGGAAGAGTGGAAAGCAATTTCCAACTCCGTTTTTCTGTGAACATGTAGTGTGGTGTCATTGGGAACCAGCTGATTGGACCGTACTTCTTCCCATTTATGCTGATTTTTTGGAAAATGAAATGCCGGGTCTCTAAGAAGACATTTTTCTGCAAACACGACTTCAGATGTACTACCAGAATGACGGAGCACCCGCACCATTTTAGTAGGAACGCTGTATCTTAACAAGAAGTTCCCTAACCGATGGATCGGCCGTGGCGGTGCGCAGTATTGGCCATCGAGATCTCCGGATCTCACTCCGCTGGATTTCCATGTGCGGGGGCAAATGAAAAACATTGTGTATGACGCCAAAATGAGCGCGAGGGATGAACTTATTCAGTGAATTTTCGATGCTGCCAGGCGCGTTATTAATAACGTTGCAGTTCTTCGTGCTGTTTCACGTTCCCAACTCAAACGGGTCAGATTGTGCATCCATGCTCAAGGCGGCCATTTTGAACAGTTGTTGTAACAATGGATTAAGTATAAATGTAAACAAATGATTAATTAAATAATACATTTTTCAACAATTAACAATGAATACGAATAATTATTTAAAAAACAATGCATTTTTCAGCCATTAATTGCTCGTAGCTCTGTAACAAATGAGAATCGGACCCATGTTCATATGGCATTTTTTACTCAAAATCACTTAAAGAAGAAGATCCCGAAGTTATGACATAAAGTCGCCGGACAACCGTATTATATTCATTCGCATATGTGTACATAAGTAAGTTACGTAGATCAGGAATCACAATTGGAGGCGTACCTGTGACAAAAAATCGTTAAGGACTGCTTAGTGCACACCCTTTTCCACCCACCAACCTGGTGAATTCCAGAGTAATTTTTAAATGTACGTAGATTTTTTTATTTGTTGCCGGCTGAAAATCGAATGTTTTTGCAAACTCACAATTTTTCGGACGGTACTTATCATTCCAATTTCATGAAACTTTATAATGTTCACACTACGTGATTAAAAATATTTTCAGAAAATTTGTATCATGTTAATAAACATTTCTCAGCTTTTCTGAATTCTCGGACGCTCAATTTGTGCGGGCTTTTTCTCATAAAAATTATATGCATTTTTCATGCATATTTACATGATTTCTGACTGAAAAAATGAAACTGCGCATCTGTACTTTTTATTATAATATAAGTAGGTAGTGCACGTGTTCTACAAGTTGTAAATGAAAATAATCTTTTAATTAACTTAATGGCGTTATTGAAACAAGGCGGTCTCTTATTTTGCCGCATAGTTTGTGAAAATAAGATTATAATTCATTATTAAGCAATTCAACATTAGCTTCGGTCTATCCGTTGTTCTTCTGAATGCAATTCTAAGCCGAGTAAATTAGAAAATATGGTGGTTTATCAACATTTTAATTTTATTTAGAATTTTCTATCGCTGGAAGCATGCTTAATTGTAACTCACTTTACACTATTATAACCTGTTGAAATTATTTTCGACGCATCATAGCTTGTAATTATTTATTGTAATTATTTATCATTTTAAAATTTTATAAACTACTTTTGACTCATTTAATAGAGCATGGGACGAGATAGAGTAAATCCGTGCAGAAGGTTCTTCAAATTCAGCAAGATGGAAAATAAGAACATATGCAAAGTTTGCAACGTCGCCGTGGTTGGAGATCACGCCGCCAATTTAGAGTGACATCATAAACAGGAATTTGATGAAGTCCAACAGAAGAAAATGAAAAAACTTGAAGAAAGCGATAAGCAATTTGAACATAAACCACAGCAAACCATAGACAAATTTGCTGCAACAGAATGTCTCAAAGTAAAATTAGATCAAAAAACGGTCATTGATGCTTGTGTAGAACTCGTTACCGTCAACGGTTGCGCATTTGAGCTAATGGAATACTCGGGTTTCCGTAGAATTTTAATTCCAATAGTTGCTGCAATAGGTCAGAATTTTTCGGTCAACGCGGAGAATATAATACAAATGTTACCAGAAATATCTTCAAAAATTGTTGCAAAAAGGCGGCATAGCAATGTTATTTCCGTTGTAGATTTATTTAGCAAATCCAGACACTTAGCGCAAGACTTCATTTTAATTTCAAATATGGTTTAAAATAATTTCTCTATATATTATATTAAAATATGGATTGATTTATTTCCCAATTTGTAAAAATGGCATAAAGACGATACGGAGAGACGGAAACTAGGCAACAGTGGAAAGGTACCAAAACTCTTCCTCTCGATCAATGGCTGCTTCGAATAACGATCGCGTAATTCTCTGCGACTATCAAACAAGGAAAAGATTTAACTGAACAATGATTGAAATGAGGCGGCTACAAATGTGATCAAATAAGACAGTTTAATCACTGTGTCCGTAATACAAATTTCGTCTGAATAAATTTGATCCAAGACTGTGTACTCATTTCAACCCGCCGTTATAACGGAAAGTGGAATTGTGTTCGAGAGATGGAGTTAATTAGTCTGTGGCACTCGCAAGGGTATGGTGTCCGAAATGGAGGAAGGCGAACTCAAGCGGAAAGAACAGCATACGCAAGGTGAGAACTAAGTAGAGATTAATTAATGATAAAAAGAGACTCAATTCGCAGAGAAGAACGACGAAATCCCGCACAAATGTCACATTTCGATGTTCCCAACATATATAATGTAGGCTTTTTAAGAGTTCTATTTCCGCTATTGACCAAATATTATTACCGATCGGTGCAACTATTCAATATTTTTAATTTCAAATCAAGATAATGTTTTATTTATTTAACAATTATCCAAAAACAGCTCTATTGAAACAAAACTCCTTATTCGAATAGGCGCATCGATATTTTTAGATCATTCCCTAACGCCAATGCTGAAATGTATTCATGAAGCATATGTTGTACAAATTACCGCTAAACAATTCTTAATCGATATTAATTTTCACGCGCAACAGTGCTATCAAATGACAATAAAATTTTCATCAAATGAGGCAAATAAATATTCTATGGTAGCATTAAAAATCGTTCGTAAGTTCCTAATTTCACCTTAGCATTCGAACGAAGCGAGAGTCTGAAGGTTGGAGGAGAGTGACGAGAGGATAGCAAAGGATCGGGAAGGCCACTCGCAAGCAAACCAATCCGCTCTCTCTCGTCCTTCCCACAAAACCACGCGCCCATCCAATCCAATCTAAGCCGCCATAGCCCAGCGCGCTCGCCCCGACTCCTCTATATAACTAGATTCGCGGCCAAATGGGCTAACCACCCAACCGAACCTTCCTACAACTCGATTTGGGACGGTGAAACTCAAACCAACACCGCCTACTGCGTTTCCGAATCTAAGAAAAGAAGACAATTTACGACGCCACGGATTTCCTTCATCGCATGTATCTAGACTTGGTAGGATTCGATTTAAATCGAAAGATGCCGATAAACAGCGAATTCGCAAAAACATTCTAATTCAACAGAGTGAACTGTCGCCTATAAGTGTCGATTTTTCGCCACTACATATTCTACGAAATTATGCATCATGACATTCGAATTTGGCTTACCACGCTCAAAATTCAAGAACAAGCAATTTAAAAAATGTACTTGAACACTCAAGCAATATATTTTAGGACAAAACATTCAACACGTACGAGAAAATCGGTATTTGTCATATCAGATGGCCTCACTTAATTCCTCGATACTTTGCTTTCTAACGCCCCTTATGTCATGAAGGACCCATACTGAGCTGCCGCGGGATCCAAAGGCAGGGGCAAGGGAAAAAAATAAAATGATCGGTTTATTGTACTCTGTCTTTACCCTCGATCAGATCCTAAATCCCTGCACGCTTGGATCGTTTTCACGATATGATCAGCCGCCATACTCCATTTATTGTAAAGTCAAGGGAAGTATCTTGTCTTCGGTGTTAGTAGATCTACCGACCTCCTCCAAGAAGCGAAAAGTTTTCCCAAACTGAAAAATGAATCCCGATAGACAGATACCTCTATAGTACTTTCACAGACACATAAAATTTATATTTTTGGGAGGCATACCCACAATTCATCCTTCGATGAGTGTGTCCCAAGCTTACTTTCTCTTGCATTACTCTGAGAGAAGCGTCGTTCCATGTTCGCATTTTGAGTTTTTTTTACATCTATCTTCGTTACTCAACAAGGTAAAGTTTTTCCCTCAAAATGTTCATATATACATTTGGTTGTACATTTTATCCGCGTCACATTAATTTCGTTATTGATTATTCACGATTGGGGTTGGGTGGGGTGGCACCAGCGTTGACTTTCCACGCAACAGTCCCGAGTTCAAATCTGACGGAGGTCGGATTTTTCAACTTGGGATCGCCCCTACGCTACTTGTGTGGTTTGAATAGAACGCGCAAGTCATCGCTCCGTCCTTGGTAAGAGTAGGCTAGTTCGGCACCGGATTTCCATTCTCCCTTCTGTGTAGTCGGATAAGTAAAGTTACGGCGATAATAGGCCACGAGGTTAATTCGTCAAACAACACACACAATATTCATGATTTCGTGAACAAGGGCCGCGATATAACGAGTAAAATATAGAGTATTTTCTGATTTATTCCGAAAAATAGCTGTTCTGGATTGGTAGTCAAAGTCAACAACAAAGCATTTCCAAAATTTGGGTATAAATTTGGGTATAGGAAAATTCACCGACCACACTTCATCGAAACACAATTCATCGAAATGTAAATTCACCGAACCACAATTCATCGAATGTATTCTTCGTCGAAATTTTCAATTCAATTGGGGGAAGGGGAAGAGCGGAAGTAATATAAACGGAATGTTAGCAACATGGGCGTCTTTCGACTCATTATAACAATTGAAAAAATAATAAGTAAGAATAAACGTGGGTATGGGGAGGAAAGAAGGAAGATTAAATATAACAAAACGAAATACTGGCATCATGGACGTCTTTCCACTGCAAATAACTCGTACATGAATAATAAACAGTAAATAAATTAATCTCACGAGGGTGAGGAAGGGGGACCTCCTTCTTACCTCTCCCTTCCACACCCCCGTGAGATTAATTTGTTTATTTATTGTTTATTATACATCTACGACTTGTTTGAATACAAAAGACATCCATGAAATGCTTAACCTCCCCCCTTTCCTCCTCCTTCCCCCCCATGAGCTTAATTTGTTTATATATTGTTTATAATTCATGTACGAGTTATTTATTCTTAAACGGTAATGGATTATTTTTACTTATTATTTTGCCAATTGTTATAATCAGTCGAAAGACGTTCACGTTGCCAACATTACGTTTATATTACTTCCGCTCTCCCATTTCCCCCATCTCCATAAGGTTAACTGGAAATTTCGACGAACAATACAGTCGATGAATTGTGATTCGGTGACTTGTGATCGGTTAATTTTCCGTAAGCCCAAAAATTTAGACGATAGCAAACAATCCAGCAAATAAGAAGTAAATCGTATTTCTTTTGGTAAAATTTAATTAGAAGGAATTAAATTTATAATATTTTTTAGATGAAAATCGGTAAAATATATTCATTTAAACGTTGATTGGTATTCATCGTCGATTTTAAGTAAAAAATCAACGTCGAAAACTACAAAGGCTAATAATATTTATTACAATAAACGGATTTTTAGGAATAATAAATAATATATAAAAAATAAAATTAAAATAAAGAATAAATAAACCTAGAAAACTACCAAGCCTACACACATTCTAGGTATAAGCATTCCCAACTAGATTGGACTGTACGTTTTCGTAGGGGACAGCGTTGACAGACGGCGCACGTTTTCGGGAGTAGCTGCGCAGAGAGCGACTTAACTTTTCGTCCATGATGCAGCGAGTTTTAACAGTAGCGAAGTGCGCGGAGGTTGTCGTCGGCTGTTCTTTTTATTTTTTGACCTTCGATTCGCAATGCTCACAGCGCAGTCACTCCCATTAAACACAATCTGTCAACATCTCGACTACTTATATAGAGAAAGGCAGAGGAAAGGCACGGGGGGGGAATAGGAGTGAGAGAAGTGCATAGGATGTAAGTGGGAGTAGGGAGTAAAGGGAGCGGAAGACGGGTGACCGCAGGTGACTCCTCAACTATGAGAGTTAAGAGGTCATTGGGGTCATGAAGGGGAGAGAGAAAGGAAGAGGGAGAGAGGAACGAGCAGAGGTGAGTTATAGAGAGAAAGGGAGAAGATGCGTCTTCGGCGACGGAGAGTGAAGACGGAAATGTGGAACTTCAAATCCGCATCACAATTCGCTCATGTTGGTACGTATGAGTCGTTTTTCATGTTGAAGACGAGGAAGACTTTCTCTTCCTCATACACAAGAATTAACCGAAATATTCATCAAGTTCATTATATTAATTTTTGATATTTTGTTTAGTGTTTGAATAATCATTCGTTTTTATGTATATTAATTTTTTGTATTAAAAAATATATAACTAGATATCAAGATATTACCACAAAAATATTTTATTCCAAAACATCTCGGAAACCGAGAACCTATCCCTATTATTTTCGTAAGCCTATAATCATGCCTATCGCGGATTTGCCGTTCGCGGAAAATTTTCGGAACGTAACTCCCGCGAACGGCGTGACACTGCTGTACTTCAGTTTGGACGCCCCGTCACGAGGAATCCCAGTTTCTCATAATTCGATCGTGCATTGCTGACAAATTTGATCAAACTGCTTTTGTCCAGGGGAAGGAACCATAATCAGTAAAAAAGCACGCAGCAGAGGCGAAGAATCCCGAAGACGTATTTGCGAAGGCAGGCTCTATTCATTTGTCCAAGTCCTCACGATGGCTCGATCATCTTATTTGCCATGGCTACACAAGGTCTGTTTTCGACGATTTTCCATTCCTGAATCTCATTTTCGACGAAATCGCTTCGCCGGCAAATGTTTCATCATCTTTCCTTACTCCCGTTTCCTCGAAAACTCGTGTATATATGTATACATACAAACATGCATACACCCATACGTATACATAACTAGCGGTAAGAATACATATTTATACATTTTGCACCTCGTCATAATAATCACCTGCAATATATTCTATCCGAACACGGACTTAACTCGATTATTACTCTGTTGCCGTCTCGAGAGAATTAGTGGGGAATTGCGAAGGGGTCCGAAGCGAGCGCTCTCAGATCCCACAGGAAGTAGTTTCAGGCGAGCCAATTAAATTTCCTTCACATTGCATATTTCAAAGGAGGCGGCGATAACCCTGAGGAATAGATATCCTTATATAATAATTCTCGAGTGTCCGTCTGTCCCGATATTTCTGGACATTTCCCAATGAAATTAACAGCTGAAACTTTCACAATCGTTAAACCCCCACGAGATGGTCCCTAGAAAAATCAAACATTCCGGGTAAAGTCCCGGATTCAACTCCGGGAGACGATTATTTTTTCCATAAGTTTACTAAGGATTTTCGATTTTTCAGGGTGCAAGATTTTTTCTTTCAATCATCAAAATACGTAAATATCGACCAATTTTCTCCTTTTTTGCTTTATTCGACGGCTAAATCTATAAATATCTTATTCCTGTGATGTTTAGACGTTAGAAGGAAGAATTGGTAAGAAATACGCGTTACTTTTCGAAATTTTATCGCTTTTTCGTACTCTTTCCGGGTGTAGTATTGTTGCCTCCGATTGTATTAAGCGTCTATTAAGCCTTCAAATAGACGAAATAATTGCGTTATTCGCATCGCGCTTTTTATGGAATTATTGTTGTAGCAACGTCAAAAATAATAGATTGTAACGTAAATAATTTCAGATAATTATTATTCAGTATACTGCGTGTGAACTGAGGGCGTTTTAGACGATTGACTAAAAGAAAAATATTTCTTTATTTCGATACTAGAATATTACCATTTTACTTTCTCCATACGTAGTATAGGGACAAATATTGTTTTCATGAAAAAAATCAATTTAGAGATTTCAACGGAAATACACGTTTTGAGGTCCCCTAAAACGTTTTGACAATTTTCTCGATGATGTCTGTGCGTGTGTGTGATTGCTTTTTTGTGGGTGGGTAACTCAAAAATTGTGAATCAGGTCCACGCGAAATTTTATATTTAACATTTTTATAAAAGTTACAAGAACTGATTAGTTTTTGGTAATAATCGGTAAACCGGAAGTGGGTGTTTACTCTTGTCACATCCGTTATTTTGAAATATTTCCTTTAATATTTGATATAAGGTAAGTGAGGGTAATATGGCCATGTACGTAATATGGCCACTTTTTTGCTACGCCAATAGTTTCTATGAATTTCGATAGATAGTGGTATCGTGACATAAAGGTTGTCGTCCCTGCCATGATTAGTGTTAAATCCGCTAGGTGCTCTGAACTTCTTGCTGTCATTTCAGTGTCACTGCAGCTAAAGACACAGCATTAATATAATTTCAAGAACGTAAGGACTCCACAAAACCTCATCATTAATAATAATTGCCTGAATTTACCTGGATGAAGTTCAGTAGTACATTTCTTCTAGTTTTTTATGGTATAATCGGATTTTATATTTTTCTAGATTATTTTTATATTTTCTCTGTCAAAAACATTATGTCGAGTGCAGGTTATATGGCCTACCCTGGCCATGTAACCTGCACTCCATTACACCTCCGTTAAATCTTAATACTGTTTACGTTTACATCATGGTACCATACCATAGTAAAAATTTAAGGGGAAAATGGTCAAAAGAAAACTTGGTGAAAGCTGTGAATGCCGTTGAAGATGGTGAACTCTCCGCTAACACAGCAGCCAAGAGATATCGAATTCCATGAAGGACTTGACGACACTACATTGAGTAAAGGAATGCACAACAAAAATAGAGCTACCACAAAGCAACTTTTTGGTGCAATATTTACTGCTGCCTCGGATAAATTCATGACTCCAGCCAGCATCAAATCTGGATTTAGAGCAACTGAAATTTATCCATTTAATTCTTCTGCAATTCCTGATGAGACATTCCTAGCACAGTTACTGAAGCATCATCATGTTCCCAAGATGAACAGTGTCCAATAGTGGCTTCCAGTTTGCCTAAGATCGATCTTGAAAAACCTGAGCGTTCTGGTACACACAATCCTAGTTTAATTAATAAAACAAGGGTGTTATCTAGCGATAGTGAGGAAGAAGAAGTCGAGAGCTTCTTAAATGATGAATCTGATGAGGAACAGTCTCCTGTTTTCGTAAATTCATTTTCTGAGGATGCTATTTACCTTTCTATAACCAATTTTACTATGTTGGGTAAAGAGATATCTGATGGCCATATTACCTGCACTGTGAAGGAAATATGGCCAAATGATTTCCTTTCAGAAAATAATTTTATTTTGTATTCATGATAGAATATAAGAGCTATAGTAATTTTTTCATGCAGCTGAAAAGGTGTTTGACGATATGCATGCATCGATTTTAATTCATAACATTATAATAGGGTAAAAAGTATTAAAAAATGTTAGCATGGCCATATTACCTTACCTTATGTAAAAATGTACTGAAATAAAGTTTGTAGGAAATTTCATTTTCTACAACCTTTGTTTGCAACATTATCCCATATAAAGCATTGTTTAGGAGATATCTTATATTTTTAGCTGCCACCACCACGTCACCTCATTTGACTATTGTTAAATTTGATGCTTAGTTACATCTTAGTAATGCTCCTTTTTCTTTTCTTAATTGTTGGAGCTTTGTGGCTATATTCCATATCAGAAGGCTATGGTTTGAGTGTATTTCTGTTTTTTGCAGTCTAAAACTTTCTCGCAGTTTATTAAAATATTTATTATTATGTCACCCATTTGAAATTTTTAGAAATACAGGGTGTTTCCGAGTTCTATTTACACTTCGAACATAGAGAAAAAAATAGAACAAAAATTTTTAAAGAAATTTTATTAATGAAATTTGTACATGAGAATATGCCATTTTGAAATGTTAAAATGAGAATCTGAAAGTAAGCTCATTATGTTTTGAAAATTGTGTCCTCCAAGTGACGACCATTTCGGCGCAGACACTCTTGAAGCCTCTCCTCGAAGTTCAACATCACCTGCTGAACCATGTGTCGTGGGATAGCCAACACTTCTCGTCGTATAGCCTCCTTCAGTTCTGGCAAAGTTCGCGGTTTGTTTATGTAAACTTTCGCCTTCAATTATCCCCAGAGAAAGTAATCACATGGGGATAGGTCAGGTGAACGAGGTGGCCAGGAAATGTCTCCCCGCAATGAAATAAAGTGTTCCGGAAACAAGCGACGTAATTCAGCCATTGCTGCTCTTGAAGTGTGGGCAGTTGCCCCATCTTGTTGAAACCACATGCGACGAATATTGATGCGTCGTCTTCGTAGCTCGGGTGAACCATTTCAAGATAACGGTTAGAGTTAACAGTGACCGCTACACCATAAGCGTCCTCGAAAAAATAAGGGCCAATAACTCCGAAGTTACCGACGGCACACCATGCAGTCACCCGCTCACTATGTAACGGTCGCTCATGAATTTGGCGTGGATTTTCCGACGACCAGTATCTAAAGTTTTGCTTGTTAACAAAACCAGGCAAGTGGAAGTGGGCTTCATCGCTTGTTAAGACAATCACATCTTCCGCTAACACTTCAAGCATTCGTTCGGCAAACTCTCGTCTGGCAGCATAATCTCGCGGCAGCAATTGTTGAGTGACCATAATTTTGTAGGGGTGGAAACTTAGGTCCATGTTTAAAATTCTGCGAACGGACGAGAGCGACATATTGAGCGCAGCTGCTTGCTTACGCAACGATCGCCGTGGGCTTGCCTCCACTGCTTGGCGAACACGTTCCACATTTTCTGGGGTGCGAACGGCCCGTGGAAGTCCTGGCGGTTTCTTCATTGCTGGACCAGTTTTTCTGAAGGTGTTCACCCATTTCAATATTGTGGCCCTTGAAGGAACACGACCGTGACGACCAACGTTGAAGTGCGCCCGGAATCTTCTTTGCGCGACTGTAGCAGAATCACCACTTTTAAAATACGCCTCTACGGCAAACGCACGTTGCTCCTCACTCCACCGTTCCATGGTGGCAACTGAATGGCAAGGTCAGGCGGACACAATGAGACCCTCCCCACTATCCTACGTCACGCCCCTCCAACTGAGCGCCTCTCTGAAAGTGTAAATAGAACTCGGAAACACCCTGTATTACAGATATGGAGAAAGTCATGTGGTGGCTACACCAGATTTTTCGTAAGTAAAATCATTATATTCAATAGAGTATATAATATTTATTAACGCAAATAGGCCTCCGCATCAGTTTGAAATTTGATGATAATGAGAATATGGGCTATTATTAAGAAATGAGAAATAACATTCTGAAGTACGAAAAATTTGTGTTGGTAACAATTCATGAGTAAAAAATGAAATAAATGGTTAAATTAATTGTATATGAAAAAACTGCATATGCTATTTCAATAAAAAGAAACAATTTCAAAGCATTAATAACATAAAACTTTGAAAATAATTGCTGTGTATCATTATTCTCCTCTCTGACATTTAAACATTCCGATTTTTTATTGACTTTGCAAAATGTTTGTAATTGAAATACAACAATGCAGACACATATTTTGTATCCAACAATTACAGATGTTCGTAAATGCTAATCATAATACTTATGGAGAGCTGATGAAATACAGCAATGCAGATATTTTATATCCAACAATAACAGATATTCGTTATCAGTATTCGTATTAGGCCCTGTAAGAAGTTAATAGCAGTCGTTGTCCGATATTTGAGGAAACGTGATTGCTTGTGAGTTCATATTTAATGAAGTGTGCAGTGATAATCATTGGAAATAAGGTAAGGTAGAATTTTAATTTTTTTCATTTGGAATATACCGTGATATAAGACTAACATTGAGTAACTGTGAGACATTGTGAGGTCGGCTTTTCAGTAAGCCCCGTAAGAAGTTAAAAGCAGTCGTTGTGGACACTTGAAAGAACGTGACTGTTTGTGAGTTCCTCTATAATAAAGTGTGCAACGATAATCATTGGAACTAAGGTAAGGTAGATTATTAAATTTTTCTCTTTGAATATACATTGAGTAGCTGTGTGACGTTGAGACGACGGCATTACTCTAATACATTGCTGAAAAACCGCAGAAAATTAAAAAATGCCAAGAGGTAGACTGTATAATTATTTTTCTCTCTATGGTAATTTTTTAACGCGCAGGCTTCTGACTGACTTAAGAAATTTTTGCGCAGGTACCACTAGACTGATGTGGTAAGGTTAATATAAATTAATTGCAAGCGTAGCTGCAACGGGCTGTTAGTAGTTTCCGACAAAATAAAAAGGGAATTGGCGGGCATATGATATTCAATGAGGATAAGAAGATGATATTCGGGTGTGAAAGGCGCCTCCGCGCGTCGGTTCCATCTTTAGCGCTTTTGGAGATAGCGTCAGCGAAGGGAAAAAACTCTTTTAGAGTTAAACTTATAGACGCAAAATGGGTAACCACGACGACAACAAAGTGAAATGAAGATATTTTACGCCTAACGCAAACCAACCGACTCTACCAAACTCCAAGTGCCGTATCCGTATCCACGGAGACAAGGACCATCTAGAAAATATCTTTCCACTAAAAATCGATGAAACGCATCGATCGCGCGAATGAGGAAAGACGTCTATCTTGACCCCGAGAAAGTCGCGACCGGCGGATTGGAAGGGAGAGAATGTGGGGATAAGAAACGGAGGGGAGGAATGAGTTGAATGAAACACAGGAGATGAAAAAGGTGAAAACAGGACTATGTGGCTGGATTTACATTTCCTCGTCGTTCCTTAATATTCACATTTCCTTTGGGAGGGATGGCTCAATCACATTTATATGCAAGCGCACTAAGAGGGGAGAGCAGCAAAAGAAATGGAGATGGGACAGGGAGGAAGGGGAGAAAGTGCTCAGAAAGGCTAAATGGTGTAGGGAGAAAAAGCGGGATGGGCTACAGTGTATTGCAATTGCATAGACAGAACGGTAAAACCACATATACGCTGTCAACATTAAACAAATAACCACTCACCCGAAATAAAATAGAAATACGTCAAACTTCCGCATTTTCCTCAGCTCATCGCCAAGGGACCGAACGAGCTGTATAATCACACCAACCATTCTACTGTTTACACCGGTAACACCAGCATAAGAAACATTTTGGGAACGAGGAAAGAAAAAATTCGAAACCTCAAGAAGTCTAGAATTTCTAAAGTAAACAGCACAATATCACGAATGGTATATGCGGCAAACAAAAAGACAACTGCAAACAAGTTTCAAAGAACACATGGCACACTTCAAGATTTAAAAAATCGAGCGTTGATAAACTCATACTCGATAGTTATTAACGATTTAAAACTAATGACACCCACAAATTGAAAACTACACGCCTTGAAGAGCTTAGACATCTTCAAAACTTGAACCAATTGCATTAACAGTACTCTTGGCCGAATCGCACGCTCTCCGACATTATTTCCTAGCAAAGCACATAGCAACGATTTCTTAGAAAAAATCATTGTTGTTTATCCCAAGCTATCAATCTTCCCTAACAACAAACCATCTTCTCCTTAAGGTTCACGTACCTTCCCTTTGGAATTCCCACGTTCCTGATGCTTTTCCCACGAGCGCTCAAACTGTCACCAACCCGAAAACCCCCTTCTACTTCAACAGAAACAGTGAAAACGTAGTAAGCGAAGGTTAAAACCTTTATTTCCGTTGAAATGTCGAATTCAATTTCTTTCACAAAAACAACACATTCTCTACACAGCATATGGGGAAAGTAAAGTACCTACACACGCGTTATTCTAGAATCTACTTTTGGTGAAATACCACCGAAGACTCGGGAGTATATATACTCTCATCTTCCCGCATTTCGTAATCTTTACGATCGGCCTGCTGAAGATGGAATCTTTGATTCCGAAATACGTATCAAGGCATTCTTTTAAAAAAGAGGTACAATTTTGGTCTATTTGCTTGCTATCACCGGTGATAGTGGTGAACCCATGGCTGCACCTTCTGTTTGTTCGAAATACCGGCCGTTCCATAAAAAGTATGCGTTCTTGAGGCATAACTCAACAAGGTCCGGAAAGTGCTGGAAAGCCCACCAAGGTGAGCCGTTTGATGATCTCGATGGTGTTGGCAATGGGCACGTTGGTGAACAGTGATACGACGTCGAAGCTAAGCAGAAAGTCATTTTCGCCTACCCTTATGTCCCGGATGATCTGGGTGAAGTGTGCAGAGCTCTTCACATATGTGCTGGTCCTCCCTGAGTAAGGTTGGAGTGTCCTCGCCAGAAACTGAGCCAGCTTGTATGTTGGGGCGTCTATGTTGCTCACAATGGGTCTCAATGTTGTCCCATCTTTGTGGATTAAATGTGGATTAAATGCACCTGCAGCAAATCGTACATCGGCCAAACTGGGAGATCCGTCAAGTGCAGACTGAAATAACATCGGAGGGCAGTGGAGAAAAAACAATTCCGCCTCTCGGCCGTATAGAAACATGTGTGGTCCGAACCAGGACACAACATAGATTTTGATAACACCAAAGTCATCCATAGAGAGGGCCGATATTTCCCCAGAATAATACGGGAATCGATCGAGATTCTAAAACAGCCGATTAATTTCAATAGAGAGGATGGATACATTCTCTCTAACACGTGGAAGAGAGTATTCCAACAGCCAATAGAGACCAAGAAAGGAACAGCCAATCACAACGCACCTCACCCGACCGATGTGGATATAAATAACGGCCGAATTTCTGCAAACGACAAGACCTGAAGATTCCACCTGGAATGGTTGCGAAACAGTCGTCATTAAAAGACTCAACACGCGGTAGAATCCCGAAAAACATGGACGGAACGAGTAGATCTGTTTGATACGCTAAGGTAAACAGGGAGAGAAGTACAGGACAGTCAATGTTTACATTCAATAAAGTAACGAAAGATCACTTTTTCTCTAAGAACAGTAAGAGACTCAAGGGAAAGTGAAGACAGAACATCGTTATTGGAGGCGTTAGGGAGAGAAGGAATTCAGACTCTGACAAGATGAAGAAAGAAATTAAGCACTATATAAAGAGAAGAAAGATTCGATGAGGCTAGCATTGCCCATAGGGGAGAACAGTAAGTAATAGTCGGTAGGACGATGCTGCAGAAATAGTTACGCAGGGCGTGGGGATATATTATATCTGTGAACCTATAAAGCAGACCTAAAGGAGACATCGTCTTATTTTTATTTTCGTAATATGAGGGGAGAGACTGAGCTATGCGTCAATAATAACGCCAAGATCTTTGTGACGATCAACTCTCAATAAATCACAGCCATTTAATTTGTAGTTGACTATCAACGGATTTTTTCGAAGAGAAAAGGTTAGAGTCTTACACTTGGAATACGATTACGATCCCAACTAACGCACCAACTGTTTATTGTATCCAAAGCCTTCTGAAATTTTGGAGAATCAGATATCGAGTCTACTTGTTTAAAAAATTTGCGATCGTCGGTATAAAGAAGGGTATGGGACCAGTCAGAAGGTATCAAATCAGGTAAGTCACCAATAAAAAGACTGAATAGATAGGGCCCAAACACACTACCTTGAGGAATACCAGAAGTAACTGATGTCCAACGGGAAGCATTTCCGGAGAGTACTACCCGTTGAGTTCTTTCAGACAGCAAGCTGGAAATTAGTGTTAGAAAGTTACCGTGTATACCAAAATGGTGAATAAGTTTTAAAAGTCATGGTTTAGCGAGTCGAATGCTTTTGAAAAGTAAAGAAAAACGGTGTCAAGCTGAGAATTTTCTTTAAAAGAGTTAATTACATGATTTTGAATAACAGCAAGGTTAGACAGACAAGAACGTCAAGAGAGGAAGCCATGATGAGTAGAAGAGAGGTGCGGAGGGGTGAAATAGTATAACCTATTGAGAATAATTCTCTCACAAACTGATGAAATAATAGGAGTAAAGATATTGGGCGGTAAGACGTAACGTCTGATTTATTACCAGACTTAAGTATTGGCACAATGTTAGCTGCTTTCCATTGCCAGGGCAAGGTGCCAGTGGAGAAGCAACAGTTAAAGATAAAAAACCAGCGGAAGTGAGAGTGATTCGGCGCATTTGCGGAGAAATATAGGACTAATGCCATCAGGACCAATAGCACGAGTAGGAGTGATCTTCGATAGGTATACTTGGATTTCCTGCTGTGAAGTTTGAAGTTTGGAAAGAGAGAAATGAGAAACGGGTTGAAGGGAAAGTGATTTACTACTGCTGATAGGACTTGTAGTATGAGAGCAGGCAAGAGTATTAGAGAAGAAATCAATAAACAGATCGGCCCTATGAGAACCAGAGGCATTAGCGGCATTATTTATTTATATACTAAATAGGCACACATACAGCGTTATCGCCAATTTAAAGTGAAAATGGTAACAATAAAATATAATATATAAAATATAATTAGGTACAAACAAGCAGAACAAATGAACACCAATTAATTACAAGTAATATAAAAAAAATTATAAAAACTATATTATTTTATCTATCTACAAAGATATTACTCAGGGCTGCTTTTAAGGAGCTATAAGAGAGAGAGAGAGATCAATATTTGGCGGGAAGGAATTTAAAAGGGAGGGAAGTAGATAGAAGAGGGAGCGTTGGGCAAGAGATATTTTGAACGAAGGAAATTGAGTAAAGTGACTAATTCAGGACTGTCAGTAATCGAGTTTAAAGTATTATAAAAAAGAGAGTGATCGGATTTAATCAGGGTAGCTTTAAGGTGATTAAGAGAGCGGGAGGACAGTATAGCATCAGTAGAGGCATGGCGAAGAGAGGGCACACGGGTTTTTACAATTTTTAAAAAGAAATTAAAAACTTGATTAAGAGGAGAAACGTTAGGAATGGCAGACATGGACCATATTGGAGAGCAATAGGATATAACTGGAAGGACAATTGTGGTAAAATAGTTTGAGTGATGCAGGATCTATAATGGCAGTAAAACGGTATATAATGCCTAGGAGAGACCTGGCCTTCTTTTTAACGTAAATAATATGCTCACCATAATTCAATTTTCTGTGAGTAATAACACCAAGATCTTTTTGCGAAGAAACTCTTGTCAATGGGAAAGAATTAATTATATAATTGTAATTAACAGGAAATTTGCGGAGAGAAATAGACATCACGTTACATTTAGAAAGATTTAGTTTTAACTTCCAAAGATTACACCATTTCGTGATCTGATTTATAGCCTGCTGGAAAACCAAGCAGTCATTAATGGTGTCAATTTGTGTAAATAACTTGCAGTCATCAGCAAAGAGTAGAAAATGGATAGGAGAAGAGTGAAATAGAACAGTCAAGTCATCAACATAGAGTGTAAAACGGTAGGGTCCAAGGACACTACCAGGGGGAACACCAGATAGAACAGCAGACCATTTAGAATACGACCCAGATAAAACAACGCGTTGGATACGATTTTTAAGGTAACTATCAAGTAGTTTGAGGAAATTACCATGGATACCAAACCGATGTTTGAGATTATGGAGAAGAAGGATATGGTTGCAGCATTTTTCTACTTTTGACAGTTTATCGAGTTCCCCATCAGTTTTTCGTGTTCCAGCAAATGACGACCCCTGCCTGCGACGCACCCTGCGTGCGACGCACCCTTTTTCCTGCAGAGCGGGTGTTAGAGAAAAGGCAGTGGCCTTTTCCCCATTCCAGGCTGCCAGCTAAGCTATAAGCCTGCCAGGTTTTGAGAAGAATTCTGCAGGTTGTGATATTACAGGTTATGTTGCGGCGGCAGGAAGTGCTGCCGCCTCAGCCGCTTGGGCAGAGGAGAGAATTCCGCCCCCATCGACGCTATCGGGCGCCTGAACCAGTCCCAGGGCATCACGCGGATCCCTGAGAGCTACCGTATGAGGGCATGCTGTGAGCCAGCGATCTTCCGGTAGAATGCCCTGGCCTTCTTTTCCAGGACGCGTTCTACAGGCTCAACCCCTGTTGTGGCTTGGAGCTCCGTCACTCGGACGAAGCTCCTCCAGCTCACCCCTAAGATCATTCGTAGCGCATTGTTTTGCACTACGGCAATCTTCTTGATGTGGTTGGCTTCCGCGCCGGACCATATCGGCGAGGCATAGGTGAGGATCGGCAGTACGCAGGCTCTATATAGCCTAACCTTGATTTCCAGGGTGACTTCCCTGGAGCCAAAGATAGGGCCAAGTCTGCGTACTGGACCTGTTGCAGCCCCTCTCGCGCCGGAGATGTGGAGGCGCCAGGTTAGCCCTCTATCCATGGTCACTCCGAGGTATTTAGCCTCAGAGGACCATGGTATAGCGTGCCCCTGCAGGGTGAGCGTGGCTGCCGGTTGCACTCGAGGGAGGGCACGGAACATGACGGCGACGGTTTTAGATGGACTTACTGCAACTCTCCACTTGCAGTACCAGGCGTTGACCTTATCCAGAGCTCGCTGCTGGTATTTGACTGCCTGTGCCTCGTTCGTAGATCTAGCAAGGATGACTGCATCGTCGGCATAAAGGCCAACTA
The DNA here is from genome assembly GCA_028673005.1 of Tanypteryx hageni. Lineage (NCBI taxonomy): Eukaryota > Metazoa > Arthropoda > Insecta > Odonata > Petaluridae > Tanypteryx > Tanypteryx hageni. The sequence goes on along the minus strand of CM054113.1, from coordinate 8,541,802 downwards.
TGACCTGAGGCCCGTGGTCCCTAGGGAAGTCATGGGTGAAGGTGTTAAATAACACTGGACCTAGGACGGATCCCTGGGGGACGCCCGCCTGAATCAGGTGAGTCCCGGATCGCTCTCCCTCCCAGGACACCCAGAATTTTCTGTTCCCCAGGTAGGACCTCAGAAGAAGAATTAGTGGTAGAGGCATACCAGCCCAAAGCATTTTGGCCATCAGTGCCTCCTGCCAGACTTGGTCAAACGCCTGGCTAATGTCCAAGGAAACCGCCGCCGTCCTATGCCGGACATTAAAGCCGTCGGTGATGAAGCCGACGACCCTGGCAAGCTGATGCGAGGTGGAATGCTGCTGGCGGAAGCCGAACTGCTCTCCAGGGATGACATTCCTATCGGAGAGGTGTCTCCGCAGGGTTGGGAGGATCAGCCTCTCGAACATCTTCCCAAAGTTATTGAGGAGGGAAATGGGGCGATAATTCTCGGCAACACCCGCAGCCTTATTAGCTTTGGGAATCCCAATTATCTTCTCCCTTTTTCACTCCTCAGGGAAGTGCCGGATGCATAAGCAGCCATTGTACAGCGCTGTAAGGAACTGTACAGCTGCAACAGGGAGCTGCTTAATCACCAACCAGCTGATTTCATCATCACCTGGAGAGCGGTGCGAGAATAGGTTCCTCATGACAGCAACTACTTCCGCGGTGCCAATCCGAGGAAAGAAGTGCCGATCGTCATGAGCAGATTTCTGAATAGCATTCATAGCAATTTCCACCGCCGCCTCAGAATCCGCCGAGTCAGCAGTGGAAGGGTTAGGCCGGAAGGTGCTAGCAAGGTGTTCTGCAAACACTTCCGCCTTTTCCCTGGAGGAGCAGGCAAGTCCTGTAGGAGTTGAGAGGGGAGGGTCCCTCCGCTGGGTGGTTTTTAAACCACGACAAACCCGCCAGATGGAGTGATCAGCGAGGGACACCTCCGCCAACTGTTTTTCCCAGGCGTCGGTTTTAATCTCCCGGATCGCTTCTCGGACCTCCCTGTTAAGGCGGTCGAGCAGGTTGTGCAAATCCGGCGTGCGGTGGCGCTGCCACCTCCGCCGCACGCTGTTCGGTGGGTGATGATCCGCCAGACTGGCTCAGGGAGCCGTCGGGAGATCAGCCTGGGAGTGAATTTCCAGGGAATATTTCCCTCCATTGCTTCTCGGATGACACCAGACACAAAGGCCGCCATGGCATCAGCTTGCTCAGGGGATTGCTGCTCCTCAGCATTAGCCGGGAGGGCAGAAGCTACTTGGGCACGGAAGGCTACCCAATTCGCCTTGGCGAAGTCGCGCCGCTGAAGGGGGGGGGGGGGAGCCTGACCGGGAGGTTGCTGTAATGAAGAAGTATCGGCAGATGGTCTGACGATAGCTCGTTTAGGGTGGACACGTTTAGAGACGACTGATCATTGCAGGAAATGACAATGTCCAGAACGTCAGAAGTAGGAAGGTAGGTCGGGGTTCTGGGCCCCAAGACAGATAACCCCGCATCCTCGATGAGGCGATAGAGCTTCCGCCCCATGGGGTTAGACAGCCTGGAGTGCCAGGCTCTGTGCTTGGCATTAATGTCGCCAAGCACAACCGTTGGGACTCCATCAGGGGGAAAAAGAGCATACATATCATCCTCATCAAGGTCTTGTCCAGGAGGGTAATACGCGGCCACCACTCGCAACCTCCCTTTGGTCATGCGAATGACCGCGGCCACTGCCTCGAGCTGGTTCATCTCCGGGAGCTGATACTCGTAGAACCTTAGGGACTTGTGGATCAGGAGGGCGACGCCACCTCCAGGGCGGCCTGTCCTGTCCTTTCTGAGCACAGCCCACCCTCGCAGGTTCAGGGGGATGTTGGGCGTTAACCGCGTCTCGCCGATGGCAGCGACCGAGGCACCAAGGTCATGAAGGAGTGGGAGGAGTTCGTTGGTACGGTGTCGAATCCCGTTGGCGTTCCAACCCACTATCGAAACCCATTTTCGTGGAAAGCCGTCTTTTATAGCAACAGACATTAGCCCGGAAGAAGACACTAGTAGATCGAGGGTAGAACCAATTAGCGTTCGCGAGTGCAGCGCAATCTACCGGCACTTCACTGCGAACTGAATTAGTTCCGACCCGACAACGTCGCCACGAGCAGAGTGAGAGAGAGAACGAGATAAGAGGAGAGAGGACGCAGAGCGAGGCGAACGCACCAGCGAAAAGGTTATCTGCGAGTCGTACCCTTTTCCATATCATTTGTGATTCCTCAAGTGGACATTTCTACTAAGTATTGTACTATATTTGTGCCTTGTATTATGTCACTGCAATATAATTGTTAGTACATTTCGTGACATTTATCCAGTGTATGGTATTTGATTTGTGGTTGGCAGCAGCAGTGTCACCAAGGGTATCGTATCGTTTAACTATTTTCCAGTAATTTTAGTATTACGAGAGAATAATGTAAAATGAGACAGTTTCGTCTCATTATTGGAGGTCCCACCGAGATCCGAACATAGGTTCGTTATTGTTTATTCGTGTATTTCGTACTCTTGTAATCTAAAGTTCATTATTATAAACTTGTCTTGTATGTTACACTTTGTTCTTGGGTTTCGTGCTGTTTCATTTCCACTATGGAAACGTCTAAGGGTGCTTACGAAAAACAGCATTCTACCACTGCATCGGATAGGTCTGACTGAATGCGCTCTCGCGCAGGGGACGGGTCGAATGAAAATCCACCCGCAATTTCCTCCCCTTCGCCGTCTGATCTTACTCAAGTGGTTAATGGTCTCTTGCCTAAGCTTCCTCCCTTTGTAGAGCTTTCCGCCGAAGCCACCTTCGCATTTTTGTCTGAATTACGTTACGTTCGTGAACTTAAGTTCGTCGCGGATAATTATCTTCTCATTCTCGCCCTTACTAAAATCCCGGTTACGCTAAGGGATATCTGGTTTAATGCTATTTCACGGAATCTTTCTTGGGAGCAGGTCATTTCGAAAGTCTGGGAGACCTTTTTCTCGAAGAGAGAATTCGAGCGCCTTGTCTCGCTTAAAGTCAAAAGATTCCAATCTCCAGACGAGTCACCGCTGATGTTTTTCCAGTCCGTCAAGGCGGCAATCGCGGTATTATGTCTGAATTATTCGGAGTTAGAGATTGTGGAACTCGTACTCGATGGTATTAATCCCCTGACCCAGTCTATATTTCTTTTCGTCGGGAGGACTAATAATCTAGCCGAGTTGGACGACTTACTCACGCAATCCGATAAACTCCTCATGACCAGAAGAGAATATTCTCGCGAGAATCCATTATCCTCGGGTGTTTTGCCACCCACAGCGCCTCGAACTTCGCCAAAGGCTACATTTCAGCCTAGTCAAAACCGCCGTTTTCGGCGTGATCCCCGTAACCCCCCGGGTCATTCGTTTGTTAATTGGTCGGATCCTTCCGACACACCACTAATTGATGTGTCCATTAATTCGCAACCACGCCATGCTCTACTAGATACCGGGTCGTAAATTTCCCTAATAGATCGCAAGGAGTGGGCCGCCTTAAAAATTCGTAGCAAAAGGCGAGCGCTTCAAATCTGCTTCGTTAAATGCAATGGTCTTTCGGCTAACCCTTTCCTGTTTCGATCTAGGGTTCATTTAAAATTTCGAATCCACAACTTTTCGTGGAAGCAGTGGTTTTATTTGGCCGACTTGCCCTTTCCGTACATTTTGGGCAATGATTTTATATTGAAATCTTCTATCATAATTGATAGCCGTGCCCGTACGGCATTTTTTTCCTTCAATTCTCGATTTTCTATGCCCTTTGTAACCTCCTCCCCCTCGGATGCCGTTGGAGAAAGTTCCTCTTCCAACGTGCATTTTTTCGACAAGGCTAAGGATGACTCATGTAACGGCAGTCTATGTGTACCCTCTCCCCTTTCTAAGGACGGCCGTTGCGAAATCGCTTCCCTGTTCACGCGATATCCAGACGTCATCACCCCGAACCTTGGGCTCACTACTTTAGTTGAATACGAAATCGAATTGTCTGATTCTACCCCAATTCGTTCTCATCCGTATCAATTGTCTCCGCCCAAATTGGCCTCGATGAAAAATCAGGTGACTTCACTGCTAGAGAAAGAAGTGATCGAAGAATCGAATTCCCCATTTGCAAGTCTAGCCTTTCTCATCCCTAAGAGAAATGGATCAGATCGCCTTGTAATCGATTACCGCAAAATAAAAGGGTTAAATATGATAATTATCCGGTACCTTCGATTGAGCTGGCCTTCGCTTACCTGGGCTCTGCCAGTTTCTTTTCGATCTCAATTCTGCTTTTCATCAGATTCCCTTGTCACCTCAGAGTAAACCTGTAACTGCATTTTACCCCCTTTGGTCTTTACCAGTATAGTAGGTTACCATTTGGACTTTGTACAAGCCCACAGATATTTTCAAGGTTGATCGAAAAGGTTTTAGGGGACTTGAAATATAATTGTGTATTTCCTTACATCGATGACTTATGTATTTGTTCTAAATCTTATGAGGAACACCTGGACCACATCGGCAAGGTACTGCAGAGACTCCGCCATGCAGGTCTCACTGTCCAACCAGATAAAATGAAAGTTGTGCAATCAGCTGTTCACTTCTTGGGACATCAGATAACATGTGGTACCCTGCAGATAGATCCTGAGAGGGTGAAGCCCATAACGAATTTTCCGGTGCCTACTTCACTGAAACAGGTTGTCTCCTTCCTTGGGATGTCAGGTTTTTATTCCAAATTTATTCCTAATTTTGCTAAATTGGCTAAAGAATGCCACCTTTCAATGGACTGATTCCCATTCTGATTCCTTTATGGAACTTTAAAATGCCTTGTCCTCTCCTCCAGTTCTTCACTTCCCTGAATTTAATTCAGATTTCCATCTCTTTGTGGATGCTAGCAATATTGCTTTGGGAGCCACTCTCAATCAGCTGATTGATGATAATTTTAAACCGGTGGCTTATGCTAGCAAAACACTCAATACTCAAGAGTCTCGTTTGTCCACTTATGAATTGGAATGTATGGCCTGTTGCTTTGCAACTCAAAAATTTAAGCCATACCTGCAGGCAAGACCGTTTCATTTGTATACTGATAATGCTGCTCTCACCTGGCTGTTTAGTCACCCTAAACAATTAGGGAAAATTGGTCGCATGGTTTTAAAGCTGTCTTGTTTTTGTTTCAAAATTCACCATGTTTCCGCTTCTAAAAATAGGGCTGCTGATTGCTTGTCACAGGTTAGAATCTTGGATCACCATTCTGATCCAACCCCCGTTGAAATTTCCTGTCTATTGCAACATGTTCCATTGTCCTTCACTAATATTCGCCATCATCAGGCTTCAGACAGAGACTTGTGCAAAATAATAGAGCAAATCAGATCAGGGAAAACCATTCCGAATTATTCTTTGCAAGGTGACTTATTGCATCATCATTCCCTGAGCTCAAAGAAGCCTCGAGTTGTAATCCCTCTTGCTTTAAGAGAGATGATCTTCCAATATTTTCATTCTTCTCCTATTGGTGGTCATCTAGGCAGTGCAAAGACTTGTGATAAAATCTCCCATGAATTTTGGTGGTTGGATATGAGAGCAGATATTTCAAAAAGGGTTAAAAGCTGTCATGATAGTCAAATAACCAAACCCAGAAATTGTTTACCTCCTGGTCGTCATTCAGCTAAATTCTCGACTTATCCCTGGGAAAGAATATTTATTGATTTTGTTGGTCCACTGCCTAGGAGTAAATTTGGTCATGCCTATACCTTCACCATAATTGATGGTTTTAGTGAATTTGTAATTATTCAACCGGTTAGAAACTCAACAAGTAAAGCTGTTGTTGATATCCTAACCAAGCTTGTATTTTCTAAATTTGGGGTTCCCAAATATATTGTTTCAGATAACGCTTCCTCTTTCAAATCCAAATTATTTTATGACATGTGTTTTAGCCTAGGGATTAAACATATTTATACTGCCCCCTATTATCCCAGGCCCAACCATGCAGAAAGAGTTCACAGAAATCTGAAGTATGCCTTATCTGCTTTCACAGGTGATGCCCATGATAAATGGGATGCATTTTTGCCCGCGCTGACTTTTGCCTTTAATTCTGCTAAACACTCTTCTACAGGTGTTTCACCTGCTAAGGTATTTTTGGGTCATGAGCTTCCACACCCATTGTCACTTCAATGGGATTTGCCAAATGAGTTGGCATCAGCTGATTGTAATTCAGCTTCAGGGCAGCAACTTTGGAATAAGGTGCTAAGTAATTTAGCCAAGTCACAACAGCTTGTTGCTAGCAAACATAATGCTAGACATTCTCCACAAGCCTTTTCACCAGGTGAACAGGTTGTGTTTAGAGCTGTGCTGAAAGTTTCCAAACTTAATAAAATGTCTGCCAAAATTTCCCCTCTATGGGAAGGACCCTTCGTAGTTGACAGGATAATCACTCCTGTAACCCTGTCTTTAAGGAAGCCAGACAACCCAAATTATTTTCGAATAGCAAATGTTAGTCAAGTTAAGAAATATTTTTCTTCTGGTAGGAAATAATTGATTATTTTTAATATCACATGTCAATGTTATTTCTATTATGTTATGCTTTGGTTGACCAAAGGTTATATTGGTCATTCTCAATTACCACATACTATTGTTAATCAATTTATATGGCTATCAGATAACAGTTTGATTTTTTGGCTTTGAAAAATGAATCACCCATTGTATTTTTATGTTCAGAATTTGTCTTGTGAGCTTGTTTAGATATACAAGCAAGAGAATATCCTTGGGTGATTGCATTTTGGGTCTTGTTTTTCATTTCCACTTGGATGTGTTTTTTCCCTGTCCTGTTGACAGAGTCACTGATTCCTATGAATCATTATTGTTCTTTGATAATGTTTCGGCATAGAGAATTAGTGACCTCATCGCCCGTTGATTTATAATCATCGCAATCAGCCCCCAGGTGCAAATCTGGTAAAATAAAACATCTATGTATGTCTCATGGCACAAAATTATTTTAATAACCTTGCCATGTTATATTCGTTGGTACTATTTACCACGGTTAGAGTACTCCAGCCCCAATTGGGCTCGGATACTTTAAAAATGTTTATCTAGGTACTACCGATGATTCCTATCATTGCAATCAGCCCCCAGATGCAAATCTGGTAAAATAAATTGATATCTACTTGGCCAATTGCCACTATACTGCTCGGTGCAGCCACTTTTCAGACATCATAGATGGTTTCAGACGTCTATGTATGTCTCATGGCACAAAATTCTTTTAATAACCATGTCATGTAATATCCATTGGTAATATTTACCACGGCTAGTGTACTCCTGGCCCAATTGGGCTAGGATACTTTAAAATGTTGGACCTTACACAGTGATTTTTTAATATTTTTTTATATACTGTGAATTTCATGGGGACTTGCTTAAACAATGTGAGGCAAGTTTAATCAATTTATCAGTTGTCCGACTATTAAATTTTTTTTTCTCATTCTCATATAATAGTTGCTATTAATGTTCAATTTTGCCCTGTCGGCAAATAATATTTTCTTATTAATTCGCAACTTTGTAATAATATTATGTTAATGTACCCTCGGAACTTTTGTGATTATATTTGGATTCTTATGCTGTGCTTCAAGGTGGTGCGTCGGTAAACTCAGGAGTGTGACTTTGTTTGCTGAACTAAACAGTGAGTGAACTCATCGAAAGTGAGGGGGGATGCAGCATTTTCCTACTTTTGACAGTTTATCGAGTTCCCCATCAGTTTCTCGTGTTCGCCAGAAGTTTTTGTGTTCGAACTCGATCCAATGCCGAACTCCAGCAAATGACGACCCCTGCCTGTGACGCACCTTTTTTCGTGGAAAGCCTTCTTTTATAGCAACAGACATTAGCCCGGAAGAAGACACTAGTAGATCGAGGGTAGAACCAATTAGCATTCGTGAGTGCAGCGCAATCTACTGGCACTTCACTGCAAACTGAATTAGTTACCACCCGACAACATCACCAGGAGCAGATGCAGTGAGAGAGAGAGACGGAGAGGGGAGAACGAGAGAGGCCACAGAGCAAGGCGAACGCACCTGCAAAAAGGTTATCTGCGAGTCGAACCCTTTTCCATATCATTTGTGATTCCTCAAGTGGACATTTCTACTAAGAATTGTACTATATTTGTGCCTAGTATTATGTCACTGCAATATAATTGTTAGTACATTTCGTGACATTTATCCAGTGTATGGTATTTGATTTGTGGTTGGCAGCAGCAGTGTCATCAAGGGTATCGTATCGTTTAACTATTTTCAAGTACTTTTAGTATTACGAGAGAATAATGTAAAATGAGAGTTTCGTCTCATGGTCTATGGAGTCGAACGCTTTTGAGAAATCTAAGAATACCGAATCTAATTGTGATTTGTTAATTAGAGCATTTACTGAATGGTTTTTGAAAATGGCTAAGTTAGTTAGACAGGACCGATTTGGTAAGAATCCATGTTGGTTAGTGGACAAGTACGAGGAAGAAAAATAATACAAACGGTTTAAAATTATTTTCTCACAAACCGAAGAAAATATGGGAAGTAGAGAGATGGGACAGTAGTTGCAGACATCAGACTTAGAAACAGATTTATGTATTGGAGTTACATTTGCGGATTTCTATTGAGTTGGGAAAATGCCTAGTTAGAAACAATGGTTAAATATGTTTGATAAAGGAATACAAAGAGAAAGAGCACAATTTTTAATGAAAATAAGACACCATCAGAACTGGATGATCGGTGAGGGGATATCTTACACAAGAACTCGAAGACTTCATTGGGGGTATTTTGAAGATAAGAAAGGGAAAAATTACTGATTGGAGAGAGAAAAATTCTTAGTTAAATTGGCAGAAATAGGACCAATAGATTGCGTCATGGATTCAGAGAAAAAATTAAGGAGTAAATTTGATCTTTCAGATCCTGTTCCTTCGATATTTTCATAGGAAATAACATCGGGATATCGCAAGTGTTTACGGCATTTGTTAACCAAGGACCAAAACATTCTAGGATTAGTAGGTAAAGAAGAGGACATACATTGAACATAATCAACATAATCACGACGAATTAACGCCTTTGAATGTCGCCTTAAATTAATAACTGATTGGTGAGATTTAACACTGGGATAAGATTTCCACAAATACCATATGCAATTTTTATTACCCAAGGCACATATGGGGGAATTTTCTTACTTTAGGCTTTTTAAAAGGAATATATTGTTTGACTGTGGGATCAATAACATAGTAGAAAAAATCAATTGCATCATCTAGTGCAGGGGTGCGCAAACTTTTCATGCCACGCCCCAATTTTTGTTCAAAATACAAACTTGGGCCCCTTACCATGGCTGGCAAGATTTTTATCAAGATTTGGTATTTGGGAGGGGTTTTATGTCGATGATAATTTTGAGAAATAGTATGTTACAAAAATTGGTATATTTTATTAAAACTGAAAATAACAACATAATTCAAGATAAATACACAAAATGAACATTCTAATAGGAATAAAATCAAATATAACTAAATTAATGAAATTATAAAGCAATATGAATACAAAAATAAATATCACATTTTAAAATAACAATAAGAAAAGCACAAAAAAAAGAAAAATTACACCTGATTTTTGTATAAATAGATTTAATTCAATGGGATCTGTGGGCTTATCTCTTACTGGTAATTTCGTCCAGTCTCCACTTAATTGATAAAATCGCCACTCTGAATTCTGATTCATGGCATTCTTACTAACAATTATTTTATTAAATTTATTTGTAAAACAATAAAGAATAAATCCACTGGTTCAGAACTAAACATTGCACATTTCAATATATGTATTCACATACATACGGCAGTGTAGTGCGATAACGCAGCATGTTACTCTCGTAAATAAGAAAGATTACAGAAATATAACATTATAAGCAAAAAAGATATGAAATATGAAAAAAGAACTAAATTTTCTTACAGTTAAAATTAAATCATGGCTATAATCTCGCCCCACGCATCATTTGTCGCGCCCCCTAGTTTGCGCACCCCTGATCTAGAGAGAGGGAATTTAGCACACACCAAGGGATTAATTCAAGGACATGGTTAACGTCCTCCCAATGCACTTTTGACCACACAGGAAAGGGTCGGGGAGGTGAAAGTGGACTCCCACTGTTCTTCTTGTTGCCTAGAAGACAGAAGGAAATGTCGAGGGACTCGTGGTCTGAGTGGAAAATATTCCTGCTAGGAGTAACTGTTTGTGGGGGGAAAGTTGAGAGGAAATAGTCCAATGTTGCCAGATTGCGGGTAGGATGAAGGTTAAACTGGGAAAGCCTAAGAGCAGAAATAAAATGGTCTATGAAAAAATGATTGTGGATACTGTTAGGTTTTCCATACACAGGAGAATTTCAGTCTATTGACAAATTGAAGTCACCAAAAAGAGCAACAGGACCAAGAGGTAGTACACTTAACACTGAAGATAGACAATTTTCTAAAGCAGATCCATTACAAGAGGGAGGCCGATAAAAACATCCAATAAATAATTTGTTCCTTTTTGAATAACCATTAGTGTTAGGGGACACTTCACACCATAAAATTTCGCAGTCACTTTCCAGGTCTGATCGACACTTTACCGAAAGAGTTGATTTAAATGCAAGGAGCACCCCTCTGGCCCTAGTAGAGCGATCTCTTGGGAAAATGTTATGGGTACGGGAAAAAGAAAATTCATTGTCACTAACAGATGAGTTTAGCCAAGTTTCTGTAAGGGCAATGACATCGAATTTCGATAGTTCGTTTGCATGGGAGTCACAAGTTGAGAGTTTGTTTTTTAAACTCCTCAGATTTTGGTAATAACAGCTGATCACCAGGTCCCTACGAGGGCCGGGGTTTAAACTGGCATCGCCAGACAAAAGAATCACAAGAACGATGACAATACCAGCAGGCGACCGCACACTTGGTCTACTCGGTGAAGGATCAGGGGATCGCCGGGAGAATTCAAGTCTGGAGACGAAGCCGCACGCAGCCGAACAGGATAACACAAAAACTCGTTTCGAGCAGAAAAACACTTCAGAATCGCAAACATTTGAATCTCGGCGAATATCTTTCGCATCAGAAAGACAATGTGCTAAATATATTGCCAAAAAACACAAATGCACAGTCAATAAACCAAACAAGAACAGGAGAAGTAAAACTCGTGCCACCCCAGTGGCGGCCATCTTTTGTTCCTTCAAGTTCCTTATAAGTAATTTCGAGAGAGATTATGCTACATTTGCGCCGACTGTTAATAAGGGACCAGAACCTTTTTGGGTTGGACAAGGTGGACGTTGAGAAATCGGATACATCATCATTATAGTCGCACTTTAGAAGAGCCTTCGAGTGTCGCCTCAGGTCTGTGAAGGATTTCTTGGACACGGGGCTTGGGAAAGTTCCAGAAGTTCCATACACAGCTCTAATTTTTCAGACAAAGAATAGTGTCCGGCTTATACCATGGGGGAAATTTTTTCGCACTAGGTTTAGCAAAAGGGACATGGTCTTTGATGACGGCAAATAGAACGTCATAGAAAAATTCCACAGCATCAGGGGGATTCAAAGAATTGTGTATTATACACCACGGAATGGAAAAGAGGGAGCGGTTAATGTCTGACCAGTGGGTTTTAGACAAAACTGGGAGAGGTCGGGCTGGGGTGGCCCTCCTGAGGCGTTTCCCAGAGGCAGGTAGTTCAAGGGCAACGCCGAGGGACTCATGGTCGGATTTGAAGATAATTTCGCTCGGAGTGATTGAGGTACCGTACCTGATGTTAGGGCATAGTCCAGCTTTGCCAAATTATGAGTTTTGTGATAGTTGAGTTGACGGAGTCCGTGGCCCAAAATAAAATGTTCAATAAAATAGTTATTATTCACGTTTTTGCAACTGCCACTGTCCAGGAAATGCCACTCAATAGACAGATTAAAATCACCTGCAAGTATAAAATTACCAAGAGAACACCCTGGTAAAACAGAATTAAAATAAATCACTAACAATAAGATGGCGAGATCACTTTTGGGAGGACGGTAAAAGCATCCGATAAATAGTTTTTCTTTGGGTGAATTGGGGTTGTTTGTGTCAGGACTCACAGACACTTCTGTCAACAGCAGCTCACAGTTAACCTCGAGATCAGGACGGCGTTTGGCTGGGAGAGAGTTATTAATTGCAATTAAAACTCCACGACCTTTGCTGGATGAGACACTGCAAAGGACACTTATTTGTCACAGACACTTATGATTATAAGGAGGTTTCTCCTTTTTCATTTTTTATTGCAGTTAACCATAGGGCTCCAAAATTTCATTTTTGATCAATAATATTAATTATACTAGAATTATTAGAGCGGCAACACGGAATGTCGGACTTCTATAAAACGTCTTTAGTTCTAAAACAAGATTATCCAAACAGAACTTATGATCCCTACCTTCCATTTAATCATTTATTTAATACTTATATTGGCTTTATTAGCTTTAAGTCATCGCTGATATTTAGCTCTTTGTGTTAGCAAATTTCACAATTTAGTGTTATAAAATACTACAAATACATTCCAACGGAATATTAAATTGGTCACTTGTATTTGTGCGGCAAAAATAACGCGTGTATGTATTAGAATATACCGAATCTGAGTCCAACAATAGTTGTCGCTATGGCAACAATCTCGTAATGAGCGATATAAACTGTAAAATCCCCAGTATATACGAGAAATACTAAGAAATACAACTGATAAGCAAAATTCAACGGTAAAAATTAGAATCTTCATTCCTTTCCTCAGAGAATAGTACAAAACTATCTCTGATATTACAATTCTAAGACATTTGAATGTGCAAGAGAAAATTACCCTGCACGATGGATATCAGATTTACCATGTAAATAAAATGGGAAGGAAAGTTTCTGGAATCGAACCAGAGACTTTCAATCTCCGCAACAAAAACTATCCTCGGGAGCTCGGCCCAAGTAGCAAGAGATTTCCATCAAGTGTCATGAAAATCGGTTAATGGGTCAAAAGTTAATAGAAGAGGACAGACGGACATAACGAGAAAACTATAAGCCTATTTCCATTATGGAAAGTAGGCTAATGACAATATAGTCAAATTTAAAAATGATCAAAATTTGCATAAAATATAAAAAGAATATTATCTGTTTTATAAATAGACGTCATTCGTATATCAATAATAGAATTCACGAGGATACTTTGGGAAAAACCCTTTAACGTAATTGAGAAGCGCATATTTTCCAAGTATGCGTGGCTCCATGGGATATGCACCCCGAGAGGATCGCTAATGCGAAAAAACGACTCGCAGCACACAAATAGAAGCTTCTGCACTAATCGATACCGAAATTCCTTCTTTCCACTCGACATTTATAGGCTGAATAAAAATCTCAGCTCGGAGAATTTCATCCCTCCGGCTCTTGGAGAAAGTTGGCAGATATTATTATCTCACAACAGACAAAAAGGCGTCTCTTTCAGTAAATAAAGGACGCGATCGCCGTAGTGCCGCAAGGGACTTAAGGGCCCTTTGTTTATTTCCTAATCCTTAATTTCATGTAAAACTGTTGTTTTTAGTTCGAAAGTCAGCAATAGTTTTATTTCACACGCCCGCGTAAGAAGAAGACGGCTTATGGTGCTATGGTTAAGGGGGGGTGGCGATGTTTTTCCGTTTTTTTTTAGTGTTGCCCGTATCGACAAAACGACGAGCAAAATGTGTGGAAATTTTAAAAATTTGTAATTTGAATGAGGTAAGGAGGTGATATTATTTTTCGACAATTTTAAAATAAAATGAAATCCGGACAGAAGCTGATCTGCAAAAAATGGACATTCTCCGAATCGATTCAAATCTTATTGATAATAATAAATATCTATATCAAATATTTATTTTGGGAGAGGTTAGTATTTTCAAGCGGGCCATTATTAGCAGCTACGCCGCTCACAACAAACGAACAGGCAAAGCCTCGCAACCTTCGACAGGAGCTTGATGTCACGAGTTCGACCCGATGTCTCGATTCGCTGCACCAAAACCTACATAAAGATTGTCTATCGCAGGTTGAGCAGATATCATTCACAAATTAAGAAAAGTAGAGGGCCAAATACACTTCCCTGAGGAGCACCCGACGCAACTTTAACGGGGAACGAGTATTTCCCATCGATGACAACTATCTGTTCTCTATTCGAGAGGAAGTCTCTCACCCAACTGACAATTTTTGGATTGATACCATATTGACCTAACTTCGCAATTAATTTCTTATGAGATACTTTATTAAACGCCTTCCTGAAGTCAATGAATACGGTATCGACCTGAGTATTTTTCTCTCCACATCGCAACAAATCATCCATGAACAAACCGAGCTACGTTTCGCATGATCTACCTCTCAGGAATACGTGCAGGCATCCGCTAAGCAATGAGTGACTATCTAAATAGCGCATTACAGAACTAAAGATTATGAGCGTAAGTATCTTGCACGATAATGAAGTTTGGGAAATTGGCCTATAATTTTCGGGGTTCACTTTGTCGCCGCTCTTATGGATGGGCGTAACACGTGCTACCTTCCAGTAATGGATTTATCGATTACAATTTTCTAATATGACTCGATTTCGTAAGCTAAATCTTTAAATGATCGCGCGGGAAAGTAAAGGACACTCATTTATTTTTAGTTACCACCACAATTATGAATTCGAAATTTGTGCCACGGAAAGCTCCCCAAATGCCTTTATCAGCTAGGTTATCAAGTGCAGAGAGCACTCTGGATAAAAATCGGGTTTGGGAAAAGGAGAGGCACCGATAGAGGTGGGAAAAGGGGAGGGAGAGGAAAGGGAGGTTTAAGAAGGGGAGGGGAGGTTTAAGAGGGGTGGGGAGAGGTTTAAGAGGGGTGGGGGGATGTTTAAGAGGGGTGGGGGGATGTTTAAGAGAGGTGGGGGATATTTAAGAGGGGTGGGGAGGTTTAAGAGGGGTGGGTTAAGAGGGGAGGGTTAAGAGGGGAGGGTTAAGAGGGGAGGGTTAAGAGGGGCGGGTTAAGAGGGGAGGGTTAAGAGGGGCGGGTTAAGAGGGGAGGGTTAAGAGGGGAGGGTTAAGAGGGGAGGGTTAAGAGGGGAGGGTTAAGAGGGGAGGGTAAAGGGGCGAGGAGGAGAGGGCGTGTCTCGATTCGATTCCCTGGAGAGATGTAAAACGAAGGAAGAGAAAGGCCGATGAATGGGAACCCCTCCCGACACACAAAAGGGCGTAAGCTCTTCATATCCCCTCTCCCTCCGCTCTCAACTGAGAAATGTCCCGAAAAGGTTTTTCTCAGGTGGTATAGCAAGCGAGAGGTGGGCGTAGGAGAGAAGAGGCCGAGAGAGTATGCAAAGGTAGAGGGGAGGATGGTTCGGTGAGAGAACGGACGGTGCAAAGGGGTAAGGAATACTGCGAGTCTCGTAAGGAATGCGAGCGCCGATATTACCACTCTGCGCTATGGAAAAGGTAAAGCGAGCCAAAAATAGCGTGGCGAGCAGTGTCATGCTGTGGGTTTTTAAGCAGGATGAGAGCTAAAAGAGAATTGATTTTAAGTTTAGCGATAACTTAATAAACTAGCTGCATTAAATGGTTATGTAATATGCGCATGAATAGCACAAGTAGGAATGAATAAAACCCTCCATCGGGCGCAATCGCTCAATTTATTAGGTATTACACGGCGCACTTCCTTGGTGAGCTTCCTACCTTACTTCACACTTGAGTGCTCTTTCGAACGTCTTTGAGTGAGTACGCGACTGCTTATGACGTGATTCTTTCTATGATATACATTGTGCCCGTTAACATAATTGTTAATTTTCTGGTTAAAATGGATGATAAACACAGACGTTTTGATACAACTAGTTCAAAAAGATGAAGCCCTTCAAAAGATTTTCAAGAATAATGAATGTAGTGAAGGCGAAGATAAAGTTGAAAATCCCAAAGAAGACCGATATGGCCGAAGACGGCACAAGTGACAGCAGTTCTGATATTAATAACGACGAGGAAGATTTATTTATTGGCAAAGATAAAGTGACAAAATTGAAGAAAACCAAACCTGAACCGAAAGTGAAAAGTATATCACAAAATATACTTATTCAATTGCCAGTTGTCAAAGGAGACGCAAGAGAGCTAAAGCAGCATATGAATCATGGAATCGTCTTATAACGAATACCATATTAGATATAATGGTTCAGTATACAAATCAGCACATTGAGTCTGATAGAATAAATTATAGTCGTGAAAGGGATGCAAAACCAACGGAAATAATCAAACTGTAGGCGTTTTCTGGTCTTCTGGGTAGCAGACAAACTTAAGAGGAATTATGGAACTCTGAGGGAGATGGTATTGAAAGATTCCAATTAGTGGATTAAGTTATCTTTCTTGAAAATGACAATCAAATAAAAAACAGGTAACGATTTTTGAAACAGCTTTTGGCAGAACTTGTATTCGAAGAACTTAGCCTAAAAATGTGAAAACAAGACTAGTTTTCTCCAAGAGTTCAGCAGTCCAATCTTCCTACCTAACGATAAGAAGAAAGTAAAAAACGAAAATGCTGTACAAACTGCTCCATTAAAAACAAAAAACTAGACTTTCTAAATATTCCTGAAAAATTGCCATGATGTCTTTTGCTTAGAATATACCATCATGATATGTAAAAGCTCTTTTGATGTCAAAATCAACGGATATAATTCTGAGGACGAACCCGAATAACTTTTTTTAAATTTATATTTTACGTAATAATTTGTTTTAATAGTTTTAACGTAACGACTGAACGACTCATTAAGACATTAATACCGAAGCTGGGAAAATACGGTACCAATCCGAAAGTTGTCAATTGGCTGAGAGACTTCCTCTCGAATAGAAGTCATCGATGGAAAGTCCTCGTCCTCCGTTCAAGTTGCGTCAGGTGTTTCTAAGAAAAGTGTATTAGGCCCTCTTCAATTCTTAATCTATGTAAATTAAATCCGCTTGGTAGTATGCAGTAAAATCAGGCATTTCGCAGATGAAACCGTTATAGAGATAAACAAGCAGAAATGTTTAAAAGCAATTTCACCGAAGTGCGAAGAATGGCAAATTGAAATTAATTACAGTAAATGTGTCGCGGTGGCGTTCTCGAAAGCAAGAGAATAGAAAAAGATTTCGAGTAAAAAATCAATGCTTTGGATAAACAATAAGCTGAGTATCTTAAATATTCATGAGTGACCATTTATCGCGAACTTTAGCAAGAACGTTGGTCGAGGCGCAGCCGACAAGAAATTGGTCTTCTTAGGCAGAATAGAATAGAACAGAACAGAAAAAGTACATGAAAAGTCAAACTTATCACTAATTAGACCGCAAATGGAATACACGTCAATTATATGGGATCCGTATGAGAAGGGCCATATACTTCAATAAGAAAGAGTAAAATGCAAAGCAGGCAAATTCGTAAAACGAAGGTATGTACATAAGGAAAGCGTCACTTCATTATTAAGGGATTTGAACTGAATATCACTAGAGGACCGCAGACTGAACTCAATGTTAAAGCTTCTGAAGAAATATAGGTCGAAATGTTCAGGTTTTAGGAATAATAGAAGACAAAAACCATAGTGAGGATAATATAGTGAAATCATTTCAGGACGAAGCGCTATTCGTTCTTCCCAAGGCCAATACGAGATCACAACAGGAAAAAAAACTTGCGAGAGATAACAGTTATGTAGGCTTTGGTGCATTGTACCCCCTGCCACCCACCAATTTGGCGAGTTGCAGGGTTACATGTAGATGTATATCATGGCATCGTAAATACATCTCTTGGTTTGCTAAATAGCATATTGCAACAATAATCCTTTTCAACACATCTCTATTTTTTTTTACTTGTTCATTATACCTGCTTATTTCAATTTTTCGTTGGATGTCATTACATTGTCATTTCCATGTTTTCCGGACATTTTAAGACAGAAAAGACTGAACATGTGATTGAGAAATCTCACATTTTTGTTGTGCTGTTGCTAAATGGTTAAGATCGGAAAACCCATGTTTATAACATATGGCACTCTCATTTGAGAACAAAAACCGTGGACAACAAAAAGTCTAGATCGCGTTTCACAGTCGGTTAACCATAGCAATGTTTCATATTATAAACTGGAAAAATGATTCGTAAATTCAGATTTTGCCTCTTTATGTTTATAAAGTAGATTTGGAAGAGCTGGGCAAGGCTTACCTTCTTCCACAATTTCCAACTTATCCGCGTAGGTTAGGGCTAATAATAATAATAATAATATATCTTCAACAATATTTCCCATTGTATAAGAAGAGAAAATATCTCACTAAGTTCCAAAAATTTACAGAAAAAATAAATAACGGATGTAAAAAAACGCAAAGCTAATGAAAACCACGATAAAGAAAAAACGAAAGAGTATGTCAAAACACTATCCAGTCGGCTGCCCGAGTGGTGCTTGCTAACCAAACGAACTGACGACGGTAACACTGCTGTGTAGTACCCAATGCCTCTCTACTGCACAACCATTCTGCACAGACATAGTAGAGGCAGGAAAGCGTGCAGAAATTGTAAGCAAGACTTCGCTACTTACCTTCCAGTGAGCGCATTTTTGGGTGGGTGGGTTTAAACGTGCCGATAATTTTTAACTCAACTACATCTGAAAACTGAAAGGTCCAGGCATCGGATAATGCAGATATTCAGATCAGAAGAATTTAAAGATGAATTACCAGACGTAATAAAGAGTCCATCTTACGTAGAATGCCACGATCACACCGCGTAATTTCAGATAAATATTTGTTAAATTTAACGGTCAAAATGCTCTTTGTCCTTATCTATTCCTGTGCCCCGTTATAGACAACCCTAAGAGAGCTTCCCATTGTAATGCACACAATCAACTTGAAAGATGAGTGCATGAAAAACAACGTCTGCTTTTCGTATTGAGCCATTTAAATATCATAAAATCAAAGCAACACAAAATGGAAATAACGACAGTTAACTCTCTTCTATGCATTAAGTATGGTTTAAAAGGATACCAGAAGAGCTGCACAGATTATAATTTCCCAACGGAAGTATGGAAAAAGAGGTGTCAGTATTCATACAAAAAGCAGTGTTGGGAAAAAGACTTTCTTTGTAATTAGCCGTAGAAATTGGTTTCCACCTTTTTGTTGGTGTATAAAAGTCAATGCTAGCCTAAAAAATATTGTAGTTATATGCATGGCACACAAAAACAATACTCTTATTATATGGAGACACCTATTGGTTAGTTTCCTCACGTAGCTATGAATATCATTGGTAATTATATATTCTACCTACTTTCTAGCTACCAAGAAGATGAAATCTAGCTCCCAAATGCTAAAATAAAGTGGCAACACTACGCACGACACAATCGAAGTTGATGCGACGGAGTCGTCGATAGAGCGAGTCCGTAAGGAGCAGAGAGGTGAGAGGGGGTGAGTGGGAGTGAGAGGGGGTGAGTGGGAGTGATAGGGGGTGAGTGGAGGTGAGAGGGGGTGAGAGGGCGTGAGTGGGAGTGAGAGGGGGTGAGTTGGAGTGAGAGGGGGTGAGTGGGGTGAGAGGGGGTGAGTGGGGTGAGAGGGGGTGAGTGGGAGTGAGAGGGGGTGAGTGGGAGTGAGAGGGGGTGAGTGGGAGTGAGAGGGGGTGAGTGGGGGTGAGATGGGGTGGAGGACGAAGGGATGTCGAACATAGGAACGCCGCCGGGGAGAAGGCGAGGCGAGGGTTTTAAAAAGTAAGCAATAGATATAAAATTCAAATAATTGTGTGTTCCTATTAGTTACCAAGTAATAAAATTTAATAACGAAGAACTTGAAACAGCAATCCATTTACATCCATATCCTATATGCTTATTTATTTATTTTTTGTTGCACAGAGTTACCATGTGATAAAATGTATGCTAAATTCTGATTGTGGTGCGGCATATAAATTGATATATTTTATCATTTGTTAACATTAAATGTCGATCAAAATATTAAAATTAAACAGATTTAACTTCTTATTTATTTATCGCATTTTTTCAAGGGATATAAGGTTAAACTTCCTCAAGATATAATTGGCTTTTCAGCAGCCAATCAGATTCTTCAGAATGCGTTACCTACACAATTAGCTTACTATATATAGGAGGATTATAATATCTTCTACAGATGTCATTCCAAAAAAACTATTTGTAAGTCTTGAAAATCCAGACCTACACAAAAATACAAACATAAATTTAGAAAAATCTATCATAATTAACACATGCTCTATTGTCCGACGATTTTTAAATGACAACACACCATCAAAATACAATAACTACGCATACAGCTTTTGCCCGTTCCGCTGTAAGCATGAAAACCCGGAATTAATTCGTGTCAGAAAAAATAAATAATAATAATATATTGAACACAAAACAGGTTAATCCCATTTATATGCGTTACAATAAAAATATAAATGGGTATATAAATATATAGAAATAATATATACACAGATAACACAAGAGTATACACAAATACATAGCTATATACAGGAAGATTATGTAAAAGTCCACAATCGTCAGATTCTGCTATCTGTATATATATTTCTCTTACTCTCTGCAATAACTTCCACCACGCGCCAACAGGCCGCGCCAGTGACTGACTATAATGCTATTTTTAACAAAACTTACGAGTAGGAATATAAATAGTATTCTGCATATCTGCAAGTTCAGGTGCTCCTCCTCTACCTTTTTCTATCCTGTGCCCTTCTCTTCATCTCCCCATACCCTCCTCCCTCCCTTAGAATATCCAACATTTTAATTCTTCTTCTTCCTCTTTTCTTTTCTTTCTTTCCTCCACCGTTTCTTCGATGACATCCTTCAGTAATCCCTCTCTTCTCAAAACGTGTCCTATCCATTTCTTTTTCCTAGTCACTGTCGTATCCATCAAACTCCTTTCCTCTTCTACTCTTCTTAGCACTTCCACATTTGTAATCCTGTCAGTCCATTTAACCTTCAGCATCCTCCTCCACACCCACATTTCAAATGCCTCCAGCCTCTCCCTGTCTCTCTTCTTCAATGTCTATGTCTCCGACCCATATAGCATCACACTCCAAACATAACACTTTACGAATTTCTTCCTCAATCCCAAATCCATCTTGCTGTTAAATAGCTTCCTTTTTCTATCGAAAGCTTCCTTTGCCAAACCTTTTTTCATCTTAATTTCCTTCTCACATTTCCAGTCCTCTGTCAACAACGTACCAAGATACCTGTACTGTTCCACCTGTTCTATCCCCCCTCACCATCTTTTCCTCGCACCCTATTCTCATTACTTTCGTTTTATTTCCATTTATTCTCAACCCATATCTGCCTTCCACGCTCACCAGATTCTGTAGCATCTACCTCAAGTCTTCCGTCCTCTCAGCAAACAGTATCATGTCGTCAGAAAACCTAACTGACGATGTAATTCTTCCTCCAATGCTTACTCCTGTGCTCGTCTCCCAACAGTCCTTTATCAATTCTTCAGTATAGATGTTAAACAGGGTTGGTGACAAACAGCAGCCCTGTCTAACTCCTCTCCCTATCTCGAACCACTCCGTCCTGCTTTCACCTATCCTCATGGCCGCCTCCTGTCTCATGTATAGATTCCTTATGAACCTTCTGTCACTCCAATCTACTTTCTTCTCCCTCAATATCTCCATTATTCTTTCCCACCTCACACAGTCGAAAGCCTACTCCAAGTCCACAAAGCACAGACTGCTACCCTTGTCCCGTTCTAAATACCTTTCTCCAATCATCCTCACCACCCCTATGGCATCCCTCGTACCCATTCCTTTCCTAAATCCAAATTGTTCTTTTGCTACATTCTCTTTCATTACCCTCGTCAACCTTCTATTCATCACTCTCAACATTATCTTGGCCGCGTGAGCTATCAGACTAATAGTTATATGCTCCCCGCACTTCTTTGCCCATTTCTTTTTAGGTAGTGGTATCATTTCCGTTGTGACGAACTCCTCCGGCCACTCCCCACCCTCATATACTGCATTGCACATGTTGGTCACCTCTTCAATACCTTCGTCTTGCAGACATTTGAACAGTTCCACAGGTATCCCGTCTACTCCTGCCGCCTTTCCCCCCTCATTTCCTTCATAGCTGCCACTACTTCCTCCCTCAGTAATGCCCCCCCATCTCCTCCCTATCCACTTCCCCTTCTTCCTCAATTTTCAGCTCTGCCGGCTTTTCCTTCGTCTTATACAACTCCTCCATGTTTTTTTTCGACCTGCAAATAACCTCCCTTTCCTCCTTCAGTATCCTACCATCCTTGCTCTCAATTTCTTTTGAGCCTCCTCCTCCAGATCTCTGTCCATCCCAAGTAATACTCCTGACCTTCTGATACGCTAGGTCGTAACTTTCCCTTTTCTCGAGCTCTTGTATCTCTTTGCACTCCTCCTCCAGCCACTTTTCCTTCGCCCTTTCCGTCTCCCTCCTCAGTTCATTGTTCAACCGCCTGTAGTTCCTTCTCCCCTCCTCTGTGTTTACTTTCTTGTATCTCCTTCTCTCCTCCATCTTTGCTATCATTTCTCCTGTTACCCAGGGTTTCTTAGCTCTCTTGCCTTTCCTGTATCCTATTTCCCTTTCCGCCACATTTACTATTCCATTCATAATTCTCTTCCATTTTTTCTCTACTCCTTTGTTCTGCGTAATTCCTCTCTTCATCTGGTTTGCCATATCATAACGGATTTCCTCTTTCTGCCTTTCTTTCAGTTTCTCTAGATTCCATTTCTTAGCCATCTTTGCTTTTCTAACTTTTCATTTTGATCTTCATTTCCACCATTAGCAGCACGTGTTCGCTTGCTATGTCTGCTCCTGGAAGACCACACACTCTTTTCACACCGTTTCTATACCTTACTTCTACCAATATATAGTCTATCTGTTTCCTGTACATGTCACCTGGCGATTTCCATGTATATAGGCTTGTCTTATGATTATTATACCAGGTGTTGGTTATTATCATGTTCCTCTCCTTGCAGAACTCGATAAGTCTGTCTCCCCTTTCATTCTCTGTCCCAGCCCGAACTGCCCCACGACTGCATCGGCTCGTCCCTCTCCCACACTCGCATTCCAGTCTCCCATCACTATTTCACAGCATCCCTTTCCTTCCTGGTCCAGTATAGCACTTATTCTCTCATACACTTCCTCCACTTCCCCATCGTCGCCGGTTGGCATGTACACTTGGATGACCAGCATGTTCTTTGGTTTAGCATTTAATTTCAGTCCAATAATTCTATCACTGTCATAAATGACCCTGGTAACACTCGGTTCAATCTTCTTATTAACTATCATTCCTACCCCGTTTCCCCCCTGGTATTCCCCGAGTAGCATAACTTGGTATCGTCACTCCTCAACTCACCATTTCCCTCCCATCTCACCTTGCTTATCCCAATAATGTACATCTTGTTTATCTCCATCTCTCTCTTGAGATTGTCTAATTTTCCAGCTCTTAATAACGTCCTTACATTCCAGGTCCCTAACCCTAATCTTCCTCCTTCCTCTGACTTCGCTTAATTCTCTAGACTCTTCGTAAACTGTCTTCCCGGAGATCCGATGGGGAGACTATTTTAACTCCGGAATATTTGCGAAGAATCCATGATATTTCTAACTTCTCCGCACCATAACATGGGATAATTCCAGCGGTGGTTTCCCGTTGCCTTCCGCTGTCTAGAGAGGCCGCCCCTAACCTGGGGTACAGACGCCTTTTGTAGCCGCCCCTAACATGGGGTACAGACGATACTAGATGGGTTCCAGGGGCATTTCCTCTACCCGAGGGACATTAACCCTCCCTAAGAGGTTCATCCGCCCGAAGCCGTTGGCCCCCTAGGGTCGTCAAGTTATTTTCCGCCGCCTGGCACTCGGCATTGGGTCCCTGGCTGCAAAGTCTACCCAATTAACGTGGCAGGATAACTTGGCCAGACTTGCAACACACGTGAAAATTCACCCCAGCGCGTCTAGTCTGATTTTTATTAAATATATGAAATTTAATTATTATTTTTCAAATAAAATAGATTACTATTAAAATGAAATTTTTATTAATTCAAATACTACAGAAAAAACATGCTAATATTCAAAGAAACATATATTTGGGCCTTCATAGTACAAAAGACCAAGTTAAGTGTTTTATACCGAAATAGCATTATAAGTTACTTACAATTGTCACAAATTGTGCTTCTATGATGGCCACATATAAAATTGAAGTAGATGAAACTTCTGATGCTTAACTTTTTATCAGCATTTCGTGGACAAAGCTTACATCTCCCCTGTTTGGCGGCTGATGAATGGTCTACATTTATAGTATTGACCGAAGAAACCGAACTTTCATTTAGTAGAAAGGTATTAACTACCCCTTCCTAATAACTACGATATATTACTCAAAAATGTCTTATCATCGACTCTCAAAGGAAGGGAAGGAAGTTTTGTCATTTTTAATTACCACATATGGTAGGGCTACTATAGGCTAGAGAACCTCTTCAACCAAAGAAGGGAGGAGAGAAACCCAGTGCCGGCATTAGCTTGCTCTTACGAATAACACAAAGGGGACAACGGCTTAACGTCCCTTCCGAAAGACGGAGTGTTGATTTGCGCGCACTCCTCAGGTTGCTTTTTCTCATTGGCTCGTCCTCGTCACCTTAGTACAGTCGCACACAAATAGGGGGCCGGAGCGTCCTCGTAAAAAATCCTCATAAGGATTCGAACCGGGTGTCGGGCTTGAGCAGATCGTACAGTGGGGTTAACACTCTCACCACTACACCACCGGCTCCTATTACTAAATAAATCATTTTGTTTTCATAGTGAAATATTATACGGTTCACATGCATAAATTAAAATTTGACCTTTGATGAAAAATATTACGTTAACACTACAATGGGTGAAAACTCACCCCATTGATCACATTTTGGATATTTGCTGAAGACAAATTTTACAAACAACAATTTAGAAAGGTAGAACTTGGCCTAAAATGAGAATACCTAAAACCAGAACTGTATATTACCCATTGCAATCAAGCAGTCAAATTTAGAAAATTACCTCTTCACCCATAGTAGTATGTGGCGACCCCCCCCCTTGCCTCGCCCTCAATACGCCACGCCCCAGGACGACACGCCCTGCGAGTACCTGCCTGCTTTATATATCCTAAGTACCTCTCACCTTACTAACCTTTCCTCTTTCCATCGGTTATGTAAGGACAACAAAGAAGCAGCCAATAGACGGTTATGATATCACCATTTCAAAAGGCCCACCCGACGTCATTCCTTTCCCCTCTCCACCTCCGTGATCTTCCATTGCGTCGAGTGCAAGCCGACTGACAAGACCTTCGCGCGCGCTCACGAGTTGTGGCTGATTTTCACCTCAAGTACGAGCCTACGAAGAGATCGCCGCTTACTTCCTCAAATGGGCAGTATTATACCAGGCAGCTGAAGACACTATTCGGTGTTTGAGTGGACATTATTATTCCAGCCGCCTGAAGAGATTATCGTAACTATCTGGTGTAATATAACTGACTTTGACCAAGAGACAAGTTTCATCTCGAATTGTTCTTTACAGTTAAATTTGTATTTCTTTAGTGTGCTTATTATGTAAAATATTGTTACATTCAACATAGTTTACGGTTCTAATTAAATAAGACCCTTTAGCGTCGGTTGATATTCTTGCATCGAAAATTATGGTTCACTGCAAGTATTTGAGGGATAATCACTGGCGAAGGCAACGGGAGACCAACTCTTGTTAGAAGGGAGCTTGCGGCGGGATTGCGTGTTATGGAGGCCCTCGGCGTTCGACTCCCGATCGAAGGCGACGCGCGAGGGAAAGAAACGGACGACTCGTAAATATATTCTCGTCTTCGGATTGCTTTCGTTTGTTTTAGAAAACTGTTAAACTTATAACTCGATAGTAAAATACTCGCATAAATAAATGTGTGGGAGCAAACAGAGAAATATACCTGGCTAGAAGAGCTAAGTTCGGTTTTTGAAGCACAATAGATACTCGCGGTGAGGGTTTCTAACCTTTGCTCGCGAAGAGTCGGTTCGAAGGCAACCCTCTCAGCAGGAGGTATAATTTCAGGTCAAAGAAGAGTGCCTTAATTTTATTTCAGAATAATCGATTAAGATATGAATTTTTTGATGAATTAACCTAAATAGATTTTTAATGGAATTCTTCCTACGGTATTTTTTAAGAAAACTGCGCTCAGCTATATTAGAGTGATTATGGGACGGGAGCGACTTGGAAACACCGCTTCGCGACGCGGGAATTCAAATGGTCTCGAGGGTTTCTATCTTCAAGAAGGCAGTCCAGCATGACCATTGAGGAGTAGAGATGGTACGCAAGCATAGTGATTTGTGGACATTTGTACTAAGAGAACTATTAAGCAACATGCTCTCTCCGACTTTTTTCTGTGCCGAAAGAGAACACGAGTTTAATTTCATCGATTTGAACATTAGCGATGACTCAAATACCATGAATTGACTCTTCGGTGGAACAAACGGATTCCGAGTATTAGCTTCGTCTGAGGAATGTGAGCCTCGCGATCTTCATCTTCGCCTGAGAGAAAGACACGCAGTGACGTAACCAGGGCATGGTGAAGGTGGTATTTGCCATAGGGGCCGCTTGCAGAAAGGTAACAACCGTTCCCGCAAAAATGCCAAAAGTTTATTTCCCATAAATAAACATTAATTTAATACTCACATATTTAAGTTATTGTCAATAAAAGCACTATTATTATATATTAAAACGCAGTAAAAATTTTATTCTACATAACCAAGGTGTTTCCTAAAATTTTGCCGTAGGCGCTATACCTTGCAGGTACGTCTCTGAAGAAATGTTTTCTCGAAAAAAAATCTTAGCCTAAATGGAAAGAACCAAATATGTACTTGCATGATGCCATGCGTCAGTGGAGACTAACAACAGAAGCAATTCCCGAAAAATAAAACAAGACATTAACACACAAGTTCTGTCTCGACGACAATGAGTTTAAGAAGGGAAAAAGCAGGTTCAATGGACATGGACAATGGACATTCTGTCTTTGACGGGAACAAAAGCTACGGACGTTTTCCTATAAAATTCGAGATTCAAGATTGTCATGTTTTAAGAAATTGAAAAGGATTAATTTTTGCAAAAACAATTTCCTGAAATCGTTCAATGTTGATTGATATCCTAAAATTTATAAATTGTCAAAGACGGAAGCATACCACTCTACCCATGGCAGCGTTTCTTGCAATTGATATCCTAAAATTAATAAACTGTCAAAGACGGAAGCATACCATAGCAGCGTTTCTTGCAATCTGGATATAACGATGAAAGGAGATAGGAAAAAAGACTAAAATACATTAATTTACAAAGGTAATATTGAAGTTAACATCTTTCATTCATATTTTTGGAAGATTTTAAGAAATATAATTAAAAGATCCTTATATTAAAATAATCTAATAATGCAATTAATTACAAAAAAATAGCTTTCCATCTTTCTTCAATTCAGGATATAAAATACGATTTTTTAAATCTCTCCCTTCCATTTCTAGTGTAACCCTATAGAGGTAATTCTTAAAAAACTAGTAACAGCAAGGGTAATCTGGGGTTTAAAGAACCTCACCGAAGAAAATGAAAATTATATAGACCGGTAGACAGCTACTGAGGAAATGTTTCAGAATCGTAAAAAAAATGTTATATGTTGATATTTGCGACTAATAAAAATAACATCGAATAGATTCATGGAGAGAAAATAACCACTTGCCCTGACATTTCCTCCACTCTCACGCTAATGTGCACGCCCTGCTAACAATAACACTCTTCTCGCAGCGAGTAGAGGAAGTAATAGTCAGCAAACGGGTTGCTTTGGCGAAAAAAAAGGAGGATTCCAATTTTCTCCAGTTTGGAATTAGCTCAGCACTGAGAACGATTTTATAGCCTTCAACAGTTGTGAGTTCAAAATCAGACTTAAAGTTTCTTATGCAAGTGTTGTATTTCATTTCGAAGCATTTCAAACATTATGGGTTTTAGAAGAATGTAATTACTTTAAACTAAGTATCAAAACAGTAATATCAATTTCCACACTGGACATTCAATTTCTCGTTTTACTTACGGTGACCGTTTGATGAGGAAAATCAAACAAATCATAACGTTCCTTGTTTACAACGGTTGCCACGGTTTTTTGAGTGGACAACAATAATTGAAAAAAGATCGTCCCTAGCTTTTATTTCAGTGGTGTGCAATCTTTTCTGCGAGGCGTTCTACATATATTGGAGGTTGTGAATTCTTCGGCGGGCAGCATTGCAAGTTGCCAATGCTTCAACGAACCGGATTAGACGTTAAATCGGACGTTAAGTATAGATTCTGAGATTACATATCAGTGAAAAATCAAGTCAAAATTGGGTATTTAAGGTTAAAATTTCAATGTCAAGTGATTTACAGTCGTATTTTAAATGTACGTATATTATATAAATGTGTTCAATTTTAAGGATCACTTTTTAATCATAATTAATCGGATAGAGGACATTTTATACCACTGCAGAACTTATATGATGCCTACTTTCCATGTAATCATATATTTAATACTCATATCGGCTTTCATAGCTTTAAAGTCATCGCGGATACGTAGCTCTTTGTGTTCCCGAATTTCATAATTTAGCCTTATAAGATACTATAAATACATTCGAACGGAATATAAAATTGATCACGCGTATTTGTGCGGCAAAAATAACGCGTGTACGTATTAGAATATACCGAATCTGAGTCCAACAATAATTGTTGCTATGGCATTACTCTAGTAGTGATGGAAGATGGAAATGTATACTCCATAAATGGAATACACAAAGATTTCAAAGGCGCACTTAATGGGAAATACGTATGAAACGGTATAGAAAGATTAGATGATTCTCGAATTTTTATCCCCGAAACTATAGTCTCGGAGACTATCTTGTCGTAAATGTTGATCTCTAACCAAATACATTTTTTAATCTATACGTCACAGAAAATATAAGAGAATGGGAGAGAAATATATAGATTTTTAATTGTAATTAGTTGCTGAGAGAACCGTCTTCGCGATCAATGTCAACAAAATATGCGATGTTTCGCTATAGAGTTTCTCGAATTTTTATCTCCAAAATATGTTGTAATTATGTGGTCTCTGAACCATCTTGAAGTAAATTTGTTCTCTATCCGAATAAAATTTGTAATCTATACCTCGCATATCATATAAGACCATGGGAGAGAAATATATGGATTTTAATTGATGTTTGCTGAGATAACCGTCTTAGCGATCGATGTAAACAAAATATGCGGTTTTGCTAGGCATATTCTCGAATTTTTATATCTGAAACTATAACTCGTAATTAAGTGGCCTCGCGGATTTTCTTGTAGTAAACGTTCTCTATAAGAATAATTTTTTAAACCTATACCTTACAGATCATATAAGAGTTAGGGAGATAAAAGTTTGATATTTCATAGTTGCTTGACGGATGCCATTTAATGTAGAAATAGTCGACGTAATAGTAAGGACAAGGAGGCAGTTAATAATAATAATAATTCAGTAGCGCGCGAGGAATCGTTACGTAGTAATAGCGATAAACTAAAAATCATCGCGGTTAACTGTCGAAGCATTCTCAGGAAGAAGGCCGAACTTGAACGTCTTATTCGTAGTCTGCGTGCTGATGTAGGTATAGGTAAAGAAAGTTTGCTAACGGCGGACATAGTCAGTAAGGAGATCCTTCCTCGTGACTATAGCGTTTATAGAAAAGATCGATGTATCAGGTCGAAAGGTGGAGTCTTTATAGCAGTTAGCAATAAATACTAAAGTTACCCAATACAGATTAATGACGACGAAGTCGAAAGTGTTTGGTGTAGTGTGAAAGGGAGCGACAGTAAAACTGTAAATATATGCACACCAACAAATGCGAGCGTGGAAACTATTTATTATGTAGAGAAACAAGTGGCGAGGCTAAGTTCATTTAATAAAGATAAAGCTATTACAATCGGGGGCGATTTCAATATTCCGTCAAATGATTGGAGGCATAATTGCCCATATCACGGTGGTAGATAGCGTGAATCGTGCGAGGGTTTAATTGAAACTTTCGGTAAATGCTTGTTATCAGTTAGTGAGATTTCCCACGAGACAATAATATATTAGATATATTGACTACTAATCCTACCGAGCGTATGAATAGGGTATCTGTTGCTGAGGGGAGGGAGGAAGGGAGGGAGAGAGGAAGGGAGGGAGGGAGAGATGAAGGGAGGGAGGGAGGAAGGGCAAGAGGGAGGGAGGGAGTAAGGGAGGGAGAAAGGAAGGAAGGGAGGGAGGAAGGGAGGGAGGAAGAGAGGGAGAATGGGAGGAAGAATGTGAGGGAGGAAGGGAGGGAGGCAAAGGGAAGGTAGGTGGAAGGAGCCATCAGTCATACGCGCCACAATGGAAACCGCGGCACCGCGTACTCCGTCGCCATATGCAAATACGACAGTAAATATATTCCGGAAGAGATGAAATGGGCGTCGCAGACTCCAGACGGCGCACAATTGATTGGCTCTCCTGTGGTGGAATGAGGAGGATATAGGAGAGAGGGAGGGAGCAAGGGGAGGAGATAGGAGAGAGAGGAGGGAGAGAGGTGGATAGGAGAGAGGTGGATAGGAGAGAGGGGAGGGAGAGAGGGGGAAAGGGGAAGGAAATGGAGAAGGGGAGGAGAGTGAAAGCAAGCAGAGACCTGATTTAAAAATGACTCGAGACGTCAATCACAGTTCAATCCGGATGTTTCTTTATAGATGAATATTCATGCCGGCGAGTTAAAAATCATGCAAATTTTGCGCGACGAAAAGCCTTTAAAAATTCCTTTCAAAGACGTCATCGAAAGCAAAAGGTAAAAATAAAACTGTTGAGCTAAAATCATGTAAATAAATGGAAATAATCATTTGCGATAAGCTAAAAAGAACTTCAGGCTAAATAAATAATCTGAATTTGCATAAAAATAAGTTTATTAAACGTCATTAAGTTGTTAATATTTGAAATAAACCAGAATAAACAAAGGACTACAAAAAGATATTAAAATTGGTCCAAAAGCATTAAATCCTGATATTATGGCGTCTCATTACAAGACATCAATGGCAACAGATATTATGGTTCCTAGGGACAACAAAAGTTGGCTGTCGCTTGATTTGGCGAGCAACCATAAGTATAGGGATCGGGAGTATAGGATCTACCTTTCTGTTACTTTTCTTAACGTAATCTACCAGCAATAAATTATCTAAGTTTAATTATATATATATATATATATATATATATATATATATATATATATATATATATATATATATAAAACAGCTTACGGAAAAGGAAAGGTAAAATAGATATATGGATGTCAACAAGGTGTTGGGATGAGGAAACCCAGTGAACAATCACCAATCAGACGACTTCAGGTTGGCGAGGCCCCGGGGATGTCGAAGCGACACACGTAAAAGAACACTAAAACACAGAAACATCACAAACGTAGAAGCTTTCGGAACTACTCCTTCATCAGCTACGTTTGTGATGTTTCTGTGCATCCCAATTCTCCGCAGGACCTCACCCCCACGCATACCGCAAACCCCTCCCAGCCAGATGACGTCCTGAACCTTTCCTCTCATGCTCTTAACCCCGCCGAGAATGCCCTCCTTTCCCGGGGCCTCTCCTTCTGCCCCACCATAAAATTTGACCATTTTTGTCTCCTTGCCGACATACAAGCCTTCGTACGCTTACTCCGCCTCAAAGCCGCCCCACCCACATCTGACTCCTCATCTTCCCCCGAATCACTTCCACAATCCCTTTCTGCCTTCAAACCCCCTTCCCAATACATCCCCCCCTCTCTTCCTCCCCACCATCCCATCGAGCAATATGCTAACTACATAATTCACGCAGTCGCCCAGCCCAACTTTCCCGACCTCCTTGACCACCACGACAATTTGACGAAACCAGAATGACAACGCAATTTCTACGTTGAAACGCAACGACAAAATTATTATCCTCTCTGCAGACAAAGGTACCACCACCGTGGTAATGGACCGCACGCATTACAACGACGAAGCCCTCCGCCAACTATCTGACCAAACTTCTTACCTTCCTCTCCCCTCCAACCCCACTGACCGCCACTCCTCCGAAATTTCTGCATATCTGCGTTCCGTGGGAAAACAAGAAGGTCTCTTACCCGAAATCAACGAATGGATGGAGCGTTCGGGCTACAAGTGGCTCTCCCACGACGTCCAGAATGAAATAGTTTAAATATTGGGAGAAAATGTTCTTCGGTTGTAAGCCAAATAAAGAGCTGCGAGTATTTTTCCATCATTGTCGACGAGACGTGCGACATCTCCATTCATGAGCAAGTCACCTTCTGTGTACGAACGGCCAACGAAAACTTTGATATATATGAAGATTTCATTGGATTGTACGAAACTGTCAGTACTAAAGCATAAACTCTCTTTGACATAGTGAAGGACATGCTTTTACGTTTGGACATGTCTACTGAAAATTTGCATGGGCAGTGCTATGACGGCGCATCGAACATGAGTGGAGAATTCAGAGGGCTCCAGAAATTAGTAGCGGATCTGCAGCCGCAGGCAACATACGTTCACTGCGCAGCTCACTCTTTGAACTTAGCTGTGCAAGATAGCTTGCGTCACCTGCCGACTATGAGGGATACAATGAATCTGGCTAAAGATTTGATAAATACAATCAGGGAATACCCTGAAAGGTTACATCTGTTTAGAACTGCCCACGTCGAAGACAAGACTGCCCCGAAAAACCTGCGTCTATTGTGCCCTACAAGGCGGACGATGAGAGTTTCCAGTGTGCACCAGATCCTGAAGAACTACAAACATGTCCTTGAATTCTTCGAGACGTTTCCTGCAGAAGACACGACTGACGCAGCATCAAAATGTTCCGGGTACCATGAGACAATGTTGCACTTCAAACCATACTTTTTCATCTCCCTCTACTGCCACATAATGAACCCTGTCGAGGAAGTGAATTCCAAGGTCCAATTTCCCCGCATTGGTGTTACAGAAGTAGAATCAAAGCTTAAATGTTTACTCGATATCCTTGTAGAAAATCGTAAGGGCTTTGAGAAGTTTTGACAGAAGTGTTTACGGGAAAAACCTAATCTTGTAGAAGATCCGGTGCTGCCCCGTCAGAAAAATGTTCCGAAAAGGCTTGACAGTCCTCGCGCTGCTACACCTCACAGATTCCAAAGCACGAAAGAATATTTCCACCTCTTAACTTAATATTTTATATCTTAATATTTCACTTTTTTCTTAAATACACAAATTGACATGAATAAGAACATTACTAAAACATATTAAAATCGTCACAAAATTGTAAAAGTAAAGTTACAATCCTCTTTCACTTTGTAATTTATAAATAATATCCCTAATAAAATAATTGTACCTATATATCTCCATGTTCTCTTAATTTGTAGATACTTATTTATTCCTAAAAACTTACTAAAATAGTCTTTATTTGAGAAAATATTACAATTCTTAAATATTAGAATGTCAAGGAGTCAGCTCCTTTACAAGGGCAACTGTTCATTAGACGTGAGCTAATGACAGTAGCAGGTGACTGTACAGAGGGGTATACACAGGTTAAACTTCGTAGCCAATTCAGTTCCATACCTCCTGGAACTAGGCCCCCCCAATATTTTTAACAAGTAACCGCCCCTGGCACTGATTCCCGTGCTTTTCTTATGGGGTATTGAAAAGGAACATTGAAGTTAAAAAGACCACTAAAATACAAACGTTTTTGTGATTTTCGATTTTTATCGTCGGTTGTGCCACTCGACCTACCAACATGCCAAATTTAAGATAGCTATCCCTTCTAGAAGTACCTAAGAGTTTTGTGTCAGTGGGTGAGTGAATGAGGCACAAGTAGCTCTCATATTATATATATATATATATATATATATATATATATATATATATATATATATATATATATATAGGGGTGAGTTGGGGGTGGAATCGGTGATGACTACCCGCCGGATTTGGTTCCGGTATCCGCTCGGACAGCGAGTCTGTCCGAGCATAATTTATCGTTTAGGCACAAAACATCTAGCAAAAGAATTTCAAGTAGAAGGGAGATGGATTTTTAAAATAAAAGATGTTTAGCTATGATAACTCATAGTATGAATTAGAGATATTTCAGTTACATTCACATCCCCTCTAAAACCGAAAAAGGGAAACGTTTTGTTAAAATAACATACTCAACCCGCATGGCCTATTCCATGATGAAATAGGGTTCGGACCACCAAATTTCACGAATCTACATCACCATAGAAACGTTCACGGTAGTCATCTTTTAAGTGCCTCCTTTCGAGAATGAAACGATGAAACGAATATATTGAATTTCCTTGTTACGTAGCAGCAACGTCATATTTTGATATGTAATCTTTATTAGATGTATTTAAGGCATGAGTTCTCTTTATTATGTTCTTGATGATTTATTTGAAAAACTTAAATCGTTTTTAGATTTCACGAATAAATTAAAATAGGAGACGTATCCGCACTATGCGAAGGATATAGTCATTTTTATTAAACCGTTTCTCTGGCTTCTGTTGAAGAGTAAGGTAACTGAATAATCACACTATATAACGATACAAGCGCACATAATGCTAAGAGGTTTAAAATCTGCAATAAAATAAAAAATCTATGACGTGATTAGATATTATTCTGTGATAGGATGGAAGAAGTAAGAAATAGACAAGGACAGCAAGAGCAAAGGAGGTATTTACGAGACTACGACAGTTGTTGGGAGTTTGAATATATATATTAAAAAGACCAAAAAAATATTCGTAAAAACTTTGATATAAAGTGTAATTTATAACATGAGAGCGAGACATGGACGATGAAAAGATAGCTCACAAGAGCTATGCATTAACGCCTGTATCGCATTAGCCCGCATGCGTTCGACAGATGTATTTATTAACAAAGAAATACTGCTCACAATATCCCTATTTTTTACTTTTATTAACACTACATAAAATGTTTTTCCTTAGACCTAGTACTTTAAGAGAAACTGTAAATAAACCTCTACAGCTCGCAAAAAGCTGATTGGATATACCTGACTCATCGGCTGACAGATTCATTGAATTATTTTAGGTATTTCCTATAGGGGTAAAGCTGGAAATTTAAGTAATGTACGGATGTTAGAAGTGTATATTGTAAAATCACAAATTTACTGAAATTGCCATCGTAGGGGATGTTTATACGCCTCGCTGTTTCGTCCGAATTCGACGAAAGAAGAGTGTCATAGAATGACTCCGCCATCGAAAAGGCATTTTAGAAGACTTGCGTTTTAAGAACGCTACTATTTTTAGCTAATCAATTCCTTGATTGACTAGCGTAACTGACCGTCAAATATGACGGGGTTGCATGAATTAAGTATTAAGTAAAAAAGTAAAAGATTAATGGAACCAACTTTTGTAAGAACTAAAAAGTAAACAAATAAATAGAAAATTCACATAATTAAATGTTCACGAAAATAAAAATAGTTTTGGGCAAATAAATATTAATAAATATTTATTCCTTAAACATAACGCTAAACAGTTTATATGCCGAAAACTATTTTTACTCCATAGAACATTCAATTATGGAAATTTTACATTTATTTTTTCTTTTTATGGTATAAAAACGTGACTTCGTTAAAATAAAATTTAATAAATTCATATAAATTTAATCAAAAATTAAAAACTTACTCTGCTTTCGCTGAAATTTCCCTCAAAGACAAAAAACAGCAAATTTAATCTTTACTATATCCGACTTCATTAACACAATATTAATGAATAATTGAATACTTATTTTCGCTACCGTTGTATTACTTATCGTAACAAAGGTATTGTTTAAACGTCAAAAGAGCGTCGAATTTTCGTATGAGGACAGAGGCGACGCGAATTTATAATCCCAGTCAATCATACGTAATTACCTGAAACTGGCAACACTGCAAATCACTTTCACGAAAAAAGATTTTCACGTAAAAATACGTCAAATTTTTGCGTTAAAAACTAATTGGGAGCGTTCCAGACAAACACAAACAGATCTAGACTAATATTACAATGGATATGAAGAACTCGAATACTCTCAATCAAAAAAGGAACACTTCGCACAACCGGAGCCGTTCGATAGATGAAGAAACAGATGAGTGACCGTAAGGCGAACTCATGGGGAGAGGAGGAGGAGGAAGAAACAAAAACTCACCTTGAGTGGTCTGGTGATCGTGACTGTCTCTATGGTGGTCGTGGGTGCCATCTTGCCCTCCGAAGGACGCCTGCAGAAGGAGAGAACAAGTTTGATTATACCTAAAATGAAACAAAGGGAAATATCTCTCTCTACAATGCAAAAGGCGGAACAATACATCTTTTGGAAATATAAAAAATGGGAGCTTCATCTGCTGACGCAATATGTAAAACCGCGTTTTATTTATTGATGCTTACTTAGAATTTTATACTTAAAATTATTTATAAACTTACTATTACAATTATATGACAAAGTAACTTATTCAAAAATCAATTACACTAGAATGTCCGAGGGAGTCATTTTCATTCCTCTAGGAACGAAAACTATTGCCATTTCTGATTTTGTGCGCTTTAGAAAATAAACATCATGTTTCTCGCAATGTTCATACAAATTATGTGTATGGTGCGGTGCGAAGTCGACGCTCAGCTGTTCGCGGGCGAGCTACACGGGCGGGATGGACCGCGGGTTGTAGAAGCGCCCCTGACCGCATCGGTGGGGTGTCTCAAGGCACAGGAGCTCCAGTGAAAGAAGGTCGAGGAGCGAGGGGTCGCCGCCGTGCTCCTGGCAGATTGAGGAATGCTGCTGGTGGAGATGCTTCCTATCACGCCGACGACGTCGCTCCATTTCAGGAAGATGTGGAACCATATAAACCGAGAGTGCTGGAAGATGCCCTAGTAGGGCCATATGGGACTCGGTGGGAACCTCTGGATATTGGTGCACAGTCCTCGGGTAGGAGTTCTATCCAGAACGTGCTCAGAGAATTACCGGGCCCCACTGGGCATGCAAAAATATATGTCACTAAAGGAAGTCCTACTAGTGCATGGCGCTTGTTCTTTGACAATTTCACGCTTCAGCATATAAGAAAGTGCACAGAAACAGAGGCCCGTCTTCAATTAGGGAATGACCACTGGAGCCTGAAAACAGCTGAGCTCGAGGCATTTATTTCTGTTATGTATGCACATGGGGTCATTGGAAAAAATGACTTGCCTATTCATTCTCTGTGGTCTACTTCTTGGGGTGTCCCTCTGTGCAAAAAGGCGATGCCTAGGAATAGATTCTGTGAAATACTAATGTTTCTTCGCTTTGACGAAAGATTTTCTCGCTTAGAGACTCAAATCAGACAACTTTGCGTTGTATTCCACTGTATGGAGCAGGTTTATAGAATACTGCATTGCTTGCTACAAATCTGGCTCTTCCATTACAGTTGATAAGCAACTATTTCCTAGCAAAGCTCGCTGCCCCTTTACTCAGTTCATGGCGTCAAAACCGGACAAATATGAGCAGAAATCTTGGTTAGCCGTAGACAAAGACAGTACGCGGTAAATGGTTTCCCTTATGTCGGAAAGGACGAGGCTCGCCCTGTCGACGAGCGTGTGGCTGACTACGGTGTCATGAGCCTCATGGGACCATTCTTTGGCAAAGGCAGGAATGTAACCACAGATAATTACCCTACCGCTAGCAAGAAAATTGAAGGAGAAAAGAACAAGCATAGTTGGCACAGTTAACAAAAATAGAAGGGAGAATCCTGCCAATATCAAGTCCATGAAAGAACAGCTTAACTCAGCCAAGATTTATAAACATCAGGAGGTTAAAATTACTGTCTATCAGGGAAAGACGAAGAAGAATGCAGTCCTCTTGTGCACGTATCATCCAACTGCTGAAATCGCTGAAAAGAAAACTCCTGAAACAGTGCAATTCTATAATCAGACAATGTATGGTGTTAACTTAGTGGATCAGATGGCAAAGAAATATTCAGTCCGAACAGATACAAGGCGATGGCTATGCGTATAAGTAACAGAAGAGCAGATTTCTAGGAGAGAATTCCTGCAAGAACTGGTTGCAGAGCTGGCACCTGGAATTCTGAAAAAGAGGCAAACCAGCAACACAAACTGTAAAGACTGATGAGCATGAAAGTGACAGTGCAAAAGTCACAAAATATTGCCAAGTCTGGAAAAATGCAAAAAAATCCTGTAATTGGGAAATCTCAACAATGTAAAAAATGACTGTGCGGAACATGCACATCAAAGGTCTCCTATGCATGTGTTGATTGTGCGGAGGCAAAGTATGTGGCGGAATCTTTCTTTGCAATATATTAACTTTTTTAAAGTGACTGTTCCAGTGATATTTCTTTTTGATATGACTGTACCTATGTCTGCCTCTGGCTATGTTTTTATGTGTCACAAATGCATGATACTCACCGACTTTGCTTAGATTATCAAACATTTTGTGTTTTTATAAGATTTTACAGTTTTTGACAATAAACAAAATTTCACTGCAAGCCTTCTTCTTGACTGTACCTTCAATAATAGTAATGCATGACACGATACGAACACAAATGTATAAATATTACACTTAAAATGCAAAAAGCTGTTAAAAATCGCCTGAATTAGCAAAATTACACGAGGGAGTCAATATGACTCCATCGGGCATCTTAGGGGGTACCCCAGTTTCGGGCATTCTAGTGATATATTCATACTCTAACGCGTATTTGGTTTCTAGTCTAATGGCAATTAGATTATGATATATGTACTAAATTACTAAACACTCTCCGATTTCTTCAAAATAAGGACTCCCTGACTCTCCCCGATTTTTCAAAAGGAAATCCTACTACGGAGCTATAAATGGCATTAAAGATCACACAAATAGTGAACAATTTTTACTTTATATCTAGTATAACTATTTGCTCAGAATCTTAATTTAAACATTTTGAAGCACTCCTCCCTGCCGCCTCACAATTTCTCGAAAACCTTTCTTTGGCAGCGTAATAATAAATGGAATATCATGCATCACATATAACACCCTGCAAATTTAGGTCTTAAATTTCTTATCGTTTAATTGCAACTTTAATTTAATCGATTACACAGACACGAATGGACAGACAGCGCAGAAACATAGGCGAAAAAGGTAGCAGATATAGTTCTCTTTTGCTGCTGTGAGTAGTTGATATTCATATCAAATTTCAAACGTCCTCGTCACTTTTTAATCAGTAAAAAACATGATTTCTTTGACATTAAAACACTCGAAATCACGATAGAGGCCTGGGTATATTAACGATTACTTCAGTTCATTCGAAGCTTTTTAAAAATTATTCCATTTCGAAAGCATGCATACCGGTTATTGTGATCACTAGAGCCCTGAAGTTCAGGCACTATAAAAGTCAAAATAGGCAGGCAAAATGGCAGAATAAAATAGGAAAATAGGCATTTATTTTAACCCAAATATTATTATTATGTGAAGTTTATATGGAATAGGTATAAGATTTCAATAAAATATGATTGCGATCGCTATTACCTACTTCTTTAAATTATGAACTATTACATGATACGAGATGATTTTTTAAATGTTCAAATTAAAAACTGACTTCTGTCAGGATGTGTTTTAAAAATAAAAAGGATCTCACACTAAGTTTAAAGTTCAACTTAGGAGTCAAGAATGATCACCATAGTTCAGGAGTACAATAACACAATATTATTACAAAGTCACAGATTAACTATAAGAAAAAATATAATTTGCCAACATGGCATAATTGAAACAAGTAATCATTAGATGAGAACGATGAAAAAAATATGTCAACACTGGGACTGACTTTGAAAGTACAAAAGACAATAAATAATTGGGCAACTGGTATACAAATTATGTAACCCTAACATTGTCAAAGTAGAGCCCCAAAATATTACGGTATAATTTTAAAAAACATAAAAAAGATTTTCAGCGAAGTTCCTATTGCTTATAGTACATGGATAGAGATATTTAAAATTATCCTAGCCCAATTTGGGATAATTTACAATAACCCTGGAAATTATTACCAGCAAACAAAAAATTGAATGGCTACGTTAGATTAAACAATAAGAATTTCGTGTTCTGCTGACATGCATACAATGTCTAGATACCATTTATGATTCGTGGAAATGTTCGTACTTTCCTCGAGTGCGAACACAAAAACTTCAGGCGAACACGAAAAACTGATGGAGAACGCGATAAACTGTAGGAGGATAAAATGCTGCAGTGATCACTATTAAAACAAACACGAGTGAGCTGGCAATAATTTTCCGAATAAGATAAGGCATTCCCGCCCGGCATTTGTCAGCATCATGCCATGCCCGATTCGCGAATTTTAAGGTTCCAGTACAAAGTACAAAATCCAATAGTCTAAAATCCGGAATAATCCGAAATCCGGATACTATACAAAATTTCCCATAAAAAATTGTTCAAGTTACGGTAAACAAATTGCTTTTATTTGGCACCGGACTTGTTTTGTGACTTACTTAGTTTTGAACAATCGATTTGTTTCATGAAAACAATACTTTTCCCTATACTACGTTTGGAACTTCATACTTGACTGTATTATGACAGTAAAATATAATGCGGTACTTCAGTCTCTGCTGCGGTCGCAATTAAAACAATATAATCCAAACAGAACTTATGATGCCTACTTTCCATTTAATCATTTATTTAATACTTATATTGGCTCTAATAGCTTAAAGTCATCGCGGATATTAAGCTCTTTGTGTTCCCAAATTTCATAATTTACCGTTATCTATTATATATATAAAATACTATAAATACACTGAAACGGAATATTAAACTGATCACGCGTATTTGTGCCGCAAAAATAACGCGAGTACGTACTAGAATATACCGAATCTGACTTCAACAATAGTTGTTGCTGTGGCAACACTCTCGTAACGAGCGATATAAACTGTGAAATCGCCAGTATTTACAAGAAATTCTAAGAAATACAATAGATAAGCAAATTTCTACGATAAAAATTAGAATCTCCATTCCTTTCATCAGAGAATAGTACAAAACTCGCTCCAATGTTACAATTCTCCGATATTTTAATGTGCAAGAGAAAACTACCCTGCACGATGGATTTCAGATTTCCCATGTAAATCAAATGGTATGTAGTTCCTGGAATCGAACCCGGGACTTCAATCTTCGCAACATAAACTATCCTCAGATGCTCGGCCCCTGTAGCAAGAGATTTTCACCAAGTGTCATGAAAATCGGTATATTGGTTCAAAAGTTAATATGGGGAGACGGGCACACAAACAGACACAATGACTATGAACTATAAAGCCTATTTCCATTCTGGAAAGTAGGCTAAAAATGCCTAATTGATCCAGTACACATGAATTTCTCCATAGAGAGAAATAAATAGTCTAGTATATATTTACAAGTTGCTCTCGACAAAAAATTCCTTGAAAATACCTATCAGCAAATGCGCTCGTGAATAATTTTAAGCACGCTGAATGAT
Organism: Tanypteryx hageni; assembly: GCA_028673005.1. Lineage (NCBI taxonomy): Eukaryota > Metazoa > Arthropoda > Insecta > Odonata > Petaluridae > Tanypteryx > Tanypteryx hageni. The sequence continues at coordinate 8,500,345 of CM054113.1, read as the reverse complement.
TTTCACAATAAACAAGAGAGTAAAGATGCACACATCACGCGTGAATACATGCGAGGCAGAGGCGGCCTTTACGATTTATGTAATCTTGCCAAAAAATGTAAATATTAATGGCCTAGCATAATGTCTAAGAACTGGTATGGCAATGAAATATCGAATTTTTGATTCGCCGATTTATTTCATAATCAGTTGTAATGAATAAAACAATCGACAATTACTTAAAACATACCTTACTCGAGTAGTAGTAATATAATCTCTATGTTCACGTTCATTCGACTGTCGTAAATTACCCATTTCTTTTCACTTACAAACGCTGTGTATACGTAAAGAAAATAGACGTATTTACGTTCATTTATTCGTCCTAGATGATCTTTTTCCTTTGATTTACTAAATGCTGCGTGCGCACGAAAGAAAATTAAATTAATTAGTTATTTACAGTATATATTGTTTACTTCAGTTGCCACGAAGATATTTTTTGTTGGCAACAATTAAAAAACCGCTACAATTTATTTGGGCAGTAAAAAAATATTTTGCCAGTAGAATTTCTCAAGCAAAAAATAAATAAATTGACAGAAAAATAAAATGGAAGTAAAAAAATAAAATGTCAGTAAATAAGATAAACTGGCAGAATTCAAGCAGCAGTAAAGAAAGCGACATGTTTGCGTGGAGGAACATTTTTCTCGTCCTCACCGGGTTGAGTAAGTTGGTTGAAGTGTTCTTCGTTCCTCCCCAAAGGAACATTTTGTTTTGGAAAATTATTGAATGGAGGAACATTTTGCACATCCTCACCGAGTTGGGTAAGTTGGTTGAAGTGTTTTTCGTTCCTCCTCAATGGAACATTTTGCTTGGCCTTAAGAAAGCGAGGGTTTGGGACAATTTTATTTTTTTTACTGCCATGTTGCATTAAAATACTGGTAGTTTTCGCTTTCTTTATTGCTGCTTGAATACTGCCAGTTTATATTTTTTACTGCCATTTAATTTTTTCTACTGCAAAATAATTCTTTTCTCTACTGCCAATTTATTGTTTTTACTACCAGTTTTATTCCATGCCTTAAAAAACACGGAAAATGATTCAAAGTGAATTACGACTTTTAAGCTTGATTTTGTTGAAATCGGCTACTACTTCGATAAAAATGTACCGAACAAAACAGATGCTAGTTCTACAAACTTCGTTTAAAGATTTTATGTTAGAAGTTATATTATACGAGATATAAGAAAAGTTCTTTTTTTATCACCAGTAAAGTGGCACTACAGATTATGCTACGTGAGCCATTTACATCATTTTCTTATTTTCTTTGATCTTATGTCCTAAATAGCAAATTTAATGAACACTAGCCCAGTAGTTTCGCAGATGAAACATGCGGACGGACGGATACGACCTGACCATAAAGTGTTATATGTTTACATTTTGTAAAGAACGCCTAAAAATACTTGGAATCACTTTTCACATTGAAAAAACAGTAAGTAACCAAAATTGTTATATGATGCTATCGATAACAAAATATTGATGCGCATCCTATTACAAAGCTCGAATCAATACGTAAAATTACCCTTACAATTCCTCTTGGTAGCGATGAGATTGCTTTCGAAAACTTTATCATAGCAACGGAAACAAAGCTGTTACAGCAATCTCCAATGTACTTAAATGCGTATATTTAGACTTATAATAGAAATGTCTATTAAATAACCCGTTCTTTGAAAAATGTTTTTACAAAGTTATAGAGTTATAGAGTTTCTCAACCGACGCCTGTCGGCAGTCCAGCAGTGGCCGCTCTGTGTGTATTTGGCAAATCAACCTCTTGGATTATTATAGTATGGCCGGTCTGTGATATTCCGTTTTTCTCACATAAGTTTTATGATGGGCAGCAGTGGTTAATGAGAGGCTTTTGTTTTCAGTTGTCAAAGTGTAACACTGTCAAATGATTGGTGGTTTAAATTGATTTTACCGGTCCTTGGCGGATTATTCAGAGAATACACCGGTCCGCGGTCAACTTTCTGTTATTACACCGATCCGCGATGAACTTGCAGTTGAAACTCGCTACTCTACACCTTTGATTAGGGCAAATATTTACATTAATGAAGCCCTTTACGAGTTATTTAGCAATAACTATGACTAGAGCAAACCTCAACTTCCAGTTGGCCAATTTTAACCAAGATCAACTCAGATCTTGATATTCTAATGCTGATCTGACTAGTAGTATTACAGCGTCCGCGCAATTTATATCAAACAGGTTTCTGAGCAAAGGACGCGAACATATGTAGTGTATGAAAAAGCCGAGGGTAGTTTTCAAGTTTCACTTACCTAACAAACACAAACGCAGCAGATGCGCATCGGCGACAGAATTTAACCATCTAACGTGGGACTGCCATCAAAAATACGGTCGGGATTTGAGATCAAGTAAAAAACAATGGAGGAGACCTTTCGCCCACACTCGCCATGTCACCTTGGACCCGACCGGAGACCACCACCTCCCTCCCACTCCATCGATCCAAGCTCGCGTAAACACACGCTGATACACGCTCTCGCACACAGACACACACACACGAAGCACGGATACTACCTGCATCCGACGATCGCCGCCGACTCGCCTTTATGCCCACGCCCTCCCCCCTCCCTTCTCTCTCTCCCTCCCTTCTAACTCCCTTCCCCTTTCTATCACTCCCTTCTATCTCTGTCTCCCTCTTCCCCCGAATAAAGACGATTATCTATCTATCTATCCCCTTCTATCACTCCCTTCCCCACATTATTAATACATCATTAGATTCTCTTAATACTAATTTCTGGATTCCTCCCACAGTTATTGAGTCTGAATGTAAACGCAAAGTTATTCGAAGCCTTGATCTAAAAGCGGGTGAATCTACCAGTTCTCAATGTTTCCACTTCAAGTCGGTTTCGCAAACTGATATACATAAAGCTATACGCAGAATTAAATCGAAAGCTCAGGGCGCAGACGGCATTATAATCTAACTCATTAACAAATTAATTCACTTTATCCTACCAGTAATCATCATGTATGTGGGAGTGTGACGAGTGTGACAGAGAAGTGAGAGTATGAGAGAGAGTGTGTTGGAATATATGTGTGTGTGAGAGAGAGAGAAAGAGAGGGGGAGAAAGGGAGGGTCTTGGGCAAAGGCCGTGCCACGTAGCGAGGGTATGGAGGAGGGGGAAAGGACGCTCGGTGGAAGAGCCCACGGGGGTTTGGGGTTATGGTCGGGACTTCCGAGGCGGACCTTGAAGTGTAAGGACGTAATGTAGTGAAGACCTTAATTATTATTAAAGTTTGTTTTTTACGCCAGTGAGTGGTGTTATTGTGTGCTTGTCCCTGTTGTTACCCGCAATTCCCACAAAATTGGGGGCTCGTCCGGGATGCGGGTCTACAGAGGATAAGTTAAGGAAGCTTAAAAGAAGAGAGTGAGTGCGCGTGGGGAAGCCGCCCGAGAGCACTTATCTGAAGGAGGTTTCGTGAGGAGACGCCACACGAACTTCACCTAAGGAAGGAAGTTGTGTGTGGAGACGCCACACATAATTTCACTAAGAAGCCGCTGCGTGTTGAGAGTTTCGTGTGGAGACGCCGCACGAAAGCACACAGTGAAGAGGTTTTGCGCGGCAAGAGGCTGTGCGAGAGGAAGCGACGCTTCGAGAGAGGGGAGGGAAGGACCCCTTCTCAACAGCGCGCCACGACGGAGCAAGGGAGAGGGAACACGGTCCCAAGCGGAAGACGGCGAAGGAGTAGGAGCGTTCCGAGGCCGCCGCTAAGGGTGCAGCCGCCGAGAAGCGTGAGGTTGACGGTGCAGCGGCAAATTCAAGAGAGGTCGCCACGCAGGACGACGACATTAGCCGAGGACGACACGGGTAAGACATCCACTACAATGGCGAACAGCGACGAGAATTCGCGAGGCACGGAGCTGACGACGCCGGCAGAGGATGGCGAAGTATTACGTCGACGTGAGGAGGAGCTGGCGGAGCTAGAGGCCCGTCTAAATGAAAGAAGAGTTGCCTTGGAAGAGGAAGAAAAATATCAGCAGCAGCGGTACGAGCGGATGCGGCAACAGCTGGCGGAGGACTTACGTTCGCGGTCTGCAGAGCAGCCAGCAACGCCCGCGCTACCGACGGCACCCTCCGTCGAGCGACTGTTGCGTCAGCAGCACCAGCCGGCCCCAGTGAGCGAGGTCGACCGGCTGAAGCGGCAGCTAGAGGAGACTGAACGGGCGTTGCAGCTCGCCCAGCAGCAACATCGTCAGCCAGCAGCACTGACCGAGGAGGAACGGTTAAGACAACGGCTGGAGGCGATGCAACGAGAGTTAAAGCTCGCGCGCGCCCCGGGAATTGGGATCGGTGTACCAGCAGCGGTAGAAAGGATTTCCCTGAGGGATGCAGCGGACACCTTGCCAAGGTTCAACGGGAGTGATCCGGCGTATCCAGTCAAGCCGTGGCTGGATTCTATCAGCGAAAGCGCGCTGATATACGGGTGGACGCAGCTTGAGACGTTCGTCTCAGCGAAGAAGTCGCTGGACGGACCAGCCAAGACGTGACTCACCGCTCAACAAGACATCGTCTCCTGGAGTGCTCTCAGACATGCCATCGAGGCGGAGTTTGGCCGGAAGACGTCAGCAGCTCGGATACATGCACTCTTAATGAAAAAGAAGAGGAAGAAGGATGAACCTGTCCAGCAGTACATCCAGGAGATGAGGAGCCTCGGACGTCAGGGAGGCGTAGATGATAGGGATGTCATCGACTACATCGTCGACGGCATCCTCGAGGACGCTCAGGCCCGAATGTTCCTGAGGAGTTCCAGGACATTCGAAGAGCTTCAGGAGAGGCTTGACGGTTGCCTCAGAGACTTGAGGTTGCAGAAGGATTTAGGTGAGCATCGAGGCTCGCAGCAGAAGTCAGCGGGAGCGGAACAGTCGTCGTCCTCGTCGAAGAGTAAGAAGGACGACAGGAAGAGAAGCAACAACTGCTTCAACTGCGGAGGAGAGGGGCACTTAGGACAAAACTGTCCTGACAGGGGGAAGGGCGTCAAATGCTTCAAATGTCAGAAGTTCGGACACAAATCGCCAGAGTGCGGAGAGAGGAGCAGATATGGAGCATCTACCTCAAAGGATGGATCACCAACAGTCAGGCTCAACGAGTGCAGCGGCAACAGGAGCAGGAAACGGGTCTGCATCGGGGGAGTCGAGTCCGAGTGCCTGCTGGACAGTGAAGCCGACTGCAACGTAATGCGAGAGGACCTCTTCCAGGAGATAACTGCCAGGGGAGCATACGAGGTGAACCTTGAGGAGGGAGGTAAGCAGCTACGCGGGTTTGGGGGCAGCGCAGTCATGATGGGGCGTGTTGTGCTGCCAACGAAGCTGGACGACGTGACAGTGCCGTTGGTGTATTGGGTCGCTCCGATGCAAGCCATGGACACCAAGGTGCTGATCGGGGTCCCGCTGTTAGACGTGGCCGAGGTGCGACTGCGGAAGCTGGGGCCCATCATCGAGCCCATTCCCGGAGATGAGTACGTCCGGATGATCGTCGCCGAGGAGGAGGAGACCAGGGACGCCATCGAGAAGGTGCCAGAGGGTTACAAGGAGGAAGTGAAGGCTATGGTCGACGGATATCAACACACCGGACGAGACGAGGTGCCAGTGGAAATGAAAATTATCCTGAAGGACGAGACGCCGATCTTCAGGAATCCACGGCGCCTGGCCCCGAAAGAGAGAGAAGAAGTCGACGAGCAGATAGACAACTGGCTGGAGGAGGGCATCATCGTGCCAAGCAACTCGGAGTTCGCCAGTCCAGTGGTCGTCGCGCAGAAGAGGGATGGAAGGGTACGTGTCTGCGTGGACTATAAGCCGTTAAACAAGGTAACGGTCAGAGAGCACTATCCGTTGCCCCTCATTGAGGATCTATTGGACCGGCTGGCTGAAGCGAAGGTGTACTCGACGTTGGACTTAAGAAATGGATTTTTCCATGTGAGGGTCGCGGACGGGAGCCAGAAGTACACGTCTTTCGTCACGCCCTCCGGACAGTTCGAGTTCAAGAGGGTTCCATTCGGGCTTTGCAACTCACCAGCTGTGTTCCAGAGGTACATTGCCTATGTCTTCAGGGATCTAGTGAAGGAGGATGAAGCTCTGGTTTACCTTGACGACGTTCTGGTACCGGCAGTGAACCACGGAGAAGCCCTGGAGCGCTTGAACAGGGCTCTAGAGGTAGCAGCGAGATACGGGCTACAGATCAACTGGAAGAAGTGCCGGCTGATGGCGACGAAGATCGAGTTCCTTGGCTATGTTGTCGAGAAAGGCAGCATCAAGCCATCACCGAGGAAGACAGCTGATCTGCTGGATTTTCCTGACCCGAAGACGACGAAGCAGGTTCAACGGTTCCTGGGCCTAGCCGGTTATTTCCGGAAGTTCATTAAAGGCTACGCGAAAATCGCCAAGCCACTCAGCGACTTACTCAGAAAGGACGTTCACTTTTATTTCTCGGAAACCGAGAGACGGGCCTTTCAGGAGTTGAAGAGAGCGCTAGTGGAGGCACCAGTGCTGCGCCTGTATCATCAGAGACGAGAGACGGAGCTGCACACCGACGCTTCGCAAGATGGATTTGGTGCAATCCTACTGCAGAGAGATCTTGAGGACCGGCAGCTCCACCCGGTCTATTTCATGAGCAGGAAAACGACTCCAGCTGAGAGGTTCCGCGAGGTGCGAGACGAACTGAGGACGAAGGCAAGGCAGCAGATAGAGATACTACAGAGGGAGAATAGACGGTCGTTTAACAGACACATGAAGGTGGCCACGGAATACCAGCTAGGAGACCTGGTGGGCATCAAGAGGACTCAACTTGGCCCAGGTTTGAAGCTGGCTGTGAAGGTGTGTTTTATTTCCTTCCCTGACAAATTTTATTACATTACATTAACGCAAGTTTACATTTAAATTATATATATATATATATATAATTATAAATACATTCTTATTATAATAATATTGTATATAGGACATATGTATGCTTGGTAGTATTCGACGTTTATTTTTTTTAAATCGAAGATTAAAATAGACATTTATTTTCCTGAGATATTTTCGACGAATATCGACGCTTAAAATTACTTACATTTAAGGCTGGCAGTTTTAGGCATTACAATTCGATTATTTAAATTTAATTTTTATTCCGAAATTCTTAAATTTTTAAATGTTAATATCAAGGGAAACACTAAATAACAAATTTATTAAAATATTATTTTATCTTTTACTTACAGTAAAAAAGTATACGATACAAAGTAGACAAAGTAGTACATTTATATTGTTAATTTAATCTTTTACTAATTAAATCATGACTTTTAACCAAGAAAATACTGCATTTGCATTTTCTTTTGGAGTTATGAGAAAATGTCCAGGAACTGAGTGTCTGAGTGTACTACGGCAATATATATATATATATATATGTTCGTGCGGAAAAAAGTTCAGTATGCGAACATGAAACGATATTTCTTGTTCTTCTATTTTCACTTCTTTCTTTACAAATTTTGTCAAACGATGATTTCGATAACCAACCTATATGAGAAACCATATATTAATAGATGATTCACGGCTTTTACTAACTGAATTTTGATGATTAAACCAAATTACGACCTTACAAATCGTTCCCGAGTATATTATTGTTGTTCTATCACACTGACACTTAGTATATTTTCAATCTCAAATATCGTAAGCTGGTTTTTCTAAATCTAGATATTTTTGCTTTCGTACAGTAATGCTTCCAATCGCGTCATTGACAAATGTATTATTTCGCGAATGTATACAGTAAATTCTGCTTCACCTCTTGAAATCCGAACAATGTGCTGTTGCTTAGCCGAGAAACAATCTTAAAAAAAGAATTTGCGAGTAAACCTTAAAGGCATTTAGACATTCATTGATGCCAACTAAGGTCTTAATAAGGAAAAACATTAATTATATACTTATCGGAATAATATTTTCGCCGTCATTGCACTAAATTGTTCACTTTATTTAACATAAAATATATAGAGAGAAAAATGAGACTTAATTATTCCGCGCTAGATCAAGTCTTACCTCAAATCCTGATAAATATGTTTTTCCAATCGGCAAAATATTTTACAACAAATATCAAATAAATATTTACCCTTAATCCCTCTTCGATTTTTAATAACGATTTCTAATTTATGCGCACCTTTTTTAAACCATTGCATATGAATTGAAATATACTTACCAGTAGCAAAAGGCGAAGGAGCCAAAAGAACGAGAGAGGAACGATCCTTCCTGGATAACTTTAAGAAAAAGACTGCCAAAAGATTGGGTTGTGCATAGGGAGAACGGGTGAAAGTGCATACAACAAGGTCATCTATAGGATAAACCCTACAAAGGATCGAGAAACATTTGTTTCCGGAATACACTCCACGGGGTGGATTGATTGATTGATATGGTCTTTATTTGCGGCGAGATTGAGACTAAGAAGTCCCATCTTCCACCTAACCCCTCGTCATGAAACATATATAATAATACATAGCACTTTATGTAAATACAAGTAACAATAAAAATACAAAAATTGGAAAAGAAAAGATGTAATTTTGTGGGAAAAAATAAGGACTGCTGAAATAATGAAATCCATGCAAAAAACCCACAGCAGGAAAACACCCACACAAGAAGGGGGGGGTGTGAAAAACCTGCGAAATCTACTGGGATTCACTAAAGACATTAATAACTGAATATTTAGAACAAAAGATTAATACATGAAAAACTTAAAGCTATGCATCAGGAGAAATTTGGCACAATACGAATACATCATTGATGGAATGAACATATGAAAATGACAAAATGAATAGATAATAAAACTGTTATGACTAAACAAAAAATAGAGGAGAAATAATAAATAAATTAATAAAAAAGTATAAATCATGCACAATGAGTATTGTTTTGTCAAAATCAAGATTGAGAAAAAATTGAAGCGTTAAATGTGTTTAACTGTTCCTTTGAAAGGATAAGAGAGATAGATAGCAGTGTCGTTTGAATGACGAAAGCGAGTGCAAGTTTTTTATTGTTTGGGGAAGTTCGTTCCATAGTCTGCAAGCAGTTGCAATGAAGGACTTGTTGAATATTACCGTTCTGTGTTGAGGAATAAGGAGTTTATGGCACCCTCTGGTATTAAGGTTATGTACAGTGTCTATACTCCTGAATTCCGTTGCAAGATAATGTGGATTGTTAGAAGTAAGTAATTGATATAGTAAGGAACTACAAATTTAGCCAGTTTAGTTTGGCGAGTGAATCTGAAATATGGTCTGATTTCTTCAGGTTAAAAATATATCTAATGCACGCGTTATGAGTTCTCTGAATCTTTAACGACAACTCTTGAGATAAATCTTGGTACGCTATATCGACATAGTCAAAATGCGGAATAATGAGTGAAGTTACCAGATGCTTTTTTAGAGAAACTGGAATACTACTACTTAACTTCCTAAGTGAGTGAAGAGTTGAGTTTACTGTTCTACACACACTTCTAACATGTGGGGCCCAAGAGAGGGTTTCATCTATGAGCAATCCAAGATTCATTACTACTTTACAATAGGGTATAGTTGAATTTGCTATGTTCATCGGTATTCTTTGGGATTGATTAATTATCTTAGGATAAATTAAGAGAGCCTGTGAGTTTTCTGGATTTATACTAAGAAGTTTTTATTACTCCAGGCCTCTAGCGTTTCTAAGTCCTTATTGATATTTTTGAGGGTTTTCGCGAGATCGTTTGCGGTATATTTGAGTATATTTGCAAGTCATCTGCATAAAGATGATGGTTGTAGTACTTAAGTGACAAGGAGCAGTCATTTATGTATAACGAAAATAGTAGAGGACCCAAAATTGAGCCCTGTGGGACGCCTCTCCCGTTGGTAATCCAGTCAGATGAAGTATTAATGGAAATCACTTGTTGGGAACGATCGCGTAAATAAGAAGATATCCAATTAATGGCCGAAGGCGAGAAATTCATTGCAAACAGTTTAGACAGCAGGACATCTTTGTCTATCGAGTCGACAGCTTTACTGAAATCTAGTAGTACTAGGATTGTTACTTCCTTTTTGTCCATTGCACGGCGCACGTCGTCGGTGATTTTTACAAGAGTAGTGGTGGTGTTGTGAGATTTACGAAAACCAGATTAAAAGGGGTCTAACAATTGATTTTCGTTAAGAAAGGGCGTGATTTGTTCATGTACTAATTTTTCTAAGTCTTTTGATAAGGTAAGCAAAAAGCTAATTGGGCGAAAATCGTTGATTCCAGTCGATTTCGATATCTTTGGTAATGGCCTTATGAAAGCGAGTTTCCATTGCACTGGAAATTTTTCTTGTGATATGGAGCAGTTAAATATATTAGTTATTATTGGTAGAATAATATGACTCAATTTCTTGATGAAGATAGTAGGTATCCTCCTCCTCCTCCTCTGTAAGAAACGTCTATATATAATGATATATAGCATATAGGAGGATACTAATGTTTAGGCACTTCCAGATGAGCTGGAGATTCGAAATTTTTTTCTTAGGTAGGATTTTGTGCAAAACCGACTATAAAAAACGAAAATCTTGGAAAAGAGCAACAATGCGGCCGCTGAAAATTCGCAATCGTTTAAAAAAATTTCAAGATTTATGTATTTCCGAATGTGCTACGGAGCACAAGGCCAATTACACTGAATATCAAAAATTTAAGTATATAACAAATAATGCAACATATAAATAAACTAAATAATATAAAACAAATATGTCACAAAATGACAGTTTATCATCAATTATGATGCCAAGGACTTTCAAATGAGTAACCTTATCTATATTCACATTAAAAATATAATAGATGCAAATAATGACTTTTTTAAGCAATGTAATAGAGATATGGGAACATTTTGAAGGATTTGGCTTGAGGCCCCACAAAATACATCACTCGGATAGTTTATTAATACACCTTTGAAGAGAAAGAGTGTCATCCAAACAGTTAATACTTCTAAATATCTTGAAATCATCCGCATACAATAAAAGGGAATTATCGGAGATATTTATAATATTGCAAACATCGTCAACATATAAACAAAATAACAAAGGCCAGATTACATTGCCCTGAGGTACACCAGAAAGAACAGGGAGACCAGAAATAGTTACCCGCTGCCAGCGATCAGAGAGAAAACTAGAAAGAAGTGAAAGGAAATTGCCATGAATGTTAAATCTATTAGGTATTTAATGCAGCAGAAGTTTGTGAGGGACGGTGTCGAAGGCCTTCGCTAAGTCAATGTATACAGTATTAAGTTGGGATTTATTCGTGAGAGCTTCAACTGCAGAAAACTAAGCTCGGCCAAATTACTGAGAAATGATCTTCCAGGGAGGAAGTCATGCTGCTGAGGAGACAAATATGGCAGAGTAAATGCAAACGATCTTCGATAAATTATCCGTTCACAAAGGGTCGAAAGTATAGGAAGAAGAGAGATAGGCCTATATGACTCAACGGATTTTCTATTGCCAAATTTATAGAGAGGAACTACGATAGCCATTTTCCACTGGGAAGGAAAATAACCCGATTTAAAGCGCATATTAAAGGGACGGAATAAAGGATTTGCAGTATTTTAAAAAAACGTAGCAGAAATAAGATCAGGCCCAGTGGCACGGGTGACAGGAAGGGATTTAAGGAGTTGGTGGCACTCATCAGGGCAGGTCGAGAGAGAGATACGAGAGACTGATAAAATGAACTCTCCATGGGATGACTCTATGCCAACTTAAAGTCCTTATTATTGTTAAGATTACTGAAGAAATATTCATTGAATAAGTTGCACTTAGCGCGCTCAGAGGCCATCTTATGATATGATATTAGAACGTTAAATTCGAGAGATTTCGATTCGAAGGCGATAAAAGACGATAAGAATAGAAAACTATTGTCATTTTTCTTTAATGCAGTCGTAGTCCGGAGGGCGAAGGTCAAATATGTGAATTTTAATAAGCTGAAGAAAATAAGCTTACAGGGTGAAATATTGATTTTTCCATGTTATATTATGAGGAGTGGAAATCATTCTATGGAATCGAACACGGGTCGATTTTGGAATTTTTTTTCGTAATTGGATTTTACTTTAAGAATCGAACATTTCCACCAAATGCCAATCTCCTAGATAATCGGAAAGTTCGTTAAAAATAGCATTACGGTACCGCTTTCCCACCCACCCACCGACGACGACGACGAAGTCATTTTTATGCGTTCTTTGAACAAAGTGCACGATTCCAAGATGACGTCTAATCTGTATCACTTACGAAATAACTCCGCAAAAAGTAACGTTTTGGCTAATACCAAGCGCGCAAAATGTCGTAGAAATGTTGTTAACGGCATTTTGTGTGATTCTTGCAAAAAATTCGGAGTTTGTCTCCGTTACCAATACACCAGCGGTTAGTCATAATACACCCGCGTTCCCTTATGTAGTTGCGTAGCTTATCGATTTTTAACATTTATTTGCAAATCTCTCGAAAGCGCGGGGCAATTGGACGGGCAAGAAAAAATACGTGTCGAATTATTTTCCGTCTACTATCACCCTGCAAAGTTTCGGCCAAATGCGAGGGGACCACTAGAGAATGTTCCGGAGTGATTTGGAGTCTACGCTGAATGACATCATTACGAGTTCGCAAAACGTATCATCTAACAAACCTTATAATTCAAGTGAATCCTGGACCACTGCGAAAAGTATTAAGGTGCCTAAACAATCATCTTATTCTAAAACAGCAGACTTTAATGTTCTAGTGGCCATCAGATTTTCGCCTCTAAGCACGGAACTTACGGACAACGTGTTGGCGGTTCCAAATGTCTTTTCTACGCGAGTGTCCGAACCTCGTCGACATTCTTCTGCTGGTATTCCTGTCAACAAAAGGAAGATTTCTATCTTAGCGGATAGCCATGGAAGGAACCTCTCAAGTTTGCTAAGTAACGCAGATACGGAAAATGCAGCGTCCTTCTGTGGGATTATTAAGCCAGGAGCAAGATTACGTGATATAGTGAGTGGTTGTGTGGACATTTGTAGGAATTTCGACAAGAAAGATGGTGTGATTATCATGAGTGGCTCAAACGATGTATACTTAAACGTGGCGGATAACTTTTTCAGGAATTAAAAAAAGATACTTCCTAAATTAACGCGCACCGATGTTATAGTCAGCCATATAACACTTCGCTTTGATCTTCCTCCCCACTCTTGTGTTAATGTGAAAATTAAAAAAACAATGTTATGATTTCGAAAATTTGTACGAGATTCCAAAATGTATGTGTATTAGTAATTGGAAATCTCGGAAGTTGCCACACCACTCATGGGCTACATCTTAATAAGCGTGGTAAGACTTTTGTTTGTGATAAGCTTATAAAGCTCTTATTTGAAAATGTAGAAATTGTCAAGTCTGCTGTGATAGCTCTCAGGGAAACTTGTAAAAGGCTCCAATTGATTTAATGCAGATTGGAGTCCACCAACTTATACTAATATTAATGATGGATCCCCTATTAATTGTCTGGATTTGAGTAAAAATATAAACATCAACTATAAAGCTCAGGATAATAAATCTTGCACTGTAATGAGGCTCAATATTTTACATTTAAACATTCAATCTCTTAGAAATAAAGTTGACGAGCTAGAACTATGGTTAACTTCACAAAATGTAGATATAATTTGTAAAACTGAACACTGGCTTTCATTCAAGGAACTCCCCAGTATTAAAATAACTGGGTTTGTTGTAGCAGACTTTTATTGTAGATCTTTGTCAAAAAATTGTGGTGTGTTGATTTTTGTTAAAGATGCATATAGAACTTTTATTGTAGATAAGCTTAAAACTTTGAACTCTGAATTTTACTTTGAATGTTGTGGTGTTGAAGTGGCCATCAGTTCTGAGAGAATACCAGTTATGTGTGCTTACAGGTCTCCTAATGGTTATTTTCCTTGTTCTGCTACTAATCTGTCCCTGGCCTTGGATAACCTGGGTAAAAACACTGCATTGATGATTGTATGTGGTGATTTCAATGTAGATATTGGATCTAATTGCTCAGAGAAAACTCAACTTCTGGATGTCTTTAAAGTTTATAATTTAAGTTCTATTGTTAATGAATTTACACGTGTAAGTAAAACGTCAACTATCATTAATAATATTTTTTCAAATTTAAATTTTACTAATAGTTTAGTAATTGATGCTGGCTTGTCTGATCATTATGCTTTGCTGACTTCTATTTCTTGTGATTTTGTTGCCAAATCCTATAAACCCACTTTATCTTATAGAAGAATATTTTCATGGTCTGCCAAAAATGAATTTGCTAAACTTCTACACTAGGAAATTTGGACTGAAGCATATATTGATGGAATAATAAGGAACTATGCAGAATGGCAGAAGTTGTAATATTGGGAACAATTTTGAAACAGAAATAATCCTGCTATGGCCGGGAATCGAACCCGGGTCTTCCACTTGCCGGGCGGATATTCTACCACTCAACTACCAGAGCAGATAATCTTTCCTGTTTCTGAACGCGGGTATTTTTCTTAGTTGGGTCCGGGCTAGCCAAGCTAGTATCAACCAGCCCCAACGGACGTCCTCCAAGAGTTGATACTTGGCTAGTTTGTTCTAATGTTGTTACGGGATGCTACATTTTAAGAAGGATTAGAAACATGACCAATATCAATACTTGTTTGTCCCCTTACTTCGCATATATTCATTCATTCGTGTTCTGTCTTACGACAGGTCCTACCAATTAATTAATTAATTGGTTCTTGACTAGGGAATATACATACACGGTGTGGTGGTTTCCCGTTGCCTTCCACACCGGACACACACACAGAAGGGAGGAGGGAAACCCGGTGCCGGCATTTGCCTGCTCTTACGAAGAACACCAGGGGGGCCAACGGCTTAACGTCCCTTCCGAAGGACGGAACAGCTGAATTTGCGCGGTCTCCTCCAAACCACGCAAACAGGGGGCCGGATGACCTTGAGAAAAAGTCCTACTCGCGCAGGATTCGTACCCGATGACTTTTTCAAGCATCGGGCGAGTAGCAGCCAGCGTCCTAACCACTACACCACCGGCATATATATATATATATATATATATATATATATATATATATATATATATAGTAGACTTAAATATGCCATCGTTACATGGGGTCATTCTTGCCATACAGGCCGACATTTTAAATTGCAAAAATGGGCTATTAGAATTCTTGCAAAAATTAATAGGAGAACATGTTGTAAAGAGTTTTTTAAGTTGATGTCCCTCCATTCCCTCCCTTCTATTTATTTGTATCACACTATTCTCTTTGCAGTAGCCAACAGTGATGTGTTAAAACTTGTAACGAATTCCGAAATTCATAATCATGACACTAGAGGTAAACTTGATTTTTAGAGGGTCCACCCATAATTTGAATTTGTACGAATTCAGTCCAGCATATGCTCGTGTCAAACTTCTTAACAAGCTTCCCAAGAAATTTAAAAGTATATCCAATCCTTTACAATTTAAAATGGTCTTAAAAGAATACCTAACTGTGAACTGTTACAACTTTATTGATGAATTTGTATGTAAGAAATGACTGTGTGTTGTGGGTTATGTGAAGGGTTATGACCTGCTACATTTTTGTCTCTTTTTAATGTTTTGTAATAATGTATTTCCGTTGTATTTGTTTATATATGTCAGTGACCTGTCCTATACATATTTAGCTAAGTTCTGGGATAAATAAATAATAATTATTATTATTAAAGGGGAGGTCGTTTCAGTCCGCTCGTCGATAGCTTCTGACATGCGGGCGACCGGCGCTTTAATAGAAGTAGCTGTAGAGTACCTGTAGCAGTTGTCCTTCCGTAGCTGTATCGTTGTGTAGCAGTAGAAGTAGAGTTGAAGAACCGTACTGATAAGTAGAACTAACATTTATTTTTATTGTTTATTGTAGTATCTCTTAATCCCAATATCGATATTTTTCAGTAGTCGTATCTTTCTAGCACTGTAGCGCCCTTGCATTAAAAAAAACTCACACTCAAATAGTAATTGTTACTTTAAGAACCCTTCGATGTTTGTGTACCAACTTAACTTGTTTTAACATGTTTATCGCTGTTGGTGTACTAACTTAAATTGTTTTAACGCTTGCTTGTGTCTATCTTGTCTGTTCGCTAACGTTGTTTTTGTGGTGAGCCAGCATTTCCCTTTCCCTTTTTACCTGCGTTCCTCTCTAGCGTAGACCTTAAGTCCAAAATAAGTTAGTCACTTAGTATAACCTTCGTTTGAAGTTTAATTTAATTTATAGCTAGTACAGATTAGTGTTTAGGATGACTTCACCTAGGATTCCTCCTTTCTATGCGATGCTGATTTCGAGGGAATGAGGTCTCGAATCACGGAGCTGGTTAGAGAGGTTACGGACATCTGTCGTAGGGTGGCAAGAGTGGAGTCGGCCCTTATTCGTGTTGGGAAAACGCATCCATCACCGAGAACTCACCGCGCCAGGATGGCGACTCGGGTGCGTTCGAGTGCGAAAGTCGGTGGTGTGATCGAGGGTGTTTGTGGGACCTCTTCGGGGTCTGGGGTCGCTCCAATCCCCAATCCTGAAACTCAACGATTGGAGAGTGGTCTCCAACCGGGAGGATCGTGGGGTGGTCCTGCAAAGGCTGGGAGCTGGGAATGCCTCGGTTGACCCTCTTTGAGATAGCAATCGGCTCGCGGTGCTGTCGGAGGATGACACTTCGGCTGATGCGCTCGCATCCGCTCCCGTCTCTTTGGCGGTGGCTGGATCAATGGGAGGTCGGGGTGGGAAGGGTGGGCTCTTAGTAATAGCTAGTTCTAATGTCCGGCGTGTTATGGCTTCCTAGCTAACTCGTGCACGGCAGTAGAGTGGCTGAGCGAATGTTCTCCAGGTGTATATCAGGAGAAACGGTCCCCCAAGTGACGAGGGCGGTACGGGAATCGGTGGAGTCAACGGGTTGCTCTAGGCTGCGGATGGCGGTCCATGTTGGGACTAATGACGCCTCGAAGCGCGGGTCCGAGGAGATTCTAAGTTCTTTTGAGGACTTGGTCGCCGAGGTCACTCGTGTCCGAGACTAGTCGGGTTCCGATGTGCGGCTCACCATTTGTAGTATTGTCCCGCGGATTGACTGTGGATCGGAGGTTTGGAGCCGCGTGGCGGGGCTAAACCAAAGGCTATGGAATTTATGTGTGGGCATGGGAGTCGACTTCGTTGATCTCCGGCCGGTTCTCGGATCGCGTAGGGTTCCCCTAAACGGCTCTGGAATGTAGCGTGTAGGATCTTCGACTTGGTAGGCCATTTTAAGATTAGAGAGTAGGGTAGGGTGTAGGCGTAATAGGAAATTTCATAAGGGCATCGAGTGTAATACAGTTTCTGGTCGCAAAGTGAGAGAGTCCACCTTCAGAAGCCGCAATAGAGCAGTTAATGCTTCGGGTGATAACGAGAAATTAAATATTGTAGATTTAAACTGCCGCAGCATTCGTACGAAGTCTGCCGAACTCGAACACGTAATTCGCACGTTGCATGCTGATGTAGTTATAGGTACCGAAAGTTTGCTCACCGAAGATATCGCTAGCCAACAAATTTTTCCGAAAAGCTATAGAGTGTACAGAAAAGACCGTGCCAATAGAATAGGTGGAGGAGTATTTTTGGCAATAAGTGAAAAGTACGATAGTTGTCAGATCTCTATTATCGACGAAACGACCGAGAGCGTGTCGTGCCGCCTAGGTAAGGATAATTCGAAAAAGATATATTTATGCTCATTTTACAGACCAACTTATGCCAAAGTTGAGTGTCTTAAGCTTAGAGAGGTAATTAGCCGAGCTTAGATCTTTTATGAACGACGGTTATGTGATAATTGGAGGCGATTTTAACTTACCGTCAATCGATTGGGAAAACCTATGTTACGTTACGGGAGGTAAAGAACGCGATTCGTGTGAAGCCTTAATTGACACGTTTCATGAATATTCCTTAATCCAGATGGTACGAAAAGCCACGCGTTCGGGCAATGTTCTCGACTTGCTTGCTTCTAACATCCCGCATAAGATAACTAAGGTATCCACAGAGGAGGGATTTGGCGACCATCGAGCTGTGTATGCGGAGTGCAAATTAAAGCTCAAAAGACATCCTAAGCCCCTTCGGAATGTATACGCATTCGCCAAGGCCGACTTTAAAAGTTTCAGCTTACATCTCAGAAGTACCTTTGTCAGTTACCGTGAAAAGACAGAACGTCTTCAGTAAGGTTGCTACGAAAACTGTCCAACAACAACATATTGGGGAGATTGAGAAGGGCACCTAGACGGCATTCCCTCACACACTTTATCCAGTCTAAAACTAGATCACGTTTCATCCAACCCTTTTCATGCTCCCTTACTGAAATTCCTGCTGGGAACTTTTCATTTTTCGAAAGAGTTTTTCTTTTGAATATGACGTGTGGTGGTAGTTTCTTTCAGTCCGCCGACACTGCAAGCATGACAGTGCATCGTTGTTTTTCTTCTCCACCAGTGATCACTTGAACCGTTTTTGTACCCATATCAGCAACTGTGGTATCATATGGAATTTCGAAATATACAGGTGTTTGATCAGCGTTTCCTATTTGGCCTAATAAGTATGAGTACTTTTCTCGCAGGCCTATAACATATCGCTGAAAACTTAACAGTTTCTCCTCATATGTTTCGGGGAGGCGTTGAGTAATCGTTGTCCTTCTCCTTATCGAAAGGCCATTCCGACGAAAAAACTTATCCGCCCATCCCTTGCTAGCTTTAAACTCAGCTTGACTAACACATAACTCTCTGGCTATCTGTAGCGCTTTTATGACACACATTTCTGTAGACACTGCATAGCCAAATTGCCGCCTATCCCTTATGCACTCGGCTAGCTGTTCTTCTATGACAGGATATCTGGCGGATTTTCCCCTAAAGGCTCTTCTGTCCCTGTTTGTAGTGAGAAGTTTATTCATTTTCTTCCTCCAATCCCTTATGCATGATTCTGATACATCGTACTTTTGTCCTGCAGCACGGTTTCCTATATATTTTGCATCTCTGATCACTTTCGGCGTTTCGCTTGCAGTAAAAGATCGTAATCTTTTATTACTATTCATTTTAGGGGCTATAAGGCAAGAGGAGATAACCTGAATTTGTGACCACAAGTAAAAGCAAATGGTACGCGCACGCACAAACCAAATACGACGTACTGAGTAAAAGGAGCGAAGGGTGCAAAGGAATCAGGAACAGAGATTTTGTATCTTCTTAGAAAAGACTGTAACTAATACGTATATCGTTTCAGAGGATAGGTATTATCGTTTAGAAATTTGATCTGGCAGTGCCAAACATTCGAAAGATAACTACTATGCAGGTACGCAGGTACAATAACGACGACTCCAATGCCTTTCAATGGGAATTGATTTTCCATACTTCAACAGCAATGATTAATGCTTAGACTGCATTATAATCCATTTGATTTCAGCCAACAACGTATACATATGATGATGTAATAATATTTAATTGACTTTTTTATCTGGATATGAAATAAAAGCCACGGATGATGTCGCCATAATCCTAACACAAAATATTCTAATTTTTACATAAATTTTAGTGTGGTGTATAGGCTATTTTCTTAATTATAATTATAGTTTTTGCTTCCGCCAAACAACAATTAAACCCCATATTCTTTATCTCCCTAGCACTTATATGATTAAAAATATTCTAGACAATCAGGAGGGTTTATGAAATTAGGTACTCCGATATAGGATAGCAATGTGCCCCAAATTTATATTTATGGATTGTAGTAAAATCGCTATTTCCCCATAGATTTTCCTAAAATACGTCTATGGGATGTGGAAATTTACTATTGGACATTTTTACGTTTTCAGCAGTTTTTATGAAAAATCCATCATAAAACTCCATTGTTGCTGTTGTTTAGAGGCCCGTCGACAGTTGAAGTCATTTACAGACTTTGGATGAACACAAACATCCATTACGGTAATTATTGTGTTATCTACATTCTCGGAACATTTCCCAACAGTTGAAGCTTATGACCGAATATAATAAAGCACTTCTGAGTTTTAGGTGATTTCATATACGGCTAATTCGCGCTTCGATGGAGATACCGACAGAAACACGATTATTTTAATATGAACTAGAATAACTGCCCGTTGAAATTATCCAACGGGGAACCTGCATATAAATCACAGCAAAACGAAGGTGAATGAAGAAAATTCGGATACCAACGGACAAAAAAAATAACAGTTGTTCATTCAGCAATTGCCGGTACTTATTTTTATTCGAGTACCCGTATAATAAGAGACTACAATTTCATACAGGAGGTACCGAGGTAATGGGTGTATTTATCAAATCTGTTCCCCATGATTTAATTTAAGAAATAACACTCAACACAATGAATTTTAAAAACCAACTTACGGAGATCAAAGAAAGAATTTCCATGTGATTTTTAAACCTGTCATCGTTGGCGTATCAAAAGCAGTAAATACCATTTAATATGTATGCAAGGTATGGCGAGATTTTCTAGAAAACTGTATAAGTATAAAATTGCCGATATTGTGAATGAATACGCTGTATTTTTGTCAAAAGGAAACAGATGATTAAGATATAAATTTCACTGAGAAACTTGGTATGTATTTATCAATGGTAACGTATTTCTATTTGAATCGCACATTCCAATATGATTTCAAAATAAGTTATCATAACTTTCATTATTACGTTATTACAAAGTACATTATTCTAAAATTAGTGTATTGCCCGTAATATGACGGGTGTCAGTTACTATATGGTTGAAAAAACCGTCGTTAGACTGGTAATCCTACTGAAACCATACATCGTAAGTAATCGTAACTCATTATTATGGATAATCACAAAATTAGTTTATTTTTCTAGTGTAACTGTGCCTTGAAAATCAACGGGAAACTTATAATTGAATAATAACAGCTGTAATTAATGAGTAAGAGTCGGTATAAAATTTGCCAAAATTCAGGAGAATTTCTTTCTCATTCTTGTTCTCTACAATGATGAGCCTATTTTCAAAATGAAGTAATAATCATAAATTAATAATAACATGCTCCCCCTCCCTCTCGCCATCCCTCTATCCCTCCCTCTGTTTCCCTCTCTCTGTTTCCCTCCCTCTATCCTATAAATTGCCTTCTTCGCACATATTTTTATTAATTATCTGGCCTATATGCATCCTCCTGCTCTGCACCTTTAATTACTTCCTGACCATAAAAACTCTTTTAGTTCTTTTTCTCCTATTTTTCTTTCTTTTCTTTTTCCTCAACTTCCTACTATAACTGAGATGCCCTCTTCCCGAGAATTCTTGCCTATTAACCGAATGCTTACACCTATCGTACCCTCACAGCACGACACATCCCAACCGCCCCTCCCCTTTTCCCTTAAACCCAAAAGCATCCGAATTTTTCCCTTCACAAACTCCCCTTCTCTGCTCTCCCGCTAAGTGTCTCAACTCCCACGCTTGTCCTTCTCTACCTGTTTCTCTCATTTCTTCCCCTCCCTCCCCCAACTCTTCTCTATTGACCACCCGAGGACACCTGCTTAACCCACATGCCGCCGAGTTCTGTCTCCCTCGCCACATTACTATCTCCCCCCTTAACCCTGAAGCTTATGAACTCGTCTCAACTCACTCACTCACCACCCGCTGCGACGCCTATAACTCAAATCCCATGAACTCAACACAAGTCCGACCCGTGACACGAATTTCCAGGAATCATATCGACACTCAATCTCTCCTTTCCAATGAACTTAAACCAAGTCCTCGCTCACTAAAAATTATCTATATCAACGCCCAAAGCATTCAGGGTCACTTGGAAGAACTTCGTTTAATATTATCTAAGACAAATATTCATATCATTGCCGTGGCTGAGACTTGGCTTAAACCTGAGACTGACTCCTCGCACGTAGAAATTCCTGGTTTCAAGCTTTTTCGAAATGACCGCTTAGGCAAAGGTGGCGGTGGTGTAGGAATTTAAGCCAGAAATGACATTCAATGTAATATCCTCGCTCATAGTGAACCTAAGTACTCCAAACGTCCCGAATTCCTTCTACATGACGCGCGAGTTAACTCCGTAAAAATCCTCATAGGAATCGTTTATCGGCCACCTAAAATAGGACACCTCTCTGATATTGAAGAAACTCTATCGAAACACATTCAAGACTTTCAACATTTAATAGTCACTGGTGATTTTAATGCTAATTTACTCGTACCCAACCATGATAGTAACTTTCTGTTACAGTCTTTCGAGTCCCTAGGGCTAAACGTCTTGCCACTCCAGCCAACGAATCATACGGTCCAGGAGATTTATTTGGCTTAATCTAATGAAGTTGGAGCGCGATGCCATTTTCCGAAAATACCAAATCTTCCATCGAATCGCCCTGACGCATAGGAATAGGGGTTTCACATTCATCGTCATCACGAGTAAAAGCTTTCTGAAAGTGATGGTTTAATAGGTTTGCTTTATCCATACTATCGTGAACTACGTTTCCCGTTTCCGATCGCAGTGACGCAATGGTGGGGCCCCTACCTTGAACTTCCCTGACGTAAGACCAAAATGCTTTCGGGTTCTCTTTCAAGTTATCCTGTAAAACCTTCTTCTTATAATTGTTAAACGCATTGCTACTCTGGCTATGGAGCGCGCCTCCTTGTATTGCTGCCTTATTATTGCAATCTGTTCGACCGTAGCTGTTGAGGATGTGTTATTTACGCGAGAGTCGAGTTTTTTTGCCGTCGGAGAGCGCTTCTTACTTCCTGGTTGTACCATCTAGGTTCTTCACTATCACGCTTCAGTTTGCACGGAATAAATCTATCTGTACACTCTCGCATCATATCTCTGAACATGCACCAGGATTCCTCTGCGTCTGAACTATCGGTTAAATAGCTGAAATTATTATATTTATTTCGCAGAAAAGACCTAAATCTTGTGAAATCGGCTTTGGCGAATACATAAAGTTTTCTTTTAGCCTTAATCTGTTTCTCAATAATTAACTGAAATTCCACGTACACTGCCTTGTGATCGCTTATTCCCTCAGCATCAGATACTCTATTCATACGCTCAGGAAGATTAGTAACAAATAAATCTAATATACTATCAAATCTCATGAGAAATCTCACTAACTGATACTATGAGTGCTTACCGAAAGTTTCTAGTAAAGCCTCGCACGATTCACGCTCTTTACCTCCGGGATAAAAGCAATTATGGCTCCAATCAATTGACGGAAGATTGAAATCACCCCCGATTATAATGGCTTCATCTTTATTAGACGAATTTAGCGTCGCCACTTGTTTCTCCAGAGAATGAATAGTTTCCACGCTCGCATTTGGGGGTCTATAAAAAGCGCATATATTTATAGTTTTTGAGTCGTTTCCTTTCACACGACACCAAACACTTTCGACTTCGTCGTCGTTAATCTGTATTGGGTAACTTTCGTATTTATTACTAACTGCTATAAAAACTCCACCTCCCGACCGGATACATCGATCTTTTTTGAAGACGCTATAGTCACGAGGAAAGATCTCCTGACAGGCTATGTCTGCCGTAAGCCAACTTTCTGTGCCTATAACTACATCAGCACGCAGACTACGAATAAGATGTTCAAATTCGGCCTCCTTCCTGCGAATGCTGCCACAATTAGCCGTAATGATATTTTGTTTTTCGCTATGACTACGTAACGATTCCTCGCGCTCTATTGAGCCATTATTATTGTTATTATTATTAGTATTATAATTATTATCATTATTTACTGCCTCCTTATCCTTCCTACTATGTCGACTATTTCCACTGCTACTTAACGTCGGGTTTATAGCGCTATTAAGGTCGCACGCATTATCTACGCAACTGTTGCATGGAAAATCGTTTATCCCCATAACTTCGATAATTCTGTTACCGCACGGATTTCTTACATTTTCCTCTATTCCTCTATTATATTCGAGAAATCCATTAGGGAAGGAGTACTAAAACTACAACGCACACAAAACTCCTGCATGAGATTCATCGGTGACCTTAAAAAGAGTGACCACATTAGCGAAACATACAATATATTATGTCTTATATTATTTTGTATTTTTGATATAATTTCGTATTGTTTTTATATTTTTCTTCTATTGTTTATATATTTTTGTGTTGTTTTTATTTTTTTCTATTGTTTTATATTATTTTGTATTGTATTATATTATTTATGTATTTTATATCATTTCCTGCTTTCTTATAATATGCATGCCCCAACAACATTCTCTATATTCATTCATTGTATATATTTCATGTATATTTCATCTCATTCTGTATACTTTTATATTTCTTGTTTACATTACGTTATTACCTTTACGTGTACTTTTTTATGACGGTATATAATTGCGCTGTATATACGAACTCTCCCACTGTACATACTCCTTTCTATTTAATGTTGTAGTTTTGTATAATCATATGTACACTATCTCGAGTTTTCGCAGGTTTTTCACACCCCCATTCTTAGTGGGTGTTTTTCTGCGTGGGTTTTACTAGGGAGGACATGTCTGTTTTACCTAGGTTTTCCCCACAAACACAAATCTGTATAATATTTTAACATTTTACTTTGTATGATTTAGGTACATAATGTTTATATGTTTTTGTTATATCTATGTTATTCTTTTTCCTGTATTTGTTATATTGACGAAGGGTTAAATGTAAGAATGGACCTTATGGTCTAAATTTCGCCCGAATAAAGACGATTATCTATCTATCTGTTTCCCTCCCTTCCTTTCTCTTTCCTTACCTCTCTCTCAGCCTTTCTTTACTCCCACCTCCCCCCTCTCTCATTCCCTCATGTCCTAATCCATAGCACTCCCTCTTTATCTTTTTCCTCCCGTCCTTTTCTAATTCTTTACCTTCCTGACTCTTTATTTACCTTCCATTCTAGATCCCTTCCTTCCTATCTGCCTCCCCACATCCCCCTCTCTCTTCCTTTACATCTACATTATAATCGTTTAGATAAGCAAAAGAATCGAAACTAAATCCCAGTCCCCTTAGGATTACGTAATTTTGCGAAAAATCATACGACAATTTAAGGCAATCTATGCACTAGTATATATTACACGTATGCGGGTTGAGACAACAATTGATTTTCGAAGTTGAACAATGACGTGGTCGGCAAGGCAACATTCCGTTTAAAAGCCGATGTTTTCCAAAAACATGTGATTTAAATGTTTAATATGAGAGATTTCGTAAGGTAGGAGGAAAAAATCGATTAGATTAAGAAACTTCATTAATTTTCTTAAAATAAAGTTAAAATTTGACGATCGTACGCTAATTTTTCTAATATTAATTTCCAAAAGAATACAAGCCTGCACTTTAAAAAGTCGCTTTTTACGTGTCATCTTACGGAAAATGGAGTCGAACCCGGGTCTTTTTTCGAATTTTGTTTTGGTCATTTAATTTTCGTATCTGAATCAAATATTCCTGTGAAATTTCAACCTTCCACCGAATCGGGAAGTTTATTAAAAACGCGTTAAAAAGTGCCATTGATGATGTCAGCGTTAAGCACAGAGTTAAGGCTTTTATTAATAAGATACAGTGAATAAAAATTATCTGCTTACCTAGTTTTAATTACTTCAAAGGGAAAGCGTCTCGGTATATAATAAACGTGAAATTTGTCACTTGTCAAATATTTCTGCAAAAGAATGCATTCCATAAGTGACTTATGATTTACCTTTTTCCATTGCAATTTACAATATTTATCATTGCCATCAATCGATAAAATAAATTGTCCTCGACAGTATGCATATTATTCCGTACCGACCAACTCTAAATACTTACATATTTTTCCTGCGACTTTCTTTTTACTACAATCAACGAAGGGATCACCCCCGAAAGATTCCGTGTTTTTAGCCTACTTGCCAAAAAATGGAAAGTAGTCTTATGAGATCGCCCGGGTGTCCTTGAGTGTGTGTGCCCACTTAAATCCTCATGAATAAAACGATTTCAACTAAATTTAGTACACAGAATAGGCACATAAATTATTGACCAAATTGACATATTTAGACTGAATGGACACAGCAGTGGTGCCACAATTGCAAAGTTAAACTTTTCAGTATTTATGAATTTGGAAGGAATTGGCAAAACCGATTTCAGCGAAATTTTATATGAAATAGGCATGCAACACAAAATAACAAAAGCAGGATGTTTAGTATAGATATAGAAAGCAAGGATTTTACAATACAAGGAATAAAAAAAATATTTTACATGTATTTGTGCTGAACTGTCCACATTAATTTTAACCAAATTTAATATTTATACTATACACACACATATATAAAACAATATTCGCATATTTAAATCGAATCAGCCAAACAGGGGTGCCACAATTACAAATTAAACTCTTTCAGTAATTAAGAATTTGGAATGAATTGGCTGAACGGAGTTCAATTAAATTTTGTATATAAGTTTTGCACAACATATCATAATGAAATCAAGATGTTTAAAGCGGAGCTAAGGAGCACGGCTAACACAGTAAAAGTTAAATAATATTTCTTTTAGCAGTATTTCTAGAGAACTGAACTAATGGATATTAACCAAATATAGTATATTTAACCTTAATGTATAAATAAATAACCATAATATCATATTTCACCTGGGCCATCTAAACTGGGCTACCACAATATCAAGGTTAGAAATTTTCTGTAATTTGGAAGGTATTGGCTGAATGGATATCAAAGAAATTTTGTGTATGGTGTGAATAGAATAGGAAAACGAGATGAATATGTTTAGAACGGATTAAAAAAGCAAGGCTGCCACAATATAAGGAAAAATATTTTTCTGATTTCAAAGCTAATACATTAGTATACAATTATACTGCGACGAATTTGACGAAAAGCACTTCTGTATCAAGGGAAACCTATGTACACCCCTACTTGTTAATTATTAAAATTGTATTGAAAGGGAAGTAGGCAGATTAGTTATTTCCAGAACTACTTGTTTGTTTTTGTGTTTTTTTTACGTGTGTCACTTCGACACCCCCAGCAACTCGCCAACCTTAAGTCATTTTATTGGTGAGTGCTCACTGGGTTTCCTTATCCCAATAACTTGTCTCCATCCATTTATCCCATTTACCTTTCCTCTTCCGTAAGCATTTCTATCATTTTACATTATCCTTTGGTGTCTGTCACCCTTACTCATTTACCAACATTCCTATCGCCTTTCTGTTTTATACTTGTTCTTCCACCAAGGAAAATATCCGCCGTTTCCGTTATCACCTCCGCAAACATAAGTCACTAACCTGTCAGATTGAATTCCTCATTGCCTATATAGAAATAGGCCTCCCCCAAAAGGTCCTACCGTGAGAATCCCCCTATCGGGCCTTACCCTTGCTATCCGTTCATCATTCGCCCTTACATATCACCATATGTACCTCAATATTGTCCGTTTAATCTTACGCCACTATAAATCACTCTCCAACACGCACTTTGAGAAATGTAAAATTCTCATACGCGAACTAAATCATTCCCCAAACTTCACAGTTGATCTCGACGCCATCTTCCGTAATGCTGCAGAAGATATCGCAGCCAACCGAAACAGACTCATACGCAAACTTTCTCTTATGTGCGTCCGCCACCTGCAACTCGGCATACCTCTTCCCTTAATTCCAGCTGCTGAGTCCGACATCCCCCGCCCCTCCTCGCCAAAAAACACTCCTTGGCGAACCTTCTGGGAATCCCTACCCCACCCCCACTACACTCTCTCTGGAGGTCTCCCTTTATTTCCACCCGCGAACCAAGGATGCACCCCACTTCTCCGCAAACCCCTACTTCCATGCGTACTGCAAACCCCTGCCAGCCAGATTACGTCCTGAACCTTTCCACTCATGTTCTTACCCCCGCCGAAGATGGCCCTTCTCTCCCGTGACCTCTCCTCTCCCACCACTAAATTCGACCATTTTTGTCTCCTTTCCAACATACAAGCTTTCCTCCGCTTACTCCGCCTCAAAGCCGTCCCAGCCTCATCTGACTCCTCACCTTCCCCCACTCACTTCCACAACCTCTTTCTACCTTCAGATCCATTCCCAATACATCCCACCCTCTCTTCCTCCCCACCACCCCATCGAGCAATATGCTAACTATGTCATTCACGCAGTCGCCCAGCCCAACTTTCCCGAACTTCTTGACCACCACGACAATTTCACGAAACCAGAAAGACAAGCTATTTCTACAATGAAACTCAAAGACAAAATTATTATTCTCCCGGCAGACAAAGGTAACACCACCGTGGTAATGATCCGCTCGCATTAGAACGACGAAACATTCCGCCAAATATCTGATCAAACCTCTTACCTTCCTCTCCCCTCCAACCCCACCGACCGCCACTCCTACGAAATTTCTGCATATCTGCGATCCGTGGGAAAACAAGGCCTCCCTGATTTCATGATTTCCGTGATGATCCCAATATACCCCGGACCCCAAACTTCTACCTTCTCGCAAAAATCCACAAACCCAACTGGTTGATAAATTAAGTGGACTGTATTGATATATTACAATTTACGCAACCAAAGAACTAAAGGGCTTACCTTTAAGTTGCTAGTAGCTGGAAGGGAATGAAGGCGAATAGCTTCATGATATTAACTTGCACTAGCGAGTCCAACAGTTGACTGACCGTCCAGGTAACGACCTTCACCGGGTATTAGTCATAACCCTAGGTGAGGTTCTAGAGGGCAGTGATAACCTGGCCCTTTTAGCCCCCTGGTGGCAAACCAAAAAAACACCAAGATACGCGCATACATATCCACCCATCCAATTTGGGAACCAAATTTTAAACAAAATTACCCTTGCAAGCAGCTTGGAAAGGCAGTACAATGGCAATATACAACCGATGATAACATACAGAACCATTAGCTACAAATTAGATAAAATAAAAAACCAAGATAATTTCACAATGAACTGTTCAAATTAATAAGGGTAGGAATTAAGGATAGGAAATAACCTCACTCTAGAGGAGGCTGTCACCAGACTTGTTAAAGGTAAAGAGGCCTACGGATTAAGGGAAAGACCTACATTACAACTTTCTTGCTTATTTACTAACGTTGTTGGTGTAGTGAAAAACTTTCCCTTTCACATTTTACCTGCGCTCGACCCTAATTTAACCTTGAAGACAGCCAACCGCGTATTTACGTTAGTTCTAGTATATTTATATAGATAGTACAGATTAGTTAAGAGGATAGGATGGCTACTCCGAGGACTCCTGTTTCCTCCTTCTTGCGCGACGCTGGTTGCGAGGCCATGAGGTCTCGGATCACGGAGCTGGAGAGGGTGGTTGCGGACCTCCTTCAGAGGGTGGAAAGGTCGGAGGCAGCCTTGGCGCGTGGGAGGGGTGCGGGTTCTTCCCTGACAGCAAACCGCGCCAAAATGGCGGCTCGGGTTCGCCTGGGTGCGGAAGCCGGCAGAGCGATCGGGGAGGCTCCTGGCTCCTCTTCGCGGGTCGAGGGTCCTCCGGTCCGGAAGCCCGATGACTGGTGTGTGGTGTCCACTCGGGGGGATCGTGGGGTGGTGTTGCGGTGACAGGGAGTTGGGAACGCCTCGGTGGCCACTCTTCCTGTTAGTAATCGGTTTGCGGTGTTGTCGGAGGACGACTCCACTGCCGTTACGCCCGTGATCGCTCCCGTCTCCTCGGTGGAGGCCGGGCCCAAGGAGAGCTCGGGGGAAAGAGAGGGCTGTTAATGATAGGGATCTCCAACGTCCGGCGTGTGGTGGCGCCTTTACTGTCACGGGCCCGCCGGGAGGGAGTTCACGAGCGGGTGTTCTCCAGGTTTATACCAGGAGGTTCGGTGCCCCAGGTGACGAAGGAGTTCAGGGTGTCGGTATCGGGCACGGGTTGCTCCTCGCTGCGGGTGGTGGCCCATGTTGGTACCAATGACGCTTCGAAGCGCGGATCTGAGGAGGTCTTAAGCTCTTTTAAGGACTTGGCCGCTGAGGTTGCTCGTGTCCGAGAGGAGTCTGGTGCTGATGTGCGGCTTTCCATCTGCAGCATTGTTCCTCGGATGGACTGCGGTTCTATGGCTTGGAGCCGAGTGGTCGGCCTGAACCGTAGGCTGTGGGACTTCTGTAGGGGCAATGGAGTGGACTTCGTTGACCTGAGGCCGGTCCTGGACTCAAGTAGGGCATCCCTAAACGGTTCTGGTGTGCACTACACTGCCGAGGGTGCGAAGGCGGTAGCGCGTAGGGTGTTTGAGCATTCTAGGGCTTTTTTAGGTTAGACTTAAGCAATTGCAATTTTTTAGCAAGCGTTGAGATGCACGCCAATAGTAGATCAGATGGTAAGTTAGAATGTAGGCAGCTTACCGGTACGGGATTAATTGAGAGCACAATAGGGGAAAATGTAAGAAATCCGTGCGGTAACAGAATTATCTAAGGCATGGGGATAAACGATTTCCATGCAACAATTCCGTAGATAATGCGTGCGACCTTAATAGCGCTATAAACCCGACGTCAAGTAACAGTAGAATACATTCCAAGCGTAGAAATAGTCGACATAGTAGGAAGGATAAGGAGGCAGTAAATAATGATAATAATTATAATACTAATAATAATAACAATAATAATGGCTCAATAGAGCGCGAGGAATCGTTATGTAGTCATAGCGAAAAACAAAATATCATTACGGCTAATTGTGGCAGCATTCGCAGGAAGGAGGCCGAATTTGAACATCTTATTCGTAGTCTGCGTGCTGATGTAGTTATAGGCACTGAAAGTTGGCTTACGGCAGACATAGCCAGTCAGGAGATCTTTCCTCGTGACTATAGCGTCTTCAGAAAAGATCGATGTATCCGGTCGGGAGGTGGAGTCTTTATAGCAGTTAGCAATAAATACGAAAGTTACCCAATACAGATTAACGACGACGAAGTCGAAAGTGTTTGGTGTCGTGTGAAAGGAAGCGACTCAAAAACTATAAATATATGCGCTTTTTATAGACCCCCAAATGCGAGCGTGGAAACTATTCATTCTCTGGAGAAACAAGTGGCGACGCTAAATTCGTCTAATAAAGATAAAGCCATTATAATCGGGGGCGATTTCAATCTTCCGTCAATTGATTGGAGCCATCATTGCTTTTATCCCGGAGGTAGAGAGCGTGAATCGTGCGAGGGGTTACTAGAAACTTTCGGTAAGCACTCATTGTATCAATTAGTGAGATTTCCCACGAGATTTAATAATATATTAGATTTATTTGTTCCTAATCTTCCTGAGCGTATGAATAGAGTATCTGATGCTGAGGGAATAAGCGATCACAAGGCAGTGTACGTGGAATTTCAGTTAATTATTGAGAAACAGATTAAGGCTAAAAGAAAACTTTATGTATTCGCCAAAGCCGATTTCACAAGATTTAGGTCTTTTCTGCGAAATAAATATACTAATTTCAGCAATTTAACCGATAGTGCAGACGCGGAGGAATCCTGGTGCATGTTCAGAGATATGATGCGAGAGTGTACAGATAAATTTATTCACAGGAAATTGAAGCGTGATAGTGAAGAACCTAGATGGTACAATCAGGAAGTAAGAAGCGCTCTCCGACGTCAAAGAAAACTCCACTCTCGCGTAAATAACACATCCTCAACAGCTACGATCGAACAGATTGCAATAATAAGTCAACAATACAAGGAGGCGCGCTCCATAGCCAGAGTAGCAATGCGTTTAACAATTATAAGAAGAAGGTTTTACAGGAAAACTTGAAAGAGAACCCAAAAGCATTTTGGTCTTACGTCAGGGAAGTTCAAGGTAGGGGCCCCACTATTGCGTCACTGCGGTCGGAAACGGGAAACGTAGTTCACGATAGTATGGATAAATCAAACCTATTAAATCATCACTTCCAGAAAGCTTTTACTCGTGATGACGATGAATGTGAAACCCCTATTCCTATGCGTCAGGGCGATTCGATGGAAGATTTGGTATTTTCGGAAAATGGCATCGCGCTCCAACTTCATTCAATTAAGCCAAATAAATCTCCTGGACCGGAGGAAATTCCCGCGCGTGTACTGAAAGAATTAGCTGCTTATATCGCGCCGTATTTGAAAATTATATTAGAGAAATCCATTAGAGAAGGAGTAGTTCCTAAAGATTGGAAGGTGGCACACGTTACGCCCATCCATATGGGTGGCGAAAAAGAGAACCCCGAAAATTATAGGACGATATCCTTAACTTCATTACCGTGCAAGATACTTGAACGCATAGCCTTTAGCTCTGTAATGCGCTATTTAGATAGTCATTTATTGCTTAGCGGATGCCAACACGGATTCCGGAGAGGTAGATCATGCGAAACGCAGCTCGGCCTGTTCGTGGACGATTTGTTGCGATGCGGAGAGAAAAATACTCAGGTCGATGCCATATTCATTGATTTCAGGAAGGCGTTCGATAAAGTATCTCATAGGAAATTAATTGCGACGTTAGGACAATGTGGTATAAATTCAAAAGTTGTCGGTTGGGTGAGAGACTTCCTCTCGAATAGGGAACAGATAGTTGTCATCAAAGGGAAATACTCGTCCCCCGTTAAAGTTGCTTCGGGTGTTCCTCAGGGAAGTGTATTGGGCCCTCTGCTCTTCTTAATGTATGTAAATGATATGTGCTCGGTTGTTCGTAGTAAAATTAGGCTTTTCGCCGATGACACCGTTCTATATAAATAAAAAACCAGGAGGATCATCAGTCACTGCTTGAAGACTTAAGGGCCATTTCAGCGTGGTGCAAAGAATGGCAAATCGAAATTAATTATACTAAATGTGTCGCAGTCACGTTCTGGAAAAGTAAGAACAAAGATTTAGGTTTCGAATATAAAATAGATGAAATGAGTATTCGACAATCTGAGTATGTAAAATATTTAGGAGTAACCACTTGTCGAGATCTTTCGTGGGACATGCACATTCGTCGAGTTATAGGCGCGGCCAACAAGAAACTGGCATTCATAGGTAGAATAGTACGGAACACTACAGAGAAAGTACGCGAAACATGCTACTTATCACTGGTAAGACCACAAGTGGAATACGCAGCGAGCATATGGGATCCGTACGAGAAGGGACACATAATTCAACTAGAAAGAGTACAGCGCAGAGCAGCCAGATTTGTAAAACAAAAGTACGAACATAAGGAAAGCGTCACCTCTTTATTGAGCGATTTGAACTGGGTATCAATGGAGGACCGTAGATTGGACTCAAGGTTAAAACTTCTGGAGAAATATAGGTCGGAATGTCTAAAAGAGGAGGTAGTGGGAATAATTGTGGCACCGACGTATATAGGTAGAAATGATGGAGACGATAAAATACGCGAGATCGATTGTAGGACGGAGCGTTATCTAGGCTCGTTCTTTCCGAGGACAATAAGAGATCACAATAGGAAATTTCGAATTGCGTTAGACAATCTTTAGGTAGGATTTGGTGCATTGCACCCCCTGCCATCCACCAACTTGGTGAATTGCAGGGTAACTTGTAGATGTATGAAGTAAACCCTACGTAAATCAACTAAAAAAAATCAACTCATGTAAAAAAAAGAATGAGTAACATTAATTGTAGAAATTAGGCTTCTAAAGAAAGCCTGACCAGCTTTGATACCGGTCTTTTAAATAGACCCTGTGTAGTACGGACAGTAAAGACACGTACTCGACTATACTGTCCCGGATAAACTGAAGTTACTCGGCCAATTGCCCACTGTTGCTGTCCTGAATGTTGGTCTTTGTTTACAACTAAATCCCCTACTGAAAAATTAGGGTTTTCAAGTTTTCATTTTGGTCGTGACTGAAGAGTGTGCAAGTATTCATTTGACCAACGTCGCCAAAAATTTGTTTCACTAGTTCCCAACGTGATAATCTATTGATTTTTACATCGGTATAATCATATTCAGGGGCCATTGCTAACGATTCTCCGATTAAGAAATGCCCTGGTGTTAAAACTTCAAAGCTATGGGGATTAGATGATAAATGAGTAAGTGGTCTAGAATTAAGTATGGCTTCAATTTTTGTAAACCCTTCAAAAGTTAGATTTCTCTCTCCGATGATTCGCCGCAAATGGGATTTGGAAGATTTTATATACGCTTCCCACAAACCACCAAAGTGCGCTGATGTCGGAGGATTAAAGAGCCAAACAATTTGTCGTCTCAAAAGTTGATTGCCTATATCATCATTTTGAAGTGTTGATTGAAACATTTTATTGATGCCAATCATATACTTGTTAGCACCCACAAATTCGGTCCCACAATCTGAGTATAGGTCAGAGCAAAGTCCACGTCGTGATATAAAACGAACAACGGCAGCGATGAAAGACTCCGTTGATAGACTGGAAACAACTTCTAGATGGCAAGACTTCGTAGCAGGGCAAACAAACAAACATAGATGTGCCTTAGATAATTCGGCATTCCTCCTCAAGGAATCTTTCATATGGAATGGCCCAGCAAAATCAACTTCTGAATATAAAAAGTCACGCGATTGCCGAACTCTGGCAGGCGGTAATTCACCCATTTTATGTATCTTCAGTTTAGCATTATATTTAACGCACTTAATGGATTTAGATGTATAATTACGGATTGCAGTTCTTCCAGAAAGAATCCAAAACTTAAAACTAATCAGATATTGCACTGTAAGTGCTCCTGCATGCCTAGACAACTTATGATAATGATCGATAACAAGCTGAAGTGGCTACAATGGATGCCCTTGACCATACGGTAAATCTGAATTTCTCAACCTAACGCCCACCCTGATACAACCATGTCTGTTTAAGAACGAGCTAATTTATTTAGTGCTTGAGAACAGGTACGGCCCTTCAGCAGTTTATCAAAGTCATCCTTAAAAGATTGGTGCTGGGTTAGCCGCACACATGAGATTAAGGCAGAGTTAAGATCTGTTAATGTTAATGGATCTCGATTCCGAATTACGCATTTTGAATTGATATAAGAGACATGATACGACTCGTTGAAGACGAAATAGTGATGAAAAGTTGTCAATAAAGGATGCATCATACATGCATGTTAATATACTAACAGGATTGAATTTGATGCCAGGTAGATCATCAAGTTTAACTACATTGGGCGAGATAATTGGCCACTTACCAAAAGAGTCAGAAGCCCACGGTGGTACTGGCCACCATAATTTGTATTTCACCAGTTGACTAGGTAATAATCCACGACTTCCGGGATCAGCCGGGTTAGACTTGGAAGATATATGATGCCAAACAATCTCCAAATTACAATCTCGTATTTTCTCCACCCTGTGTGCTACATAAATTTTTATAAGGCGATGGGGAGTCTGTATCCATGATAACACAACCTCGGAATCTGTCTACGCATGAATAAAGTCAACATTTTGCTGTGTATTGCAGGAGATAAGTAAGCAAGCAGGCTCCGAGTGATTCTAAACTAGGTATAAATAAAGGTTTAATGGTGCTACACGAGTTTTTGCTACTAGCAAATGAACAGATGCGGGAATAGATAAAGCACCAGACCTCAAATATACAACAGCTGCATAACCTCGTTCTGAGGCGTCACAAAACCGTAGGAGTTAATAAGATGATGATGTGGAATTAGCTATCAACCGAGGAATGTTAATATTTGCTAACACAGGTAATTGGTCAAAGAATATTTTCCACGAATTCAAAAACTTAGGAGGCAATTCCTCGTCCCAATCCAATTTTAATTTCCACAAACTTTGCATGAAATGCGTGCACCAGAAAACTACAGGAGATATCCAACCTAAGGGATCATAAATTTTGGCCAATTCAGATAAGACTCCTCTTTTTGTAGAAGCACTTGATGTGATTTTAAAATGGTAGGAAAACATACCTGAACTTGCCTCCCAATAAATTCCTAAAATTTTAATAATGCTATCCTCTTTTGAATTGACAGTTACTTGTGATTGACAGGAGTCAGAAGGCATATCTTCAAATGCTTTCGGTATATTGGATGACCATTTTCTCAACTGAAATCCACCAGCATTCATTATACCATTAAATTGCTATATTAGTTCTACTACCCAGGTTTGGGATGAAGTCCCAGTTAATAAATCGTCTACAAAGAAATCTTGTGAAATTACCTGTGCAGCTAGAGGGAATCGTTCAGCTCTATAATTTCCTAATTGTTTAAGGGCTTGCATGGCCAAGAAAGGAGAAGACTTAAGAGCATAATTAACTGTTTAACTCAAATTCTTGCAGAAAAGAATTATCAACATCACGCCAAAGTATGTGCTGATATGATTTGTGTTCAGGTAAAATTGATATCATCCTGTATATTTTGCAGACATCAGCTACAAGCGCTACATAATATAATCGAAACCTAATAATTAGGTCTGCAATATCTTCATGGAGCTTTCGTCCCTTTAATAACATATCATTCAAACTGTAACCCTTTGTTGTTTTTGCTGGGGCGTCAAACAACCCTTAACTTGGTTGTAGTGCTGGTAGGTTTAAAGACAGCATGATGGGGAATATAATATAATCCAGAGCCCCTATCGACACGCGACATATGATTCAATGATAAATATTCATCAAGGAAGTTAATGTATTCACATTTAAGCTCAGGATTTCTGTTCAATTTAGATACTAAGTTTGTGACTCACCTGACAGCTTGAACCTCAGAATCCCTTAAATCCAGGTTGGTTTTCTTAAATATCAGGGGAAATACATAGCGCCCTTCTTTGGTTCGATAACGAAGCTCTGAAAACTGTTGCTCAGCCATCTCTTTTCAATGGTTAAATATAATGGCGCCATACCTAATTCGCGATATTTTTTATCCAAATATGTGTTCAAGGCACGTATGATGATGCCATAATCTGAACACCAAATCGTAATTTTTCCATACTTTTAGTGAGTAGGGTATTGTCTTAATGATGTTTATTGGTATTTCTTATGCAAGGCGAACTGAGTCACGAAACGTGAAATACGAAAACTTGGACACGAGCCGATTGATAGAGAATTAGGAAATTACGTATAGTCGCCTTAATTTCTTGGACAATATAAATATGCTGCTAGAACACATGGAATTATTCTCTAATGTTCTGGAGATCGCGTGGGTTTATTTACGAGTTCAGATCTTGGCGTATGGCGATTTTAAGCGCTTGCAGTATGCAAGCACCGACGACTCATATATATATAAATATGCCGATTAACATCTATATGAATACAAGTCGACTCTGCCCAGTAGTGTATAAAAGGAGTAATGAGTTTTTTTAATATTTAATATTTGTTTTTTTTTAATGAAAACGTATGCAGATATCTTATTAACTTGCGATAGAGAAGATATATCCGGTAAAAATAACATTAATTGATAACGATTTTTTGGAATCCTATTGATATTTTCCAAAAAATTATTAAGTCGGACCGAAAAAACACCGGTTCGAACCGGCTCACCAGAGGTTGCTGGGGCGGAGCCGGAAACGAAACGATTTTTTTGTTTCGAGTGAACTGGAACGAAAACCGGAGCGAGAAAAATTTCGGTTCGTTCCCCTGATTCGAATAGAAGTGACTACATTTTGAGGGGACCTTATTTCTCCATATCCATTATTTTTTAATTTGATTTCGATCAAATTTGAAAGGGAGTTTTTTTTAGAGGTTCCTAATATTTCGGGGACCGTAGTTAGAATATCTATTTCATGTACAAGCATGGTTTGGCGGGGAAAAGGGAAAATCCTCAAGCTGAGGTACGAAACACCGAGGCGTAGGCGGGAGGGTTGCCGCCGCACGGGGAGGGAGGAGGGCTAACAAGTAAATAAGTCCCCTAAAGTGCAAATATGAAACGTATTTAAATACAGCTTTCTCCAATTCCAAAGAATTTCGCCAGCTCTCGTCAATGCACCCTGAATTCCGGAAGACTCGTCGTCGTATGCGACTATGCGAAGTGTGCGTTCGTGAACCACTCTAGTTGACAGAAAGAAGAAATAAATGAAACGGACGCTAGGATATATGCTCATTGCTAGAAAAATTAAATAGTGGTTGGGATACAGAAATAAGGGAAAGAAGAGGAAAAAGTCAATATATAAATATGATATGTCGTCGGTGAAATGTGGATGACAAAAGTGAGATACCAGCATTTAAGTCTCTTTTTACTTCCTGGGAAGAAGATATTGAGCCGATGAAAATAATTTCAATTACATGGTTAAAAAAGCAAACTGTACTGAATATTTTATTCGTATAATAGAAAATCGAGATATAGAGGTTGAAATGTGAATGCGTATCCTTTTTATTTTTACGTCTTCCGAGTACATAATTCCCTCATCTACCATGTTAAGCGACTACTATGCTGTATTCGAACTCATTCAACAATTATTTGGCTAAAATATTGCCGGAAGTCTAAAAATTTCAACTTATTTGGTTTCGTTGCTAAATCCATTTCGACTCATCCAAGTACCAGTTTAATTGGAACGAGAAACACACACAGAGAGAGAGAGAGAGAGAGAGAGAGAGAGAGAGAGAGAAACTATCTTAAGCTTCCTTGCGAGGGAAACTCCTCTCATCTTCCCCTTAATTTCGCACCCCAGAACACTTTTAATCCTCGGCAATCCCTTCCAGGATATCTCGAGGCATTCTAGCACCTTGGCTACGGACCAACACAGTTGATTGGAACCGCTGTTATAAGTGCATGAGTTTCCAGATACTTGGCGGAGACATTTTCGTTAATTTCTTTCGTCTAGCCTCGAATCCTCTCTCTCTCCCTCTCTCTCTCCCTCCCTCTCTCTCAGACTCCCCTTCTTGTGTGGGTGTTTTCCTGCAGTGGGGTTTTTCCTAGGGAATAGTACATTATCTTCCCTAGTTTTTCCCCGCAACAACAACAATTACCCATATTTTTTTTAAATCCTATACTTTCCTATACATTTCATTGTATTTTATGTTTCTCTTCATTCTATGTAACCTTTTAGTTTAATTTTTTTACTTGTTACTATCTAATTGTATGTAACTGACAATGGGTTAGAAGGAAGAGGAGACTGTTTAGTCTCAATCTCGCCCTAACAAAGACGTATATCTATCTATCTATCTATCTCCCTCCCTCTCTCTCTCTCTCCATTAATATTTCTTTGGTTTGCGGTCGCTCCGCAAATCCCAACTTTCACTCTCCCCGCTGCGATGGCCAAGAAGGACTTGGAGGCAGACAACAACGATATCCGTTCGATGCTTGAGACGATGATGACATCGATGACTTCCTTTGAAGACAAACCCAACGTGGTAAAGGGTCACGAGAGCTCCATAAAGATGGAATCATTGGCATATCTCGAGGAACGATTCGATTCCTTTCATCATAAAATACTTGGCGATATTAAATTCATCTTGGGGCGCTTAGATGCCCTCAACACTCGGCAGGAAGAGTTCGATAATAGACTGGATGCCCTTGAGCCAGATTCGAGAAAAACCTGCCTCCTGATCCACGGCATCCCCGAAAAATATCCTGAGGACAATCTCCAAGTCGCCGGCAAGTTCTTCAGAGAACGTTTAAATGTTAAAGTCGAGCCTACAGTGCTCACCAGAGCTCATCGCATTGGACCTCGTAGGAGAAACTCCAAATTTACCCGCCCTATCATTGTGCGCTTCCTGTCTTATTAAGATAAGGAAGAAATAATCGCGAGCTGAAGTGAATGAATTTTCTTGTCACTGAGTCCCCGAAGCAAAAGCGAAAAAGCCTTCTACAATCGGCTAAACAAATCGCCGAAGCAAGATCAGTGTGGACCCATGTTGGGAAAATCATTGCCGTATGCCAAAATGGGGGTCGTTTCTACATCTCTACCAGCGGGAATTTTCTAAACCGCAGTTGAGGAGTGATTGCCGTAACCAGTGATCTTCTGGCTGAGTTAGTGCCTAGCTGTCGAAGGGTAAGAACGTGCCTTTCACTTCCTTCTGCGAGAGTCCCTGACCGGCGGGTGACCGGCGCTTTACTAGCAGTAGCTGTAGAGTACCTGTAGCTGTATCGTGTGCAGCAGTAGAATTAGAGTTGAAGTAACCGTACTGATAAGTAGAACTAACATTTATTTTTATTGTTTATTGTAGTATCTCTTAATCCCAATATCGTTATTCATTCAGTAGTCGTATCTTTCTAGCACTGTAGCGCCCTTGCTTTAAAAAAACTCATATTCAAATAGTAATTGTTTCTGTAAGAACTCTAAGCTGTTTGTGTACTAACTTGTAATAACATGATTATCGCTGTTGGTGTATTAACTTAAATTGTTTTAACGCTTGCTTGTGAGTATATCTTGCCTGTTCGCTAACGTTGTTTGTGCGGTGAGTCAGCGTTTCCCTTTCACTTTTTACCTGCGTTCCTCTCTAGCGTAGACCTTAAGTCCAAAATAAGTTAGTCACTTAGTATAACCTTCGTTTGAAGTTTAATATAATTTATAGCTAGTACAGATTAGTGTTTAGGATGGCTTCACCTAGGATTCCTCCTTTCTATGCGATGCTGATTTCGAGGGAATGAGGTCTCGAATCACGGAGCTGGTAAGAGAAGTTACGGACCTCTGTCGTAGGGTGGCAAGAGTGGAGTCGGCCCTTGTTCGTGTTGGGAGAACGCATCCATCACCGAGAACTCACCGCGCCAGGATGGCGACTCGGGTGCGTTCGAGTGCGAAAGTCGGTGGTGTGATCGAGGGTGTTTGTGGGACCTCTTCGGAGGCTGGGGTCGCTCAAATCCTGAAACTCAACGATTGGAGAGTGGTCTCCAACCGGGGGAATCGTGGGGTGGTCCTGCCAAGGCTGGGAGCTGGGAATGCCTCGGCAGACCCTCTTCCAGCTAGCAATCGGTTCCCGGTGTTGTCGTAGGACGACACTTCGACTACAGTCTCTTTGACGGAGGCTGGATCAATGGGAGGTCGGGATGGGAAGGGTGGGCTCTTAGTAATAGCTAGTTCTAATGTCCGGCGTGTTATGGCTTCCTAGCTAACTCGTGCCCGACAGTAGAGTGGCTGAGCGGGTGTTCTCCAGGTGTATATCAGGAGGAACGGTCCCCCAAGTGACGAGGGCGGTACGGGAATCGGTGGAGTCAACGGGTTGCTCTAGGCTGCGGATGGTGGTCCATGTTGGGACTAATGACGCCTCGAAGCGCGGGTCCGAGGTGATTCTAAGTTCTTTTGAGGACTTGGTCGCCGAGGTCACTCGTGTCCGAGACTAGTCGGGTTCCGATGTGCGGCTCACCATTTGTAGTATTGTCCCGCTGATTGACTGTGGATCGGAGGTTTGGAGCCGCGTGGCGGGGCTAAACCAAAGGCTATGGAATTTATGTGTGGGCATGGGAGTCGACTTCGTTGATCTCCGGCCGGTTCTCGGATCGCGTAGGGTTCCCCTAAACGGCTCTGGAATGTAGCGTGTAGGATCTTCGACTTGGTAGGCCATTTTAAGATTAGAGAGTAGGGTAGGGTGTAGGCGTAATAGGAAATTTCATAAGGGCATCGAGTGTAATACAGTTTCTGGTCGCAAAGTGAGAGAGTCCACCTTCAGAAGCCGCAATAGAGCAGTTAATGCTTCGGGTGATAACGAGAAATTAAATATTGTAGATTTAAACTGCCGCAGCATTCGTACGAAGTCTGCCGAACTCGAACACGTAATTCGCACGTTGCATGCTGATGTAGTTATAGGTACCGAAAGTTTGCTCACCGAAGATATCGCTCGTCAACAAATTTTTCTGAAAAGCTATAGATTGTACAGAAAAGACCGTGCCAATAGAATAGGTGGAGGAGTATTTTTGGCAATAAGTGAAAAGTACGATAGTTGTCAGATCCCTATTATCGACAAAGCGATCGAGAGCGTGTGGTGCTGCCTAGGTAAGGATAATTCGAAAAAGATATATTTATGCTCATTTTACAGACCACGTAAAGCAAAAGTTGATTATATTTTAAGTTTAGAGAGGCAATTAGCCGAATGCTGGTGGATGTTTTCGGGTTTCGCTTGCGTTGGCGGCATTTCTGGCACTCGTCTTCGTCTTTTAGCGACTCAGGATCGATCCCGAGTCGCTAAAAGACGAAGAAGAGCATATAAGAAGGGCACTCATGAATATAGGCTACAGTCACCCCTTCATCCGGCGGAACATAAAACCGAAATAAAAACCTTCGGTGGAAAGACCAAAGCCCACAGCCTACGCAAAAATTCCCTTCATCGCCGGGACATCAGAACGCATAGCCAGGATTCTACGAAAAGAAAATATCGTCGTCCGTTTTAACACGCTAAGAAAAATAAAAGAAGAACTTCCGTCTGCGAAAGATGCACTCGACCCGCTAACATCTAACAGGATTCCATGCAGCTGCGGACACGTATGCGTCGGACAAACAGGACGATCCATTCGCTTCCGCTTAGCCGAACATAAACGGGCCATGATGAACAAGAAATGGAGGGAGTCGGCCATAGCGGAGCACTTCACCTCCGGCCCGGGGCATCAAATCACGCCCGAGGAAACGAAATTGCTTGCGAAAGAAGATCGATATTTAATTATTATTATTTAGGTTAATTCGCGAAGCTATTGAAATCGAAAAACATCCAGTCAATTTCAACGGGGACGACGGTTTGCACATAAGCGCTACATGGAAGCGACTCATCCAACGGAAAAGTGAACGGGTGGAAAAATACGTTGGAGCAACCACCAAAGAGAAAGGGATAGCAACTCCAACGAGCAAATCAGCGATGGACAACGGATAAACTAGGAAGGCACGAGTGAATATAAAAGCAGATCCCTACCTTCGGATTTCACTTCAATGTTTTCTGTTTTCAATTGAAAACATTTCTGGCCCTGCCTTTTTTGAGAGCTGAGGATCGCCTGCTGAGTAAATGGCTAGCAGTTTACCCGCGACATACTTCCCTTATCCATCCCGTTGTCTCTGGCTGGTGTTCGAAAACTCCCTTCGGGGAGGAAGTAGGTAATCCGCTGTGGCCAAGAGACAACCAGGGTTTCTGAGTGTGTCCAGGATCTTTCCAGGGGTAACCCGCACGCCTCGCTGCGAGCGGAGCGCCTGGGGGACCATTGCACGGTCACACTCGTTCTCTTCCTGCGGGGGTGGCTAACCAAGGCCCACCTTCTCACCCGTACATTCTATCGTCTCTCGTGACAGGTGGTAGTTGGCAGGCCGGGGGGGGGAGGTTCCCCCCCCGTAGAGATACCCCGTTCCAACGCGCAAAATGTCGCTGACCAGATCCCCGCCGGCTAAAAGGACGCAACAACGGACGGTCCCTCCCGGGACAAACATGGATGCGTCACTCCCTATCAATGTTAAACAAGTCCTCTTCGGACAAGCTTTTCCGAAAGACGTTGATCAAACCGATTGACACAACGACTCCCGGAACCCGACCCCTCGAGGACGGCACGAAGTTCTTGACAGCGGCTCTTTACAAAGCCGAGAAATGCAAATTGACGACGGTCTTATTAAGGACCAGCATGACAAGCAACCCGCTCAGGAGCGAACTGATAGCTCTGTTACTATGATGGAGACAACAAATAACGACGACAATGGCATCTTCTATACAGTTGAAAAAAGCAAAAGGAAGAGAAGGCGCAGAATAACGCCTATACTGGACACGATAACTAAATTGCATAATCGCTACGATCCTCTGATCGAATTGAAAGAGACAAATCCGCGTCGCGCACTGGAAGAGAACGGTGCAAACGCTCAAACAACCGAAGGCAGAACAAAGAATACTGCCGCCAGTAAGCCACCGCCAATAATAATTTATGATGTAAAAGATCAGACAGCCTTTATAAAGGCCATCCGCCAACAGACAAAAGACGGCGATTTCGTAATTACGAAAACTAAAGAAGGTCCCGACTACAGCTAAGAACTGAAGAAGACTATTCCGAAGTTCTAGCTTATTTGAAAGCAGTCCGCGCCCAAACCAGTATATGGGCAACCAAAGAATCTCGCGTCCAGCGCTACCTTATTCATGGCCTGGAAGAAGGTACCGACACGAACTTCATACAGGAAGACTTGAAGAAAAACGGTATTCCCGTGTTGGGGGCCAAACCTCTCCTCAACCGAGAGGATATCTACTCGATTTTCGTGCAGATGGGAGCAAGATTTCAGGCTAAGAGGATCGGAGAAATCCGTAGAATATGTAGCTATAGGGCACGTATTACACTATTTAAACACAACAGGCCCCAGATGTGCTACCGATGCAATCGGTACGGACATGGATCCAGGAATTGCACGGTAAGATGTTATAAATGCGCTGGGGGACATGAAGGTCAGGAATGCCCGAAACCAAAAGGGCAGAAGGCAACCTGCCGTAACTGCGGTGGCGACCATGTGGTATTCGCAAAATGCTGCCCATTAAAGGAAGAGGCAGCCTCCCAATTGAAAGCAAAAAAACTAGTCGCCAAAGCAAAAAAGAGACCCGCACCTCTCCCCAAGGAGAATGCATATGACAAGAGGCGGAGAGCCCAAGAGAAAGTATCGGACCTCCAATCAGAAAGGGACTCCCGGCAGCGCAATGGAGAAAAGAATGTGAAGCCAAAACTGGCCAAGAAAAACTTCCGGAGGACCTGGGAAGCATTCTCCAGACAGTAATGACCACTCTGCAGCAGCAGATGGCACTCATGACCTCTCTTCTGAGCAAACTTTCCGACACCATTCAATCAATCACTCGCCATAGTTGTTAGAAGGAAAGCTTTAGCTATCGCCCTCTGGAACGCCCAAGAAGGCATCCGGAACAAGACACCGGAACTCGTGGAATTCCTTCGCCGGCAGGGGGCAAGTGTATGCCTCCTGTCCGAAACCCATCTTAAACCCGGTTCAAAATGGAATGTTCCGGGTTACCATATAACCAGGAAAGATAGACCAATACCCCCTGGCAGTACTGCAGCTGGAGGAGTAGCCATCCTCACAGCTACCAACCTCCAGACAGACCCAGTGCAGGACCCAGACGTTCAGAATATGGAAGCGGTGGGCGTTAAAATAAAAACAATGATAGGATTTGTCACACAACATAGCTGCTATGTTAGACCAGGGGCCAACCTAACTGCGTACG
Organism: Tanypteryx hageni; assembly: GCA_028673005.1. NCBI lineage: Eukaryota > Metazoa > Arthropoda > Insecta > Odonata > Petaluridae > Tanypteryx > Tanypteryx hageni. The sequence goes on along the minus strand of CM054113.1, from coordinate 8,455,450 downwards.
ACATAGACAAGGTCCTTGACTCAGACGGGCCTACCATTGCTGGAGGAGACTTTAATGCAAAGAGTCCACGATGGAACTGCTGGTCCGAAGACAAGCGTGGAAAACTTATTGACAGATGGGCAAAGAACAGCAATGCCAGAATTATTGCCAGACGGTTGCCACTGTTATCCGCAGACTCCCACTGGCAAATCTCCAGGACCAGATGCTGGGGAATACTTAGCAGTCATAGCACAAAGCTCAACCAGAATAGGCCACTTCCCAAACCCATGGAAGAAAGCTAAAATATGCTGTATCCCGAAGGGAAGAGGAGTCTCAACGCCTGAGAAATTCCGCCCAATCTCCCTCCTTGACGGGCTCAGGAACATCATGGAAAAACTGCTGATCCCCTACATACAGGAGCACTGCGAAGCGGAAGGAATCCTCCCCTCCGAGCAGTTCGGATTCAGGGAAGGTAGGAGTACCGTCCAATAACTCCAGCGAGTTGTCGAGTTCATCGCGGACTCCTTTAACAGAAAGAGGTGCTCGGTCGTCGCATTTTTCGATATATCCAAAGCCTTTGACCGCGTCTGGCATGAAGGTCTTCTAAACAAAATGACAAGGATGAAATTCCCTGCCTGGCAGGTGAGACTTATTCGCTCGTACCTCTCGGAGCGAAGGTTCAACGTGGTGTGGCGCCAGGAGAGCAGCAGTGAGAGGAAAGCTTCGGCAGGAGTACCTCATGGGTCGGTACTAGGACCCCTGCTGTTTAACATGCAGGAGGGTTGGAATGTAATGCTCGCCCTAAATGCAGATGACGCAGCCCTCATCTCGCGCAGTCTCAAACCGGAAGTTGCTATAAAATATCTGCAAGCAGCCATTACCAAACTAGCCATCTGGTACGCCAAATGGCGTATCGCTCTGAATCCGGGAAAAACACAGGCTGTGCTTTTTACGTCGAGGCACGGGAAAAGCCCGGACCCGCCAAACCTGCATGTTCACGGCATAAGTATTCCATGTGCGTAGGATAGTCAGGAAAAGCAGGTGAGAGAACCCTGTTATTTATCCTTGGTTAGACCTCAAATGGAATACGCAGCAGCGGTTTCGGATCCATATCAAAGGGGACTCATAAAGGATTTAGAAAACATACAGCGGCGAGCAGCTAGATTCGTGAAAAAGAATTACGATAAAAAACAGAGCGTTACGTTACTCATTGAAGAATTGAGTTGGCCATCGTTGAAAGATCGTAGATTAGAGGCGAGACTTAAACTTCTAGATAAATATAGGTCGGAGATATTCGTAAATGAAATGAAGGATATTATTCGACAACCAACGTATATCGGACGGAGGGATAATGTGGACAAGATTCACCAAATAGATAATAGGACGGAGAGGTATAAGGAGTCCTTTTTCCCTAGGACAATACCTGACCACAATTGATAAGTGAATAATAATTAGTTAGGAAGTTGGTGCGCCGCACCCCCTGCCCACCACCGTCAAGGTGACTTGCAGGGTAATAAGTAGATGTAGATGTACCACCACGAGCTTTGACTGAAAATTGCCTCTAGTACGCCAAAAGACTACCTTGGACATAAAAAGAAACTCCTCGATTACATTACTTTTCCGGTGCAATATTGTATACGCATGATATTAATATGAAAAAAATTTAAAAGTAGTTCGTATATAATGAAGCAAAGTTTTTTCATTGCTCGCGTCGAGACCTTTCGATTGGGTAGAGAGAGTCTCTTCGTTCTCCGGGTTTTGTAAGAGCGTATGCCCGAATCAAGAGAGCGTATCGAGAGGTAGAGGCAGAAAGTGTAATGAGCGTAAAATCGAAAAAAGCGTATCGCGAGGTATACCTGTACACAAATTATACACGTTATATTATTGGGCCTGAATTTATTATACATGTAAGCCGGTAACATACAACAATGTCTCCAAGTGTTACTATTGTAGCCGCTATTCAGTCAACCTAAAAAACAGCGAAGAACGTGATGTTGTGGCGTGTAAATGGAATTCCATATCTGTGATAATATGGTCAAACGATAAAGTGTTATGACTTGGAGAAACTTTTCCTCTGTTTTCTTCTCCGTGAGATGTAACGTCCCCATGAATTAATTACGTCTCCATTTCTGTCGATGACTCTGCGTTCTAAAATAGTTATAAATAAGTGACAAATTCGAGATTTTAAATAAATTACAACCAAATCAATGAAGGTTATTTATGTCACATGTAGACGTGAGTTGGAATTGTAAAGCGTTTGCATATTAAAATCGTGTCCGAAAGTTCCAAGGTCCCAGGTTAATGTTAATTATTTTTTACTTGTGTTGCATCTTCGAGTTTATTCTGGTTTTGCCCGAATTTTTAAAAATCGAATAGGGAGATGAAAAACGGGCAAAGTCGGGTAAAACCAAAAAAAAATATATTCCCTACTTATTACATCGTCACTCAGAGGTGCATGGTGGAGCTGAATACGCCCTTCTCCTTTACAATGGAGGAATTTTTTATTGTTTGTCGGATGAACTACGTGGAAGGCGGATGACAACTATGGATTTATTTTCTAATATTGCACAAAAAATTTAACAAATCCCAAGGAAAAGGTATACGGGGCAAGTAAAAGTTTGGGTGTCGCAGAGGAGAATAGGGGTTCCCCGCGAAAGTTTTCCTTGGTTATTAACACGCATTAGGGCGAGCTACTTCCCTTTCTCTCTCTCCCTCCCTCCCCCTCTTCCTCTCCCTCTCTCACTCCATCTATCTATCTCTCTCTCTCTCTCTCTCTCTCTCTCTCACATACACACACACAGAGTCGAGATGAGCCAATTTCACAAAATCCCTTCTCTCCCATTCTTATCTCTTCGAGGAGCAGCGATAAGGAAAGAGAAAATGTGGGAAAGGGAGATAAGAGATGGGAAATAAGAGAGAAAGAGCGAGAAAATAAACAGTATTTAAAAACCACGATCGCATAAAACATTTTTGTGAAAAATGACAATTTAAAACATAAAAACATCATGACGCAAATTATAATTGTTTAAACTGAAGAATACCAAAAACGTTTTTGCGAAAAAATACAAAAAAGTATTTATAAGTGTGAGAAGAAAATTCAGCAGAGATGTGTGTGGGTGATAGTGTTGAGGGAGAAAGGAGGTGGGAAAGGAGGGGAAGATAGGGGGATAGATAATCGTCTTTATTTGGGAGAGACTGGGTACAGACAGAGAGAGAGAGACGGTGTATGAAGCAGAGGACAGTGCAAAGAAAGAACTGAAGGAAGAAAGTAAGAGAGAAACTACATGAATGCGGATTCAACACCATTGCCTATGTCAGTCATTCTCAACCTCTTACGGTAATGTATGCCTTGTTAATTTTCAACACTGACGTGTATTCCCCACCCCCTCCCCAACTCCACTCACCAACCGCCTTCCTCTCCCCCAGCCACCCTCACCCCCTCCCCCACACTCTCCGCATCACTCGCCCCCACCCCCCTCACCACCCACCCCATCATAATCCCTCACCCCTCACACCATCCCCCTCACCCCACCACCTTCCCCCCATTCCCACCCCCTCTTCCTACACTTGCATTTAAAGACCAAGGTTTTCTTATATAACAGAATAACTGTAATATTATAGTTCAATCAAATTTTCAAAAATCACTCGTAACTTATAAAGACGATTTATTGATTCATTTATCATATCATTCGGACAATAAGACACTTCGCACCATAATATGCACCAAAGTTATAAATTTAAAAATTTAGGAAACAGAATTTCATTATTTTTTTACCTTTACTTACATATAAAATGAAAAATGAAGCACTTTAAAACAGCAATGCAGCACATAATTTTTAAATGATCTTAATATTTTTAAAAATTCAAAGTGTCTAATTACCGCTGCCACACTTAATAATATATATACAATTCACAGTTGAGATTGTCACTTTGTAGAATTACAATGTGTAAGAAGTAACACTGTAACTTTGTCGGATAAATTTTGTCTAAGTCAAGCCTTGCACTGATGGTTTCAGCGTGATTTGCATCATCAACTGAAGATAATGTAAATTGTGTCGAGGCTAGTCATGTAATTTTTGAGTTTGAGGGGGTAGATTTAGCGGGGTTTCCTGAGCACTTGTGTTATCATATAAATTTCACAATCTTCAAATAGTGCGCCATATTCACTGCCATCAATTGTCTTGCTAATACTACGTTCCCTAAAAAACAAACAAAACATTGGGAAATAACAATTATATTTACAATTTGGAAGGCTAAACAATCAATGCGCAGTTATGCATAAGACGCAAAAAGTTACTTACACTAACGCGATTTTTGCACCAGTTTTCCAGACATATCTTCTCAATACGCGGTCGAATTTCGGTCATTGCAAGGGTGAGATCGTGTTCGTGAGTTAGACGACTGCGGTTCCGCGTTTTTATTGCTGTGAAAGTTGAGAAAGAACCCTTGCTCGCATATATGTTTTTGGGAATGGTCAAAGTTCCGTACTCGCGGCATCATCTAATTCTCCAAACTGTGGCCCGACAATTGCCAAAAATTACATATTTAATTTTCTTGAAACAGCATATAATGTGCGATCGGAAGACAGTTCGATTACTATCTCTTTTACACATAATGAAAGAGAAGCGTTAGATATTGCTTTTTGGCGAAAGGATTTACAACCCAGTCATTTGGCTTGTCAGAATTTTCTATTTCTGGAAAGTACTTTATAAAAATATTACTCAGATTACTCAGATGCCCAAAATGTTCCAATTTTTATTTCTTCCAAGTTTTATTTCTTTGTCAGCTTTGATATCATTAAGTAACTAGAATGGTGAGTTATCTTCTTTTTCAACATAAGTTACCTACATAGTAAGCTTCTTATGATATCCTTTCACCATATCTTGTGCTTTAAAAATGTTTCCTTTAAAACCCTACAGATGGATATTTAATTGATTCAACTTGTTGAATAAATCGGCAAGGTAAGACATCCGGCATAGCCAAGTGTCATCTTAAAAAAACTAGCCATATCAGATTTCATTTCTGAAAGGAATCGCTCAACTTCACGTCTTAATTCAAACAAAGCTGTAAGAAGTCGTCCACAAGACAACCACCGTAACTCTGTATGAAGTAGCAACGCTGTGTGAGTTGATCCCATTACTTCGCACATAACTTTGAAAAGAGAAGAATTTAAGGTACGGCTTTTAATAAATTTTACGACTTTTACTACATTGCACAATGTTTCATGAAGGGGAGGACTCATTTCCTTTGACACTAATGTCTGTTTATGGATGATACAGTAACCCCATTTAATATTGGGATTGAGTTTTTGAACGAGCACATAGAGGTAACGTTTCTGCCTGTTATTGCAGCATCAGTAAAACTACTGAAACAGCATTACCATATTAGTCCACACTCGTTCTGTATAAAATTATCCAGTACATGAAAAAGTGCTTTACCAGTAGCGTTCCTTGACAACTTTACAAGCTAACAATTTATCACTAATACCTGATTCAGCATTGTAATATCGCACATAAATTATCATCTGAGAATCGTTTGACACATCCATTGACTTGCCTATCTGCACAGAAAACCTTTCACCAGCCTTGATATCATGCGTAATTTCCTGTACAACATCATCTGCCATTTCTTGTATACGTCGGGACATAGTGTCGTCCGATTTGGTAATTGATTTGATAGCATCCAGTCTCACTTCCCAACATATTTTCCGCAATTATTAAACCTCCTGGGTGTCTGGGTTTTCTTTTCCTTTGTTGTAAATACAGCTAATTCATATGAAGTTTTTAATGCTCCCACTGAAGCATGTGCAAAAGATGTTATCCTAACTACACACTGAGCCTCCAGTATTTCGCATGGAATAATCTATCTACATCTACATGTTACCCTACAATTTACCAAATTTGTGGGTGGCATGGGGTGCAATGCACCAAAACATACATAAAGATTGTCTATCGCAGGTTGAAATTTTATATTGTGACCTCGTATTGTCCTCGCAAAGAACGAACATAGATAACGCTCCGTCCTACTGTAACGCGCGGGCGGGCGTAGCGTGATTGCTGCCACCACCTGAGGTTTAATGAGGGTCAGGACATCGCGAGGGTTCTTGCCCTGGGGGCGTTGTGAGAGAGAAACACAAAAACTGCTTCCTCCTTTTAGTCCGCGAATGACGGCCTCCCAAATGGTGCCGCACCACGTCTTCCTCTTCGCGAACTCCACGGATCGCTCTCTCGGTCCGCCTCTCGATACTCTCCACACTCAGTCACCCTTCTCCCTGACCGCTCCTCGGTCCGCTCCCTTCGCACGCCGTCCCGACACTCCCTCACCGCCTTCTCGTCCACGATGACCCCTTTTTGAGAGAAGGCGTCCTTTTCCACCACCATCTGGAAGGGTCAAGGTGCCCCCTTCTCTTCATCTCCTGTCTTGGTGGTTCATACTCGGAAACACAAAAGGGCCCAGGGTTATGTGGTGAAACCATAACAGCCTATGCCTTCCCGGAAGAACACAGCAGGGGAAGAACGGCCGCTTCTCCGAATACCCTCCATAAATTTAGAGGGACAGTCAAGCCGTTTACCCGGCTCATTACATTACTCCCCCCTTTCTTAAATTAATTTGGGGGCTTCCCACCAATTACATTTAAAAGCTATCCAAATTAAAATTAATAACATTAATGCATTAAGTCCGACAATCCATAATTAAAATACACTTGATGCCCAAACAATCAAAACATTCCCATTACATTTAAAACACCATTAAAAGAAGGATACAATATTGCTACATAATAAAATCGTAATCTTAGCTCTTTTGAAATTACAGGTTTTCAATTGTTCGTGTTTTTAAAATCATCCATCAGTCACATACAACTTACGCGGAATTCCACTATTAATACCACCTTCGCAATAATTTACAAAAAGTACTCACTTCACAGACACAGCACAAACACATTCGGCGAGGGTGGAAAAGGAGTTTCGCCGATTGATATGGGTCTCTCGTCCCCTCTCCAGACTTGGGGCTCGCAGGTGGGGGTAGGTTCGGCAGTCTCTGCATGAGGTAAGTGAGGCAGGTTCGCATAGTTGAAGGGAGGCTCAGGCTCTTGCGTCTCTTGTCGCGGTCTAGGAGGTTCCCTTTCCGGAGTCGTGAGACCTTTTGCTATCTTCAGTCGGTCGGCGTGGACCAACTGACGATCTCTAGCGTTATAAATCGCTTCAATTTCAAAATTCACGGCTCCCTTCTGTTCCACTATGCGATACGGTCCCCTCCACCGCTTGGAGAGTTTTCTCGTCCGTCCCGGGATTAGGACGGATTGTTGCAAATAAACCAGATCGCCCACTCGGAATGTGACATTCCCGGACCACTTATTATATTCGCGAACCTGTCTCTCGCCGCTCTCCCTTAGGCACTCGCGGACCCTCTGGAAGCCGAGGTTCAGCCGCGCTTTCAATTCTGCCGCGTAATCAGCATGTGTCCCGTAATTAATTTCTAGTGGGGAAAAGATATCATCGAAGGGCAGCTCTAAATCCCTTCCGTGAATAAGGAAATAGGGTGTTTCCTTAGTGGAGCTATGTACCGTACTTCGATATGCTAAAAGGGCGAACGGAAGTCAGTCGTCCCAACCTCTTTGATTGTCCCTCACAAAATGGGACATTATATCCATAAAAGTCCTATTGCTTCTTTCCACTAACCCGTTGCAGGCCGGATGATACGCGGTGGTTTGTAATTTTTTTATCCCCAACAGCGCACAAATCTCTCTCATCAACTGGGAGGTGAAATTCGCTCCTCTATCCGTCAACAATTGCCTGGGGACCCCATGCCTCACGATTATGTTCTCCACAAAAGCACGAGCAAGTGTCTCTGCCTTTTGGTCTGACAACGGAATCGCCTCGGGATACTTGGAGAACGCGTCTTGAAATGTCAATATAAACTTGTTTCCCTTATCGGTGGTCACTAGCGGACCCACTACATCCATAGAAACTCTCTCAAAGGGGCGCGTCACGTCTTCAAATCGCTGGAGGGGGGCCCGTTTCCGGTTCGGCGGAGTTTTCCGCTCGTTGCAGGAGACGCAAGCTTGGCAGTAGCGGCGCACTTCTGCGGCCATCCTCGGCCACCAAAATCTTGCCCCAATGGCATTTGTGGTACGTTGGATTCCCAAATGCCCCGCCGATGGTGAGTCATGGTAGGCGCGTAAGAGTCGCCGCTTCATGGAGGCGTGGGCGACTATCTGATCATGCCGTTGTCCTCCTCCTTTTAGACGATAAAGAACCCTGTCGTCATCTTTGTAAAAGGTCCCGATTAATTTTCCTCTTTCCAAGTCCTTAAAAACTCCTTTAATATACGTATCCTTCCATTGTTTTTCCTCGATTAGCTGCCGATCCCAAATCGGTTCGTACAACGGGTGAATTGAATTAATCGGTGCGCGTGATAATACGTCGGCGTTTACATGGTTTTTCCCTGGTCGATGCTGAATGTCGAATTCGTATTCGCTGAGGAGCAGCGACCAGCGAGTTAAGCGGGAAGACGGGTCCTTTAAAGTCAGCAGCCACCGCAATGGCCGGTGATCGGTAACAATCGTGAATTTCCGCCCATATAAATAGCACCTGAAATATTTGATAGCCCCCACCACAGCCAAACATTCCCTTTCCGTGGTGCTGTAGTTAGTCTCCGCCTTATTCAGCTGTCTGCTCGCATAAGCGACCACATGCTCGCGGTCCTGCTTCTTTTGGGAAAGGACCGCGCCTAAAGCCGTACCTGATGCATCGGTTGCAAGGATAAAAGGCTCTCCAAAGTCCGGGTATTGCAAAACGGGCTTATTACAAAGAGCATCGCACAAGGCTTTGAATGAACCTTCCGATTCCCTCGTCCAGCGGAATTCTCTTTCCTTCTTAGTCATTTCCGTGAGGGGTTTGGCCAAGGTGGCGAATTTCTTGATAAATCTGCGATAATAACCCACTAAATCTAAAAATCCTCTCAGTTCTCTGACATTCTTCGGGAGAGGAAACTCGCGAATGGCTTTTATCTTCTCGGGGTAGGGCTTCACGCCTTCAGACGATATTAAATGACCCAAGTACTTAACAGTCGTCGCCATGAATTGACACTTACTCGGTTTTAACTTTAACCCTGCCTCCCGTAAGCGATCTAACACCCCTCGTAGCCGCTGATTGTGTTCTTTAATGTCGCGACCGAAAACGATGATATCGTCAAGGTAGACAAGGCATTGATGCCCACGGAGACCTGTGAGTACAGCATCCATCAACCTTTGAAAAGTGCTTGGCGCATTCGCGAGACCGAACGGCATGCGTATATATTCATAGTGGCCGTATGGCGTTGTGAAGGCCGTTTTCTCGCGGTCCTGGGGTTCCATCTCTATCTGCCAATACTCGCTCGCTAAATCCAAGGTGGTGAAATATCTAGCGTCTCCTAGATGATCAAGGGTCTCTTGAATGTTAGGGAGTGGATAAACGTCTCTTTTCGTTACACTATTAAGCCCTCAAAAGTCCGTGCAAAAACGCATTTTTGCCTCGCCTCCATCGCTCTTCTTGGCCACCAACACTACCGGGGCACTCCATGGTGAGATTGATTCTTGAATAACCCCCTCCTGAATCATTTCCTCTATATGCTCCTTAATTAGTCCCCTCTGGCTGTGAGGCACGCGATACGGGGGCTTGGATATCGGGGCAGCATCCCCGGTATTTATTCTGTGCTTCACTCGGTGCGTGCAACCGAGACCAGTGCCGAGGGCCTGAAAAACATCTGAATATTCTTCCAAGAGGTCCTCTAAAGATCGTCTTTCCTCCATAGGTAAGGGTTCGAGTCTCTCTCGGATCTCCTGAACAAGATTAATCTGCTCCTCGTCGCGAATACCCTCTCGATGCCGATCTCCTTCCACCTCCGCCAAAGATCCCACTATGGTATTTGCTGTTAACCTTATTTCCGAGGTGGTAAGATTACTTATTCTTACCGGAACAAGGAGGTCCTCCCTCTCTTTAAATACTCCGCGGCCCACAATCACTCCATGTACCAGGACTTCCATCGGCTCCATTATTAATTCCTCGCCCTCCCCACGAGCCAGATGATGGCGGCCGGCAGTTATCATTTCACTCCTCGGGGGTAGCAATATTTCCTCGCAGACTCGCACGTAGTCTTCCCTTCCTACTTTTTTTTGCTCCTTCCCCCCTCCATTGCCACACCTCGCGGGAGTCACCCCTCGGACGTCATTCCCCACTTCCGTATCCCTTGCCATCGCAGTTATTTCCCCGTCTCTTCTTATTCCGTCGGACACCCCATCCCCGTAATCTTTCTCAACATTCGCTCCCTGTACTTTAAGAGTTCCCCATCTACTTTCAAAATTCCCCTCCGTACATCGATTATAGCACTTATTCGATGTAAAAGGTCCCAGCCTATAATTCCATCGGTAGCTAACCCTATCTCATCACTACACACATGGAAAGGGTGGGCCACTACCTTACCGAATATGATGAGGTTGATTTTCGTCTCGCCAATCAGCTGTAGACGATGCCCTGTTACTCCCACGAGGCGCGTGGTGTTGGGATTAAATTCTTTTCTCCGATTCCTCTCCCGGCAATGGAAGGCACCACTATCTCCTGCCCCCGAATCCCTTTCACTTTTGCCGTGTACGGCGTGTCACCTCCGCGAACAGGGGGCGTGGCGCGGAGGGGACCCCGTTTGGGTGAAGCGGTACTCTTGGTTCGCCGTACTGTCGGGACGTTCTGGGCGGGTCCATGCATTCTCGCGCCATATGTCCGGGTTGTCCACAGCGAAAACAAGCGAAGGTCGGTGGAGAGTGGCAATCTCGCGCAAAGTGGCCTGTCCGTCCGCATGAATAGCATGCGACCCTTGCTCTCGGTCGGAGGTCTGTCATCCTTGGGGAGGGGCGTAGGTCCTCGACCGCTTCCTCTTCTTTGGTGGCCGCAAAGCATCGTCGGGGTGTGGCAATTGCTTCGTTCTGCTCCTCAAGCGCGGAAACTCGAATGGCTTCCTCAAATGTCGAAGGATCCCTTGACAAAACAAATCTCCTAATCTACTCGCGTAATCCCTTCAAATACTGCGCCAAGAGCGTCTCTTCCAGGATTTTATATCTGAGGGCGTTCTCCTGTGGGTCCTCGCTCATATTCCGGAGAGTATTCTGCCCCACTAAACGAAGTCGGGTGGCATACGCCCGCACACTTTCACCCGGCTTTTGTAGGCACTCCGTAAACCTACTCATCGCCACTGAGTGCGATTCCTTCGCCTGGAAGCGTTCTAACAGTCTCCTTTAATTGCCCCCACGTAAATCCCGCCTGAAGGGTTCTCAGGAGGAGCTGTGCATTGCCTTTCACCTTCAATTTGGCGATCGCCACAATCTGCATATCATTCCACTGCCCCAGCATCGCCACCTGGTCCATCGAGTCAATGAAATCACCAACTCTCGCATCGTTCCCATCGCAGGAGAAACTATCCACTAAATGGATCAAGTCACCGATGTTCGCGGTGGCCATGATGTCTCAGGAGCAGTCCGACACGTTCTCGATTGAAACTTCACAATCTAACTTTACACTCCACAATCCTTGTCACTGTCTCTTCCACTATCTCTTACTCTATCTCTCTCGCTCTCTCTCTCGCTCTCTCTCTCACTCACTCTCTTATTGAGTCCTTCTCACTGTCAATCTCTCTCTATCACCGACTTTCTCTCTCACTGCACCGGTGCGTGATCCCACAGGAGCGCCACCGTCCCCGGGCGTACGTAACGATACTTGTTAATCCCACCGCTGCCACCATATGTAACGCGCGGGCGGGAGTAGCGTGATTGCTGCCACCACCTGAGGTTTAATGAGGGTCAGGACCTCGCGAGGGTTCTTGCCCTGGGGGCGTTGTGAGAGAGAAACACAAAAACTGCTTCCTCCTTTTAGTCCGCGAATGACGGCCTCCCAAATGGTGCCGCACCACGTCTTCCTCTTCGCGATCTCCACGGATCGCTCTCTCGTTCCGCCTCTCGATACTCTCCACTCAGTCACCCTTCTCCCTGACCGCTCCTCGGTCCTCTCCCTTCGCACGCCGTCCCGACACTCCCTCACCGCCTTCTCGTCCACGATAACCCCTTTTTGAGAGAAGGCGTCCTTTTCCACCACCATCTGGAAGGGTCAAGGTGCCCCCTTCTCTTCGTCTCTTGTCTTGGTGGTCCATATTCGGAAACACAAAAGGGTCCAGGGTTATGTGGTGAAACCATAAACGCCTATGCCTTCCCGGAAGAACACAGCAGGGGAAGAACGGCCGCTTCTCCGAATACCCTCCATAAATTTAGAGGGACAGTCCAGCCGTTTACCCGGCTCATTAAACTACATCGATCTCACGTATCTTATTGTCACTGTCGTTTCTACCTATAAACGTTGGTGATTCAATTATTCCTACAACCTCGTATTTTAGACATTCCGATCTATATTTCTCCAGAAGCCACAACCTGGGAGTTCAATCTACGATCCTCCAGTGGTACACAGTTGAAATCCCTCAATAATGCTTTCCTTATATTCGTACTTTTGTTTTACGAATTTGGCTGCTCTGCGGTTCACTCTTTCTAATTGAATTATATGTCCCTTCTCTTATGGATCCCATATGCATGAGGCGTATTCCACTTGTGGTCTAACCAGTGATAAGTAACATGTTTCACGTACTTTTTCTGTAGTGTTCCGTACTAAGAATGGAAAATTGAAATTAATTACACTAAATGTGCCGCAGTTTCGTTATGCAAAAGTAAGAACATCTACATCTACATTATACCCTGCAAGTCACCTTTTCGGTGGTAGGCAGGGGGTGCAGTGCACCAAGGTCCATAGTTTTCCTACGTTACCTTTTTATATTATGGTCTCTTATAGTCCTAGGGAAAAACGATCCTCTATATCGCTCCGTTCTACAGTCGATCTCGCGAATCTTATCCTTACTGTCCTGCCTTCCGAGATACGTCGGACTTCTGATAAATCCTACTACCTCATTCGCTAGTCCCTCCGACAAATTTTTTCAGTAGGTTAAATCTAGCCTGCAGCCTACGTTCCTCTACCGATGTTCATTTCAGATTTTCTATTAATGATGTTGCGCTTTGTTTACTATCGTAATTCCTCTTTACAATTCTAGGTGCCCTGCGCTGAACCTTTTCTATCTCGTTAGTGAGTCCCATTTCGTAGGGATCCCACAAAGCTGAATCATATTCGATCTGCGGTCGAACCAAGGATAAATAACATAATTCTTTCACATTTTCGGAGATATTTCGAACTATTCTCCCTATAAAGGCCAGCTTTTTATTTGGGGCACCTATCAATCGGCGAATGTGAGTGTCCCACGAGAGATCACGATGGATCGCGACTCCGACACATTTAATCGAGTCAGATACTGGAATCTCTACTCCGTCCAACGAATAATTATTATCCAACCAGATACTCTTGGTTCTCCAGAAGTTGATGACGCAGCTTTTCTTTTGGTTGATCTCTAACTGCCATTAGTTACAGCATGCAGGAATAGTTTATAGGTCATTTTGTAGATACTGGTGGTCTTCCGGATTGCTTATTTCTCTACAGATGACGAATGGTCGCTGACGGCTGCAAATGCATTTACAAAATGACCGTTTAACAGGATGGCTTTCTCTACGCTATCATGAATAACGGCAATCGAGTCATTACGCAGGGAAGGTATTGTAGGGCCTCAACCTTGGATCTCTCTCACATAGGACCAAAATGCTTTAGGGTCCTCCTTCAAATAATTTTTTAATACCTTACTCCGGAAGTTAGTAAAATCCTCGCGCATAGTAGTTCTCACTTTAGCGCGGGATTCCTTATACGTCTTAACTTTAGTTGCTCTATATTCATCGGATGATGTAGACGGCATATTTTTTATTTTCGCGTGGCTTATTCTCTGACGCCTAAGCCCACTCCTAACTTGCTTATTGTACCAACGTGGCTCTTTATCGTAGTCCTTCAATTTAATTGGAATGTACTTATCGATGCCCTCAAGAATTATATCATTGATTAATGTCCATGACGACTCAGCACCTGATCGTTCGTTTATATCACGGAAGACAGATAGTATATCTAGTAGGCGCGACCTGAAGCTTGAAAAGTTTGCCTTAGCAAATATATAAAACTTTCATTAAGGCTTAGGATGCCTATCGATTTTCAACTTACACTCTGCATATACGGCCAGATGATCACTTATCCCATCTTCAATGGTGACTTTGTTTATTCTTTCTGGGACGTTAGTTGCTAATAAATCTAGTATGTTTCCCGATCGCGTTGGCTTTCTGACTAATTGAAGGAGAGAGTGCTCGTACAATGTTTCGGTTAATGCCTCACAGGATTCGCGTTCTTTACCTCTAGATTCGAAACATAGGTTTTCCCAATAAATTGAGTGTAAGTTAAAGGCACCACCGACTATTGATTTATCAGTCTAATCTTTGATAGTTGTTTCTAGAGACTTATAATACAATCTACACCAGCGTTAGGTGTCCTGTAAAACGAGCATATGAACACCTTTTTGGAGCCATCTTTACCTATGCGGCACTAAACACTCTCGATATCCTCGGCACTTATCGGAATCTCACTGCTATCGTACTTATCGCTAACCGCTATAAAAACTCCCTCGCCCGATCTATTAGCGCGATCATTTTTATAGACACGATAGTCTCTAGGAAATATCTCCTGACTCTGAATCTCATCCGTTAACCAACTTTCTGTGCCTATCACAACGTCGGCGTGCAGACTGCGAATAATATGCTCGAACTCAGCAATTTTCCTACGGATGCTGCGACAGTTCAGTACGACGACGTTTAATTTCTCACTATCACTTCGCATACTAAACTCACCCTTGACTTTCTCTTCCACTCTAAAACTACATGCGCTCCCATCACAATCACTCCCACAACTGTATGGCATCGCATCAAAATTGGAATTGCGACCCGTCGCGCCTTTTACGGAACATTCTGTCAATGACCTATCGCGAAATTGGTGCTGCATGCTACGCTCGGAGTATATTCTATCATTACAAAATCTATCGGGATTCTTATTTTCTGCAAACGCATCGATTATCCCCTTACCCTCAACTGACCTACACCCTGCCCTACTCTCTGGCCTAAAAAATCCCTACTGTGCTCGAGAATCCTACGCGCAACTCTCTGATCCGATTCGGTCATGTAGTGAACACAAGAATGATCCATTGGTGCCCTGGATAGAAGTAGGTTTCGAGTATAAAATAGAGGAATAAGTATTCAAGCAGTCGAGTATGTAAAATATTTAGGAGTAACCATTTCTCGAGATCTTTCATGGGTCATGCACATTCGTCGAGTTATAGGTGCGGCCAACAAGAAATTGGATTTCATAGGTAGAATAGTACGGAACACTACAGAAAAAGTACACGAAACATGATACTTATTACTGGTCAGACCTCAAGTGGAATACGCCTCAGGCATATGGGATCATACGAGAAGGGACATATAACTCAATTAGAAAGAGTGCCCCGCAGAGCAGCCAAATTCGTAAAACAAAAGTACGAATATAAGGAAAGCATTATTGAGGGATTTCAACTGGGTACCACTGGAGGATCGTAGATTGAACTCCCAGGTTGTGGCTTCTGGAGAAATATAGATCGGAATGTCTAAAAGACGAGGTTGTAGGAATAATTGAAGCCGCAATGTATATAGGTAGGAACGACCGTGACGATAAGATACGAGAGATCGATTGTAGGACGGAGAGTTATCTAGGGTCGTTCTTTCCGAGGACAATACGAGATCACAATAGAAATTTTCAACCTGCGATAAGCAATCTTTAGGTAGGTGAATTGCAGTGTAATATGTAGATGTACTATTCTACCTATGAAAGTTAGTTTCTTGTTGGCCGCGCCTATCACTCGACGAATGTGCATGTCCCACGAAAGATCTCGACAAATGGTTACTCCTAAATATTTTACATACTCGGCTGGTTGAATATTTATTCCATCTATTTTATACTCGAAACCTACTTCTATGTTCTTACTTTTCCAGAACGTAACTGTGGCACATTTGGTGTAATTAAATTCAATTTGCCATTCTTTATACCACGTTGAAATGGCTCTTAAGTCTTCACGCAGCGACTGATGGTCCTCCTGGTTTTTTATATCTTTATATAGAACGATATCATCGGCAAAAAGCCTAATTTTACTACGAACTACCGAGCACTTATCATTTACATAGATTAAGAACAGTAGAGGGCCCAATACACTTCCCTGAGGAACACCCGAAGCAATTTTAACGAGGGACGAGTATTTCCCATCGATGACAACTATTCGTTCTCTATTCGAGAGGATATCTCTCACCCAACCGACAACTTTCGAATTTATACCACATTGTCCTAACTTCGCAATTAATTTCTTATGAGATACTTTATCAAAAACCTTTCTGAAGTCAATGAATATGGCATCGACCTGAGTATTTTTCTCTCCGCATCGCAACAAATCATCCACGAACAGGCCGAGCTGCGTTTCGCATGATCTACATCTCCGGAATCCGTGTTGGCACCTGTTAAGCAATGGGCGACTGTCTAAATAGCGCATTACAGAACTAAAGATCTATTGGTTTGTCTTTAAATTCTGCGTGGTTATTTAGCAAATGACGCTGCAAAATACAAGGCTTCATAATACTGTAGGTAAGTTTGGTGTTATAAATAACACAAGCTGGCAAAGGAAGCGTGGATTGATTTGAAACAAATACAAAATGAATGTAAATTCGTCATAAAATCTACATTTAGCTTTAGAAGTCACTTTACTCCATTCATTCTCGTGTCTTCGATAAGTACCAGACATAGAGGCATTGTCTTACTACTTAATTACATTGATACTGTCTGCATTGGACCTATCAAACTCGGAACGTTTAACACTATCTGTATTAATAAGCTCAGTGCGTTTCATTTTTAAAATTAATTTATCCATTTTGGGGTATTATATATCAGCGAAATTAATATATTAATTGAATAACTGGCACTTTATGTTCAAGTCGATAAAGTTGAGTCAGGAGGATACAATTAACCATGAAATAACCACACGTGACTACGTCCAACACAACACTGAAATTCTGATGCGTTTCATGCTGCCTCAGGTGATGCTACCAGCGTTTAAATTCAAGAGCAATCTCTAGCCAGGGTCAAGACATTTCATCGTAAATATCTTTGAAGTGGCTTGTTTATAAATTGGTTTGTAAACAGACCTCGGCTTATATTACTGGCTGGTATTTCAAACAGACAATCAGGATTCCCCTTCGCTATGTATGTGTCAACAAACGTACACGCATGAATGAAAATATTTAGCTAACAGATCTGAAGAACCATATGGAGGACGAAAGAAGGTATGTTATAAACATCGCACCTCTTACATTTCACTTATCGGAGACGCATCGAAATACCGCCTCAGCATTGGTTACCCACTCAAGATATTTAATTAAATTCCATTCGTCAGGTCGAAGGACATTTAAATAAACCGGCGATTTGCGTCTCTCCCTTTCCTCGTATTCACCCCTTACCTAAAATGTTAAAACTAGGTATAATAAGAACGTCTTGTGTGCTGATCCTCACTCACTCTACTCTCTACACCCATTTTAAACTAAAATGTTTTTTACATTCCCCCCCTCTCCCAAAAATCTCCCCGGGAATGCATCGACGCAATGTTGGTACTGTCTCTCTGTACCTCCTGGAAGGAATTTTCTATCCCCAGGGGTACATACATGTACCTCAGTTTGAGAACCGCTGGTCTATGTGCTATGATTCTGTTTAAGGAGAGGAAGGACGAGCAAAGGCAGTGGAAACGTGGGGAGAGTAGTAAGCGGTAAAAGAGGTCATGTTAACAAGGGATGAGGCTGCAATGAAAAAAGTGTTAAACCAACGATACAAAGCAATCGGTTGCTTGAGATGAATAATGAGCCAAGACATCATTGGACGAAATATAAACTCGGCTGATTGTATTCGCTCAACAAGCAAAGACATCTAGTTAAAAATTCTCCAAGATATCAAAGCAGTTTAAATAATAAAGAATAATAAACTTTGTTATTGGAAAACTAATATAAACGTAGGAAGAGTAAAGCAAAGATAGCAAAACAATATAAAGTAAATAAAGAGACGCAAGGGGAGCTTCTGCAAAAGTGAAGCGTTTAAAAAGGGAAAAGTAGAAAGAGGATGAGAAAAACAGGTGTAGAGGAAAGAAGCAGAGATGAAAGGGGGAGAGAATGAGAGCGGGAAACGAGCACTCGGAACCACGAGAAGCGAAGGATAGGAATAGGATGAAGGGAAGAGGATGAAAAGAAGAGAGGGTGAAGGGAAGAGAGGGCAGAGAGGGTGAAGGGAAGAGAGGGCAGAGATGGTGAAGGGAAGAGATGGGGGATGAAGGAAAGAGAGGGAGGAAGAAGGAAAGAGAGGGAGAATGAAGGGAAGAGAGGGAGGATGAAGGAAAGAGAGGGAGAATGAAGGGAAGAGAGTGAAGGGAAGAGAGGAAGAGTGAAGGGAAGAGAGGGAGGGTGGAAAGAAGAGATGGTGAAGGGAAGATAATGAGGATGAAGGGAAGATAAGGAGGATGAAGGGAAGAGAGGGAGGATGAAGGTAAGAGAGTGAAGGGAAGAGAGAAAGGGTGAAGGGAAGAGAGGAAGGGTGAAGGGAAGAGAGGGAGGGTGGAAAGAAGAGATGGTGAAGGGAAGATAATGAGGATGATGGGAAGATAGGGAGAATGAAGGGAAGAGAGGGAGGATGAAGGGAAGAGAGTGAAGGGAAGAGAGAATGGAGGGAAGAGGGACGACCGCTACGTGGAGAACAATAAGGACGACGAAGATTGCAGGAGTGTAAAGGACAGGTAAGGCGGGGATAAAGAGAGAGAGCGCTTCCTCTGTGATCAGATTGCATCATTAGCGCTTCCGTATCTTTCAAACGAGTGGGAGGAGGAAGGGGTAGGCAGAGATAAAGGGAAAAGTTCCAAACCTAAGGGAGAGCAGAATCAAAGGCTTTCGGCAGAAGAAAGGCGATATTAGAGGGATAAAGGAGGTAGGAGATGGATGGACGGAGGAGGGATGTAGGAGGTGGACGGAAAGGCTTCCAAGGGGAAATGAAACGATAAGTGGGAAATGGAATTTGAGGAAAAAGTATAGGAGTGAGATAAAGGTCGTAATTTGTTCATTCATTCGCTATGATATCCAGAAGGAAAAGATAGCAAGTCGTCTTGGCTGGAATCGTTTTATATTCGGTATCAAAAGCGTATTTTCCGTATACTTGAAATATTTAGTAGAACGTAATAAAAGAGGATATAAGTGGAAAATGAAACAATAAATTTGAGAGTAACGCTAAAGGGCCACCCAACGGCACTGTGATCTAAGAATAATTTCTTGGAGATAAGAGAAATGTTAATTAAGCGATTCGCGTAGAAAAGTCGGTAAAAATAATAGCCTTAATTCCTCTTTACTATATATATCATTCTATATAGACGTTCCTTACAGAGGAGGAGGAGGATATAACATACTAGTAGAAGGTGCTTGCATGCTGCAAGCATTTCATCTCACCTTGAAAAAACATTAATTTTTCAGACAGATATTTCACCATTAAAATTATTCTATTAATTCTAAAGATTTCACCTCTGCAGCGATTTTCGTTTTTCCCGCATGTAAAAATAATAGTTAAAAACAATCCCCAAATTTAAATAATTTTTAACGGTTGCCGCAATATATATATGGTAAAATTGAAATGTTTATTTGTGCAAATTCACTACTCTGTAAATAATTTGAAAATTGCAGTTTCCTAGCTCATCCCGTAGTACATAAAAAATTATTAAAATTTAATGTTCGAATGGGGTTAAAACAACCCCTAAAATTTACAATTTTAAAATTTTCGACTTTTATAATTGGTTATGACAAATGTTCTATAAACCTGCAAAACTTCAGCTTCCTTAACCTATTAGATTGGTCTACACGCTGGAAAAACCTTTTCCCATGCTAACTTATGGGAGATATTCCGGGGTCTCGGGAGTCGAACCCAAGACACTGTAAGTAAAAGTGACAATAATTCCTAATAGATATTGCGACTATTTGAAATAATGAAATGTCTGTCTGAAAAATGAATGTTTTTTCAAGGTGAGGTGAAATGCTTGCAGTATGCAAGCACCAACTACTAGTATCATTATATATCGACGACTCTTACAGAGGAGGATATAACATATAGGAGGATACTAATGTTTAGGCACTTCCAGATGTGCTGGAGATTAGAAATTTTTTTCATAGATAGGATTTTGTGCAAAACCGACTAGAAAAAACGAAAATCTTCAAAAATTGCAACAATGCGGCCGCTAAAAATTCGCAATTTTTTTAATAAGTAGAATTCTTAAAAAAACGAAATAGGGAATATACAAATTTTGATATTTTAATTTGTTTGGCAGTTAAAAATTCTTAAAGTTTAAACAATTGGATAACTGTTTAGGTACTACGGGATGAGCTAGGAAGCTGAAATTTTCAAATTATATACAGAGTAGTGAATTTGCACAAATAAACATTTCAATTTTACCATATATGAAATGTGACGGCCGTTAAAAATTATTTAAATTTAAACAATTAGAAAAATATTATTATACTTCTAGAAATGCCACAACTTTAAAATTTTGCAAAAATATGTAGCATTAGTACCCCATAACGGAGAAAGTATAAAATTTTTAAAATTGCAACATTTGGGGATTTTTTTAATCTATTATTTTTACTTGTGGGAAAAAACAAAAATCGCTGCGACGTTGAAATCTTTAGAATTAAAAGAAAATTTGTAATGATAAAATGTCTGTCTGAAAAATGAATGTTTTTTCAAGGTGAGATGAAATGCTTGCAGTATGCAAGCACCAACTACTAGTATGTTATATCCTCCTCCTCTGTAAGGAACGTCTATGATATATAACATATAGGAGGATACTAATGTTTAGGCACTTCCAGATGAGCTGGAGATTCGAAATTTTTTTCTTAGGTAGGATTTTGTGCAAAACGGACTAGAAAAAACCGAAATCTTGAAAAAGTGCAACAATGCGGCCGATAAAAATTCGCAATCGTTTAAACAAATTTTCAAGGTTTATGTATTTCCGAATGTGCTACGGAGCTGAAAATTTTTTTAGAGGTAGGATTCGTAAAAAAAACAAAATAGGGATTATACAAATTTTAATATTTTAATTTGTTTGGCAGCTGAAAATTCTTAAAGTTAAAACAAATAGGTAGATGTTTAGATAATACGGAACAAGTTAGGGAGCTGAAATTTTACAATTATTTAGAATTTAGTCGATATAAACGAATAAACGTTTCAATGTATCCATGAAATGTTTATTGCGGCCGTTAAAATTATTAAAATTTAAACAATTTGATTAACGTTATTTCACTTCTAAATGTATTAAAAATTTAAAATTTGGTAAAATTGTGTGGCATTATTAACCCAATTTGGAAAATGTATAAAATTCCTAAAAATGTAAACATTACCTATTGTTTTACTCCATTATTGTTCCATAACAAAAAGACAAAAATCGGTCCCGAGGAGAAATCTTTTGAATTAAAGAAATATTTCCCATGATGAAATATCTCTCTGAAAAATTAATGTTTTTTCAATGCGAGATGAAATGCTTGCAGTATGCAAGCACCTTCTACTAGTATATGTATATATAAATAAAGGGCGTTTTTACGACACAAAAAGTGCCGAAACGCGAAAGGTGTGAGGGCAAATATAGGAACTGAATGTCAATTATCAGCGGAGGAACACGTGTAACTGTACAATATGGGTAACACGTCACTGCATTGCAAAAACATTCGTTAAATCTGTTGTAGGTTATGCATATTAGTATTTTTCATTGAAGGCTCCGGAACGGCGTTCCGGCACAAGAAAGCACTATGTATACATACATATATATAATTATATATATATATATATATATATATATATATATATATATATATATATATATATATATATATATATATATATATGGATGTCAACAAGGTGTTGGGATGAGGAAACCCAGTGAACACTACCCAATCAGACGACTTCAGGTTGGCGAGGCCCCGGGGATGTCGAAGCGACACACGTAAAAGAACACTAAAACACAGAAACATCACAAACGTAGATGCTTTCACACACACACACACACACACACACATATATATATATATATATATATATATATATATATATATATATATGGATGTCAACAAGGTGTTGGGATGAGGAAACCCAGTGAGCACTCACCAATCAGACGACTTCAGGTTGGCGAGGCCCCGGGGATGTCAAAGTGACACACGTAAAATAACACAAAAACACAGAAATATCACAAACGTAAAGCTTTCGGAACTACTCCTTCTTCAGCTACAGAGAGAGAACTGATCATCCCAACACCTTGTTGACATCCATATATTCATTTTACCTTTCCTTTTCCGTAAGTTGTTTTATATATATATATATATATATATATATATATATATATATATATATATATATATATATATAGGGGTGCCGGTGGTGTAGTGGTTAGGACGGTGGCTGCTACTCGCCCGATGCTTGAAAAAGTCATCGGGTACGAATCCTGCGCGAGTAGGATTTTTTCTCAAGGTCACCCGGCCCCCTGTTTGGTTTGGTTTTAGGAGACCGCGCAAATTCAGTTGTTCCGTCCTTCGGAAGGGACGTTAAGCCGTTGGCCCCCCTGGTGTTCTTCGTAAGAGCAGGCAAATGCCGGCACCGAGTTTCCCTCCTCCCTTCTGTGTGTGAGTCCGGTGTGGAAGGCAACGTGAAACCACCACACCGTGTATGTATATTCCCTAGTCAAAACCAATTAATTAATTAATTGGTAGGACCTGTCGCAAGACAGAACACGAATGAATGATGAATATATATATATATATATATATATATATATATATATATATATATATATATATATATATATATTAACTAAAGGAAAAGAAAAGGTAGTGATGAGGGTGGCAACAAGGTGTTGAGGGAAGCCCAGCGGACACTCACCAAGTTGAGGACCAAGCTGGCAGGCTGCTGGGGGCGTCGAAGAGACACGTAAAACACACGAACACAAAAACACACGCAAGCTTATCGGGCCTAAGCCCTTCTTCAGCGAAAGAGTAACGTAAAGTGACACACTGGGCGGGGAATGACAGGGTGATGTGGGAAGGTTGATGATTGGAGGAGGTGGGGAGTAGGAGGGGTGGATAGCCAATAAAGAGGGAGTGTGATGAGGTAGAGTCCGAATAGTTACAAAGTAACAAGGAAACATTGTAAGGGGGCTAATAGGGTTAGCGGAGGTTGAGGCCAGGCGGAGAGAAAGAGTCGAGAAGATGGATATGTGCTAGTTCCCAGTGTCGGAGAAGGGGGGCAGGAGTGTCAGGGTAAAGCGCGAATAATCCTAACATTGTAGCAACTATTAAAGGGAACATTGTGGGTATTAGCATGTAATGCAACTGGGAGGGGGCGTCTGAGAGAAACGCTATTCCGGTGACCGTTCATTCGGATGTTTAACGGATTGCTGGTGAGGCCTACGTAAAACGCGGGACAAAGGGTGCAGGTAAGGAGGTAGATGACGTTACGGGTGGTGCAGTTGCTTCTGGAGGTGATGGGGTAGGTGATGTTGGTGGAGGGACTCGAGAAAGAAGATGATGGTAGGTGGATAGGGCAAGTGAGGCAGCGAGGTTTTCCGCAGGGGTGGGAACCTATTGCAAGAAGCGTGGTAGAAGTGGGAAGATCCTTCCTCCACAAGATATTTCCCAAATTTGGGGGCCGGCGGAAGGAGAGGAGCGGAGGATTGGCAAAAAGGTTGATAAAGAGGGACTGATGGGAGGAAGAGGTAAGAATTGGGTGGGCAGCATGAAGGATTGTTTTGAGAGCTTCGTGGATACCAGGAAGGAAAAGTGTCGTAAGAGTGAGTGGAGGGGTAGATGCAGGAATAGTGGGTGTGTGAGGATGAGATCCAATGTGGGTAGGCGTCATCGCCCTATGGATCTGTTCGCGGACCAAGACTGGAGGGTAACCACGTTTGAGAAGAGCATCCTCGAGGACAGAGTAATACTCTAGAAGGGATGCTCTATCGGAACAAAGCCTCCATCCTCGACGAGCAAGGGCATAGGGGATAGAGGTTTTGGTATGAAGGGGATGGCAGCTATCAAAGTGGAGGTATTGGAGGCTGTTGGTGGGTTTGATGTGAACACAGGTGCGGATTTGGCTGTCTTGAAGGTAAAGATCGACATCCAGGAATGTGATGTGGGAGGTAGAGGATTGGTGGGTGAAGGACAGTGAAGGATGGGAGGAGAGACGCGAGAGAAAGGAAAGGAGAGAGTCAGGTCCATGCGTCCAAATGAGAAAGACATCGTCGATGTATCTCAGCCACAAAAGTGGTCTGAGTGGAACGTTGAGGAAGAGTCTTTCCCATTCTCCAAGGTAGCAATTGGCGTATGAAGGCGCCATTCGGGTGCCCATCGCAGTGCCTCTAATTTGAAGGTAGTGACGACCATCGAAAGAGAAGTTGTTCAATTTGAGCACCATTGCTGCTAAGTCTAATAAGAAATGGGAGGAAGGTCTTGCGTCGGGTGGTCTTGAGTCCAGGAGTTTACTAAGGGCAGAGAGTCCATCATCGTGGGGGATGTTTGTGTAGATATATATATATATATATATATATATATATATATATATATATATATTTATTTATTTATTTATTAGGGTGGTCCTTATAATGGGGGAAAAAACAAACGCTTTATCTTGAATAGGGGCACCAGCCTATCTTGTTCCAATATTTAAAAAAATAATATTCCAAAAATTTGGTAAATTTTAGATGAAATTTAGAGGTTGCTACCAAAGGTTGAAACGTTAAGTTTTCTTTATTTTATACAAAATGCAATCCAGTACAA
Source organism: Tanypteryx hageni (assembly GCA_028673005.1). Classification (NCBI taxonomy): domain Eukaryota; kingdom Metazoa; phylum Arthropoda; class Insecta; order Odonata; family Petaluridae; genus Tanypteryx; species Tanypteryx hageni. The sequence continues at coordinate 8,430,582 of CM054113.1, read as the reverse complement.
AGCATATAAAATTTAGAGTTGGTAATTTCCATACTACATTGTCACATGATGAACATAACAATACTGACACAGTGGTATGTTAATTGTTTGTGGAAAGTGTTCCCTTCGCAAACTATGGATATCTCCTTTGATGATCGCTGACAACCTGCAGAAGAAATTGCTTTTGCTGTTCACTCTGGGTGTGTAATCGATTTTATTCCTCGATCAGGGCAACTTCGCGTTCTGCCGTATCGTTAATGCAATTGATGGACCTGATGCACTTTTCTGTGGCAATGTAGTTCCCATCAGAAGCCCAGAGTTCGGGATCCAATTCTGTGAATTTCGAGTCAAGACCAAGTATGTCGAAAAACCTCAATGTGTTAGTTGACACAAAATAGTCCAAATTTTTCTCCAAGATGCTATCCATATCGACAGTCACTCTCTTTGAGTGGTCCTCATTACCATCATTTTGGAGAGCTTGAATATTTAGCTGATACTTTCTATCAAAGAAAGCATGGGCAGCTAGCTCTTCGCTGAGGTGCCACAGATGACGAGCAAGCTTCTTCAGAGCAGCGTTGGCAACTATAGTGTCTATAATATTGTACTGTTGGAGGTTCTTCAACAGCATCAGGTCATTTAAAGGCGCAGCAGTTGGAAGTGCAGCTTGAGACCACGCCTTCAACAGAAATTGCTATGTCCCTTATCCCGGCTTCCTCTTTTGTCTTCAATGGAAACTGTCCTTTGAACAGCCACAGTTTGATAGCATAAATGGCTTTGGCCATCCAGCGAGCATTATGCATTGCACCAGGAGCAAGAAATCTAATTCTACGATAAGGTTCACTTCCAAGAAGGGTGATAGAGATTTCCAGGAGTTCTCTGTAATCATCGCGAGGTTGCTGCTGGTTCAGTTGGTCTGTAGCAAAAGTGATTATTTCGTTTTTAATATCGGCAATAGCACTGGCAGTGAACTCATCATCAAGTGCAGTTCTGTATTCGGACTTATCCAGTGACACCCAATGAGCTTGAAATCGCTTGAAGATTAGTATTTCTGGGCTCTCTGATGGACTTACGATGACAGAGAAGACAGCTTCCAGTACCAGCTCCAATATGCGGTGCCTTCAGGGATGTAGAGAAGGTTCTTGTCTAATTTCTGTTAAATCCAAAGACATGCTCCATTTTTTCTTCCAGTATTAGACGCAGCAGTGTCAAAACACATTCCTTTCACTTTCTCTGCTAGATTCCACAGTTCCAAAGTTTCAACAACAGCCTTACCCATTTCCAATCCAGTTCCAGCCGCAATTTTTGGAACACCGAGCAGTTGTTCTACTCCATCACCTGTGACTAAAATAGGAAGACGATCAACTAACTCCTTTCCAGTAAGATCTGGCAGCGGCTTGCCATCCCAATGCACGTACTGGAAGGTTCTACATCATTACAGAAGGTTCTATAACGTTCTGGACAGTTCTAGATTGTTCCAGAAGACCTGATACGGACTATTACATAACACAAAGAGTGCTCCTGCAAGTGGACTTACGCTGGATTTTTGAGGGGTACATCTGAAAGGTTATATCTATTGCAGTATTGCGTAACATTGGCCAATGGGTGCTGCATCACAATTTTCAATACTAAGCATCTACAATTCACAAACACCTACTTACGGGGAATATAAGGGAAAATATCCGCAAGAAGTTCATAAAATGCTATGTATGGAATCTAGCTTTGTACAGGGCAGAAACATGGACGCTAAATAAAATGATATCAAATACTTGGAATACTTTGAAATGTGGACTTGAAGGAGAATGCTGAAGATAAAATGGACAGACAGGATGAAAAACGATGAAGTGCTACGAAGCATAGGAGAGAAGCGGATGATTATACAGACTATTAGAAAGAGGAAGGCTAACTGGTTTGGACATTACCTGAGGAGAGAGAGAATGATTAAAGACGTGTTAGAAGGAAAACTAGATGGAAAAGGGAAAGAGGTAGGAAAAGGTTTCAGCTGAAAGATGATTTGAAAGGGAAAGAGAGTTATCAAAATATGAGGAGAGGGGAAAATAGGAGTATATGGAAAACCAGGTTTAACCATGAATAATCACGGACCTAAGGACAGACTATGATGATAACGAGAGAATGAGCCGATGGAAGAAGGAGATAGAAAAAGGAAAGAGAGAGGTGGAGAGAGAGAAAAAGGGATACACATAGTCTTCCATATATTTCGGGTCACTTTTATCAAGTCGTTCTCTCGACCGATTTCGCTTTTCTCGTGCTTCAGTATTTCCACCAGGTAAGCGATTCTGTATCGGTTCGGCGCCTCTAACAAGACGCAAACATGCGCTAAAGAAAAAGTCGTCGGGCAATTGCAGCGGCGGTAACGTGCGGAGGAGTACCTAAACCGCGGAGCGAACGAGGAAGTGTTGGAGGGAGAAGCGGTCGGGCGGAGCGGGTCTCGCGTACCATTCTCCCCCTCTTCCCCTCCCTCCCCCTACCCTACCAACACCTCCACACGACCGCCCCCGCTTAATCTCATTATCAAGCAATGGAGCTCTTTTAAGGACGCGCACGAATGATTAACACGATATACCTGAATTTACACGAGGGCGATTCTGACGAGAAGTTTAACATCGCCAATTTTTTCCCGGGCGACAACAGAAAGCAGCCTGCCGGGTAATCATAATCATCGTATTGGGTAAGAACAATAAAGGTCCTATTGCCGCCATGGGGTTTGTTGGAATATAGTACTCGTACCCTAACCTCATGGTGAACACACACCGATAATGAAGTCGATGTGAAAACAGCTGGCATTGACGACAGAAAGCGTAAAAATACAAGTAGGGATGTAGATGCACACGAATTTCCCGTGGTACATAAGTATTTGCTTCGTAAAAATATCGATGCAGCAAGTTCTATACAAATGCATTTATGAATAAAATTTATTTTACCTTGTATTATGATAGCTCTGCATTTAGTTCCGTTCTAAACATGTTCATTTCGTTTTGCCGTTCTATACTCGCCCTACACACGGTTCAGCCAATACCTTTCATATTCATAGCTACAGAACAATTCTAACCTTGATGTTGCGGTAGCCCTGTTTAGTCGGCCTGGGTGAAATATGATATTTTTGTTATTTATTTATATGAAGATTTCATATGGTTAAATTCCATGCTGCCAGTTCTCAAGGAATAAGTGTAAAAGAAATATTACTTTACTTTTTATTGTTGTAGCCCTGATCTTTAGCTCCGCTTAAAACATCTTGTTTCATAATGGTATGTTGTACAAATCTTATATAAAAATTTCACTGAAATCCGTTCAGCCAATTCCTTCCAAATCCATAATTACGGAAAGAGTTTAATTTGTAATTGCACCGCTGTCTGAACATGCTATAAAGTTTTTTTCATATATGCTGAGCCGTAGTGAGGGCGGGGTAACCGGGGCACGTGCCGAGGGTGCAGCTTTGTAAGGGGGCGCCAAATGGATATTTTATTATACACTAGGTAAATTGTGAATTACACAAAAATAAGGGGAAGAAAAAGGAAATTTCATTACAAGATATCGATGCTAAACATCTTTTGTTTTTTTATGCTAGAAAATGTTGAAATAGCTTCGGCCAATCCCTTCCAAAGTCATAATTAGCGAAAAGTTTTAATTTGCAATCGTGGCACTTCTGCTGAGTCAATCCGGTCCAAATGTCATTTTGGTCATTTATTTGTGTCGAATATATGTACCGACGGACATCACGAAGACAATAGTGTTTTTCAGTAATGACGAAAAGCACTAATAAGATTGATGAATAAAAAGAATAATTGGCGAACTCAACCGTGGCCTGTAGGAAATAATTGATAGAGGGGACACCTGCAGTCCATTTACCTGACTCGTTACCGTATACAAAGCATGAGAACGATTTTTAACACTGGACTTCCACTTTGGATCTGTCAATGGTTTATGGCATTTCCAACTAATGAGCATCACAATAACCTGCCCTTTGGCTAAACCTAAAAGAAATATTACTCGGAATTATATGATCTTATATAGGGATTGGGAAATGATCGGTCAAGATGCGCAAGGCTTTGGAAACAAAATAATAATTATTAAAAAGCGGAAGATACTGCAAAACTGATTAAGAATACGAAAGAAACACTAATTCATTTAAAAGGAATAAAAACAATGACTTTTTATTTGAAGTTGGGTGAAGTAGTCGTCGCATGAAATTACGTTATCGTAACCCAATAACACGGCGAATATCGATATGATACATTGCGACAGAGTATCATTACCAAGAACTGCTACAATCGTGGTAAACACAAGCGGAGAAAAAATAGGAAATGTGTATTAAGTGGACTGTTTTGATATTACATTAAATTCAAATTGTTTTCAATAAAGAACTTTCTGGAATATCGAGTGAGCACAAGAGAAAAAAGTTTCTTTGCAACTAAAACCTCTGAAATACAGCGTTTTATAATTTTTCACCATTTCCCATTTAATTGAGAAATCCATTCAATAATGCAGAACGAATTTCAGAAAGAAAATTCCCTAATGGACACGATGAAATATTCAACACAACACAAAAAAATTTACGAGGCCATTGTTTTTTCGCCTAAAGCTACGAAATGTTTCAATGAAAAGGTTCGCTCGTTCTCTGTTTCGAAGGAAACTATCTCGGTGTGACCTTTCATAAGGACAATCCGCATTCCGTGGTTCTGGGAAACCGTTTCATTGCGACACATAGTCATCTGTAATGGAAAGTGTAAAAGGAAACCATCTTAGCCATATATGGAGCAACTTATCTGATGTTTACAGTAAGGGCGAAAAGACATTATTGAAAAGCAATTCGTAGTGAAATGAGTAAAACATTATGTAATGATAAGCCAAAAATTAACATACACAAAAATTATACCGCTTAAGCGTGAAATGTAGTTTTTAAACAGAGAAATAAAATCCTACGAACGATAAATTTAAAAAATGCAACCATAACGATACAATGCAATCTACCACAGAAAGGTCTTAACTTAGAAGATAATTTTTCTTTAAAAAACGCAAAATTTTAGTTTTTAAAACATATTTCTGAACTAAATACAGGCGATGTGGAACGATGTCAATTCCGATTTCGTAATTCTATTCAAACGAATATTAAAACGCAAATATGTAAAGTCTTACACTAATTCCCATTGTTCGGCATTTGCTCCAAAGGGATACTAGTTATCTGCCGATTTGATGAGCTCTTAGTTCCATCGGGAAATTCCACAAGAGAGATACCCTATTACGTGCTCTCGCAAACTTTATTGTGGCAAATTTTTTCATCTATCTATTTAATCGGTATCTCAGAGACAATATAAAAGCTAGGGAGAAACAAATAGGGTTTTTACATTATTGGTTACTAAATTATCATGGATATAACCTATGGTTTGCTTGTCATCCGTTAACAAAAGTTTATCCTTGAATAAATAGAGAAATGTTTCCATAATTGTTGAAAAGAGATAAATAAATAACCACGTAATAGAAGTGACCGAATGCTATTAACGGGAAATGAGAGACTAAATTATGATAGTTGATTTCAACCGACGACGCAAACACATGATGACGTCACAAACTCAACACGCGAAATATTCAACTTATTTCGAAAACAACATTACTCTTTTAATCACTGGCATAAAATAGACAATGAAAATGTATCTTATATTTCAAATATTAATTAATCTCATTACAAATTAGTTAAATAGATGGAAAATAATAGGCGAGCGGCAGGCGGAGTTGGGCCCCGTTATAAACCAGGGGCAGAGCCTCTAGTACAGAGGTCGGCAACCTTTTTGATAAGAAGACCCATTTTTCAAAATTTTTATAAAATCCAACGTACTAAGAGCCACAGAACATATCAATAAGAAATACGTATTAAATATAGTAAAACTATATTTAATCTATTATTTAAGCTACACATCCATACAGTGATCTGTTGTGTAATACGTGTTTTGGTGATAATTCTAAGAAAAAGAACTCGAGAAACAAAAGAATACTTGACATAAGTTTTTATTCAATGAAAATACAAATAAACTTTCAAATTAAGTAAATATAACGATCATTTCAGAAAATGAATCTAGGAGTATAGACGAAAATGAGAATGTCGAAAATGCAAGTGTTAGGTACTCAACAGCCCATACCGGATCTTTTCATTGAAAACAAAATTATTATTTATAAATTTTGTATTAATGATGATGATCTACCCATGCCCATTTCTGCTTACTTCTCAAATTACGTCTGCCTAATACAGAAAATTATTTAAGATTATAACTATTTCTTTTAAAACAAATTAATATGTGTAATATCAATGGAATTGGTAATTAAATAACCAAGTAGTGAATTTTTTACATACCTATTACGTTTTAATGCTCTTGTAATTCTTTGGAGATTGGTTCAATGTCTGGAGAGTAAACTATTGTTTTTATTTTCAAGCAGGACTGTAGACTTGCATCGCTCAGTCGGCTTCTTAGTTTGTTTTTAATGAAATTCATGTTTGAATACACTTACGGCAGTTGTACTACTTGGTAATTTCACCCATTTAGCGAACACGCTCCTACTTTTGTCTGCTTTGTTCCTCAACTCACCCACAGCTTTCTTTCTACAATCTCCAACTGGATATTTTTCTGCGAAGTTAATGTGCTGTTTTATAAAATGTCTCTCGAGATTTGTTTTTTCATTGTTGGAGAGTTTTGTATTGCAAATTAGACATGAAGGTAAATCATCGGAACTCATAATGAATGCGTAGGATTCTGTCCATTCATTTTTAAACTCGCAGTGCTCATCTTCTATTTTGCACTTCTTTTTGTAAACATTGTCATCCCAGAATGTTACTTAAATTGCTGTTAATTTAAATTATCCCTAAAAACAATCTAAATACGTTAAATTTAAGCTTAAAAGTTGTAAATCTACAATGAAGAGAAATATTTTGAGAATCTATCTAAAATTCGAGTAAGTTAGCGCAAAACTACTTCGTCTGAGTAAAAATGAAATTTAAAATGATTTTAAAATATATTCCTAGTGCAGGAAATTAAAAGGAGCAATAAAACTCGATAGTATCAGAAACATTTACGAAAAATAAGGATGCAGAAGAGAAAACAACCCAATTACTCACTCTGATGAATCTTGGATTAATACCGGTCCAACAATAAAAAGTATGAAGACCAACTCCAAGCTTTCCTTATAGGATTATTTACAGACTTTAACACATCGAAATGAGAGCGATGTTCACGGTTAGTTTTCACTCTGGCAATGACTGTGTCAAATGAAAAGGAGCTTCTCACAGTCAAGGAACCTGACTCGAGCACGTTTAAACCTGAGATCCCAAAATTTGATCCTGTGAAATAAAAAAAGACGGCTATCGTTGAAAATATATGGTTCTACATTGTTTTTATCCGACTGTGGCTTGCAGAGTATAGAAACCTCGTAGTAATCACTTCATTACAAAGTAGCAATTTACCGGCTGGTGACCTATCTTATCAATCGAGACCGTCAATGTCGCGGGAGAGTGGGAGCCGCAAGTCATTACTCAAAGAGCCTCATGCGGCTAAGGAGTCGCGGGTTGCCGACTCCTGCCCAAGTACGTATTTATTTATTTTAACCGTCGTATTGTTTACTATTTACTTCTATTAACTCCACACTGAACCGTTCGCGCGGGCCGGTTCGACCCCTCTAGGACCTGTGTCCGGAGAAGGAAAGGGACTTATCCCCGCGGCGGTGAGGTCATGAGTATCCTGGCCTGTGACGGAATCGCTTAATGGGCCCGCCACCGGCTCGGGGCCTATAAAAGCCATCGATAGGACGACCTCGGGGCCTGTTTTTGTCTGAGCGCCGTGGCGACTGCACGCGCCCGTGACCAGGTGACCGCTCGGCGCTGCTGCTCCTGTTTCTCGCTCGCCGGCTCAGGAGGTTGGAGAGAAGACCGCCTGCCACTCTGCCTATTTCACTGTAACCTCTGGGTTCCTTGTTAGTTAGGTTATCATACTGCATTTGTAATTAAGTTAGGGTTATTAAATGGTTTTGGGGCTATCATTTACGCCGTTTTTTTAAGACTTCTCACGATTCATAAAAAAATAGTTCAATGGTAGCAGAGCGTGGTTAAGAGTTAGTTTTTTCGGCGGGTATTCCTATGGCAACTAATTTGCCCTCGGGGACGAGTTGGATTAATCAACTCGCCAAAGCGGAATTGGTGGACCTGTGCATTAGATTTGGACTTGAAACGGAGGGCGTAGTGGATGAGTTGCGGAAGAAGGTACGTGATTATGTGCGTTCGATTAATGACGAGGAAGGAGTTGAAGGGAGCGATAGGGAAGGAAAATCACATTTACAATTAGAGATGGAGGAAAAAAAGGAAATATTACGTGCAATATTAGGGCCCTGGAAAGCATCGTAGAAGCGGCACGTCGGTGGGAACTGGGGTTCCGAGGCGAATTGGGAGAAAGCGTTATGGGCTTTCTCGAAGTCCTAGACCGCTTCATTCGTCATTTCGAATTAGACAACAAAATGCAGCTTAAACTACTCCCCGAGATATTAGGGGGGTAGGCAAGGGATTGGTATTGGGCCAACAAATTTCTTGATTTAAGCTATTTTCGAGCTGAGTGCAAGGCTAATTTTGGGGCGCCAAATTATCAGATGCGGTTAAAAAGGGACCTATATAATCGGACTCAAGGTAGTGGCGAGACGTTAAGCGAATATCTTATCCTAATGAAAAAAATAACAGGCTGAGCAAACCGCTCGCTCAAGCGGAATTATTGGAGGTTGTATGTAGTAATTTAAATCCGAATTATTCGTGGCATCTCCTTAAGGCGCCGGATTCGCTTGAAGAACTTACGCAATGGGGCCGCCGCCTAGAAGAAAGGCGTGGGATCGCGGAGTCTTACAGAGAGCCACAGACAGCAGGGGAAATGGCCGACGCGGACTTTTCCGAACAGAATCAAAGGGAGGTGCGCGGGGGATCGGCCCCAAGTCCACCGAACCTTCGTTCAACGCCGCCCCAACGTCCGAGTTTTCGACAGGCCGGGCAGAATTGGAGAAGAGGAAATACTTTTTCCCGCACACATCCCTCGCACGGTCGGAATTTCCGTTCGGGAAACGAGTGGTCCGCGGAGCTGTGAAGCCACGAGGTAGCCGCGGAAAATTAGTGGCATTGTATCGGCCCTCGCCCCCCCTCGCCGCTTCCTCACCGAAACTAAGAGTTGTTGTTAATAAGGTTTCGACTACCGCCCTCCTTGACTCGGGCGCTTTCCATTCCTGCGTGGCCAACGCCTTTTTGCAGAAAATGGACCTATCTCGGTGCAATATTACGAAGGTTGACGTTACCTGCTGCGGAATCGGTTCCTCTCCCTGTAAAATTGAGAATAAGGTGGAACTTACAGTCCACATAGACGGCTTGTCGTGGAAACAAGAATTTTTAATTCTAGCGGATTCTCCGCTCGAGATCGTTTTAGGCGCTGATTTTATGAATCGTACGGGTATGATTATTAACTTTGTCAATCGAACCTTCCGGTTCGCCTTTCGGCCCCGAGTGAATGCGGCCCTAATTGAGGAGAGGCCGGATCAGGTATCGTCGGAAAGCAATCGAGAGTCCGGGATTTCTACTCATCTGACACCTGAGCAGCACGCGCGCGTAAGTACCGTGCTTGGGCGATATAACGACGTGATTACAGAGGCCTTGGGATGCACTGATTTATTAGAATACAACCTGGGGTTAACCGATAACGAACCGGTCAGATCACCGCCCTTCCAATGTAATCCCGCGAAAATGCGGGAGTTGAAGGAACAAGTCGACAAGCTCTTGCGAGAAAAAATTATCGTCGAGTCCGAGTCGCCGTACGCGAGTCCGGCGTTTCTAATACCAAAAGAAGGAAAAACCTCGCGATTGGTGGTAGATTACCGACGCCTTAACCGTAAGGTGAGTTTGGATGCCTTCCCATTGCCTACGGTGGAGAACGCGTTAATGTACTTTGGGAAAGCGAAATATTTTACTATTTTAGACTTGAATTCCGCCTACCATCAAATCCCTCTGTCTCCGGACAGTAGAAGAGCGACGGCGTTTATTACTCCATTTGGACTATATGAATACAACAGGCTGCCGTTCGGAATTTGTACGGGGGGCCAAACCTTATCTAGGTTGATAGATAAAATATTTAGTGGCATCAAATACGAATTCGTCTTGAACTATTTCGACGATGTCGTCGTGTTTAGTGAGACCTTTGAAGAGCATTTGGCGCATTTAGGGGAGGTTTTAACAAGATTAAAAAAGGCGAAGGTTACGGTAAACCCGAGAAAGATATCCGTTGCTCTAAGGGAAATTAGGTACTTGGGTCATATAGTTTCGAGTAAGGGCATTAAGATAGATCCCGAGAGAGCGTCGACGATTAATAGTTTTCCTACGCCTTGCAGCCTTCAAGCTGCTAAACGTTTTTTAGGCATGTGCTCTTATTATGCGCGTTTTATTCCCGCCTTCTCGGAAATAGCGGCCCCTCTCAATCAGTTGAAAAAGAAAAACAGTCGTTTTGTTTGGGGCCGCGCGCAACAACAAGCCTTCGAAAATTTAAAGGATAAAATTACCACACCGCCGGTCTTGCGCATTCCCGATTTTACTAAGAGCTTCGTGCTGCATACGGACGCGTCGTCTAACGCAGTGGCGGGGGTACTATCGCAGGAGGCCGAGGGGCATCTTGCTCCCGTCGCGTTTGCTAGCCGCACGCTTACCGAGTCCGAAAGGAAATACACCACCTACGAGGCGGAATGCCTCGCGGTCATTTTCGCCGTGGAAAAATTTGAACAATATTTACGGGGTCGGGAGTTTAAATTGTATACGGATAATCAAGCCTTGTCATGGATGCGGAGTCATCCTAAGCAGCTGGGGAAAGTAGGACGTTGGATATTGCGCCTGTCACCATATAAATTTCAAACCAAACATATAAAGGGGGCAGATAATGTAGTCGCGGATTGCTTGTCCCGAATGTTCGAGGAGGAGACGCGGCCGTGTGAGGATAATGTAGAGTCCGGGGTATGCGTGTTGCAGGACACGCCGATATCCTTTACCTCCATTAAGGATTATCAGAACAGAGACCCGGTATGCCGCGAGCAAAAGGAAAGGTTAAAACGAGGAGAAAAAGTAAGGAATTTACGGTTGAGACGCGAACTTTTAGTGTTCCGCACACCTAGGGGAAGGCGAAATCGGGTCTACATCCCGGAGGAGATTCGGTGCATGGTGATTGCGTATTTCCATGACTCTCCCGTCGGAGGGCACTTGGGCTATAAAAAAACTAAGGAAAAGATAAGTCGAGATTTTTTTTGGCCAAATATGCACCGAGAAATTTTAAATTACGTAAGGTCTTGTCAACGCGCCAAGCCTGCGCGGGACACTCAAGTGGGATACCATTCCGTGGATGTGGCGACGGAGCCTTGGCAAAAAATATTCGTAGATTATATGGGGCCGTTAACGCGCACGCGCTCGGGAAATAGCGTGATCCTGGTCATCATCGATGCCTTTACCAAGTTCGTGTTTATGATCCCTATGCGGAAGATGACAGCAGCGGCCACGGTCCAATGTTTAAAACACAGAGTGTTTAGCATAGCGGGGGTTCCGCAATATTTAGTTTCAGATAATGCATCGGTATTCACGGCGAAAGAGTTTAACGATATGTGCTTCTCCTGGGGGATTAAACACGTTACTACCTCGCCCTATTATCCGCAACCATCGCATGTAGAGCGGTTTAATAGAAATTTAAAAGCAGCTCTTACGGTGTTCCATCACGACTCGCAACTCAATTGGGACGAGAGCCTGCATACTCTAGCGATTGCTTTCAATTCGGCGTTTCACGAGAGCACTAAATGTACTCCCGCAAGCCTATTTTTTGGACGAGAATTGAATCACCCCTTAAAGGTCCAATGGGGCATCGACGAAAATATATCGCAATCGGGGGACAATAAAAGACTTGAGGAAAGGTGGATGGACGCGCTTCAATGTCTGAGACGAGCCAATAAATTAGTAGCTGCTCGATATAACCTTAAGAGGAGGGATCAACCTTTTTCGACGGGTCAAGTCGTCTCTTATAAGCTGCATCCGGTGAGTTCGGCCCCGAATAAAATTTCCGGCAAATTGCTACCGAAGTGGTCTGGCCCACTTCGCATTATTAGATTTAGTAGTCCGGTGACGGTCGTGTTGGGCGATCTGGGAACGGATGAACCTAAGCGTAAATGCCATGTCTCGCAGATTAAACCATTTCACCAGAGGTAATTCAGTGTCCTTCCTAATCCCTAACCCCTATTTTTACCCTTTTCGTTTCTAACTCTCTTGGAGGGGCGAGCGATTGAAAGAAGCAGCGGGGCCGAGTATCGCGTGGGTTCTTTCTCGTTTGTTGTCTCTGTCGGGCTGGGGCCATGTTTTGGGGGTTGTTATGTTTGTTCCCCTCTGGCCTAAGGAATCTGCAATTGTTATAGTGAAAAGTATGTCTAGTCCAGAAAGTTACTGGAGGTGTTTGGTTTCTGCATTTGTAAAACTTAATTTTCTTTGTTAAAACTTACTTAATATGGTATGTGAATAAGGGATCTGGCTTGGGAAAACAAATAATTTTGTTCTGATATGCTTAAGGAAGAAGGAATACTGTGGACTAGCAGTGAAATGATTTCAGTGTAGAGTGAAATGATAATAAGATGCATTGGTATTGTTTATGCAGGACGATCAGAGTGCTTTGTAAAGTTGTAAACTAGGTGTAAAACATGCTAATTAAACTTTGTGTACAAAAGATTTTTCATCTGAATCACTAAATGTGATCAAAGACATATATTGTCTCAAGATGGGCTACCTATTTTTTTAAGTTCTCTTGTGATGTTGGAATTATTCATCTATTTTAATATTGAGAGTGTGTGGAAGACACCTGTTTGTGGGAGGGGGCCGAAAAGGTGTGCTGGCGCCTTGGACTCCTATGAAATTTTTTGAGTGGTTAAGTGTTGTGAAGGGCTGGTGGAGGTGTTGAGGTCCTGCTGACAAGCCTGAGTGTTAAACGTTGAGTGGAGTGTGGAAAACCGAAAGGTATCGACGCTGGAATCGGACCGAGGTCTACGCCTGTCGGCTGGAGCCGGAAGCGACGCCCCTTCCTTCACTCGACGGGGGAGAAAGGCTGAGGGAGTAGAGACGGAGGATGAACCGTTCGCGCGGGCCGGTTCGACCCCTCTAGGACCTGTGTCCGGAGAAGGAAAGGGACTTATCCCCGCGGCGGTGAGGTCATGAGTATCCTGGCCTGTGACGGAATCGCTTAATGGGCCCGCCACCGGCTCGGGGCCTATAAAAGCCATCGATAGGACGACCTCGGGGCCTGTTTTTGTCTGAGCGCCGTGGCGACTGCACGCGCCCGTGACCAGTTGACCGCTCGGCGCTGCTGCTCCTGTTTCTCGCTCGCCGGCTCAGGAGGTTGGAGAGAAGACCGCCTGCCACTCTGCCTATTTCACTGTAACCTCTGGGTTCCTTGTTAGTTAGGTTATCATACTGCATTTGTAATTAAGTTAGGGTTATTAAATGGTTTTGGGGCTATCATTTACGCCGTTTTTTTAAGACTTCTCACGATTCATAAAAAAATAGTTCAACACATTGTTCCCAACAAATCAATAGACAGACTTGGGCTTTTATTAAGGTAAAGCGAGGAGAGATGGCACACAATTCAGAAAAAAATCATATAAAATTTGTTTTCGCGTGAAATATGACTGTAAATATGATTTTAATTAGGATATCCTTAACTTTCACAAATACGTAACTAGAACTAAAAGGTGTTTCGCCAATTTTTATAAGCAAAATTTCCAAAAGCTGATTTTGCGCCATCTCTCCTAATAGGGTAGGTGAGATGGTACAGGAGGGTAGGAGAGATGGAACAGCCTAATTAAAGTACTTAGGAAGGAAAGGAAGTTTTCATATTTGATCTTTTATATTTATTAGTTGAAATAAAACAAAAACACTTGATAATTATAGACAAAAACTTATTTCCTGCTTTTAAAAATTCAAATTTTGCAGTAAATTTTTTGCAGATAAATATTTTCCTTGATCACTAATTGAAATGAAATTAGAAATTAAACCAGATTTTCAAAATTATAGTGAATGTTATGTGTTTTAATTATTTCTTATTTTCTCTTCTGCCACACAACGCACACTTGTCTGCATAGATTGAGCAAGATTCATGGAGATACCTAAAACAGCTGTTGCACTTAACCCAGTCCGAAGACGATTTTGTTTCTGAATACATCTCATAACACTCAGGACACTGGTCCTCGATCAAGTCTTCTTCACTGATGCTACCCCAAGACAGCACCAGTTCTTCTTCCCCTTCATTTTAAGCGCTTCTTAGTTTTCTGCTGCTGTGTAGATTTTGTTTCTCTAGTTTTACTTTGTACATTCTGCTTTTCTTTTCTTTCTTTTTCGATTTTTTCTTTTTTAATCAATCTCCGCACTCCTTTAACCATATTGCCTGCTTTTTCTTTCCTTTGAGCGGTTAGCACATTGTTCTTCCTTCTTTCTTCTATGTACAAGGAATCCGTGACGTTTGTGGCCATCTGTTTTATCTTAGAAGTTGAAGGCTTTAAAGTTTTCGGATATGGAGATATTTTCTTTAAAATTTTGTTAGGTGTTATTTCAGTTGACCTAAAAGGCTCTGCGTTGGATGAAAGCATGACTGTACTACTGGGTACCTACGGCAGTAGTCGGGAGCGACTGTGGTGGATCAGCTAAGGATACTCTTCTACTGGATGAAGCAGGATTAGATTCACTGGATGCATCAGGTCTGATTGCATTTGATACAGCAGGCAGTGATTCTGGAGAATCAGGATTGAGATCAGGTGTTTGGTTGCAGGACAGAAGATAAGCATGATCTGTTATGGTGTTGATATTAAGTGGATATATTCCTGTACTTCTGAAAGCAGAGATTCCCAGTTGACAGGTTGCACAGCGACTCAATGCAGAATTCAGTAATTCACCATAAACTTCTCTTGAGATTTTGCTCTTTAATCTCACCAACTTTGCACAGGCATCACTGAAATAAGTTTTGAATGGTTTAAATACCATTCGGACCAATGGCTATAAATAATGGGTTGCATGGCTTGGAAGAAAAAATAATAAATTCGTTGTCTTGAGCAACTTGCAGCTCTGCGCTGTTCATATGAGAAGAATGGCCGTCCAAAATTATCAAATTTTCCCAGTTGGCTTACGAGGAATAAAATGACTGGTGAGCCAATCCATAAATAAATCTGTATTTATGTACCCGTTTTCTTTTCTCATTATTGTGTACCAGGTGGTGCTCCCTTTAAATATTGGGGCTTTTGATAAGTTCCTACAAATAATGTGTGTGCCATCTCTCCTACCTCGACTATTGAGTCATCTCTCCCAAATTGCTAGGAGAGATGGCTCATCCCCAATCCTCTCCAATAAATATGGCGACAGGTCGAAAATCCTTTGCACTACATGACTACATAACCTACTGCATTTTCACATCCTAAAATATCCGGTAATTCACAAAAAATATGCTATTTTAAAAAGTTAAATATGCGTGCGAAAATTCAGCAATTTGCCAACGTCAGCCGAGACACAAAAATTCGTGTAAAAGATGTGAAAATCACTAAAACTACGAAAAATTTTGTAGCACATGTGAATAGCGTTAGTTCTCACTCTCAACTCGGCGCATGCGTGCTTCCTTTTATTCTGAGTGGTGTGCCATCTCTCCTCGCTTTACCTTATAAAGATACTAGGTAAGTTTCAGATTTTTCGGATTAAACACTTCCACACCGGTGTGATACACCAACGCAGTTACACTGCAAAATTTCTACATAGGAGACAAGAGAATTTGATTCGCAAATTTTTCATTGTTAAAGTCGAGAAAATTCTCCGTTTTTTCCGGACTCCAAACTAATCTTTGATTTAATTAGGATCTGGTTAAAACTATCTTAGCAATTAGAACAAACCTCATTCCAATGCCCATCTCGAGTTCGTAACTCGATTTCATCTTAAAATGGTAATGAAAATATCCTACACTCACTCCAATGATAGCCAAATGATGAAATGTAATCTTCCTGGAATCAAACCCGAGACTCTTTTTGGAGATTTTAGAATTTTCTTGGTCGTAACCTATCCTCTATGCGCACACAAAATTTCAGAAATTAATTCAAAAGGTAAGTCCCAAAAAAGGCTTCTGGCCGCAGTACAGACAAAAATCTCAGTGCTTATATAATAGGTAAATGTATATGTATATAATTATAAAATGAAAGTAAACTATAAAGATTGGGCATTGCCTCCAGGATCCCTAGAGTCATATCACTGTAATGTCATTTTAAAAATAATATTACGAAAAAACAAATGAAAAGTATTAAAGTTAAAACAAATCCACATATTTTAACAACGGCAGAAGAGATTTATACGAAAAATTATTTCTGTTAAATCCACGAAAAAAGACTTTTAAAAATACAAACCAGAATGTGACATTAGTTTCAAAACTCACAAAACAATGAGGCAAGCCTCGAATTAATTTGAACAGAAAAATATGATAGTTTAATCATTACATAAAATTTAAACAAACAACAAAAAATGAGACATTAAAAGAGATAAGGTAGCAAAAATCTCCACGTGCTCGACACAAAACGTTACAAATTTTCTACAAATCAAACAGCTAAATCCAAAGTCGGAGAGATGTCAGCTTGAAAAAAAGAAACTTCACAGAAAAGACAAGTAAAAGGTTAGCCTCCTCTTCATATTCAGAGGTTTTCCCTTCCGATGGGGAAAGGAAGAGAAACGAAGCAGACGCTTACCTTGTTGTCAGCTGTTTTGAGGAGACGGAAGAGGCTACGAGGGAGGCGAGGCGGAGACAACAGGCAAGATGCGTTTGCTTTGTTTCGCAAAGAGAAGAACACTCTCTCGAGTCTTCGGGGCTTTCTGGGTCGGTCGGCACCTCAGTCGTGGAGTGGTCTGCTGAACGGCGGCGCCACAAACGTAGCAGCGACGGCCATCGGCGCAGGGCGACGGATGCACACATGCATGCATTGCGTGGGGCAGTCATGCGAGGGAAGGAGGGCGGAGGGAGGCGGTAAGAGATGAGAAGAGGTTGGGAGAGGAAAGAAAGAGAGAGAAAACACAACGTGTTAGAGAGTTAGAACACACCGAGCAAAAAATAAAACATGCAGCATGAGCCTATGTCAAATTGCTTCCCAAATTGTAAAATTCTAATAATATGACATGCAAATATCCAGTTTATAAGGAGATAAAAATCCATGCAGAGTACATGAAAAATTCATATCGACTTATCACTGAAGCCGACGTCCATGAGTTCGCGATTTCTTCAAAATGAAACTCCAGTAACCTTTTTACGCTAGAGGCATTGCCCGTCAAATATGACGGGTATGCGTGAATTTAGTATTGAGTTAAAATAAAATAAAAATAAATTAAACCAACTTTTAGATGCACTTAAAAGTAAACAGTGGACATAAAACCCACATACTTGAATGATCCAGAAAGTAAAAATAGTTACGGACAAATAAAAATTGGCATGGCAAAGAAACACTAACGAAGATTTATTAATTCAACATAACAAATAATCGTATTGAAATTTGTTTATATGGATAAATTAACCTACAAAAAACCGCAACTTCCTTCGCACGCTACGAATATCAGAAGGTACAATATAAAATCTTCGGAAAATTTCCTCAGAAAAAAATCGCACGCCTTGTTTTCGAACGCTCATTAACACAATATCAATGAATAATGGAATATTTACGCATTTTTCGAAAACACTGAAAGCGAACGGGTAAATCGCAATATCTCCACCCGTCATTGGCGTTTAGGCATTAATCTGAAATGGTCGCTGAAGATACCAGAAACGTGGCATCGTTTCAAAATTCATAACCTGGAGTTGGTGCACAGAGAGGAAGTGACGGGCGGTGCTCAGTCCTTCCTGGCTAATACCGAAACGAATGGATTCAAGAAATGATATAACCTTACAGCTAAACAATTATAATTTTCCAAGAAGATGCGTCCAAGTATCACGACATAACTTGGAATCCGGCGCTATAAATAGCAATAGCAATCGTCTTGTTGGTTACGTAGGATCTAGGATGGAAAATAATACAAATTACAAATGGAGCATTTGCATGCAGTCTGGTGTTTCCTTCTTTCGTGACGGATACGCGCGTTTCTAGGGCCAAGCTATAAATTCCACCACGCATCCTTTTACATTTTGGATATGAATCCAACTCCATGATTCGGATTTGGAACAACTAAGCACGGATCGTCCGAATGCATAAATCTGCGAAAAATTCGAGGCTAGCAGAAAGAAGCCCGACACAAGCCAGATACGCATTGATCACGTTTCTAATTAGCTTAAAAGCGCCATCTACCTCCACACGAAGGGCGGCGCACTTTGTTTAACCGAGAGCGGTCAAGCGGGATCGGACGGACTCGCGCTTTACGAAGAGACAGGGAGAAAAAGGGGAAAGGAGGGAAGTACAGGCGAAGAGGGGGGGAGATCGGGCGAAGGGGGGGAAGATTTCGGGCGAAGGGGGGGAGAGTTCGGGAGAAGGGGGGGGATTTCGGGCGAAGGGGGGGATTTCGGGCGAAGGGGGGAGAGTTTGAGCGAAGGGGGAGAGTTTGGGCGAAGGGGGGGGAATTTCGGGAGAAGGGGGGAATTTCGGGAGAAGGGGGGAATTTCGGGCGAAGGGGGGTATTTCGGGCGAAGGGGGGGGATTTCGGGCGAAGGGGGGGGAGTTCGGGCGAAGTGGGAGAGAGTTAAGGGGGGAGTTCGGGCGAAGTGGGAGAGAGTTAAGGGGGGAGTTCGGGCGAAGGGGGGCAGTTCGAGCAAGGGGGAAGGGGGGGGGAGTTCCGGCGCAGGTGCGCCTCCCGGCTCGTCATCCGTTCTCCGTATTACCGACAGATATCAGCACATGCGCTTCGAATGGCCGCCAGCATAAAGAGGAGTTTTACGGCCTACCACTCCCTCTCATTCCGCACCCTCCGAATAGTATGCGCGACAGCGGCGGACTCAGGGCGTCCACGTGGACGGAGTCATTCCGAGGAGTGGGAAGCAAGGCGTCGGGTACATTTAAGGCTTTATAACGGTCGATGAGGGCGAACGGTCCCACTCGCATTACTTCCGCCCTCCGAGTCGTAAATTGAAAACGATTTCCGCCCTTCCAGAAGTTCCTCCGCAGCCCATAGCAGCCCAGGCGTGGGCAGCGAGTGGGATGGCGCCGTTACCCGCCCCCCTCGTAATAGAGCAAGATAGCCGCAATATGAGCGTAAAAAACGGGGAGAGAGAATGCATAAACAGAGGGAACCACGTTTCGGAGTTTATTCGACATCCGCTTGACGCCTTAAGCCATAACCGAAAATATGGAAGTAAATTATCGATTTTTGTCCGGGTAATAACTTTGTGGATAATTCCGACTCCCAACAACCTGCGATGCAAAGTAAAAACTGATTTTACTGGATTATCTTTTCATTTTTCTATGAAGACGAATTATATGCGACGAAAATCCAATCGGCTTTTCTTAAAAGTGATC
This sequence comes from Tanypteryx hageni, assembly GCA_028673005.1. NCBI lineage: Eukaryota > Metazoa > Arthropoda > Insecta > Odonata > Petaluridae > Tanypteryx > Tanypteryx hageni. The sequence goes on along the minus strand of CM054113.1, from coordinate 8,411,064 downwards.
AAAAATGGAAAACATTTTTGACACTTCAAACTCGCTTAATTCTTCGAAAGAACTGGAGATTGAATTGTATTTGTAAAATTTTTATTTAAATACGACTTCTTAGCTGATCGTATTTGTGCCAAACTGAAAATATTTGAGCAAAAGAGCGGCATATACATTGATTGCATCAATCTAATTATAAGTAACGAATTCAACCCTAAAGGAAGTGACCTATCAAGTCTAATTAGTTCATAATTAGAGGAATATTCAAATACGTTCCTCTGTTTTTACATAGAGGTCACTGCGGTTCAGAGTTCCCTATGTAGCAGGTAGCTCATATGTAAATAGATTCTTAACCTGCAGTATTTTTTCCCAATGGCACTGACAAGTGACATCCAATCAAATCAACACATGCCGGGTATAAAATCTGAAGTTATAAACTCAGCATTTTATTTATAAAAATACACATTAGTAACCGCAAAAGTGTCACTTTTACTGATTATAAATCGAGTAATCTGGAAAAGATGAAATTATGGACCGATAAATTATCTTCGCCCGCTGTGGCGTTAGATCAATTTAACTCGACTTCGCTTTGCTTGGGCATTTCCAACGAAGTTGTTTTTGATTCTCGTTTTTTTTTTAAATTAGCAACAAAAGTAATCCTATATTACCCCAGTGGGCAATGTGATGCAAAAAATGGGCAAAAACGCGACTTTGGAGGATTTTTAGAGGATGTTGTCGTTTGGAATCTTTCTTGAAGCAAGAAAAACAATGACCAGAGAATAACAAGAAAAGGCAATTCTGCTTAAAAAGAAATAATACCAGGTTCTAGCCATTACAAAGTCATTTCACCGATAAGGCTCTGCGTCTATTAAAAACATTTAATGCATACGATACTGCATTTAACTCAAGTTAACCAATTTTGGAACTGCAGCGCGCAATTTAAGCGTATAAATATTTCCTTATAAGTCAATTGCCCAAAAAAAGAATGCAGTGTGGCTTAAAATGCTCCTCCATCGCATTCAAAAAAAAACCAGATGTGTCCAACGAATGAATTATTCCATACAGAGCAATCAATATGATTGCAACAATATTTACAAGTTGCCCTCAATACCAAGGTCCTTAAGAATAACTATCGCCAATTAAACCCGTGAAAAATTTTTAAACGCTTTGGATAACTTACAAAAATAAAAATACATGGAATCACTTTTCACAATGATAAAACAATAAGTAAACAAAAGTTATCTGTTACATTCAATTCGAATATTTAATCATGGCAGAGGAAGAAAAGACATCGCATACCGACGTACTTAACGTACATACATTCACACGGATAATCGAAATATCTCTGAAACAAACCGTTTTATGACACAATGTTACAAACAAAACTTATAGAAATATATATCGTCTTTACCTGGCTGTTGAAGTGAACGGACGTGCTCACTTGCTCCTGCGAGCTCCAACGAATCCTCGAGCGACTAGAGTAGCTGTAGTGTTAGGTAGAACTAACAATTTACTTTATTCTATTGTTATCCTTCGGTGATTTTATTTAACATTCGTTTAAGTTATCTAATTACTTTTGTTATAGCATCTACGTTATATTTTTATTTTCTCTACCGTAATAGTTAACTCATAAGCCTCGTAGTTTTTTGTGAGAAATGTCATTCATCCCTTTAGAAAAAATATTTATATCATAGTAGTTATAGTGTATTAGCATATTCTCGTTACATTTGTAAGGTTGTTTTATGTTTACGCTCCATATTATTTATATTTTTCGTTGTTGTGTACTATCATCTACTGTGCGTGATCTAACCTTGTTTGTGTTGTTTACGCCTTTCACTTTATACCTGCGTTTGACCCTTTCTCATACGCTTCACGAAGAGCGTCCCCGCGTTAAAACAGACCAAACTCTTTAGCATTATCCCATTTCAGCTTTTGTTTTTATATTGTAACTCCTTTGCGTTAGTATATAAATTAGGTAAGAGTTTAGGATGGCTTCACCGAGGACAACCGTCTCCTCCTCCTTGTGCGCCGCTGATTACGAGGCCATGAGGGCTCTAATCATGGAGCTGGAGAGAGTGGTTCCTTCAGAGGGTGGAAAGGTCCGAGGCAGCTTTGGTTCGTGTGGGGGGTGCGGGGTCATCCCTGAAAACTCGCTGCTCCTAATTGGCGGCTTGAGTTCGCCTGGGTGCGGTAGCCGGTAGAGCGATCGGGCTTGCCTCTGACTCCTTACCGCGGGGTGAGGGACCTCGGGCTGGGAAATCCGATGAGTAAAGAGTGGTGTCCACTCAAGGAGATCGTGGGGTGGTGCTGCGGAGGCAGGGAGTTGGGAATGCTTCGGCGGCCCCTCTTCCTGTCAGTAATAGGTTCGAGGTGTTGTCGGAGGACGACTAGACGGTCATTGCGCCCGTACCCACTCCCGTCTCTTCGATGGAGGCCGGGCCCAAGGAGAGTCGGGTTGGGAGGAGGGGGTTGTTAGTGTTACATCTACATCTACATTATACCCTGCAAGTAACCTTTTTGGTGGATGGCAGGGGGTGCAGTGCACCAAGGGTCCATAGTTTTCCTACGTTATCTTTTTTCTATTATGGTCTCTTATCGTCCTAGGGAAAAACGATCCTCTATATCGCTCCGTTCTACAGTCGATCTCGCGAATCTTATCCTCACTGTCCTGCCTTCCGAGATACGTCGGGCTTCTGATAAGTCCTACTACCTCATTCGCTAGTACCTCCGACAAATTTTTCCAGTAGTTTAATTCCAGCCTGCAGCCTATGTTCCTCTAACGATGTCCATTTCAGATTTTCTATTAATGAATATTACGCTTTGTTTACTATCGTAATTCCTCTTTACAAAACTAGCTGCCCTGCGCCGAACCATTTCTATCTCGTTAGTGAGTCCCTTTTCGTAAGGATCCCACCTGCGGTCGAACCAAGGATAAATAACATAACTCTTTCACTTTTTCGGAGCTATTTCGAACTATTCTCCCTATAAAGGCCAGCTTTTTGTTAGCGGCACCTATCAATCGGTGAATGTGGGTGTCCCACGAGAGATCACGATGGATCGTGACTCCGAGGTATTTAATCGAGTCTGAAACTGGAATCTCTACTCCGTCCAACGAATAATTATTTATTCAACGAGATACTCTTGGTTCTCCAGAAGTTGATGACGCAGCTTTTCTTTTGGTTGATCTCTAACTGCAATTCCTTACACCATGCAGAAATAGCTTCTAGGTCATTTTGGAGATACTGGTGGTATTCCGGATTGCTTATTTCTCTATGGACAACGGTGTCGTTCGCGAAAAGCCTACTTTTACTTCTGACTAATGTGCTGATATCGTTTATATAAATTAGAAATAATAAAGGACCAATTACACTACCCTGCGGAACGCCAGAGATAACCTCCACTAAGTTCTAAGATTTCCCATCTATAACAACCATCTGCTTCCTATGATTTAAAAATTCACGGAACCAACTAACGATTTTAGAATTAACGCCTAAGGTTTCTAATTTCGTTATTAACTTCCTGTGAGGTACCTTATCAAAGGCTTTCCTAAAATCTAAGCAGATGGCATCGACCTGCGTATTCTTTTCTCCGCTTCTCAGTAAACAATTATGAAAAAGACCGAGGTGAATATCACATGACCTACCTTTCCTGAAGCCGTGTTGACAATCATCTAACAGTAAATTACTATCAAGAAATCGCACTATGTTGCTAACGAGTATATGCTCGAGAATCTTACACGATATCGAAGTTAAAGAAATCGGCCTGTAATTTTCTGGGTTCTCCTTGTCGCCGCCCTTATGAATTGGGCTAACGTGCGCTAACCTCCAGTCGCTAGGGACCTCTGCGCGAGAAATGGATTTCTCGAAAAAAATCAGAAGAAAAGGTGCTATTTCTTCAGCTAATTCTTTTAAAACGCGAGCAGGAATTTCTTCGGGGCCAGTGGCTTTGTTATGTCTCATGGAACTTATTATCTTTGCTATTCCCACCTCAGAAAATACTATATTGTCCATCGCCTTATTGCGGGTGCATAATGTACGCAATGGTCGCTGACGGCTGTGAACGCTTTTACAAAATGTCCGTTTAAATGGTTGGCTTTCTCTACCCTGTCATGAAAAACGGCACCCGAGTCATTACGCAGGGAAGGTATTGTAGGGCCTCTACCTTGGACCTCTCTCACATAGGACCAAAACGCTTTAGGGTCCTCCTTCAAATAATTATTTAATACCTTACTCCGGAAGTTAGTAAAATCCTCGCGCATAGTAGTTCTCACTTTAGCGCGGGATTCCTTATGCGTCTTAACTTAAGTTGCTCTATATTCATCGGATGATGTAGACGGCATTTTTTTTATTTTCGCGTGGCTTATTCTCTGACGCCTAAGCGCACTCCTAACTTGCTTATTGTAACAATGTGGCTCTTTATTGTCGACCTTCAATTTAATTGGAATGTACCTATCGATACTCTCTAGCATTATATCCTTGAATAGTTTCGATGACGACTCAGCACCTGATCGTTCGGTCATATCACGGAAGCCAGGTAGTATTTCTCGTAGGCGCGACCTGAAGCTTGAAAAGTTCACCCTAGCAAATATATAAAACTTTCTTTGAGGCTTAGGGTGCCTATCGATTTTCAACTTACACTCTGCATATACGGCCTGATGATCACTTATCCCATCTTCAATGGTGACTTTGTTTATTCTTTCTGGGACGTTAGTTGCTAATAAATCTAGTATGTTTCCCGATCGCGTTGGCTTTCTGACTACTTGAAGGAGAGAGTGCTCGCAGAATGTTTCGATTAATGCCTCACAGGATTCGAGTTCTTTACCTCTAGATTCGAAACATAGATTTTCCCAATCAATTGAGTGTAAGTTAAAGACACCACCGACTATAACGATACCATCTTGATTTATCAGTCTAAGCTTTGATAATTGTTTCTCGAGACTTAAAATACAATCTACACCAGCGTTAGGTGTCCTGTAAAACGAGCATATGAACACCTTTTTGGAGCCATCTCTACCTATGCGGCACCAAACACTCTCGATATCCTCGTCACTTATTGGAATCTCACTGCTATCGTACTTATCGCTAACCGCTCTGAAAACTCCCCCGCCCGATCTATTAGCGCGATCCTTTCTATGGACACGATAGTCTCTAGGAAATGTCTCCAGACTCTGAATCTCATCCGTTAACCAGCTTATTGTGCCTATCACGACGTCGGCATGCAGACTGCGAATAAGATGCTCGAACTCAGCAATTTTCCTACGGATGCTGCGACAGTTCAGTACGACGACGTTTAATTTCTCACTATCACTTCGCATACTAATCTCGCCCATGACTTTCTCTTCCACTCTAAAGCTACATGCCCTCCCACTACAATCACTCCCACGACTGTATGGCGTCGCATCAAAATTGGAATTGCGACCCGTCGCGCCCTTTACGGAACATTCTATCATTCTATCGCGAAATAGTTGCTGCATGTTACGCTCGGTGTATATTTTATCATTAGATAATCTTTCGGGATTCTTATTTTCTACAAGTGCATCGATTATCCCCTGACCCAAAACTGACCTACACCCTGCCCTACTCTCTAGCCTAAAAATTCCCTACTGTGCTCGAGAATCCTACTCGCTACTCTCTGAGCCGATTCGGGCGTGTAGTGAACACCAGAGTGATCCAGTGGTGCCCTGCACAATTCGATATCCGGCCGTAGGTCGACGAAGTCCACTCCCAAGTTCCGACAGAAATTCCACAGCCTTCGGTTCAGACCTTCAACTCTACTCCAAACCTCAGAACTGCGGTAAATCTTAGGGACTATACTGCAGACAGTAAGCCGCAGATCGGAACCCGACTCCTCTCGGACACGAGCAACCTCAGAGGCGAAGTCCTTAAAAGAACTTAAAATCTCCTCGGACCCGCGCTTCGAGGCGTCGTTAGTCCCAACATGGGCCACCACCCGCAGTGTTAGGTAGCTCTAACGTTCGGCGTGGGATGGCACCCCTGTTATCCACTGCCCGCCGGGAGGGAGTTGAAGAGTGGGTCTTCTCCAGATGTATATCAGGAGGTTCGGTGCCGCAAGTGACCAACACGGTGAGAGAAGCGGTAGTGGCGAAAGGTTGCTCTCGGCTGCGGGTGGTGGCCCATGTTGGGACTAACGACGCCTCGAAGCGCGGCTCCGAGGATATTTTACGTTCTTTTAAAAACTTGGCCTCTGAGGTTGCTTGTGTCCGAAAGGAGTCGGGTTCCAATGTGCGGCTTACTGTCTGCAGTATAGTCCGTAGGATTGACCGCGGTTCTGAGGGTTGGAGTAGGGTTGACGGTCTGAATCAAAGGCTGTGGAATTTCTGTCGGGACTTGGGAGTGGACTTCGTCGACCTACGACCGAATATCGAATCGTGCAGGACACCACTGGATCACTCTGGCGTTCACTACACGCCCGACTAGGCACAGAGAGTAGCGCATAGGATTCTCGAACACAGTACATCTACATATTACCCTGCAAGTCACCTTGACGGTGGTGGGCAGGGGGTGCGGCGCACCAACTTCCTAACTAATTATTATTCACTTATCAATTGTGGTCAGGTATTGTCCTAAGGAAAAGGACTCCTTATACCTCTCCGTCCTATTATCTATTTGGTGAATCTTGTCCACAATATCCCTCCGTCCGATATACGTTGGTTGTCGAATAATATCCTTCATTTCATTTACGAATATCTCCGACCTATATTTATCTAGAAGTTTAAGTCTCGCGTCTAATCTACGATCTTTCAACGATGGCCAACTCAATTCTTCAATGAGTAACGTAACGCTCTGTTTTTTATCGTAATTCTTTTTCACGAATCTAGCTGCTCGCCGCTGTATGTTTTCTAAATCCTTTATGAGTCCCCTTTGATATGGATCCGAAACCGCTGCTGCGTATTCCATTTGAGGTCTAACCAAGGATAAATAACAGGGTTCTCTCACCTGCTTTTCCTGACTATCCTACGCACAAAAGCCAACTTCCTATTTGCCGCACCTATCACTCGTCTTATGTGGGTGTTCCAAGACAGGTCACAATTTAAGGTTACCCCGAGGTATTTCACGGATTCCGAAACAGGAATGCTCTCACCATCTATAGAGTAGGTAAACACGGACGATGGGCTTCTAGATTTCCAAAAGTATAGAACGTTACTCTTTTTCTGATTGATTTCTAGCTGCTATTTCTTGCATCAAACAGTTAACGCATCCAGATCATCCTGAAGCTGACGATGGTTGCTAGGACCACTAATTTCTCTATAGACTACGGTGTCGTCCGCAAAAAGCCTGATATTACTTTTCACAACTGAGCTGATGTCGTTTATATAAAGCAAGAAAAGCATAGGTCCGATCACACAACCCTGCGGCACTCCAGAGATTACATCTGCCACATTCGAGGACTTACCATCGATGACTACTTTTCGTTTTCTATTCCAAAGGAAAGCGCGAACCCAGTTAATGACTTTAACATTTACGCCAAGATTTCCCAATTTTAATAACAACTTACGGTGGGGAACCTTGTCAAAAGCTTTTCTAACATCAAGGAACACTGCATCGACCTGTTTATTATTTTCGGCGCATGATAAAACGTCATTTACAAACAGACCGAGTTGGGTGTCACAGGATCTACCTTTTCTGAAGCCATGTTGACAGCTGACTAACAGCGATCTACTCTTCAGATAACGCATAGTGTTGCTAACAATAATGTGCTCCAAAATCTTACATGATAATGATGTTAGAGAAATCGTCCTATAATTTTCTGGGTTTCCTTTGTCACCTCCCTTATGAATGAGTGTGACGTGTGCTAGTCTCCAATCATCAGGAACCTCACAGACGGTAAGAGATTTCTCGAATACTAACCGAAGGAAGGGAGCTATTTCTTCTGCTAGTTCTTTTAATACACGCGCGGGAATTCCTTTTGGTCCTGGGTTTTTGTTGGGCTTTATCGCACCCAGTTGCACCGCTATTCCTGCCTCAGAGATTTTTATATTATCCATCCGAGTACGTCCATCGGGAATAAAATTATCTTTAAGTCTATCTCCACCTGACCTAAACGCTTTCGCGAAGTAAACGTTTAGTGGATTTGCTTTTTCCTCCCCATCGTGAAGGATGTCTCCGGAACCACATTGCAGGGAGGGTATTGAAGGACCCCCTTCCTTAACTTCTCTTACATAGGACCGGAACGCTTTTGGATCCTCCTTCAAATTTGTATTGAATACGTCATTCCGGAAGGTGTTAAATGCGTTACGCATGGTTTTTCTCGCTAATACGCGGGCACTGTTATTCTCATGGACTATAGCTGTGCGATAATCATCGGAAGCGGTGGTAGGTATGTTTTTCAATTTTGCGTGGCTACGCCTCTGTCGTCTTAAGGCAATCCTGACTTCCTTATTAAACCAACGAGGTTCTTTCTTATCGGATTTTAACTTACTGGGGATAAAACTATTGATACGTTTTCCTATTATATCCTTAAATAATTACCTTGATGGCTCCATACCTAATCGTTCTGTATTTTCACGATAACTGACAAAGGTACTTCTGAGATGTAAGCTGAAACTTTTAAAGTCGGCCTTGGCGAAAGCGTATACATTCCGAAGGGGCTTGGGATGTCTTTTGAGCTTTAATTCGCACTCCGCATACACAGCTCGATGGTCGCTAAGTCCCTTTTCTGTGTAGGGATTTTATTGGCCAGAGAGTAGGGCAGGGTGTAGGTCAGTTGAGGGTAAGGGCATAATCGATGCGTTTCTAGAAATAAGAATCCCGATAGATTATCTAATGATAGAATATACTACGTGGGTAACATGCAGCACCATTTTCGCGATAGTTCATTGACAGAATGTTCGGTAAAGGGCGCGACGGGTCGCAATTCCAATTTTGATGCGATGCCATACAGTCGTAGGAGTGATTGTAATGGGAGCGCATGTAGTTTTAGAGTGGAAGAGAAAGTCAAGGGTGAGATTAGTATGCGAAGTGATAGTGAGAAATTAAACGTCGTCGTACTGAACTGTCGCAGCATCCGTAGGAAAATTGCTGAGTTCGAGCATATTATTCGCAGTCTGCACGCCGACGTCGTGTTAGGCACAGAAAGTTGGTTAACGGATGAGATTCAGAGACAGGAGAAATTTCCTAGAGACTATCGTGTCTATAGAAAAGATCGCGCTAATAGATTGGGCGGGGGGAATTTCATAGCGATTAGCGATAAGTACGATAGCAGTGAGATTCCGATCAGTGACGAGGATATCGAGAGTGTTTGGTACCGCATAGGTAAAGATGGCTCCAAAAAGGTGTTCTTATGCTCGTTTTACAGGCCACCTAATGCTGGTGTAGAGTTCAGTTAGACAGAATGCCAACGCGATCGGGAAACAAAGTCACCATTGAAAATGGGATGAGAGACCATATGGCCGAATATGTAGAGTGTAAGTAGAAAATCGATAGGCATCCTAAGCCTCAAATAAAATTGTATATATTTGCTAAGGCAAACTTTTCAAGCTTCAGGTCGCGCCTACTAGAAATACTATCTGGCTTTCGTGATATAAACGAACGATCAGGTGCTGAGTCGTCATGGACATTATTCAAGGATATAATGCTAGAGGGCATCGATAAGTACATTCCAATTAAATTGAAGGTCTACGATAAAGAGCCACGTTAGTACAATAAGCCAGTTAGGAGTGTGCTTAGGCGTTAGAGATTAAGCCACGCGAAAAAAAATATGCAGTCTACATCATCCGATGAATATAGAGCAACTAAATTTAAGAAGTATAAGGAATCCCGCGCTATAGCGAGAAATACTATGCGCGAGGCTTTTGCTAACTTCCGGAATAAGGTATTAAAAAATTATTTGAAGGAGGACTCTAAAGCATTTTGGTCCTATGTGAGAGAGGTCCAAGGTAGAGCCCTACCATACCTTCCCTTCGTAATGACACGGGCGCCGTTATTTATGACAGGGTAGAGAAAGCCATTTAAACGGTCATTTTGTATAAGCATATACAGCCGTCAGCGAGCATTTCGTACATTATGCACCCGCAATAAGGAGGGACCTGTTGGACAATATAGCATTTTCTGAGTTGGGAATAGCAAAGCAATTAGGTTCCATCAGACATAACAAAGCCTCGAAGAAATTCTTGCTCGCGTTTTAAAAGAATTAGCTGAAGAAATATCACCTTTTCTTAGGATAATCTTCGAGAAATCCATTTCTCACAGGAAGTTAATAACGAAATTAAAAACCTTAGGCGTTAATTCTAAAATCGTTAGTTGGTTCCGTGAATTTTTAAATCATAGGAAGCAGAAGGTTGTTATAGATGGGAAATCTTCGAACTTAGTGGAGGTTGTCTCTGGCGTTCCGCAGGGTAGTGAAATTGGTCCTTTATTATTTCTAATTTATATAAACGATATCAGCACATTAGTCAGAAGTAAAAGTAGGCTTTTCGCGAACGACACCGTTGTCCATAGAGAAATAAGCAATCCGGAAGACCACCAGTATCTCCAAAATGACCTAGAAGCTATTTCTGCATGGTGTAAGGAATTGCAGTTAGAGATCAACCAAAAGAAAAGCTGCGTCATCAACTTCTGGAGAACCAAGAGTATCTCGTTGAATAATAATTATTCGTTGGACGGAGTAGAGATTCCAGTTTCAGACTCGATTAAATACCTCGGAGTCACGATCCATCGTGATCTCTCGTGGGACACCCACATTCGCCGATTGATAGGTGCCGCTAACAAAAAGCTGGCCTTTATAGGGAGAATAGTTCGAAATAGCTCCGAAAAAGTGAAAGAGTTATGTTATTTATCCTTGTTTCGACTGCAGGTCGAATATGCTTCAGCTGTGTGGGATCCCTACGAAAAGGGACTCACTAACGAGAGAGAAAAGGTTTAGCGTAGGGCAGATAGATTTGTAAAGAGCAATTACGATAGTAAACAAAGCGTAACGTCATTAATAGAAAATCTGAAATGGACATCGTTAGAGGAACATAGGCTGCAGGCTAGAATTAAACTACTGGAAAAATTTATGTCGGAGGAACTAGCGAATGAGGCAGTGGGACTTATGAGAAGCCCGACGTATCTCGGAAGGCAGGACAGTGAGGATAAGATTCGCGAGATCGACTGTAGAATGGAGCGATAAGAGACCATAGTAGCAAAAGATAACGTAGGAAAACTATGGACCCTTGGTGCACTGCACCCCCTGCCATCCACCAAAAAGGTGACTTGCAGGGTATAATGTAGCTGTAGATGTAGATATTGTCTGCAACTTCGTTAATAACAAATATTTACATTAATGAAGCGCTAAAGGGAAAGTTCGAAAAAACGTAAAAATGACGAAAGGAAACCTCAACTTCCGGATACCCATTTTCAGCCAAAATCTAATCAGATCATATTTTTCTAAAATTAATAATAAATGCGAAGTTTTGTGTTGAGTTAGTTTTATAATATGAGCGAACTCAAATTTTCTATCACACACGGAAATAATCGAGAAAATGCAAAAACGTATTCCGGAGACTTTTAAATATGCATTTCCGTCGAAATCTCGAATTTGATTTTTTTCGCGAAAACAATAATTTCTCTGCGTATGGAGTAAGTAATAATACAATTGTATTGAAACCCCGAAAGGAAGTTCCATCTTTGATAAGATGGTCTGCATATGTGGCATCGCGGAAATCTGATTTATGACACTGCACGCATCGGAAAGAACGCCTTGAGGATCTGGATGACTTATTTGGCCCTTGGGCAGGTTGCATATTTAACCAGGCGAAATTGGAAATTCTCTGCGAGGCAACCGTTTTACCGCGACAACTTTGCTCTATACGATGTTTTCCAGAAATCCAGGTGATATTTCTCAAAAGGAATGTGGAGAAATGTATCGCAAAACAAAGAAAAATTGTTTGGAAAATTACAAAGTGATTTCAAAATTGTATATCATTAATTTGAGAAACAACCGTACCTATATTACTTTTTCTCCTGCACATAGCAAAGCAGCTTACTGCAAAGAACTCGAATAAATATACAACACGACATTTTCGAAACTTTCCATTAGAATAAATTAAATTTCGCAAACAGAAACGCTCTTGGATTAATTTCTGCTATCACGAAACCCCATCCAGGCAGCCTAGACCATCACGAAAATATATTTTCAAAGCAAATTAATTCAACGAATTACAACGTAAATTTGAGAAACAAAGCGACAAAAACGCCATAAAATGCTTTATAAAAGTAGTCCAATGCATCCAAATAAAACATCCGCATTTAGGGCTCGGCAGAGGACCCTCCACAAAATCAAGAGATGACCACCAAACATAGTCTGCAGAAATATTACATGAAAAGCAGAGATAATGAAGAGCGGGATGAAAGTTCAATAAAATATTGGGAAAAATCCATTACCCTTTGAAGGGTGCCTGATTCGTGATGTCACAAAGAATTTCGGGAGCACTTTGTATCCACTACAGCAGGGGTTGTTAACATTTAGGGACTTACGGACCCCCCAGATCCTCCAGTATTACCCATGGATCTCCAGCCCTTTATGCAATGTATTTTCATAAGGCTCCAGTCACATTTACAGAGAATGTCAGGAGATAGAATGGGAAGGAAGTGCTTTATTTTTAATTCAATACTTGATTCATGCATACCTGTCAATTTTGACGGCCATTTATATTCATATATTAGTTTTCACGGACCCTCCATGGACACCCTAAACCTACTCTATGGACCCCTGAGGGCTCATGGACTCCCGGTTAAGAACCATTGCATTAGACGACGGAAATTTATCGAAACTAAAGATTAAAATAATTTATCACAAATAGGCGCGTTTCGTGCGACAGAATATTCGAGACAAAACGATTTAGTCTGAACGAACGCACACCATAAAACAGCGAAGCATCACGATTTAATTACATCTCTCAGTCGACTAAACATTCGTTTCCTCTCTTAAGTTGGTGCTTTAATAAACGTATTTACGTAAATTTAGCATTATGATTAAAAACTGCAGTAAGACACATCAGATATAATGCCAAGAAAGTGTTAAATTTTTCATCCACCAATTTATTTTCTAAACAGTACGTAGTAATTAATCAAACGAACGAAAATTATTTAAAACATACCTCACTTGAGTTAAGCAGTCGTAATGCAATCTTTGAGGTCGGGTCAATTCCTTCTTCGTAAATAATACATTTCCTTTCGCTTACAAAACGCTGTTTGTATATAAGGAAAATAAACGTTTTTATGGCCATCTCATCGTGGTAGATAGCCGATTTCATTCCACTTACTAAATGCTGCATGCACACGAAATGAATAAAACGTCTACATAGTTGTAGCAGATCTTGTTTACCCAAGTAGCTATGAAGATAGGTTTTCGTTGAAAAATACTGCAATAAATATTCCAAGTTCTAAGTGAATTACCACTTCTTGTTCTTGAAACAACGATTCCTCCGATAAAAATGTATAAAGCAAAAAATGTTCCATTTAAGTAGTTCTGAAAATTTTATTTGAAGACTTTTTGTTACAGTAAAGTGGCATCCCTGATTGGGTTAGGTGAATCAGTTATACCTCTTGCTTACTGTATTCCCCAGAAGTTCCTAATACCAAATTTCACGAACACCCGTTCGGTTGATGCCGATGGACAGCCGGACGGAAGGATTGGCAATAGGCGTCCACGGTCGAAGCGAAACGAGCCTAAAAACCTATAAAAATACATAACGAGCGGGCGTTTCTTCATCATACATTCAAATTACGGGTTGGTATCCTTGAAACACTTATGTACTTATAACAAGGACTTTCAGTAAAGATGCCAATCCCAATAAATAGTTAAACGAGTCTCTCAAATATCACTGATGTCTTAAATAAATACAAAATGCATTAATTGCAAGCTGAAAATAACAAACGACCTCGAAAGCGATATAGGAAAAGGGTAAAACGTATTACGGGGAACACACAAAAACCGCCACACATTCGCCAGCAATAAGACACGCGTGGAAAATAGGGCGATTTCAACCAGAAAACCCATCGTCCGCGCTTCGGTCGCTCAATCCAAAGGAATCCGCGAGCGTATCACACGACCTCGGCAGAAAGTACGTCGGAACTCCTACGTCGCTTCCCCCCTCCCGCTACATCGCTTCACCCTCCACATACATCGCTTCCCCCTCCCCGAGCGTCGCTTCCCCCTGCCTGAGCGTCGCTTCCCCCTCCCCGTGCCTCGCTTCCCCCTACATCGCTTCGCATTCCCCCTGTGTCCCTTCACTTTTCCCCTACGTCGCTTCCCCCTCCCCTACGTCGCTTCCCCCTCCTATACGTCGTCTCCCCCTCCACACACATCGCTTCCCACTCCCCTACGTCGCCTCCCCCTCCACACACATCCCTTCCCCCTCCCACTACATCGCTTCCCCATCCACACACATCGCTTCCCCCTCCCCCTACAGCCAGTAGCGAACCAACGCCTTGGCATCGGAGCAATTGCCTAGGGCGCCGTTATCGTGGTCAGAAGGGCGCCGAACACAGTACGCGAAAAAAAATTATTTTCTTACTTTCGAAGGAAGAAGCTCAAAATTGAAACAACGTGGACGATCGTCTCATATCTGTCTCCTACCTAATATCTTCATTATTTAAGGTTAATTTCATAAACTTCTAATGAGATTTTAACCCTACACAGAGATAAATATTTATTTTCCAAATTCATTGTTTCAGCTTTTTAAAGTTTTATTACTTTATACCAAGGGCCTGAACTGCGACCCGCGAGAGGATTTTATCGGCATATCTTGGCCATTTAGGGTGGTAGGTCTAAGGTTTCCAAATTTTGTGACCATGTTATACTTTCATTAAGATGAAAGTAATAATAGGTGCAAGCAGAGGGCGAATTAGTAGTTCATGAGAAGAGGAATGCCACTCAACAATGATTTTTCACCTTACATAGTTGCATTGCTTCTTTGAATGCTGCCTCCGTTTATGCTTCCATCATTGTTAAAGTTACAATGTCTTTAAGCTTACTTTGTCCTTCCTATGGCGAAGCTCGGTAACCTACGACTCTTTCAGGAATGAAGTTCGACTCATGATACCCAGTTTGTTCGCATTTATCCTAGAGGTCTGGAACCGGCGACACCGGTCCTCATGCACCTATTAGACTGAAAAACTGCGACATTATATTTATTGTAAAAGAGTATTTTCATCCTGAGAGTTGGATATATACAAAGTGCACGATCAACAGATTTTTGAGTTCAAAAAAGTAAGTCATGTTTTTATTTAGTATTATTTTTCTATCCTTGCATAGTTAAATAATTTCTAGTTTTTTAAAAATACATTTGTTACTAATATATCACTGTACAGTTGTACAGCTTTCAGTTAAATAATACTTCCTAGGTAAATCTTGGAAATTGTGATTTATGAGATACACAAAATGTCGCTTGTCTGTATTTTGGGATATTTTAAAAATTTTTTATGGGATATAGCAGAAAATGTATATTTTTTAAAGAAAATAACTTTTTTAAATATCAATTTATTGGAATGAGAAAAGCTTTAAATGTCATTCAGATTTCGCAGATTTTTTGTAAAAACATATTAAGGAAATTCTCTCTTCTTAAACCACATCGTGACGTATACGTGGCGTGATCGAAAAGTTCGTACAGTAGCGCAATAATTACTAAGGAGGAATACTTACAGGCTATTCGAATTTTTCCCCTTCAAAGTAGACCCCTTGAGACTGCACACACCGATTCCAGCGGTTTTTCTTGTTTTTGAAACATTCTTGGAAATTTTCTTTCTTCAGTGCGTGTAGGATTTTTTTCCGAATTTTCCTGAATGACTTTGATAGTATCAAATTGTTTTCCTTATAGCTGAAATTTTAGTTTTGGGAAAGGTAGAAGTCGCAAGGGGCTAAATCCGACAAATAGGGGGGTTACAGGAGTATAGGAATTTGAAATTTCGCCAGAAATTCTGTTACAAAGAGCGCACAGTAGGCCGGCGCTTTTGCGTGATGAAGTACTCTTGTTACGCCGTTTCATCCTCACCCTCTTCCGAAATCTTCCAAAACACCTTTGTGGGATTCTTTATTAATTATTTGACTTCTTGGAGTGTATTCACGATGAACGACACTCGAGGATTAAAAAAATACTAACAGCATTGTCTTCACATTCGAGCGAATTTGTCAATCGACGATCGCTGAACACGAGATTTCGAACCCGGACGACGTTATCATCGGTTATGGAGTTCGATGGATGACCATCGTCTTCGATAGATTCTCGGCCATCTTTAAATTTGGCATACACTTAAAAATCCCTCTCTTGTCAAGAGAATTGTCCCTGAAAGCCAATGTCAGCAGTCTCGGTAGCCGATTAACCTGTTTTGAGGCAAAATTTGATGCTAACTCTTTGTTTCAACTTTTCAGTCGTTTTCCACGAGCTAAAATCCGGGGAAGCGACCATACTGAAACGCAAGAGGAAGAAGCAATGAATGGAGTTTTGTTCAGTATAAAACAGTCTTTCTGTCCTCCGAAAACCACCAATCTAACTTCACGCAGTAATCAGCTGCAGAAACACTGTACGAACTTTTCAATCACAGCTTTTATTTACTTTGAAATGCAGACGATACATTTTCTATTATATTTGTTATTTGCCATTTAGAGTCAGCGTATCTCTTGCTGTAATTTACTATCTGGTGCTGTGACCCAAAATGTCTAACTACAGCAGGATGGCTTTGTACCCATCAATCCGGATAACAAAGCCTCTAAAGACAAACTTTTCGAAAACATCATATAAGCTATCAGTAGTCCTATCTATCTTAGAATATAAATTTATTTTTGTCATGTGATAAAATTTATACATTTTTTTTATTTTGTCTTTATTTTGGGATTTTTTTAAAATTTGTAAAATTAAAAATCCAAAATACAGACAAGCGCCAACAAAATAAATAAACTAAAACAAAACCCTTATAAATTTTAGATATGCCACCAAAGAAAAAAAGCGGACATGAGTACCGTATAGATCGACTGAAAAAAGAGGAGGGTGCAAAAAACATTCAGCTAATTTACAAAACTGGCTTAAAATAAGTAACTTTAAATCTGAAGGTCAGAACAACTACTACGACGAATGAACCTTGGCGCTTTGCGTGGAATGAGGGACAATGTGAAAACATTGTTAAAGCGCATGGGCATAATGAGAAGCGAAACTACTTCATTTTTGTTTATATCGCATGAGATTGCTATGGAAATTTCTTAAAACGCCGGTCTTCTTTTGACGAGAAAAGGGACAAATGGTCTGAAAATAGAGGGTGAGTGGAGAATACTTTGGAATTCTTTTGCGTGGCTCACGGTTGAGTCATTTCGTACCGCTGTTGCCTTAATGGCATTGGCGCTCTTTGTCGATTGTTCGGAAGCACATGTTTTATTTCGTTTGGAGCCTTTCGCTGCGGAGTTATTTTCATGCCAAGACTCAGAAAATTAATGCTATTTATTACTTTGTGAAATGGTTCGCAAAACCATTTGATTATTTTATTGATATACATTTTGCTGGATATCTGACAATATCTCTGTTACATATTAGTTATATTTTAAACAATTATTACGTTTTATTTAAATATTTAAAAAAATTTCTCGGAACATCAACACGCAGTTTATGTCGCAATTATCTCGGAATTGGACGTTTAGCTTACTCCAAATAAGCGGTATCATTAAAAATGACTTCAACTGCGTTGATGCGTACATTTTGCTGGGGTGCACGTGGTGTAGTAGTTAGGACGCTGACTGTAGCTCTAAGGCCAGCGGGCGCGTATCCTGCGAAAGTAGGATTTTTCCGAGGTAGCCTGTCCCTCTGCTTGTGTGGCTTGAGGAGCTGCTCGTCGGCTGTTTGGACGCGTATGAGATACGGACGGGGTTGGCGGAAGGACGAGTGGAAATTATCATGTTTTTCTCAGAACTCCGTCTTCCCCCACCTTTCTCTCTCTGGGTTAGGTGGAAGAGGGGACTGCACAGTTTCAGTCTCGTCCCGAATAAAAGACAGTCAATCAATCTCTTTCACTCACACACGGATCATCCGTGCTTTATGGTCACAACGCACATAACATTTGTGATTGATTTCCCAATATACCTTCTTTTGTCGCTCTTATTATGAAGATGTCTTTAACTGGAACTTGACGCCGTTGCTTGGCTTTCGTATATAACGCCATGCGCTAAAGTTATCTCAGGCCCTTAAAGGAAGCATTTGGATTTTCATCTACGCGTTTTCTTATTATAAAAACTCAATCGGTAATTCGCATTTGTTGAATTAGACGCTATGTCTTTTCCTTATATTAAAAAATATCCCCTCACCCACGCGTATGTGTGTATATATGTAATAAATAAAGTAATAATATTGCAATTAAGAAAGTCTCTTGTATCTAACATAACGCACGGTATGCCATAAAATGTGGCTTGAAATGGATTTGCGGCTTAACAAGAATAAAACTTGAGATGAAGATGTGCAAACACTTATTGGGAAAGAAAGAAGTAATTGGAGAAGTGTGCTATAAAGGGTACTTAATAAACCTTATAATTGGCCAATAATAATTTAGCTTTTCGTGGATGTTCAGATGGATTATTTAAACAGCATAATGGTCATTTTCTACGTCTCGTGGAACTACTAGGTAAATTTGATTTGGTTATGAGTGAGCATGTAGGTCGAATAATATCGTCTGAAACACACGTTTGTTACTGCGGTAAAACGATTCAAAATGAATTGATTGATATGTTAGGAGATTGTACTCGTAAAAGTATATTTGAGCGAGCTAGGAAAGTCTCCGTTCTAAATAATAACGTAAAATTATTAATATGGTTGCAGGGTGTCTTATTAATTAATAAATTAATTTTACTCTTAATTATGAATTTTTCGAATTCCAGTTTTTGATTTGGTACTTTTTCTAAAATGCAAGTGTGTACAGGGACGATTTTTCACAAAGGACTGTAGGAACATGACTTGTGGCGATGGCGTTCTAGTAATGCGATTATTATTGTTCATATAATAACAAGAATTTATATAACTTTTCTGTTGATCATCTGTGAAAAATCCTAACCTTTGCGATGATATATATTTAAGCACTTATCGCTAAATACTTCATTTTTCACTGAAATCACGAAAGCCAGGTACTTTTAATAGGGGTCCGTATTTGGCCTTGCACAAGCAGCAGCAATGCGGAATAAAGAATAATACCTTGCACACTTTGTAATGTAGTAAAATAACGAATAAATCGTAGTGTTTTACTTACAAAATTACTCGAATATTTCCATCTTCAAACAGACCGAAAAATATCCCCGATTTTTCGATAATCCTCACAGAATGTGTTCACACCTCAAGCGATACACACCAACTAGATTCCACCGTTCTATGCTTAGTCTTCTTTCCTATTTTGTTCCCACGCCTAATGAATAAAAGGCCCTTTTGTCTTCCATTTGAATCATCGAGATGGCTCTCGAAGAATGATATACATATAACTCCGTAAGTCGGAGCGGCCATCTAGATTATAGTGGGCGGAAAAAGAATAAGAATTTCAGCAAAGACTTGTGAACAATACTGGGCCGGTGCAGGGCCCGAGAGAGAAATCCTGGGCCCCGGTGCTTCTGCTCTCGGACCCATTGCCGCCAATTCCCATCATCGTTGTTATATAATTATAGTTTTCCACTGTCAAGATTCAGCAATTGATTCTTCAAATTATCTACTGTCTATCATAGCCACTGGCCCCGAAGAAATTCCTGCTCGCGTTTTAAAAGAATTAGCTGAAGAAATAGCACCTTTTCTTCGGATAATCTTCGAGAAATCCATTTCTCGCGCAAAGCTCCCTAGCGACTGGAGATTAGCGCACGTTACCCAAATTCATAAGGGCGGCGACAAGGAAAACAAAGAAAATTACAGACCGATTTCTTTAACTTCGATATCGTGTAAGATTCTCGGGCATATACTCGTTAGCAACATAATGCGATTTCTTGATAGTAATTTATTGTTAGATGATTGTCAACACGGCTTCAGGAAAGGCAGGTCATGTGATACTCACCTCGGTCTTTTTCATAATTGTTTACTGAGAAGCGGAGAAAAGAATACGCAGGTCGATTACATCTTCTTAGATTTTGATAAGGTACCTCACAGGAAGTTAATAACGAAATTAGAAACCTTAGGCGTTAATTCTAAAATCGACAGTTGGATCCGTGAATTTTTTAAATCATAGGAAGCAGAAGGTTGTTATAGATGGGAAATCTTCGAACTTAGTGGAGGCTGTCTCTGGCGTTCCACAGGGTAGTGTAATTGGTCCGTTATTATTTCTAATTTATAAAAACGATATCAGCTCAGTAGTCAGAAGTAAAATTAGGCTTTTCGCGGACGACACCGTCATCTATAGAGAAATAAGCAATCCGGAAGACCACCAGTATCTCCAAAATGACCTAGAAGCTATTTCTGCATGGTGTAAGGAATGCCAGTTAGAGATCAACCAAAAGAAAAGCTGCGTCATCAACTTCTGGAGAACCTAGACTATCTCGTTGGATGTTTATTATTATTCGTTGGACGGAGTAGAGATTCCAGTTTCAGACTCGATTAAATATCTCGGAGTCACGATCCATCGTGATCTCTCGTGGGACACTCACATTCGCCGATTGATAGGTTCCGCTAACAAAAAGCTGGCCTTTATAGGGAGAATAGTTCGAAATAGCTCCGAAAAAGTGAAAGAATTATGTTATTTATCCTTGGTTCGACCGCAGATCGAATATGCTTCAGCTGTGTGGGATCCTTACGAAAAGGGACTCACTAACGAGATAGAAAAGGTTCAGCGCAGGGCAGCTAGATTTGTAAAGAGGAATAACGATAGTAAACAAAGCGTAACATCATTAATAGAAAATCTGAAATGGACATCGTTAGAGGAACGTAGGCTGCAGGCTAGAATTAAACTACTGGAAAAATTTATGTCGGAGGGACTAGCGAATGAAGTAGTAGGACTTATCAGAAGCCCGACGTATCTCGGAAGGCAGGACAGTGAGGAGAAGATTCGCGAGATCGACTGCAGAACGGAGCGATATAGAGAATCGTTTTTCCCTAGGACGATAAGAGACCATAATAGGAAAAGATAACGTAGGAAAACTATGGACCCTTGGTGCACTGCACCCCCTGCCATCCACCAAAAAGGTGACTTGCAGGGTATAATGTAGATGTAGCTAGCTCAGTCTTCATGATTTTGTAAGACACGCAGGAATGGTTATACATCACTGCTCGAGTTCGGGCACCTCTAAGTCACGGGTCCTGGTTATTTGCACCACCCTCTCCTGGTCCCTGGGCAGATGTTGAGGGCCCCCGGATTCTTCGCCCCCCCCCCCCTCCCCCCCGCGGTGGCGGACCTTGCGGCATAGTAGTTGCTTAGAATCTGAAATCCGTACAAATTAAAGATTGGCGAGCCTTGTCTCAGTATGTTCCAGGTTGCGCAACAGCGTGAATTACATTTTCTTCTTTTCTCGGAGAAAAATTGAGATCTCAACTCATTATGATAAATTTCCAGCGGAGAATTTAACTTTACGGGAATGGGGTTTTAATCGAGTTTTTTTTCTTATAATAGCGGAAAAAAGCTCCTCCTACCGAGTCTTGATCCAACCTCCTTCGCCGTAACTGACGACGCTTTAGAAGTAATAGATGGCGTGCCTAGTCCATCCTACAGCCTTACGCCTTTGTTCATTGAATTTAATGGACCTAAGGCGAGCGGAGCCTTCCTCCCGTTATAGTGTCATAAATCCTGGATAAGAGCTTTGCTTCCTTTGTGTTACACATCTTTTCCTCCCATATCCCACGATTCGTGGCGAGATTTTCCTGTCGTCCTTTTTTGTCCAATTTTTCGGTCCATCTCATGATGGAAGGTGTCGTAGATAGGTTCAGAAAGGTTTTAGTAGTTTAAGGTTGATTCGTGTGTAGCGTATCGCTAAAAATGAAATTTGTCGATTTTTTTTATTTCATGCTAAAAGTAAAAAGATGTTTGTTTTTCTTTTAATTACCTGGATTGTATCATTAATTCTCACATTTGTGTTCTATATGATAAAATAATTTTTCGATTAATGGAGATTCAGGTGTTACGTTTTATGAACCCAACTCAGCGGTGCTGTTATAAATGTATATCAAACGATATTGAAGAGTTTGTTTCATTAAATGAGTTATTTAAGGTAATCCCGAGTTTTATTCAAGCAGAAGTTCAGTAATAGAAATTTTAAAAATAAATTCTTCAGATAATTTTCATTTGCTCTTGAGCTCTCTTTGACGAAAAAGTGTGAAGTTAAGTTAAAGTTATGTATTCTAAAAATTCCAAATATGTTACATAATAATAAATATTTTAAGAAACTGCGAGAAAAATTCAATTCTCCGTATCGCTTCCTTTACATTGTTTTTCTTTCTTGTCCTTGCTTAAGTTGACGGTTACAACAAACCCCCCTTCCACTCCTTTAACTTTCCCTTTACTTCGGTTAACCGTCTTCTTCCCTCCCCCCTTCTTTTTTTTCTCCTCCTCTGATACCATATACAACGCACTGAGCTTCCCATCCCGCGCATTACTTTACCTTCAGGACTCTGAAGAGGGCTACTTGGTAGCCGAAATACGCGTATCACTTCATACTCCCTTCCTTACCTCGAATCGGCTTCACCGATTCTTTGTTTTATTTTGATTTTATTTTTTATATGTTTCATGTTCTCTTCCGCCTTCTTGCGTTTTAACTTATGACAAGGGTCACTGCACCCCCCTTTTCCCGCATTCCCGATATTTTTATTCACTTTTAATTATTCTTCTTAATAGGCCTCGCCGAGGTTTTACTATTTTTTATTTTTTTTACCTCGGTTTGTTTTGTTTTTTTATTTACAAGGGTCACTGCAGTTTTTTTCGCATACCCAATCTCTGTGAATGTTGAGCGTGATTGGAGGTCCCTGGCGCGGAGGAGACTCCCGTAAACCTTGGTTGGCTGATCTGCTGTCCCTGGCGCTGGCCTTAAAAAGCCCCTAAACAGCAGCTGGAGTGTCCGGATGTATGGGTGAGGTTTTTAGGTTTTCAATTTTTTAATCTTTAAATTTTTTTAAATCTTTTCCTCCCCTTCCCTTACTGTAGTGGAGTACCTCAATTTTATTATTTTATTACGACATTTGGAGATTTTTTACCTTTATCATAAGCGTCAAGTGTTTACAATAGTCGCCGGTAGGTGGCGTGGTGATGGCAGCTAAAAAATATAATTCTTAATATATCTCTTAAACAGTGGCAAAATGTTTCAAACAAATGTTGTAGAAAATTTAATTTCCTACAACGTTTATTCAAATACGTTTTTACATTGATTAAAGGAAATGTTTCAAAAAACGGAAAAGTGACAAGAGTAAACACCCAATTCCGGTCTACCGATGTTTACCAGAAACATATCGACTCTTGTAATTCTAACAAAAATGTCAACTATAAAATTTCGCGTTGATCTGATTAACAGTTTTTGAGTTAGAGAACCCATAAAACACAGACATAGAGAAATTAGTCAAAACGTATTCAGGGGACTTGAAAACGTGTATTTCCGTTGAAATCTCGCAATTGATTTTTTGTCATGAAAACAATACTTTCTCCTGTACTATGTATGTAGAAAGTAAAAACCGCTTTACTTGGACGAGGTTTTAACTGGGAGAATCCTTATAATTAAGTGATAATGTCGTTAATCCGTTATTGAGTGCTTCAATGAATCTTGATTGGAAATTTCACAAGGACTTTTGAACGCTCCAAGTTACAGAAATATTTGGCTATAGAAAAGCATTATTTGAAATTCCTTCTATATATTTTTTATGGACGTTGCTTCCAATGATTAATTACATTTTCTTCGCTTGTCTTCTCTGGAGCTTTTATAATCTATTTATCGAATTTTATTATTAAGTTATTAGTAACAGTATTCGACTCTTATATAGCCATCATTTTAGATTATGTTATTACTTATGATCTAATTCCAGCGTTTTAAGATTAATTTAAAACATCTGCGGCTTTGTCTTCGTCTTAGTAACGCACATTTCCGTGCCCATGGTGTGGCGCCGTGGTCGCTCGTTGCCTTTGTTTCTCCTCTTCTTTCCTCTCCATTTGTGGATTCACACACTTTCTATAATCCGACGCAGCTCATTTTTCTTCTTTCCAGATTTGGCATCGCGAAATTCTCTACAATTTATTCCTTGCTTCTCGGGAAACTTGGGATGGAGCTCAATCGATTTATTATTTACGCGGAGCCCTCGAATCGCAGGCTTGGCGTGAAAGAGAGCGTAGACGACAACTGAAATTATTGCCGAAAAAATCTTTGGAAATGGCGTCGGCGAAACCGAAGGATTTAAAACCGCAATTTGTGAACAAAGAAATTAATTTCATCGTTGAACTTATTTGCGCGATTTAAATGTTGAAATTGCTTATCATTTGTAAGCTCTTCAAGTATAATTGCTGATGTACGAGCTGACGTAAAGCTATTTAAATCCCGCAAAATCGCCATAGTGACGCTTATTAAAGGCAAAAACATTTAATGGAACTAGAAATGTTTGAAGGAATTTTGGCTTTTCAGTCGTCTTTAAATATAACCACTCGCTGATTGTCCCCTCTTTTCTTTTGGCTTTCTTTGTAAGAGCTTCCAGCGTAATTTGTTGTCTCGTTAATGTCATGCACTTTCTTCTATCGATCGGACGACTCAAAACCTTCGATGGCCCTTTGTCTTCTCTCATCGGATTATTTTATTAAGATAGTTACTCGCCTTAGTATCTCTCTCTCTCTCTCCGGTACTAAAGCGAGACACTGAGCGGAGGAAGAAATGGCAAATTTCTCCATCTCAGTAGCTCTCAACTGTTTCTCTCGATGACGATGTTACTTTTATTTGCGCTACTTACAATTAGTATATCTTTTGGGGGATTCGAATCCGAGACCAAACCGCGGCATATTGCCAAATCGAGACATTAACTGACGAGGAATTGCTCCCGTCGAGTTCTCAACTAGCGTATCCTTCTGAACGGAAGGAGCACACATAACTTTGTATTCCTTTTTTGCTCAAGCTGTTGCTCGTAACGCCATACTGACCCAGCCCTAAGGTATCGCGCACGAAGTCACGAATTTTTCCACTAGCTGCTAATTGATGGCTAAGAAGATATTCCACGGTACGTGACAATTACGCATCGGTTACTTTTTAGTGCTTTTCGTCATTGCTGAAAAGCACTATTACCTTCGTGATGTCCGTCAGTCCGTCCGTCCGTACGCATATATCAGGGAAGAATTGGCTAAACCGATTTCAAACAAATTTGGTACATCAAATATTCACATAAATTAATGACCAAAATGACATATTTGGACCGGATCGACTATGCAGGGGTGCCAAAATTGCAAAGTTTAACTTTTAGGTACTTATGAATTTAGAAGGAATTGGCTTAACTGATTTTAACGAAATTTTGTATGAAGGAGGCATTAAACAAAAAATTAAAATCGATATGTTTAGTATAGATTTACAAATCAGGGCTGCCACAATGAAAGTAGTTAAAAAATTGTTTTCACAGGTATTTGTGTTGAACTGTCCTCATCAATTTGAAACCAAGTTAATATCTATATTTTAAATATATATACTAAACAATAAAAGCATATGTTGACAGGATCACCCAAACAGCGGTGCCACAATTATAAACTATAATCTTTCAGTAATTATGAATTTGAAAGGAATTTGCTTAATGGATTTAAACTAAATTTTCTATATAAGATTTGTACAACATACCATAATGAAATCGATATGTTTAAAGCGGCACTACAGAGCAGGGTTACCACAGTAAAAAGTTAAATAATAATACTTTTACGCCTATTTCTCGAGAACTGACGGCATGGATTTTATCTAAATCTAATATATATAATATTCATATAAATAAATAACCAAAACAGCATATTTCAACCGTGTCGACTAGACAGGGCTACCACAATATCAAGATTAGAATTTTTCTGTAACTACAAACTTCGAAGGTATTGACTGAACCGATTTCAAAGAAATTTCGTTTGTATGGCGAATATAGAATGACAAAACGAAATGAAAATGTTTAAAACGCATCTACCACAATATAAGGAAAAAATAACTTTCTGATTTCAACGCAAATGCATTAGTATCCGAGAATACTACGGCGAATTTGACGAAAACTACATCTGTACCACGGGAAACTCGTGTACATCCGTATTTGTTTAGTGCTTTCGTCATTGCTGAAAAGCACTATTATCTTCGTGATGTCCGTCCGTCCGTTCTTACGCATATATCAGGGAAGAATTGGCTGAACCGATTTCAGCCAAATTTGGTACATAGAATACTCACATAAATTAACGACGAAAAGGGCATATTTGGACTGAATGGACACAGCAGTGGTGCCACAATTGCAAAGTTTAACTTTTCGATAATTGTGAATTTGAAAGGAATTGGCCAAACTGACTTCGGCGAAATTTTGTATAAATGATGTGTGCAACATAGAAAAACCACTATGTTAATTTATTTATTTAATTAAAAATTTCACATACAGCATTCGCCATTTTAGAGTGAAATATATAACATCATGAGTTTAAATAAGAGCGAATAAAAAACAGGAAAAATACAGAGAATAATAATAAGAATACAACACGAAAGAGAAAAGGGAAAATAACACTGCGGATAGAGCACAGAGAAATCAGAGGTGAGAATGAGGTAAATGAGCTCTAGAACCTTTGATAAATGATTTACAGGAAAGGATTAACGGAAAAAAAGAGAGCGCCTAACAATAGATAACCTTGTGGTTGGAATGTGGAGTAAATCCATAGAGCGTGTTGTTCTAGAGGGTACTCGTAAACCGAAAGAGGCCAATAGTTCTGGACTGTCTATATTAGAGTTTAAAATGTTATAACATAAGGAGAGGTCAGATTTTTGTCGACATTTTAGTGTAGATATGGAAAACAGGACACCCACAATAAAAGTAATAAAAAAATTAATTTGCACACATTTGTCTTAAATTGCCCATAAATTTTAACCAACTTTAATACTTATAACACACACACACACACACACACACATATATATATATATATATATATATATATATATAAGCTGAGAACCAATAGAAAATAACATATACACAGTCTGTATTATATATATAGATGTCAACAAGGTGTTGGGATGAGAAAACACAGTGAAAACTCACCAATCAGACGACTTCAGGTTGGCGAGGCCCCGGGGATGTCGAAGCGACACACGTAAAAGAACATTAAAACACAGAAACATCACAAACGTTCTCTCTCTGTAGCTGAAGAAGGAGTAGTTCCGAAAGCTTCTACGTTTGTGATGTTTCTGTGTTTTAGTGTTCTTTTACGTGTGTCGCTTCGACATCCCCGGGGCCTCGCCAACCTTAAGTCGTCTGATTGGTGAGTTTTCACTGGGTTTCCTCATCCCAACACCTTGTTGACATCCACATATCTATTTTACCTTTCCTTTTCCGTAAGCTGTTATATATATATATATATATATATATATATATATATATATATATATATATATATATATATATATATGGCAACAAGATGTTGGGATGAGGAAGCCCAGTGAACACTCACCAATCGGACGACTTCAGGTTGGCGAGGCCCTGGGGATGTCGAAGCGACACACGTAAAAGAACACTAAAACAACACAGAAACATCACAAGCGTGTTCTCTCTCTGTAGCTGATGAAGGAATAACTCCGAAAGCTTCTACGTTTGTGAAGTTTCTGTTTTGTTTTAGTGTTCTTTTACGTGTCGCTTCGACATCCCCATATATTTAAACCGAATCAGCCAAACAGGGGTGCCACAATTACAAATGAAACTTATTCAGTAATTCAGGATTTGGAATGAATTAGCTGAACGGATTTCAATTAAATTTTGTATATAAGATTTGTACAACATACCATTATTAAATCAATGTGTTTTAAGCGGAGATAAAGAGCAGGGCTACCACAGTAAAAAGTTAAATAATATTACTTTTACGCGTATTTATTGTGAACTGACCCAAAGGATTTTAACCAAATATAGTATATTTAATCTTCATATAAATTAATACCCAAAATATCATATTACAACCGGGTCGACTAAACACGGCTACCGCAATATCAAGGTTAACGTTTATCTTTAACTATGAATTTGGAAGGTATTAGCTGAACGGATTTTAAAGAAATTTCGTTTGTAGGGCGAATATAGAATGGGAAACGAGATGAATATGTTTAGATCGGATAAAAAAGAAAGGCTACAAAAATATAAGGAAAAATAATTTCCTGATTTCAAAGCAAAAACATTAGTATACGATTATATTACGGCGTTTTCGACGAAAAGAACTTCTGCTCCACGGAAAACTCGTGTTCGCTCCTACTTGTTTTAATTTTATCATGGATTTAGCTGTCTTTGGTCCATTTTATTATTTCTGATCTTCACCTTTTCGTAATAATTCGTGACACCTTTTTGATAAGCGACTCCAGTGAGAAACCGCTTCGTTTCGAAGCATTGAAAGAGAAATAAAATGCCTACCCGTTGTTATTTTATTGGATGAGTGACTCGTTACCTGATATGACACGACTGTAATGGCGTTTCGCTCCTAATGCACTGCAAATGGCCGAGGCTCGCTTATCTAATCCCAATGCCGTGAGGCGATACGATCGCGCGGATTTGCATGCCATGGTAGGCTTCTGCTAAGTGACTTCATTATGTAGTTCCGCCGAAATTGAAGTAGGAAAAGTTCGCTATTATTGCGTAATAATATTTGACGAACGCATCACGACTGTTTGGGGTAATTCCGGGATAGGTGGCCCTAGTTTTTTGGAAAGAAAATAAAATTTTATGGTTTTCCGCCAAATGTGTGACTTTTTTATTAAACCCGTAATTGGTGATTTGATTTTATAATGAGATGGATTTGGGGAGAAGAGAAAATCATAAAAAGACAAAATCACCAGAATTTGAAAAGCAAGCCATTGGCCATCTCTCCCTTAGTGCGTGGGAGAGATGGCCATGGGATCAAGGGAGAGTTGGCTATACCTTTTTCTAAAGCTTACGCTTTTGGGGGAACTTAGGAAGGAGGTTAATAATGAAATACTCGTATGTAGTGTGCTTAACAATACATTACTCAAAACACATTACTGAAAAAGCAAATAATGTTGATAATTTCATTTTTCTTCATTATAAATTTGCCGCAGCGCTGGCACAGATCTTTAAAAGATGTGTACGTTTCGTACAGCCATCTTCGGCAAGGAGTACATTGGATCCAGTCAACTTTTTTCTTTGTGTGATCGCAATCCTCACCACATCCAACACATTCGTTAGGGAGGTCGTACTCCTCGTCGCTGGTCACATAATCTCTACCTCCTCTTCGGAGCTGCTGCTTGATGAAATAGGTTGCTTCCTCTTTCGTTCACGCTTAGGCCTACAATTCTTTTTAGTTTTCGTCTTCGACTTCACATTTTCTAAATTATTAGGTGACGTCAGAAGAGTGGCGTGCAGCTTAGGACGTTTCGATGCAGGCAATGTGTTGATCGATGGTACTGGTTAAATCTCGTTCAGCAATGTTGTGGGAGTGGACAATTGTGTACTCTGTTTAGAAGTGCCTGATTATGGCTCAGGATTTGATGTAGATTCGATGGCGTTTTCTGCAGTATCAGTGTTTTTACATGTTGGTCGAAGTTGAACAGTTGGAGAATTGGGACTTCTCACTCCAACATGAGATCCGGTTGTGTCAGAAATTCCAAATGCGTAGTCAGGAATGGCGTCGAGATTGAAATACCTGTAGCCTTAAACCCGGACACAGCGTTTTCTGATGTTGCTGATATTCCTCAATACTCATTTAAAAGCTGCCCAAATTGCAATCTCGTTAGCTTACCTCCGGGGTGATTTTTTTATCTATTTAGAGGCAGCGCAGTAAATATTTTGTTTTACGGACTTGAACACCGCGCGATGTAAAGGTTGAAGATAATGCGTAGTATGGCTGGTAAGATAAATCAAAACTGTCATTGGATTCAGCGATCTCCAGCATTTTCACTGAATTACAATGTGATGTGTGTCCGTCTAAGATTAGCAACACTTTTCCTGCGGGTTTTCGAGGAAGAAATCGGTTTTTTAACCAATCCAAGAAAAGAGCAGCGTCGATGTAAGCCGATTTTTCAGACGTAAAAACAACAGCGCCCGGTGGCATTCCATCTTGAAATTCTTGTTTTTCCCTTTATGATAGAAAGTGAAGGGAAGAATGCTCCTTCTGCATTGCAACATGCCATGAGTGTTATAGTCTCTCTTTTTTTGAAAAAGTGACATTTGAACATCTTTTTACCCCTTCTCTGCGATGACTTGGCCAGGAAGATTTTTTAATTTAAGCCCTGATTCGTCCATATTAAAAATAGACCCTGGTTTATCAAGCAGTCTATTTCTCTCCAAAACTTGTCCCAAAAGTTTGAAGGACGCGTTTACTTCTTCTCGATGCATCGCCTGGCTTCGAGCTAACAATACTTACGCAAGGCAAGATCTGGATGTTGGGATAGAAATAAATGCAACCAGCCCTACCCAGCCTTTTTTGTGTCATTATTAAATTTGTGTTGTATTCCCAGTTGCATCGCAAAACTGTAGGCCAGCCTTCGAATATCGTCTCGCGTGAGAGGGAAGCCATGTTTTTGCATTGTTTTAATGTGCCGTGCCAATCTCTCTTCATTGTCTCTGCCTAATAAACAATTTGGCCCCATCGAACCTTTCACAATGTTCCCGCATTTCATTCTACGGTCCAATTTTTTCCTGGGTATACAGAATGAAAGAGCGGCATGTTGCACAGAAGTGCCATTACGGATGGTTTCACTTGCTTTAATCAAATCTTCCTGGGTCCATCTCCCACGGATAATACCCGTTTTCCTTGTATATTTATTCTGCATCTGAATAGAATGATCCTAACAAAGAGATGTATGCTGACCAACTAACCCGTAAAAGAATAGGCCATCTGTCCCATTTGTCAGGGAGAGATGGCCATAGCGTATATTCAGGAATGACTGGCTCAGTGAAAAGCTTTATAGGTTAGGTACGCACCCACGAAGTTCAATTCCTCACTTAAACTGGGTTTAAATCAAATATTTCAAAAAATTGATAATTGCTATACAGTTTTCAAAATAGGTAGAAAAATATCGAACAGAATAAAATAAAAAAAAATTCAAATAATTACTAAAGCAATGTTTTTGATGAGCACGAATACAGCAACTATTTTAATCGACTGCAACGGCGCTACATACTCCCCAACCGTATCGCTCTAGCGGCTACTAGAGGAAACACACCGGTTGGCAATCTCTCCCGTAGGGCCAAATGTCCTCATCATGATAATCGCTAGTCGTGACCTCGATCGATATCGAAGCCGTATACATAACGAATTCAATTTTAAAAATCCAGCGTCGTGATATTTTTCTAAGTTTCTTAATAATTGGGCAGACGTGTTCGCGACGGATCCAAACTGTTTCCCTTGCGCTTCTGCGGGCTCCCTTAGGGAAAACTGTAGAAGCTAAAATGCGCTGGGTTAAACGAGTCTTGGGTACATAATATCGGATTCTCTTTGATAATCGCAGTTTTCATGGTTATATTGTCGCTGTTCGCAGATTCCGACTTCTTTCCGGTAAGTCCGCATCAGAGCTTCCCAACCTATTTCCTGTGGTGAGCACTTCCGTTGTATTCTACATATCAAACGAGCACCAGACTATCCTAGAATATCAAGCGAGCACCACTATACTTTTGCGAAAAATAATAATGATCATAAATTCTAAAATCAAACCAACGTCAGTGTTATTAGTACAATGTTCTTATATCATCATACTATACATAAAAATAATTTAGTGACTGAGGCGGTGTCCGGTCGAGTATAAGTATGTATCTACAGGGTGTACCATTTAAAACGCATCCCACGGGAAGAAACTATCATTTATTACAAGTTTCATTAGATATACACTATATATTGTTAGTTATCTAATATAAAACAAGAAGTCCGAACCAGGACAAATGCAGGCAGGTTTCGCAAAGTTGACGTCCAGAAATGATTACTTATATTGACAGGAAATGTTTCAGTATTTGTTAGCAATTCCAAGGAATTCTAGCCTTGATATTGTGGTAGGCTAGTTTAGATGGCCCAGGTGAAATATGATATTTTGGTTATTTATTTATATATGAAGATTAAATATACTATATTTGGTTAAATTCCATTAGTTCAGTTTTCTAGAAATACGGCTAAAAGAAATATTATTTAACTTTTTACTGTGGTAGCCGTGCTCCTTAGCTCCGCGTTAAACATCTTGATTTCATTACGGTATGTTGTACAAATCTTATATACAAAATTTAATTGAAATCCGTTCAGCCAATTCATTCCAAATCCTTAATTACTGAAGGAGTTTAATTTGTAATTGTGGCACCCTTGTTTGTCTGATTCAGTTTAAATGTGTGTGTGTGTGTGTGTGTGCGTGCGCGCGTGAGTATGCATGTGTGTTAAGTATTAAATTTGGTTAAATTTGAGGCGGACAATTTAACAGAAATAGGTGTAAAAAGATTTTTTTAATTACTTTTATTGTGGCAGCCCTGTTTTCGATATCTACACTAAAGATAGTGATTTTGTTTTTCAATGTTACACACGTCATTTATACAAAATTTCGCTAAAATCGGTTTTGCCAATTCCTTCCAAATTCACAATTACCGAAAAGTTAAAATTTGCAATTGTGGCACCGCTGCTCCGTCGATTCGGTCCAAATATGCCACTTTGATCGTTAATTTTTCTGAGTATTCTATTTATCAAATTTGGTTGAAATCGGTTAAGCCAATTCTTCCTTGATATATGATTGATTGATTCGACCCTTTGTTAGGCGAGGTTAGGCACAGTTGGGCCTCTCTTCCACCTAACCTCAATGCGTACGTACGGACGGACTTGGTCGTCCGATTCCAATTTTGGTTAACATCGGACAACAATTACGACCACATTACATGACCTACATGTAGTTTACACTGTTCCTTTGTTTCAACTCGGAAACCGCTGGACGCATTTTGAAGAAATTTGGTACTGGGAGTTATGCTAAAATTTGTCGACCGATTCCAATTTTGGTTAAAATCGGGCAATAATAACGACAACTTTACACAAGTAATTACATGTATTTTACAGCGTACCTCGCTAGCTTCTCATTAAATACTCATCTGAGCGAAAAATATTCAGAACATCCCAAGGAAGGCATTTGAAAACTCTTTGTACTCCGACATGGAGTACACGTTTCCGATCTTGTTATATCGTATATTAGATGCGTACGGAAAGCGTTCTTTGAATGTTATAGTACGTGAAAGAGAGAGAGAAAGGAGAGAGAGACAGGGGTAGAGAGGGGGAAGGAGACAGAAGGAGGGAGAGATATATAGATAATGGTTTTTATTAGGTCGAGGTTGATACTAGGAAGTCTATTTTTAATATTTTCAATGATACTTGATGCAATGATTGTATTTAGAAATATTGTGTTTGTTGGCAAGCCTTTATTAACTACTCTTTTATATTTCTATATAGATATTTGAATATTTCTTTGGGATACTTCTTCGTGAGTCCTACGAAATTCATCAGTGATATAGGAATAACCAATGAACTGTGGATGCAATTATCAAAAGATAATTTTAATGTTGAACTGTTCTATTGGAGTCTTAATAGAGTGGGATATACCTTTGCCTCAAAATAGAAATAGCGCTTTATTTACTTTTGAGTGGATGCAAAATGTGATTTCATAAAATAAATTTAAATATCTTTTTCTCTTTTTAGCTAAAGATTAAAGACGCATCTTTGCCAGAAAATGTCCCCAAAGTCCTTCAAATTTTCATCAATTCAAATCTCTGTATCTGTCTTCATCAACAATTATTTATTTATTTAACGTACAAAATAATTATCTTCATTTCAGTTTATTGGAAGCGATACTGATGTTTTCTTTCACTGCTATTAATTGATTGGCATTTTCAAGGCTACTTAATGTTTATATTTACTTGAGATAATAAAAAAATAATTTATGTTGCGATTGATTTTGAATATGACTATGGTTACACGATATTGTTCGCCGTAAATTTTCATGCTTTTTACTTTCTCCATACGTAGTATTGGAGAAAGTATTGTTTACATGAAAAAAGTCGACTTCGAGATTTCAACGGAAATACACGTTTTGAGATCCCCTGAACACGTTTTAGCCATTTTCTCGACGATGTCTCTGTGTATGTGCCAGAGTTTTTGTGGGTGCTCTAACTCAAAAACTATTAATCAGGTCAACACGAAATTTTATATTTAACATTTTTATTAAAGTCAGAAGAAATTATTAGTTTTTGGTAAAAATCGGTCAACTGAAAGTGGGTGTTTACCCTTGTCACATCCGTTATTTTGAAATATTTGATAAATGTCAAAATGTATGGAATAAAAGTTGTAGGAAATTTAATTTTCTACAACCTTTGTTTGAAACATTTTTCCAGATAATGCATTGTTTAAGACTGTTTCTCAAACGGTGGGGCGCGAGACCCTTTCTAGTCAATATTATTGTCAAAAACTAGTAATACGATCTATTATTCTAACTCAAAAACTAATAATACGATAAGCATACAATTTACTGCCTGCAATTTACAGCATAAAATACTCGATATCCCATCCACTTATTTCAATACAATATAGCATACTTGCGACTTCCGTGTTTATTTCGTAAACATAATTACATTGTAAGTTACCATTGCATCGTGGTTATGACTACAATGTGGTCTCTACATCATCAAAATTTGATTTCATTTAACGTCTAAGATTGTTAGCAAATTCTCCGATCCGCAATTGATCTGCACATATGGGTTGTATATCGTAATTCTATTTTTTCTAGGCCACTACTCTGCTGATGCATTCTCTTTCTCATTCCCTGATTAGATTTTAAAGAATGTGAACCGTTTTGTTGTGGCAGCAAAACAGTTGAGAATTTTTTTAAAGAATCTCCCATCACTGTTTATTCCATAGTTTGGTAGAAAAGAAAACGGACATTTTGAAATCTGACATACAAATTCTGAGATATACTACGTTTTGTTTTGTTCAGTAAGTAAATATATTTACTTATTTGTAATTTTTATGTTTACCTGTGTGAGTGTGTGACCATTTTTTTGTGGGCACTCTATCTCAAAAACTAATGATCCGATCAAAAAATTTTATATTCAGAATTTGTGTAACGAAACGAAGAGATGATTAGATTTTGGCGGACATTGATAAACCGGGAGTGGATGTTTTTCAGTTGTTTTTTAGTTCCAAATTTTATATTAAGATTTATTGTTGAATTATTAATAACTATATAATATTATGGTTGCAAGATGTGTACCGGATGTGGGAGCTATTCATTTGTTATTTTTTAACTATTAATAATAGTTTTAGTTGATAACCTATAAAAGGAGAATGCAATGCGGTGGACACGAGATTTTTTTTCTCTGTTTTTTTTAGATTGAAATTATAACCCTTCCCATGGATAAATACATAACTGGTTTGAAGAGAAAATCTACTGCATCTGCAGAGACTAGCACAAGTTAGTGACTGTTTAGAGAGCCGAAAGACAGGAACAGAAAGTAAAAGACCGAAATCTAGAAAATATGATCCACAATATGTATCACTGGAGTTCTCAAGGTTTATTATTGATGGTGAGGAAAGGCCGTTGTGTTTGCTTTGCACAAATACTTTAGCTGCAGATAGCATGAAACCCAATAAATTGAGACGACATCTTCAAAGTATGCATGCAGAATACGTTGGCAAACCCAGAGAATTTTTCCAGAGAAAATTAGAGGCTCTTATTAAGGAAAAAGAGACTTTTTCAAAGACCATTTCTGTAACAGGAAAAGGATTACTCGCATCGTACAAGGTTGCCGACAGAATTGTTAAGTGTAAAAAGCCTCATTCGATAGGAGAAACGTTGGTGCTACCTGCAGCAATTGATTTGGTGGAAACGATGCTAGGCGAATGATATGTAGAGCGACTTCGAATGGTTCCACTTTCCGACATTACAGTGGGAAGGAGAATCTCGCGTTTGTCTTAAGACCTATGCGATCAATTAATTGAAAAACTAAAATCTTCCTATTTTGCATTGCAAGTCGATAAAGGAACTGATTGTAGATACTGTCGTTAAGGAAGATTTGTTATTTTGCAAATCCATTGAAGGCAATGCCACATCACGAGGAATGTTCAGTGTAATTTAACGAAAATAGCATAATGTGAGACAACTGTATTGGACTCTGCACTGACGGAGCGCTGTCAATGTCAGGAAAGAACGCAGGTCTGCAAGCACTCGTTAAAAATGTGGCCCCTCGCACAATTTGGACCCATTGCATGCTTCACAGACAATCTCTTGTATCGAAACATATGAGTGAAGAGCTAAACACAGTTTTGCAAGTTGTAACAAGAGTAATTAATTTCATTAAAAAGTCCATTAAATTGCGCAAAGACACGTGGGCAGAGCATAGGGCACTTTTATATTATTGAGAAACTCGCTGTCTTTTTCGTGCCAAAGCACTGCGAAGGGTGTTTGAACTAAAAGACGGAATTTCGATTTTTCTTAGGGATAATAATAAGGATGAAGTGAATTAATTTTCTGACCAAAACTTTCTCTTGAAACTTGCGTGTATGATGGATATTTTTGAAAAACTGAGTTGCTTAAATAAATCAATTCAAGGCCCTCAAAGTCTTATTCTTATCCAGAAAGATAAAGTTTATGAAAAGGTTAGAGCTGTGGATATATAAATTACAGACTAATATGTTTGATATGTTTCCCAGATTAAAAATTACCTGCACTGAAAATTAACTCCAAGAAACAAAAAACCTGCTTATTAATCATTTGACCGGCCCCCAAAAGAACTTCGCGCATTACTTTAAAGACTTGGATGTTTCCAAATAATGAATGGATAAGGAACCCATTCTCTGTCGATGGATATGGTAAACTTATTACGTTTGATCTTACGTTGCCTAAACAAGAACAATTAATCGACTTGTCTTGTGATAGTATGTTGAAACAAGACTTTGATCCTGAAAAACTACCTTCGTTTTGGCTAAGGTTGAAAAAGGAATATCCTGATTTATTCAAAAAGGCAATTTAAGCTGTATTACCATTTGCTAAATCTTATCTGTGTGAAACGAGGTTATCTGCTGTAGCGGTGATGAAGACCAAATATCGATCTCGATTAGTTGTCGAAAAGGAATTACGAGTGGCAATATCATCTTCAACTCTACTTTTTGAAGAAATATGTGCCGAAGAGCAAGCCCACCCATCTCATTTAATATTTTTATTGTCATTAATATACTAAGAAATTCAAAAGTTGTAATTTTAAAAATAAATACCTGTGTGCTATTTTACTTTTAGTTTGTTTGAAATATAATTGTGAACTACCAAAAAATTGTAAGAACATACAGTTTTACTAGAATAAAATACATGCTAAGAAAACTATAAGTCAATATTGTTTTATGAGAAGTGTAGGAGGGCGCAAGAATTTTTTTACAAATAAGGGCGTCTCTTTAAAAAGTTTGGGAACCACTGGTTTAAGAGATATCTTATATTTTTAGCTGCCACCGCCACGCCACCTACCAACGATTGTTAACAATTGACGCTTAGGTACGTCTTAGTAACGCTCTTTTTTCTTTTGTTAATAGTTGGAGCTTTGTGGCCATATCCAATATCAGAAGGCCAGGTGGCCACATCAGATTTTTTAAAGCGATCTCAGAAACCAATTGACCGATTTTGACGAATTCTCCATTAATATCAATGTTTTGATGAGACATTTTCGAGCCTTAAATGGATAAAATCGGTCTACGGGGTCTAGGATTGTGGGTCGATCCAAATATCACGATTTCGAGGGATCCCCATGGAACGGTCGGTCCAAATTTCGGATATGTCCGTCTGCCTGTACGCATATATCAGGGAAGACCTGGCTAAATCGATTTCAACCAAAGTTGGTACATAGAATCTTCACATAAATTCATGACAACAGTGACATATATGGACAGGAAAGACCAAGCAGGGGTGCCACAATTGCAGAATAAATCTTTTCGGTAATCATGCTTTTGGAAGGAATTTGCCAAACAGATTTCAACCAAATTGGTACATTGAATCTTCACATCAATTCATGACTAAATGGAATATTTGGACTGGATCGACACAGGGGTGCCACAATTGCAAAATAAATCTTTTCGGTAATATGCTTTTGGAAGGAATTGGCGGAACCAAGTTCAACCAAATTTGGTACATAGAATCTACACATAAATTCATGACAAAATGACATATTTCGACCTGATTAACTAAGCAGGGGTTCCACAATTGCAAAGTTAAACTTTTCGATAGTTATGAATTTGGATGGAATTGGCCGAATCGATTTTAACGAAATTTTGTATTAAGGCATTGTGTGACATTAATGAAAAACAAAATTAAGATTTTTAGGATAGATATAGAAAGCAGGGGCGCCACATTAAAAGTAATAACATTTTCTTTTTACAAGGGTTTATGTTGAACTGTCCCCATCGATTTTAACCAAATTATAATATTTACACACACGCACGCACACGCGCTCTCTCTCTCTCTCACACACACATATATATATATAACCGTAAAAGCATATTTGGACAGGATCGACTAAACAGGGGTGCCACAATTACAAATTAAAAATTTTCAGTAACTATGGGTTTGGAAGGAATTGGCTCAGCGAATATCAACTAACCTTTATGTTATTTACAAAATACCATAATGATGTCAAGATTATTAAAGCGGAGCTTATGGGCAGGGCTACCAGAATTAATAAATAATAAAAATCGTTTGCAACTTATCAGAAATCTCTTTCCTGAGCGAAGCCGGGAGTTTCAGCTAGTAATACATAAAACATTAGCAATGTAAATACAGATAACAATAAAAATACAGCTATTTGAAATGGACTGCTGAATAAAGAAATGCATGTAAAAACCCACTGCAGAAAAACAGCCACACAGGAAGGGGGGTGTGAAAAACCTGCAAAACCTACTGAGATTCACTAAAGACAACAATAAATGAAATTTAGAACAAGTTATAACTATATGAAAATCATAAAGAGAAAAAAATTGGCCCAACACGAATAAATCATTGATAAAATAAAAATATAAAAATGACAAAATGAATAGATATTAACATTGATATGTCTAAGCAAAATGGAAAGAAAAAACAAATAAATGAATAAAATACAATCATTTACAATAAGTATTGTTTTATCAAAATCAAAATTAAAAAAATAAGTAAATAAAATTGAAGCATTAAGCGTGTTTAACTGTTCCTTTGCAAGGATAAGAGAGATTTATAGCAGTGTCGCTTGAATGAGGAGAGCGAGTGCGAATTTTTTATTGTTTGAGTAAGGTCGTTCCATAGTCTGCAAGCAGTTACAATGAAGGACCTGTTGAAAATGACAGTTCTATGATGAAGAATAAGACGCTTATGGCTCCCTCTGGTATTACGGTTATGTACAGTGTCTATACTTCTAATTTCGGCGGCAAGATAATGCGGGTTGTTGGAATAAAGTAATTGGTATAGCAGGTAAAACAAGTGGAGGCGTGGGAGGAAGGGAGAGAGAGAATTAGATAAAGGAAGAGAGGGAGAGAGAATGGGAGTATGGGAGAGGGAGAGGAAGAGAAAATGGGAGGAAGGATGAGAGAGAGAGGGAGAGAAAATAAGAAGGGAGAGAGAGAGAGAGAGAGGGAAAGGTCTCTATCAGTACGTTTAAAAAGAAAGCAACGGGTCATATTAAATTAATAATGTTAGGACACGCGATTTAAGTATCATAGAAGTGCATAGCCAGGCTGCCGAAGAGGACAGCGGTGCTTGCGAGTACCAGTTGGTTTACCTGCTCTACATCGAAGTGTTGCGAAGGAAGGACCGAAAGAATTGATAAGAGAGGAATGGAAGAGGAACTGCTTTTCTTGATTTTTATTTTTGATCTGTTCTCTTAAAACGAATGAGAATCGAGTGTCGCTCGGATTGTCGCGAGGTCGCTGTAGAATTTGCGTGTCTTTGCCTCGCTTTGGCTCTTTTCTGCTGACGAAGTAAATTTGGAGGGAATGTGCTCCTTTGCAAGGAAGCCAAATTTGGAGGAGCGAACACTAATTCGCCGTGGCCTGCAGAGGAAACGAGTTTCTTAATTACTTCCCCGCGAACGACGCTCGTACGCACGAGAAAATAATTATGCGGACGGAATAATTTTTGAACGAGTATTCCACTCGTGTTTCAGTCGTGCGACGACGTGTGCGTTTGTTAATGTATTTCGCAGTTTTATTCCGAAAAATTTCCTTTTGTTCAAAAGTTGCGTTAAAGGAATTTGCATCTATTATGACGAAAGTCGAGCTGTTTTCTGTGCGACTTAAAGGGACGAAAACCTATTTAGACTGGGTTTTGTTATAATTAGTACGTGTTATTTTGATGATGAATAAGGGAATAGTTAAAAGGATCTTTCGGAGAAAAAAGTGCCGCAATCGTATAAATTATGCGTTTCGGTTATTTACGCAACTTTGCCTTTAGCGCAATGAATATTCTCTTAAGTGAGTGTTATTTCGGCTCGTGCAGCACGAAATTAGGAAAATTTCCAATATGTACGTATCATTTGCTCTCTTCCGGTCACAATAGATTACCAAAGTTCGTCTTGATAGTGAGTGAACTCAGTGGATGCATTCTTAAACTTTCTCATGCCATATGTTGAGATAAGCGAGAGTCTAAGTAGAACTTGCTGCGTAGGCATATATGATTTTTGGAACAAAGACCGAGTTATTCCATCTCACTCGCTTAATTTTCAGTTAAAATTAATAAAAGAATTCTGTTGTTTTTCCTTAATTCATAGCAGATGCACATTCTGTTTTCGATGAATGGTACTGCAGCGATAAAAGAGTAATTGCAGCTTTGCGTGCAACATTTATGGACCGAGAGTATTTCGCTGCAGCCCATACATTTATTTATCTCTTTGCGTGAATTGAAGTCGACCGCTTTCCACAGGAGTATCTTGAAATAAATGATTTTTCTAGCAGTAGTGTTGAAAATGAAATTTGAAGACAATGGTGTACAGAATGGAAATAAATAAAAAATCCTGAACTGTAAGATAATCCAAGTGAGAAATCACACGCCCATAAGAGAGAAATAGAGGGGGGAAAATTATATTTATACTTACAAGTTTGCAGGACGATGGCCTACAGGGACCTGTTGTCGGAAACTAGCCTAAATAGAAAAGAAAAGCAAACACAAACGCGCAATCACTCTGGAAAAACTCACTACTACGTAGATCTCTTTTTCGCATCCTTCCACCTTTCATATTTTTCTTCCTAATTTTATCCTTGCTTTCGTCTTTACATCTCCGCCCCTCTCTCCCCCTCAAGGCCCTCTCGCACCCTCAAGGCCCTCTAGCCCCCTCAAGGTCCTCTCGCCCCCAGAGAGCCCTCTCGCCCCATCAAGGGCCTCTCGCCCTCTCAAGGCTCTCTCGCCCCCTCAAGGCTCTCTCGCCCCCTTAAGAACATTTAGCCCTCTGAAGGCCTTCTCGCCACCCTAAGGCCCTCTCGCCATCCCAAGGCCCTCTCGCCTGCTCAAGACCCTCTCCACCGCAATTTCACACTCTTAGGCATTCTATCCCTCCTCCCACTTCGCCCACTCCCACCTTCTTCACTACCACCCTCACCCCGACCCTCCCTCCTCTCTCTTCCTCCTCCAGGTCCTGTTCCGAGACCTCGCCCTCTCTCCATTCCTTACACCTCCTCCTCGTCCGGTTTTACCTCATATATCTACCAGCTTAATCTTTTCCATTTCGCCGCTCTCTCTCCCTCCCTCTCTCCCACCCTCTCTCCCTCCCTCTCTCCTCTCTACCTCCTTTCCCTCTCTCTTTCTCCCTCTCCTTTGCTGGATTCCCTTCCCTCTCATTAGCCGAGTGTCGGAGATTCGGCTCACATTCTCCTCCCTCTCGTATGATGGACTCCGCCACCTTTCTCTCTCTCTCTCTCCCCTCTATCTCTCCCCCCTCTATATCTCTCTTCCTGTATCTCTCTCTCCCTGTATTCCTCTCCCTGTATTTCTCTCCCCCTCTATCTCTCTTCCCCCCTTTATCTCTCTCCCTCAATCTCTCTCTCTCCCTCTCTCTCTCTCCCTCTCTCTCTCCCTGTATCTCTCTTTCACTCTACCTATGTTGTATACCAGGACTTATCAAAGGAACTCGCCATTAAGCTACAACGTTCTCATAACACCTGCATCAGATTCATCTTTAATCTTAAAAAATCTGACCATGTCTGAGAATACTTCCGTCGACTCTCCTGGCTAAAACTTGATTCCCGAAAAAACCTTCACCTTCTCTCTCTAT
Source organism: Tanypteryx hageni (assembly GCA_028673005.1). Lineage (NCBI taxonomy): Eukaryota > Metazoa > Arthropoda > Insecta > Odonata > Petaluridae > Tanypteryx > Tanypteryx hageni. Next base: position 8,368,760 of record CM054113.1, on the reverse strand, counting down.
TGTATCAAATTATAAATAACAACATCCCTTGTTATCTTTCATCTAATTTTGTCACCATTAATACAGTTCACCATTGCAATACCAGAGGATGTGATAAACTACTAACTCCACTTCATAGAACAGAAATTTACAACAAATCCTTTACCGTCACTGCTTGTAAACTCTGGAATGGCCTTCCAACGTAAATAAAAAACTCTCTATCTCTAAGCACTTTTAAACGCTTGTATTACAAGCATCTCCTCTCACTCCCCATGCATTGAACCACACTCTATCTTTTCTTTCAGGTTGTCACAAGAATGCGCTTATTAGGCATAAATTTATAATTTTATTTTACTTTATTTTCCTGTATCATAATGACGATGTAATCTCCCAGGCATATCTTACCCTACAGTCCCTGTTCCCCTCTCACCCCCCCTCCCTTATATGGATATAAATGTATGTACATATGTTTGTATTTATGAATGTTTTTTTTCTGTTTATCTTATTATTGATTTTTTTTCTTTCTTTTCTTTTCCTTCCCTTGAACTATTTTAGAAATTTTCGCTGTTTTTTACACCTCTCTTCTCTTCGTAGGTGTTTTCCGCAGTGGGAATTTTTGTGTTAAAACATAACTGATACACAGTTTTTTATGAACCACAAAACTAACATTCTTTGGTAATGTTCTGTTATCTACTAACAAATATATTAACTTGTAATTAATTTGTATTTTGTTAAAATCTGTATGTAATTAATTTCTCTTATTTCGTAAATATTGAAATTACTTATATGACGAAAGGGTTAAATGTAAGAAGGGACTACATAGTCTCAATTTCGCCCTAATAAAGTCGTTTGTCTGTCTGTCTGTCTCTCTCCCCCTTTAAATGTAAGAATGGACCTTATGGTCTAAATTTCGCCCGAATAAAGACGATTATCTATCTATCTATCTATCTTTCTCTCTCTCCCCCTATCTCTCTTTCCCTCTATCTCTCTCCCTCCCTGTATCTCTCTCTCCCTTTATCTCTCTCTCTCCCTCTATCTCTATCTCTCTCCCCTCCCTCTCCTTTTTTCCCCGATTTGCATCCAGTTCTGTTTCCCGAGGCCCTCTTCCGACGAACTGCATGGCGTAGTTAAACGATCTCTTTAATGTTAGTCATGAATTCGGAACGCTCTCTCCTCCCTTACTCTTCTTCCTTCGGAAGAGAGAGAGGGACAGAGAAAAAAGAGATACGGAAAACGCTGTTGAAAAATGAAGGCATAAACCCGTATGTTTGCATCTACGTTGTTATAGTTCCGTTCCATTGCCTTCTAGCGTTTCTCTCTTCTCCCTCTTTTTTCTTTCTCTTCTTTTACAGTCGCTTTCCACGCCATCCAATTCGTCACTTTGCACTATTTATCGCCTCGGGAAAGAGTGTAACGCTTCCTTTGGTTATCTTTTTTATGCACCTCTCTCGCACTTAGGCTTTTCCCCCATCTCTCCTCTTTCTCTTCTCTCTTTCCTCTTTCTCTCTCTCCGTCTTTTTCCTCTCTTTCTCTTTTATCTCCCCTCGTCTCTCCCCCTCTCCCCACTCCTCACTCCCCTCTCCTCACTCTCCTCTCGCCCTCTCCCCGTCTCCTCACTCCCCTCTCTCCCCACTCCCCTCTCCTCACTCCCCCCTCCCTTCTCTTTACCTCCTCTCCCCTCTCTTTCTCTCACCTCTCCTCTTTCTCTCTTCCCTCTCACCTCTCCTCTTTCTCTCTTCCCTCTCCACCCTTCCTTCCTATCTCTCCCTTTCTCTCTCTCCTCTCTTGTCTCCTTTCTTCCATTTTCCCCACAAAATCTCATCGTTTCTTTTCCAATACTTGTATTTTTATTGTTATTTGTATTTACATAATGTTTTATGTATTAGTGTATGTTTCATGACGAAGGGTTAGATGTTAGATGGGACTTCTCAGTCTCAATATCGCCCCAAATAAAGACCTCATCAATCAATCCTCTCTCTTCCCCTCTCCTCTTCTCTCCCCTTTTCTCTTCTTCTCTCCTCTCTGTTCTCTCTTCCCCTCTATCGCCTCTCTTTTTCACCTCTCTCCTCACTCTCTCGCTCTATCCTTTCTCACCTTCCGGTAACATCCGACCTTAAAAGGAGGAATTCATAGAAGAGAGAGAGAAAGCGACTGAAATAGATCATCTTGACGTATCCCCTTTCCATGACCTTCCTCTATTCCTCTTCGCTCCAATAGCTCCTGTATCCTTCTCTTTCTCGCCATGCTCCTCTTCTCTGCCAGAGGCGCCGCGCTCATGTCCTTGCCTCATGATTGGCTTCATAAACCCTGCATCGCCGCGTTGAAGAACTTTCCCTGTCGGGCGATATATTTCTTTCGTTTTGTTTTACGTGTGCCATTTCTGCCCATTACTCGGTTACCACCGTTCAATGAATAGAGATAGAGATGGTATTTCTTAGTCTTTTCCAAATTGTGTTTTGCGAGAGCAGCGCAGGGTGAACGGGAAACGATCCAGAAATTTGTCACAAAATCTTACGGGTGAGTTTCTCATCTTGGGAATGAATGGTGATTGTTACATTCTGCGTTTTATTCTTTTCAGAGTAATTTTTTCAATATTCCCTCGGAGTGGCCAGTTAGCTCCGCGAGGATTTCCAGTTCTCGTGTCTTTCTCGGATTCGCTTTACGAATGGCCCGCTCGCTGGCCGAGCGCCTGAGAAACTTCCGAGGGGCAAGTTCTTCGCGGCGAAGAGGAACACTGCTTTCGAATCGCACCTCGTTCGCGATCGGAGACGCAAGATCAGGGAAGACGCGGTCGTGTTGGCCCCGGGAATCTAGTTGTGGGATTCGATCGGGTCTGCTGACAATAACAAGAGGTCGCGAGGACTAATCGTTTCTGCAATTCCTTATCCGACAGAAATAGAGCGACGATAACTGCCGCTCAATATTTTCAAATGAACGATGGGCGGGATTTATCCAATTTTTCAGAAATCTAAAACCGGCTAACGCTTCCCAATCAAAGTTTTGCGTTTGGAAATGAAAACATCAATGGCGAGATTTGAAATCGCGACTTTTCCCCCTTTTTCTATTTTTGTAGGTCTCAAATGATCGAACGCAATCCCAGATCGTACGCTAAAAATAATTCTCGCGATCTCGGTGCAATTCATCTCTTCGTCTGCCTCTCGTGAGCCAGTCTCCATCGCTATGTGCTTTTTGGGATCAAAGGGCTAGCGGTAATGAAACGTTTGGAGCGCAGATTAACTTTTCTAATAAAACAAGAAGTCCAAAAGAGGACTAATGCAGGCTGGTTTGCCAGAGTTGACGTCCCGAATTGATTACTTGTGTATATTGTCAGGAAATGTTTTAGTATGTGTTAGACATTCCAAGGAATTCTCATACCATAAATACCACTTATAGTTCATAGTTTATCAATGATAGAGAAAAATTGGAAAAACAAATTAATAGAGCGTTATCAGGTTTAAAATACTAAAAACAATGTTAAAACCTCTTTCTGGCATACATTGCATGCAGTTATTCTTAAATAAACGAATTTAATAAATATTACTTTTTATACGCTAATATGTCTGTATCAACTGTATATTGCTGAAGAGTAGTCGGGGGGAAAATAAAACAAGTGAATATATATGTATTTTTATAACCAACATTTATATAGTTAACACTTTAATATGAATAAACTCTAAAATATAATTATGATAACCTTTCTGCTTTCATGGGCGTAAAAAGTTGCAAAAGTGTCTACCAGCTGTTGAGTGATGTGTGGATCTCTCTATTTAGCCTTTAACCTTTTACAGTTGTGAGAAGTAGAGAACTCGGTGACAAACGAAAGAATGTTTGATATATAAATAGTAAGAAGTTTGATAGTATCTTTCGTTTCATTAATGAAAATACTGATTTATCCATTCATATTGATTAAAATTAACGAAAATATACTGCTAGTTCAGAGTAATTCAGCTTTACATACTAGTAGGAGTGAAATTGTTCAATATTTCATATTTTAGTCATATAACTTAAATGACAAAAATAATGAATTGTTCTTTTCCTAACATCACATCGACCGTCCATATAAAACCACTGTATAAGTATAATTAGCTGAAGAATTGCTAAACTACAACACAACACTTTAAAATGTTTCATTTGTATCTATTCAAATTAACATCCTTTACAACAGTATTATATACCTATCTTAAATACAGAAAAATAGAATTTAGAAAAATGCAAGAATAACTGGTCTTAAAGGTCCATAATTAGAGAAGATTTAATCAAAAGTAAAAAATAAGCCAAGTGAACAGTTCCAAAGAATAAAATTGTCCATGGCACAAACAACATAAACAAATATAATCATCTAATGTAGTTTTCAAATGAATTTTCAATGTGAACTCATGACAATTCCTTGTCTTGACAAGGTTGATTTTGTTTCCTTGCAGCTAGAACAGCTTCTCGAATATATCTGAAAGATATGCTGCGTCATTTTTTCATTACTTGTATACCAAAATCCTACAATAGTATTAAATACTTCGTAAATTCGCTTCAAGCAATTTCCTTTTGAAAGCCATCTGACTTCTGTGTAACAGAAGCTGCTCAAATTCTTCTTCATTTTCATGGCGCAGTTGACGAAACTAACAATCGTTCAAGGAATGAGCCTTTATTTTATAAATGGCATAGATGATAACATTCAATGATTTATGGAGACGTTCGCCAAGATGCTTAGCGACTAAATGCTGCCTATGGACAACCCAATGAATGACAAAAATGCCAGGTGCTGGATTTTTCAAATGGGCAATAAAATTACGCTGGCCGACAATCGTAACTGGCGCTTCATCAGTTGCGCATGCGATAATATTAGCAAAAGGAGTTTCTTTCTCTGTGAAATATTGCTCAACAACTTGAAATATTGATAAACCTTTGGTGCCCCTTAGTCAGCAATTTGGAAAATAGCAATTCTTCTACGACTGCTTCATTTAATACAAGATTGGAAAGGTGTACTCCATGTCGGAGTACACAGAGTTTCCAAATGCGATCTTGGAGATTTCACAAAGTTCTCAATATTTTTCGCTCATATGAGAATTTAAAGAGAAGTAAGCGAGGTACGTTGTAAAATACATGTCGTGCAAAGTAGTCATACTTATTGTCCGATTTCCACCAAAATTGGAATTGGCCAATTCATTTGAACAAAACTCCCCAATACCCAAGTTTACCACAATATGTCAAGCGGTTCCTGAGTTTAAACAAAGAAACAATTGTAAACTACATGTAGGTCTTCATGTAAAGTGGTCGTCATTGTTGTCCGATTTTAACCAAAATTGGAATCTTTCATCCAATTTTATCAATATTCCCCAATACCAAATTTCATCAAAATACGTCAAGCGGTTCGCAGGTTGAAACAAAGGAACATCATGTAAAGTGGTCGTATATCCCCCCTCCCTCTCTCTCCCTCCCCCCTCTCTCTCCCTTCCTTTCTCTCCCTTCCTCTAGGTGGAAGATGGGACTTCTTAGTCTCAATCTCGCCCAAAATAAAGACCATATCAATCAATCTCCCCATCCCTCTCCTCTCCCTCACACACTCTCTCCCTCCCCCCTCCCCCATGGTAGTGAATATCGCTTGGTATTTTTAGGGTTAACGGTTATAGGGTTTAATTTTTCTCGGCAGGACAGAAGGCGTGCTGAGGAACCGATCTCTCACCTTTCCCCTAAATCCCCCCCGACCCCCTTGCCCCTCTCCTGAACCCCCTGCTCCCCTCCGCCCTTCTGCCGCCCCTGCCCCGTCCCTTTCCCCTCTACCATCGACGCCCATTCCCCGTATGTCGCCCCTAGTTATCTCGTCCTCCGCGGTGACTTCCCTCTCGGCGTCGAAGTACTCTGCCCTCAGTATGGTCTATATTCTATAGTGTGGGGTTGCACGCAGAGGCGACCAGAGGAATTTTGGCGCCCTGGGCGATATAGCACTCCAGCGTCCTCCTCCGTTAATGTTTGTTGAGATATTAACAATGTATGAGTTAATTTATTCCTCACTCTGTAAAAATTATTGTTAATGGAAAATTACAATGAATGTCATCCAGATTCTAGCCTGTTCCTCGATATACATTGTTATCCAATATTTGTTCACTTGAAAGAAATGCACCAATTAATGTTCGCAATATAGACCCCAAAACTTGAACTCTCCGGGCAGCCGTCCGGTGTCCCGCTAATCCGTCGCGGCCAATTCGTCATGTCAAATTCGTCGCAAGATAAATTCGTCGAAAGACAATTTCGTCGCAAGGCAATTTCGTCGCAAGGCAAATTCGTCACATGGCAAATTCGTCGCAAGACAAATTCATCGCATGGAACATTGATCGCAAGACATTCGTCGCAAATTCAGGAATCGTTGAGGAAATAGGAAATCTTTTTCTTAGTTAATCCTGCGATACACCGTAGTTAGTGTATGTGAAGTATTGACGATACCTCAAAATTTTCGAATAAATTAGGCAACAGGAATCAAAAAATATATGGCCAGAATCAGAAGGAGGTGGAGAAAGGAGGGAAGAAGAGAGGGAAAAGTGGGGGAGATGGGAGGATGAGTTAAGGTTGGTTGGGGAGGGAGTGGGAGAGAATGGATAACACTGGGATCCTAGGTGATTAGTGGGAGGAGTGAAATTGTAAGTGAAAGGGTATACCAGGGGAAGATAACGTAAAGGGGAAGATAACGTAAAGGAAAAGAACGACACTATGGAGTAGGGGATGACAGAAAGTGAATTCTAAGTAAAATTTGGAAAACAGTCTTAACGTGCGTTTCCGTGCACTCGTTACGGGCGTTGAGAACTGACGCTACCCAATCAGATGCCTACCTTGAGACGTTACGCGCGTTGGCCGCGAGGACGCGTTGGAGAGATGGGGGAGAACGAACATGAATATAGGGGAATGGGAAGGGAACATGTGTTCGTTAACTAAAAGAAAGTCGGATTTTCGTTTTGTTGTAAGATATCAATTTTTTCTAGAATATCTTATTCATTGCCAACTTTTATAAAGGTAATACTGTTAAAAAGGATGTTAATTTGAACTGATTTAAATAAAACATTTTAAAGTGTTGTGTTGTAGCTTAGCAATTCTTCAGTTAACTATACTTATACAGTGGTTTTATATGGATGGTTGATGTGAGTTTAGGTAAAGAACAATTTATTATTTTTGTCATTTAAGTTAGTTGACTAAAATATGAAATATTGAACAATTTCACTCCTACTAGTATCTAAAGCTGAATTACTCTGAACTAGCAGTATATTTTCGTTGATTTTAAGCAATATGAACGGATAAGTCAGTATTTTCATTAATGAAACGAAAGATACTATCAAACTTCTTACTTCTTATATACCAAACATTCTTACGTTTGTCACCGAGTTCTCTACTTCCGTCTACCATTCTCTCAACTGTAAAAAGATTAAAGGTTAAATATTGAGACCCCCACATCACTCAACAGCTGGTAGACACTTCTGCAACTTTTTACGCCTATGCAAGCAGAAAGGTTATAATAATTATACTATAGAATTTATTAATATTAAAGTATTAACTATATAAAAGTTGGTAAAAAAATTCATTTTTCTATCTTCGCTTGTATATGTTATACCATTTAATTTCATCCTAAATGATCGACGGAGAGTTGAAGTTACGAGATTCATTTTCTTTTCCTCGATTTATCGACACATGCATTCAATATTGGCCGAGGGTCCAGCGCAACACTTTCTTATATATTTTATTTCGTGTTTATACGTGGTTATCCCAGCTGCAATACTGGAAGAGTAATCATAGAAAGCTATGTTATAAAGGAAAGAATGGAAATGGAAAAAACTTACATATGTTTGAGTGAGAAGAGTCTTTACCAAGAAAGTATTGCCAGATATTTTTATAGCATTTGAAAAAATAAGTCGGACGAAAATTTATCTTCATCTTGGACGGCGGGACATTTCAATGCAAATGCGCGACTCGGGATTCCATTATGCAAATCGTGACATTAAAAATAACAAAAATATTTCCTTTATCCTATTTCCTCAACGTTGCCTGAATTTGCGACGAATTTGCAATAGGACAAATTTGTCTTGCGACGAATTTTCCATACGACGAATTTGCCTTGTGACGAATTTTCCATGCGACAAATTTGTATTGCGACGACTTGCCCGCGACAAATTGACGTAGAACCGGCTCTGGCCGGTCCAGGTTGCACAATATACGGCCCGTCGACGCATATTGTGTGGCACTATCGAAGCAGGGAGTAACTCAGCTGATTTATTCCTTTTATATCAAAAATACAATTAAAATTTGTAAAGGCGATTTATCGTATATGCGGTATGACATGAGTTCGCTATACGCTTCTATTCTTAGCCGTCTGTTACCGTCGTGAAGGGGAAATGTGCCAATATTGGACTACTTAACACTTCTGCAAGAATTGGATGACACGTGGAAGCAGTAAAATTAATTCATCATGATACAAATGACCTTTTTTAATTAAGATTGAAATGCCATATTCAATTTTCGCATATTTTGTACGCATAGATAACAACATATACAAATATTAAGTACTGCTATCTGTCCAATATAAGAACAACTACTCCTAAGTTGGACCGCTATAATCCTAAAATGGACCACTGTAATATGTAATTAAGTACTGATGTTACATAGAACAATTATTAATATTTTATTGAATTATAGATTACATTTAAAACTAGTGTACATAAAATAAATACAATTAATTGATGACTGCACAGGAAAGTATTATACCAAAGGTTACACAAAAAATAAGAGATCATATTTTTAAAAAAGCTCTTACCCATGTAGGACTATACCGAGATGAAAAGAATGTGTATCATTATTTACTGTAATTTAAACAAAAAACGGTCCAGAATCGTAAATAAAAATACCAATGACTGCATAAGATGAGAAATCAAATTTTAAATATTCGCTGACTCATGTAAGAACTATGCCAAGAAAAAGATATTACAATTTGCTGTGATTTAAACAAAATAGTCCACAATTGAAAATGTCAAACACAAAAATTCGTACAAAAAATGAAAAATTAAAAAATTGAGTAACTCATGGAGGAACTAAACCAAAGTTCAAGATACAAAAAATATCAAAATATTGCTGTGGTTTATACAAGTACAATTAGAAATAACACATTAAAATTACGGAAATAATGGAGCACTGCAAAACAACCGATATCAACTGAGTGGTTAATGTAGGATAGTGTTAGGTACTCTTGCCTGTTGGCTGTCACAGCACCGGTCTATGGCAATACTTTGGCACAATTTTTATGTACCCAGAGTTTACACTTCATACATTGAATCATATCTCTCATAGTGATCTCCTCGTATATTTTGCAAAACCAATAATTTTGATTAGTTATCTTCGATGTTCCAGGAAAATCATCGGATGCAAATATCTGTTTCTAGAGTTTAGAATTATTCGGTGTGCTAATCGTTGTCTGCCTCTGTTCCAGTTGCGGCTTGTAAGGACTGTCAGTAATCACCATAGTAGAATTAGACCGCCGGCATTTTTTACAGAAGATGCTGAAGATGTGGGAGAGAGACCAGCATCTGCAAGTGTCATGTATTTATGACAGCTGTGATCAGTTGGGGATGGTGTATCCGTTAGGGAACATTCATTTTGATCTTCGGTCTCCATGACAGCGTCATGGACTGGGTCAAAGGTTGCCTCAGTTGCACCGTTCGTAGACGGAACAAAGTCGCGGTCCTGAAATACATGCCGATCTGCAGGCCACATGCCGGTTATGGTGAATTCAGCAATAGCATTCCCAACTATAGGGAATTTTCCATACGCTTCACCCATAAGTTTTGCTAATAATGAACGGATTTATGCTGCATTGAGGATTGGAGCGCGTCCATTTGTCCGAGGCCTGGTTGAAGTAGACAGATAGAGGCCTGAAAAACGACACGATGGGCTGGAGACGGTGTGTTGTATGCGCTGGCAAAGAGAGCACTATAACTCCATTCTCCCTCGCAATGTTAATGGCCTCGGGGTTTTTTGTGTGAGTGGCGAGCACATCAAGAATAAGGAGAACCTTCTTCTCTTTTCTTTCATCCTCATTATTTCGAAGATCAACATGGGTGGTACAAGATTTCCCGATGCACTCATGAAGCACACACAAGCAGTAGTGGTTACCCTTTCTCCACTTGTGATTGCTCCAACTTGGTGTTTTCCTTTGCGAGGCAGTATTTTTTGAGGTTTTTGAACTATAGATAGTCTAGTCTCATCCATGTTGTAGATGCAGGACGCATCGATGTTGTTCTTATGAATGATGCTCGTGGGAACATCAAAGAATCCATTTACTCGTTCCTTGCCAAAACCTCGAGCTCTGGAAATTGATGTGGCCTCCGATTGCCGCAAGGAAATCTCAGTAAATATCGTAAATGAATAATACTATTTATTTCCAGCCATGACCGATGCCTTGTCAAAACGATGCTGAATATCATTTGCTTGAACAAGTTGATATGCGAGGCATCGTGGATCATTCCTGGTAGTTCCGAATAAAGATTCTTCTAAAGACAAAACATATTGATCCAAATCATCTTCCAGCTCTTTAGGAATGTCACACTGTTGCCCACAATTTTGTATATCTCTGTTGCATTTTTCCCCCGTCTCATTCTTTTAAGCTTTGTCTTCGGAACACCGTGTGTGCTGCTTCATTTACACCCATGTCACCATTTCTAAACGCGTGCAGAGCCCTCTCCATGCTCTCAACCTCCCAATCTCCATACTTTCGTTTAGGCATACTGTGGAATGAGTTAACCTGGATTGATCTCTTATGAAGGCCTAACTGCTACACCTATGTTACCCACTTAAAAACTCTACTGTTCAATAATATAATCATTGCACTCATGGAAAAATGTTCGATATCCATTGTTAGACATAATGAACGGTACCTATGTACCAAAATGACAAATAAATCACTTATAAATCACTTAGGACTATAGAGCGTTTTGTGCTCGTCAGTAATTGGCGGTCCAATATAGGAATAACGAAACGGTCTAACAAAGGAAAAACCGCCATTTTTTGTTCATTTGCCGGAAATAGCCTAAAAACCCAATTACTATGATTTACTCATGAAACATCGTACTAAAATATTAGGAAAGTTTAACTTATGTTTGAGTATATCTCGCTCACAGCGTTACAGTGTAACACTGCGAAATTATATAAAATACTATAAAAATCTTCAGACTACTTTCCAGCGAACCACACTGCTTCCAGCAACACTAAACTGATACAGATTCCTCTAGCGGTGGTACTTCACAGATATGACTGTATATGGCAGCACTCTGCAGTAATACTCGACGTCGAAGAAAAGTCCAATTTAGGAAAAGGTCCAAGTTAGGCGAATTTCTCCGACCATAAATGAAGCTGCGATTTTAAAAACTCTTTAGTACTTGAATTTTGCCCTCCTCTATATACCGCTATTTGTGTATTAGGAGACTTCCGTCTGTTAATAAACAGACCATCATAGGGAGCATCTTATTTGTAAACAAATAACAATGTTGAGATCTTGGTATCTGTTATCATCTCTGTTATGATGTTGCTCATAAAAGGAAGGTATCCCATTGTTATACGTAACTACATGAGAAAAAATAATCCCAGCTTTTGCAGGAGATAACCGATCTTAGTGGTTAACACCTTCACGTTCATGCTCGCAGGCCTTGTCTAAACGCACCTTCAGATGTTCGACCTACGGCGTATGGAGTTGTTCACAGTATTTACCGGAGCTGAAGTAGCACGATTTATTTAGGGAGGGTTTGTTTAACAGTGTCGTTATCGTTATATATCTACCAGGAGAGAACTTTGCTAGTGCCTGTACCGTAAGTTTCAAAAATATATAAGAGAGATTGATTCTGAATATGGTGATGTTCTGTATCATACAGAAGTACGTTGGATAAGTCCTGGCTGTGTATTACAACGTTTAGTGAAAATTAGGTCTGACATTAAATAGGGAAGGAAAGAAAGTACCGGAGTTGGAGAATGAAGAATGGGAGTGTGACTCAGCATTTCTTGCTGTTATAAAATTCCCTTTAATTTGCCTCAACAAAAATCTGCAGGGTAAGGAACACCATACTTCATACACGTTTTCTGCAGTTAAAATTTTAGACGCAAAGTACAACTCTTAAATTCAGAGCTGAACAAAGAGGATTTGTCGCACTTCCCAACGTGTAACTCATTGCTTCTAAAAAATGAAGCTGAAAGGGTTCCCTCTATGTACCTCTTCTAAAAGAAATGCAGTTGGAATTTTGTAGAAAATTTGCTGACTTACAAAGAGATGAAGTTATGTTTGCGTTGTGTACTGATCCTTTTTCCGTTAAAGCTGACAAATACGTGCCTAGTATTCAACTTGAATTAATAGATTTGTAGTGCTCTGCAACCTTAAAAAATAAACACCGAGAATCTTCCCCAGTCGATTTCCACAAACAGCTGGAGAAATTCAACTTCATGTTACTCACGAAAGAGGCTCTGAAATTGCGTCATTATTTGTTATTACGTATGTGTTTGAAGAAACATTTTCTCTTATGAAATTTAACAAAGCTCCATTACGTTTAGTATTGACAGATCAGAATTTAAGACATTATCAGAACAGCAGCTACCAATATTACGTATGGAATGGAATGGAATTGCAAGAGAAAAATTGTGCAGCATCTACCATTGAGTAAATAAATTATATTTGTTCGTAACTTAATTTATGTCACAAAAATTGCTAGTGAAATTTGTTATGGTAATTAATAAATTCACAATAGTTTACTTCAATTTCTATTATGGACAAAACTTTCATAATGCGGCCTGGTTAGGTCCAATCAAGGTCGATTTTGGTTGGCTTGATAAAAAACCTCAATGAAACGCGAATGGTGTTCTGAGAATACTCGACGAAATTGGCGATCGGCCAGAAAATGAGCTCTTAAAATAGATGTTTTCGAATTAATGTCGGTCAAAATCTTATGAAATATTTGTTGCTTGGCCTACAGATATCCGTAGGATGGAGTATGGACCGTCACCATCTTTAATATTGTCACATGCGTGTGCGTGCATGCAGGTAGATATGTTTATATTCGTATACAGGACACGATCGAAATGAAAGAACAATTGAAGACTATATATGAGCGTGCAGTTTTTTAAACGTCAAAATGCGCCTGAGATTGCTGTAACTATGCGAGCAATAGATATGAATTCCCCTTTATCGTGCGGCATATAAATGCCGCCGTGATGTCCCACGGCTGGATTAATTTGGGATATTTAAATACAATATGTTTTTTTTTAATAAATTCTCGTATCTCAGGAACTATTAATGATAAAACCTTCCATGACAAAGAAAACATCTATAAGCAATCTCAGAACAAAGGGACTAAAATTGTGGCAATATGTCCACCAACGAACGCATTTTAGCGCTACTTCTGTGCTATTACTGCTGATAAAGGTTAAGTATAAACTCATATTTTTAATTATGAAATTTATGATGATGCATAATGGATGATACATGAAGCGTTCAATTTTTCGTTTATCGGAAGGATTTCCGGGAAAGGAAAAGATATAATTATATATATCACATTATTGTGGAAAAGCTATGAAAGCACCCCTAGCGTATATTTCTGCTGCAACTTAGCGCTCCATTCTTTGAAAAACTTTCCCCTTTCTAACGTTTCTCTCTCTCTCTCTCTTTCTCTCCCCTATTTCTCATATTCCAGGCTTTCCATTTTCGCCCTCCACAATTCTTAATTTTTCATATTATCATCTAATAGTAGTTCCTGGAAATATAAAGAGTACATAAACAGTGGAAATGATGAAGCAGCAATGGAATTATATACGTAGAAAGGGATAGAGACTTGGCAGTGGACCGAAATTCACGTTCTCACTGATTAAACGTGGCCGAGGGCCTTTTTAGACCGGATGGGAATATCTCCTAGATGATCACGTTTCAGATCTCCTTTTGTAGAATGTCGCTTCCTACTCGCTTTCCCCTTGCTTCGTGGTTCGCGTTCAAAATAATTATGGCGTTCGGACTACCTAAAGGATTTCCTTACCCTTTAATTTGAATGACTGCCGAATTATTAATAACTGAAAAATTTCATCAACAGAAACAGAAAGAGAGACAAGATGAACGAACCATGCGTTCATACATGCAAGGAAGACACATTCGTTACGAATTATGTAATAATGTAAAAAAACATAAGCATTAATATCTTTGTACAAGGTGGATATCCTTTAAAAACGGCTGTATAACAAATTATTTCCGTATAGATGCCAATCCCACTGAATTAATTTACAAACACCTCAAAATAGCACTGCATTCCGAAATGTAACATTTCGATGTAATGTTCGCTTACGTAATTATTAAGAATTATTATTATTTTCTTTGGCCAAAAGTCCTTAAAGCCATATTTCATGAAAATGCGCTGTGTACTTTCGGTGATGAAACAGGCGAACGGACAGACGGACACGACCTGACCATAAGGCGTTCATTATTTACTTTTTGTAAAGAACGCCTTATATATCGTTGGATTTAAATATTATTTGTCGTTTTTTCTCAAATTTAAACGACTTTTAGGATGAAAATGTACTCGATAGTCCTTTGTGAAAGTGTGCGCATAAAGTAACGGCAATTCAAAATGAACTCGCTGTGACGCAGATTATGAGGATGATTGCGACCTTCTGGCCGCTCTGTTTTTTTTCCGAGGAATCGTGGGATGTTGACAAGGGCGAGGTGGGAGGAGTGGGAAGGGTAAAATGAAATTTATTTTAATCCATTACGTTCATGATGAACCGTTTCCTTTCTTCACATCCTTTTTGAACACTCTCCATCCAGCCTTGCATTCCTTTCACCCCACGATAAATAAATCCCCCAACATTTCCCCTCCTACTCTCCCTGGAGGCGCTTTCTCTTTTCGCTCAACCCTTTCTCTCTCTCTTATTCCCCTCGTTCTCTCTTTTTTGGAGTAGTCAGAATCTCCTTTATACACAGAAAATATGAGAGAAAAGATGCGTATTTCAGCTTCATGGCTGCCATCTTCAGTGGCATTTCACCGACTATCGATTCCACGATGAACTTTCTTCTTATATGATCAGCTTTCAGTTGCCCTTTGGTGGTTACTTGAGTCGTCTTTATCATATTAGAGTCAAACAATGAGATGAGTTTGATAATCCATTCTTTCCATTGTTTTTTTCCTGAACTGTTTTTCTTCTGCAATGGAAACTATAGTTTTTACAAGCATTTGGTCTCTGATGAACACTTGTTTCGAGTCTGGGTATACGCTAGCGGGTCGACACTCGTATGTTAACTTGCATCGAGAGATCGTTGCAATCGAATCGATGTATGTGATGCGATGTTCAATATTTGCGAGATGGCCAACTGAACGTCACTTTCAAATCTTTCGCTCGTTTTTTGTTTGCTCTCACAATCTCGAAAATCGGGCTATTTTTGAAGGCATAGGTATCCCGCTGCGAAATCGAGGGACTATTGTCTATGAACAAATTTGTACGTTGTTAAATTTTAGTTGTGTGCGTTGCTGCAACCGTCTTCAATCGCTGATACGAATGCGGCTGCTTAAGATGCCGCATTTCGATGAGGTCTCGATGAAAAATGATTTCTGCCTCTCTGGGGCTTGGTCTTGTGCTCTGCTCATTACAAGCTCTGTACAAGCGCTCGCCCCTTTCGGTCCCGTTTGCGTTTCCCTTTGGTTCGACCCTCTGACCCGCCTCGCTCCGCGCGGGTGGCCCTCCCCCGCAACTATAAGGTCCACGCGATGGTCTTTTGTCGCATACTTGCTCATGCGCATTTCTATTTTGAACTTCGGATTTGTAACTTAGCCATCCGACTCGCAGTTACTTTCAATGGCGTGGTTATTAGTTTTCTATTACAAGAATGTATACTTACCAAACATTTTATATTTTTCTCAAAATTTTCATTCGACCATCACGTACTCAATGGAAATAAGCCGATGGCTTCCACCAAATCCAATTTCATTTTCTAGTAATAATTTCTGTTATGTGAATTCCTACTCTCAGTCATGTTTGTCGACTTAAAGTGACATGTCATTTTTCAAATTTAGTCTTCTGAATCCGTTTGGAATACTGAAAAGTCTATAATTTTACGTGCTAGTGAAATATCCTAGATAATGCAAACAATTATCGAGTGAAATTAACATAACCGGCCTCTGGAATGGCGATTGCCTGGGTGAGTAATGTAGGAATAGTCGTCGCGTGGTGCCGACCGTTTCTCGATCCATCCTATTCCTCTTCTCTCTCCGAATTTCTGCGGTTTTCGTCGAACCCGCATCATTAGCACAGATTGACGCTAATGAGCCTCATCACGGAGCCAAATCCGATGGGGAATGATTTTTTTAAAGCCCATCGCCACAGCCGGGTAAATTATTCCTCTCTCTCTTTCCATGGAGTGTATCATCCAACGCAATCCTCTCTCATCCAACCTTTCTCCCTCTTCCTCTCCCCCCCCCCCCCCCCCATAGGATCGTGTGGGAGGAAGAGAGAATATTTCGTCGGGGGCGGCAATCTAAACCTCGAGTCCCACAAGGACCTCCCCTCTTATCCGCGCTTAGAATTTATTCGAGACCCATTGCCCCTCTCACAGAGTGCTCCAATTAAATCTCAAATGGCCCGTGGAACCGATGGGAGTGGTCCTGGGGAGGCTTGAGGTCGCGAAACGACCCTAGGGTTTTCAGCGACAAAGCACGAGGGAAACGAGGGTTCGAATGGGAGGAAGGGGTGGAATAAAATGTTGCCATGGCGACGATCGGTCACCGCTCTTCGTTCTCTGAAGTCAAAAGGCCTTCGCAAGTGGAGCGATTGGTGGCGTGCGCAGGTTTCTATGGTGTGCACCATCGGACGCTCTCGCTTGAGTCGCAGGGGCGCCGATGACTCGTATTGGTTAAAGGTTTTTTTTGTTTTCGTCCTGTGCACCCTTTAAATTATTGGTAGCTATTAGGGAATAATATACACCTGTGAACATTTCTCTTCGGCATAATCTAAGGAGTTGGGCTCAACTTTGTGTTAAGTACCTAGGTAATAAATACATGAATTTGGAAGAAAGGATAATCATATTTAAGGAGAAAAGGAGAACTATGTAACTACCACAGAAATCTGTGTGGAAGTTACATTGTTGTTCCTTTATTCTAAATAAATATCTCTTTAACTGCAAAGCACAGTTTATATTCGTATCTTATCCACGTTAAAAGACAAAAGGTAAAGATCGCTAAAAGAAAGCACGGAAGTTTCTGAACTGCTAAAACTAATTCGTGCGAAATGGAATGTATTGGAATAAATTTGATGATATGGAGGTTAAGTGGAGTGTGTGTGTTCAGTTCAGTTTCGTGAGGAGTGCCTCCGGAAGTTAACCTAAATTCAGCTCCCTCTGAATCACCAAAATGTATAAATCAATATATCACAGTGGCGTGTATACGGGCCAATAAAACTTAATCGCCGCGTACTTACTTTACCATGTCAGCGTACTTTGCATATTGCCTAAATCGTTATGTTCCAACTTTAGTCATCTTACAGCTGTCGAGGTCGCTTTGTAGATAAATGTTCTTGTTAAATTTCAGAAAATGCTATAATGAATGAACTAACAGGCTCTTCCTTCCGATTACTTCTCTTATAATAAGTTGAATTTTATACAAGTCCTCAAATTTATTTCCGAAGCGCTGGCGATGTTCAGGTCTAATTTACTGCGCACCGATTCCATGTAACAAGGAAAAATGTAGGTATTGCATTTAGTTTTTATTTTATACAAATCCAGTTATTTCGTGAAATTTAACTCAACATTTGTATCAAAACCTTAATTCTGATCGGCTACTTTGAATTTTGAACTTGAATGGTATATTGGAGTTTTAAAATTAAGAAAAATAATCTCACACCATATAAAATAAATGTAATAAATAAAATTCAATTCCGTCGAAATAAGAGAATATTTGTATATTATGAATGTTTAAGATTCTGAAACAAATACATCAACAAATGCTAGCCGATATTTAAAAGTGGTGATAATGCATTGCATTGTCATGCCAATAGTAATTTCGCATTTTGAAATTTTGGAATTCTAAATCAATTTTCGCTCCAATTTCGTGCAGAATCGAATTCTTTCTTCGATAAAATTAACTTCGTTCTTTCAAATGTCAACTTTCCGAATTTTATCTTGATTATAATGACAAAATGCCCTTTACAAATTCGCCAGTATTTCTTTCGGAGAGTAGGGATGCTGCTGGATTAGAACCCTTGACCTTGAAATCTACGATGCTCTTCCCTATGCCTTAGATTGGAAAAAGACGTAGATATTTTAAATCGGTCGTATATTATAAAAGTAGCTTACGGACAAACCCTCTCAAAAGCACTGGTATTTATGCAGCGCAGTTGAAAGCAAGTTTCATCTGTGCCTACGAATCGCATGTACTGCGTAGTCTGTTTTTGGAAAATGTACCGAATGGGTTGTTATCCTTCTCGTTTTCGCGTTCTCCGTCAGAATAAAAAGCCGCCGTCCACTGCATTCGCCTCTAACTTGCTCGCACAACTACTTGAGATTATCATTTTTAATAAATGAATCTGGGTCGAAGAGATTTGGTTTGCGAGTTTGGTCAAAATGCCTTTCATTAAAGATTTAAAGATAGTCGAGAAATACTTCGCTTTACGTGACAGATAGGTTCCTGAAATTTTCGCGCTAAGCGAAGTTCGTGCTAAACGGGGTCATTATGTCAATGAGGATAGGTTCCGTGGACGCGAAAACTAAAGTGTATTATTAATAAAAATACGCCGTTAACCAGATAAAACAGTTTCTTGTCGGATTCCATCCTTCAACGCCAGATGCAAATCTTTACATTTTTTCATTAAATTATCTTCATCGTGTAAGAGCTGACGCGCCACTCTCCACCTATCCCGATCCTCCCCCTCTACTTGCCCTCGTCTTTCGTCCTTCCTGTGCATACAGCAGTTCTCACGCTTAGGAGTACCGGCGTCAGGGACTCTGGAATGCTGGGTCAGAGATATGCAGGAAGTGCCTAGAGAGAGTGGCGGCGCGGGGGATAGAGCTGGCAGTCGGTGTGTAGGGAATAGAGAATAAAGATGTACCTATTACGTACGCCGGCTAATTACTTAAAAACCCCTCTTCCTCGTGTTCCCTTAACGATACCTCGGCGGATCCCGGTAACAGTGACGGTCGACCGAGCAACTGTTCGATTCGATTCGATTCGATCCGATCGAGTTACAGGAGACCATACATGAATTCGGCTAGAGAATAACCCGGTTGTCGACGGAGAATCAGGCAATTAGGGAAAGATTTAGCGATGCTAGAGAATTGGGTCCGTCTGCTACTCCAAGAAGAAATTTTAGGCTCTTGAATGCAATCGATATATTTTTCGACGGTTCGGAAGAAGACGTGAACACGTTTTTGGAGCGGGAGGAGCGGGTGGACGGACGATGATAGGTGGCGAGAATTCGCCTTGGCGGGGATGCCGCGGAATTCGCCCACAGCAAGGAAGAGTGCCGCCAGCTACGTCGCGCTGAAGGAGAACGTGGTCGAAAGATATCGTTCGAAGAGGACGGCCCGATTCTACAGGGAGATGCTGGCTGCGGGAAGACATCGAGACTTTCGCGGACCGGGTGCGTCTCGTGAACTCGCGCACCTATGAGGCTATCGGATCGCCCGAGTACGTGGACGCGGTCCGCTACGAGGCGGACCAGAGGGCCCCGGATTCCTTTTTGAGGGGACTCCCTGGCGAATTGGAACGGCTGTGCCGGTTGGCGATGCCCGGAGACTTCGATGCGGCCGTGAAGATGCGAGAGGTGGAGTGGACGCCCACGCCTCCGTTGCCGGCGCGGCGTGTCTTCCGCACGCCGGCGGATGGACGCTGTTTTTCTTGTGGCGCCATCGGCCACATCGCGAGGAAGTGCAGGGAAGGAAGACGGTGATTCGTCTGCGGCGATGCCAACCACCTTGCGCGGCAGTGCTCACGGAAACCCCGCGGAATAGGCTGCAGGGCTTTAAACGCCGACGATGCTGGAGAAACCTCCCGACCTGGGCTCCAGTGAGCGTCCTCCTCCCACGTGTTGAATCGGCGCAGGGAACGCAGGACTTAGTGGCGGAGGTTAGGACAGGAGTGTAAATGTTCAGTGGCTACGGCGGCGCAGGTGTCTTTAATTGTGCGCAGTGTATGCGGAGGTAAGGATCTCCAGACATCCCCTTATAGAATAAAAGGTATTAGTGGAATGTTGTTTATAATTTTGGCGAGATAGTAGTGCCGATAGAATTAGGAAAATTTAGGTTTTGGCAGAATGTTCAAGTGATGAACGACTTGGGAGGATACGAGGGGATCCTAGGTTTAGATTTCCTAAACAAACACGGAGGAGTGATAGTCATGCGCGCGGGGGAGATGAGGATTAAGGATTGCGTAGTGCCATTGCGTCCTAGGGGCCCAGAGGAGGGCCAAATGAGTGTACAGCGCGCGAATATGACTCAATCGTCTAGCCTTCCTAAGCGGGAAATTCCCGTGTGCTTGACAAGAACGGAAGTGGTTCCCCCTAGGTGTGAGAGGTTAATTAGAGTAAGGGTACCGGGTGGGGAAGTACGGAGAGGGCAAATGTATATAGCAATGGACATAGAAAATTGCGCAGTAGCGAGAGGACTGTGTAGTGTCGCCCAAGAAGACGATATGATATATTCGTACAAATTACCCATTTCGGTGAGGAAGTGCTGAATTTACGGAAGGGAACTCGCGTGGCCACCCTTAATGAAATAGCTGAGGTCGCGGGAGAAGGTGCCGTGGATGAACGAAGTGGTTATGTCAGGGGGGGGGGGTGAGGACTGGAGGGAAAGTGAACTTTTCCGAGAAAAAAACTCATTTGGGAGAGACGGAGAGGAAGAGGTTGCTACCATTGCTTGACGAATTCAAGGAGCTCTTCAGTGATAGTTAGTTGCCACCGGCGACGAGTCTAACTTCGCACAGGATACTAACGGGCCATGCAGCCCTGATTTACCGCCGGCCCTTCCGGGTGCCTTACCACCAGAAGCCTCTGATAGAGAAATTCATTGAATAACAGCTGAATGCCAGACGTATCGTCCACAGCCAATCACCCTGGGCCTCCCCGGTAGTACTGGTCCCAAAGAAATCCCTTGTCGGAACCCCTAAATTCTGTTTTTGTGTCGACTTTCGGGCCTTGAACGCGATCACCACCCATGGCGTGTATCTTCTCCCCAACATCACGGAAACGCTGGACTATTTGGAGGGCAACCGATATTTTTCCACACTCGACTTGACCTCGGGATATTATCAGATTCCCATGCACCCTGACTCCCAAGAAAAGACGGCATTTAATGCCGAACGGGCATTTTCAGGAGTAGAGAAGTGAAGTATGAGAGCGGGCAATGGGCATACCTAAGTGACCCGGTGCTGAAGGCGGGACAAGTGAGGAAGTTCCATAAACCGTGGAAGGGTCCTTATAGAGTAATCGAAGTGCTTCCGCCTACTGGTTAAAGGCTACAGTTACACCACAGGAACGTAGTGGTGCACAAGAACCGAGTTAAAGCGCATCCATCTGACGATAAGGAGGCGGCGACCTTCCCTTATCGCACAGAGAGGAGGCGGGGGCGGCCTCGAAAGGTTCCCGTGAGCGGTGGGCGAGTGCCGGGCGGCCCCACTGCGGGGGAGAGAGAAGCCCAGCGGTCATCCCAGACGACGAGGCACCGGGCTCCCTTCCCCGCAGCCCCGCCCACCGCAGCGCATTCAGCAGGAGAGGAGGGATGCGGCGCGAAGCAAGATTCGCCCCTTGAACAGTCGGCGGATTCCGGAGAAGGCCGAGGAAAGGACACCGACGGAGATAGCGACGAAGGCGTAGAATCGGAGACCCCGGCTATCCCCCCATTTTGCCGTTCCCCATACCTCCTTCGCTAGGGAGCGCGAGGCGAGGAGGACAGCGTGAAGGAGAGGAGGGATAAGGCAGAGGAGGACAAGAAGGAGGCAGAAGGGGAGGCCGAGAGAGCCATGGTGCCGCCGCCCTATAACTTAAGACAGGCGGGTAACGTCAGTTTGAAGCAGACGTTGCGTAAGTAAGTGAGCGTAAGAAATCGCGAAGAAATTGGCGCGCGGGCGTTATTTTGCTGCTGTCTGCGAAAGGACGAGGTGACGTTGAAATATTACAGTCATACAGTGGAGTAATATTTGAATAGTATGATCGGTTAGAGGGCATCGATTAAATGATTATACTCGGAATATGGAAGGATTAGGAAGGAGCTAGAGTTCTTTCTCGAACTTTCGGAGAAAGGGCGTGTAAAAAGGGGCTAGGTGAATGCAGATGGTGCCTTCCTGAAAGCAGTAATTAATCATCTACTTGGAACAATTTTTGAAACGAGAAAAAAGTCTGCTATGACCGGGAATTGAACCCGGGTCTTCCACTTGCCGGGCGGATATTCTACCCCTGAACTATCGTAGCAGAACATTTTCTCTCGTTTCTGAACACGGATGTTTTCCTTGGTAGGACGGGAACTAGCCAAGCTAGTATCAAACTGCCCCGACAGATGTCCTCGAAGAGAATCATCGAAAGAAACTCCTTCCTCTCAAATGGTGAGATTGCCAAACATGAAATTGATGGAATGATATGATCCGAAGATCCTATGCAGAGAGGCATAAGCTGTGAAAGTTGGAACAATTTTTGAAACGAGAAAAAAGTCTGCTATGACCGGGAATTGAACCCGGGTCTTCCACTTGCCGGGCGGATATTCTACCCCTGAACTATCGTAGCAGAACATTTTCTCTCGTTTCTGAACACGGATGTTTTCCTTGGTAGGACGGGAACTAGCCAAGCTAGTATCAAACTGCCCCGACAGATGTCCTCGAAGAGAATCATCGAAAGAAACTCCTTCCTCTCAAATGGTGAGATTGCCAAACATGAAATTGATGGAATGATATGATCCGAAGATCCTATGCAGACAGGCATCATCTACTTGACCCCCATCAGTCTGGCTTTCGGAAGTCTCATAGCACCACCACCGCGCTAATTAAAATCACCGATGACATACGCAGATACATGGATGACAGAAAACTCACAGTACTAGTGTTGCTTGACTTTAGCAAAGCGTTCGACTCAGTAGACAAAGACATACACCTAGCAAAACTCCGCTGCATGCGATTCTCTTCACCTGCAACAGATTGGTTCTCCTCGTACCTTAGCGACCGTTTCCAAAAAGTCATCTCCAACGACTCTTCGTCTTCATGGCTTAATGTTTACCAAGGCGTTCCTCAGGGCTCAATTTTAGGTCCCCTGTTGTTCTCCCTATTTATTAATGATTGTTCTCAATATTTAAATTACTCCAAGCATCATCTGTATGCCGATGATCTTCAAATATACTTAGACACCAAACCCAATAACTTACCTCTTTCCATTGCCAACATAAATCATGACTTGGCTCAACTTCAAGAATGGAGCTATGATAATCTTCTCAACATAAACCCCTCGAAATCTTAGGCCATTTTAATCGGTTATTCAAAACTACTGGCTTCTACAAACCTTGCGGAATCAGTTCCTCTGTCTTTGAATGGTTCAGTTATTCCTTATTGCAAAATCATAAAAAATTTCGGCATTCTAATTAATGAAACGCTTACCTGGAATAATCACGTAATAAAAGTCTGCAAGACGGTCAACTCTTCCTTACACACTCTAAGGCCTCTCACTAACATTCTTCCCTCTTCACTAAAATACAGCTCTAATTCTTCCTCACTTCGACTATTGTGATACTGTATACCAGGACTTATCAAAGGATCTCGCGATTAAGCTACAACGTTCTCATAATTCTCATCAGATTCATCTTTAATCTAAAAAAGTCTGACCATGTCTCAGAATACTTCCGTCGACTCTCCTGGCTAAAACTTGAATCTAGAAGAAACCTTCACCTCCTCTCCCTATTGCATCAAGTTCTTAATAATCACATCCCTTGTTATCTTTCTTCTCAGTTCGCCGCCATTAATACAGTTCACCAATGCAATACCAGAGGATGCGATAAATTACTAACTCCACTTCATAGAACAGAAATTTACAACAAATCCTTTACCGTCACTGCTTGCAAACTCTTCCAACGTTAGTAAAAAAACTCTCTATATCTAGGCACTTTTAAACGCTTGTATCACAAGTATCTCTTCTCACTCTCCATACATTGAACCACTCCCTATCTTCCCATTCAGGTTGTCAAAAGTCTGCGCTTATTAGGCATAAACTCATAATTTTATTTTACTTTACTGTATCATAATTACGATGTAATCTCCCAGGCATATCTTACCCTACAATCCCTATTTCCCTCTCACCCCCTCCCTTATATGGATATTAATGTGTGTATTTATATGATTTTTTCTCCTTTTCTCAAATTACTATCGTTCTTTTTTCCCCTCTTTTACTGAACTATTTAGGAATTTTTCGCGGTTTTTTACACCTCTCTTCGTAGGTGTTTTCCGCAGTGGGAAGTTTCTTCTGTGTTAAAATATAGCTGATACACAGTTTTTTTTTCAACCCACAAAACTAACAATATTCTTTGGTAATACTCTGTGACCCATTAACCAATATATAATTAACTTGTAATTTGTATATATCTTACTGTAATATTTATGTAACTTATCTTCTTTTAATATGTAAATATTGTAATTACTTATATGACGAAAGGGTTAAATGTAAGAAGGGACTATATAGTCTCAATTTCGCCCTAAATAAAGTCGTTTGTCTGTCTGTCTGTTGGTCGCCTGAGAGAGTGCCGGCGCGGGAGATAGAGCTGGCAGTCAGTGTGTAGGGAATAGAGAATAAAGATGTTACTATTACGTACGCCGGCTAATTACTTGAAAACCCTCTTCCTCGCGTTCCCTAAACGATACCTCGGCGGATCCCGGTAACAGTGACGGTCGACCGAGCAACTGTTTGATCCATCGGTCGACGAGAGTTACAATCGGTAATATTTTCAAATGGTATAGAAAACTAAAAACTTCATTATAATCAGGCAAAATTATAATTATTTCCTGTATGAGTGAAATCCTAAATAAATCAGCGAGGAGGTTTTATTCGGAAAGTAATTTTTCTTAAAAAATAATAACGTCAAAATTACTGTCAATCGAGAGATAAAAACTGTCCTCGGAATTTCTTTTATTGTATCACATTGCGACATTGCGATACAACTAACATCTACAAGTCTGTAAAAATGTAATTTCTAATTCAATTATGGTTGGGCTGCCTCAATAATCGGCCACCTTTGTTTTATCTTCAAACCTGGTTGGTGCTGGTCTACCTCGCGCTATAACGAATCCGCTTAAACCGGGGTCGCGCAAGTCGAGGTATGCCTGTATTCTACTAGTTCATATTCTAAGGCTATGGCACATGTGCGTCAGCCATTTAGTCGGGCTCTGTGGGCAAATTCTCGCAAAATTATATTAACTACTTGAAATTGAACCCGATATCTTAATAAAGAAACCACGTCATCCGAATTCAAATAATTCACACGGGCGTTTATATTAATAATCGACGTCATGCGGTTCTTGAGGATGTGTTTAGGAAACAATCTGATGTGGCCACCACATGACTTGCTCCATATTCGTAATATTTCTAAAAATTCCAAATAGGTTATATATTAATAAATATTTTAAGAAACTGCGAGAAAATATTAGACTTTACAAAGAACAGAAATAAACTTCTGATATTGGATATAGCCACAAAGCTCCAACAAATAAGAAAAGAAAAAGGGGTCTTACTAAGACGTAACTAAGCGACAATTGTTAACAGTCGTCGGTAGGTGGCGTGGTAATGGCAGCTAAAAATATCAGATATCTCTTAAACAATGCATTATATGGTAATATGTTTCAAACAAAGGTTGTAGGAAAATAACTTTCCTACAACTTTTATTCCAATACATTTTTACATTTATCAAATATTAAAGCAAATATTTCAAAATAACGGATAAGTGACAAGAGTAAACACCCACTTCCAGTTCACCGATTTTTACCAAAAACATATCAGTTCTTCTGACTTTTATAAAAATGTTAAATATAAAATTTCGCGATGACGTGATTAATGGTTTTTGAGTTAAAGCACAAACAAAAAGCTATCACATACATACTAACACACACAGACATCATCAAGAAAATGCTGAAAACGTGTTCAGGGGATCTCAAAACGTGTATTTCCGTTTAAATCTCGAAGTCGATTTTTTCATGAATACATTACTTTCCCCTATACTACGCACATGGAGAAAGTAAAAAGGAGTTGGAAGATTTGCGGTTGATTCGGAAGGCGAGAAAGGAATAAGGGAAAGTGGATGGGGAGGTACATGAAGGCGGAAGAGACGTAGAGGGAGGGAGGATTATTGACGTATAGGTGGTGGAAGCGACGTAGGGGGAAGGGGAAGTGATGTAGGGGGAGGGGGAAGCGATGTAGGGGGAGGGGGAATCTATGTAGGGGAGGGGGAATCTATGTAGGGGAGGGGGAAGCGACGCAGGGGGAGGGGGAATCTATGTAGGGGAGGAGGAAGCGACGCAGCGGGAGGGGGGGCAATGTAGGGGGAGGGGGAAGCGACGGAGGAAGGGGAAGCGACGGAGGAAGGGGAAGCGACGGAGGAGGAGAGGGAAGCGCCGAAGGAGGGGGAAGCGACGCAGGGGGAGGGGGAATCTATGTAGGGGAGGAGGAAGCGACGCGGCGGGAGGGGGGGCAATGTAGGGGGAGGGGGAAGCGATTGAGGAGGGGGAAGCGACGGAGGAGGAGAGGGAAGCGACGGAGGAGGAGAGTGAAGCGCCGAAGGAGGGGGAAGCGACGCAGGGGGAGGGGGAATCTATGTAGGGGAGGAGGAAGCGGCGCGGGGGGAGGGGGGAGAAATGTAGGGGGAGGGGGAAGCGACGGAGGAGGAGAGGGAAGCGACGAAGGACGGGGAAGCGACGCAGGGGGAGGGGAGGCTATGTAGGCGAAGGGGGAAGCGACGTAGGGGAGGGGGAGCGACGTATTAGACGTATTTAGAACAAGTTATAAGTATATTAAAATCATACAGAGATACAGAAAAATAAATTGGCACAACACGAATAAATCATTGATAAAATAAACATATAAAGATATCAAAATGGATAGATATTAACATTGGTGTGTCTGAACAAAATGGAAAGAAGAAAAAAATACAAAAAAATTAGTAAAATAAAAACACTTATTCTTACAGAGGAGGATATAGGAGGATACTAATGTTTAGGCACTTCCACATGAGCTGGAGATTCGAAATCTTTTTCAGAGGTAGGATTTTGTGCAAAACCAACTAGAAAAAACGAAAATCATGAAAAAGTTCAACAATGCGGCCGGTAAAAGTTCGCAATTGTTTAAAAAAAATTTCAAGGTTTATGTATTTCCGAATTTTCTACGGAGCTGAAATTATTTTTAGAGATAGAATTTGTAAAAAAGTAATAAGGAATATAGAAATTCTGATATTTTAATTTGTTTGGCAGGTAAAAATTCTTAAAGGTTAAACAAATAGATAACTGTTTAGGTACTACGGGATGAGCTAGGAAATTTTCAAATTATTTGCAGAGTAGTACATTTGCACAAATAAACATTTCAATCTCTCCATATATGTATTGCAGCGGCCGTTAAAAATGTTTAAAATTTAAACAATTAGAAAAATATTATTTCACTTCTAGAAGTGCTACAAGTTTAAAATTTGGCTGAAATGTGTAGCGTTAGTACCCCATAATGTTGAAAGTGTAAAATTTTTAAAATTGCAAGATTTGGGGATTGTTTTAATCTATTATTTTTACATGAGGGAAAAACAAAAATCGCTGCCGAGGTGAAATCTTTAGAATTAAAAGAATATTTGTAATGATGAAATATCTGCCAGAAAAATTAAAGTTTTTTTAAGGTGAGATGAAATGCTTGCAGTATGCAAGCACCTTCTACTAGTAATAAATATTGTTGTCAAAATCAATTAGAGGGTTACAACACCCAATGCATTTCGCCCACAAGGTGGGCATCGTCAGGGGCAAAACCTGTTTCAACAGTGACTGGGAGTCAACTGCAAGGTTTGAACGGAAAGTATTAAGAAGACCACCGAGAAACAATTGAAGCGCGGAAAGATTTTTCGGCGTGTGTGTTGTTTAGATCTGTCAGTTTGTATAAGGTCTTATTGAAATATGTGTCCGTGTTCATAAGTGTATCGCGGTTTTTGTAAATGTGAAGGTTTTCTAACGAGTTTAGTGAGTTATTGGCTGAAGTTATCAATGTTAAATCGTTTACGTGTATACTATGACCTGTTTCTAAAATGTGGTTGGCAACGCTTGATTTTTCAAAACGATTATATTTATAGTGAGCCATGTGTTCCTTGAAGCGTGTTATTAGTTTCCTTCTTGTTTGTCCTATGTACTTTTTGTCACAGTGTGAGCATTGTATTTTATAAATTCCGGACTTGTTCAAAGATTCTGTTTTGTCTTTTGTACTGCCCAGTAAATTTTTCAAATTATATGGATTTGTTAATGTTATGGTATAATTCTTATGTTTAAAAATTTTGTTCAAGCCTCTGTTTAATGGTGGAAAATAAGGCAATTTTACATATTTGTCCTCTTTTTTGTTGTCTAATTTGAGGGAAGTGGCATTGGACAAGTTTTTATTAAAGTTATGTTTTCTCACTAATTTATTAAATGGTGGGAAAAACCAACAAACACAAGGCACTTCTATGGGAAACCCCCTATCTACTTTTCTAGCCAAAATTTTCATGTCCTCTTTTGAAAAGGATTGCAAAGAAAAATTTCATTACTTTCCAGATATATGGTTGAGGTACGTGGATGACATATTCACAATCTTTGATTTAAAGAAACAAAATGTAGATGAATTTGTTAATCAGTTAAACAACATATATCCTTCAATTAAGTTCTCTTATGAACTTCAAGAAAACAACACCTTGCCATTTTTGGACTTGCTTATCATAAATAATAGACAACACATCGAGTTTGACATTTTTAGAAAACCTACACATACTGATAACTTCATTCCTAACAACTCCTTTCACCCTATGAACCAAAAAACAGCTGTGTTTCAATTTTCAACACAGATTATGTAACATCCCCCTCAATAAAATCAGATATGCAAAAGAACACATAAAACAAATTGCCACTAAGTCTAAGTCATTTTGGATATTTTTTAGGGTTTTTTCGAGATCGTTTGCGGTAGAACTTGTGTATAATTGAAAGTCATCTGCATAAAGGTGATGATTGCAGTATTTAAGTGACACGGAGCAGTCATTTCTGTATAAAGAAAATAGTAGGGGACTCAAAATTGAGCCGTGGGACGCCTCTCCCTTTGGTAGGCCAATCAGATGAAGAATTAATGGAAATCACTTGTTGGTAACGATCGCTTAAATAAGAAGTTATCCAATTAATGGCCGAAGGCGAGAAATTCACAGCGAGTTGTTTAGACAGCAGGACATCTCGTGATTATAACTATTATTTTATACTATAAATAATTGTTTTCGAACAGATTGATTTCATTTTTTGAGCCTTGAATAAGTTTAATTTGTCGTGAAGCAGCGCAATACTCAGTCGGTAAGAGAATTTACGGGAGGAGTGGGCGGCGAGTCCGGCGTGGAGTTCCCCCACTCCAACGGTGCCACCGCCTAGCTTGCTCGGTCACGACGTGGAACGCATGCGCACTGCACGCTTTTCTCCACATCTCCTACCCTCTCCCGCGCTTGAGAATATCTACCGTTGGGGCCAAGATCAGTTTGGCTCGGCTGGCCTTCAAGCTAGCAGTTCCGTGTAGTATTGGTGAGCGCGAATGTTTCAATTCTCCGCAATGAATACGATAAGCACTTTATTAAAACAGCCGTTTTCATCGTTGTGTAACGATAATAAATTCGAAATAAAACGAATGGGAAGACCCCTCCCTAATTTGAATTAAGTTAAAAAGCAACAGTGTGCGGACAAACAGGGAAGGTGTCGTGAATTTAACGACGATATTTATTCGAAGAACAATTGGGTGTGCGGGTGTTATGAAAAGTGCGTTTTTTTGTTTCCCTTGTGTTCTTTTCCAAGGACATGTCAGCTGGTCGAGGAACGGGATTTTGGACTTGGTACACATTTTGGAAAAAATTAGGGCTCACGAAAAATCTAAACAACATATGAACAATGTTTTGAGTTTATCTTTTTTGGGTATAACAAATACACTGTATGGTGATTTTTTTAAGCGCTTGCAGTATGCAAGCACCGACAACTCGTGTATGTGTGTGTGTGTGTATATATATATATATATATATATATATATATATATATATATATATATCTGAACTAACGAATTGCAAAAAGATGGGACACCATAGAATGTCTAGTTATCCATCGATAAAAACTTCTAATATGATACGCTCGTAGGTAATGAACTTCACAAAAGACGAAACGCTATACAGTAACAGAGATGCATTAAGTATTGTAGCGTTAATTATTACATCAAAGGTGGAAATTCGAAATAATTACAACGTCAAGCTATAAAAGAACGCTTGGAGTGAATTTAGGCCATGAGAATGTAATATGATTGAAGGAGAAGCAGATAGGTAAAATTAATCATTTTCTAAATTTTTGTTTGAGATTAATTAATGATTATATAAAAAAATGATTAACCGATTAATCAGAGCCATACCCAAATCTTCAGCAGTCATTGCAAATCGGAAATTTTTTTGCACTGAATGTAAAATAATTCAGAATTTCGATTATTAGAATTAGACATGACTAAAACATTTGCTCCCGTATATGTACTATTCTGTAATAATATGGTGTATATCATTTGTTAATTTGTAGTTTTTAAATAAAATCATAGAAACTACGCATAATTTGTCTGCAACAATAGCGGCAAAAGAACAAAACGTCGCCCATTGACCAAATTATTACCAAGATTTCCTTAGAAACCGGGAACCCTCAACTACACAGAACAAACCCAAATATACGCAATTAAGCTTTCGGTCATGATCAACAATTCCCTATAAAATGACAGTTTGGTTCAAAAGTCGAACAAATATGAAATTCGGTAAATCTGAGCTTCAATTTAATATGAAGTGATTAGAATGGAGACAAATAGTATGTACTTTAGCCATGAAACGGTCGAGCAAACGTAATCGGACACTCATGTGAGCTAGAGAATGAATCCATTATTTTTTCAAATATTTTCACTGAGCTACAGAGCATCCGCTCTGAGTGGTTAATAATCATCTCGAGATTTCGGCGGAGGATGATTGACCAACAATCAGAGCCACCAACATTACCGAAAGTAAAGAGACGCCGAGATTGGAGAGGAAGAGGGTGCATCAAGAGAGGTACAACATACCAATGGACTAAATCCTTCCTCCGGCCCCGGCACCGCCGCCCACATTCTTCTAGGGGCAGTGTTTATCAAAGTATGTACACGTCGCGTTCCATTATTGGGTCGCGAGGCTCATGAGAAAAATCTGAGCACTCAATGCATAATCAGCTGAAATGTGTAAAAAATAGGCAGGGAACTAAATGCGTCCATTATACAATTGCCATTCTTTTAGTATGAGCTACTTTTTATCAAGAGCTAATGAAAACTCAATTCATAACGTTTTCCTCCATGCAACATACCATTCGACTGTGTTGCAATATCAAAAGTTTGAGGAACACTGTTCTAGGCTGACAACAGATGCAAATCTCGCACGCTCCGACAGATTTTCATAATTTACAATTGAAAGGAAACCCTATCGCCCTCCCCCGCCACCGTCCCCCGACACCCTGGAAAGGGAAGGGGGATTGGAGGAGATTTGATTTGTTAATTCCGCTCTGGGCCATGTCCCCTAAGAGCGTTTGGAGAATAACAATGTGAAAATAGTCTCGGAATCTTACATATAATCATGAATTCATCACAGACATATGTGTGTATATATACACATGAAATACACACTAATACCACAGTTTTTGTGATGCTACGCCATCTACATTCACTCCTATTGGATGTTTAGCAAGCCTATAGCTAGATACGGTTC
The DNA here is from genome assembly GCA_028673005.1 of Tanypteryx hageni. NCBI lineage: Eukaryota > Metazoa > Arthropoda > Insecta > Odonata > Petaluridae > Tanypteryx > Tanypteryx hageni. The sequence goes on along the minus strand of CM054113.1, from coordinate 8,336,797 downwards.
ATACCCTCCACGTTGCGGATCATTCCTTTAACATTAATCTATTAGTCATTTTAATTACTAACGTGGGAGTCCGTCTGCCTGGTGCGGGAAAACCCCCTCTAGGGGGGAAGTACGTAAGTCGCTGCGGGACTCCCTAGGGTTTTCCGGGACACGGCCAGGTACCATCAGGGAGTTGGCAGCACGCCTTGCTGCGAGCGGGTCAATCCCGGGTGGCCGCCACTGCACGGTCGGCCCCATTTCTTCCGCGGGGGGTGGCTAACTTGTCCCACCTTCTCACCCGCTCGATCTCTCTACTATTCGCATAGGTGAAGGACTAACCCCTCCCTCAGAATGATCCGCTCACCTCCCCAAAAAGGGACGAAGCTCCAGTGAGCGGAACAGGCACCTCTGTAGACAGAATACCGATCCCTGCTAGCATAACAGCAGTTTTATTCAAAAAGAAACCGGAGAACAGGGAGGTCCAGACTACAAACGCGGTTGACGCGGCGCCAGCAGAAACAAAAGGAAACGACGTAGTCCTTGAACCCGTCGATAATTTTATAGAAAATGACGCGGCCATCTTCACGACAGTGGAGAAAAAGAGAAAGCGCTATGAGCCTCTGGTATTCAAGCCTACAACCACCGAAACAGCCAATCGGTACGATCCACTGGTGGACGTCTCTGGAGACGTCCCCAGGAATAACAACACGGAAAAGAGACCACCGGCCATAGTCGTGTACGACATCTTAAACAATGCAGCTTTTGTCAAAACAATCAGGCAGGAAACCGGTAATAACGATTTTACCATCACAAAAACAAAAGACGGGTCAAGGCTACAGATGACTACTAAAGCAAAATACGACGAGGTGAAAAATACCTAACGGAGGCTGGCGCCCAGATGCATACCTGGGCCGGAAGTAACAATACAACGCTCAGGTACCTAATTAAGGGGATGGATGAGGGGATGGACCTGGGCTTCATAAAGGAAGAACTTGAAGAAGCTGAAGTCCCGTGCGTAGCTGTACGTAAACTGGCACCTACGAGGAAGGACCTGTATGTTGCTACCATAGAGAAAAACGAGGGCTTCAGAGTCACCACTCTGTCAGGTTTAAACAAACTATGCAACCACAGAGTGACTCTGGAGCCTTACAAACATCAGCGACCACAAATGTGCTCCCGTTACAACAGGTACGGACACGGGTCCCGGAACTGCACAACGTCACCAAGATGTTACAAGTGCGCCGGGGCCCACGAAGGCAGAGACTGCACGAATGACAAATCTACAACGAAAGGAAAATGTTGCAACTGCAACGGAGAGCACGTGTCCTTCTCTCGGAAGTGTCCAGTATACGCGAAACATGAAGAGGCGCTCAAAGCTAAAGGCAAAAAGAATGACAACACGCACAGACCAACCCAGGCCTCTCCCCCACCACCATCAGTCTAGACTCTCCCAGGAAAAATCGACAAAGGGATCGAGGCAAAAGAATTTCCGCCGCTACCAGAAAAGGAAAAAGAACCAAAGGAACAGCCCAAAAGGGAAGAAAATTTTAATAACGACTCCGATATTAAAACGTTAGTAGCGACTATGGCCCAGTTTACGGCCACAATACAGCAGCAGATGACGACCATGATGACGCTGATCCAGACCCTAGTAGCCGCCATAACAGCCCAAAACGGTAATGGACGCTAGGGTCTCAAAAACGACTGCGATCATCATGGCTCATTAGAATGTAAACGGGGCCGTAAGGAATAAGACACCGGAACTCATCGAGTTCCTAAGGAAATACTCAGTAAATATTATTTTATTACAAGAGACGCACCTACTTCCTAATGAGATCTGGGCTGTTCCTGGTTTCAAGGTATTTAGGAGGGACCGGAAAAGCACGACTCGAGGGGGCGGAGTGGCGATCCTCATCCGTGAAGGGATTGCATGCACATAAATTGAAGACAGAAGCTCAGTAGAAGTGGTACGAGTCAGAGCCGAGACCAATCTGGGGGCAATAACATTTATAAGTACCTATATCCCGCCAAAGAAAGAACTACGCATGCAAGACATGGACAGCGAACTGATAATAGCGGGGGATTTCAATGCATAGCATTGGGCGTGGAACTGCAGCAAAGATTGCAGGCGTGGAACTCTCCTAAAAAAATGGGCGCAAAACAGCCAACTTAAGGTAGTGGCTCCGGTAGCAATGACGCGACCAGGACCAAGGAACACAGGAAGTGTCCTTGACTTTGCACTGGTCAAGAACTTAGATCGACGGACGGTGTCAAAAACGATCCCGGAATTGACAAATGATCACTATCCAGTCATTCTAAGGATCGGGACACAAGTAACATTTTATCATCAAGACAACCTCCGCATGTGCTACGAACTTGCGAACTGGGCTAATTTTAAAAAACTAATTACGGAGACACTACCCAACGAGGCGCCCATAATATCCACCAGTGAAGGAGTAGACGAGGATGCGGAATTGTTGGGGAACGCTATCACTAACGCAGCGGAAAATGCAATTCCGTGCAGAATAACGAAAACCAAGGAAAACCTGGAGATCCCTGATGAGATAAAAAACCTCATCAAAACGAGAAATCGAATAAGAAGGCAGTTCTACAGATTCGGAACTGCTGAACTAAAAAGGGATCTCCGGGTTCTGAATAAGGAAATAAGGGACCAGCAAAGGCGACTGCGGAGATACCGCTGGTCGATCAAACTGGCCAATCTTAAAACGGAAGATAATTCCATATGGAAATACACGCGTTCCCTGACCAATTCTGCCAGGAACGACCCCCTGGTGGAAAGCCCAAGAGGCCAACTCACCACGCCTGCTGACAAAGCAGAGTACCTCGCGGCTTATCTAGAGCAGATTTTCACGCCCAATGAAGCGACGGAACACACCCCAGAAATTAAAATGGACGACGTCGAGTCCATGCTGAGGGAACAATACGATGAGAACCAAGCCACTCCGGTGTTCTCCACCAGAGAATTGGCAGAGATTATATCACGATTGCCGAAAGGTAAATCAACAGGTAAAGATAAAATACCATACGAAATGATAAAACGAATGCCAATCTCCGCTGGAGAATACTTTGTCTCGATTCTCCACGCAGTAGTGAAATTAGGGCACTATCCAACCGGCTGAAAGCACGCAAATGTCATATGCATACCCAAGGTTGGAAGGAGGGTATTAAAAGGTTCCGATTTCAGACCGATATCCCTCCTTTCTTGCCTTGGGAAATTGTGCGAGATGATATACCCGCATATCTTGACACACGCAGAAGGGCACGGCATAATCCCCGATATCAATTTGGATTTAAGGCATGACACTCCACAACGCACCAGCTGCAAAGTGTAGTGGATTTTATTACGGACGCCTTCAACAAGAAAAATGTTTCTGTTGTAGTAGCTTTTGATATTAGCAAAGCCTTCGACAAAGTATGGCATTTAGGCCTACTGAAAAAACTACTGGTAGCAAAATTCCCCTGCTGGCAGGTGGAATTTATTAAGTCTTATCTTAGCGACAGGCCATTCACTGTCAAATGGAATGGTGCCGAAAATTCTACAAGAAAGACAGCAGCTGGTGTCCCACAAGGGAGTGTCCTAGGGCCACTATTATTTTCGATATATACGGGTGACATCCCGACAAACGAGGGGGACTGGAACTCCACCGTTGCCCTATACGCGGACGACTGCGCAATAACGACGCGTAGCTATCAGCCGAAAATGGCCGTGCGATATGCCCAGAGGCTAACGGAAACATTAATCAAATACTACAAACAGTGGAGAATCGAGATAAACCCTAACAAAACACAAGCGATCCTCTTCAAAAAGAAGGATGCCAAAGCGCCAAAGAATCTTGTAATTGAAGGTGTGGAAATTCCCTGGGCGAAACATATCAAATACCTAGGCATAACTATGGACGAAAAGTTGACCTTCCACGATCATGTAAAGAAGGTAAACCTTACGGCAGCGGGGAAAAGAGCTAGACTCTTTCCCCTTTTTAACTCAATTGACGTGTCCAGGGAAATAAAAACCCACTTGTATAAAACAATGATCAGACCGACACTTTTGTACGCATCGCCTGTATGGTCGGGATTTTTAATGCAAAAGTCATGGAGAGTACTTGAGATCGCGGAGAGAAAAGTTTTAAGACGAATAACCAGGACATGGGGTCAAAATATAGACCTCCATGATACCCTGAAGACAAAACCTATTAGGAAAGTCGCTAAAGACTTAGCCATTAAATATAAGTACACACTAGAAACCAAAACGAATGACGTTCTCCTCGATATCGCAACAAACAAAGTGTCGGTCTGGGACAGGTACAAACGAGCATTGGCATCCACAGGCGAAGAGGATTGAGTCCCTCCTAATAGGCGGCGGAAAAGATCTTAATACTGACCAATATGTTTTACCACACAGGTGAGGTGCCTGTATAACACATTCCTTTTCAAACTACGACGTTGAGTAAAGCCACTCTGGAGGCAACTCAGAAATACAAATACCACGGGAGGGTATGAACCACAGAATACCACAGTACATAAATATGACATATGCATGAACATTCTTTACAATCTCCTATCAAGTATTAATAAACTATGCATTTTTGATTTAAAACAACTCAAGGAACTGGAGCGTTTCACATGGTCGGGGATTGAATTCCATAGTTGGGACCCAACGACCTGAAAGGATTTGTGAAAAGTAGTGGTCCGATGGGCCGGGTAATAGAGATGGCCGCAGTCGGACCTGGTAGCCATAGTCATACATGAGGGCCGTTAGGGGAACAAGTTGAGGAGGTATTCAGGCTGTTTATTTGAAAAAGTGAGTAAAAGAATATTGCACAAAAGTATTTACGTCTGGATTTTGTGGATAGCCAACCAAGATTTTCCAAATATAGGGAAATATGGACGTCTCTCTTGAGGTTAAAAATGAATCTGGCGCAGGAATTCATTGAGCGCTGGAGCTTGATATCGAGCTGATCTGTGAGATCATTAAATACAAGTCAACAGTAGTCGAAGTGAGGGAAGATTAAGGTGGATATAAGCAATTTATGGGTATGTAGAAGTAACAAGTTCCTATTTACTTTCAGCTGGTATAAAATTTTGTTTATTTTATTCGAAATGTCTCATTCCTGATTTTGCCATTACAGATTTTCATTCAATGTAATTCCTAGGTTTCGGACAGTATTTGAGAAGGGAATAGCAGTGGTTCCAAGCATAACCTTAGGAATAATATTTTAATCAAAGGAATTTATTAATTTTGAACTACCGATAATGACAGCTTTGGTTTTTGAGCAGTTTAAATAAATGAATTGTTATTGGCCCATTTCGAGATAGCAGTGACGTCTTCATTGATTTTTGAGATAGCATCCGGAAAATCCTGAGGGTGACAATGCCAGTAGATCTGCAAGTCATCAGCGTACAGCATATATTTACAATGTTTTATATTTTCTGGAAGGTCAAGTAGGTATATTGAAAATAGAAGGGGCCCAAGGACAGAACCTTGGGGAACCCCACATGGAACTGAAATCCAACTTGACATGTTTCCATTAGGGTCTTGGATTGCTTGGGACGGCATAAAAGTATGAATGGAACCAGTTTAATATGGAACAGGAAACATTTAGATTTTTCATCTTAGATAGCAAACGAGCGTGATTTACATGATTAAAAGCCTTACTAAAGTCAAAGAGTACTAGTATGGTTACCATTCTCTTATCGATCGCATATCTTATATCGTCGGTGACTTTTATGAGAGCTGACTGAGTACTGAAATCTTTACGAAACCCAGATTGAAAAGGATCATATTTTCCGCTCTTCGAAAGATAATCAGTAGTTTACTGATGAACTATGCGTTCCAAGACTTGGAAAATAGCACATAAAATGGAAATTGGGCAGAAATCTGAAGGAGAGGAAGGGCTTTTCACCATTTTGATGGGGCGAACTAGCGAGGATTTCCAGATAGAAGGGTCAACAGAGAAGTATAATGAGCAATTTAGAAGTTCCAGAATAGCCAGAGACATTACGGGAAAAGACTGTTTGAGGAAATTTAAAGGGATTTCGTCTATGCCCATAGAATTTGATTTACATAGTAAGAGAAACTTGCGTAAGGTATCAAGAGTTATATACTGAAAGTAATAATTTTTGTCATGGAAAGGAATAAGGGTGCCCGTAATAGGCGTAGATGGCTGGGAAGGACTAGTGTCAGGGAAAAGGGAAAAAATGAAATGATTATTGAGCTGGTCTAATGAAAGATTTAGGGAGATACTGTTGTCTCTTTCTCGAATTAGCCCTAAATGCCTTAATTGCTTCCACACTTGGTAGGATTCGGTTAATCGGGAGAAGCAGGAGGTGTAATAGAGACGCTTAGATTCAGTGACCAGCAGCTTGACACGATTTCTGAGTGCTCTATGTTTTTCGTAGACGAGTTGATTTCGGGATTGTATAAATGCACGTCGAAGCCTATTTCTTTCCTTAATGAGTTTCTTAATATCTATAGTCAGCCACGGGGCAGAGGGACATTTGCAATAACAGGTACGTTTGGGGGCATGTAAATTGATACATCGCATTAGGTTAGTGTTGAAAGTTAATACTTTCGAATAAATGGAGTTCGAACCGAATAGTACCGACCAATCCATAGCGCGTAAATCTTCTTGGAATTTTTCGACTTCAAAGTTGCTGAAATCACAGTAAGTGAATGGTAGAGGGAAAGATCTGGGAAATTTAAATTTGTAGGAAATATGTTTAAGATCGTGCACGGAAAAAAGAAAAGAAACAGGAGTTGGGGAATGGGAAATAACTTTTAATGGGTCTTCAACTATGCAGAGGTCGAGCAGGGTATGACTGGTAGCTGTATGGTGGGTCAGATCAAATAAAACAAGGTGGAGATTATTACTATAAAGAAAGAGGGAGGAGGGGGATTGGACGAGAGGGAAGGGGGATTGGACGAGAGGGAAGGGGGATTGGAGGAGAGGGAAGGGGGATTGGAGGAGAGAGAAGGGGGATTGGAGGAGAGGGAGGGGGGAATGGAGGATAGGGAAGGGAAATTGGAGGAGAGGGAAGGGAGATTGGGGGAGAGGGAATAACAATACAGCTTATACTATTTATATCTATAAAGAAGGATTTTACTAAGTACTACTAAGTTTCTGTATTCGAAATGACTCCCATGGTATTAATTCAAACCGATTCAGCAGAGGCCGTAACTCTATCCTCGCGAGATTTTAAAAACCCGCCATACCAATGGCACGGAACATTCACGCTGATACACGCAAAGCACGCCAGATGGCAGCAGAGTTGCAACACGAAGACGCGGAGGTGGCTCAGCGCACTTCTCTCCCCTCCATCGTACGCCGACGTTTTCGACCTTCGTCACCGTGCCTTACCGTTTCCGCATGTCATGCCCCCCCCTCTCTTTCCCCCTCCTCCCCTCTTAGCACTCCCCCACACTCCGCCCACATTTACCTCGCCCCGCCCCTCTTTGCCACACCCACTCGTGGCGCGCGCTTTACTTTTCCGGTTTGTTCACTCTCTTCGCTCGGCAGTATACGGGTTCCCTCCTCACAGTGCTAAACAGCTCGGAAGGTGAGATAGGAGGATGGAGATAGGAGGAGGGAGATAGGAGGGGGGAGATAGGAGGGAGGAGATAGGATGGAGATGGGAGGAGATAGGAGGAGGGAGATAGGAGGGGGGAGATAGGAGGGGGGAGATAGGAGGGAGGAGATAGGAGGTAGGAGATAGGAGGGAGGAGATAGGAGGGAGGATGTAGGAGGAGGGAGACGGGTGGCAATGAACGGTTTCCCGCTCTGAGCCAGAACGAGGGCTGGATTGAAGCCAACGCAGTCATTACAAGAGGCCAAGAAGTAAAAGAACAAAAGATAGAGAAAAGCAGAGGTGATTAGGGCGAGCACTTGAGCTGATGTGCGGCCTCTTCTTCGTCGTCCCTCAGAGAGAGAGAGAGAGAGATAGAGAGCGCTTCCATTAAACTTCCTCTCTCGCTACGCTTCTCTCCCGAGAAACAACTCGCGATTCGGTCCGGAAATTGGATAAACGACTCGCGATCGATGAATCGACTGAATCGAAACGAACGTCGGAGAAAACTAGCGCGCGCCCGTGCGTGTGTGCGAATGAAATGAACGTCTCCGAGGCGGCAAAAGTTGCCAACTACGGGTTGAAAATGACTCTAGGGATCTAGCGCGCATTCGTCGGAATTCGCGTCGAGACCTAATTGCGTCGAGTTTCATTCAAAAGTGTAGCGGATGGCGAACGCTGGGATCGAACCCGGGACAGGAAGAGAAAGAATCATTTTCCAACGGACTGGAAAATTGACACATTTGATGCAAATAAAATACTTGTGCAAAACAAACCAAAAACACATGCAAGAAGTCATTTTTACGAAATTAACGCATGCGTACATGCAAGGCAGAGAAATTCTGTACGAATTATGCAAATATTTTTAAAATCTGACATGGCCAGCGCATGACTTTCTCACTACAGAGTAAAGAATTCATTCATCATTCATTCATTCATTATGCTTCTGTCCGAAGACAGGTTTTAACTGAATCGCTGCCTCCATTTCTCTCTCTCCCTAGAAGCCTCTATTATACCTCTATAAGTATTATATCCCTGCTTTATACTCTCTAATATTCCTATTCTTTTTCTCCCTCTTCCTCTTCTTCCACTAATTTTTCCTTCTAAAATCTTCCTTTGTAAAAACTGTCTTCTCAATATGTGCCCTATCCAATTTGCTTTTCTTTTCCTGATTGTTTTTATTAGCATCCTATCTTCTCCCACCAATTCTAATACTTCTTCATTTCTCTTCCTCTCTGTCCATTTCACTTTCATCATTCTCCTCCATACCCACAACTCAAAACTTTCTAAATACTTTTCCTCATTTCTCCTTATCGCCCACGTCTCTGCACCATAAAGAGCTATGCTCCATATGTAGCATTTTGCTAATTTCTTCCTTGTTTTTAAATTTATTTTCTTGCTTGTGAGAAGATCTTTCTTCTCGTTAAATGCTGATTTTGCCATTGCAATCCTACTTCTGATGTCCTATGTACTACTTCCATCCTGTGCTAAAATACTGCCGAGATATTTGAAACTACATACTTGATCCAATTTTTTGCCATTTACCATTATATTTAATTCTTTATGTTCCTTTGAGACCACCATGACTTTCGTTTTTTCAGCATTGATCTTCATTCCATATTGTTGGCCAACCTTCACTAGTCTGTCTGTCATCCTCGAAAGTTCTTTTTCGTCTTCTGCTGTTAATCCTTGATCATCTGCATGTTTAATGGTGGTAATACTTTCACCTCCTATCTTAAATCCTTTCTCTTCCATCAACGCTTCTTCTGTTATTGTTTCTTCATAAATATTAAATATCGCTGGTGAAATAGGACAACCCTGCCTCACTCCCCTTTCTTCCAATCTACAAAACAAAAATACATATCTTTATTGACTTCTGGTGCTCTTTCTATCATCATCCTCATACATCCTATAGCATCTCTAGTCCCTCTTCCTCTTCTGAAACCAAACTGATTATCTTGCAGCTCCTTTTCTATTTTACCTTCAACTCTTCTGGTTATTATTCTGGTTGGAACTTTAGCTGTGTGAGAAATTAAACTAACAGTTCTGTAATCCTTACAACTTTTTGCATTGTTATTTTTCTCCAGTGGTACCATTACAACATCTAAAAAATCTTCAGGCCATATGCCAGTATCATATACTAGGTTCAAGGATTTTGTGAGTTGCTTAACTGCTTCCGACCCTAAAACCTTAAGAACGTCCACTGGTATATCATCACTCCCAACAGCCTTCCTTCTTTTCATGTAATCAATTGCTCTTTTAACTTCAGTCTCGAGAATACTTGGTCCTAGCTGATCTTTTTCCACATCCTCTTTTTCATTTAATTCAATATTTCTTGGCTTTCCTTCTTTGTCATACAGCACCTCAATGTATTCTTTCCAAACATTCTTTACATTGTCTGGCTCCGAGACTATTTTACCACTTTTGTTCATGATTCCTTTACGTCCTATCTTTCTTGCCTTTTTCTTGAATAGTTCCCTCATTTTGATATACATGAGGTCTGTTCTACAAATTCTTTCACATTCGACAATCTCCTCGCATTTCTCATTTATCCACTGTTCTCTGGCTTTATCTGTTTCCCTTCTTAAAGCATTATTTAACTCCTTGTATTTTCTTTGGCCTTCTTCAGTGTTTATGTTCTTCCACTTTCTCCGCTCTTCCATTTTTTGCAGCATGGCTGCTGTGATCCAGGGTTTTTTGATTCTTTCACCCGTTACCTTTCCTACCTTCTTTTCCATTACATCTTTAATGTTGCTATGGATGTATCTCCACTCCTCATCTACATTCTTCCTATTTTCTTCAGCTCTCTCTCCCAATTTCCTCCAGCTCAGGCATGATAGCCTCCTTGTTCTTAAAGAGTTCCTCTAAATTCCATTTATTGTTAACTCTTATGTTTCTCTCAACGCTCTTCAGTCTACATTGTGTATTTGCCACCAAAAGGTTGTGGTCAGAATCGATATCTGCCCCTGGTAGTGTTTTCACATTTTTAATGCTATTTCTAAATCTTTCATTGACTAGTATGTAATCTATCTGGTATCGTCTCTGGTCTCCTGGGCTTCTCCATGTGTAAAGTCTCCGCTGGTGATGCTTAAACCATGTATTAGTTACAATCAATTGATTTCTATGGCAGAATTCCACAAGCTTCTCCCCTCTTTCATTTCTCTTCCCTAGTCCATATTTTCCCACTATGTTATCTTCCTGTCCCTCTCCGACTACACTGTTCCAATCTCCCATTACTATGGTGGTGACCCTTCCTTTTCCCTCCTCCTCCAATATCTCCATAATCTGTTCATACATTTCATCTACTTCGTCGTCGCCAGCATTAGTCGTTGGCATATACACTTGAATTATAAGCATTTCCACTGGCTCCATCTGAAGTTTTACGGCTATTAATCTATCATTAACTGTCACTACCTTCCTAATTCTTTCAGCTATCTCTTTTCTCATTATAATCCCCACTCCCCTTTCCTTTTTCTCTCCTCCCGAGTAAATAATCTTAAATTCGTCTGAATTTATCTCGCCTTCTCCTTCCCACCGAACTTCACTAAGACCTACTATACCTACATTATTCCTTCTCATTTCCCTTTTTAAGTTCTCTAGATTACCCCCTGAATTCATAGTCCTAACATTCCATGTGCCTATTCTTAATTTCTCACCACTTGCTTTCCTATTAATGTTACATTTAAGTAATGAATATGATTGCGATAATAATTACAAGTTGCTCTCGACGACAGCGTTCTCAAGAATAATTATCGGAATTTTGCATTCGTGAATGATTGTTAAACACATTGATTAATTTTCACAATGAAAATACATTGAATCTTTTTACACGTTGAGAAAACAATAAGTAAACAAAATCCTTACTTGTTACAATGGACAACAAAATATTGGTCCACAACTTACTGAAAAGGTTAAATAAATGCGCAAAATATTCGCGATTAAAATTATAGTTGAAGGCAATGGTATCGCAGACAATATTTAAAATTTGTTAACAAAATATGACGCTAAACGGCAGTGGGATAATTTAGATCGCGATTAAAACTACCGTTGGCAGCGAAAAAAATCACTAATAACAAGTCGAAAATGTTATCAAAACATCGAAACAAAGATATCACCTAGCAACACTCAACACGCCAAATCAAGTGCCGCTGTCGATATCAGCAGAATAAACAGGATAACAAAGACTAAATGTCGACTAAAATGCCATCGCCAAATAATGACAAATCTAATTGATAAAAAAAGTCCGTGAATGTCCGCGCGAGTGCGCAATATGGAACCATTTATAGGTGCGTCTTCTTTCACATTCAGTCGCTAGGAGGTGCAGATTTTGCCGAAAGGGAATTTACGATCGGTGAAGCCTAACACGGCGAGCATCACCGACGATTTCATCAAAGGATGCCCGGAGCGAAATGTACGGCACCGCTCGCACAGAGAGACGGGAGTGTTCGGAGAAGAGGAAAGGGCAATGAATGAGGAGTGGAGAATGGAAAGGGATGACGCAGAGGGCGCAATTCTCTCAGCTCGGCCCACTCAAAGGAGTGACGACACCGAGGAAGCAGACATGCGACCATCCTGTAGCAGAGCAAAATACGAAAAGGCACTGCCTCAAACCCGGGATTCAGAAAACCGGCTACATTAGAAAACCGGCAAGTTCTACATTTGAAGTCATCTTGCCGATAATCCGAGAAGATTGCCGGAAATTTTCGACAAAAGCCTTGAAACACTGAAAACCAAACAGATCAGCGTATATTTAGTTTCTTTTCGGTTCATAAATTTACAAAAATTCAAATGCAAAGAAAGTCCAGTGGCGTAACAAGGAGCAGAAGGGTCCGCGGCAAAATATTAATAATCAACTGATCTGCTACGATAGCTCAGTGGCAGAATATCCTTCCGACAAGTGGAAGGCCCAGGTTCGACTCCCGGCCATAGGCGACTTTTTTCTCGTTTTAAAAGTATTGCCAAACCCAATCAAGTTAGACTTATTAATCAATTGTCAAAAATGCACTGAACGGGTTAAGCGTTTTAAATTAGTCCGTCTAAAAATAATGATTAACAGAAAATTCGTTCATTAATTTGGATAAAAACAGAAATTGATAAAAAAATCTTAATTTTTTTCTATATTCGGAAAAATTCGAAGGCCTTTGGCCATCCACACCACTCTACTGTTACCTAGCCTGTTATCTAAAAAGTGTGGAGAGGTAAACGATATTTCATTTGCATGACCCTCAAATTAAAAAAAAGTGTGGCTGTATCAGGGCATCGAACCGAAATTTTTTTCATTCCGGTTCACACAAAACAAAAAATTTCGGTTCAGTTCTGGTTTCGTTCCAGCAACCGCCATTGAACCAGTTCGAACCGGTTTTTTTCGCTCCGACTTTAAATTTTTGGGGAAATTTTCAAGGTAATTCCAAAATAATCTTTATTAATTGTTATTTTTTATTTAAGCTAAATACAACTTCAATATCGCAAGTCAAGAATACAAAAATAGATATCAGCACGTAACAACGCCAACCAGTTAAAATGACTTTTACAGACAATATGGAAAAAAATTATGGACAACCCAACTTTGTTACGGATAAAATGTCTCAAAAAGTCATAAGTGAACAATATTCAATGCTGTCATTCATAAATCGCAACAGAATGATATTTACGTTAGTTTAGTGCACTTATCTTGCTTAGGAAATTTCGGATGTTTAGTAAAATTCTTGGAACACAAATACTACCTGATTTTTCATTCAGAGCATTTTGTTCCATATTTTGAATTTGTGACCATTGAATAACAAAGGTTGTTTTCCTTTTAAAAATATAACCAAAATGAGAATATATAAGATAAACAAATTTTTTAACAAGCGGTATTTAAACAAAAGTACGCATATCCCTAGGGATAAGTGAGATATTTCAAAGAGATACGATGTTAAGGATAACTAATGTTAAAGTTTGTTAATTTTTAAATATACCAGAAGACACGAATTTCGTCAAAAATATTTTAAGGGGTACGCCGATTAAAAGATTGAATACTGCTTTAAACCTCTGGAAATTTCTTAGCATTTTTGCGGACCTCACAAACATGTCCAATTTTTGCTCTGTAAATTTACGGCCGGTTGACAACCCTGATCCCATCCCATCATGTAACGAACAGTATAATATTGTATGATTTCCCTTCTTACATTTTTCGTTATTCAATTTGTAAACGGCTCCTTTTATACGACTCCGTCTAATACTGTTCTATAAGAATAAAAAATTTATTTATTTTTCCTTTTTAGCGCGTATAAAAGCTATTAAATATGTTATTTATTTTTTAGTCTTTCATTTGATGTAAAACCGTTGCTATTCTTTCGAAAATCAACATTTATTTCATTTTAAAATTCCAATATATGCAGATACTCTCATTATCATAATCAATTTACTCCAACAGTACTCATGCACGTACTTGAACATGTACAATAATATTAATTCACATTTGTATGTAGAATGTAATTCATAGAAAGCTGTTCAAAGAAGAGCTACTTAACTATTTTTAAATACAATAATTAGATGTTAACATTGCAAATACCATTCAATATATAATTATATAAATTTTCTTAAGATGACAAATATGTACACAGTAACATTTACTCCAAGCAACAAAAATTCGATCAAATTAATAAAATGTCCTCCAATTGGGTACTGATTTATAGGAAGGAATGGATATAAGTGACTGGTAGGAAAAACTACGGGAAAGAGATAATTAAGAAGATCGGTAGGAAGAGACTTAAGAAGAAAGGGGGGTGAAGAGAAAGAGATAAGGAGTAGACGAGGGATTGAGGAATCATTGAGTGAGAAGGGATAATTTAAATATGGAATTAAATGCACCTATATCTATAGGTAAATATATTACAATTGATTCCCGATGCTGTCATTTTGGAGGAGTACTTGCAATATTATGTACATAATAGAGAAGGTGTCCGCTGAAATTCAAAATGTAAAACGTTTCCAAGAAAGAGAAATTCAATGAAGTTGAAATACAACAAATTGCATTTATTATGTACGAGCCTAGAGTTGAAACGCATATTATACTCTCTTTCTCATTCTGCTTTATCCCCATCCTCACTTGCACTCCCTTCCCTCTCCCTATTTATTCCGTCCTCCTTCACATCTCGGGGAGATTAATCGAAGACGATAAGGACGATTAGAAAAAATAATTGCTTTTTTAAATGTATGCATATTAAGCAGATGAATGATGACAAAAATAGAATCCAAATACATCGGTTATTAAGGACCTAAAATGATAGAATTAATAATTAATAATCTCTGTAGAAACACGACTGAAAAATAAAATTCTATGATAAGAAAATGTATCTACAATCTTTTATCTTTATGCAAATATCGCGTCAATATCTTAGATATTTTAAATTAATAACAAACAAGTCTGCATCTAAGGACGTTTTTCCATGGGAAATTGAAACAAAACCGACTTCACATCGCTATGTTAAATATCCTCTTGAAATCAAACACACACACACACACACAGAGAACGAAAATTAGAGTTACATATTGAGCGCGTCATGAACTCTCTCTCTCTCTCTCTCCAAGCGTAGTCTCTAATGTGCGTTTTTGCATTCGCCAAAATACTTCGCTAAAATAAATTCGCATTGATCCTTAATCTCTCTTCGGCTCCGGCTCTTGTCCCTTTAATAAAAAGTCAAATATAAAATTTCGCGTTGATCTGATCAATAGTTTTTAAGTTAGAGCGCCCAAAAATTCCTATCACGCACACACACAGACAGACAACATCAAGAAAATGGTCAAAACGTGCTCAGGGGACCTTAAAACATGTATTTCCGTTGAAATCTCGAAATCGTTTTTTATGAAAACAATACTTTCCTCTTTACTGCGTATGGAAAAAGTAAAAATTAATAAAGTAAACGTTAGAAAAAACAGATGGAGAGAGAAAGAGAGGAAAAAAGATGGATCAAGAGAACGCGGACTTACTGCGCTAACATACACACCGTATAAAATTCAGAATGCAATGCGATGTAGCCAGCATAGCATAAACAAAAAGACACCCGAAAACATGATTTAATGGAAGAAATGCTCATTTAAATCTGTTTAGGTGGGAAAATAATGTGATTAAACAAGTTCGAGAAACCAGCATCCAAAACTAAAACCCAAGGCTAACACTAACTGCGATTCGTAAAAGATAATTTAGCCCATGCATTTCTGCACCACTGACCCATGATCTCCAATTATCTTTCTTCCTCCAACCGCCAACCCACCTCCAATTCCATTCCCGAACGCATTGGACACTAATCCTCCAGATATAATTCACTGCTCTAACAAATTACAGACTAAACTCCATGACACATGGCGTTCCTATGGCAATAAACGTTTGCAGAATCACCACTGAGGACGACTGCTTTGCAACCGAAGCAAGCATCTGATTTATGGCTACAGCGATCGCCTCGACCATTTACTCGAAAATGGGGGCGCGCGCACACACACTCAACTTTATATGAAATAAAATAGGAGCGCTTTTCAATGGACACGAAAGAGGATGCAACCAATTCTAGGACGACTCGCCCATTTCTAAACAAAGAGGATGAACTATTACTGCTTAAACCCCAACGCGAAGATATATTTTTGTTGAATATGCCTAAAGTCACCGAAAAGTCGGAAAGGGTTTGAATATCACACATCTATCCTGTTGGAATAGTTCACAATCGGCGTCGAAAAAAAAGAGCGGGAGGAGAAACCTCGGGCACATTGAGGGAAGAGGCGGCTTTAATCCCACGTCATCAATAACTGGAAGGTCCCGAGGGGCTCCGACAGATAGAGGTGGGCTCCGGAGAGCTGCCTCACCCGATACAAGCCAAAATCCTGTTTGGATGCTCGGAAGCTATCGCGGTTTGCTGTCATTCATCACCGCCTGAGGGCAGGACGGGCGCGAGGGAGGATTCCAGCCAACATAACGGCTGACAAGAGAAAATCGGAGATCGAAATTCTACCGACGACTTTTATTAGCACATTTTGTCAGTAAAAAAATAGTGATTGATTTAAGGTGGACACAGCATGCCGAATTTGACAATTTTACTTCATAATGACGACAGGAGAAGTTGTTAGAAAGCGCTGAAACAATTACTTGCCTAGCTAGTTTTTGCAAAAACAACCTGTTCAAACAACACATTTCATTACCAACGTGAGCGCCTACCCGTTCTTTCCGTCCGTATGAATGTCTGTTACTGAACGGATTTCCATGATATTAGTTATTTGTGACTTACGCGCAAATCCAACATGAAAGTCGGAAATGGTTTGCATAACCTGATCAGGGATGCCACTTTGCAAGAAAACATAAACGAATTTTCCGTCGTATGCCGTAAAATGTTAGTTACTATACCGAAAAGGTTTTCAAATAAAATTCGGAGAACTAGCCAAAAAGAATATTTCTTTTCGCATACATTTTTACTGTAGGAGAGACCGTTTTAAATAAAGTCAAACAACAAAGTCGCAATTCGCTTTGGACATTTCTTGAATGGTTACTAAATTGTTGTCAATGAGAACAATCTTCGTAATAACATATTATATAATATCTGTTAAAATTACGAAAACACGTTCAATTTCCTCACGTGTGCGCTACTATTTCTTAATCGAGAGGAGATGGATTATCTACGACAAAGAAAAATGCTTAAACGTAAATATGACTATTATTTATGTCAAGTGAGGTACATATTATAAAAATAAATTTCTATTGTTTGATTAATTACAACTGATTAGAAAATGGCCCAGTGAATATGAATTTAATGTTCCTTTGGAATTATTTCTGATATTTCGTTTTCCTGTATTTAGACATTATACAAAAATTGCGTGTATGTATGTATATGTATATGTATATATATATATATATATATATATATATATATATATATATACACACACACAACGCAGGGCAGTTCTCTCCACTTTGGGCTTTCGGGCCCATTCCATCTCCGACAAGGAGAATCTGCCCAAAGGGATAAACCATCTGAGGACAACGTTACGGCAGAATGGTTACCATGAACGGGACATCTCGATGACCCTAAAAAGGGCCGACGCCCGAATGAAAAAAGGAAAAGCCGTGAAGGAAGAGGAAAAACCTGTCGCCACTGCCTGTCTACCCTACGTCTCTACCATATCCGGCAAGATCTCAAGGATACTGGGAAAGCATGGTATCAAGACAGTGCACAAACCACCAGGGAAACTTAGAGACCAACTACCCCGAGCTAAGGACGATCTCGGATTAAAGGCTCCGGGGGTCTACAGCATACCATGCGAGTGCGGCGCCTCATACATCGGGGAAACTGGCCGCACCATCGAAACCCGGTTAAAAGAGCACATGAGGTGCATAAGGTTGGGACAGCCCGAGAAATCCGCGGTGGCAGAGCACAGCCTCAGCCACGACCACAAGATCTTTTGGGAAAAAACAAAAAGATTACAACATACCAAAGGTTTCTGGGACCGGTTGGTCAAAGAATCCATTGAGATCCGTCTTGGGGACAAAATCAACAGGGACTCGGGCTACTCGCTCAGCAGAACCTGGGAACCGATCCTACAAAAATCGGGGAGGAAGACGCAATGCGATTGGTGGGCGGAAAGACGGAACCTGATTGGTGGGAGAAAGACGGAACCTGATTGGTGGGCGGGCGTATCAGACCGTTACAGCCTAAAAATTAGTATATATAGCAGACAAGACACGTTTTTAGACATCCTCTGAGACATCATTCTGAGTTAGAATCTGGATTCTGATTCTGAGTGATTCTGGTTGGTGCAGATGACTAGCGAGCCTAGCCTATCAGACACTCTGGTTTCCGATCTCCTGATTGGATGACTATAGAACCAATAGCCAATCAGATACGGTTCATACCCTCCACGTTGCGGATATTCCTTTAACATTAATCTATTAGTCATTTTAATTACTAACGTGGGAGTCCGTCTGCCTGGTTCGGGAAAACCCCCTCTAGGAGGGAAGTACGTAAGTCGCTGCGGGACTCCCTAGGGTTTTCCGGGACACGGCCAGGTACCGCCCAGGAGTTGACAGCACGCCTTGCCGCGAGCGGGTCAATCCCGGGTGGCCGCCACTGCACGGTCGGCCCCACTTCTTCCGCGGGGGGTGGCTAACTTGTCCCACCTTCTCACCCGCTCGATCTCTCTACTATTCGCATAGGTGAAGGACTAACCCCTCCCTCAGAATGATCCGCTCACCGCCCCCAAAAAAGGACGCAGCTCCAACGAGCGAAGCAGGCACCTCGACACAACCGGGGAGAATACCGAACCCGTCGAATATACGTTAAGTTCTCTTCCAGAGAGAATCTGAAGGAGTCCAGACAAAGGAACAAAAAGACGCGGCGCCAGCAAATGTCAGCGAGGCAGTAGACCTTGAACCCGTCATCGATTTTAACAATGATGACGCAGCCATCTTCACAACGGTGGAGAGGGCCAAGAAAAGGAAAAGATACCAGCCGCTGGTCTTCAAGCCAACAGAAACCGAAACTGTAAACAGATACGATCCATTAATAGACGCTCCGGAAGAAAATAAATCCACGGAATAGCAACCAAGAAAAGAGACCACCGGCAATTGTAATCTACGAAATAATTAAAATGCAGCTTTCGTCAAAACAATCCGGCAGACAACCGGTAATAACGATTTTACGATCACGAAAACAAAGGACGGGTCAAGGCTACAGCTGAGCAACATGGACGAATATAATAATATCAGACAGTATTTAATGGAGGCTGGCGCCCAGACGCATACCTGGGCGGGTAAATCAAACACCACCGTCAGGTACCTGATAAAAGGGCTGGATGGGGGGATGGACCTGGGGTTCATCAAAGATGAACTAAACGAACTAGGTGTTCCGTGCGTTGCTGTTAGAGTACTGGCACCTACGAGGAAGGACCTCTACGTGGCGACCATTGAAAAAAATGAGAATTTTAAAGTCACCTCCATGGCCAGCAATAATAAAATATGCAGTCATGGAGTTTACATTGAGTCCTATAAGTATCAAAGGCCGCAGATGTGCTTCAGGTGCAATCGATATGGACACGGGTCCCAGAATTGCACCGCGACCCCCCGATGTTACAAGTGCGCTGAGACCCACGAAGGCAAAAACTGCCCGAATGACAAAACTAAAACAAAGGCCAAATGTTGCAACTGCGTCGGGGAGCATGTCTCCTTCTCTCGTAAGTGCCCAGTCTACGCAAAACATGAGGAAGCACTAAAAGCAAAAGAGAACAAAATAGACAAGACGCACAAACCAACCCGGGTCCCTCCACCATCGCCATCAGTCTGGACTCTCCCAAAAAATACGGAAAAAGGGATCGAAGTAAAAGAATTTCCGCCGCTACCCCAAAAGGAGACCAAGGAGCAGTCCAAAAGGGAAGATAACAATTTAAACAATGACTCGGATATTAAAACCCTTTTCACGACTATGGCCCAATTCACTGCCACTATCCAACAGCAGATGACGGCCATGATGACCCTAATACAGACCCTAGTGGCCGCCATAACTGCACAAAATGGAAATGGACGCTAGGGTCCTAAAAACTACTACGATCATCATGGCCCATTGGGGCCGTAAGAAGCAAAACGCCGTAACTCATTGAGTTCCTTAGTAAACATTCAGTAAATATTATTTTAATACAAGAGACGCGCCTGTTACAAAATGAGGTACGGGCTGTTCCTGGTTACAAGGTATTTAGGAGGGACCGAGAAAGTAACACCTAAGGGGGCGGAGTGGCGATCCTCGCCCGTGAAGGAATTGCATGCACACCAATAGACGACAGGAGCTCTGGCCCAATAAGAGGCAGTGGGTATCAGAGCTGACACAAATATGGGAAAAATTTCAATAATAAGAATATATATACCACCAAATAAAGTACTGTGCATGCAAGACCTACACGGGCTCCTTAGCATGGACGATGCAATTATAATTGCAGGTTACTTTAACGCGATGCATTGGGCGTGGAACTGCAGTAGAGACAACAGGCGTGGAAACCTAATAAAAACATGGGCGCGGGATAACCAGATTAGGGTAGTGGCTCCAGCAACGACGACGCGACCAGGACCAAAGAATACAGGAAGCATCCTTCGTCCTGACGAAGTTGTCCACGAATACCTTCGGCTCACTAACTTATGCATGCAACAAAACATTTTTCAATTTCAAAACGAAATTTATCAGCAAACACTAGGTACCTCCATGGGAAACCCTTTATCCCCTTTTTTAGCCAACATATTTATGTCACATTTTGAAAAGACTTGCAAAGACAAATTCCATTATTTTCCTGAAAGTTGGTTTAGATATGTTGATGATATTTTCACAATTTTTGATTTAAAAAAACAAAAAGTAGAAGACTTTGTGGATCAATTAAGCAACTTATATCCATCCATAAAATTCACTTTTGAACTTCAGGAGAACCATTTCTGGATTTACTAATCATTAATAACCAACAACAAATAGAGTTTGATATTTACAGAAAACCAACACACACTGACAATTATATTCCAAATAACTCCTTCCATCCCATGAATCAAAAAACAGCTGTTTTCCAATTCTTAACACACCGATTGTGCAACATCCCCCTTAACAAAGATAGATATGTTAAAGAACTCAAACATATAAAACAAACTGCAAAGAAACTTGGTTTCGATCCCAATTTAATCAATATATTAATAAGGAAACACAATCTTAAAAAAAAACGTTGTCCAACTCCACCACTTTCAAACTTGACAACAATAAGGCCAACAAATATATAAAACTACCATATTGTCCCATATTAAACAGGGGCTTGAATAAAATTTTCAAACATAAGAATTGCACAATAACATACACGAACCCACATAGTTTGAAAAACTTACTGGATAGCATCAAGGACAGAACGGAGAATTTGAACAAGTCCGGAATTTATAAAATACAATGTTCACATTGCAATTTAATGTACATAGGACAAACTAGACGAAAACTAATAACACGATTTAAAGAACACTTAGCCCATTACAAAAACAATCGTTTTGAGAAATCAAGCGTAGCCACTCATATCCTCGAAACTGGACACAGTATACACATAGAGGACTTAACCTTGTTAACTTCAGCCAACCATTCACTTAACTCTTTAGAAAATCTGCATATCTATAAAAAGAGATACAATCTTATGAACACAGATACTGATTTTAACAAAACTTTATATAAATTGACCGAACTCGACGCACAAAATTCTTTTCGACCCTCAAATGTTTTTCGGTCCTCGTTATAAACTTTTCTTCTAACTTCGTCGCAGTTGAATTCTGTTCACTGCCAAGGCAGGTTCTCCCCTGAAGATGCCCGCTTAGTGGGCGAAATGCATAGGGCTTACCCTACAATTTTTGGCTGAAGGAGTTTTATACAACTGTTTGACCCGGTTGTGTACCCGAGAAAAGTTTCTACAATCAATCCATCGGAAAAGCACCAGATCCTACTTCATTTTTCGGTCTATTTGAAGAAGGAAATATTCGAGTAATTTTGTAAGAAAAACACTACGATTTATTCGTTATTTTACTACATTACAAAGTGTGCAAGGTATTATTCTTTATTCCGCATTGCTGCTGCTTGTGCAAGGCCAAATACGGACCCCTATTAAAAGTACCTGGCTTTCGTGATTTCAGTGAAAAATGAAGTATTTAGCGATAAGTGCTTAAATACATATCATCGCAAAGGTTAGGATTTTTCACAGTTGATCAACAGAAAAGTTATATAAATTCTTGTTATTATATGAACAATAATAATCGCATTACTAGAACGCCATCGCCACAAGTCATGTTCCTACAGTCCTTTGTGAAAAATCGTCCCTGTACACACTTGCATTTTTTTAAAATTCCAAATCAAAAACCGGAATTCGAAAAATTCATAATTAAGAGTAAAATTAATTTATTAATTAATAAGACACCCTGCAACCATATTAATTATTTTACGTTATTATTTAGAACGGAGACTTTCCTAGCTCGCTCAAATATACTTTTACGAGTACAATCTCCTAGCACAGGGGTTGGCAACCTTTTCTGCATGGCGGGCCACATTTGCAGTTGTGAATGCTTCGGAGGGCCGCATTGGGAGTCAAGAAAGTCTGGGCGGGCCGGATGAGCGAAGAAATCAGAAGTTTTCTAGAGATTCTGTGATTTCATATGAACGAAATCAAGTCTACGTAATTTACTAGCGTTAAAACTTCACCCGAAAAGGCTTTGAGACCATAATTTTACTCAAAAAATATAAAATTGCCCATGAGAAATTTTCCTGATCACTTTTTCATTACAGCTTTGCGGGCCGCATAAAGGATTCTTTAGGACCGCACGTGGCTCGCGGGCCGTAGGTTTCCGACCCCTATCCTAGCATACCAATTAACTCATTACAATACTACGCATATTCATATTACTGCCATTTATTGTATCAAACAAATTTCACGCAATATTTGATGTTATAACAATGTACCTACCTTATCATAAATGCGCCAATAAATACAAATTGTGTATATAAATTACTTATAATAAGTAAGTTGTATCTGCATACCTTCTTCATTGTCGTTAAGTCAACAACTGATAATAAAAGAATATATCGTGCACATTTTGTCGTAAATAGTTCTCGAACCTCCCGCTCTTTAAGAGCAGCGTCACATTCGGGCGTTCCGGAATGACAGATGTGAGATTTTATATAAGAGAATATCAAAATTTTCGAAGCGAGTGTAGTGATCGGGTTTTCTCGCAGTTGATAGGGTGCGATCGACGACGAAGCCCCTTCCTGTA
Organism: Tanypteryx hageni; assembly: GCA_028673005.1. Taxonomy (NCBI): domain Eukaryota; kingdom Metazoa; phylum Arthropoda; class Insecta; order Odonata; family Petaluridae; genus Tanypteryx; species Tanypteryx hageni. The sequence goes on along the minus strand of CM054113.1, from coordinate 8,313,456 downwards.
CCTCCTGCCACATTGCTCCTCGTAATGGATCACGTGAAAGAAACCTGACGTCATGTCAAACACGTTTGGAATGGAGTAGAGTTCATGTCTGAAGGCACACCACTGCGCCGCGGTACAACGGTTGAGAAGCACTGCCTTCGAGAATAATGTTAGGCATCACAACTAGGGGCGGATACAGGGTAAGACAACCTAGGCGACCGCCTATGGTCCTCGCGCCTGGCCCATAGGCAAGCTAGGGAAATTTTAGGCTAGAGAGTAGGGTCAGGTTTGGGTAAGGGGATAATCTGTGTTCGTAGAAAATAAGAATCACGATAGATTATCTAATGATAGAATATACTCCGAGCGTGAGGTAAATGCACGTAATACGAAGCACCAATTTTGCGATAGGTCCTTGACAGAATGCACCGTAAAGGGTGCGACGGGTCGCGATTCTAATTTTGATGCGACGCCATACAGTCGTGGGAGTGCTTGTGATGGGAGCGCATGCAGTTTTAGAGGGGAAGAGAAAGTCAAGGGTAGGATTAGTATGCGAAGTGATAGTGAGAAATTAAACGTCGACGTACTGAACTGTCGCAGCATCCGTAGGAAAATTGCTGAGTTCGAGCATATTATTCGCAGTCTGCACGCCGACGTCGTGATAGGCACAGAAAGTTGGTTAACGGATAAGATTCAGAGTCAGGAGATATTCCCTAGATACTATCGTGTCTACAGAAAAGATCGCGCTAATAGATCGGGCGGGGAATTTTCATAGCGGTTAGCGATAAGTACGATAGCACTGACATTCCGATAAGTGACGAGGATATCGAGTGTGTTTGGTGCCGCATAGGTAAAGATGGCTCCAAAAAGGTGTTCATATGCTCGTTTTATAGGACACCTAACGCTGGTGTAGATTGTATTTTAAGTCTCGAGAAACAATTATCAAAGCTTAGACTGATAAATCAAGATAGTATCGTTATAGTCGGTGGTGACTTTAACTTACACTCTATTGATTGGGAAAACCTGTTTCGAATCTAGAGGTAAAGAACGAGAATCATGTGAGGCATTAATCGAAACATTCTGCGAGCACTCTCTCTCCTTCAATTAGTCAGAAAGTCAACGCGGTCGGGAAACATATTAGATTTATTAGCAACTAACGTCCCAGAAAGAATAAACAGTCACCATTGAAGATGGGATAAGTGATCATCAGGCCGTATATGCAGAGTGTAAGTTAAAATCGATAGGCACCCTAAGCCTCAAAGAAAGTTTTATATATTTGCTAAGGCACACTTTTCAGAAAGGCCCGATTCGCATCTTAACACGTTTTATCGGTGGCTGGCATTTTTTTTACTTTTTATTTATTTTAATAAGTGACGCACGTTTTCTAACTCAGTCTGATCGTATCGATATCCCCTTCAAAACACGTAAAAATTAGTAACAACAAGATTTATTGGACAGTAACTTCGTAAATTATAAGAAAAATAACAAAATAACTGGTCCGTAGTTTTATAGATAAATTATTAATTAAAATAAAATAGGAAAAAATAGTTCTCTCAAATTCTTAATGAAGGGTATTGGACACAACGCCCATAACGAATAAAATTGCCAAAATGACGCACACAAAGCAAATAAAAATATATACAAATACATGAATTGTGCTTAAAACTGACTGCAAATTACAAACACTAAAAAAATGCTGAAAAAAAAAACGGCGAGTTCAAATTCAAAACGAAGGTCGAGTGCTAACTGAGGATGCAGAGGAAAAGGGAATGCCTTACGTTGGCTTTCCCCATAAAATCGCTTTAGGAAAGGCAAGGAACTCGGGCATCAAATTTATGTCCGCCGCCTCCCGACTGCACCGCGCTGGGCATCAATTGATGTGCACCGCGTCCAACGTGTTAAGAGAAAATGATCCGTTAAATGATAAAAACTGACATTTTAGTTCACTTTACTACACTCGTGTATTAAGCAACGGTGAAAAGTATCTCCCAACACGAGTAGAAAACCGTTGTTGTAAAACAAGTGAAGATTTTCTAGACGGATTAGATGTGAAATTGCTAGTTGTAGAATTAAGAGCCACGGCCCGATGATATTACTACAGTGAACCAACTGCCTCTAATCCATTTGAAGACTTGTCCACGGTCGAAATCAGAAGTTGTAAATATATATTAAATAAATAATTCAAAATTTGTTTGCAGGTTTTCTTCATTAAAATATAAAATCGTATTTAGAAATCGTAAGCCGTGGGCCTCGCAAACCCCAATCGCCTAGGGGCCTCGCACCCTTCAAGTCCGCCTCTTATGGCTACATTAAATATTACTTAGGACAAGCTGGTTATATTTAACTTGGCAATCAGGAAAGACATCAACGACCACGGTCCCGTCCACGTTCGGAATATTATCCCAAAAGAATATGTTTCGCATTTGAGAATATATCGCCGAGGCACACTCGATAAAAGAACGACAATGTGATCTCACCTCAGAAATCCAGCGACAGATGACGCAATACGCGCTAATGCGGAAAAAACGAGGCCAAGGTGTCAAAATACTAAACACGAACTTCATATTGGCAACCACTTCTTGAGGTCAATGAGTAACGCATTTTGAAAGCGAGAATGCGATGCGATATCAGCGAGTGTTCCAAACAAGGTCAGGCGGCGAGAAACGGCATGACGCATCGAGAGCGGCCAGCCTCTCCTATAGCAAGGCCGCCACAATAGGAAATGCGAGCGAACGGATGAACGGGTTCCTCGAGCAATGGTCTACTGCAGCTGCGTGGGCCGCGGTGCAGGAATTAATGTCGACCACCACGTTCTCGAGGGTAAATAAAGAGAGAATGCGAAGAAGTTGCCGATGATCGCAACGAAAGTTTCATTAGCTATTTACTTGAACACCAAAAGTAAAATATTATCTTGTGCACAGCGGCGTATCGGGTTTTGGGGGTTATAACCCCCCCATGAGCAACGTATACTTATCCTCTGAAAAAGGTATTGACGCCCCAAGATAATTGCGAACGTCGGAACGAGTAAATAAAATCCATTAGTGTTTTACTTGGCGTCCTACAAGTTACCTTTCTTTAAAAGATGAGTTACGCGACCAGGGATTCCAAAACTGAAGCAGTCTCGTGAGAAAGGGACCCATGTGCACGGCACTCCGGCGGACGGAGAGGTAGGGTGGCCGGGGGAGTGTATCTCTCGGGCTAAATGGTCGATTCTATTCGAGCCTTAAATGTGACCCATGTTATTATTTGCTGAATGTAAAAGCCTTAACTATGCTTGTTGTTTCTCTCTTTATTAATACCTAGCTATCTTATTTTCCATAAAGGCTTAGTAGAGAAAGAAATGCAATGTGGGTTGGAGGGAAAGGCACTTAGTGGGGTAAAAATGCTTGACACTTCAGTGTCTTCTCACGAAAGATATTTGGTGCTGGGAGGATGAGTCGAATAAACGAAGAATTTATTAAAAATACTCCATAAACACAGAACATGGCTCAACCTAAGCGAAAGATTTGAATTCATTAAGCATCTGCTGCCCGGCTAGTAAATAAAAGCGCGCGTATGTGTATTTATGGCTAATCAACCTTTCGGATTATTATAGAAATTAGAAGCGCAAAAACTAAACATCTAATACAGAGAACTTGGAAAAAAGCTCTATAGGTCTCACATGTTCTGATGCTGCATGTACTCTCACTCCATATAATTTCCAGACACTTTTGGTCAGTCATTCATTGCTAGTATATATATATATATATATATATATATATATATATATATATATATATAACATTTCCGCGAATGTACCGCTGTGTAAAGTTTAGTGAGATTGCTAATTTTTAAAATGAAATTTCCGAAAAGTTGTATTCCAAGTTAAAGCAACAGATGACAATGTTTGCTGGTTTCTGCAATCATGCTTTACAAGTTAATGGCTTTATTTAATTTAAATATCAACATCATTTATACAAGCATTTTTCTTAAATTAAATCGCTATTTTTTGTTCTATTTTATAAAAAATTAGCGCGTTATATTGAATACAATGTTACGACAATTGACGTAACACAGGAGTGGGGAGACAGCGCTTATTCGTGTAACATAGCAGGTAAATAGGATGATCTTTAAGAAACTGTAGTTTTTCTTACCTTTCCCTTTCAATTTTTACTTCTCCTTCATAAACAATTTCTTGTATGTTCTCACTTTGTCCCTACGTGCACAAGATATCTCAAGAAATACCACGGGGAGTAGTCATTTTTTCAGGATTAAATTTCTCATACCTTGTGTTAGGAATGGTAAAATTTTGGTGGGCCCATTAGGCAGAGTTCTAATCCCAAAACGATTTTCTCAACTCGTGTAACACAGGAATGACTGACACGTAGAAACTTTTTAAAACTAAGATTAAAATATTTAAAAAATACACAATCAAGAGATTGACGGACGATTGGATGAACGATTGGATTTTAATTTTATCAATTTTGTATACGTAAGAGAATTATTTTTAATCAGTACACCACTATTCTTTCCATGCGTATTTTATTCCCAACCAACTCCTTCAAAAATCCCGTGCATTTGTTGTCGTAAGTTTAAAACATTTTTCAGTAAAGAAGCAGTTGATTGCGAGAATTAAAGATACATATAATACAATTCGTCTTTCCTTTTCTTTTCCTCCGGGGAAGACAGCGCATAACCTTCCCTTGAATTAGGGGACTCGGGAGACAGAGTGGACGAGGAAGGTCAGTTCCTCACTCGCAGGCGCGGCGTCGACATCTCCGTGTGGATTTCATCCACCTCTTCAACCTCCGCAAATTCCATTTTCTCCACCATTTCCACCATTCGCTCGAAGATTTCACGGCCTATAAGCGATGATCGCAATGATATCGTATCACTGATGCTCTTCGAAATCATGTTGCAACTCGTCACTAATTCCACACGATAGTGCCAAGTGCCAGCTAACTCCTACTTTTCTTGATCGCTGCTCTCACAAATGTTCAAGATTTTTCAAGGAAACTGTGGATTCCATCGCAACGAATGCCAAGACAAAACTGCATAAGAACGTAGACAATTAGACCCTTCTGACAATATATGATCTGACCTGCATAGCCTTTTGCCGTTGCAATATGTTTCCGTTTCCGAATATTAGCATCTGCCGCTCACGGGAGGTCGTTTCCGAACAATCGTAAAGGATCCTATTCTCGTAAAATGTCCTTCATATATATATATATATATATATATATACGGTCGGGATGTGAAGGAAATGCCGAACTTATGATTCACTGACTTATTTCCTAATCCGTTGTAATTAATAAACAATCGACAATTACTTAAAACACCTCATTCGAATAGTAGTAATATAATCTTTATGTTCACGTTCATTCCTTCGTCGTAAATTACCCATTTCTCTTCACTTACAAACTGTGTATAGATAAATAAAACAGACATATTTACGTTCATTTCTTCGTCTTAAATAATCCATTTCCCTTCATTTTCCATATTGCGTGCGCACGAAAGAAAATTTAACAAATTTGGTATTTACAGCAGATATTGTTTACTCCAGTTGACACGAAGATTTTATTCGTTGACAAGAATTAAAAACACTGGAAAATTTTTAGGCTCTCTCCTGTCTTTACCTGGCTGTTGAAGTGAACGGACGTGCCTTTCACTTGCTCCTGCGAGCTCCTACGTAGCCTCGAGCGACTAGAGTAGCTGTAGCATTATAGTAGCTGTAGTGTTAAGTAGAACTAACAATTTACTTTATTCTATTGTTATCCTTCGGTAATTTTATTTAACATTCGTTTAAGTTATGTAATTAGTTTTGTTATAACATACACGTTATAGTTTTTATTTTTCTCTACCGTAATAGTTAACTTTTAAGCCTCGTAGTTTCTTATTTGAAATTTCATTCTCCCTTTTAGAAAATAATATTTATATCATAGTAGTTATTGTGTATTAGCATATTCTCGTTACATTTGTAAGGCTGTTTTAGTTTTACGCTCCATAGTATTTATATTTTTCGTTGTTGTGTACTATCATCTCCTGTGCGTGATCTAACATTGTTTGTGTTGTTTACGCCTTTCACTTTATACCTGCGTTTGACCCTTTCTCGTACGCTACACGAAGAGCGTCCCCGCTTTAAAACAGACCAAATTCTTTAGCATTATCCCATTTCAGCTTTTGTTTTTATATTGTAACTCTTTTGCGTTAGTATATAAATTAGGTAAGTTTAGGATGGCTTCACCGAGGACTCCCGTTTCCTCCTTCTTGTGCGCCGCTGGTTGCGAGGCCATGAGGGCTCGAATCACGGAGCTGGAGAGGGTGGTTGCGGACCTCCTTCAGAGGGTGGAAATGTCCGAGGCAGCTTTGGTTCGTGTGGGGGGTGCGGGGTCATCCCTGAAAGCTCGCCGCGCCAAATTGGCGGCCCGGGTTCGCCTGGGTGCGGCAGCCGGTAGAGTGATCGGAGTTGACTCTGACTCCTTACCGCGGGCTGCGGGTCCTCGGGCTGGGAAATTCGATGAGTGGAGAGTGGTGTCCACTCGGGGAGATCGTGAGGTGGTGCTGCGGAGGCAGGGAGTTGGGAATGCTTCGGCGGACTCTCTTCCTGTCAGTAATAGGTTCGAGGGGTGTCGGAGGACGACTCCACGGCCATTGCGCCCGTACCCACTCCCGTCTCTTCGATGGAGGCCGGGCCCAAGGAGAGTCGGGTTGGAAAGGGAGGGTTGTTAGTGTTAGGTAGCTCTAACGTTCGGCGTGTAATGGCACCCCTGTTAACCAGTGCCCGCCGGGAGGGAGTTGAAGAGCGGGTCTTCTCCAGATGAATATCAGGAGGCACGGTGCCGGAAGTGACCAACACGGTGAGAGAAGCGTTAGTGGCGACAGGTTGCTCTCGGCTGCGGGTGGTGGCCCATGTTGGGACTAACGACGCCTCGAAGCGCGGGTCCGAGGAGATTTTAGGTTCTTTTAAGGACTTGGCCTCTGAGGTTGCTCGTGTCCGATGTGCGGCTTACTGTCTGCAGTATAGTCCCTAGGATTTTCCGCGGTTCTGAGGTTTGGACTAGAGTTGAAGGTCTGAACCGAAGGCTGTGGAATTTCTGTCGGGACTTGGGAGTGGACTTCGTCGACCTACGACCGAATATCGAATCGTGCAGGGCACCACTGGATCACTCTGGTATTCACTACACGCCCGAATCGGCTAAGAGAGTAGCGAGTAGGATTCTCGAGCACGGTAGGGATTTTTTAGGCTAGAGAGTAGGGCAGGGTGTAGGTCAGTTGAGGGTCAGGGGATATTCGATGCACTTGTAGAAAATAAGAATCCCGAAAGATTATCTAATGATAAAATATACACCGAGCGTAATATGCAGCACCAATTTCGCGATAGGTCATTGATAGAATGTTCCGTAAAGGGCGCGACGGGTCGCAATTCCAATTTTGATGCGACGCCATACAGTCGTGGGAGTGATTGCGGTGGGAGCGCATGTAGTTTTAGAGTGGAAGAGAAAGTCAAGGGTGAGATTAGTAAGCGAAGTGATAGTGAGAAATTTAACGTCGTCGTACTTAACTGTCGCAGCATCCGTAGGAAAATTGCTGAGTTCGAGCATCTTATTCGCAGTCTGCATGCCGACGTCGTGATAGGCACAATAAGTTGGTTAACGGATGAGATTCAGAGTCAGGAGATATTCCCTAGATACTATCGTGTCTACAGAAAAGATCGCGCTAATAGATCGGGCGGGGAATTTTCATAGCGGTTAGCGATAAGTACGATAGCACTGACATTCCGATAAGTGACGAGGATATCGAGAGTGTTTGGTGCTGCATAGGTAAAGATGGCTCCAAAAAGGTGTTCATATGCTCGTTTTATAGGACACCTAACGCTGGTGTAGATTGTATTTTAAGTCTCGAGAAACAATTATCAAAGCTTAGACTGATAAATCAAGATAGTATCGTTATAGTCGGTGGTGACTTTAACTTACACTCTATTGATTGGGAAAACCTGTTTCGAATCTAGAGGTAAAGAACGCGAATCATGTGAGACATTAATCGAAACATTCTGCGAGCACTCTCTCCTTCAATTAGTCAGAAAGCCAACGCGATCGGGAAACATACTAGATTTATTAGCAACTAACGTCCCAGAAAGAATAAACAAAGTCACCATTGAAGATGGGATAAGTGATCATCAGGCCGTATATGCAGAGTGTAAGTTGAAAATCGATAGGCACCCTAAGCCTCAAAGAAAGTTTTATATATTTGCTAAGGCAAACTTTTCAAGCTTCAGGTCGCGCCTACGAGAAATACTACCTGGCTTCCGTGATATAAACGAACGATCAGGTGCTGAGTCGTCATCGAAACTATTCAAGGATATAACGCTAGAGAGTATCGATAAGTACATTCCAATTAAATTGAAGGTCGACAATAAAGAGCCACGTTGGTACAATAAGCAAGTTAGAAGTGCGCTTAGGCGTCAGAGAATAAGCCACGCGAAAATAAAAAATATGCCGTCTACATCATCCGATGAATATAGAGCAACTAAAGTTAAAACGTATAAGGAATCCCGCGCTAAAGTGAGAACTACTATGCGCGAGGCTTTTACTAACTTCCGGAATAAGGTATCAAATAATTATTTATGATGGAGGACCCTAAAGCGTTTTGGTCCTATGTGAGAGAGGTCCAAGGTAGAGGCCCTACAATACCTTCCCTGCGTAATGACTCGGGTGCCGTTATTCATGATAGCGTAGAGAAAGCCAAATAGCGAAATAGATAGTAGGACCGAGAGGTATAAGGAGTCCTTTTTCCCTAGGACAATACGTGACCACAATAGATAACTGTGAATAATAATATAACAATAATAATAACCATCTGCCATCCACCGTCAAGGTGACTTGCAGGGTAATATGGAAAAAGAAAACCTGTTAAACGTTCATTTTGTAAAATCATTCACAGCCGTCAGCGACCATTGCGTACATTACATGTAGGTCCTCGCTCCTCCGTGCCTCCACAGGTGGCGAATGTCTCTGAAAAGCTGTCTTGTTTCTGCAATTTTTATTTTTATTACATCCATCTTATGTGTGTTAATTTCTGTTTTTATATATATTTTGATATGTTTAGGTATTTTGTTATATATATATATATATATATATATATATATATATATATATATATATATATATATATATAAAAAATATTGTTTTGGTGTATCCAATGTAAAGGCCAATGTGCTGTTTTTGGACCAAAATAAATAAATAAATAAAATTATGCACCCGCAATAAGGGGGGGGGGGCTGATGGACGATATAGTATTTTCTGAGGTGGGAATAGCAAAGCAATTAAGTTTCATCACACATAACAAAGTCACTGGCCCCGAAGAAATTCCTGCTCGCCTTTTAAAAGAATTAGCTGAAGAAATAGCACCTGTTCTTCCGATAATCTTCAAGAAATCCATTTCTCGCGCAGAGGTCCCTAGAGACTGGAGGTTAGCGCACGTTACCCCAATTCGTAAGGGCGGCGACAAGGAGAGCCCAGAAAATTACAGGCCGATTTCTTTAACTTCGATATCGTGTAAGATTCTCGAGCATATACTCGTTAGCAACATAATGCGATTTCTTGATAGTAATTTATTGTTAGATGATTGTCAACACGGCTTCAGGAAAGGTAGGTCATGTGATACTCAGCTCGGTCTTTTTGTTAATTGTTTACTGAGAAGCGGAGAAAAGAATACGCAGGTCGATGCCATCTTCTTAGATTTTAAGAAAGCCTTTGATAAGGTACCTCACAGGAAGTTAATAACGAAATTAGAAACCTTAGGCATTAATTCTAAAATCGTTAGTTGGATCCGTGAATTTTTAAATCATAGGAAGCAGATGGTTGTTATAGATGGGAAATCTTCGAACTTAGTGGAGCTTGTCTCTGGCGTTCCACAGGGTAGTGTAATTGGTCCGTTATTATTTCTAATTTATATAAACGATATCAGCTCAGTAGTAAGAAGTAAAATTAGGCTTTTCGCGGACGACACCGTCATCTATAGAGAAATAAGCAATCCGGAAGACCACTAGTATCTCCAAAATGACCTAGAAGCTATTTCTGCATGGTGTAAGGAATGGCAGTTAGAGATCAACCAAAAGAAAAGCTGCGTCATCAACTTCTGGAGAACCAAGAGTATCTCGTTGAATAATAATTATTCGGTGGACGGAGTAGAGATTCCAGTTTCAGACTCGATTAAATACCTCGGAGTCACGATCCATCGTGATCTCTCGTGGGACACCCACATTCGCCGATTGATAAGAATTATGTTATTTATCCTTGGTTCGACCGCAGGTCGTATATGCTTCAGCTGTGTGGGATCCCTACGAAAAGGGACTCACTAACGAGATAGAAAAGGTTCAGCGCAGGGCAGCTAGATTTGTAATGAGGAATTACGATAGTAAACAAAGCGTAACATCATTAATAGAAAATCTGAAATGGACATCGTTAGAGGAACGTAGGCTGCAGGCTGTATTTAGACTACTGATGTAATTTATGTCGGAGGGACTAGCGAATGAGGTAGTAGGATTTATCAGAAGTCCGACGTATCTCGGAAGGCAGGACAGTAAGGATAAGATTCGCGAGATCGACTGTAGAACGGAGCGATATAGAGGATCGTTTTTCCCTAGGACTATAAGAGACCATAATATAAAAAGGTAACGTAGGAAAACTATGGACCCTTGGTGCACTGCACCCCCTGCCATCCACCAAAAAGGTGACTTGCAGGGTATAATGTAGATGTAGAGCAAGTAAAAAAAGAACACCTTATGGTCAGGTGGCGTCCGTCCGCAAGTTTCATCCCAGATACTACAGGGCGGATGCTGATGAAATTTGGTATTTATGACATAGGGGCAAAGAAACTAAGAAAATGATATAAATGGTTTACGTAGCCTAATCCCACATTACTGGTGACAAAAAATGAACTTTTCTTGTGACAAAAAAAACTTTCTAAGTCCAGAGTGAATTACGAGTCTCTTGTTTGAATTTCTTGATAAAAATGAACTGAACAAAACATATGCTATATAATTAATGAGGACAGGCTCAACTTTGTGGAATTTACTCATAATTAAAGGATAACTTTGTAGTTTCCACTACTTTTAATATAACACGACCGTTTTCACGACGATGCTACGATCGTAGTGAAACCGGTCGTGTTATATTAAAAGTAGTGGAAAATACAAAGTTATCCTTTAATTATTAAAACATATGCCATTTGACTAGCTCTACAAAGTCGTTTGAAAACTTTTTTACTTTCTCCATTTACGAAGAATAGATTATTGTTTTCATGAAATTCGAAATTTCAACGGAAATGCACGTTTTAAGGTCCCCTTAACACGTTTTCACTATTTTTCGATATCTGTGGGTGTCTGTGACCGGAATTTTGTGGGAACTCGAACTCAAAACCTATTTATCAGATCATTGCGAAATTTTATATTTGACTTTTCTGTTAAAGGGAAAAGAACTGATTAAGTTTTTGGTAAAAATCGGTCAATCGGAAGTGGGTGTTTACTCTAGTGATTTTTCCGTTTTCTTGAAACATTTGCCTTAATATTTGATTAATGTAAAAAAGTATTAGAATAAACTTTGTAGGTAATTAAATTCTTTACAACCTTTGCTGGAAGCATTTTCCGACATAAGGCATTGTTGAAGAGATATTTTAAAAACTAAATGTTTTAGGTAACAACCACCACCTACCGGTGACTATAGTAAACCCTTTTCGCTCCTTTTTATTTTCGGAATCGTTGGAACTTCGGGGCTATATCCAATATCAGAAGGCTACGGTTTCATTTTATTTACTGTTCTCTGTATTGTCTAAATTTTTCTCGCAGTTTCTTAAAATATTTATCATCATTTAACCTATTTGGAATTTTTAGAAATATTTTAGGTATGGATAAAGTCGTGTAGTGGCCACATCAGATTTTTACTTTCTCCATACATGTAGTATAGGGGAAAGTATTATTTTCATGAAAAAATCGACTTCGAGATTTCAATGGAAATACACGTTTTGAGGTCCTCCGAACACGTTTTGACCATTTTCTCGATTATGTCTGTGTGAGCGTGCGCGTGTGTGATAGCTTTTTTGTGGGTGCTCTCACTCAAAAACTATTGATCAGGTCAAAGCGAAATTTTATATTTAACATTTTAATTAAAGTCACAAGAGTTGATTAGTTTTTGGTAAAAATCGGTCAACCGGAAGTGAGTGTTTACTCTTAACATCCGTTAATTTGAAATATTTGCTTTAATATTTGATAACATCTAAAAAAGTATTAGATTAAATGTTGCAGAAAATTTTATTTTCTACAACATTAGTTTGAAACATTTTCCCATATAATGCATTGTTTAAGAGATATTTTAAAAATTATATTTTTTAGCTACCACTACCACGCCACCTACCGGCGACTATAGTAAACACTTGACGCTTAGTTACGTCTAAAAAACGCTCCTTTTCATTTTCTTAATTTTTGGAGCTTATATCCTATATCCAATATCAGAAGTCTACGGTTTGAGTTTATTTCAGTTCTTTGTTGTCTGAAGTTTTCTCGGTTACTTAAAATATTTATTATCATTTAACCTATTTGGAATTTTTTTAAATATAACAAGTTTGGAGAAGGTAATGTGGTGACCACATCAGATTTTTTACTTATTGTAAGAACGACTAAAAAGGAGCGTTACTAAGGCGTAATTAAGCGTAAATTGTTTACAAAAGTCGCCTGCAGGTGGTGTGGTGGTGGCAGCTAAAAAATATAGTTTTTATATATCTCTTCAACAATGCATTAAACGGGAAAATGTTCGAACATACGTTCTGGACAATTAAATTCTCGTACAACTTTTATTCCAATAATTTTTTACTTTGATAAAGTATTCAAGCAAATATTTGAAAAAACCTTAGGTTGCCACCACATGGCTTTCTCCATCACCGGAATATTTCTTAAAAATCCAAATAGGTTAAATGGTAATAAATATTTTAAGAAATTGCGAGAAAAATTCAAAAATTTAAAAAGAACAGAAATAACCTCATACCATATCCTCCTGATATTGGATATAGCCACGAAGCTCCAACAATAAAGAAAATAAAAGGAAGCGTAAAGTGTTTGCAATAGTCGCCGGTAGGTGGTGTGGTGGTGGCAGCTAAAAAATTAGTTATTCAACTATCTCTTAAACAATGCATTATATGAGAAAATGTTTCGAAATAAATTTGTAGAAAATTAAATTCACTTCAACTTTTTTTAAAATACTTTTTTACACTGATGGAGTAAGAAAGCAAATATTTCAAACAAGTAGGGGTGTGCACAGGAATTCCGTGGTGCAGAAGTACTTTTCGTCTAAATATCGGTGCAGAAAGTTCTATGCAATTACATTTATACTTAATGAAAAATTATTTTTCTTTGTATTGTGGTAGCCCTGCTATTTACATTCGTTCTACATATGTTTATTTCGTTTTCCAATCCTATACTCGCTCAACAAACGAAATTTATTTTTGAAATAGGTTCAGCCAATACCTTCGAGATTCATAGTTACAAAAAATTCTAACCTTAATATTGTGGTAAACCTGTTTAGTCGAGCCGGTTGAAATATGCTATTTTGGTTATTTATTTATATGAAGATTATATAGGTATACCATATTGGATAATCCTTGCGGTCATTTCTCTAGAAATACATGTAAAATAAATATTATTTCACGTTTTACTGTGGAAGCCCAGCTCTTTAGCACCACTTTAAACATCTTGACTTTATTACGGTATGTTGTACAAATCTTTAACCCAAAATTTAGTTGAAATTCGTGCAGCCAATTCCTTTCAAATCCATAATTACAAAAAGAGTTTAATTTGTATATGTGGCACCCCTGTTTAGTTGATCCTATCCAAATATGCCATTATGGTTTTGTATATGTATATGTGTAAATTATAAATATTATATTTGGTTAGAATGGGGACAGTTCAACAAAAATACTTGTAAAAAAACATTTTTTATTACTTGTATTGTGGCAGCACTGGTTTTTATATCTATACTAAACATCTTGATTTTGTTATTCTATATTGCACACTTCCTTTATGCAAAATTTTGATGAAATCTGTTCGGCCAATTCCTTCCAAATCCACTATTACCGAAAAGGTTAATTTTGCAATTGTGGCACCCCTGCTAAGTCGATCCGGTCGAAATGCGTCATTTTGGTCATAAATTTATGTGAAGATTCTATGTACCAAATTTGGTTCAAATCGGTTAAGCCAATTCTTCCCTGATATATGCGTACCGACGGACGGACATCACGAAGATAACAGTGCTTTTCAGCAATGACGAAAAGCACTAAAAACGGATGTGACAAGAGTAAAAACCCACTTACGGTTGACCGATTTTAACCCAAACCTAATCAACTCTTGTCGCTTTAATAAAAATATCAAAAATAAAATTTCGCGTTGATCCGATTAATATTTTTTGAGTTAGACCGCCCACAAAATTAATGTCACACACACACAGACAGACATCGAGAAAATGGTCTAAATCTGTTGTTCATGGTACTTGTATTTTCGTTGAAATCTCGAAATCGATTTTTTTATGAAAACAATACTGCCCCTTATACTACGTATGGAGAAAGTAAAACTTGCAATTAGTGGACCTCTTCCACCGCTGACTTATAAGCGCAGTTCCGCGTAAAGCAGAGCAACCGCTGCTCAGCGAACAACGCGCGCTTAACATCGATTGGAAAATAATGATAATTTTCGAGCAGCGCCACTTATATACGGAAATACCAAATGCCCTTCGTCCGTTGGCACTCGAAGAGATACTTTTCTCGAATCGAGCGTCGTCAACCCACGAAGGTATTCTTCTCGAAGGCTCCTTCGCGCGCATTCATATGCAAAGATGGACGAGCGATCATTTCGCCGGTGATTTCGAAGCACATATTTCGCGCGGCAAAAACACGCCATTCCGAAATTCAACAGAACGGCGGATTGTCGAATGCGGCTCCCAACCGCGCGAGACCGCATTCGACCGGCGTCAGGGTTTTCGCGCTCTTCGAAACGCTCTTTAACCCTGGATGAGTAGCTTGGGGTCCAGGCGGACCCCACGGGTTTTTTATTGTTATTATCTATGCTTAGCTGACAAGGAGAAAGTTCAGTCTCCTTGACTTTTTATCTTAGTTGGCTGTCTGTATCGTCACAGTATGCAAATGTTTCTTCTTTCAACGGAAGAGAATATATAAACAGTGTGGGGTCCATGTGGACCCCACCATACCTATATCGTGAAGGATGATGTCATCTTTGCCTCAGAACAAAGGATTGAAAAACAAATACTGTGAAATTTGTTGTAAACATATATGCGAGTAACATAGAAATGCAGTCTATTGGCTTGTTTTAGTGAAAAATGATTTTTTGTAATTTATTTGTAATAGTGACAAAATAGACAGTATGACGAATAAATATTTTTACGAAGATCCAGTTT
Source organism: Tanypteryx hageni (assembly GCA_028673005.1). Taxonomy (NCBI): domain Eukaryota; kingdom Metazoa; phylum Arthropoda; class Insecta; order Odonata; family Petaluridae; genus Tanypteryx; species Tanypteryx hageni. The sequence goes on along the minus strand of CM054113.1, from coordinate 8,298,046 downwards.
TGTAACAATTCATTCGATTTTGTATTTTTATGAATTTTTAAATTTGGGGTCCGCATGGACTCCACTTGACCAGAATCCTTACTAAAAAAAAGGCTTACTCATCCAGAGTTAAAGGCGAAGGCTGGCAGATAGCCACGAGAGAAGCGGGGCGAAAAAATGAGCCTATCCCGACGATATGCCGAGTGCGTGACCTCGAGCGAACAACTACGGGGTCAATCGATGCGGCCGTAATCCTGGGAAGTAACTCGACTGCACAAAACACTGAGTATGATATCGCATCTGTGGAAAATTTTCCACAAGATGACGGAAAAACAATTCGTAATAGTAACTCGTACAAAAAATATAATGATAGACCAGAAATTTTTAAAAAATATATAACGTCGCGCTAATCGTATTCTCTGTGACAGATGCGGAGGAATTGAGTGTTTGAGAAGGCGGGAATCGCAAAAGTTAGCCTCCAGATGTGATATGCATTCCTCCAATTTAAAGAAAACGCTTCAAAGAATTTGAACGAATGAAAACATGTTCCATTTTGTTATTTAAAAGTTTCATTATTAACAATTGCTAGTTATAGAGGCATAATAGCATCTCTTGTATTGACAATTCTTACGCCCATTACATTATAACTGATGGGAGGTGGATGAGTAAATATTTTAAGCTTTGTGCGAGGATACGATAGATTTCAGAGATTATTTGTCCATTTTCTGATTATAACAAATTACTGGACTCTGCTCCTCGGCCGCCTACGGTCGTAGATTGAAAATATTTACCGACGCTCTTAAATCAATCTCGCCTCCGAGTTTCCCGTATTTATTCATTTGATCGTTGCACTCATTACGCACACATTATCTGGATTCCGTACGACTCACCAGCTATTGTGAAAGGTTCGTACGTTAGCCAATTACTCATGATATGATCCACCTCCTGATAGATGTGTGTGTGTGTGTATATATATATATATATATATATATATATATATATATATATATATCTTGAGTAGAACAGAGGCAAAACGGCAAAGCCCGGAGAATATGATTCCTGTCGTGTTATTTTTACTTTTTTATAACAGTAATATATTGAGAAAGTACCGTGATCGCGAAAAAAAGACTTGGAGATTTTGACTTGACTACAGCACGGCAATATATCACTTGTTTTTGATTAAAAAAAACATTTACGCTAACTTGGCAAGGGTTTGAATTTAGTTTTAAAAAATAATCAACTTCATTTATCGAATTTTTATCTTAATTTTAATTAATTTATAAATGCAATTCATAGATAAATAATTCGAAGAATGCGAAGGATCCCGACTAATGACGCCATCACTCGAATGGAAGTCTACGATCAAATACAGCGTTACCTTTGATATAAGAAAAATAGACGACAATAGCTGCTCGTAAATCGCTGCTAAGACAGTAACTGATTACGTTACCTACTTCACTAATGTTTTATATTTATGATAATGCATACGAACATATACAAGGTAAATCAAAAATGATACAACGCATTTAGTGCCGAACGAACGAATACGTGAATCCTCGATGTTACGGACACAAAATCAAACAATAAATTGACAGAGCATTTATACAGGGTCGTAGAATGAAATGGTCACAGCAGAACGAAAAATATACTTATTAAGTAACCAATACTATACTGTAATTTAAACGCGTAACATCCTCCCTTGAACTCTGTATCGCTTAATCGGGCGCAAATAACGCCTTCGTCCATTCGATTAGATACCGCGGGATCAAGACCTTGAAATTCTAGATAGAAATATACGAATGACCTTCGTTTATCATCATCATCATAGGTAGTCTGTCTGTGGACAGGTCCGTGATTATTCATGGTTAAACCTGTTTCTCCATATACTCCTATTTTCCGTTGCCCTCTTCATATCTTTATAACTCTCTTTCCCTTTCAAATCGTCTATCAGTTGAAACCTTCTACCTTTTTCCATTTACCTTTCCTTCTAACACGTCTTTAATCATACTCTCTCACCTCAGGCAATGTCCAACCCACTTTGCCTTCCTCTTTGTAATTGTCTGTATAATCGTTCGCTTCTCTCCTACTCGTCGTAGCACTTCATCGTTTTTCATCCTATCAGTCCATTTTATCTTCAGCATTCTCCTCCAAGTCCACATTTCTAAGCTTTCCAAGTATTTGATGTCATTTTTCCTTAGCGTCCATGTTTCTGCCCCTTACAGAGCTATACTCCATACATAGCATTTTATGAACTTCTTGCAGATATCATCCCTTATATTCCCCGTAATTAGGTGTTTCTTTTTTCTAAAAGCCGCTTTTGCTTTTCCTATTCTAGTTCCGATCTCATCCGTCCATTTTGCTTCTCCTGTTATGATGCTTCCAAGGTATTATAGTCTGAAACTTCTTCTAAAGGATTTCCTCCAATACGCACATATGTTCAGATTCTCTTCTTTACCCGATATTCGAATGACCTTGAATTTTTCTGTTTATTTCCATACCGTATTTTCTGCCTGTTATTACTACTCTATTTATCATTTTCTGGAATTCCTCTTCCTTTCTTGCTAGAAGTACTAGATCATCCGCGTATTTTACTTTTCTTATAATCCTTCCTCCAATTTTGAAATCTCCTGCGCCTTCTAACGCTTCTTGCATTAGACTTTCTCCATATATATTGAATAGGGTCGGGGATAGGCAGCAGCCCTGTCTTACTCCTACGGCGATATTTACTACGCAGGTATCCGCATTCTCCAACCTGACCTTTACAACTTGATTCTCATATAGATTCCTAATCAGTCTCCTGTCTTTCCAGTCTACACCTATATCCTTTAATATCTTCATCAACTTTACCCAATTTACTCTATCAAAGGCCTTCTGCCAGTCTACGAAACATGCGCAGATATCTTGACTGTATTCTATTGCCCTTTCTGATATGATTCTAACTACTCCTATAGCATCTCTAGTTCCTCGTCCTGTTCTGAAACCGAATTGATCGTCCCCTATTATTTCTTCTGCCTTTTTCTCCAGCCTTTTATTAAGAATCCTCGTGATGATCTTTGATGTGTGTGAAAGAAGGCTTATCGTTCTGTAGTCCTTATACTGCATTGCCTTTGGCTTCTTCTTTAGAGAGATCATTGTTACTTCTAGGATATCCCGAGGCCACTCTTCCTTTATACAGGATACCAAAACACGATATGGTTTTTCTTAATATCTCGAAAGCTGGAGAATGAAACCAAAACGCCTTCGATCACAGATTATATACGAAAAGACGAAGTAACATAAAAGACCTCCTAAAGATCAGATATTTTCCGACCATATTTGCGCGGGGCAAAAAGACCAATTAGGCCAAATGCTTCCTATGTGCCAATTCACAGTCTAATTCCATTATTGTCGACAGTAAGGGTTAGGACTACTAAAACGACGTAACATTACGAGTTAGCTATGAACGGGAGTAGTAACTGAACCAATTACCAGAGCTCCAAGCAGCACTAAATAGTGATTTTGGTACAGAAAGAGTGGATCCAGGCATAGGGTTATTAAAAGGGCTGACCGGGAGGAAAAAGACAATGACGACCACCGGGCGATATTATCCAGAAAACACTGTCGGCGACGAAACAAAAGCGCAACGTCCGCCGTTTCGTACCCCATTGGGCGCATGCGCTTTCGATCGATTGTTGGCGCGCCATGTTGTTGTTATTATATGTCGATGGCCGGATCATCGAGTCATTCCGTCTGTTTCGACACCAAAGGTAATGGCTTACTCGTTCGGAATGAAGAATATTCCGAGGGAAATCAATTTCCGAATATTTACTGTACATTTCGCTTTCGAGTGAAACATTCCCCTTTGTTTACGTTCGAGAGAAAGCCACTCATTTTCCTATTGTGGAAATGACATTTTGTTGATTTTTTCCTGTATCTCGACTTACGATTAGTAATGCGCTCGCTTTTGGAGATTGGGAAAAATGTCGAATGTACAAATATGCGGCGCTTCCGTACTTTATTTTCGAGTGGCAAAAGAATTGAAATTTTTTTATTTTTAAAAACAATTTTTCGTTCAAACAAATTTTTCCACGTAATGGGAAAGGCTAGGTTTTATAATTAAAACACTATAAATCATATTACTCTTATATTTTAAAAATAATGTTAAGAATATTTTTAGGCAATGGCAACTGATAAAAAATCAACCTCGATCTAAAATCGATACTGCACGGAAATTATTGGAACTCCATTTTGTATAAATTAATTTGTATAAAAATGCAGATAAATTTATACTCCCGTTACATCTTTTGGAAGATATATAAAGATTCTAAGCTGAAAAAGTAAAATGTACGTAGAATAATATGAAATAAAAATTAATGAATTAAATATCTCGGTATAAATTCGACAAACTTAAGTTTTAATGGGTTAAAAGAAGAAAAATTGACGCGCGCACACACACCAAGGCAGAAAATGCCACTTTCGATGGGGCGTAATATTCTCATGATCTTTGGGAGAGATGCGCCCCTTCGAACCGTTTCCTAGCAAGAGATCAGCCCTCGAATGGCAGGTGGAGATGGATCTGCAGACGCATAACGCGGTCGCTAAACATGGGAAAGGATTGGGAGTCTGGAAAGCAGGGCATTGAACCGGAACCGAACCGAAAACTGAAACCGAAAAACCCGTTATTTTAGGTGGAGTGAAACCGAACCCGAACCGAAAGAGATATTTTTCTGAACCAGAACCGAAACCCGTTAATTATTTCGTTCCATTTTTTTGGTTTGCATAAATATGGGAGCGAAAGAAGAGGTTTTCCTTTTGCTTAAATATGAGTCTTTTTTGAAAGCCTCACTTTTCAACAAAGAATAAGGCAAAGGCTAATGGTTTTCTTAAAAATACATGCTCCTAAAGCCTTTTGAGATATGTATCTTTGTGATAATATCTGTCGGTTCAATGGTGGCATTTTCCATACACCTCAATAAATAGAGAGGGTGAAGGATCCGTCCTGCTGAGGTTTCCCAGAACACTTTTAAACCCCCATAAACTTTCATCCGAACTCCATATGCACTGATCCCTTATATTTTGGAAGTCTTTCTCTACAACTTATCCAGGAAGGATCGCTCCGCAGTCGTGCTTTGAAGTATTATTACTTCTGTTATCTTTTGTTAGAGGTTAGTAAATATTTATTTATATAGAGCATCTTAAAGAAAATGTGCACACAGATTGGCATTCGTTCCTTAAAACTGAAGAGGGATTAAGGATTAATGCGCATTTGGTATTTTTAGTGAAATATTTTGCCGACTGCAAAAACGCACATTAGAAATTCCACGTGAATAAAGAATGTTCATGACGCGCTGAATATGTAAGTCTTATATTCTTTGTGTGAGTATGTGTGGGTGTTTGATTTCAGGAGGATATTTAGTACACCACCTTTTTGAACTTCGCGTGCTTGTGGTTCGCGAATTTCGACTTTGCGACAAAATTATTTATGACTACTACTTTTGTAGCTCAGATTAAACTTCACTGCCAACGGCGCTATTTTCGATAACAGTCGAAGTTTCTGGCATCTAGCGGCCAAAGTAGAAATTATTGGTTAATGGAAAAGCGTCCTGCGCGTTTAATTTTTCACAACTTTTAAGAGTATGACATTGAAAATATACGTTCTTCGCGTACGAGGTTGCTGGTTTATGACCGAAATATTTAATGATTTAATGCAATTATCTTTGTATTCTGAATGTAATTTAAGGTACAGTTGTTTTCTTAGCTTTTCATTGTTTATTACGATTTTTTAATGTAAATCTAAGAATTGCTATCATCTTGTAACGTAAGATTTTCTCTCGCGTATTTTGAACGCGATTACTATAAGAAATGTTATAACTTTACTACGCTAGGTTTTGATTTTCTGTTATGCATTTCTAACGTAATTACTAAAAGAAATGAAACCGCTTTTTAATGCTAATGTTTTTTTTTGCGACTTGGAAATGTTTGTTGCAGAATCCAGGAAAACATTCGTGCATGACATACTCAATATTCCATTTCAGTAGTTCAATTTAAATTAAACCAATGCCTTAGAATGAATAAAAGAAATCGAAAATCACATACAAAATTGTGCAGATAAACTGTACACGTGCGGAAAGAAGTGTAATCGCTTTGTTATGCTGGGTTTTCATTTGCTATTACGCATTTTGAAGGTAATCAAAAGTATATTTTTTACTTTATAATGCTGTTTTCGTAGGAATTCTTCTCGGGTGCACAACCGGGTCAAAGTTTGATCTAAGATCAAACTTTGACCGGGTTGTGCACCCGAGAAGAATTCCTACAATCAATCCACCGGGAAAGCGCCAGATCCTACTTCAATGCTGTTTTCATTTGCGGTCACATTTTCTTTTATTTTCTGTTAAAATGCATTATTTATGATAAATGAATTTATTAGGTTGGCTGGGAACCACTCTCTCGTAATAACATGGCGTCTTATGGGAAAATAGGACTCGCACTTCGCGAATTTGCATTTCCAGGAACCATTTATTTGCGAAGTTCAAAATGGTGGTGTACAGCGATGTAAATTCTGTTTCGTCTATATTTCCCATGGAAAAAACGTAGAGGTCATTGTCCTGGCATGCAGACTCTTTCGGTTATTATTTTAAAATATCTAAGATATTGGCGCGATATTTCATGACCATAAAGATAAAAGATTGTAGATTAATTCTCTTATAATCGAATTTTATTTTTTAATTTCTTTAAAGATTCACGTTTTTATTAATTTTATCATTTTTGGTCCTTGATAACCGGTATAGTTGGATTCTATTGTTGTCATCATTCTGCTTAATATGCATAAATTTAAAAAAATCGACTACTTTTTCTAATCGCCTTCGATGAATCTCCTCGAGTTGTGAATGAGGACGGAATGAATGGGGAGAGAGGGAGGGGAGTGCAACTGGTTGTGAGAATAGAAATAAAGCAGAGTGAGAAAGTTGTATTTCAACTTCATTGAATTTCTCCTTCTTGGAAACGATTTACGTTTTGAATTTCAGCGGACATCTTCTCTATTATGTACATAATATCGCAACATCTCGTCCAAAATAACGGCAACTGGAATTAATTTTATTATATTTATCTATATAGGTGAATTTAATTCCATACATAAATATGCATATACCGTTTCAAATCATCCCTTCTCACTCAATGCTTCCTCAATCCCTCGTCTCCTCCTTATCTCTTTCTCTTCGCTCCCCTTTCCTCTTAAGTCTCGCCCTCCTGATCTTCTTTACTATCTCTTTCCCGTCACTTATATCCATTCCTTTCTCTAAATCAATACCAAATTGGAGGATATATTATTAATCGCGTCGAATTTTGGATTCTTGGAGAAAATGTTACTATGTGTACATATTTGTCATATTAAGAAAATTTATGTAATTATATATTGAATGGTATTTGCAATGTTAACATCTAATTATTGTATTTAAAAATAGTTAAGTAGCTCTTCTTTGAACAGTTTTCTATGAATTACATTCTACATTAAAATGTGAATTAATATTATTGTACCTGTTCAAGCACGTGCATAAGTAGCGTTGGAGTGAATTGATTAGGATAATGAGAGAGGTTTATATTGGAATCTGGAATGTTGGAATTGTAAAATCATATGAATGTTGACTTCTGAAAGAATAACAACGATTTTACATCAAATTAAAGACCAAAAAATAAATAACATTTTAATAGATTTTATACGCGCTAAAAAGGAAAAAATAAATTTTAAAATCGTTTAGAACAACATTAGACGAAGCCGTTTACAAACTGAATAACGAAAAATGTAAGAAGGGAATTCATGCAATGTTTTTGTGTTCGGTACATAGTGGGAGGGGAAGATTTCGCACTGTTACGTGCGGATATCTATTTTTGTCATCTTGACTTGTGATAGTGAAGAGGTATTTGGCTTAAATAAAAAATACCATTATTTAATAAGGATTATTTTGGAATTCTTTTGAAATTTTCCCGAAGAAATTCGGTCGGAACGAAAAAACCGGTTCGAACCAGTTCAATGGTGGTTGCAAGAACAAAACCGGAAAGCAAGGCGTATCGGTCCAAGAGTCCGGACTTGATAACAGCTCGAATTTGCGCAGAGAAATGGTCAACACGCGGGTCGACCAACTCCGCCCTGAGAGATCTAGGAGAACGTAGTTAAGCATAAAATAGGTCCGGGAAGCAATGTCCAGCGACACGTGGCCGAAGCCAAAAGGACGGAGGAAGAGACTTGGCAACGCTGTTAGTAAATCTGACGCATGGCTGCGAAGAGAGGATCAGTGGAGAGAGAGAGAGAGAGCGCGAAATAGCGAGAGAGAGAGAGAGCGAGAGGCAGAGAGAGGGGGGGGAGAGGGGGAGAGAGGGAGGGTGAGAGAGAGGGAGAGAGGAGGGGAGGGGGGAGGGAGGGGGAGGGAGAGAGAGAGGGAGTGAGGTAGAGAGAGAGAGGGTGATAGAGAGAAAGAGGGAGATAGAGAGAGAGAGGGAGAGAGAGAGAGGGAGAGAGATAAAACGTATTTAATCAAATTTTTGAATTGTGTGAAAAATATTTATAACTTAATTTCCAAAATTATCCGATTTCACAAACTAGTTACAACGTTGCGGTATACAAAGCCAGCTGTTCCTATGAAACAATATGGCGGAATACATTGGCCTCATGCGTGTCCCGACCTCTATTCTACGGACCTTGGTCGAAACTGTTTCGTTATTGCTCCAGCGGTCGGAAATTAATATGAATGCGTTCGCATAATGCCAAGATCGAAGTTATACATCGATTATCGGCCGAAAAAAACAGATTTGAGCGGTAGCCGCCAAAGTAGTCGAATGCTTGCATCGGAACTAATTATAGTGTACTCAAATAGCGGTAATTTTAACATGTCACAGTAACTAATATTGCATTTATACTTTGCTCTCTAAGGCGTAATAAGTTGCAGCTGCAGGTATGATATTCGATAGGCAACTGACAACTAATAAACAAGCAAAATATTAAAACAGAAGCTAAGCTCAGCAACGGATGCCTCAAAGTGTACACGAAAGATACGCGATAATTGATGCATTATAAAACGAAAAGCTCCTCGATCGATTTAATTTTCACCAGCTAGAGTGGTTCCCAACCTGGGTGCCGCGGCACACTGGGTCGCCGCAGCTGATTTTTAGGGGTGCCGCGATAAAATTAGTTTTGTAAATAAATCAACGATTTGGATGTGTTTGCAGCTAACCAGGGCAATAATTTTATCTCTAATACATTGAGTATAGTGTGATACCAACAAATGGATATGTCCAAATGTTTTAATATTCGTTTGTGAAAATACAAAAACATTGCTTGAAGGCTGGGGAGCCGTGGAATTCTGTTTATCTTAGAAGGGGTGCCGCAGCTACAAAAAGGTCGAGAGCCACTGCGCTAGCATGTTTTCGCGGGTCCCGATTGAAGCGTGCCTCGCATTATCAAACCCCTCCGTTCTTAATTTGCTTTCATTCACGAGACGCCGCGAGGAAAATCTCACTTCACGAGAATGTTACAGACGAATCTTCCCACTTCGCTCCAAATGCACCAGATGCCTATTCCACCATTTCATCATTCAGTGATATGCTGCCAAATATTTAACAACCGGATTTCGATCGAGAGAAACCGATTTCCGCAGGCGAACGAAATTAACCAATTTTGGCGGGAAATGAAATGGATAAGACACGGGTTCGATTCCCGCTCATAGCAGAATTTATCTCCTGGTTTCATCAAACTATTCCAATAAATGGTGCTTGCAATTTAAAAAATAAATTCAAACTCTTTCAATATCAATAACCGGCAATTTAACAAATATTAAATGTCGATAAAATTGAAAGAAATTGCTTATTTATTTCAATTTATTTTTATATCCACATTTTATCTGAGTTTTCACAATTTTAAACGAAACCTAAATAGTTTCAATTACTTCATACTTGGAATAAGAACGTTTTGAATGAAAAACAAAAAAAAAAATAAAAATTTGCAATAACAATATTTTCTAACTTATTTTGAAAATATTTCTAACGAAATCCAGCCACAATGTAATTAATTAGAAATAAAGAGTCATTTAATTTTAAATCACATTTTAATAATGAAAATATCAGCATTCTTTTCATCAATCTAACTTTGGTTTCTTTTATTTAATCAAACTCGGAGAGTCACTTCGGCAAAACCCCTGTCAAAGAAAAACCAACTTTCGGCGTTATCTAATTAATTCGCGGCACAAGCTAGTTTCTAATCTTCGCCTTACAAAGACAGGTTACACATAGGCAGCCGCACTTCTCTATCAGTATCTCTCATTTAACAAGTTAGTTATTATTGTTAATAATTAGTTCCAAGTATTGTATTAAATGTAATTAGATGCATTTACAGACTCCAGTTGAAAGTAAAACTTTAGTTTAGTTCTGAATTATTGAATACGCAGTATTGTTTATCACCTTCCAACTGTCTGAAAAATGAGTCCTGGAATAGGATGTTCGACTGCGAGCGGACCCAAAATGTATATGTTTTGTGAAGACCGTAAAGAGAGTCTGTGTGCAAAATCTGAGGTCGATAGGATTAAATGTGACTGGGATACAGAGCGTTACAGAGGTGATGACCAAATGACAGAGTAAGCATTTTAGTTGTTTGATGTTCATGTGAACACCACAAAGAGAAAGCGACGGTTACAAATCGTCAGTGCGCCAAAGCGTTTGAAGTGATTGACGTCACGCGAAAACTAATCTGGAAAAATCTCCGACTGTAGCCCATTAGAGTGCACAAGGATTTGGAAAATGTTAACAACAAAGGCAACGAAAAAAGAAAGTTCAACAACCGTCTCGCCGAACGTCAGACATTTTAATAAACTGCTCGCGCGAGCCGTCTGCTGCACATCTGTCTGGAATCGTTCCAAAAACGTGGAGGAGTTAAAGGTTATACGACTTACAGATGGCATACGTCATCTCTACGTATTATATTAGAGCGGTTCCCATCATTTTGTCAAAAAAATCCATCATGACAAAAACAAAACCCCGCCTTCTTCAAAAAGTGGATTTTTACGTTAATGCATTTTAGTATTATACTTATCATTAACGAAAATTTTTAAGGATAGTAAATATTGAAATAATAATAATCGAGAAAAAGTTTAATAATTATTATTTTCGAAATCCCGCATTCCGCTGGCTTATAAACACTTCTATTATAAGAATTGAAGTAGAATGATTCTATCTAATCGATAATTACTATCGATCTCTAGCCCAACGCATCGGAGGATGATATTCTATCCGTGGCGTAAACTCCAAGCCGCGCATTCCCTCGAATAAATATAACCAATAACTAAAAGGTTCACTTTGGCGTAAAAAAACTTCCCATGCCTGCTCACCCGCCAAAGACAAGAGGCCGAATACGGCTCTTGCGAACACTGGAAGCTGAAACTGCTTCGCATTCCTCCTTTCGAATGAGTGCGCTACGGAATTGGACGCCATGGGATGAAACAGGTGAAAAAGTATGCTTGGATGTGTTTGCTTAGGCGCGCCGCTCTGTATACTCTTCACAAATGGTAAATACATTCAAATTATTATTTATCTTTAAGAGCGTAAATGCAAGACTAAGCTTAAACGGGTCAGAATTAGTAGGGCTTCGAATGTGACGCAAACAAATCTCTATTTATTTTGGAAAGTTTTTGCAGGTGACAATTTTTCACAGCCATGGCAAATAAGAGCACGTGAGAAAGGCAAACAGCGGCTTCGCCTAAAAACCAAATAGGAGAGAATTCCACAGAGGCCGGCGGGTCAGAAAAATAAAAGAATGAAGAAAAACTCGAAGAGACAACAAAATTTTGTTATCTCAAACAAATTTTGCGCTTTGGATGAGTGCTCATTGTCAGCGCCATAAAAATGCTCTGTGCTTATCAATCGAGGGAGAAAGGGATATTAGTATAACCACTATTCTACACTCTATAGCGTATAAAATCTCAAGTCCTAAATACGGACCTCATTATGGAGAATAAACAATTTAAACAATTGGTAATTTTTCACAACTTCCCAAAATTGTGGGAAAAGTACTAAGTATTTAAATTGAATATTCTCCATGATGGATAAATTCCACAAAATAACGCCTCAAACTACGGATTTTTTAACAGACCTCATATATATATATCATCATCATAGGTAGCCTGTACTTAGACAGGTCCGTGATTATTCATGGTTAAACCTGGTTCTCCATATACTCCTATTTTCCGCTGTCCTCTTTATATCTTGATAACTCTCTTTCCCTTTCAAATCGTCTATCAGCTGAAACCTTTTCCTACCTCTTTCCCTTTTCCATCTAGTTTTCCTTCTAACACGTCTTTAATCATTCTCTCTCTCCTCAGGTAATGTCCAAACCAGTTAGCCTTCCTCTTTCTAATAGTCTGTATAATCACCCGCTTCTCTCCTATTCTTCGTAGCACTTCATCGTTTTTCACAAGGTGCAAGTTTTATTTCCTTCATTCATTAAAATACGTAAATATTGACCGAATTTGTCAGTTTTTGCTTTATTCGACGGATAAAACTACAAAATATCTTATTCTTGCGATGCTTAGATGTTACAGGAAGAGTTTGACAGAAATACTCATATCTTTTCGAAATTTTATGACCTTTTCGTACTCTTTCCGGGTGTTGCCAAGGTGACTGACCCGCATTGTCGTCTCCGACTGAATTAGCTTCTATTGAGCCTTCAAATAGACGAAAGAATTACGGTATTCGCTTCGCGGTTTTTATGAAGAATCGAATTTATAGTTGTAGCAACGTCAAACTTAATAGATTGCAACGTTAATAATTGCAGATAATAATTATGTAATTATTCAGTAAAATGTGTGTGGACTGTGGGCATTTTAAATGATCGACCAAAAGAAAAAATCTTTTATTTCAATGCTGGAATATTACCTCTTTCGTAAGGGAGAAGCAATTAAAATTGCACATATAAATTATAAAAACAAACATGAAATTGAAAAGGATGGAAGAAATTTTACATGTAATGTAGTTTATAAGGTACTTTTTAAAAATAAACAATAATAATATTTACGGTGTTATTTATTGTTATTGTTGTTTAAAATGTGTTTACATAATATATGTACGTGATTAGATTTGAAGTAGGTACCTTAAAAATTAGCTATTTCATTGAAGGAAAGATACGCGAAATTACTTGGCCATAAAACTTGATTTAATGGAAAAATACAATAATTATAATCGATTTTGAGCCGATATATTGTATTATTTTATACTTACTCCCGTCATATTTGACGGGAAAATCGGATAGTAGAGCAATAATTAAGAAACTAATGCAGTGATCAATAACATCAGTTGTACCGTAAGCGGAAGACCCGGGTTCGACTCCCGATCACGGCAGTTTTCCTTCTGGTTTCAAATTTTCACTAATATTTCAGCTTATGCCTGCCGCATAGGAGTCACAGGATCCATTCATTCCATCAATTTATGGAAAAACCAAACAAAAAAACGAAAATTGCTAATAAAAATATGAATAAAAACGAAGTGAAGAATTGTTCAAAATTAAAACGATGGAGCGAATGTAAAACCCGCAAAACCATCGCTCTATCGATTCAACGCTTTAGAGAATCAATTGTTTAAATTAAATTAAATCTTTGCTTCAAAACGAAAATCATCGAATGGAGTTACCACCAAGATTTTTTTTTAAATTCTGCTTCTCATTCCACACAACATTCCAAACTAATAACGAGAGAAATTAATCCAGCGATAAAGACGCAAAACGAAAAGATAAATGGAATGCTTCAAAGGAATCCAGCGATGAAGATAAACATAAGAGACCTGAGCAACAAGTTTATGACACTTTTCAAGATATCCATCTTGAGGACAGCGAATTTCCAAGAGTTCGATGGAAAACAGCATCACGAAAGAACAAAGCAATGATTAACGTCTTCCAGAAATTCTGATGGCAAAAATTCCGATGGCAGCATTTTGTGCCATTTTTATAAAAATATCGCTTAGAAAGTAAAAATTAAATTTTGAGACCCTATGGTTAATTACAATAAAAATAGAGAAACCTTACAAGTACAAACACACACCGGTTTAGGGGAAACTGCTCGACGCCAGGGACTCTTGTTCACACGCGCACGAACCACGCAAGTAATAAACCACACAAATGTACTTCTTTTTCAATTATAATTTTTATGGTTGTAAGGAGGTTTCTCCATTTTTGTTGCCGCTTAGAAGTTAAACAAGAAATCCAGGTAAGGACTCACGAGTCTTAATTGAAAATATACGAAGAAACGGAGTGAAGTTATCCAATATCACAATTCTAAGATATTTTGAAGTACGTGCCAAAGAATAAATCTCTGTACGATGGATTTGAGACTTTCTATGTAAATCAAATAGGGAAACGACGTTTCTGGAATTTACTTCGGCACTTCAATCAATGCCAAATAAAATATGAGACCTCAAGTCGCTCCCGGTAGTGCGAGTCTCATACCGAGTTTCATAAAATCCGTTGATGCAAAAGTTGTTAGTGTACGGACGGACGGACACATACACCACCATCTTAAACCAGCACAAAAAGAGGTCAAAGCAAATTTGATACATCTAAATTTTTATGTTTCATAGAAATAGAAGAGTACAAATTAAATGGTAAAATGTGAAAGTAATGCAACAGATAGTATAATATTTTGTTGCAAAAGATAAAGTAAAATTAATAAATCAACATTTTTTAACCTACTTTCCAACCAAAAAATGTAAAGTAGTCTTATGAGATCGCCTCGCTGTCCGTGTGTGTCCCTCACTAACATCCTATTCACGAATAGACCGAATTCCATGGTGTAAGGCCAGTGCTCTCGAAGACTACCTCCGGGCCATAATTTATACTCCGAATTTAGAGGTCCCGAGTTCGATTCCAGGTGAGTTCTTTCCCCATTTCATTTACATGGTTAATCTGAAGTCCGTCGTGCAGAGAGTTATTCTTTTGCATTTTAAAATATTTTAGAATTATGACATCGGAGTGGGATTTGTACTGTTCTGAGGGGAAAACTGTAAAGATTATTATTCTTATCACATAATTTTGATTTTCGAACGTATTTGTTTGAATTTCTCTCAAAAACTTTCGTTTCGGCGTTTTGATGGCCATTTTTTCGATTTGCTGCTATGGTAATGATTAATGCCGAACTTGGCTGGAGCATAGCCTAGTGCACATTCCAGCCGTGTTTCGATTAATAGCTATCGAGGTAACAATAGACCCTTAGGTAGATTCATAGCCATCGGAATCGCGGCGAAAAATATTAATATTACATATTGTTGTCGGTAACCATACCAAAACGGCGGTGATTGTCCAAGGATTTTTCTGAATAGAATATTCACCGGTGCGAAATGACCTTAGCCGTCGATGCACCGAAAAATAAAAATTTCTGCTACTACTAACACGAAAATTTGTTAACTTTGAAGGTGGTATTCATGTATTAAAATTGTATTGAAAGGAAAGTAATAGTTCTCTCCAGAACTTGTTTAAATGAATACCGCGCACTAAAGGTAGATTCTTACCATAACCGTGGAATCAATCACGCAGACGTGACTAGGCAAAAGGGCGTGGCACGTACCTGTAAATATAAGAGAGAGATTCGTTAACAAGTGAAGTATGTTAAAACTTCAGAGGAGGAATTGAGTGAATAAAGAGCGACTACTCCTGGTGTAACATGCACAACAATAAAAAACTGGATGCGAAAAACAAAAGAGCGACGCATGCACCCAGTTGCACAGGAACCTGCGAACGTACACATGTGCATACATTCTTGGGGGCAATGTTTCATTTATATAGAAATAGTCGGTAATTCACGTCTGTATCATTTTACGTAATAAAAATTAATCATGACTGTACTAAAATTTAATGTCTTCCACAACTGCATTCTCTTTCATGTGCATTGGGCTTAATAAACTTCATTGTGGCATT
This sequence comes from Tanypteryx hageni, assembly GCA_028673005.1. NCBI lineage: Eukaryota > Metazoa > Arthropoda > Insecta > Odonata > Petaluridae > Tanypteryx > Tanypteryx hageni. Next base: position 8,282,148 of record CM054113.1, on the reverse strand, counting down.
AAATCACGCACCAAAGACCGTCTTCCTCAAGTCAAATTCAAATAATGAGCAGACACACGCCCTCTGAACAGTGGCGCAGAGAGGGGGAAGCGGGGGGGGGGGGGGCAGTTGCCCCCGGGCGCAGGGCTGAAGGGGTGCAAAATCATGGACCGAAAATTGACGTTCCTGTTTATAAACAAAAATAATATTATAATATATGCCGAATTAATATTCTAGTATAGTATGTTAGAATTTGCCTCACATTCCCCAAATTACATTGCCTGGAAATGTGTACGGAGAGCAAAGGGGAGGGGGCGCATCACTGTGACTTGCCCCGGCCTCTGAAAAAAAATCACGAATACGCGAATCAAAACAGCAGAAAATTAGACGGTTGCCATAAAATTAAATCAAAAAATGACACCGAAACGAGAGCTAAAAACTTGGCTCAAAGTCGCCTGATAAAATAATGCCTAATAGAACGTGGAATTGAAGCCACAAAAGTATGAGAAAGAGAAAAGGGAAGGACTGGAAAGAATCGACACGAGTAGAAGAAGTGAGAAGAATGAGGAGGAGTGGGAAGAATGAGGAGTGGGAAAAATGAGGAGTGGGAAGAATGAGGAGTGGGAAGAATGAGGAGTGGGAAGAATGAGGATGAGTAGCGTGGACGGAAAGCACAACAACAACAAAGCGAGGAGAGTGTAAGAGGGAAACCGGAAGCCATTACACGACAAAAGGGAAACGGTAAAAAAGACGCTAGAAATTCTTTTGCGTCCTTTCCAAACGTCGGCGGAGGTTGTGTAGAATGAGGGTAGGAAAGGGATCTCCAGAGACGCATAAAAAAGGAAAGAGAGGAATCCGATTAGCGAAGCATTGATCGATTCAACAACAATGGAACAGAATGAGCGAACGGAGACAGGCGCATTACAGAGTAATGGACCGAGTTTCGCTTTTTTTAGGGTGGAGAGATGTGCATTTTTGGGGCACGGAGGGGGAGAGAGACGGAAGAATAGGGTGAATTCGGATAGATAGGGAGAGGTTAATCAAGGAGAGAGAGAATGAGATGGGAAAGGTTGGAAGAATGGAGAGTAAATGAGGTTCTGATGAAAACAAGTGAAGGGAAGGAGGGAGCTTTTCTTATATTATTTTTTAGGAGAAGTGCGATTTCCAGGCACTTGGCCGCGGAGAATTAAAGAGGCGAAGATACGTGAGGAGGAGAGACCGCTGGAGGTGAGTGGAGTTAGGAGGAGAGCGCAGCAATGCGAGGAAATGAAGGACGAAATGGGGCCGGGTGAGACGGGGGAAGAGGGCAGGGGACGCGGGGGCAGACAGGTGGGAGGAAGGCGGGGGCAGGCAAGTGGGGGAAGGAGATGACCTGGTGTTTCTATAGTTCAAAAAGATGACACAATGGACGTAAACAGATGAAGGCTTCCCTACTGGGGATGATTATCCACTGAAAATCCGATCGATGCACTATTTACTCTTCAACGATTAGGAAAATATACTCTTAACGTATAGAACTGATCATATATATATATATATATATATATATATATATATATATATATATATATATATATATATATATATACACACACACACACTAGTAGTTGGTGCTTGCATACTGCAAGCATTTCATCTCACCTTGAAAAAACATTCATTTTTCAGACAGACATTTCATCATAGGAATTATTGTCACTTTTGCTTACAGTTTCTTGGGTTCGACTCCAGAGACCCCGGAATATACCCCATAACTTAGCATGGGAAAACGCAATCCAGTGTGTAGACCAATCTATCAAGTTTAGGAAGCTGAAATTTTGCAAGATTATAGGACTTTTCTCATAACTAACTATAAAAATTAAAAATTTAAAAATAGTAAATTTAAGGGGTTGTTTTAACTCCATTTGAACATTACAGCTAAATAATTTTTTAGGTACTACGGGATAAGCTAGGAAGCTGCGATTTTCAAATAATTTACAGAACAGTGCATTTGCACAAATAAACATTTCAATCTTTCCATATATATATTGCGGCAACCGTTAAAAATGTTTAAATTTTAAACAATTAGAAAAATATCATTTTACTTCTAGAAGTGCTACAATTTTAAAATTTGGCTCAAATGTGTAGCATTAGTACCCCATAATGGAGAAAGTGTAAAATGTTTAAAATTGCAACATTTGGGGATTGTTTTAAACTATTATTTTTACATGTGGAAAAAACGAAAATCGCTGCGGAGGTGAAATCTTTAGAATTAATAGAATATTTGTAATGATGAAATATCTGTCTTAAAAATTAATGTTTTTTCTAGATAATATGAAATGCTTGCAATATGCAAGCACCTTCTACTAGTATGTTATATCCTCCTCCTCTATAAGGAACGTCTATATATAATGATATATATCATTATATATAGACGTTTCTTACAGAGGAGGAGGATATAACATACATATAACATATTGGAGCTGGCCTTTATAGGGAGAATAGTTCGAAATAGCTCCGAAAAAGTGAAAGAATTATGTTATTTATCCTTGGTTCGACCGCAGGTCGAATATGCTTCAGCTGTGTAAGATCCCTACGAAAAGGGACTCACTAACGAGATAGAAAAGGTTCAGCGCAGGGCAGCTAGATTTGTGAAGAGGAATTACGATAGAAAACAAAGCGTAACATCGTTAATAGAAAATCTGAAATGGACATCGTTAAAGGAACGTAGGCTGCAGGCTTTATATAAACTACTGGAAAAATGTATGTCGGAGGACCTAGAGAATGAGGTAGTAGGACTTATCAGAAGCCCGACGTATCTCGGAAGGCAGGACAGTGAGGAGAAGATTCGCGAGATCGACTGTAGAACGGAGCGATATAGAGAATCGTTTTTCCCTAGGACGATAAGAGACCATAATAGGAAAAGATAACGTAGGAAAACTATGGACCCTTGGTGCACTGCACCCCCTGCCATCCACCAAAAAAGTGACTTGCAGGGTATAATGTAGATGTAGATGTAGGAGGATACTAATGTTTAGGCACTTCCAGATGAGCTGGAGATTTGAAATTTTTTTCATAGGTAGAAATGTGTGCAAAACCGACTAGAAAAAACAAAAATCTTGAAAAAGTGTAACAATGCCGCCGCTAAAAATTCGCAATTGTTTAAAAAAATATTCAATGTTTATGTATTTCCGAATGTGCTACAGAGCTGAATTTTTTTTCTGAGGCAGGATTTGTAAAAAAACGAAAGAGAAATTATAAAAATTTTGATATTTTGATTTGTTTGGTAGTTAAAAATTCTAAAAGTATAAACAAATAGGTAAATGGTTAGATACTACGGGGTGAGTTAGAGAGCTGAAAATTATAAGTTATTTAGAGTGTAGTCTACATAAACGAATAAATATTTCATCGTATTCGTGAAATTCTTATTGTGGTCATTAAAAATTATTTAAATTTAAACAATTAGAAAAATATTACTTCACTTCTAGAAGTGCTACAGCTTTAACAATGAGGAGAAATATGTAGCATTAGTACCCCATAATGAACAAAGTATAATATTCATAAAATTTCATAGTTTGAGGATTGTTTTAATCTATTATTTTTACATAAGGGAAAAACGAAAATCGCTGCGAAGGTGAAATCTTTTGAATTAAGTAATATATCCAATGATGAAGTATCTGTCTGAAAAATAAATGTTTTTTCAAGGTGAGATGATATGCTAGCAGAATGCAAGCACCTTCTACTAGTATATATATATATATATATATATATATATATATATATATATATATATATATATATATATCGGGAAAAATTAGAACATTTTTCCCAAGTGCCGATGAATTGACGCCCCGTTACAGTAACTTAAATTCCCGCTCCAATAACCCGCGTGTTTTGCACACGACCCTCCCTCATGTTCCCGCCGAAGCTCTCTGTCTCTGCCACGTGTGCGAATGAGTCCGAGCGGGCGTATTAATGCATCTATTTTTGTAACAAAACAAGCAAGGAAGCTTAATGTTTTCCTGAATATTCTGTATAATTACTATTACCTGTAAGGATTAAATGAATTATTTAACTAACTATGATCTAAAGTTCCCTGATTTTCTTCTCGAGTTCCATTTATCATTTTGATAGAAATAGCTTATTTTTATAGAAGTAGAGGTCTGCTTGAGTAACATTTCCTGTATAAAAAAGTTTATAAAATTCACATCACATCAATATCCCATTACCTTGAGCTGCAAAAAGTTACCAATAAACATCGCACTGCCTAAAAATAAAAATCACATAAGGGGCTAAGAAAACGTTAACTGAAGTTATATATCTATACTATATTGACGGCCGCAATAACAATTTCGTGGATACACTGAAATGTTTATTCGTTTGTATAGACTAATCTCTAAATAAATTAAAAATTTCAGCTCCCTAATTCGCCGCGTAGTGTCTACACATTTACCTATTTGTTTAAGCTTTAAGAATTTTTAACTACCAAACTATATAAAATATCAAAATTTCTATAATCCCAACTTCGTTTTTTTACAAATCCTAACTATATAAAAAATTTCAGATCCGTAGCACATACGAAAATACATAAACCTTGAAAATTTGTTTAAACAATTGCGAATATTTAGCGGCCGCATTGTTTCACTTTTTCAAGATTTTGGTTTTTTCTAGTGGGTTTTGCACAAAATCTTATCTAAGAAAAAAATTTCGAATCTCCAGCTCATCTGGAGGTGCCTAAACATTAGTATCCTCCTATATGTTATCTGTTATATCCTCCTCCTCCTCTGTAAGAAACGTCGATATATAATGATACTAGTAAAAGGTGCTTGCATTCTGCAAGCATATCATCTCATCTTGAAAAAACATTCATTTTTCAGACAAATATTTCATCATTACAAATATTTTTTTTAATTCTAAAGATTTCACCTCTGCAGCGATTTTCGTTTTTCCCTTATGTAAAAATAATAGACTAAAACAATCCCCAAACTTTGAAATAGAATAACGAAAAACTATTGAATACTACTATTAAACTCTCACGCAAGGATTCGTGGGACGTCAAATTTCGCGCCAACGCGAAAAACCATCGTGCGGAACTGTTTGAAGAGTGACAAAGAGGCGCGCACACTTGCTGAGGTTTTGGAAGAGGCGGAAGGAACGACAGAATGCTAAGACGCATTAAACACAAAATGTGTCATCTTGAAATGGTTAAATCGCTCTTATATGATCTCAAAGGTAGAGATTAAAAATTTAATTCTGGTCGAAGACAACATTTGCTACAATGAAGTCCGATACCACGTACCTACGATTAATAGTTTTCGAGATAAAATTTTTTAATATGTAATAATCGTAGAAATTAGGTATAGCAATCAAGAATTCCATTCTCGTGCCCTTATTTGATCTGCAAGGTAAGGATTAAAAAGTAATTCTTAAGGAGATTAGAATTTTCTAAGAAATTATAGCAAAAGCTAGTACCTACGACGAATAGTTTCCGAGATAAAAATTATTAAATTTAATGTACAAATGGGGTAAAAACAACTCCTAAATATTATCAATTTTAAAATTTTCGATTTTTCTGGTTGATTGTGAGCAACATCCTAAAATCGTGCCACGTTTCAAGGATCCAGCTCATCCAGAAGTGCATAAACAGTTTCTTCCTAGCATTATATATAGACGTTCCTTACAGAGGAGGATATGCCATACTAGTAGAAGGTGCATGCATTCTGCAAACATATCATATCACCTTCAAAAAGCATTCATTTTTCAGACAGATATTTCATCATTACAAATATTTTTTGATTCCAAAGATTTCACCTCGGCAGCGATTTTAGTTTTTCCCATATGTAAAAGTAATAGATTAAAACAATCCCCAAACTTTGCAATTTTAAAAATCTTATACATTCTCCATTATGGGGTACTAAAGCTACACATTTCTGCCAAATTCTCAAGTTGTATCACTTTTAGAAGTGAAATAATATTTCTCTAATTGTTTAAATTTTAAACATTTTTAACGGCCGCCGCAATATATATTTATGGAGAGATTCAAATGTTTATTTGTGCAAATGCACTACTCTGTAAATAACTTCAAAATTTCAGCTTCCAAGCTCATCCTGTAGTACCTAAACAGCTATCTATTTCTTTAAAGTTTAACAATTTTGAACGGCAACACAAATTAAAATATCAAAATTTCTATAATCCCTATTTCGTTTTTTTACAACTCCTACCTCTAAAAACAATTTCAGCTCCGTAGCACATTCGCAAATACATTAACCTTGAAAATTTGTTTAAACAACTGAGAATTTTTAGCGGCTGCATTGTTGCACTTTTTCAAGATTTTCGTTTTTTCTAGACGGTTTTGCACAGAATCCTACCTAACAAAATAAATATGAATCTCCAACTCATCTGTAAGTGCATAAACATTAGTATCCTCCTATATGTTATCATTATATATAGACGTTCTTTACAGAGGAGGAGGATATGGGAAATATTTCTTTAATTCGGGACCGAACCGAACAATAATGGAGTAAAACAATCGGTATTATTTGCAATTTTACCAATATTATACTTCTTCACATTGGGTTAATAATGACACACATTTCTGCCAAGATTTAAATTTGTAACACATTTAGAAGTTAAATTACATTTATCTAATTGTTTAAATTTAAAAAAATTTTAACGGCCGCAATAACAATTTCATGGATAACTTGAAATGTTTATTCGTTTATATAGATAGGAGTATACTAATCTCCAGCCCATACTACAAGATCTAGAGAGCTGAACGTTCCAACGATTGTAGAGGTCATGGAGAAACCTCCAGAATAAATGGGAACTCTCACGTAAGTGACATTGGTTCGACTCCAGAAATTCCGAAATTTGCGTTTTTCCCATAAGAAAAGCATTGGGCCATTTTTGTAAATTAATTTCGGGCACTTTCCGATTAGCTATAAAAATGAAGCTTTGAGCGTTGCTAGGTGGCCGCAATCTATTACGAATTAGTATTATTTTTGCTTACAGTATCCTGGGTTCGACGCCATGTGCCCCGGAAAATATCCCTTAAGTTAGCATGGGAAAAAGTTATTCCAATGTGTAGACCAATCTAAGAGGAACAGGGAGCTGAAAATTTGCACTTTTATAGAATTTGTTCACAGCCAACAAGAAAAATCAAAAATTTCAAAATTGTTAATTATTAGGGGTTTTTTGCCTCATTTGTACATTAAAGTTTTATTATTTTTATCTCGGAAACTATAAGTCTTAGGTACGAGCTGTTGCAACCATTTTGTAGCAAATTCTATCCTCTGTATCCTCCATACTTTACAGATCATATAAGGGCAAGGGAATAGAATCTTCGATTTCTATACTTATTTAAATAAAAAAGCGAGTTTTTCAAGAAATATGGAAATATATAGCGGCCTAAAAAGGAAATTTCACTTTCCTTAGGCCAACTCGGAACGAACAGCTCCCTCGAAACTTCTTGACGAGCCTTCGGAACCACGCACGTAACCTCCGGGGTTACGGAAAGGACAATAACTTTATTCACGGAAAGGAGCAGGTGCTCGCACACTTTCTCCCGATCACGTTTTACACTTTTATGGAGCGCGATCAAGGTAAACAAACCTTTAAGAAATACGCCTTCCATCGGAAACGGCAAAAGATCTCCCGAAAGAGCATTCGAGAGAGGAGGCCTCCTTCTCACACCCCGCCCAGCCGCAGAGTACATATTAACTTTACGGAATGCAATATTAAATCAAAACAAACAATTTCCAGGCCAGCACGCAGGCGAAAAGACAGATCTTGAGAAGGGCCCAGCGGATCCCTAAAGACGGAAAACACAGAGTATATTCACGGCCATAAAACTAGATAAAATTGAAAAGAGCGATTAAGTGGGCATTTGCGGATGAATTTCCGAGTGCTTGCAAGAGACGAACAACTTAAGAAAGGCGACACCAATTGGGTGACACCGCCAATCGGTAATAAAACGGGAGAGCGCGTGAATGGGGAATAAGGGAGAGAGAGAGAGATGGCGAGGAAAATAAGCGGAAATGAGAAAGAAAGAAGGTGAGGGAGGAATGAGAAAATCGCAGGTGGTGTTGGGAAGCAGAAGGCAGAGGGGAAAAAGTGGAAAGATGGAGAAAGAGTGAAAAGGATAGGTGGAGGGGAAGTCAAGTAACAGGCGGTGCGAAAGAGGAGAGGAAAGATCGAGAGAGGGAGAGGGAAAGGAGGGAGAGAGAGAGAGAGAGAGAGAGAGAGCGTAGTGGAGAGAAGGCTGTGAGTGGAGAGGGATGCTATTATCGACCGCAGCAGCAGCCCATTGTCGTCAACACACAACATCCCCCTTTTCAAATCCATGAGACACGCACACGACCCCAAAAACACGAGCTCCCTCTTATAATGGCACTCGGGGCGTCGGCCACTCCCCCGCTATCTCTTTCATTCTTCGCGGATGGCGGCAGCACCATCGCCGCACCCTCTCGAAGGTAACCGTAAGTAATACGGTGATGATCTTCGAATGTACTTAAACACCAACCTAATAATTTATCCCCAGCCTTAGATGATATTAATCACGACCTGACTCGCCTTAAAAAATGGAGTGATGATGACTTCCTTGGTATTAATCCAACAAAATCCCAAGCAGCCATTATCGGATATCAAAACTACTTGCGTCGGCAAACCTCGCTGAAGTGGCGTCTATATCTATGAACGGTTCAATTACCCCCTATTGTAAATGCGTAAAAAATCTCGATATTCTAATAAATGAAACCCTTCTGCACTAATCATGTCATGAAAGCGTGCAAGCCGGTAAATTCCTTCTTACACTCACTTAGGCGTCTTCGTAACATTCTATCCTCTTCCCACAAAATAAAGATGGTCACTTCCACAATCGTTCCACACTTCGACTACCATAATATTGGATACCAAGGCCCAAAGAAGCTCCAGCGTACCAATAATGCCTGCGTAAGATTCATCTTTAATCATAAGAAGTCGGAACATATTTCCGAATATTTCTACAAACTGGCTCGGTTAAACCTTGAATCGCATAGAATATTGCATCTCCGTTCGTTATTATATCAAATCCTTAAAAAAACACCCCACAACATCAATCAGCAGAGTTAATCACCATTAACATATTTCATAAATGTAACACTGGAGAATGCCATAAACTTCTGATTCCGCGCGACAGAAAAGACGTCTAAAACAGATCGCTGACACAGATTTCAGAATATGGAATAGCATCCCATCTGAAATAAAACACTGTTCGTCCCTTTTGTATACCTTCAAACACTCGTGCCACAAACATCTCCTATGCAATTTCTCTTCATAATTTCGAGCTGACAAAGCAGTTATTTTCTCTTACAGGTCGTCGAAAATATTTAAATATCTACATATTTATATGTAACTGTTAATATGTATTTGTATGTTATTCTAAGTTTTTAGGTAGAACTTTGATTACGTGCATTACCTTTTGTGATATTCAGGATATTTAAATAATACTATCATTACGTGTAGCAGGTTATTCCCACACCCCCTCCCTTCTTGCGAGTGTTTTCCTGTGGAGGAATTTTTCTAGGGTATAGCACCTTAATTATCCTTAGTTTTTCCTTACAAACAATCCATCGTCTATTTTCATTTCCAATTATGCTAAATTGGCATTGCATTTATGATGCATTTTACTTTGTGATTTTTTTATTTTAATTCTATTCTTTGTAACTTTCTTCTTGCATGTAACTGATAATGCGTTAGATGGAAGAAGACTGTCTCAATCTCGGCCAAATAAAGACGATTACCTATCTAAGTGAAACGCGCAGAGTGCGAGAGGTAAGGAGTGTCATCACCAGTGGCTCTCATGGTCCGCACGCGCCTGCATCCCAACACTCCTAACACGCAACCTCTAACAAAAACCGGACATGGAACGGCGGCATCATCTCCTTCTCGATCACCGCCGCACGCATTCTCCATCACTCTTCTTCGAGGACCCGCAATTTCAACAGGCCATGGCCAAGATTGAAGCCTTGTCGTAAAAAATGCAAGTTTTTATGGAAACGCGCTCCGGTCATAACACCTCTGCCGGATCCACGCTGCATTCTCCGCCGACATGAGCGTCTCTTCGCCGTTTTGAGCCGCCGATGGTCGACTTACCTCCCGACTCCGAAGTTCTCCAACTGGCCCTGTTAGTTAACGGAGCAGTAGCGACTAACAGGTTTCGGGCCCTGGACCTTCATGAAGCTAACTTGCTTCTTAATTTCACATCTACGTGGGAGCAGCAACCCGTCTCCGCCAAGGCATTCCTGCATCAACGCCTCCGCATTTTGGGCGTTGCAGCCCGGCACGGTTGGGAGGTTGCTGCCAAACTCTCCGCTCCAGCTGAAGATGACATCCTCCACGTTCCCGCCAAATTGCTTCCGCAATCCCGGCAACGGGCTGTGGTCGTGAACCAGCAACCGACAACTACGGCTGCTCGTTCCCGACCACCACAGCGATCACAGCCCCCCAGAAGCCGCGGGCGTCCCGGATCCCGCCCTGTGAGATACTGAGGCTCTGGTGCTTCATATACCCGGATCTCCGGCGCCTGGCCACGGCACGGATTTGGATCCGGAACTGGAGGACATTTTTCTCCATTGGAAGGAATCGGCAGAACCGGACGATTTAGTTCCCTGGGCGGGTGATTATGCCGCCAGCTCTACAGACAGCAGATTCCAGGATTCTGGGATATCCACTCCTTCACGCAGCGGCAACCCCGTTCGTGCAGATGATCCAGAAGCAGGGAGTGGAATTCCATTTAACTGGGTCAACGCTGGACCTCAACCAGCGCCCAACATCGGTCCCGCTCCAAGCCCTGTGAGTACTTATTTACCAACGCCACTTCCATTCCCATACCCCAGTGCATCACCTGTTTAGTGAAGGAGCTTATTTGCCTAAACCAGCAACGGCCCCGTATGTATATGCGCCGTCGAATTTTTCGGTGGAATTACTTCAAGCCCTTGAGGCACTAGTGCTGCGCGGAGTAATATCAGGAACTCCAGAAAAGTGCGCGTTTAGGACCAGGCTAATACCGATGGCAATCGGCGGTTTTCGACTGATCCAGGACCTGTCCCCCTGGACAGATCAGTACCGGAAACCGACCTTTTCATTAAAAGATGCGGCACAAGCCATGCTTAGCATTCCGTACGAGGCCTTCATGATTAAATTACATTTGGAAGATGCCTTCTTCCAGATTCCGTTGGCCCCTGTCTATCGGCCACTTTACGACATTTATGTACTAAATCGCACATTTTGTTTTAACAGGCTGCCGATGGGGCATACTTGAGCACCCGCTATAATGCAGCGGTGGGCGCGAGCAGTTAGCGCCGAAGTAGAAGTACGGTTTGATGTGCACATGCTGGCCTATCTAGACGATTGGATAGTTTATAGCCCCTACCTTACAGAGGAAATGGGACTTGAGATAGCATGTTCCTCGAAGTGGACTTAGGCATTTCGCTCAATTATCGGAAGTGCAAACTTAAACCAGCTCAGCAATTGCAGTATTTAGGGGTGACCATTAATACAGTGCTAATGGAGCTATGGCTCACCAGTGCATCGCTGGCAAAGTTGCATGCGGCTATTGCCATGGCACCCAGTGTTCGCCTTTTTGATATTCCCAAAATTGCCGGTTACGTTTCCTGTGTATTACACATTTTGGCCTTGCCACTATTTTTAGTGTCCGACGTGTACTGCTGAGACAATCAGTCCCTATTAGATTTTTGGAGCGAGAAAGTGTTTTGGAAACATCGTTCCTTTGCCAAAGTAGGAGAAAAGTTTTGTGTTTTTACAGACGCCACGCCATGGCAACTGGCATGGGTTCTGCCAGAGCGGAACTTAACAGAAATTATGCCGTTGCAAGAAGAAACAAACATTTATTTGGCGGAAGCTGAAGCAGCCCTGAGAGGAGCGCTGGTAGCGGCGGAGCACTTACCGGCAGACCGCCCCTTGACGGATTACATCTACATCTACAAGTTACCCTGCAATTCACCAAGTTGGTGGGTGGCAGGGGGTGCAATGCACCAAATCCTACCTAAAGATTGTCTAACGCAATTCGAAATTTCCTATTGTGATCTCTTATTGTCCTCGGAAAGAACGAGCCTAGATAACGCTCCGTCCTACAATCGATCTCGCGTATTTTATCGTCTCCATCATTTCTACCTATATACGTCGGTGCCACAATTATTCCCACTACCTCCTCTTTTAGACATTCCGACCTATATTTCTCCAGAAGTTTTAACCTTGAGTCCAATCTACGGTCCTCCATTGATACCCAGTTCAAATCGCTCAATAAAGAGGTGACGCTTTCCTTATGTTCGTACTTTTGTTTTACAAATCTGGCTGCTCTGCGCTGTACTCTTTCTAGTTGAATTATGTGTCCCTTCTCGTACGGATCCCATATGCTCGCTGCGTATTCCACTTGTGGTCTTACCAGTGATAAGTAGCATGTTTCGCGTACTTTCTCTGTAGTGTTCCGTACTATTCTACCTATGAATGCCAGTTTCTTGTTGGCCGCGCCTATAACTCGACGAATGTGCATGTCCCACGAAAGATCTCGACAAGTGGTTACTCCTAAATATTTTACATACTCAGATTGTCGAATACTCATTTCATCTATTTTATATTCGAAACCTAAATCTTTGTTCTTACTTTTCCAGAACGTGACTGCGACACATTTAGTATAATTAATTTCGATTTGCCATTCTTTGCACCACGCTGAAATGGCCCTTAAGTCTTCAAGCAGTGACTGATGATCCTCCTGGTTTTTTATTTATATAGAACGGTGTCATCGGCGAAAAGCCTAATTTTACTACGAACAACCGAGCAGATATCATTTACATAGATTAAGAGGAGCAGAGGGCCCAATACACTTCCCTGAGGAACACCCGAAGCAACTTTAACGGGGTACTAGTATTTCCCATCGATGACAACTATCTGTTCCCTATTCGAGAGGAAGTCTCTCACCCAACCGTCAACTTTTGAATTTATACCACATTGTCCTAACTTCGCAATTATTTTCCTATGAGATACTTTATCGAACGCCTTCCTGAAATCAATGAATATGGCATCGACCTGAGTATTTTTCTCTCCGCATCGCAACAAATCGTCCACGAACAGGCCGAGCTGCGTTTCGCATGATCTACCTCTCCGGAATCCGTGTTGGCATCCGCTAAGCAATAAATGACTATCTAAATAGCGCATTACAGAGCTAAAGGCTATGCGTTCAAGTATCTTGCACGATAATGAAGTTAAGGATATCGGCCTATAATTTTCGGGGTTCTCTTTTTCGCCACCCTTATGGATGGGCGTAACGTGTGCCACCTTCCAATCTTTAGGAACTACTCCTCTAATGGATTTCTCGAATATAATTTTCAAATACGGCGCGATTTCAGCAGCTAATTCTTTCATTACAAGCGCGGGAATTTCCTCCGGTCCAGGAGATTTATTTGGCTTAATTGAGTGACTACCAAGCGGTGGTCTTTACCCTTACAAAGGGAAAAGGAGTATTATTTTTGTATGATAAACTGAGATGCATGTATATTGATCTAATAAATAAGTTGTCGCAAAATGCGATATGGACGTACGTCTCGACCCATCTCAACCTCGCCGACCGTCCTTCCCGGACTACCCTGCCTCCTATACAGAGAAGATAGAGAAAAGAGGAAGAAAGGGAGAGAGAGAGTAGAGGAAAAGAGGAGAAGAGGAAAAATGGGGAGAGAGAAGAGGGGAATGAGGTGATAGAGGAGAAAGGAGATAGTAGAGCGATGACGAGAAGAAAGGAAGGTGGAGAGATGAAAAAAGGGGGGTACGGTGGATAGAGGAAGGAGAAAGGGGGATGGAGGGAGGGAGGATTCGAAGAAAGGAGGGAGGGAGGGGAGTAGGTACAGAGGAGAGGGAAGGAAGGAGGGGTAAAGAAGAGTAAGAAGCGGGAGGAGGGAGTACGCTTTAAGAGGTTTTACGCGGGAAGGGTACAAATGTTTCGTGCTACGGACGCTGAAGAATAGCAATATGAAGAACGAACGAAATGGACTAAAAATTATGCAGTCGAGAAAAAAACGTGACGGTGCTGGATTTAGCGTGGGATCGCAAATTTAGCAAAATATATTTGCATCAAATAATATGGAAGGTATTGCGAAATGATTTGCACAAGAGAAGATATTATTATTTACATATTGACATCAAAGCCGCTGACGTTCATCACTTGCATTAAAAATTATAAGAACATCGAATGACTACAATGGCAAAGTGCAAAAGAACTACATACTTGAAGGAGAAGAAAATGCGCTTGATGGCAGTGTACGAAGAGAAACGCTAATGCTACATGCTTTTAACGCAAATGTGCTAGTTTTTAATATAATAATAAGAAAACCTTCCAGATGTCAAAAACAAGACATTCTACGCTAAACCTCTCGGTCCAGAGAAATATGAAAAAAAACTGAAAGTGAATATTTCAAAAGCGAAAATGATTCAAGAGCGGCGCTATTAAGATATATCCTCATATAGCGCTTGGCGGCAAAAGAGAAGACGCGGCACACGTCATCGACATGACTCTCAATGCGCAGTCAGCTGTTGTCCATTAAAGGAAAGACCTCTGCGTACGCAGGATGGAACACGTTTGAGATCGAGAATCTCAGACGATCAATGGTTCTCTTGCGTACGCACCAAGAGAATGAAAAACGCCCGTTCGGCAGTAAAAGCGGAAAGGCGTATTCCATTTCCGAGTACACAATTTACATATGTGCTCTTTACCAATCAGGAACCCTTATTGACATATAATGTATTTCTACACCCAATATCACCTAATTACATTTATAGGCGGAGGCAAAAATTTTACGTTCTTCCAAATGTTTCTCTAAAACGGCAATTACGACAAAAACTAAGCAACATAAAATGTTTTTTAACTTAGTTCTGCAGCTCTTGATGGAAAAATTGTTAGATTGCATAAACGAGATACACGTTATAGATTATTTAAGCCTTAACGTAAAGGGAATTTTTCATCTGCTCAATATGGACTAGAATCAATTTTGCTAGACAAATTTATACTTATACAATGTCTCGCGAAAATCA
This sequence comes from Tanypteryx hageni, assembly GCA_028673005.1. Taxonomy (NCBI): domain Eukaryota; kingdom Metazoa; phylum Arthropoda; class Insecta; order Odonata; family Petaluridae; genus Tanypteryx; species Tanypteryx hageni. The sequence goes on along the minus strand of CM054113.1, from coordinate 8,267,115 downwards.
GTGAAGAGGTTGGCGAGACGATATACGCCGAGAGACGGACAGTAAAGGTGTGCACAGAAGCCATAATACACGAGAAACGCTGAAATAACAATCTTTAAGGACCACGACAGAATAAATAATAATGCCCGAGAAGATTTTTTACAACCGTGGTAATGGCGGCAGAGAGCGCCTCTTCATCACAACTGCGATGAAATTTCGAAAGCAGTTTGCGCCTACGCCATTCCGCCCGGTGAAAAAATGCAGCAGCCATCAGTTTGAAGCAGCGTGTGGTGTGTGCCACAGAACGCGCGGGTTGCACGCCACCTCACCACCGCTCCGAAAATGGCTCCTGAGGGCACGAGTCGAGGGCAGGCCCGTCCAGATCGCTAACACGACCGACACACGACTAGGCGCAGATGACACGGGATACGGTACATTCGCGCACGCCCCTGCGGACGTCGGCTGATTGGGAACACGCTGCGTGATTGGCAAAGCGACGCTTTGCACGAGGGAGAGGAGAGAACGCCTCGACAAAACATCGAGATTGATCCAAAAGAATGTTTTGAGGAGTGGAGGCGAGCATGGAGGGTAAGGCAGGGTCTTCCCTACAGCCAAAGATGTTTAAAAATAAATATCTGATGTGGCCACCACATGACTTTCTAGATAACTGTAATATTTCTAAAAATTCCAAATAGGTTACATGATAATAAATATTTTAAGGAACTGCGAGAAAATTAAGACTTTACAAAGAACAGGAATAAATTAAAACCGTAGCCTTCTGATATTGGATATAGCCACTAAGCTGCAACAATTAGGAAAATAAAAAGGGGCTTCACTAAGACTAAGCGTCAATTGTTTACCAAAATCACCTGTAGGTGGTGTGGTGGTGGCAACTAAAATATATAGGTTTTAAAATATCTCTTAACCCTAGACTGGTAACGGGGAAGTGGGTATACATGAATGGTCAAGGGTCATAATAAATACGACTTTGTTTTATTTTTTATTTATTACAAATTAATCTTAATAAATGTAAAATTTAATCAATAACTCGTAATAAGTAAGTGAAAATAATAATGTTTACAATTTATAGGCAGTTTAAACACCATTTGGCTCGGTATTGCTAGCAAAATGCCTTGCTGTAACGCTGACAATATAAAGCCGTCATTCTTCACTTTTGCAGAGGCATATGTAACATATCGTTCGTTTATTGCAGGCAGAGGTGTACCTAGGTTTTTTGCGCCCTTGGCAAGTCCATGGCTCCGCGCCTTTTAATTGTGACAATTTTGGTAATTGGTAAAATCGTAATAAATAATAATGTTTTATAATTATATTATTATGTTATTATAAAATATATAATTAGTTTGTACATTTATATACATCAAATCGGTTTTAGCTTTGTTCAACAGATTATTTGTAGCTGTGAGAGAACTAAGAAACACTTACTACATAAAGTTACAGATTCATAGATAGAAACCAAGTAATTCTAGGAACAAAAAATAATTCTATAAACATAAAATAATTCTAGGAACATAAATTTATTCGAGTACTTTAAAGCTTGATTTTTCTTGCTTTATCGTTAGCAAAACTAGTTATAATTTCATCGAAATCCATACGACTAACCAGTTCATGCTCAATGGAAAGGAGACACAGAGATGATATGCGTTCTTGTCCCGATGTGGATCTCAAAAAATTCTTAACAAGTTTTAACTTACTAAAACTCCTTTCAGCCGTGGCCACAGTTGCTGGCATAGTAAGAAATATTCTAAAAGCTAGTTCAATGTTCAGGTAGGTTTCTCGCAATTCCCATTTAGCCAATTCATTTAAAATATCTAGATTATACATATTATTGGGGTTTTTGTACTGTAGTGGTTCAGTAATTTGGTGTTTAAAGCATTTTATTTCAATTTTAAATTGGTCCTGATTTATTTCTTTGTATTTTTCTGTCAATAAAATGGCCCTCGATTCTAAATCCGCGCTTGTCATTGAATGAAATGAAATTAAAGTTCTCTGCAATGTTTTTAAGAGATTCAAATCTTACATTTAACTGCGTTATAACAGAATCAATTACAGAGAAACAAGTATTTTTTACTGTATCGAAGTTCACTGATTCGTCTTCAGCAAGCTCACCTGACATTTTCTTCCGTTTTGGCTTTCTTTTTTCAGTTGGGTCTATTTTCATGTTGTTACAAACGGCCTCAATTTTAATAAAAATATCGTGGAACTCGTAATTTCCAAGATCTTTCAAAGCCTCTATAAGTCCTTTAATTAATATGGACGATCTATAAACATCCTGATCTTTTTTTGCAATGATAAATTGACTTTATTTAACCTTACTAGTATCAAGTACCACAGGTTTAAAAAGGCAACAAACTTGTAGCTATTAACTTGACGGTGCAATGATTTAGCAAGAGATAATGTGTCACCAAGTAAATGATCATCTTTCATCTCTCCCAAGATTAAAATAATTTGTTCGAGTTGCTCATATACGGCACTAACAGTTTCTACTTTTGAACACCATCTGGTGTCGCTGTGTCTTTTCAAACAAATTTTAATTACTAATGATAGTTTTGCCATCTGTTAGTGGACGAAGAAAAGAAATTGTATAAAGACAGTATAGTTCCAAAAAATGTTACAATATCTGCATTAACGCTAGCCGCATGTACGCCTACCAAATTTAGAGTATGTGCACAACATGCAATATACCGAGCAAGGCGATTCTAGTTTTCGATTATGGCTTGAACACCTTGGTACTTTCCTGACATATTAGCGCCATTATAGTAGCCTTGACCACGAATATTTTCAATTAATAGGCCATCTTGAATAAGTTTTTCCTTAATATCGGATGCAATGCCTTGTCCCGTTTTTTCTGTTGTATTTATGAAATCGATAAACCTCTCCTGAATTGTATATTTCCCTTCAGAAAATTTTACATAACGAATAATTTCTGTTAATTGATCTTTGTGTGATACATCTGGAGTGCTGTCTAATATTATACTATAATACTTAGCCATTTGAATTTCTTCTATTATTATACAGCATGTTTTTTATGCCAAAATATCAATAAATTCATTTTGAATTTGTGGCGATAAATAATTATTATGGTGTTTAATATGAGATTCAAGAAGATTTTTCATCACAAAATCAAATTGGCTAACAAATTTTATCAAATTTAAAAATATACCACAATCTTTTTCTTCGAAATTACTACCGTGTCCACGAAATGCCAGGTTATTTTCAGCGCAGAACAATATACATTTTAATATTATTATCAAAATATGACGCCATTTCGATATTTCATTATTCAGTGCTGCTTGTGCTAGGTCATCAATCAGTCCCCCTTTTTGAAGACCTTTTTCTAAAACTTTTCATTTCGTAAAATTATTTGTGTGTTGTAATGAATTCTCATGAATTACAACGGATGGATTTAGATGTTTCCAGTCCTTAAATCCTTCTGGGTTACAAAAAGAAACATTATTTGTGTCAGATATAAATAAAAGGCAAGGAAAACAATATATTGCGTCTTCGTTCCTACAATAAACTAACCATTTCCTCTCTTGTTTTTCTAAGTCTATATTCTTACACTTCCATGAATTTTTTAAACACCGGCCACCAGTGACGGGATGTGAATTCAACACTACATGCTCCGGACCGTGAAGAACTAAAAGAGATTTATTTTTTTAAAAATGAAGATTCCACGTGGTTGGAAATTAAAATTCACAGATTCTTGTTCCTTATTAGTATCATTGCAACCATCATTTTCTTTTGCTAACTGTTCGTCTTCTTTCTTCCGATTTTCGAACTCATTCAAAATAACATCAACATTTTTGGATTTTTCTTCGACTATAATCCCAACACTATCATCTGCGTCATTCTCATGCGAACTTTGTTCATCCTTGTTCTAAGCTTCAGATATCAAGTTACTTATTTTAAGCCAGTTTTGTAAATTAGCTGAATGTTTTTTGCACTCTCCTCTTTTTTCAGTCGATCTATACGGTACTCATGTCCGCTTTTTTTCTTTGGTGGCATATCTAAAATTTATAAGGGTTTTGTTTTAGTTTATTTATTTTATAATTTTGTTGGCGCTTGTCTGTATTTTGGATTTTTAATTTTACAAATTTTAAAAAAATCCCAAAATAAAGACAAAATCAAAAAAATATATAAATTTTATCACATGACAAAAATAAATTTATATTCTAAGATAGATAGGACTACTGATAGCTTATATGATGTTTTCGAAAAGTTTGTCTTTAGAGGCTTTGTTATCCGGATTGATGGGTACAAAGCCATCCTGCTGTAGTTAGACATTTTGGGTCACAGCACCAGATAGTAAATTACAGCAAGAGATACGCTGACTCTAAATGGCAAATAACAAATATAATAGAAAATGTATCGTCTGCATTTCAAAGTAAATAAAAGCTGTGATTGAAAAGTTCGTACAGTGTTTCTGCAGCTGATTACTGCGTGAAGTTAGATTGGTGGTTTTCGGAGGACAGAAAGACTGTTTTATACTGAACAAAACTCCATTCATTGCTTCTTCCTCTTGCGTTTCAGTATGGTCGCTTCCCCGGATTTTAGCTCGTGGAAAACGACTGAAAAGTTGAAACAAAGAGTTAGCATCAAATTTTGCCTCAAAACAGGTTAATCGGCTACCGAGACTGCTGACATTGGCTTTCAGGGACAATTCTCTTGACAAGAGAGGGATTTTTAAGTGTATGCCAAATTTAAAGATGGCCGAGAATCTATCGAAGACGATGGTCATCCATCGAACTCCATAACCGATGATAACGTCGTCCGGGTTCGAAATCTCGTGTTCAGCGATCGTCGATTGACAAATTCGCTCGAATGTGAAGACAATGCTGTTAGTATTTTTTTAATCCTCGAGTGTCGTTCATCGTGAATACACTCCAAGAAGTCAAATAATTAATAAAGAATCCCACAAAGGTGTTTTGGAAGATTTCGGAAGAGGGTGAGGATGAAACGGCGTAACAAGAGTACTTCATCACGCAAAAGCGCCGGCCTACTGTGCGCTCTTTGTAACAGAATTTCTGGCGAAATTTCAAATTCCTATACTCCTGTAACCCCCCTATTTGTCGGATTTAGCCCCTTGCGACTTCTACCTTTCCCAAAACTAAAATTTCAGCTATAAGGAAAACAATTTGATACTATCAAAGTCATTCAGGAAAATTCGGAAAAAAATCCTACACGCACTGAAGAAAGAAAATTTCCAAGAATGTTTCAAAAACAAGAAAAACCGCTGGAATCGGTGTGTGCAGTCTCAAGGGGTCTACTTTGAAGGGGAAAAATTCGAATAGCCTGTAAGTATTCCTCCTTAGTAATTATTGCGCTACTGTACGAACTTTTCGATCACGCCACGTATACGTCACGATGTGGTTTAAGAAGAGAGAATTTCCTTAATATGTTTTTACAAAAAATCTGCGAAATCTGAATGACATTTAAAGTTTTTCTCATTCCAATAAATTGATATTTAAAAAAGTTATTTTCTTTAAAAAATATACATTTTCTGCTATATCCCATAAATTTTTTTAAAATATCCCAAAATACAGACAAGCGACATTTTGTGTATCTCATAAATCACAATTTCCAAGATTTACCTAGGAAGTATTATTTAACCGAATGCTGTAAAACTGTACAGTGATATATTAGTAACAAATGTATTTTTTAAAAACTAGAAATTATTTAACTATGCAAGGATAGAAAAATAATATTAAATAAAAAAATGACTTACTTTTTTGAACTCAAAAATCTGTTGATCGTGCACTTTGTATATATCCAACTCTCAGGATGAAAATACTCATTTACAATAAATATAATGTCGCAGTTTTTCAGTCTAATAGGTGCATGTGGACCGGTGTCGCCGGTTCCAGACCTCTAGGATAAATGCGAACAAACTGGGTATCATGAGTCGAACTTCATTCCTGAAAGGGTCGTAGGTTACCGAGCTTCGCCATAGGAAGGACAAAGTAAGCTTAAAGACATTGTAACTTTAACAATGATGGAAGCATAAACGGAGGCAGCATTCAAAGAAGCAATGCAACTATGTAAGGTGAAAAATCATTGTTGAGTGGCATTCCTCTTCTCATGAACTACTAATTCGCCCTCTGCTTGCACCTATTATTACTTTCATCTTAATGAAAGTATAACATGGTCACAAAATTTGGAAACCTTAGACCTACCACCCTAATGGCCAAGATATGCCGATAAAATCCACTCGCGGGTCGCAGTTCAGGCCCTTGGTATAAAGTAATAAAACTTTAAAAAGCTGAAACAATGAATTTGGAAAATAAATATTTATCTCTGTGTAGGGTTAAAATCTCATTAGAAGTTTATGAAATTAACCTTAAATAATGAAGATATTAGGTAGGAAACAGATATAAGACCATCGTCCCCGTTGTTTCAAATTTGAGCTCCTTCCATCGAAAGTAAATTAAGAAAATAATTTTTTTTCGCGTACTGTGTTCGGCGCCCTAGGCAATTGCCCCGATGCCAAGGCGTTGGTTCGCTACTGATTGCAGGCTACAATATTTCGAATTGTAGTAGGGCATTCATACCTGAGTTTTCTTCAATTAATGCTCTCAAAGATCGCTGGATGTCAGACAGAGTAAGGCGGTGTTTCAACAACGGTTTCACTAGATCTTCACTGAGTTTGAATATAAATAATTTTCATGAAAGTGGTTTTTCATTTTTTAAGAATACTATGAGCATATATAATACATGAGTTTACACCTGATATGTTCATAATATCGTAAAATACACGGAGTGGCCAACGTATGGTTGTGATTGGGAAAACCTATGTTTCGAATCCAGAGGTAAAGAACGCGAATCCTGTGAGGCATTAATCGAAACATTCTGCGAGCACTCTCTCCTTCAAGTAGTCAGAAAGCCAACGCGATCGGGAAACATACTAGATTTATTGGCAACTAACGTCCTAGAAAGAATAAACAAAGTCACCATTGAAGATGGGATAAGTGATCATCTGGCCGTATATGCAGAGTGTAAGTTAAAAATCGATAGGCACCCTATGCCTCAAAGAAGGTTTTATATATTTGCCAAGGCAAACTTTTCAAGCTTCAGGTCGCGCCTACTAGAAATACTATCTGGCTTCCGTGATATAAACGAACGATCAGGTGCTGAGTCTCCATGGACATTATTCAAGGATATAATACTAGAGGGAATCGATAACTACATTCCAATTAAATTGAAGCTCGACAATAAAGAGTCACGTTGGTACAATAAGCCAGTTAGGAGTGCGCTTAGGCGTCAGAGAATAAGCCACGCGAAAATAAAAAATATGCCGTCTATGTCATCCGATGAATATAGAGCAACTAAAGTAAGACGTATAAGGAATACCGCGCTAAAGCGAAAAATACTATGCGAGATGCTTTTACTAACTTCCTGAATAAGGTATTAAATAATTATTTGAAGGAGGACCCTAAAGCGTTTTGGGCATATGTGAGAGAGGTCCAAGGTAGAGGCCCTACAATACCTTCCCTGGGTAATGACTCGAGTGCCGTTATTCATGATAGCGTAGAGAAAGCCATCCTGTTAAACGGTCATTTTGTAAATGCATTCACAGCCGTCAGCGACCATTCCGTACATTATGCACCCGCAATAAGGGGGGACCTGATGGACGATATAGTATTTTCTGAGGTGGGAATAGCAAAGCAATTAAGTTCCATCAGACATAACAAAGCCACTGGCCCCGAAGAAATTCCTGCTCGCGTTTTACAAGAATTAGCTGAAGAAATAGCACCTTTTCTTCGGATAATCTTCGAGAAATCCATTTCTCGCGCAGAGGTCCCAAGCGATTGGAGGTTAGCGCACGTTAACCCAATTCATAAGGGCGGCGACAAGGAGAACCCAGAAAGTTACAGGCCGATTTCTTTAACTTCGATATCGTGTAAGATTCTCGAGCATATACTCGTTAGCAACAAAATGCGATTTCTTGATCGTAATTTATTGTTAGATGATTGTCAACACGGCTTCAGGAAAGGTAGGTCATGTGATACTCAGCTCGCTCTTCTTGTGAATTGTTTACTGAGAAGCGGAGAAAAGAATACGCAGGTCGATGCCATCTTCTTAGATTTTAAGAAAGCCTTTGATAAGGTACCTCACAGGAACTTAATAACGAAATTAGAAACCTTAGGCATTAATTCTAAAATCGTTAGTTGGATCCGTGAATTTTTAAATCATAGGAAGCAGATGGTTGTTATAGATGGGAAATCTTCGAACTTAGTGGAGGTTGTCTCTGGCGTTCCACAGGGTAGTGTAATTGGTCCGTTATTATTTCTAATTTATATAAACGATATCAGCTCAGTAGTCAAAGTAAAATTAGGCTTTTCGCGGACGACACCGTCATCTATAGAGAAATAAGCAATCCGGAAGACCACTAGTATCTCCAAAATGACCTAGAAGCTATTTCTGCATGGTGTAAGGAATGGCAGTCAGAGATCAACCAAAAGAAAAGCTGCGTCATCAACTTCTGGAGAACCAAGAGTATCTCGTTGGATAATAATTATTCGTTGGACGGAGTAGAGATTCCAGTTTCAGACTCGATTAAATATCTCGCAGACTCGATTAAATATCTCGGACTCACGATCCATCGTGATCTCTCGTGGGACACCCACATTCGCCGATTGATAGGTGCCGCTAACAAAAAGCTGGCCTTTATAGGGAGAATAGTTCAAAATAGCTCCGAAATAGTGAAAGAATTATGTTATTTATCCTTGGTTCGACCGCAGGTCGTATATGCTTCAGCTGTGTGGGATCCCTACGAAAAGGGACTCACTAACGAGATAGAAAAGATTCAGCGCAGGGCAGCTAGATTTGTAAAGAGGAATTACGATAGTAAACAAAGCGTAACGTCATTAATAGAAAATCTGAAATGGACATCGTTAGAGGAACGTAGGCTGCAGGCTGTATTTAGACTACTGATTTAATTTATGTCGGAGGGACTAGCGAATGAGGTAGTAGGATTTATCAGAAGTCCGACGTATATCGGAAGGCAGGACAGTGAGGATAAGATTCGCGAGAGCGACTGTAGAACGGAGCGATATAGAGGATCTTTTTTCTCTAGGACGATAAGAGAACATAATAGGAAAAGATAACGTAGGAAAACTATGGACCCTTGGTGCAGTGCACCCCCTGCCATCCACCAAAAAGGTGACTTGCAGGGTATAATGTAGATGTATGGTTTTTTGGTCTCAAGAAGTTTACACACATTTGATATAGTGAATGTGTATTTTTTCCTTTGAATGATGATTTGGGAGGTATAAGAATACTTGAATCAGAACCATTATCACTACAGTTAAGAATGGCAACACTTACAGTCATTTCTTTTGGTGATGGTTCTTCTTCGTCTGTGTCTTCTGTACTTGATGAACGTGGTGCAGAAAGAATTAAATCAGGATCTTCGTCACCATCAGTTAGTAATAACTCTTCTACCTCTAAATTATTGCCATTTTCTGAATGAAAAAACACTATCAAATTATTTCCGTCATCCTCATTCTCCAGTTCTTCTAATACTTAGGATACCTTCTCACTAAATACTGGATCATCCGGTGAAAATGACATCAGAAAAACCACGTAAATATAAGGATCTGGTGCTTTCCCGGTGGATTGCTTGTAGAAACTTTTCTCGGGTACACAACCGGGTCAAAGTTTGATCTAGGATCAACGTTTCGACGGCTGACTCTGCCATCTTCATCAGGATGTCTAAAAACGTGTTTTGTCCGCTATATATACTAATTCTTAGGCCGTAACGGTCTGATACGCCCGCCCACCAATCAGGTTCCGTCTTTCTCCCACCAATCAGGTTCCGTCTTTCCTCCCACCAATCGCATTGCGTCTTCCTTCCCCGATTTTTTGGAGGATCGGTTCCCAGGTTCTGCTGAGAGTAGCCCGAGTCCCTGTTGATTTTTATGTCCCCAAGACGGATCTCAATGGATTCTTTGACCAACCGGTCCCAGAAACCTTTGGTATGTTGTAATCTTTTTGTTTTTTCCCAAAAGATCTTGTGGTCGTGGCTGAGGCTGTGCTCTGCCACCGCGGATTTCTCGGGCTGTCCCAACCTTATGCACCTCATGTGCTCTTTTAACCGGGTTTCGATGGTGCGGCCAGTTTCCCCGATGTATGAGGCGCCGCACTCGCATGGTATGCTGTAGACCCCCGGAGCCTTTAATCCGAGATCGTCCTTAGCTCGGGGTAGTTGGTCTCTAAGTTTCCCTGGTGGTTTGTGCACTGTCTTGATACCATGCTTTCCCAGTATCCTTGAGATCTTGCCGGATATGGTAGAGACGTAGGGTAGACAGGCAGGGGCGACAGGTTTTTCCTCTTCCTTCACGGATTTTCCTTTTTTCATTCGGGCGTCGGCCCTTTTTAGGGTCATCGAGATGTCCCGTTCATGGTAACCATTCTGCCGTAACGTTGTCCTCAGATGGTTTATCTCTTTGGGCAGATTCTCCTTGTCGGAGATGGAATGGGCTCGGAAGGCCAAAGTGGAGAGAACTGCCCTGCGTTGTGAGGGGTGGTGGTAACTGCTGGCATTAAGGTACAGGTCAGTGTGTGTTGGTTTCCTGTACACACTGTGTCCAAGGGTCCCATTGCTCTTGCGACGCACGAGGATGTCAAGAAATGGTAGACACCCATCTTTCTCCATCTCCACCGTAAACTTGATGTTGGGGTGGAGACTGTTGAGGTGCTCGAGGAACTGAGAGAGGGTGTCCCGTCTATGTGGCCAAACTACAAAGGTTTCATCCACATAACGGAAGAAGCACTTTGGTCGTAAATTGTGGGCTCTCTCTTCAAAGTCTTGCATATAGAAGTTCGCTACCGCCGGGGAGAGGGGGACCCCATGGCAACACTGTCATTTTGTTCGTAAAACTTTCCCTTATAGAGGAAGTAAGTAGACGTCAACGTGTGGTGAAAAAGTTCGACGGTTGGTTTATCAAACAGAGGTTGGAGGAGGAGCAAAGTGTCCTTAACTGGAACCCTCGTGAATAGAGAGACGACATCAAAGCTGACCATAATGTCGTTAGGTTGCAGATGTAGACGTGAAATGATGTCCACGAAGTTCCGTGAATTCTTGATGTGATGCTCGCAGGTTCCCAAGAATGGTGCCAAAATGTTGGTTAAGTATCTGGCGATGTTGTATGTGGGTGAGCCTATGGCACTCACGATAGGCCTGAGAGGGATCCCTTCCTTGTGTATTTTTGGAAGACCATAGAGCCTAGGTGGGATGGCAGCCTGTGGTAAAAGACTCCTGTGGATATCCGGCGGAAAGTTAGCCTTCTTGATTAAGGCAGAAGTCCTCCTCATGATAGCTTCGGTGGGGTCCCGGGGCAGAGCTCGATAAGCCGGGTCGTTGAGAATATGTCCGATTTTCCGATGGTATTCTTCTGATGTCATCAGCACCCTAGCATTCCCTTTGTCAGCAGGTAGCACAGTGATGTTGGTGTTGTTGCGTAATGCACGGAGTGCCTCCCGTTCCTTGTAGTTGATATTTGATTTCGGTAAAACGGCCCTTTTAAGGGCCAAACAAACTTCTTGCCTAACTTCTTCTGCAGCTGTCGGAGGGAGCTTGCGTATCGCTTGCTCCACGCCGTCGACCATGTCACTGTAGGGGATTGCTCTGGGTGCGGAGGCGAAGTTCAGGCCTTTGGAGAGGATTGTAGTCGTAGCCTCGTCAATATCCTCGTTGGTGAGATTGATGACGACTCTGTTGGGGTCCAGCGATGGGATCGTGGGATCTTGTTGTGTCAGTCCTTCGTATTTCTTCATCTGTCTGGTAGTGTTTCTCTGCAAGAGAAGGTCCGCCTGTGCAGTAGTAGACAGGTCTACGTATTCCCAGTCTCGTGGTGACAGGAAAGCCGCCAGTTGTAAATGAAGTTTCAGCTGATTCCTAGCGTTGTTGTCTAACGCGCGTCTGGTGTGGCGAATCCGTTCTCTCACAAGCGCGTGGCTTGCTCGTCTAGTGATACGTGCGGCGGCCGGAGAGTTTACCGGTGATTGTATGCCAAAATTCATCCGAATACAATCATATATAAACAATTACCTATTTGTTTAAATTTTAAGAATTTTTAACTGCCAAACAAATTGAAATATCAAAATTTGTATAATCCCTATTTCGTTATTTTACAAATCCTACGCATAAAAAAATTTCAGCGCCGTAGCACATTCGGAAATACATAAACTGAAAAATTGTTTAAACTATTGCGAATTTTTAGCGGCCGCATTGTTGTAGTTGTTCAAGATATTCGTTTTTTCTAGTCGGCTTTGCACAAAATTCTACATAACAAAAAATTTTCGTATCTCCTGCTCATCTGGAAGTGCCTAAACATTAGTATCCTGTTATATGTTATGCTAGTAGAATGTGCTTGCATACTGCAAGCATTTCATCTCACTTTGAAAAAACATTCATTCTTCAGACAGATATTTCATCATTAGAAATATTTTTTTAATTCTCAGGATTTCACCTCCGCAGCGATTTTCGTTTTTCCCTTATGTAAAAATAATAGATTAAAACAATTCCCAAACTTTGCAATTTTAAGAATTTTATACTTTCTCCATTATGAGGTAGTAATGCTAAACATTTCTGCCAAATTTTAATGTTATAGCACTTCTAGAAGTGAAATAATATTTCTCTAATTGTTTAAATTTTAAACATTTTTAACGACCACCGCAATATATTTATGGATAGATTCAAATGTTTATTTGTGCAAATGCACTATTCTGTAAATAACTTGAAAATTTCAGCTTCCCAGCTCATCCCGTAGTATTTAAACAGTTATCTATTTGCTTATATTTTCGGCATGGAAATGCGTCAAGGACCAGCTAGTCTGGCCACACTGCATGATCAACGCCTATATTTTAAAATTTTTTAACGGCAACACAAACTGAAAAATCAAAATTATATATATATAATTGACCGGCCGGGAACGTGGGTGTTACCAAGAGGGACGGCCCACATTTGTGGTCAAATTAATAACCAAGCCATTCAATATATATATATATATATATATATATATATATATATATATATATATATATATATATATGGTGATCTGAAAGGGAAAGAGAGTTATATGCATATATCAACAATGATGACATATCATAAGTAAGAAGCGTCAATATAGTATAGATAGAAATGTGAAGTTAATACAAAAGTTATTGAAAAGGAGCGAGATTAAGACCTAACTAAGGGTAAAGTGTTTACAATAGTCGCCGGTACGTGGTGTGGTTGTGGGAGGTAAAAAACTAGATTTTAAATTATCTCCTAACAATTCATTATATGGGAATGTTTTTCGAACATACGTTGCATAAAATTAAATTCCTTGAGACTTTTATTTCAACAGTTCATTCGTCAAATACTAAAGCAAATATAAAAAACTGTTGTGACAAGAGTAAACACCTACTTACGGTTAAACGATTTTTTGCCAAAAACTAATTAGTTCGTTTCCGTTAACAAAAATGTCAAATATAAAATTTTGCATTGCCCTGATTAATAGATTTTAAGTTATAAGAACAGAAAAATTCCGGCCACAGACACACCCACACACACCAATGAGAAAATAGTCAAAAGGTGTTTAGGGAACCTTAAAACATGTATTTCCGTTGAAATCTCGAATTCGATTTTTTTCATGAAAACCATACTGTATCTATACTAAATGGAGAAAGTAAAAAACAGATGTGACACGAGTAAACACCCAGTTCCGGTTGACCGATTTTTACCAAAAACTAATAATCACTTGTGACTTGTTCGATTCCCGGTCATAGCAGAATTTCTTCCTGTTTCAAAATTATTCTCTTGTACCTTTAACAAAAATGTCAAATATAAAATATCGCGTTGACCTGGTTAATAGTTTTTGAGTTAGAGCGGCCACAAAATTTATATCACATACATACACTACATATATATATATATATATATATATATATATATATATATATATATGGATGTCAACAAGGTGTTGGGATGAGGAAACCCAGTGAGCACTCACCAATCAGACGACTTCAGGTTGGCGAGGCCCCGGGGATGTCGAAGCGACACACGTAAAATAACACAAAAACACAGAAACATCACAAACGTAAAGCTTTCGGAACTACTCCTTCTTCAGCTACAGAGAGAGAACTCTGTCGCTTCGACATCCCCGGGGCCTCGCCAACCTGAAGTCGTCTGATTGGTGAGTGCTCACTGGGTTTCCTCATCCCAACACCTTGTTGACATCCATATATATATATATATCATCATAGGTAGTCTGTCCGTAGACAGGTCCGTGATTATTCTTGGTTAAACCTGGTTCTCCATATACTCCTATTTTCCACTGTCCTCTTTATATCTTGATAACTCTCTTTCCCTTTCAAATCGTCTATCAGCTGAAACCTTTTCCTACCTCTTTCCCTTTTCCCATCTAGTTTTCCTTCTAACACGTCTTTAATCATACTCTCTCTCCTCAGGTAATGTCCAACCCAGTTAGCCTTCCTCTTTCTGATAGTCTGTATAATCATTCGCTTCTCTCCTATTCTTCGTAGCACTTCATCGTTTTTCATCCTATCTGTCCATTTTATCTTCAGCATTCTCCTCCAAGTCCACATTTCTAAGCTTTCCAAGTATTTGATGTCATTTTTCCTTAGCGTCCATGTTTCTGCCCCATACAATGCTATACTCCATACGTAGCATTTTATCAACTTCTTGCGGATATCTTCCCTTATAGTCCCTGTAAGTAGTTGTTTCTTTCTCCTGAAAGCCGCTTTTGCTTTTCCTATTCTAGTTTTGATCTCATCCGTACATTTTGCCTCTCGTGTTATAATACTTCCAAGGTATTTACATTCTGAAACTTGTTCTAATGGCTTTCCCCCAATAGTTATGTTCAGATTCTCTTCTTTACTCGATATTCGAATGACCATGGATTTTTCTGTATTTATTTCCATACCGTATTTTCTACCTGTTATCACTAGTCTATTTATCATTTTTTGTAGCTCCTCTTCCTTTCTTGCTAGAAGTACTTGATCATCTGCGTATTTTACTGTTCTTATAATCCTTCCTCCAATTTTGAAATCCCCTGTGCCTTCTAAAGCTTCTTGCATTAGACTTTCTCCATATATATTGAATAGGGTTGGCGATAGGCAGCAGCCTTGTCTTACTCCTCTACCGATATTTATTCCGCAGGTGTCCACATTCTCCAACCTGACCTTAACAACTTGATTCTCATATAGATTCCTAATCAGTCTCCTGTCTTTCCAGTCTACACCTATATCCTTTAATATCCTTATCAACTTTACCCAATTTACTCTATATATATATATATATATATATATATATATATATATATATATATACACACACACACACACACATGCATGAGCACGCGCGCGCGCACACACATGCACAAGTGCACGCACACACGCGCGCGCACACACACACATACAAACACGCATATAATTAATTACGTCAGCCGACGTCGAAATATTCCGATAAACGGAAAAAGACCGATCGGCGAACGAGATTAATGGACAGCGGTGGACTGCGGTGTGTGCGGCGGAGTGCGGCCGGACGCCATACCCGCTGAGAATTCCTTCGTGGGGACAGAATTAGTGAAGAGCGAACGGCTTTGGAATCGCAATTTAGGTTTAAAACGTCATGTAGTTAGAATGAAGATCATGAACGATAAGTTGAAATATCTCGTGTTCTACAAAATAACATACCTAGTTTCTCAAACTAAACACGTATCTATTTCTATTCACCCTGGCAAGGTTGCTAAAGATCGAGGAAAACTAAAATGAGACAGGCGAATTTATTGGATTTTCCGTTATATGGAGTGGTCACGTTTACCATATGTTTAGCATCTGTTAGGTGCAAAAGTCTCCTGTAAGTTGACGATTTTAACCCATTAGTGCCCAGTGGCATATAAAGTTGCCAAGGGATTTTTTCCAAATAAAAAAGCTTTGGTTGTTAATGTGACTTATGTATGCAGGCGACATGTTAATTCAATCTTTCTTTTGACTACGGTAGTTGTCAGCAATCTTGTAATTGCATTTGTTTTCATGAAAATTACCTTTATTTACTCCAACTACTCCAAGTGAAAATCAAAGTACTGATATCACGAAGAACAATGTAAATATAAACATATTTAAAGTGTTTATGATATATTTTTATTAATAATCATTTAGAGGAAAGTACAATTATATATTAATATATTGTCAATTTATAACAAAAAATTAAGTTTGACAATTGTGTGTGTAAATAAAAAACTATAACTGAATTTTGCTCATGGTGGAAAAAAAATAGGTGTGAAATAGCTAAATCACTGTTTTGTAATAGAAAACAAAGCTTGCATATAGCTAAAATATACACAGATTTGAAGAACTTTTACGCTATTTACAAATTGGGGATAATAATGAAAACGACGTCTCCGATAGGCTTTCTAAAGTGAGGCCTTTGTTTGATTCCTTAATTGATGCATTCACGCAAGTCAAACAAGCTGAAAATTGCAGCATTGATGATAGCATCATTCCATATTAAGGTCACCATGGTGCCAAACAGTTTATATGTGGCAAACCCATAACGTTCGGGTTCAAAATGATTTCCTGCATCATGCAGAGCCATACTGCGGTTTATCCACCAGGATACCAATAAAGAATTTGGACAATGAGGCAATGTTGTATTGGGCCTCCTTGATCATGCCAGTATCGTACTAGGTACAAAATTGTATTGTGATAACCTCTTCAACTCTGTACATTTACTAAATGAACTGACAAGAAGAGGTTATGGCGGAACCGGCACCTTAAGGGAAAATAGAGTTTCCATAAAAATAAATTTGGAAGACAAAACATTTCTTAAAATATACTCGTGGACACAGCCTATCAAAAAGTAACGATAAGTTACTAGTGGTTAGGTGGCAGGACAATGCCATCATTACAGTACTGACAAATTGTGATGACGTGAAACCCGAGAAAATGCATAACGGTATTCTCGGGTTGAGAAAAAAACTTTGAATGTAAAAGCTCCAGGCCCGATACTCAAATATAATAAATGTATGGGTGGAATTGATCTGAATGATCAGTTTGTGAGCTGCTACAGGACATAGATAAAAACCAAGAAGCGGTGGTGGCTGTTCTTCTCATAGTGCATTGACGTATGCTGCGCTCAATGCCATATTATAAGACACTTTGACATTTTATACCCCTTCTTGAGTTCAGGCATCAATGCGCTTTATTTATTCTAAAGGCTTATGGATCTGTAGCCATTTCTCCAGGGGTGAAACCCTCTTTTAGCCGATCAGCTGCTTTAATGGACGTGCAGCACGATAAGGGAGATCACATTGTAAAGAAAGAGCCTGCTAAATACAGGAGATGCAAAATATGTGGAGACCGCACATCAGTCATATGTATAAAATCTGACACTGCACCCAGTGGAGTGTTTCGCTGCATTTCACAATTAGATTTCCTTATTTTTGTATTTGTTAAATTGTATCTGTATCTTATTTCGTGATTTTGTTTTTAATTAATAAAAAAATTAAAAATATTTGTTGTTTATTTACCCAAACTTAATGGATGATTGACCATTTGCTACTGCAAGTGCCCAGTGGCACATAAAGTTGCCGGGCCTTAAAAAATTATGTAGCAGGTCTAATAACATAATTCATATATCATGTTACATCTAGACCCTAGTACACTGTAAATTATCATAAGAGTTTTGTTGTGAGTATTTCTGGCTAATTAACCTCTTGTATTGTTATGACCCTGTTTGGAAGTGTGATGTGGGTGGTGAGGGTGATGTGGGTGGTGAGGGTGATGTGGGTGGTGAGGGTGATGTGGGTGGTGAGGGTGATGTGGGTGGTGAGGGTGATGTGGGTGGTGAGGGTGATGTGGGTGGTGAGGGTGATGCAGGTGGGTAGAGGATGAAGGGGTGAGGTTTGTATATGTCACATTCGGTTTTTACGTGCAACGTAATGCGGAACATACTTGTCGCCGATATAAAAAAGGGATAACAACTCTGATGGAAAGAAAACAAGAGTACATTGTCCAAGAGAGGAAAGAAAGCCATGACAATCCGAGAAGGCGAGGGCAACAGAGCTATGAGCTGTGCAAAATTATTAGCAGAAGTAATAAGTGCGGAAAGGTGTACTCCATGTCCTGAATACACGGAGTTCTTTGGTGTCGACAAATTTTAGCAAAATTCTCCAATATCAAATTTCATCAAAATACTTCCCGTGGTTCCCGAGTTGAAACAGGAACATTGTAAATTACATGCAAGTCTTCGTGTAAATTGGTCGTAATTATCATCCGATTTTAAACAAAATTGGAATCGGTCGACAAGTTTTAGTAAAACTTCCCAATACCAAATTTCATCAAAATGCATCCAGCGGTTCCCGAGTTGAAAGAGACACGTTGTAAAATAATGTAGGTCTTCATGTAACGTGGTCGTTATTGTAATCTGATTTTAGCCAAAATTGGAAACGGTAGACAAATTTCAGTAAAACTTCCCAATACCAAATTTTATCAAAATAGGTTCCCGGTTCCCGAGTTGTAAAATTTTTAATAAATATTTTTTTAGGAATGATCAAAAGAACATCGAAAATCGTATAATTACGTGAGTACGTTAATTTACTTTTCTTTAAAAATTTCGTAAACCTTACGTTTTATGGGGAAAATTATTCGACAAAAATGCGTATTTAATTATTTTATTTAACTTTTGTTCTCAATATTTTTTCTCATGAGTAGTTAAAGAAATTCTTGCGAAGAACGTAAATACGAGCATGGTATTTATGTAAAGTGGTCTTAATTATTGTCTAATTTTAACCAAAATTGGAATCTGACACCCTGGCCACCACGATCTCCAGATCCGTCGTCACCTGTCGACTTCTTTTTCTGGGGTTTCGTCAACGAATACGTCCTCACGCCGACAATGCCACGGTCCTTGGAAGCGCTGCGAGGCCGACTCTCAGATGGGCCGAGTCGATGCAGCAATGCTACAGTGCACTTGGGAGGAATTTCAGTACCGCTTAGACGTTTGCCGCATAACTCGTGCTGCACACACTGAACACTTACAGGCAAAACTTCAAGTATTTCACTGCATGTTCCAAGTTATTTCATTGTTGTAACTGTTCTGGTTAATTAAATAATGAAAATTGTAATCGTCCCGTTCATTTTGGTCCATCCTGTTTATTACCGTTTACACAAAATTATTTATAAAGAAACAGATATTTAAGAAGGAACAAAAAATGATAAAATTAATGCCAGTATCAAATAAAATTTACTAGTGAAAAGAGATATTTAAATGCAATTCTATAAGGAAAATGTTCATATAGTTAAAAAGAGGGAATATAGTATGACAAAGAATAAATAGAAATAACATACGAACACCTTTCATGGTCACTTTCATTAACTTCTCGTTCTGTTATTTGGTTTTAATTATCAAACAACACTTCAATGATTATTATATATATCAAATTATTATATATTTGTAAAATATGTTTATCGTGTAATGCAGTGCTTATGAAATTACTAACAAAAATAAAAATCAAAAACTTTCCTTATTTTTCTTTTCTAGTTGGCGCCCATTTGGCTTGTCCGCAGTAATTTAACTTTTTAATATTTTTAACAGACATTTTTGCGATGATTGCACCTTATAAAATTATATTTCTACGAATTATAATACGCGGAGTCGTGCCAATTTATTTCACGGAATTTAAAAAACACTTTGATGCTTACATTAATGTAATGTTGATTACAACAATATTGTTGATAGCACAAACACGGCAAATTATAATTTTCGTATCTGTTATGTCATAATTAATAAGACATCAATGCATTTACCAAATATAACGCTGTAAGAATATTCACAACAAAATGTCATGGAGTGGTGAGACGTACATATACCTAAGTTGACGGCATCCAATATATACCCCAAGTGATCTGAAGATTACTTTTCGACTTTACAGTAAACTCTCGTTAATACGAACTTGGCTAACACGGTTAACACAAACAAATATTTTCCCCTGGTCCTGAATGTATGGATTTATGTAAGTGAGTTAGTTGGATAACATGAAATTCTCTTAAGGCGAACTTAGAACAAAATTTGGGAATCAAGAACTCAAGTAACCGGTTAACACGAACACGAGATAGGTTGTTTGCGTAAACAGTTAAATATGCTGGTGCAGTTTTGTTCTAAGAAAGGTGATTCAGCCAGTGTTTTCATTCCGCCTGTTTCTTCCCACGTTGACGAAAAATATCATTCACCAGAAGGTCCGATCAATAGAATTGATTCCTGAGGGTGAAAGAAGGAAAAGTCCGTTCTTCCTTATTGAATTACAATATTGTGTAAGCGCTCAGCCGCATAAATGGATTACACAAGCTGCAAAAGAAGAAAAACTTAAATTACGCTGGCAAAGAAAATTAAAATGCTAAAAGATGTGGAACGAGGTCTTCTCTCGCAAACAAGATTTGCGGAAGAATTAAAAATTCCGAAGTCGACACTTTCCACAATTATAAAAAATAAAGAGAAGATCAAGCAAGCTGTAGTTGAAGGATCAACAACGACAATAAACGCATACGTGAAGCTCCACGAAAAGATTTAGAAGAAAATTGTTGAAACGGTTTCAACATATGAGGTCATCCATTGTCCCGATTTCTGGACTTCTCTTCAAAGAAAAAGCCAAGGAATTAGCTACCAAACTTGGAATAGAAATTTTCGACTCCAAGTGGATGCCTTTGGAGGTTCCAGAGAAGACATTGAATCACTTCACATGTTATTTTTGGTGAAGCTAATAAACTGGATGAAATAGGTATGAACGATGGCTTCAGAAATTTTAAATCATATTCTAATCGGGAAATGCTCCATTTGGATGAGGCGAGTGTGTTCTTCAACCTGTTCCCAGATCGTTCATTGGACCTCAAAGTGTCATGGCGGTACAATGAGACTTGCCGTAGTCATTTGCTGCAAATCAAATGTCACCGAAAAATTACAATTGTGGGACATTGGAAAATCCAAGAACCTAAGATCTTTCAATAAATTTAAGTCTTTATTTACCGTGTGAACACAGCCACCACAAGCAAGCCTTGATCAATGCTACTTCATTTCGGAAATGATACGTTCATTTTAATATTAGTCAAAATCTTGCATTTGTGGCGTTTTTAATAATAATTTATTTAACACAGGCAGGTTACGCTAATTACATGTGTTATATGTATGTACATATATTATAGCAGAAAATTATAGTATTTTCACTATTTTTCATATATAATTCGGACATCATGAACTCGGTTAACACGAACACATGATTTCATTCTCCCTAGGAGTTCGTGTTAACGAGGGTTTACTGTAATATCATTGTGCGAGAATTCCATCTTTCAGTTACACTATAAAATATATTTGACATCAAACAAATCCCTTTAATCAAATATCACGAATTCGGCGTGAGAACACTTTTCAAACGATTAGTCAAAAACAGTCCCCGAAATAAATTATGACAATAATTTACTGGGGTTCGATTTCACCTTTAAACCGTTGATCACTCGGAATTTTTTCACCGCAAAGCGGCGACCGAAACGACATCAGGTAAGGAAGGAATAGGAGTGGTGAAGGGGATACGGATAGGGGGAGGTGAAAAGGCGCAAATTTGAACGACCCGAGCGCCGCCAAAGGTGAGCAGGTCGCATCCACTCGGCGAACCTGGACGACACGCCCCTCGGACACCTCGCGCCGGGGACCATCCAGGGGGAAAAGGAAGCGACCCAATTCGGCAGTCGCACATCGACCAAGCCTCTACGCGGAGAGATAAACAAGTAGGGGTGTACACAGGTTTCCCGTAGTACAGAAGTCTATTCGTCAAATTCCCCGTAGTATAATTGTACACTAATTTATTTGCTTTGAAACCAGAAAATTATTTTTCCTTATATAGTGATAGCTCTGCTTTTTTCATCTGTTATAAACATATTCATTTCGTTTTCCCATTCTATACTCGCCCTACAAACGAAATTTCTTTGAAATCCGTCCAGCCAATACCTTTCAAATTCATAATTACAGAAAAATCCTAACCTTGATATTGTGGTAGCCGTTTAGTTGATTCGGTTGAAATAAGACATTTTGGTCAATAATTTATATGAATATTTTATACACCATATTTGCTTAATATCCATGTGATAAGTTCCTGAGAAGTACGTGTAAAAGAAATATTATTTTACTCCATTCTGGTAGCCCGTCTCTTTAGCTCTGCTTTAAGCATCTTGATTTCATTATGGTATGTTGTACAAATCTTATGTATAAAGTTAAGCTGAAATCCGTTCATCCAATTATTTCCAAATCCATAATTACTGAAAGAGTTTAATTTGTAATTGTCACCCGTTTAGTTGATCCGATCCAAATATGCTATTATGGTTTTGTATATGTATGTGTAAATTATAAATATTAAATTTGCTTAAAATTGTTGTGGACAGTTCAACACAAATACTTGTAAAAAGAATTTCTTTATTACTTGTATTGCGGAAGCCCTGATTTCTAAATCTATGCTAAACATATTGATTCTGATTTTTTATGTTGCATGCCTCCATCAAACCAAATTTCAGCCAATTCCTTACAAATTCATAATTACCGAAAAGTTTTATTTTGCTAATGTAGCATCTCTGCTGAGTTGAACTGGTCCAAACGTCATTTTGGTCATGTATTTATATGAAGAATCTATGTACCAAATTTGGTTGAAATCGGTCCAATCAATTCTTCAATGAAATATGCGTACGGACGGATGGACATCACGAAGATAATACCGCTTTTCAGAAATGACGAAAAGCACTAAAAATGACCATTGGGCGAGAGGATATACATAAATAAAAAACTTTAATAATTGAACTTTTATGTTTTTTACTAAATGGTTATATTGTTTGTATAACTTTAGTTATTAAAATTTAAAATTGCACGAGGACTTTAAGACCACCCTGTATATATATCTTCCCCGTCCCCCTCTACCCCCCTGCTTCTTACATCATTATAAATAGCTGCTTCTTAGATATAAAGGATATATATATATATATATATATATATATATATATATATATATATATATATATATATATATATATAACAACTTACGGAAAAGGAAAGGTAAAATAGATATATGGATGTCAACAAGGTGTTGGGATGAGGAAACCCAGTGAGCACTCACCAATCAGACGACTTCAGGTTGGCGTGGCCCCGGGGATGTCGAAGCGACACACGTAAAATAACACAAAAACACAGAAACATCACAAACGTAAAGCTTTCGGAACTACTCCTTCTTCAGCTACAGAGAGAGAACTCATCCTCATCCTCATCCCAACACCTTGTTGACATCCATATATATATATATATATATATATATATATATATATATATATATATATATATATATATATACACGATACATCATATAAAACCTAAGATACTTCTAAAAGTGCTACAGAGGTGAAATCTGGCATGAAGATAGGACATCGGGTATAACCTCTGGAAAAATCCGAAATTTCAGAAAATTATATTAAATGGGTATTATTGACCCCAATGTTCAATTTTAAACACCCATAAGAAAAGCATTGAAAACGGTGCAGGGCTACATAAGATTGCTTTTTTAAATTATTGACAATTAAGATACAGAGTCGGGACATGCACCATACTATGGAAAAAAGAATGAAGTTTATTTTTCTTGAAGACAAAATTCAAATCCATGCTGAATTTGCGTAAAAATTCGATTTTAATCATAAAATTATGAGCAGTTTTCCGGTTTTCAACAATAAAAAATATTAACTATCATAGCAACGATTCCAATGCCTTTCAATGGGAATTGATTATACATACTTCAAGAGCATCGATTTAATCGTTATAATGGGAATCAATGGAATATATTACATAACATCGTTAACATCAACCAACTAGGTAAACATATGGCGACGTCTTAGGCCAGGTACACACTTTCTGCCGGTGCGATTAAATGTCGGACGGTCTCGACTATAAAACAACGTCCAACGCCTTGAGAACACACTAGTCGATGTTTTACCGCCTAATCCTATATCACTCCGCAAAGCCCTCATTCTTCACTTCAGTTTGCTGCGAATTACCAAAGAAGATGGATGCATGTAGGTGTGCTGTGTTAGTCTACCTTGCATAGAAATGTATCGACAAAAAGAAGAGAAGATATTGGGTGCACCCAATAGTAAGTGCGAGGCTAACGAAAGGAGCATTTCATTCATTGTGTGGAGAATTAAGGGAGAACGAGTCAAAATTCTTAAATTATATGAGGATGTCTGTTATGTCATTTGACGAATTATTAGAGAAAATAAAACGAAAGATTTTAAAGTCCGATACCAAAATGAGACTGGCCATACCTCCCATTGATATCAAAACCAAGGAGCTGCGTTCAAATGTCGTCCGTCTGTGCTTGTCTATAACTGCTATTGTTCGGCTGGCCCGTCGACCGGTGATTTACCGCAACGATACCGTTGCGTTGCAGAGATACCGACCTTGAGGTGAGTTTAGACGGGGCAACTTTTTCTTCAATGTCGCGTGGCATCTCGAGTTGCCTGAGAGTGGACCAACGTCGTTCAATGTTGATCAATGTCGCTCGGAGATGAACAAGATGCTTGGTGTTGCCCCTTCACTGAGTTGAAAGCATGTTGACAGGACTCCCATCACTGATGGGAATCCCTGGGAATCTCCGAGCAACTTCGAACCCCAATTTACTGACAACATTGCAGTTGTGTTTAGCTGTTATAATGGCGTGGTCTCCGAGTAATGAGACAGTGCTGAGTTTACTCGAGGACTATCAAAATATGCCCATTCTGTGACATATTTCATGTGTCGATTATAAAAATAAGAATAAGCGCGCTGATTCAATTCAGGAGTTAGCTGATAAGTGTAAGTGTTCGGCTAATAACATTAATGAAAAAAATAAATCGTTGCGAACATACTTCAGGAAGGAATTTTTCCAAGGTTACAAACAAAAAGTGTCTCCAACAGCGGTGAAACCTATTAATCTGGTTGGTTTGCACGCGAAGCACTTATATTTACTGTTACTGTCAATGAACCCAGGAGAGGATAAGACTCATTTTTTGATGCATTACAGGAATCCGAAACGTCATCAACAATCGAAGACAACAGTGAGGTACTTCAATTGTTAAAAATTTTGCAGATAATACACACAAACTAATACCTAAGTAATGCTTCAAGTTTTTATATTTCTTTCAGGAGACCGGCCTACAAATGGATGGCGATGTTTTTCGCAAACCAACTGGATGTGTTATCAAGAATCAAAATAATGAACCCATTGTGGGAGAAGGTTCTGCTTCCAATGTTGCTAAGAATAGGATGAAATGTGAAACAAATTCTTTTGAAGATGAAGCAACAGCGATAATAGAAAGTGTCACTGATCGAATGGCTACTAAGAACGAATTTTCAATCTTTGGTGAGCATATTGCATGCACGATTCGAAAATTGAAATATTTAGTGGTATTCCACAGCAATATTTATCCGATCGACTGTCAGTAGTCGTGTCTCCTTCACAAATAATCCCACAAAATCCGCAAGTGATATCATCATTTCAACTTCTCCAAATTCCTCAAATTTTAGTGCAAGAACGCATTCAATCAATTCAGGACATTCATCTCCGTTGTATTCTCCTGTGACTCCACGGCCTCAATTTTCTTCAACAATGCAACAAGTGCAGTCAGGTAATACATTACTTGACATTTCAAATTCAATTACAATAAGTACTCCTTCATGGGAAAACGAACCGTCGAAAACTTGGACACTTTGGATGTTCAGGAAATCCTTCATTTCAAGAAGTGGAAAATTATGGGTTAAAAAAAGAAATGCTGTGAATTGTTTTTTTTTTACGACCTGTTTATAAATATTTACTTATACTTAAATAGTTTACATTTATATTGATTGTAACAAGAAAATTACTTATATTAAACATTGTCAATAAAGCATTGTAATCAAGGTCCTATACTTTTCTTGCCAAGCCACCCTTCGTTGAGGAGATAAAAAGTAGTTCATGAATTCTTCTCTATACCCTTGTGCCGTTGTACGTTGTCTTCTTGCAATTGATTGGAATGGAAAAAATCCTCCGCCACCTTGTATTGCTTGTCTCCATGATCCTGGTATTATATTTCCATCATAATCTTCAACATCAAATGTAGCAGTTGGTGTGTAAATATTTCTGGCAGTGTAGTTCCTGCGTAGATAATTATGTAGGTATGCAGCAGCCATAACTATTAATTCAGCCGTCTGAACGTTTACTTCTAAAGGCTTACGAAATACCATAAAAACTTTGGGTGAACCTTTTAGATCTACTCCTGGAAAAGGATTCATTATATTTTCCGTTAGCGGGAACGCGTCATCAGCTACTATCACGTATGGCACAACTTGTGACATGCCTTAAAGTGGTGGAGGTGGTGATAGGTTTAGTTGGTTATTCATTAAAGTATCATAAAACTACGTATTCCTAAAAACTCCACCATCCGAAATTCCACCTTGGCACCCAAAGTGCAGATACTGGAAACAGCAATCGGCGTCCACCAAAGCTAACAATACAATACTAAATTGATTTTTGTAATTATAAAATAAGCTTCCACTGTTCTTTGGACATTGCATTAGGACCTGTTTACCATCGAGGGCTCGGACACAATGAGGAAAGTTCCATTGGCCATTGAACTTGGTAGCCACATCCATTCATTCGTCCTCGCTTGAAGGCAACTGCAACAATAAGAATCGCAAAGGTTAATTTTTTTTCCTATACTCAAAGATGGCTCAAAACACTTTTGGCGTAAACTGATAGATGGATGAGACTCCAGCCAAAAACAAGTGGTACTAGCCCGATGCATTTCGCCCACTAAGTGGGCAATTTCAAGGGCGATATTCCTTCGACAGCGACCAGGGTCGACTGTGCAGGAGTGGAGGGACCAAGGGTGGAGCAAGAACGAATGACAAAAAAATCCTGGAAAAGTATGTTGTACATTTATAACAAAATAACAATTTATTACTTTTTTACCTTTATATGCTCCTTTAATACTGTAATCACACTTCTGCAGACTTCAGGAATGATATTAGAAACAGATGAAACTGATATTCGGAATAAATGCATTAGGCAATGGTAGGAGTCTCCAGTTGCCAAAAACCTCAATGTGACTGCCATTCGAATCTAAGCAGGAATAGCTCCTCATATTGTACTATCATTTTTACTTATTAAAGGAACAATTTTTCTCAATAATTCGAAATCACTTTTAGACATCCGAATAAAATTTCTGATCATACTTCTTTGCAATGATACATCTGTCAGCACAGACCGCTGGCCTCTGTTTTTAAAATAACTCTTCGCCCATATCTTCCGCTTTTTTTATCTTTAAGTTTTTTGGCGATTATCATTAAACTTACAAACACCGAAATGGCCTCTTCTGGGTCCATTTTGTTGAGCAACTAAATTGAACGTGTAGACAGGTCCAAGTTGAACAACTATGGCGCCTCAAAGTTGATGAACAGTGTTGAACAACATTTTTCCTTGAGATGGCCGGCACCGTTCAACTACAGGGGTCTCCTTTCAACAATCTGCTCTAGTTGATCAACTTTTGTCGTCTCGTCTAAACGCACCTTTAGTCCAGCGTTGTCGCAAAGTTAAAAAACGCCAACGTCCGTGTGTGCTCTCCCATTTGTAACTGTAGTCCGCCATAACGTCGGGAAATAGTCGGAAAAACTGTTGAATAACGCAGCGGCAGAAAATCGTCCGTGTGTACCTGGCCTAAGGAATCCAAACACATAAAATATTCCATTTATTTCTATAGTATTATTTGTAGTGTGATACATATTCATTATTATCTGGAGATCGCGTTCGTTTATTTACGAATTTAGATCTTGGTGTATGGTGATTTTTTAAAGCGCTTGCAGTCTTCTTTATTGCTTAATTCTCTAGAGATGACGGTGTCGTCCGCGAAAAGCCTAATTTTACTTCTGACTACTGAGCTGATATCGTTTATATAAATTACAAACAATAACGGACCAATTACACTACCCTGCGGAACGCCAGTGACAACCTCCACTAAGTACGAAGATTTCCCATCTATAACAACCTTCTGCTTCCTATGATTTAAAAATTCACGGATCCAACTAACGATTTTAGAATTAACGCCTAAGGTTTAAATTATGTATGTGTAATTATGTATGTAATTGTATTATAATTAGATATTTAAATTATGTACATTTATAATAAGTAATTATATCATTTATAGTTTATTTATAATTATTAACTGTTCACCCTAAACCCATATAGGTATTACAGAATTTTTAATGGAGGGGCGCTTATTTGGTGGTTTGCCTCGGGTACTAAAATAGCTAGTTACAGCGCTGATTGTAAGTCCCGATTTCTCCATACCTAGTATAGGGCCAAGTATTGTTTTCATGAAAAAAATCGATTTCCAGATTTCAACGGAAATACGCGTTTTGGGGTCCCCTGAACAGGTTTTGACCATTTTCTCGATGATGTCTGTGTGAGTGAATGTGATACCAATTTTGTGGGTGCTCTAACTCAAGAAATATTAATCAGGACAACGCGAAATTTTATATTTAACATTTTTATGAAAGTCAGAAGAACTGATTAGTTTTTGGTAAAAATCGGTCAATCGGAAGATGGTGTTTACTCTTGTCAGTTATCCTTTATTTTGAGATATTTGCTTTAATATTTGATAAATGTAAAAATTTATTGGAATAAAGGTTGTAGGAAATTTAATTTCCTGCAATCGTCGTTTGAAACATTTTGCCATATAATGCATTGTTTAAGAGATATCGGATATTTGTAGCTGCCACCACCACGCCACCTACCGACGACTATAGTTAACAATTGACGCTTGGTTACGTCTTAGTAACGCTTCTTTTTATTTTCTTAATTGTTGGAGCTTCGTGGCTATATCCAATATGAAAATGCTATGGTTTGAGTTAATTTCTGTTCTTTGTAAAGTCTCACAGTTTTTAAAATATTTATTATTATGTAACCTATTTGGAATTTTTAGAAATATTACAGGTATGGAGAAATTCATGTGGTGACCAAATCAGATTTTTTCGCAATACCTTGGAATCTAACTCTTGCACTTTTTCGGCAAGTCGTCGTCCATCATAAGATAATGGGATCGATTCCAGGAAAATGAAAAATAAACAACCGTGAAAGATCAATTTCGACGCATTTGAGCCTCCAATACTTTTATAAGGGAAATAGTTTAACGTCATGCGTCCTTATTTTGTGTTTTTTGTTCGTCTTCCGATTGGACTCGACTGAGACTCCGTCGGTGTGCAGCCAGCCATAAAAAGTCGACCAATCTGGAAGACTTATTCCCTCCGAAAGGATTCTGATGAGAGAAGAAGACATACGAGGAAAGAAGCGCAATGGAGAGACAGCAATCGACGAAGGACGAGAGCCAAGGCGTAGAGGGCCAAGAGGATGCCATTTGGAGAGTGCTCCAGAGCGAGGTGCTGTCCCAAACCTTTTTTCATCGCTTTCCCCCTATGAGCCTTATCAATCAAATGAAGTACCCCCTTAAAAATTGCTACAAGCGTCAAATTAATGTTATTTTTCACTGGAATAGGGGGAAAACGTTTTGAGAACAATCCCTGCCCTACATAATAACATAATTAGACAAAAGGTTTCTAATTTCTAAGTGTCAAACACTTCCACTTTTCATGATAATTTGCAGTAGGACTCTTTCCCCAGCTTCATTTGCTGTGTAACTATTCTGTAGTTAAGCGTTAGTTGTGTGTTAAGATTTTTAGCATTTTAGCGTAATTCATTACTCCATTTATTGTAGGAATGTGAATATTAATAGCTATATGTTCTCAACTTGAGGTTTCTGATGTATATCGTTAAAAGTAATATTTAATGTTTTGAGCCTTGTGTTTAAGAATGATACCGTCATATAGGTTTGGTTTCTGTTGTAGTATTTTCTTTAATATTATCTTCTTACTACTTTAAGATATACATTACTGAGAATTGCTGTCAACTTTACTAAGTATTTCCCGAAAGTAGAAATAATAGGGCATAAATTGTAGTTTGAGCAATTTAAAAAGTCTGTGATCTGAAAAACGTGCTAAATGTTTATTATAAAGGAGTTTATGAGTGAGACTTTCAACCACAAAAAACTGAATTTTAATAATAAAAAATTAAACCATCCGCCATTACGTCAATTTTTTGAAGTGCCACCTCGTGGGATGTCGAAATCTCGGAAACTATGCTTTCGTATTAAAATCAGGTAAGATTACCGGAATATTTTTTCCCAGGTCAGGAGATCGATCGAGTTTTGGACTCAGACAGACAGATCGCACTACTATACACCACATTTGGAGAAATAAACGTGAGATTACAATTCGCGAAGATCAAATCTCGCGCTTATCTCAGAGTAAAAACTGCGCGTGAGCAACATTTAGCTACGGTTGATTGTTTAGAAAGTTCGTAAATGCTCTGGTAGCTCGAATCGTAACTCTTAACGACCTATGCTGTAATGCTCTAAAATATTAATTAGTTTACTAATTGTTAATATTTTAATAGTTTAAATGTTCAATAATATGTTATTTTTCCCCTTTATTGTTTATATAACAAAATTTTTTCGTCTTACGACCCGTTTTCGCGAACACATTAAGTCGTAAGTCCGAGGTACTGAGAATTGCTGTCAACTTTACCAAGTATTTCCTGAAAGGAGAAATAATCGAGCATACACCGTAATTTGGAGAGTTTGTGAGCCGAAAAAAGTTCAAGGGGGCTAAATGTTTATTATAAGGGATTTTATGAGTAAGTGGGACTTTTAACAGCAAAAAACTGAATTTTAATAATAAAAAAAACCATTACGTAAATTTTTGAAGTACCACCTCGTACCTAACCAAGTACAGGTTTCCTATCTTTATGCGGGTTCGCCTTATGCGGGTTCGCTTTATGCGAATTCGCTATTATGCGGCAAACTAATTGCTATCGGAATTTCTTTTTATGCGTCTTTGATTCACTCTTATGCGGCCAATGCAATATAAATTAAAGAGAGTCGTCCACTACACCACAAGGCGACCATACAGTCTCTCATTGTATCTTATGCTTTGAGTATTAGTGCTCCAGTAGTCGAGTATTAGTACTAAAGTAAAAGAGATGAGAGTGGAGAGGATATTGTAGAGTGGAGATGAGACGGAGATTTTTTGTGATACCGTTTGAACACACTTGAGAAGTTTTGTCTCCTTGCCCGCGGAACTTACGTTAGGGCAAGGCAAACCCTCCACCACTTTAAACCTCCACAATTATGTCACCCACAACAGCTACCACTTGTGCTCGTCTGCTTCCTTTTACGGGCGAGTATAATTTACAGTGTTAATTGCTTTAAGTTTGTATTTAGCGCATAAGAAGTCGTTATGCAGCGAAAGAAGAGCGTCTTGGAGGGGAGTTAGGATTGCCTGTGGAACGTCTCCCTATCTTTTACATGTAAGTATGGGTTCTGTTTATGCGAATTCGCTTTATGCGTCTCTTTCCTGGAACGCAACCACCGCATAGGCCCTTTGTCCACTACGCCGAGACATGTGTGCCGAGAAATGAGTAAATCGAATATGCATTGCTTTAGGTAGGGGCCCGTCTACTAGAACGAAACGAGAAATGTGTCGAACGAGAAATCTCTGTCCAGTCGCTAGCCGGGCGAATTTTCTCGTACAAATTTACCCCCTCCCCTTCCATTTTTCTCCCACCTATGAATCATCGGCCGTTATTTATCCGCCAGCAGCCAGGCTCGCTCATTTTTGAATCTTAACACTGAGGGTTTAGATTACAATCTTTCATTAAATAACGTAATTAATAAATGAAAATGTATATATATATATATATATATATATATATATATATATATATATATATATATATATATGTATATATAATGTACTCAAATTTCATTATTATATAATTTATAATTGGTATACTCTGTATTTCTTTATCAATGATTTGCTAACATTGTAATAAAGCGGCACTCATTACGTTACAACCTAATATTGAAGGGTCATCAGCTTCTAACCTAGCTTAGCTGTGTGCACTGCATTTGACAACTCTGTTTCAGCAGTTGTTTAATTTGGACTGCATGTAATAATGGAGAAAATAACTCAATTGAACACGTCTGATTTGGTTGCAGTCAGAACGGAACAAAACGCATTTCTAGTTGAACGAGAAACTCGCCGCAGTGGACGGACAAAACTCGGCCGCCTCGCTCACACATTTCTCGGTGCACATTTCTCGGCGTAGTGGACAACGGGCATAAATGGAAGGAAATCTGTACTCCCAGGGGTACGCGTACCACAGTTAGGAAAACCCATTTCCAGAGAGAAACTGGGTGGGACAAAGCAAGAAAGGGTGTGGGGGAGGGGGTGTTGGGGGGAGGGGTTGTTGGGAGGGAGGGGGGGTCGGAGAGGCCGGATTGGGGAGGGCGGGTTGGAGAGGGCGGGTTGGAGAGGGCGGGTTGGAAAGGGCGGGTTGGGGAGGCGGTGTTGGGGAGGGGGTGTTGGGGAGGGTGGTCGGGGAGGGGGGTCGGGGAGGGGGGTCGGGGAGGGGGGTCGGGGAGGGGGGTCGGGGACCTCTGAAACAAGAGAAATAGTCGGATACGATAATTGTGGTAGAATATCCGCCCAAGGCCAGTGGAAGTGGTTCGATTCCAGGTCATTGCAGAATTTTTTTGCTGCTTCTATATTATTCTTAAAAATAATGAACGTTTAAATGATTTTAGTAAATAGGCTTCGAGGATTTTTAAAACTTGTGTAGAAGGGATTTAAAAAGACAATTACTTGACTGATTCTAATGTGAAATCGTGTTAAATTACAATGTAGAATGTTCGGCGTGGCGTGTTGTTACTTGCGGTATACATTTTTGTCTGAATCGACCTTGAGGCTCCAAACGTCATTTCGGCCAGGCCGGCGGCCTGAGTATCGTGTGGAGCGGCGCGGTTAGTCCGAAGTAGAGCCCTGCATACCCGCAGTTTACCCGACCCGACACACGGGTTCCCGCAGCGAAAGTTTCGGGTCGGGTATAGAGTGCTTCCATGCGGGTACGGGTCGGGTTCGGACACAAAAGGCACCGGTGCGGGTAAAGAGCGGGTACAAAAACTAGTTTTAATTCCAATTCAATTTGCTTCGCCAATGTAGGCACAGGAACTCTCCACATGCCTTTGACTCCTAGTAAAGCACACCCTCGTGGTCAAAAGTAGCGTTATATAGGAAAATACAAATTTTCAATTTATGCAGGTCGGCAGATTGCAGACTTTGTGCATCATGTGTCACGAAAAGTGTCTGACGAAAAAACGATTCCTTTTATTGTATAAATAGATACAAAGTTGCAATTGGCAAGCGATTGTCGATTACGTTTAGTAGAAGAGAATGTAGGGAGGGGAGTGAGAAAGAGTGAATAGGGCAATTATGTAGTAGAATGTAATTATGACGGATTGGTTTGTGCGAGAACTCTCCCTTTTAACCAGTTAGTTTTGCCCATTCATGCAAGTAACATATATTTTCGTGAATTCGCTTTTGAAGAGACATGGTTACATATAAGAGTGCCTATCAGCATTCTTTACATGTTATTTAACGTTCAAATATATAATATTTTTTCGCCAAACAATCGCGTGTGAGTTGTATTATTTTATACTTTGTTTGCGAGAGAAAGGAACGACAGTTATTTTATAAAATTACACTGGTGAGTTATATGTGATCACGGCTTTTGTGACAGAATATCAACCTACCACATCCTTAAAAGAAACCAATAACAGCTGATTGAACGGTACGTGAAATTCTCAATTAAAAGTTAATGCATCATTCAATTATAAATCTCAATTTTAATCGAAATATTACTTTTATCTACCCTTCAGATTTGAACAATGAATAATGATCAGATAAGAAGGAAGCTTTTAAGGTTCGAGTACACCCTAAGAAGAAAAGAAAATACCAAATCAAAAATT
Source organism: Tanypteryx hageni (assembly GCA_028673005.1). NCBI lineage: Eukaryota > Metazoa > Arthropoda > Insecta > Odonata > Petaluridae > Tanypteryx > Tanypteryx hageni. The sequence goes on along the minus strand of CM054113.1, from coordinate 8,233,161 downwards.
TGGGAAGCGTTCTGTGAAATTTAAATGAAAAGGGAGAACTGATTTCGAAGACAATCGCTTGCAGTAGCTATAAAATGTTTATCGTTATGATAATAGGAAGCTGGAAACAAGTTTATTGCAACACAAGTGTGAAAATAACAAAGAAGGCGTGTCTAAAATTACAAATTTTCTTGTGCCGAAAAAAAGCGATTTACCAAAATTATCAGCTGAAAAGAATAAAAAAGGTTTTAGATGGCTGCGTCGAACTTGTAGTTAGAGTTTTGAGACACTTTTGAGATAGTGTCAGGAGATGGGCTTAAAAATTTAAAAAATTTGTTTTTCTTCACCCCCTGTGTAAATGCTAAAAACTGAAGAAAAGTATGAAATCCATGAGAAAGTTAAAGTAAGTATTGATGACATTAAATATAATCCGTGACACCAAATCCGTGTACGCTCGTAGAGCAACTGATAAAAAGGTATAAAATGTTAGACACCTTAATGGATACAGACACAGTAAATGATCATATTTATCCAGACGAATTGACTGCATATATTGACTTAAAACTATCTGACGACATTACTAATAATTTATATTTGATGAAATGGTGGGATAAGCAAAAGAATTGTTTGCCAAATTTAAGTATTTTAGCGAATCGTATTTTTGCAAAACCAGCTACCAGTGCTCCATCAGAGAGGTGATTTTGATTGGCGGGACATGTTGTTAGTGAAAGAAGAAACAGTTTAGGTACCGAAGACGTGGATGATGTCCTATTTTTAAATAGTCATTTTAAATCTCAGGGTAGATACTATTAATTAATGTTTCCATTATTCAATTAAATTATTTTGTAAAATTTGTAATTTTTGTAAAAATAAATCTTAGATACTTGAAATATATTTTTTCGATCTTAAAAATGAATGTTACTGTACAATTGCATTTCATTTTAATTTATACAAAATAAATGACTGACTCAGAAATATTTTTATTTTTTCACGATTTCTTGCTACGGATTTCTGTCTCGAGAACCAAACAGTTAAAAAATATGGGTTGGGTGGGACAAGAAGCCTTCTGTGCGGGTGCGAGCCTGCGGGTACGGGTCGGGTGCGGGTTGATATTCTGCGGGAACGGGTAGGGTACGGGTTAGCGGTCTGCGGGTACGGGTTCGTAGTCTGAGGGTACGGGTCGGGTACGGGTGGAAAATATCATACCCGTGCAGGGCTCTAGTCCGAAGCACGTTGCTAAATCTGTAAATTAAGTCCGGACCGCCGTAAGTCGAGGACCTACTGCAACCCACTAGTTAATTTCTTAGGACAAATGATAAAATCTAACTATGTGTGTACGAGAATTTCATAAATGAAAAAAAAAATTCGAGGTCGACAAGAGCCTCCGCGTGAACATTCAATACATTCCATTAACACCACTGGACTCATTCACTCGACCAACCAAAGAGTAGGAGATCGCAAACCGCCGCAAACCATTATAGGGAACCGATGCACAGTGGATCAGAAGTTAAATCTAGCGGGAAAAATTATTTTTTTAACATAAGTAAAATAATGATTTATTGTGTTGCTATTATTGTTCTCCCTCCCTAAGGACTGCATAACCTTACAGAGGTGGGAGGGTTTGTGTACTCTTATGAACCAAAGAGCTATGCCGGCTGGAGATAATTCTCCTGGTAGGACCATCCAAGCCGGAAAGGTATGAGGGGAAGAGTCAGACTAAGAGGCAGTCTTGGGGGTTTTACATCCCCATGTGAAAGGGCAGCAGCTTGCACAGTACCTCTGTAGGTGGTGATCATGTGGATCTGAATAGCTACAGATGCGATGAGGAAAGCAAGGGGAAACTACCGCATTATATTTTCCCAAGATAGGCTGAAAAGCTGCAAATACCTCTATGGATCTCTCGGGGGTAAAATATTCCGGAGGTAAAATAGTCCCCCAATAGGATCTCCGGGTGGGGACTACCCTAGGGGATGCACAGAGGAAATGTAACAATAATAAGAAAAAAGCCAGTAGTGAGAAATTAAGAATAGGCACATAGAATGTTAGGACAATGAATTTAGGGGGTAAACTAGAGAACTTAAAAAGGGAAATGAGAAGGAATAATGTAGCTATAGTAAATCTTAATGAAGTTCGGTGGGAAGGAGAAGGCGAGATAAATTCAGACGAATTTAAGAGTATTTACTCGGTATAGAGAAAAAGGAAAGGGGAGTGGGATTATAATGAGAAAAGAGATAGCTGAAAGAATTAGGAAGGTAGTTAATGATAGATTAATAGCCGTAAAATTTCAGATGGAGCCAGTGGAAATGCTTATAAATCAAGTGTATATGCCAACAACTAATGCTGGTGACGACGAAGTAGATGAAATGTATGAACAGATTACGGAGTTATTGGAGGAGGAGGGAAAAGGAAGGATCACCACCATAGTAATGGGAGACAGGAACAGTGTAGTCGGAGAGGGACAGGAAGATAACATAGTGGGAAAATATGAACTAGGGAAGAGAAATGAAAGAGGGGAGAAGCTTGTGGAATTCTGCCATAGAAATCAATTGATTGTAACTAATACATGGTTTAAGCATCACCAGCGGAGACTTTACACATGGAGAAGCCCAGGAGACCAGAGACGATACCAGATAGATTACATACTAGTCAATGAAAGATTTAGAAATAACATTAAAAATGTGAAAACACTGCAAGGGGTAGATATCGATTCTGACCACAACCTTTTGGTGGCAAATATATAATGTAGACTGAAGAGCATTAAGAGAAACATAAGAGTTAACAAGAAATGGAACTTAGATGAACTCCATAAGAACAAGGAGGCTATCACGACTGAGCTGGAGGAAATTGGGGAAGAGAGCTGAAGAAAATAGGAACAATGTAGATGAGGAGTGGAGATAAATCCATAGCAACAATTAATATATAATGGAAAAGAAGGTAGGAAAGGTAACGGGTGAAAGAAACAAAAAACCCTGGGTCACAGCAGCCATGCTGCAAAAAATGGAAGAGCGTAGAAAGTGGAAGAACATTAACACTGAAGAAGGCCAAAGAAAGTAAAACGGCTCAAATAATGTTTTAAGAAGGGAAACAAATATAGCCAGAGAACAGCGGATAAATGATAAATGCGAGGAGATTATCGAGTGTGAAAGAATTTGTAGAACAGACCTCATGAATAGCAAAGCAAAAGAACTATTCAAGAAAAAGGCAAGAAAGATAGGACGTAAAGGAATCATGAACAAAAGTGGTAAAATAGTCTCGGAGCCAGACAATGTGAAGAATGCCTGGAAATAATACACTGAAGTGCTGTACGACAAAGAAGGAAAGCCAAGAAATATTGAATTAAATGAAAAAGAGGATGTGGAAAAAGATCAGCTAGGACCAAGTATTCTCGAGTCTGAAGTTAAAAGAGCAATTGATGACATGAAAAGAAGGAAGGCTGTTGGGAGTGATGATATACCAGTGGCCGTTCTTAAGGTTTTGGGGTCGGAAGCAGTTAAGCAACTCACAAAATCCTTGAACCAAGTATATGATACTGGCATATGGCCTGAAGATTTTTTAGATGTTGTAATGGTACCACTGGAGAAAAATAACAATGCAAAAAGTTTTAAGGATTACAGAACTATTAGTTTAATTTCTCACACAGCTAAAGTTCCAACCAGAATAATAACCAGAAGAGTTGAAGGTAAAATAGAAAAGGAGCTGCAAGATAATCAGTTTGGTTTCAGAAGAGGAAGAGAAACTAGAGATGCTATAGGATGTATGAGGATGATGATAGAAAGAGCACTACAAGTCAATAAAGGCATGTATTTTTGTTTTGTAGATTTGATCAAGTGAAATGGAATAAAATGTTGGGTATTTTAAATAAAATAGGAATATATTGGAAAGATAAAAGAATGCTTAAAAACCTTTACTTTCATCAAAAGATTAGAGTCAGGGATGAAGGAGAAGAAACAGAAAGTACTTCAATAGGGAGAGGAGTGAAGAAGAGATGTCCTATTTCACCAGCGATATTTAATATGTATACAGAAACAATAACAGAAGAAGCGTTGATGGAAGAGAAAGGATTTAAGATAGGAGGTGAAAGTATTACCACCATTAAACATGCAGATGATCAAGGATTAACAGCAGAAGACGAAAAAGAACTTTCGAGGATGACATACAGACTAGTGAAGGTTGGCCAACAATATGGAATGAAGATCAATGCTGAAAAAACGAAAGTCATGGTTGTTTCAAAGGAACATAAAGAATTAAATATAATGGTAAATGGCCAAAAATTGGAACAAGTAGTTTCAAATATCTTGGCAGTATTTTAGCGCAGAATGGAAGTAGTACACAGGACATCAGAAGTAGGATTGCAATGGCAAAAGCAGCATTTAACGAGAAGGTGCTTCTCACGAGCAAGAAAATAAATTTAGAAACAAGGAAGTAATTAGCAAAATGCTACATATGGAGCATAGCTCTTTATGGCGCAGAGACGTGGACGCTAAGGAGAAAGGAGGAAAAATAATTAGAAAGTTTTGAGATGTGGGTATGGAGAAGGATGATGCAAGTGAAATGGACAGAGGAAGAGAAGCGATGAAGTATTAGAAATTGTGGGAGAAGAAAGGATGCTAATAAAAACAATCAGGAAAAGATAAGCAAATTGGATAGGGCACATATTGAGAAGACAGTGCTTACAAAGGACGATCTTAGAGGGCAAAATTAGCGGAAGAAGAGGAAGAGGGAGAAAAAGAATAGGAATATTAGAGAGTATAAAGCAGGAATATAGTACTTATAGAGATATAAAAGAGGGGGAGAGAGGGAGAGATGGAGGCAGCGATTCAGCTGAAACCTGTCTTCGGACAGCAGCATGATGATGATGATGATTATTGTTCTGAAACGGGAGCATCACTACTTAGCATTAAACAAAGAATGCTGCACGATTTGGCGATGCAACCAGAAATTCCTGCCACTAATTGTAAGCAAGAAGGAGAAACATGATGATGAGGACTCTTAAAAAAGACAGTGAAGACGCTTAAGTTGAGTTAGATTAGTTTATTTTTAATTTGTGTTAATAATTTTCAATATTAACTTTCTGCCAAAATACATAATATTCTCTCCAGAAAATCTGTTTTTTTAATTGCACTTGAAGACAATAATAGACAAGTGTAAGCCTTTTCAACATATTTATGCATATTTACAAAATTTGATACTACCTAACAACATAAAATGTAGTTATGTTGCCATTGTAATTTTTTCCCACTAGATTTAGCATTTGACCCACAGTGCGATGCTCGCCTCTGCGCTGGCATCCGAAATTTTGAGCATCACTTGATTTTAGGACAGTGCGCAGCCTGCGTTCCGCAAACAACGCTCATTTTCTGCTACACCATCGCAGTAGCAAAAAATCTGAAAAGAACCTTTCTTGTAAGAAATTTTATTTTCTACAAGTTTGTTTACGTACAGTTTCGCTGTAGATTTGACTTTCCGAGTTATTTGCGAAAGGCCAGTCGCGGGTTGTGCTCCGGCGGCCATTTTGGCGCCTAAACGGCCGACGCGTACACGTCAGGCATGTCAACTTTTGATATGTTAGTTAAGTTGCCCTAACGGACCAATGTTTCAAAACATTACGAATTATTTCTAACCGCCAAAAAACTATATTTTGACTGGTCTAAAAGAAAATGAAAAATCTTTCGCGCCAAGCCGTCCGTTGCCAAAAATGGCGCGATATTCAAAGGAATGCGGCGGCGACCGCTTTTTCGAAGGAGCCGCTGCACACGCGCTCGCATCTTCAACGTCACTTTCTCGTCCTTCAACCTCAATGAACACTTTTCTTACGGATATTTACGGTATTCTTTCCATTTTTACTAGGACTTTTTCTTAAAGGATAAAACCGGCCCGCGTGATCGCGCTCTCTGCCCGCCTGTCTGTGGACAATAAAACTTTTTGTTTTAAGAGATGTATAGATAATTCCTTTTGAATTTGATAGCTCTTATCAATTTATAAATTTTCCATCGATTGGATTTTCAAAGTAGTCCATAGATTTTCTACTAGGTGACTTCAAAATCGGAAAATTCAAAACATTGAAATGGTATTGTAGTCGAAATACTGAGGCTAGAGGAGTGAGGCTTTCTCATATGGGAAGGTCTAGCAAAGATGTACATTTCGGTTGCGACGGTTCTCCCCTCTCCAAAGGGGGAGAGGGGGCGGGGAGGCACACCAGCATCCTGGAAATGTTAAGAAAACGTGCCGCTTCTATTTCATTTTTCTGTAGGAGGGTTGTATTACTTGTTTTAATTTCAAATCTTTATTTACGAGCTCTTACTGCATTTATAACACGCATAAAAATGTTTCAAAATACGTGTATACTTTTTAACTTAACATACAAAACTTGTTTCATGTGTATTCATCTATGTTTAATTTTTATTATATAGTTAATATTTAATGCACTTTTATTGGTTCAATGATATTTTTAGATATTTTTACATATTTAGTTTTTATTGGTTCATACCAGGGTTGCCTAGCATACGGCCAGCAGACCACAACCGGGACCGTCAAAGGTTTCTAGCCGACCAACCACCCTATCCTAACTTGTTCAAATAAAATTCATTTGCATTAATAAAACCAAATTTAAAATATTAACAAATAACTTGGAGAAAATTAATCAACAATTTGATTGCGTTTCTTAGCATTATTTTAATTAGCAATAATTTAAAATAGTAAACAATCCTATATATCGTAGTTTCTCCAGTGTCTGCCGTCCGTTCCCCTTTGTATCTCAAAAACTGTTTGTGGTAGAGAAATGCGGTAAATGACATTGTCCAGCTACGAGACCTCTCGCAAACTATTTTAATATTTACCCGCCATCTTGAAACAAAATTGCGGCCGTTTAAAATATTTAAAATTTTATATTTCGAAAACGGTGCCTCGAAGAACAATTGTTTTCAACAAAAACATTTGTCCTGATAAGAGAAGTTTTCAAAAATCATTAACAGCGAAAACAAATGAGGCGTGTAGCGCCGAGGTCACTGAAGCGACCGAAGCAAGCGGAGGGCGGTGTTGATGCGGGTAGCGCATAGGGGCGGGTAAATTAATTTAGTTAACGAAAAGGTTTAAATATCTCTGTCAACTACTCTTTATAATCTGTTTGGAATTTGGTCACGTTTGCAGATATCGATATCTCTTCCAACTAGTCCGCGTTGCTTTATTAAAAATGTTAATTGAGGCCTACACAGTGGAATAATAAATATTTTTAAGTATACAGGACGCGTCCCACCATCTAAAAAAAAGTCATGCACATCTTTAAACTAGTTATAGGATTTAATTTTAATCAGAAATATAATAAAACTTATTGCGATACAATTATGAATCGTATAAGCTTCAGTAAAAACATATCAAACGTAAAAATTTCGCTGTAATAATAAAAAGAAGATTAAAAAAACGATAAAATTTAAAAAAATTATTATGACAAATTTAATAATGTTATGATTATCTATACTATTAAATATACAATTGTCAATCGAGAATCTGTCATAGTCCAGGTGCTGTAAGCCGATGGTTTATAAACAAATACACATAACGCTACAGGCAACACGTGCCAATCGTTGCGGTACGCGTAAACGTACCAAACCCAAAATACAGGAGAATTTCCTTTGTGCGGGGATCACATAAAATGCGCAAATAAGAACCCAGAGCACACACGACAAACGAGAAATGGAGCTCAAAAAGTACGACTCCAAAAACTTAACGAAACTGTCACTTCAATCTCACTACTAGCGGCCAGATTACCAGCATCCGTCAAAAAAAATATAACCTAGCATATATGAGAAAGTAAGCGACACGTCCTACTCAGAGGCATGTTTTTTTTCAGCAGACAGCGCATAAGAGGGGGGAATCTAGCCAAGCTCTTCTATAAATTTCTCGAGATGACGCACAGAAAAATCCTTTTTGACTTTCGACCTTAACCTCCCCTTTCCTTTCCTTCTCACCGATGACGCCACTATTCGCGAAAATATCAAAGGGAGATTGTGGAGTGAAAGCAGGAGGACCAGCGATGACAGAACGGCATATTTTGCAGGACCGAAAAATATTGCCAATCGAGACCCGTATCAGGGAATAAGGAGAGAATAAGGAAGCGGTTAGGAAAGGAGAGAGAGGGAAGAGTAAATAACGAAAAAAGGAAAGATGTTCAGCGACAACCACGCGCACTCCATCGCAACTGGGAGAGAAATGATGAAGCGGAAACCGACGCTCACTCACTCTTATTTATGGGAACACGCACCTCACCAGAGAAAGGGGCAGAGAGAAGAAGGACGGGGGTGGGAAATGGTGGGAAAGGGGGAAAAAAGGGAAAGGGGGGAAAAATGGACGGGGGAGGGAGAGAAAACGGGAGCCGATGTGATAGCAGAGACAGCGAGGAGGAGAGGACAACGAAAACGGAGAGATAAAAGACGAAAGGAAAAAACAAAAGCGGGGCAGAATCCGGCTACGTGAGAATGGGACGTGAGAGGGCGGGGAGGAGGAGAGGGATGTTGCGAGGCGTATGGGAGGGAAAATTGGAATCGTAACAAGGGATTCCCTTATACGGCCGAGAGAGGGATTTCTGCATGGACATTTCCTTTCACTAAACACTCGCTGGATCTGTTTTGCGGATCGGAAATTCGTCTGTGAGAGAGAAAGAGAAAGGAGAAATGGAAAAGAGGGGATAGATGGTGAAGATATCGGGAGAGGATAGAAGAGTGTCCGAGGGAAAGAAGAGAGAGGAGAAGGGGGAGAAGGGCAGACGTACAGGGGCGTAACTAAAATGCCGCCAGGTCCGCCAACGCGGGGGGAGGTGCCGAAGGGTCAGGGAGACCGCGACTCCGACCCGTGCAAATAACCGGGGCTTGTGACTTAAAGGTGCCCGAACTCGAGCAGTAATGTATAAACACTCCTGTGTGTCTTACAAAATCATGTTATAAAGACTGAGCTATGATAAACAATGGAGAAATTGAAAAAACCCGTTCCTAAATCTTGACAGCGGAAAATCACAATTATATAATTATGGTGGTGGGAAGTAGCGGCAATGGACCCGAGAGCATGAGAATCGCCGGGGCCCAGGATTTATCTCCCGGACCCTCCACCGGCCCCGCATTGTCCACAAGTCATTACTGAAATTCTTACTTTATTCCACCCACTATAAACTATATGGCCGCTCAGACATACGGAGTTATATGTATATTATTCTTCGAGAGCCATCTGGACGAATGAAATGGAAGACAAAAGGACCTTTTATTCATTAGGCGTGAGAATAATTTAGGGAAGAAGGCTAAGCTCAGAACGGTAGAATCTAGTTGGTGTGTATCGCTTGAAGTGTGAACACGTTATTTTGTCATTAAAAAAGGAATTGGAGACTACGGTGTACAGATTGGAATTAAAATTTGAAACTCCTGAACTGTAAATTAATTTAATTTACGGTTCAGGAGTTTCAAATTTTAATTCCACGTTATTTTGTGAGGATTATCGAAAAATCCTGGAATATTTTTCGGTCTCATTGAAGAAAGAGATATTCGAGTAATTTGGTAAGTAAAACATCACAATTTATTCTTTCTTTTACTGCATTACAAAGTGTGCAACGTATAATTCTTTATTCCGTATTGCTGCTGCGTGTGGGGAGGGGGGAGAGGGAGTAAGCCACTGACTCCTGTGAGCAAAATACAGACGAAGCGAGCACCGCCAAAATGCAACAAGAGATCGTCTTGAAGATTCATCGATAGATCTTTCAGAGAGAGTACGAGAGAGCAGGCGATCTTCTAAATCAAGTAGTAGGAACTCTAGCACGAGTCACTTGACGTTTTCTGTTTTTTTATCACTTCCATTCGGAATTCATTACTGATTTTATGTACCTACTACACGTATAGGTAGTCGCGGATTGTGACCCATAAAATCCGAAAACCTAACAAATAATCTCGGGTTCTATTCTGAGAACTTGTCCTTTCTCCATTCCAATATTAATGGAGCGAATGTACAATATTTTTAATTTGTATTTTACATTGGCTAGAATGTGGATACGAACTCGAGAATTACACGAACAGTTGAATGAAGTTTATTTCTATTAATAAGAGAATTTCTGTCCGTTCCGAATTAGCCTGAAGTTTGGAAGGAAAAAAAACGAAAAACGTTTTTAGAAATGAGACATTTTAGAGACAGCACAAAACGCATCAATGGAAAAGAAAAGATAAAATACGGGAAAGGAATGAACAAAAAACAAATACTTTTTGGTGATCTCTTTTTATTATAATTATTAAGTGTGGCCTCCAAATTTCACAATTTACAGCAAAAGAGGTTTTTTATTATATTTGGTAAATTTAACTCTGTTTTAATCGTTATGTTTTCAAAAAGAACTTCTAAAACGTAAACACAAACTATCACGCATACACGGAGACAGACAAATATACACGGAACATTATGGTTTTAATACTTGGGACAAATTCTTCGCAATATAGTAGCAAATGGATTAAGGATATTGGGAGGGCGGCGTTTTCAGACGCACCCTCTTATACTACGACCGGTTCCATACGTAAGCTATTTACCTCCTGCGGTTACAAAAAAATCCAAGAACTTGGGATTTGAAAGTGACAAAAGGATGAAACTTATTTAACATGGAGGTGCAAAACAAATACTTCACGACTTTACCGTAAGGCCAAAACAGCGGATTTTATTTTGATTAAAAATCAGCAATATTTATTACCAAGCTCGAAGTGTAACGTATTCCACTATATCATTTTGATAACAGACTAGCTGTATTAACCGGCGTTGCCCGACGATGAAACGATTCGATCAACTAGTGTACAAGAATATACGTTCGAATTTACCATTTAAATATACTTAAAAGTAAAGTACTCCTTTAGCCAAACAATTAGTTTTGTTTGGCTAAAGGAGTACTTTACTTTTAATAATCTGAGCCAAAGTTATTGAGCTACCAACGATATATTTAAATATACGTCATCAGGTAATACTTCATAAGGTTATATCACAAAAAAATAAACTAAATCGCTGACATGCACGCGTCGGAAAATTATTACTCCATCTGCTTTAAAAATCGACAACTTTCATCTGAACCAACCGTAAATTTTTAACGATACGAGCCAAACTCAAAGTCACAATAAAGTGCCAATCATTTAAAAGGAGAAAATATCGCAGAATCTTTGCAAAACTAGAGCGCTGATTCAGGAAAACGTGTCCGGAGAAAGAGGCTCGCACACGCGAGGGTCCCGTGCGATCGGTTGTAGTTACTAAGAGCGGGAGTCAAAAGAGTGGCACACAACATGAGGTCGCTGCTTGTCGGGATGATGAGAGAGTGGATGCAAATGGGAGGGTGGATGCAAATGGGAGGGTGGATGCAAATAGGAGGGAGATTCGGATTGGGCGGAAGATAATTCTGATTGAGTGGGAGATGATAGATTGGGATTGGGTGGGAGATTCGGATTGGGTGGGAGATTCGGATTGGGTGGGAGATGATTCGGATTGGGTAGAAGATGATTCTGATTGAGTGGGAGATGATTTGGTTTGGGTGGGAGATGATTCGGATTGGTTGGAAGATGATTCTGATTGAGTGGGAGATGAAAGATTGGGATTGGGTGGGAGATGTTTCGGATTGGGTGGAAGATGATTCTGATTGAGCGGAAAATGATTCGGATTGAGTGGAGGAAGATTCGGATTAGGTGGGAGATTATTCTGATTGAGTGGGAGATTATTCGGATTGAGTGGGAGATGATAGATGGGGATTGGGTGGGAGACTCGGATTGGGCGGGAGATGATTTTGATTGAGTGGGAGGGGGAACGTTATTGCGAAAAGTGGCACCTGAGGGAACCCTCTCTTCCGACTCGCTTTCAAGGATCACGCGAGTTCATACACCCAACAACGCGGGTTTCTTATCCGCTCGAGCCTCTGTCTTTTGGCTTCCCTCACTTTTTCTTGGCGGAGTGGGGTGGGAGGGAGAGAGGCTGAGAGGGAGTGAGAGTGGGTGGGAGGAAGAAAGAAGGGGTGGAAGAGAGGGAGGGAGAAAGAGAGGGAGGGTGAAAGAGAGGGAGGGAGAGAGGGAGGGAGAGAGGGAGGGAGAGAGGGAGGGAGAGAGGGAGGGAGAGAGGGAGGGAGAGAGGGAGGGAGAGAGGGAGGGAGAGAGGGAGGGAGAGAGGGAGGGAGAGAGGGAGGGAGAGAGGGAGGGAGAGAGGGAGGGAGGAGGAGAGGGAGGGTGTGAGTGAGGGAGGGTGTGAGTGAGGGAGGGTGTGAGTGAGGGAGGGTGTGAGAGAGGGAGGGTGGGAGGAAGGCAGGGAGGGAGATAGGGTGGGAAGGAGAGACGGAGGGAGAGAGGGTGGGAGAGAGGGTGGGAGGGAGAGTGGGAGGGAGAGTGGGAGGGAGTGTGGGTGGGAGGCAGAGGGTGGCAGGGAGAGCGGGAGGGAGCGGGTGGGTAGGAGAGAGGGAGGGAGGGTGGGAAGGAGAGAGGGTGGGAAGGAGAGAGGGTTGGAAGAAGAGAGGGAGGGAGTGAGGTAGGGTGAGAGGGAGGGAGATTGATTGATTGATTGCTATGGTCTTTATTTGGGCGAGATTGAGACTAAGAAGTCCCATCTTTCACCTAACCACTCGTCATGAGCCATATAATAATACATAGCACTTTATGTAAATACAAGTAACAATAAAAATACAAGAATTGGAAAAGAAAAGATGTAATTTTGTGGGAAAAAATAAGGACTGCTGAAATAATGAAATCCACAGCAGGAAAAAACCCACACAAGAAGGGGGGGTGAGAAAAACCTGCGAAATTTACAGAGATTCACTAAAGACATAAACAACTGAATATTTAGAACAAAAGATTAATACATGAAAAACTTAAAGCTATGCCTGAGAATGAGAGAGGGTGGGAAGGAGAGAGGGTGTGAAGGAGACAGGCTGGGAAGGAGAGAGGGTGGGAAGGAGAGAGGGTAGGAAGGAGAGAGGGTGTGAAGGAGAGAGGGTGGGAAGGAGAGAGGGTGGGAAGGAGAGAGGGTGTGAAGGAGAGAGGGTGGGAAGGAGAGAGGGTGGGAAGGAGAGAGGGTGTGAAGGAGAAAGGGTGGGAAGGAGAGAGGGTGGGAAGGAGAGAGGGTGGGAAGGAGAGAGGGTGGGAAGGAGAGAGGGTGGGAAGGAGAGAGGGTGGGAAGGAGAGAGGGTGGGAAGGAGAAAGGGTGGGAAGGAGAGAGGGTGGGAAGGAGAGAGGGTGGGAAAGAGAGAGGGTGGGAAGAAGAGAAGGTGGGAAGAAGAGAAGGTGGGAAGAAGAGAAGGTGGGAAGGAGAGAGGGTGCGAAGTAGAGAGGGTGGGAAGAAGAGAGGGAGGTAGAGAGGGTGGTAAGGAGAGAGGGTGGTAAGGAGAGAGGGTGGTAAGGAGAGAGGGAGGTAGAGAGGGTGGGAAGGAGAGATGGAGGGAGAGAAAATGGAGAGGAAAGAGGGAGGGAGGATAAGGAGGAGAGAGGATGGGGAGGAGAGGAGGGAGAGTGGGTGGGGAGGAGAGAGGGTGGGAGAGAAGGTGCGAGAGAGGGAAGGAGAGAGGGTGCTAAAAAGGAAGAGAGGGTGAGATGAAGGCAGAGGTGGGAGAAAGGGTGGGAGAGAGGGTGGGAAGGGGAGAGTGGGAGAGAGTGAGGGTGGGAGAGAGGGTGGGAAGGAGAGAGGGAGGTAGAGAGGGTGGGAAGGAGAGAGGGAGGTAGAGAGGGTGGGAAGGAGAGATGGAGGGAGAGAGGGTGGGAAGGAGTGAGGGAAGGAGTGAGGAAAGGAGTGAGGGAAGGAGAGAGGGTGGGAAAGAGAGAGGGAGGGTAGGAGAGAGGGAGGGTAGGAGAGAGGGTGGTAGAGAGGGAGGGTAGGGGAGAGGGAGGGTGGGAGAGAGGGTGGGAGGGAGAGACGGAGGGTGAGAGAGAGGGTGGGAGGGAGTATGGGAGGGAGTATGGGAGGGAGAGGGTGCCAGAAAGGAAGAGGGTGGGATTGAGGCAGTGGTGGGAGAGAGGGTGGGAAAGAGAGAGGGAGGGAGGGAGGGAGAGATGGAGGGAGGGAGAGAGGGTGGTAAAGGGTGAGAGGGTGGTAGAGGGTGAGAGGGTGGTAGAGGCTGAGAGGGAGGGAAGGAGAGAGGGTGCTAGAAAGGAAGAGAGGGTGGGATGGAGGCATAGGTGGGAGAGAGGGAGGGAGGGAGGGAGAGAGGGAGGGAGAGAGGGAGGGAGAGAGGGAGGGAGAGAGGGAGGGAGAGAGGATGGGAAGGAGAGAGCGTGAGAAGGAGAGGGAGGGAGAGAGAGTGGGAGGGAGGGAAGGAGAGAGGGTGGGATGGAGGCATAGGTGGGAGAGAGGGAGGGAGAGAGGGAGGGAGACGGGGAGGGAGGGAGAGAGGGTGGGAGGGAGGGAAGGAGAGATGGTGCTAGAAAGGAAGAGAGGGTGGGATGGAGGCATAGGTGGGAGAGAGGGAGGGATAGATAGATAGATAGATAGATAATCGTCTTTATTCGGGCGAAATTTAGACCAGAAGGTCCATTCTTACATTTAACTCTTCGTCAATATAATAAATACAAGAAAAAGAATAAAATAAGGTATAACAAAATACATTATATAAACATTATGTACCTAAATCATACAACGTAAAAAGATAAAATTGAATACAGATTTGTGTTTGTGGGGAAAACCTAGGTAAAAACAGATATGTCCTCCCTAGTAAAACCCACGCAGGAAAACACCCACTAAGAAGGGGGGTGTGAAAAACCTGCGAAAACCCTAGATAGTGTACATATGGTAATACAAAACTACAACATTAAATAGAAAGGAGTATGTACAGTGGGAGAGTTCGTATATACAGCGCAATTATATACCGTCATAAAAAAAGTACACGTAAAGGTAATAACGTAATGTAAACAAGAAATATACAAGTATGCAGAATGAGATGAAATATACATGAGATATATACAATGAATGAATATAGAGAATGTTGTTGGAGCATGCATATTATAAGAAAGCAGGAAATGATATAAAATACATAAGTAATATAATACAATATAAAATAATATAAAACAATAGAAAAAAATAAAAACAACACAAAAAATATATATAAACAATAGAAAAAATATATATAAAAAACAATACAAAATTATATTAAGAAATACAAAGTAATATAAGACAATACAAAAAAAACTTGAGTAAGGATAATTTATGGGGAGTGTAAAGAGATGATTAAGGATTACTTTGTTGTTTTAGAAAGTGAGTGACACAGGTGCGTTTGAATGAGTTTAAAGAGGGAGATGTTTTAAAATTCTCATCTAAGTTATTCCAGAGTCGGCAACCGGAGACTTGAAAGGATTTGTTGTAGATGTTCGTCCTGTGATGAGGAATAAGGAGGTTATTCTTGCCTCTAGTATCCCGCTTGTGTACTGTATTGATTTCATTGAAGAGGGAAGAGAGGTAGTTAGGTTTGTTATAAGTAAGGATTTTGTACATTTGCATCAGGGTATGTAAGTTCCTTCGAGCGTCAAGTTTGAGCCATGAAAGATTATTGTATTGTTCGCTAATGTGGTCACTCTTTTTAAGGTCACCGATGAATCTCATGCAGGAGTTTTGTGTGCGTTGAAGTTTTAATGCCAGTTCACAGGAGAGATCATTATAAACAACATCACAATAGTCAAAGTGAGGAAATAAGAGTGTGGTCACTAAGAGTTTACGTAAGGAATTAGGTAATAAGTTTTTGAGTCTTTTGAGAGAGTGCAAGGAGGAGTTGATGGTACTACAGATTTTATTGGTATTAGGAGCCCAGGATAGAGTTTCATCTACTATGACACCGAGGTTGACTACTGATTTTTGAAAATGCAATGTGGACCCCTCTAGCGATAGAAGAGGAGATTCGCTATGATCTATGGAAGCCAATAATTTGGGGTAACCGATAATAATAGATTGACTTTTTGCGGGGTTGATCTTCAGAAAGTTATTTGCGCTCCAAATAGAGAGAGAAGCTAGATCAGAGTTAATTTTAGCGACAGCATCGGGAAATTCAGGTACGCGCGAGTGATAGTAGATTTGGAGATCGTCAGCATATAGGTGATAATTACAGTGAGTGAGGGCATTTGAGATATCATTAATGTACAGAGAGAATAGCAGGGGGCCAAGAATAGAACCTTGCGGAACGCCTCTATTTACATTTAAGGGACGAGATGATAAATCATGAGTAATAACCTTTTGAGAGCGGCCATTTAGGTATGAGCGAAACCAGTTTCGAGAAGCGAGTGAGAAGTGCAAAAGTTCAAGTTTGCAAAGTAGGATGTCTTTGTCGATGGAGTCAAAGGCTTTACTGAAATCCAATAGAGTTAGAATGGTGATTTTTCTCTGATCCATTGCATTGCGGACGTCGTCCGTTACTTTCAATAGTGCGGAAGCTGTGCTATGCGATTTACGAAAGCCAGATTGGAACGGGTCGATGAGATTATTTTTTGAAAGGAAATGAGTTATTTGCTCATGTGCTAGTCTTTCAAACGCCTTGGAGAGAACAGGCAAGAGACTAATTGGTCTGAAATCAGCGTTTTCGTGAGAATTGTTTTTCTTGGGGATGGGACGGACAAGAGCTGATTTCCATGGAGTAGGGTATTTAGATTGAAGAAGGGAGAGAGGGAGGGAGACAGGGAGGGAGACAGGGAGGGAGGGAGACAGGGAGGGAAGGAGAGAGGGTGCTAGAAAGGAATAGAGGGTGGGATGGAGGCAGAGGTGTGGGGGAGGGAGGCAGAGAGGGTGGGAAGGAGAGAGGGAGGGAGAGAGTGGGAAGGAGAGAGAGTGGGAAGGAGATAGGGAGGGAGAAGAGTGGGAAGGAGAGAGGGAGGGAGGGAGGGAGGGAGAGAGGGAGGGAGGGAGGGAGGGAGGGAGAGAGGGTGGGAAGAAGAGAGGGAGGGAGAGAGTGTGGGAAGAAGATCGGGAGGGAGTGAGGGGAGCGTGAGAGGGAGGGAGATAGATAGATAGATAATCGTCTTTATTCGGGCGAAATATTTGTAATGCGGTCGCCTCGACAACGTTTTCGCTGAGTTACAACAACAAATACACCCTACGACAGACTTATTTTTTAAAATGGCATTTTATTATTTACTTCATATCTCTCTTTATATTTACCGTCCTCTATGTACAAAAACACGCACTGAAATCAATATCGGAAAGCACCGACACATATCCACACTATGACATACACACACACACACATATGTCAACAGGAAAAGTAAACTGCATATCAAACGAAAGAGAGAAAGAGGAAGAGCACCCTCAACTCGATCGATATAATCGCAAACCAACAGAGCGAGATATAAAAGAGGCGGCAGGATGCCTTGAAAGCGCTACACCCCTACTCGCCCTCCTCACCCTCTCCTACTCCCCCTCCTCATCCCCCTCTCTTACTCCCCTACCCCCCTATCCTCCTGCCCCTCTCTTACTCTTCTCTTCTACTCCCCTTCTCCCCCTCTTACTCACCCTCCTCTCCTACTCCCCCTCCTCCTGCCCCTCTATTACTCCCCCTCTTACTTCCCCTCTCCTACTCACCCTCTCTTACTCCCCCTCCTGCCAAAGAGTGCGCGCCTTGGGATGAGAGGGCGAAAGAGGGAAAATCGCAGAGCGCGCCGATGGTTTCGATGTGAGCGCCTCATTCCGCCAACCCAACCCACAAAGGCAAAATCTCCACTCAGAGCAGAAAAAAATTCGCCCGTTTCACCAAAACACTCATTCATTCATTCATTATAAATTAAATTGCTATTTCGAATAAACTACGAATTATATGATATTATATATATTTATGATAATATGTTTTACAGCGGTGCTATCCATTTCAATTTGGAATTCCCTTAATTTGAGGGCGTCAATTGATCAATTTTCAATTGGCACCTTTGAAAAGAGTTAAATATGAAGTACAGAATTCCACATATCAGCTATTGTTAATTTTTCATTGGGACTATATTATTAATATAAAATTTGTTTTTAATTCGTTTTAATACTTTCACTTATCTATAACAAATTTATTTATTATTTTGGTGAGAGTATATATTATAGCTTATATTGTTGTATTAGCTATGGCCAATAATTTTTATAAATACTTTATTATCGATAAACGTTTTTGTCGTCGAAAACCTTTATTATGGCTAATGATAATACGACGTTAATATTTGAAGTGTTCAAGGAAAGTAACGTGGACAAGAATTCTGTGGTTTTATTTCTTGCGAGAAAAATCTGGATATCTGGCTGAATGAAAGCAATGTCCTAAAACAATTAAAACTGCTGGAGGATGTGCAAGTGGACTTCACACACATCTGAGAACCTGCCATAAGATGAATCTGGTGAAAAGAAACGTCAGTGACGAATCAAGTTCGAATATAGCTGGAGGTAGTACAACGCACTCGATGAACCAAAAAGGAAACGAGATCTCAAGTTATTTTAGTAGTGACAATGATGAATCATTACCTGCAGTTTTGGCTCGAATGACAGGTAGCGACGGGTTACCCATTAAGGTTTTCTGTAACCCCATAGATCTGAGAAAAGCATTAATGGCTCGAAGTTTTCGTGATATTCCAGAATCAGCCCATGCAATTCGAAATATTGTTTTGGACTATAGCAAATAAGTACGTGCTTCAATTATAAACTATTTTCGGCTAAAAAACCCCGAAGGAAAGAAGTTTAGTTTAACTTTAGATGAGTGGACATCTGTAAGAAACAGGCAATGCTTAATTATTAGCGTTCACTCGAGCAATAAAATTTGGAACCTTGGATTGGTTCGAATACATGGAGCTATTCCAGCGGAAAGATGTGTTCAACTTCTTGAAAGCAAACTGAATGATCATAACCTATGCATTCATAACGATATTGTGTGTATTACCACAGATGGTGCTTCTGTCATGAAAAAGATTGGTAGGCTATTGACTGCAGAGCAACAGCTTTGTTTGGCGCATGGCATCCAGGTGGCTGTGACTGATGTTCTGTACAAAAGAAATGAAATTGATGAAGACGTTTCACCACCTGAACAGCCTGAATCTGAGACAGTGAAAACGGGGAAGAAGTCGTTCTAGAAGATGATAGCATAAAAATAATACACAGTGACCAACCAAGTTCCAAAGAAGCTTCATGTGAACTTATTAATCAGCACGAATTGCCTCAATTGATTGCTAAAATTATAAAAGTTTAATGTTTAGATGCTCACCGATAAAAAATGATGAAGTCCTTCAAAGGTATGTGAAATCAGAATACGGAAAAGAACTCGCATTGGTTTTAGACTCAAAGACTCGTTGGAACAGTTTGCTTGCTATGCTTGAGCGTTTTGATAAACTTAAACATTGCATTCAAAAAGCTTTGATTGATCTGAATTCACACATTACTTTCACAGAAGTTGAAATGCAGCTCATCTCGTCTATAATTTCTACTCTTCTTCCTGTAAAGCTAGCAGTTGAAGCTTTGTGCCATAAAGATGCCAACCTCTTTGCTGCTAATGCAGCCTTGTCCTTCATGATGAAAAATTTGGGTAATGGGCCTTTGAGCATGTATAAGAAACTGGCGTTAGAGACTCGAATTGAACAAAGGGGCACCAATTTTTCTGGTGTTCTTCAATATATTCACAATGCAAATAAGATTACTGATGAAGACGATGCATATTTTTCATTTACGCCACAGAGAAAACATTTTATTGCCGAACGAATAGGTATGGTACGACGTTTATCGGGTGTTTTAGTAGATGAAAATACTTCTTCCCTTTCAGAATTTGGTACCATTAATGCAATAGATATAAGTATTGGTGATGAAGCAACTGCGTCTTCTGTAAAAGTCCCAAAACAATGCAAGAAAGGTTACAAATGGCTATAAATGATAAGATGAAAATTATATTTAAGAAGACATTGAAAAATAGCAGTTCCAGAGTTATCAGCAAATGGCCATCTTTGAGGAAGAGGGTGTTCGAGGGGTATTTAAAATTAGTGTACGAATACATTCTCACGATTTCACCAACGAGCGTGGAATCTGAAAGAGCCTTTTCTTCATCTGGGCAAAGTTGCACGAAAATTCGTTCGCGTCTTCCTGTTGAATGCAGTGGTTTGTGTTTATTGCGTGCTCACTTTAATTCAATTAAAACAAATAACAATTAAATAGTTTTTCTTTGATTTAAAACTTAAATTTTACTGTTAGTTTTTGAACCGATAAAATGTTCTTCACCATATATTAAAGATTATGCAATATGGCGGACACTCTGCGGATGCGTATGTTTGGTGCTCTTACTATTTTCTGTTTTCTCGCTATCCATTTGTTTTATTCAGCTCAATTTTTTGTCTATAATACAGCTGAAAGTGATAGACATATTGTTTCGCTCAGTAATTGTGATATTACACTGTGCTTCTTTAGTAGTAGGAGTTTTGTTTTCCCCTGCTATTCTGCTTGTGGCTTATCTCCTGCCCTCCACCTCAACCGGCGATCTCGAGTGCCTTCTCCCGGTCGTGAAAGTGCCAATCCTCCCGTCGGAATAGTGTTCTTTTTGGTGATTCTACTTTCTGGCGATGTTTGTGTTAAACCGGGTCCAAAGGTGGATACCAATTTAATGCATATTATCAGAATGTTAGAAACATTACAAATAAGTTGTCTATTTGTGACTCACATTTGTATGAATTATCGCAATTTGATATAATTGCTTTTACGGAAACGTGGTTATATCCCAGTGTTGCTGACAGTGAATTATCATTTTCTTCCACTCGCCAAATTTTCCGGAAGGATCGTATTTCTCGAGGTGGCGGAGTGCTTCTCGCGATTAAGTCTCACCTTTCCGCTAAACATCGGATGGATTTGGAAAAAATGTGTGAACTTGTTTGGTGTGAAGTTATTTTTGGTCCCAATAATCGTTTTGGTAAAAATAAGTTTTTTATTGGGTGCTTTTATCTTCCACCATCTAGTGATATATCCGTTTTAGAGAACTGTGTTTCGTCTGTCTTACGTGTTCTGCCTCTAGGTCCAGTAGTGCTTTTTGGTGACTTTAATTTGTCAATTAATTGGGATACGCCTACTGGTGGCATACCTAAACATGTGCATGATGAATACTTTATTGAACATTTTATAACCGCACTACGTCTCTCTAAGTACAATCTCCACCATACCCGAGATATGGCAAATTTGGACTATGTACTATTTCTCCGAACTCCGTCCTGCCCGGTCGGAATATTTTCGACAGTGACCACGCTTCCTTGGATGTCATTTTCAAGCTTTCCACGAGGAAGAAACCCCGCAGTGTACCATCCCCCCTCCTAGACCTTTTTACGCATGGGCTAAAGTTCGCTGGGATGACGTTAACCTCTGCCTTGATCTCATCCTCTGGAATTTGCTGAATTCCCTCCCTCTTGACGAAGCAGTTTCTTTCTTTTATGACTTGCTCAATGCTGTGCTGTTTGACTTTGTTCCACTGGTGAAGATTAAATCTAAAAGGTTTCCTCCCTGGTTTAATATCGATACAATCCATTACTTGAATAATAAAAATCGTGCTGTTTGACTTTGTTCCACTGGTGAAGATTAAATCTAAAAGGTTTCCTCCCTGGTTTAATATCGATACAATCCATTACTTAAATAATAAAAATCGTGCTTGGTATTTGTGGAAAACATATCCTAGTGATGAATCACGTAAAGTATTTACTGATTTGCGCCGTTATTCCAAATCTTTAATCCGGCGTGATTATTCAGATTTTGTTAAAACTATTTCTGATACTATTCCTGTCAACCCTAATAAATTTTGGTGTTTTGTTAAGGGCCGTAGAAACTGTTCTAGAATTCCTAATGAAGTTCATTATGGTAATACTAATGGAACGGGATCACTTATTTCTGACATTTTTTAAAAATATTTTTCGGATTATTTATCCATTTCTGATAATTCTGTTCCTAATTTTAATATTGATAATTCCAATTCTCCTGTATGCAATTATTCTTTAGCTCAAATCCAAACCACCGCTGTAGAAGTTTCTGAATTTATTTGTAAAATCTCTCCCCATCGTACTCCTGGATCTGATGGAATTAGCCCTGTATTTATTCGTAACTGCGCCTCCTCACTTTCTATTCCATTAAGTCTTATTTTTAATAGCTGTTTTTCGTTAGGTATTTTCCCTTCCCAGCGGAAATCTCCCAATATAGTTCCTGTCCATAAGTCTGGCTCAAAATCTGATTTTGCTAATAACCGCCCTATATCTATCCATCTTATTTTTTCAAGTATTTATGAAAGAATCATCCTTAACCGACTTTACTATTTTACATCCCCTCACCTATCAATTAGGCAACATGGTTTTCTTCCAGGCCGGTCTTGCCTAACCAATTTGACAGTATATCAACACCATGCTGTTGATGCCATAATAAATAAGGCTCAGTTAGATACTGTCTACTTGTACTTTTCAAAAGCATTTGGTTCTCTAGATCATAAATTATTGATTTGTAAACTTAGTCAACGGTACAATATCCATGGTAATTTTCTTATTTTGTTAAAAAGTTTTTTAAATAATCGCGTACAACGTGTTGTCTTAGCCGGAATTGCTTCAGACTGGTCGACTGTCACTTCAGGAGTCCCACAAGGGAGTGTCTTAGGACCTTATTTAATTAACTTATATGTCGACGATCTGGCTACCCTTATCCCTTCTTCCACAGCAAAAATATTGTTTTATGCTGATGATTGTAAAATTTTTAAAGCGATACTATTTTTTTCGAAGGTTTCGCGGTCCATCGAGTAATAACACTATTATAAAGAAATTTGTTGCTGAAGAAATAGTCGAAAAAAGTTGTGGGCCTTTGAGGTATTCTCCCTCGGTATTCCTATGGTTAACTTAAACTCCACGGCCTTATGATCGCTTATTCATACTTTTATCTCACGTAAAGGATTCTTTCTTATATGATTTTCCATTGAGGATTCTCCTCAATCCCTCGAAAGAATTGCGCGTTTGCCCTTGCAGTTGCATGCGAAGGTGCACGCGAGGAATAAAAGAATGAGTTCTATGGAAAGAGAGAGAGAAGGTAGGAGTAGGAATCGCAAACGATTCGTGATCATCAAGGCAGGGGCAAACCGCGCCGCGTGTTATGGAAGGTACATTAAAGTTTCTTAGCGTATCAGTGTATATTTATTCAAACTCATTAAATGAGCTATTTTAGGCTGGATTCCAAAGGAAACAGCCTTCTGAAATGGTTCTGTGTGTGTGTCCCCTACTAACAACTTTTGCCCCAATGGACCGATTTTCATGATTTTTGGTATGAGGCTCGTGCTGCCAGGGCCCACCTCCGGGCTACATTTTGTTTGGCGAAGATTGAAGGAAAGTTTTTTCCTATTTGTTTTACATAGGAAATCTCAAATCCATCGTGCAGAGATGTTTTCTTTAATATTTTAATTTTTTTAAATTGTGATATCGGAGCGAGGTTTGTACTGTTCTAAGGGGAAAAGAATGTAGATTCTAATTCTTATCGTAGAATGTTGATAAATACATATTAGCGTATAAACAGTAACATTTATTGAATTTGTTTATTTTAAAAATTACATGCAAAATATAATGTCAGAAAGAGATTTTGACAATGCTTTTAGTATTTTACACCTGATAATGCTCCATTAATTTGTTTTTCAATTTTTCTCTATCATTGATAAAATACGAATTGCAAATGGTATTTATGGTATGAGGATTCCTTGGAATGACTGACACATACTGAAACATTTCCTGTCAATATAAGTAATCAATTCGGGACGTGAACTTCGGGAAACCAGCCTGCATTAGTCCTGGTTTAAACTTCTTGTTTTAAATTATCTTTGAACGTTCATTATGTTTTTTAAAGACCGAATCGAGGGTCGCACACCGGTAGAGGCCAGAGTTCATTTCTAACGACAAACCAAAGGCCTTCTGCTCCAAATTCAACGCAGGAGAGGCGGCAACAAACACTCCTTCGGCGGGAATGATAGCGTGGAAAGTCGAATATCGTGTGCGTGCGACAAAGCGTGCAGCGTCGGAGATAGAATGGCGAGAGGGGCGACACATATAGAAATTGTGTAAGATGCATACGGGAAGGGAAATGAGGGGTAATGAAGGAGGGAAAGAAACATGGTATAAAACGATAGTTGAAAGGTTAAATGTGGGGGCGAGAGTGGAGAGACAGAATCAGGAGAAGGGATGAAGTGGAAGATGTCTCAATAATGAGAGGGATACCGAATGCGATGTTTGGGGAGAGAGAGGCTATTAGAGGGGTATGTACGCGAGTGCAAGTGTTTGAAATGGGGAGTGAATGGAGGGGGAAGGGGGGTGGTGGACGACAGGGAGGTGGAAGCAGAGGGGGGAGGGGGAATGGCGGAAGGGGGAATGGCGGAAGGGGGAAGGGCGGAAGGGGGAAGGGCGGAAGGGGAAGGGCGGAGGGGGGGAAGGGCGGAGGGGGGAAGGGCGGAGGGGGGAAGGGCGGAGGGGGGAAGGGCGGAGGAGGGAAGGGCGGAGGAGGGAAGGGCGGAGGAGGGAAGGGCGGAGGGAGGACGGGAGGTAGGACGGGAGGGAGGACGGGAGGGAGGACGGGAGGGAGGACGGGAGAGAGGGGAGGGAGATGGAGGAGGAATGGAGCGATGTGGAAGTAGTAGTGGGATATAATACTCTTTTTGCAATTTGCGTCAGCGTTTCCATCAAATCGCTCTCGCTAATCCGCGCCTCTATATCTCTCCTCCTCCGCCTTTTGTGCCCGACTCGAATAGGTGTCACTCTCGAGCTCCAAGCCTCGAAGCAAACAAGGGAATCCCATTGGAAAGGAGTGGAAATGCGGAGGGAAGGGAGGAGGAGGTGGCGCTACACAGAGAGGAAAGACGAAGGAGGGAAAATGAATAGGGGGAAGGGGATGAAAAATAGGGGGAAGAGGAATAGGGAGGAAGAGATAGGGAAGGGAAAGAGGGGGAATTGGACAGTGTTGAATATAGACATTGATGACGGGGGAGGGGGGGGAGGGGATGAGAACACTTCGGGGGTATATTTTAAATAAATATAAAAAATTTTGAAGTTTGAACCACAAAGTTTTGATTATAGCTATAAAAATAACACATTAAATTCAAATCACATTGTAGCAGGTATTACATCATTATGAATCTTAGATGACATTTGAACAGCCTAACTACCGCTAGAAAAGTCTTTGTAACACGTAATACATGAATATCAAACAAATTATTAATTCACGTGTATAGAAGGGTGCCCTGCAACAGGATGTTCATAGATCAACTACGTGTTTTTGGGTTCATTTTCAGTAGAAAAGTTTTAATAAACATACATCTTAAAGTGACAGTTTTAGAGATATGGGCATTTGAAAAGGTAAGGTGACCAGTTCATAATTAAGGTTAATTAAGGCTCCTAACTGAAGAACAGGAAGAAGTGCTCTTTGTCCACTAATATTAGGCCTAAGTTGTCAAGAGAAGCTCCACATTCACCAGGAGCTGTGCACAAAGATTTTATTGACCGATGCAGCGATCTTCAGCAGAGATGTAATAACAAAAGAACGAAATTCATGTCTGGGCTCAAGATAATCCTCATGCAACCAAGGTAACAATTCCAGACCAGTGTAGACAGTGGAATGCAACATAGTTTTACGCAAAAAATCTTCAGTTCCGCATATGTAATATTGGAATTTAAAATGAATTCTAAAAGGTTCTTCTAATTTTCTTCGGCTAAGATTACGTACGTACTTAAACGAACGAATATCATAAAACGATTCATTCGTTTTGTGATTGGTCGAAATTAACACTTGATGTCACTTTCGAACTATCATAATCATATTCTCTATTTAAAGAAGCAATAACATTTCATAATATTACATAAATTATTTAAATTTTATAATTATCCTCGGGGGAAGAGAATTTTATTCCAAAGGGGGTGAACCACCCCCCCTCCCTCCCCGAACCCTAAACCCATTGATTCAACACTAGAAGTGAAAGAGGGGGAAGAGGAAGACGGAGAAAGAGAAAGATGGAGAAAAAGGAGGAGGGAGAGGGAGAAAGGTGAAGATGGGGGAAGAAGGAGAAAAGTAAAGAGGGAGAAAGAGGAAGAGGGGGAAAGATGAAGAGGGAGAAGGAGGAAGAGGGGGAAAGAGGAAGAGCGGGAGATGCGGGGACAGGTTTGGGTTGATTTTTGTGGCCGATTTTGTGATGGTCGTATTACCTTTGAATGAAAAAGGGTGGCGTAATGTTTTTGGGGTGAGGAGTTATTCTTCCCTCGTCTTTCTCTCTCTCTTTCCCCTTACCACCGTGGTGCTGCTCCTCTTCCTCCCTTACTGAATAAAACATTTTCCCATTCACAACCGTTGCGGATTGGAACTCGCGGAGTGTGAAGTTTTTTGCTATTTGGGAGGGGAAAGGGAGAGGGTGGAGACGGGCTTTATTTCTGATTGTTTTTTGTTTTCCTCCGAAAGAGAGAGGAGCAGAGAGAGAGCGAGGCAACAGTGGAGGAAAATTTTTCCGGTGAAGTGGTGGATGGATGGAGGTGGAGTGAGATATTTGCTCTTTAAAAAAAAGGATCGCAGAAAAAGTAATCAAGAGCTAGTTATGAAAGTGTAAGATGATTTCGTTGGTTTGGGAAATGACTGTCTCCTTCTTTATAGAGGCTTTTAATTATAGAGAAAGGAATTTATCTGCGTCCCTGGAGGGGATTTTGTTTAGCTTCCAATTTTTTATCGACCCTTGGAATACATGTTGTGCTCTTGAGTTTATTTACGAAAATTAACGCCTATGATCGTGGCCGGTCTATTCTCCTGCTTCCTTCGAAGGATTAGAAACAATCGTCTGCAAAAATTTAAGTCATCCATAGAATTTCGTGAGTCACTGAATTGTCTGTAAATGGTATTTAACCCTTAAATGCTAGGGGTGAGGGATATATATCAACCTGGTATTTAGTAACAGATACCGGTCAGGAGCAGATATCAGTGATGTATATATTTTTCAAAATATCTGTTATTAGAATATCAGTTAAGAAATAATAGGTGTAGGTTCAAACAGACCGTTTGCTTTCCATACTCGATACCAGTCAATCCTTAATACTCGCCTTTGTTCTTCGCAAGCTTTCACGCACCACAGCGCACTCTCTACGCAAGGGCAAGAGAGTGTATAGATAAACAATAATGTCAACAATAGTGAAAAGTTAATATTTTTAAACAAATTGTATAAAATTGCAATCATATGAGATTTTTCGAAAGTGTTTGTATACGATGTTTGCTTTATCATCTCGATTTTGTAATAAGGAAAAAAAGACTAATATAAGTGCATCATCAGAGATTGGAGTTTGAATACGCCATCGCCTGGCATCTTTGCCTGACGCAAAATGAGCTAACGCGACAAAGTACTGTTTATTTTTTCATTAGAATGAAAATTGATTTCTTTCATCCAAACATCTGCAATCAAATTAAAGCTTGACTTCTTATCTTTGTAATAAAGAAAGACTCAGAGTGTTAGGCTTCGTGCACAAATGACGTCACGCAGTTAGGAGGAGGGGGGGTTGACCAAGCGTGATAATGTGTGACAAGGGGGGAGGGGGGTGTCGAGGCATCCGTGACGTCACTTTCACAAGAGCGAGGAATATTAACCCGTCAGCGTCCAGCGTAACTCGAGGGCAACAGCCTGCAACGTTATGATTAAATATCATTATCTGGATAAAAATGTTATATTGTACGTCTTTATCTGCCTTGATGAGTTAAAGATATTACTGTGCTACCATAAAAAGCGCTTTCACTGCCAGTAAACATTTTCTGTTAGTGGGAGCCGGTTATATCAGTTGCATCTTGCCAGCTGCGAAACCATCGACGCACAATTTCGTTTTGTGCCAGATTTTTCCCAAATATGCATGTTCATTACCAAACTCATGTACAGTAAAACCCATTTAAGATGCTCCAACTTAAGACGCTATCCCGCCAAAGACGCGCATTTTTCCCGGTATCTTGAACTTTCCCATACGAGAAAGTGCAAAATTTCCCGCTAAAGACGCGCCAGCTAACCTGGAGTCGAATGGCATTCCTTCTCTCATCCACTACGGAGCCGATCCTAGCTCGGTGGTTGAGTCGGGGTCGTCCCCACCCGTCTCGTCTCCGGACAGAAAGCTTAGATAACAAATGTAACATTATATGTACCTATGGAAAAGCCCGCGCGCAGGCAGGCAAAGATTTTGCTTGAACATGCGCGAGTATTCTTAAACTTGATACAAGAATTAATTTAAAAAATGTTGATGCAAACGTCTCGTCTCGGAACGGATTGGATATCAAATCTAATTTGATAACCAATCTGTTCCAAGACGAGACGGGCGGAGGCCACCTTCCCCGAGCTCGGAGCTCAGCGGCGGAGGAAGGGGAAAGCAAAGTCGCCAGGATGTGTATTCTGTTCTGTCTCTGCGGTCGTCCAGTGGAAGTGCCTTAGAGGACGCAATGCTTTCTCATGTGAGCAGGCTTTATCAAAGCTTCTTCGAAGCTTACAAGGCTAGTCATACAAGGCCTCCATTGCTCAAGTGGAGGCAAATATCCTTTGGAAATCTCTGAAGGATGAACATAAGGACCCGTCCGCGTTTGAGGAGCATGTGAGGAAGAAAATTGAAGGGCTGCGTATGCTTGCAACTAAGAAGAAACTTGGTCTGCTGAACATTTTCGTTAAGGTAAGTTCCATGATAAAGTAATATCTTGCGTGTGGCAAAAAACATGAATAACTTTCCTACGCCTGCATGAGATATAATTAAACGCCTAAGTTCTCTGATGCATTACACATAATCAGGCGCACAAGCAGTCATTGGTTTTCGCTCTGACGTCTGCTTTATTCACCAAGCAGCGTCTGCAAGGCCTGTGGTCCCAGAGATTCTGGGCAATGAACCAAGTACTTCAGGTACTACCGGTGGACTATCAGTGGGCACTGCGAGTCGTGCAGGCAGGGACGTGCTGCCTTTCAGTGCCAATGCGGATTTTTCAGAAAATCCTGACAAGTCACAAGCGGGCATGGCTCCTCTTCCTTTCATTGAGAAACAGAGAAAGACTCCATCTCAAGAGGCATCTGCTGCCAAAGTTGCAAACTTGCAAGCGCAGTTGAATCATCTTCTCTCAGCACGTGATTCAGGAGTAGCTACACCTGATGTTGAGAAAGATATTAAGGAGTTGAGAAAGGAACTTAAACAAGAACAGCGAAGCCTACACAAGAAACAGCTTGATGCAGCTCGTCAAAAAAAAAAGCCGGGACAACAAAAGAGCCAGACTCGAGGAAGCATGCACTGGTAATCCTGACCTGGCAACGCAGCTGAAGTTCAGAAAGTGATCCGGGAGACCGCGCTTTGAGGAAGAGCAACCGGAAATTCTCAAAACTATAGCAGATATTGCAATGTTGGGCAGTTCTGCTCATGAGCGGAGGAAGAGCGATGTCAAGAGGGCAAGAGACACGTGCAAACGGTGCCAGTTAAGTTGATAAGGGCTCGCACAGATGAGCGCCGCAAGCACGTTGATACCCACTTTGCTACTGCATCTATAAGGTATCTTGAGTGCTTGTCCTTGATGCTGGGACCAGGTTCTGTAATTTTTGTGTCCCAGGACGACAAAGCGCGGGTCCCCATTGGTGTGACTGCCGCAAACAAGCAAGCACCTATCCTAATGAATATGGAGTACAGGATTTCTCTACCCGATCATGACTGGGTAGTTGCTGAGAAGCATAAACTAATTCCGTCAGTGTATGCAGCTATGAAAATCGAGGCTGACAAATTTGGAATGCCGAACGCCGTTACCTACTCGAGACCAACATATGTTGCAGTCCGAAGTGGAAAACACACATCATCAACGGCGGCAACGCACGCGGAAGACTTCGAAACAATTCTTGATCTGGAAGAGTTCCGCGACCTCTGCAGGACATCAGAAGGCGCGGTTAAACCAGTTGTCGTCTTCTCTGTTGATGGGGGCCCGGACGAAAACCCGTGCTACCCCAAGGTTTTTTCCTGCGCTGTAAAATATTTCAAGAAATTCAATTTGGACGCTATATTCATCGTGACGAACGCTCCTGGCCGCAGCGCGTATAACAGGTAGTTTAAGGAAATTTAATTATATCTAATTGTTTAACAGAACCTCCCACGTTCATAATTTTAATCCGAAACTTTTTTCCTTTAGAGTTGAACGTCGCATGGCCCCCCTGAGCCGATAGATTTCAGGTTTCGTGCTGCCTCATGATAACTACGGCGCCCATCTGAATGAAAGGGGAAAAACCATTGACAAAGACCTGGAAATTCGTAATTTTGAAAAAGCGGGCGAAGTCCTCGCTGAGGTGTGGGGTGGTATGGTCATCGATGGGTACCCTGCAGTGGCGAAATACGTCGTCCCTGCCCAACCAGTAGGAGATCCGATGCCGGAGACACTTTTGGATGCCTGGTATGCCACTCATGTTCGCGAATCCCAGTATCTACTCCAGGTACGTACTCAAGTGATCCTCGGTGCAATAATGGAGAACTGGTACAATACACTGTTTCATTCAAATGTTATCAGCGTATACGTTCCAATTTTCTTTTCAGATTACTAAATTTGACTCGCCCGAGTGCTGCGAGCCCATGCGGAGTAGCCTCCGGTCCATTCTGCCGGAAGACATCCTTCCTCCGCCTATGAGGTTGCAACAACAACCGACAGGGTTGCAACCTGCCGACCCTTCCGCATTCAAGCAAACTCCGTACGACTGCTATTGTCCATCTGTACGTGATCAGATACACTGCAGATGCTGCAACAGGTGCGGTCTATACCATGCCTCACAAGTAGCAGTCAAGATGCACGCGAAAAACGTCCACAGCAAGACGGAGCAGCCTCATCTAAAGCGCCCTGCGCGAGTCGCAGCTCGGCGGGTAGGAGAGCTCCTGTGCATAGTGCGCCACGCTCAAACGGGTGATGAGGACGTTGAGTGGATCCCAGAGGCAGAAGTTGACACCGCTGACGAAAACACGGACGTATCAGCGGAAGCAACGGGTACCATGGCAATTGATGATTTGTCGCTGTGGATAACAACATAATGGGCGGCTGATGACGAGTCCATTCCCTAAGATACACTCTGAGCCAAAGATATTTGAATACGGTACGGTATTGGGAACGTCACGTGACGCACTGTGTTTCAAACCATCAATTCAGATTATGTTATCTGTCTATTTTTATTTTGTTTTGTTTCCTAATGTTCCTCAACAGATAGGACAGATTTTTTTGTACAGTTAATACTGTTTCCCAGTATGCTTGTCCAAATAAAATGCAATTTTACTGAGTCACTTTACTTAATTTACCCCGAATTTCTAAAAAAAAAGCTACGAAGCATAATCGAATACTCGTCACCGTCTACATCGGCTTTCCCATACATTTGCAATATCATCTCTTTGGCGTAAAACTTAAGTTTAAAAAGAAAACAAATAGGGATGTACACGGGTATTCCGTGGTACAGAAGTGATTTTCGTCTAAATATCGGTGCAGAATGTTCTATGCGAATACATGTATAATGAAAAATTATTTTTTACTGTATTGTGGTAGCACTGCTTTTTAGATTCGTTCTGCTCATGTTCATTTCGTTTTACAATTCTTTACTCGCCCTACAAACGAAATTTATTTTTTAAATCGGTTCAGCCAATACCTTCGAAATTCATAGTTACAGAAAAATTCTATCCTTGATATTGTGATAACCCTGTTTAGTCGACCCTATTGAAATATGCTATTTTGGTTATTGATTTATATGAAGATTATATATGTATACCATATTGGTTTATCCCTGCGGTCATTTCTCTAGATATACGTGTAAAATTAATATTATTTTTCTTTTTATTGTGGTAGCCCTGCTGTTTATCTCCACTTTAAACATCGTGATTTTATTATGGTATGTTGTGCAAATCTTTAATCCAATATTGAGTTAAAATTCGTTCAGCAAATTCCTTCCAAAACCATAATTACAGAAAAGTTTAATTTCTAAATGTGGCACCCCTGTTTGGATGATCCAGTCCAAATATGCTATTATGGTTTGTATTAATATGTACATTATAAATATTGTATTTGGTTAAAATTGATGGGGACAATTCAACACAAATACGTAGTTGTAAAAAGAACATTTTTTACGACTTGTATTGTGGCAGCCCTGCTTTGCATATCTATACTAAACATCTATATTTTGTTATTTTATATTGCATGCCTCCTTAAAAAATTTTGTTGAAATTGGTTCAACCAATTTCTTCCAAATTCATAATAACGAAAAGTTTAACTTAGTCAATGTGGCACCCCTGCTAAGTCGATTCGGTCAATGTATATCACATTGGTAATTATTTTATGTGAAGATCGTATGCACCAAATTTGGTTGAAATTGGTTAAAACAATTCTTCCCTGATATATGCGTACGGACGGACATCACGAAGATAATAAATAGTGCTTTTCAGCATTGACGAAAAGCACTAAAAATTTGCTGTGGAAAAAACATTGCATGAATCTGGGAAAATATTCTCGGAGCGTGACGTCATTTTGGGGGGGGGGGGAGTAGAGTCACCGTGACAAAGTGTGACATGGGGGAGGGGAGGGGTCAAAAAAGGCAAAAATCGGCGTGACGTCATTTTTGCACGAAGCCTAATCTGCTTTCGTTTACAAGATATATGAGTCAGAAGAAGATGCTGCGCGGAACCGGCGATTCGCCGGCTGTTTACGTTAAGGGCATTTTCAATTTAAGCCAATGGTTTATTCGTATATATAGGGTAATGTCTAAACGACCTGAAAGTTTCAGCTCCCTAGCTCGACCCATAGTATCTAAATATTTACCTATTTGTTTAAATTTTAAGAATTTTTGAAAGCCAAACAAATTATAATACAAAAATTTCTATATTCCACATTTTGTTTTTTTTTACAAATTCTACCTATATAAAAATGTCAACATCGTAGCACATAAATCGTGAAAATTTGTTTAAATATATATAATAGATATTACTTATATGATATGGAAGAACTATGTGTTTATGTTTAAAAAGTGAAAGATTCATTTAATTGAAAGTAATGTACATTAGTTGATAGCTCGAACACTTTTGGCTCCAATTAATCATTGGTGAGAAACTCCTTCAGCCAAAATGTAGGATTATACCAATGCATTTCACCCACTAAGTGGGCATCTTCAGGGGAGAACCTGACCTGGCAGTGAACAGAGGTCAACTGCCCTTTGACCTCTGTTCACTGCCAGGTCAGGTTCTCCCCTGAAGATGCCCACTTAGTGGGAGAAATGCATTGGTATAATCCTATATTTTGGCTGAAGGAGTTTCTCACCAATGATTGAAAGTAATGTATTTAGGGGATTTTCACTTATTGTATCTGATGCATGTAACACAATAAAATGTTTATTATACCTAAGTATTTATTACTCCATTATTGAAGCTTATTTAAATTAATAAATGATCATTAAGTTTTTGTAAATACGTAAAATAAGTACGCGAACCAACAGTTGTAGAAGCATTATAAATTATACTGGTATCGGAAGGAGCATTCTCCGGTAGGTAGTACCAGAACCAGCTCCGTAAGCTGATATATCAGTAACAGGTATTTGGAACAGATACTGCCTCGTAACAGATACCAAGATATTAGGTACCGGTAAATATCAGTTTAGCTCATCCCTAATAAATGCTACACTAAGGGCGAAAGAACACCCAGAGCAGCTGTGTTTACTTTTAGCTCAAGAATGTACATCGTCGTATACATCGTCCCCCCTTAGATACGCCTTCCCCTAACTCTCCACCTACTGTGGTCACTTCGCTTTTACAACTCGGTCATAGCGTGTCGTTGTATTAGAGATCTTTCTATAGTGGAGCTCAAAGCATTTTTGGGGCTTTTATATATTACCCATGCGAAAAAGGATAATCATGTTTATACAAACTATATTCGATGAAGTGCAAATCATGCAAGCAATTTGTTTTTGGTCAACATCTATGAAAACTGTATTAAAAATAGCTCAGAAGATAACTCTTCATAAAGTGATTTTAAATATTTTTTAAAACTTATTTTGTATCATTACCAATTTTGCACTACTCATGTGTGCAGTTCAAGATATAAAAATTTTTAATAAAACATTGGTGCTTGTTGTTAAAAACATTTATTCATATTAAATCCGCATACGAAATCTGTCGAGTGCAATTTCATGTAGTAGTAGCGTGGTTTTTACTTTCTCCATACGTAGTATAGGGGAAGTATTGTTTTCATGAAAAAAATCGACTTCGAGATTTCAACGGAAATACACGTTATGAGGTCCCCTGAACACGTTTTGACCATTTTCTCTCGATGTGTGTGTGTTTGTGCGAGTGTGCGCGCGCGCGTTTGCGTGTGCGTATGTGATAGATTTTTTGTGGGTACTCTTAACAAAACCTATTAATCAGGTAAAGACGAAATTTTATATTTAACGTTTTTATAAATGTCACAGGAACTGATTAGTTTTTGGTAAAAATCGGTCAACTGGAAGTGGGTTTACTCTTGTCACTTATCCGTTATTTTTAAATATTTGCTTTAATATTTGATAAATGTAAAAATGTATTGCAATAAAAGTTGTAGAAAATTTAATTTTCTACAACCTGTGTTCGAAACATTTTCCCATATAATGCATTGTTTAAGAGATATCTTATATTTTTAGCTGCCACCACCACGCCACCTTACGACGACTAATGTTAACAATTGACCATTAGTTACAACTTATTGATAGTAACGCTCCTTTTTCTTTTCTTAATTGTTGGAGTTTGTAGTTATATCCAATGTCAGAAGACTATGGTTTGAGTTATTTCTGTTCTATGTAAAGTCTAAAACTTTCTCGCAGTTTCTTAAAATATTTATTATTATGTAACCTATTTGGAATATTTAGAAATATTACAGATATGGAGAGTCGTGGTGGCCACATCAGATTTTTGAGAAGTGTAGTATTTAAGAGTTAACGTCATGTGTTGCTGATATGTTTCCTTATCATTTACTTAATCAACAACCGCACCTATTAGGTCGTTTGAAATACTCATCGCGTAAGTCAATTTCAAAATACATAAATTTTAACTCTCTCAGCGTGAGGCTGGTTCGAGTAGAAACATCGAACATTTTCATGTCCTCCCGCATATCATATTGTGGAATACATTCTCGGGAAATAAATGAATGTCCTCCTGCCGGGGAATATATTCTTCTCTGCGGAATAGAGAGAGAGAGAGACAGAGAGAGAGAGAGAGAGAGAAAAAAAAGAGAAGGCTTCGCGGCATCGAGTGCTATCGAGCACTTCAACCTCTTTCACAGTTCGGTAGAAAGGGATATCCCCGGGCGCTCTATCCCACCCCCGTCTCCCTCCTCTTTTCTTCCCACTCCCTCCATTGCTCTTCTTCCCTTTCCCTCCCCCTCCCGTTCTTACCTCCCCCTCCCTCCTCCGAAGACTACAGAGCAGTCGCGTCGTGGATTCTTATCGTGGAAGGAACGGAACTAACAATATTGTGGGAGGGAAAGAGAGAAAGAAAGAACCCGTGTGTTATAGAGGGAGGTGGGGATAGGAGAGTCAACGAAGACAGAGAGGACTTCGCGGAAGAGAGCGTGACTAATGCTGCAGCGAAGGGGCGTGGAAAGGATCACGCTCTGCCCCCGGGGGCCGGGGTCAGGTCCTGGGCTTTGCGACGTAGGCGTGCATTAGAGGGACTACAATCGCCGTCCCTTCCCACTTTCCCTCCGCGTGCTGTCGTACGTCGCCGGACCGTGAAATGCACAGCGGTGGACGCGCATCTCTCCATCCATCCGCTGCTTACGCGAAGGCCATTAGGAACGGCGGCGGCTTAATGTTCCCGAGTAGGGGAGTGGGGGAGGTATCCCAATCTTATCCCATGGTAAACTATTCCAGAAAGGGTTCCGACGTCGGGTGTGTTGGGAGTGGCCTGAGTGGATTACGGTTCAAGGGTTCCGGAGGAGAGAATTGTGAACGAGCGGAGAGAGAGAGGGAGGGAGAGAGGGGGGGAGGGAAGGAGTGAGAGAGGGAGGGAGAGAGGGAGGGGGAGAGGGAGGGAGGGGGGGAGAGAGGGAGGGAGAGAGGGAGGAGGGAGGAAGAGAGGGAGGAGGGAGGGAGGGAGGGAGGGAGAGAGGGAGGGAGAGAGGGAGGAGGGAGGGAGGGAGGGAGAGAGGGAGGGAGAGAGGGAGGGAGAGAGGTAGGGGGAGGGAGGGGGGAGGGAGAGAGGTAGGGGGAGGGAGGGGGGGAGGGAGAGAGGGAGGGAGGAGGAAGAAACCATCGAATCGTTCTTTCAAATACCGGAGTCCATTACTGTTATTAATAAGAGTAATTGCACGTCAAAAAAGGCTGGCATCATCAGAATATATTGACACCCTTATTCTCTTGGTCATTCTGCCCGTAACGCTATATATCTCGGCCGTTTCTTCAGACAGTTCAATCAAATCTGGTAGGATATCTATACTATAATTTTATAATAAAATGGTCTAATTTGTTTTTATATTGTTTGATTAGAAAGCCCAGTTTAAACAGGCTAATTCATTTTGTAGGTACATGAATCTATATATAAAGAGCGTTTTGTCAGTGTGTCAGAAAAGACCGATGACACCTCACATCTATAATATGCGAAAGTCTCAGATCGCCGTAACACACCGCCGTGACAATTTACCATTATATTTTGTCCCCGAATGGTTATTGGACAACACTGATCCATACCCTATAAACTACGTTATTGAAATTTCGTTAAAAGTATTTATACTTCTTTTTTTGGATGCAAATATCGCCTAAAACATTCAATTTAAAAAACTGCGAGTATCTAATATAAGCCATTGCAGCAAAACCTAATTTGAAAAGAAGATTTAGATAGAAAATATTACTCTCATGGCAGTAATAGGACCAGGGAAAACCTAAAATGTGGGACCGTCGGAGATAGTTTAAATGTTCGCCACCAGGAGACACTATCTTGACATGCATTTTTAAAAATTATGCCATGCACATTCTTGATTTCCATCGCATTACATTAATGTCGTAAAAACATTAAAATAAAAAATTCGAATATCTAATAGCAGCATTTGTCGCAAAACATAACTTGAACAGAAAATTTTGATAGAAAATATTTATGTCGTGCATCTTTCTATTATTGTCATCTCAGGGTCGAACATGGAACTGGTATAACCTTAAATGCGGGACCGTCGGAGATAGTGATAAAAAGTAAAAAATCTCCAAATGCCGTAATAAAATTGAGGTAGTCCACTAAAATAAGGTAAAGGGAGAAAAAGATTAAAAATTGAAATATGAAAACCTCACCCATACACCTAGACACTCCAGCTGCTGTTTATGGGCCTTTTGACAGATACAGGGAGTCCACCATTGACAATTTATTAAAAAAACACAAAAATAAAATATTATTGAAAGACACCACATTTATGACCGATAAACCAAAAAAATATATTAAACTACCGTATTACCCGAAATTAACTAAAGGCTTGGACAGTATTTTCAAAATCGTAGATACACAAATCACATACACCAGCAACACAAAATTAAGACACCTCTTAGGTAACACGAAAGACAAACCATAACATACGGAAAAATCGGACATTTACAAAATTAATTGCGCAGATTATGAATTAGCCTACTTAGGTCAAACTAGACGCAGTATTTCTACCAGATTTAAATAACATTTAAGGCATTATAAATACGGAACACCTGAAAAATCAACTGCAGCCGAACATATGATCAATACCAACCACAAAATCAGCGATGAAAATCTTAAACTAAACTTAAACAAATTACAAACAATTTACTTGACCCGTACGAGAGTTTATTGATTTTCAAAAATAAAAGCCACCTTTTAAATCAGGATAGTGGCCCCATTCCGTCACCGCTGTATGCACTTTCCGACGGAAAAATTTGAACTTTTTACTTCGGTTAACCGTCTTCTTCCCTCCCCCCTTCTTTTTTTTCTCCTCCTCTGATACCATATACAACGCACTGAGCTTCCCATCCCGCGCATTACTTTACCTTCAGGACTCTGAAGAGGGCTACTTGGTAGCCGAAATACGCGTATCACTTCATACTCCCTTCCTTACCTCGAATCGGTTTCACCGATTCTTTGTTTTATTTTGATTTTATTTTTTATAGGTTTCATGTTCTCTTCTGCCTTCTTGCGTTTTAACTTATGACAAGGGTCACTGCACCCCCCTTTTCCCGCATAACCGATATTTTTATTCACTTTTAATTATTCTTCTTAATAGGCCTCGCCGAGATTTTACAATTTTTTAATTTTTTTTACCTCGGTTTGTTTTGTTTTTTATTTACAACAAGGGTCACTGCAGTTTTTTTCGCATACCCAATCTCTGTGAATGTTGAGCGTGATTGGAGGTCCCTGGCGCGGAGGAGACTCCCGTAAACCTTGGTTGGCTGACCTGCTGTCCCTGGCGCTGGCCTTATAAAGCCCCTAAACAGCAGCTGGAGTGTCTGGATGTATGGGTGAGGTTTTTAGGTTTTCAATTTTTTAATCTTTAAATTTTTTAAATCTTTTCCTCCCCTTCCCTTACTGTAGTGGAGTACCTCAATTTTATTACGGCATTTGGAGATTTTTTTACTTTTTATCATTGTATGTGTGCCGTGAAGTTCATTCCCAATTATACGTCGGAGATAGTTGAAAGGTTCTGTAGTATTTTGGAATACATTTCTAAAAATAAACCCACCCATTGCATTAATTTACCATGCCGGGTGGAAGTAAACACATGTCTTACTGATGCTGCAAGCAACGCTGCACTAAGCAACTAGTAACGTATTAAATTAAGACACCTATTTTCACTCTCTCTACCTCTCTCCTTATTCTCCCCTCAATAATCTTTCTCACAGCGTGATATGAAATCTTACATAAAGAAATATATTTAAATAACAAACAAACAAAGTACGGTGAATAAACAAAGTAAAAATATATACGAACGATGTGTCGGGTAAGAAAGTTTCTACTGAATGGTAGTTGTTTACTTAAAAATAATTGGTGCACTATAAATTGCGCAGAATTTCTCGTATACGTATGCGCCCGGTATCGCTACACTCTTTCTTGACTGAAAGGAATTTCGAAGAAGCATTTTTGCTGCAAAAACAACGAAACCGCGGAATATGTTTTCTGCACGTTAATAATATTAATGTATTGACAACTTAATATACGTGAAAATCGAGCTTGAAAATTTCTTTTACCATACATCAATATCAAGTACAGGAAACTTTCCTTCAACGAACGACATGCGTTCCTGAAAAGCGTTCGTAAAACGGATAATTCGTTGTACGATCGTGATTTTTCCGTTTAAACTCATTATCGATTGAAGGGTAAAAAATAAGAGAAATGTTTATAAAAGATTCACAGCGAGAGCAAATACGATGTGGCCATGGCAATGGCTTGAAAACAAATCCCCGTGATTTAACAATTATGTATGAACCGCGGGAAAACGATTGCGACCAAACGTAGTCAATACAAGTCACAGACTGAAGCATAGAATGGCTGTGGGAAACTGCGTAGCGCACTTTCTCCTTATCGGTACACAAGAGGTCCTTCAAGTCTAGTAAGTGGAAATATATTTTGAGTAACAAACAGCAAGTTCGGTGACGTCATATTACGCCTCTCAAGAAATGCAGGCGATAGGAAAAATGTGTGATAAAGTGACACACGAAGAATCCGTGGGTAAAAAAGACGTTCAATGTTAACCTAAGAGCATTCGTAAACTTCCGATGTTCTTCATCTGAATTGGTACATGTTATTTAGTTCGTTCAAGTGAACAGAATTTTCCGCGAAAAATAAAGCTATAAAATTCAATTCATTCGTTAAAGCGAACATTTGTCCAACGAACGTTCGTTGAACGAGAGTTACCTGTTACCAGTTTGTACGAAGTTGTTGCGGCTGGGAAGAGCTGAGCGAAAAACTAAATATTATAATGTCTCTGGACGCTATCTTTTGATAAATATGGCTCATGCAGCGTAGTTTGTAATACAAAGCTCTATAGACAATCGAATTTCAATCAAAATCGTTTTAGCCATTTTTAAATAAATCGATATTTTATTTTTAATTATTTATTATTTATTTTTTAAGGAACGCGGTTAGTTTAAAAAATGTAAAACACTCACTAAGCCCTCAATGTGCAAGCATTAAAATCTCATTTTAAGCTAGATGTGGAAGTATTTTTGATGGGTGTTTAAATCTTAACACAGCCATTTCCTAAAAAATACATTGTGTTCGGGATCTCACTACTTCTTTACCAATAATTCTTTTTAGATGAATTTTTTAGCTTTATTTTTGGATAAATATACTTTAAGACTTAAAAGACGGAGTCAACCCAGAGCGTAGCTTCTGATATCTGGGCAATAAAACGCTGTTTATATAAATTGCATCGATTCACATTAAATTGCATTTCTTGATATCTACAAAGGATAAACCATTCAAATGTAAGACGGTTTGAAGACGATTTCTAAAAGTAAAACTCGCAAAAAAAACTCCTGAAGCAAGTCAGCGATGCTTACTACTGGAATGACAACTGAGAACTGAATGCAAGAGATGTTTTTCTAAGGCCTTGTTATTTACGAATTAAAATAGCATGTTTACCACAGAGGGACTCATGAGTAGGGTTACCAAACGTCCGGGAAAAGGAGGACATGTCCTCCATTTTCACTTTCTGTCCTCGGTCCTCCAGACATTTCAAATTTTAGGATTTTGTCCGGCTTTTTCGAGAAAGTGACACTGTGACTCCCTTGTCACACATACGACAATTCTGCGCACGTATCGAGGGTTATCCTTTTCTATTGCTTCTTCATTTGGAACTCTTGAATAGGTAAATCAGGTATAGAACTTTCATGGGCTGCCATGATAAAAACATATATAAACTGTAGAAGCGATCAACTTTTAATAGCGAACAGCTGCGTAAGTAAGCGTCTCGCGGCCTACTCTACGGAAGCGCTTCTTGTATTCATATGCAGATATAAAGTTAATCTGTAACAAAAGTGTGTGGGCGCAATGTTGATTTTGAAATGAAACTCAAACTTGTTTTTGCCATATCGTTTAACTCCGAAGTGCACCGCGCTTCTTTTTTTAAAGTAAGGATGAAACGTTACTTAGTAAATAATATGTTTGCTCCCAGCGTTAATTTTCAAATATGGCACTTGATTTGTTTTTTAAAAATCGTTTAACTCTGAAGTGTACTGTTTATATCGATTTTTTTAGTTGTAATAAGCGATTCGTTTAACTTCGAAATCATTTAAAGCGAACTCGTTCAAAGTGAGGGAGGTCTGTAACAGTAACTTCTCCGTTATCAGTAGTGCACTGAAGAGTCCAATCCTTTCTTGTACCCATTTTTAGTTGGAAAAATATCTCAAACTGAATTACTGTGGTACGTATGTAAATAACCGAAAATTACGACATTTATATATCTAATATGATTACTAACGCGTAAAATAATTTCTTTCATTTTTGAATAGTGGCGACTCTTAA
This sequence comes from Tanypteryx hageni, assembly GCA_028673005.1. Taxonomy (NCBI): domain Eukaryota; kingdom Metazoa; phylum Arthropoda; class Insecta; order Odonata; family Petaluridae; genus Tanypteryx; species Tanypteryx hageni. Next base: position 8,191,777 of record CM054113.1, on the reverse strand, counting down.
ACCTTCCAAAATGGCATCACTTAAAAAGAAGTGTAAATTCTCTAGTAATCTAAAATCAAAGTTTCCATGTTTCGATATGGGGCGTAATGAAAATGAGGCGAAGAGTTCTGTTTGTGACTGTTACGTTTCTGTTGGGATCCTTTGATTTGGAGCGTCACATTCAAAGTGAAAAACAGAAAAATGGTACGAATTTTGTCTTCGTGTGTAAAATTGACATCCTTCTGTATCGAAAAAAAATCGTTCAATATAAAAGTACGCGCCGCTGAGGGAACCATGGCTATCCATACGGTGAAACATCATCAGTCTTTCAAATCTATGGACTGCACTGCGTCCGTTAAGAGAATTATTTAAAGACTCGGAAACTGCTCTCAACACATCATGCGCAAGTACGAAAACTGAAGCAATAGTGAATAAGGTGATCGCTCCACATACTATCGATTTCATTTTGAAGACAATGAGTGAAATATCTTGTTTCGGAGTTGCAACGGATGCCACCTAAGATCTTCCCAATCCTAGTGCAGTATTTTGATTTGAAATAGGGTGAAATACAAGCAAAAGTGCTTGAATTAACAGCTGCTTCCGATGAAACCCCGAAGACCATATCAAAGAATGTGTTGACGACTCTGGAGAGATTTGGTTTATCTTTGATGTGCTTCCGTTACAGGTGACAATGAAAACGTAAATTTTGGAGGGTGAATAGAAGGAAGGGAAATAATGTTTTCTCATGCCTTAGGGAGATACTGAATAGGAAAGTTGTTGGTATCGGGTGTCCTGCTCATATTCTCCACAACTGTATTTAACATGGTGCAGATGTGTTAAGAATTGATGTGGAATCTCTCGTTTTCAAGATATTAATTATTTTTCTGTATATACTGTTCGAACTGAGGCATTGAAAGAAAATTGTGAATTCATAGAAATTAACTATCCACCACTGTTATCGTAAACTAAGACCAGATGGCTTAGTTTAGCACCAGCTTTACAAAGACTATTGAAGTTGTTTCCTGCTATAAACAGTATTTCCGGTCTCTTACTCGACCGCCAATACTGATAAAAACCTTTTAGAAAGTGAAATTTCTGAACTGTATTTTCGTTTCTTGGTCTTCAAAACAAAACTGAGGCGGTAGAAAGAGAAAATAACTGTTTTAGAAATTGTCGCTTTGCTTAAAACAACATTAGTATATTTAAAAATAAGGATTCGGGAAAATATTTTGCCAACTTTAGTCAGGGAAATTATGGAAACGTCACAGGCAAAGGGTATGGGTGAAGAATGTCGGAGTTTTGTTGAAAAAACGCAGCTGGTTTATCAAGAATGCATTTTTTATTTAGAAAAGTGGATAAATCACTTTGAGGAGTTTCAATGTTTTGAGTGGATGGAATTAAAGAATAAGAATTTCAGATATGATAACGTGTTTGATTTATCTCAAGGAATAGGAAATTATTATTGATGACGAGAAGTTATTTGACCAATATAACAATTTTAAGTTATTCAAATCAAACAAAGACGATCGTTTCTTTGATGTCCCTTTTCATGAACAGTGGATCTCATTTTTTAGAAGCTGCAATAATAAAGATTGTAATTCTGAGCTTTTAAAAATATGCGAATTCGTTTTTTTGCATTCAAGGACATAATGCAAAAAGACAAAGAGATCTTTTCTATAATAAATGACCAGTGGGCCACGGAAAGAAATATATTGTCCATGAAAACAATAAAGGGGATTATTATGATCCAGTGTAATATGAGAAACTTCTCTTGTAAATATTTCTTACCTTCTTAAGAATGAAGATCTTCTTAAAAAGATAATTTCTTCTGAGAAGTATATTAGTGAATAAAATTCATTCTTATGACACTATATAAGCATTTTGAGTATTTTTTAAAATTTCTATTGGTTCCTTGGTGAATTAATATTTTGCTCCTTCACCTTTCTCACTGTCCTTTTTCCTCGGAAGTGAATGTCCGGCTTTTTACTCCTTTGTCCTCCATTTTTTTCGCGTATGTCCTCCATTCTACCGTTGGGCATCTGGTAACACTACTCATGAGACTGTTTAGTTAAAATTGAGTATTACGACGCAACTGTGCATACATTTGGACACGTAAGCCTGGTTAAGGATTATTTTACCGACGCTACCTAAACACTAGATGAGTCACAAATAATATCAAGAGCCTGCCTCTTCCAAAGTGCGTCCGCATTATTCGATTCACATGTCCTCGACAGAGGAGAGCACAGGAAAGCTAAAGCTTTCTATAACCAAATACGGACAACTCCTTTCGACTGCTACAACGGCAGCCATTACGGGCCCAAACAGAGTATTAACTCAATAGCAATGTCTGCATAAAAATCGTATTTTGAGAAAATACACTTGATGATTATCTTATAATGGCGTCTCCTATCACATAACCAGCGTTAGACCAATAAATTGACCCCGTTGTCGGCGAAAGTCGGGAAAAAGGATGGCCGTACTTGGTTATGGAGAACTTTAGGAAAGACTGCTTAATGACTCCATCTAGCGGGCTACGCGAAAACTATAATCACTAATGAATTTACACATATTTACGAAACAAAATAACAGTATTATTACCAAAATGAATAAAGCATTTATTCACATTCAAAGTCAGATAAAAGATTTGAAAATACATCTAAAATTAATCATAATATAGGAGAATAGTTAAGCATCGGCACGCTGCGAGTAAATTCGTCGTCACGCGCTTAGGGGTTAAATTTATAATGTAACATCATCATTTTTTACTTAAATTAAAGTAGTTCCTCTCAATAGTAACAGTAAACTTTAAACAAGCGTTTTCTATTTTTCAATTTTTTGACCCTAGTATTTCGAAAGATTTAGCACTCTACTGACAGAAGTTGATCACCTAAGTCCCAAAGCATTCACAGGCTAAGAGTGCACTTTAAATAATAAGTAACCCAAAACTTTGCTATGGAAAATGAATTTACAATTTTACAATGGCAATTCTGTTCGTTACGTTTACACAAAACATTATATCAAATGGCATCCTTCAACAAATTCGACATCAAATTACAAAATCATAATTTGACGGAAAAAACAAGAATGCTAAAAAACAGGAATAATAGAAGAAACCCGCAAAACATTCGCGGTAAAAGTCAAATTTTGGCGGTTTTTTTATTTTTTACATATCATTTGACTCTCACCTTAATTGTTAATTATTCCAATTCTCCCACCATACCTTTATCACGAATACTTATGGCTTTGAACAGGAAATATATTCGTCAAAAGGAAGAATGAAAACATTGGTCATTCCTCATAATTTCCATTTTATAAAATCGCAGCTTTTTATTAACTACTTTCTCACCTAGATATATAAAATACAATAATTAGATTTCGACGCTTAAACGGTGTAACTGCTACTTCGTCATTTCCATTAAAAATTACTCGGCGGCCGAATATTCGGCAGGCAATTAACAGCAATGTATTCTGAATCAAACCCGAGAAACTCCGAAGACGTAACTCCTCCTAGGCTATCTCCGACGAGAATGAAACGAGATAAAAATAGAGGCGATAAGTACGAAATCGCTACGTGAGGCAACTTGGAGAGATTTAAAAAATCCTTCGACTGTCGCTTATGCGTCTCTCAGATAAGATCGCGAGCGCAAGCATTTGCCACGACGAATGAACTACGAAATACCTCGGAGAGAATTGAGGGATAAAAGTGAAGACTGCCACCATTTCGGAAAAAATGCCGAGGCGGCGGAGACGTGTGAAAAATTGCATCGCGTGTAAGCAAATGAGTGATAACCATGGAACACGCACTTGGGAAATTCTGGATCACGACATTTGCTGAAATACTTGAGACGAACAAACACGAGGGACCGAACGAGCAATGATCGTCATTTTTTTTTAAATAATTCACTGCTTTTCGATAGGTGGCCGAGGAAATGTCCGCTCGAATAATGTGGGCATGCATTTAATACAATACTAGGAAACCGGTAACAGTAATCCCGTGGCAATCGTATCTAAATTCCAATTGGGCTTTCTTCAGAATAAATTCAAGTTAATGGACGAGCCGGAGATTTACTGGAATTCCAAAATAAATAACATGAACAATACCAGATAATAGTATTTATTTATATTAAACTTTTGCTAATTTCCACAGAATATAATATGTATGTAAATAACGAGCGGTATCGGTGAGTAATAGTGATGACGATGGTGATTACTCACCGAAACCGCGTGTTTTACATATTATATTGTGGAAATTAGCAAAAGTTTAATATAAATAAATAATACCATCTAGTATTGTTCATGTTATTTGATTTGTACCAGTACTTAAAAAACGAGTCGGCGAATGCAGATGAAGCAACACGTAAAGCTGGTTACAATGTTGCCAGCTGTCAAGAGCGAACTGCGATCGCTTGTGGCATAGGACTTCGTGCGTCATGCGTTGTTTTCCGAGCGTAAGCTTATGCAGGCTGGCGGTTTGGCAGCAATGTAACGTGCATTTCTCTCTCTCTCTCTCTCTCTCTGCGAAGGGATCTCGACTCACCCGCCTTCTTTCGTATCCCAACTATAGTTGCAAATGGATTTCCGTACACCGTTATATACTGCAGCGACACAGTACCACGATTCCCGTCTGAGTGTTGTGAACACACAGGAACCGGAGATCCGGTCGCTCTAACAAGTGCAAAGGTAGGGGTAAATTGATGCAGTGGAGGGGGCTTCTATGAAGAGAGAAGAAGGGGCCCCGCGCTAAGCAGCAAGATGAAGATTGCTGCTAAGCGTGGACGACATGGTGTTCGGCTGAAAAGGCATTTGAAACTAGCTACTTTGTCATCGTAGATCAGGCTCGCATGTGACTGCCAACGCGAACCCTTCCTCGACTGCCGACCTCACTCTTCCCAGTGGGGTACAATGTTAAACAAAGATGTATTTCATCAGAAATGCATTTTAAAAATTTTGATCAATTCGTGCTTATAATCTGTTTCTACTGTTCGTGCGGATGGGACTCGAAGTATTCCGCTCGCGTTCGGGTTATTTCACTTTGGCTACGACGCTATGTTGCCAAAATTCCAATTTCGCTCAGTTCATCGGTAGCTGCTGACAGGTTAAGTCCAATGTTCCAATAGATCCGGATGAAGCACGTTCATGCTTTCCGCCGTCGCCGAAATACGATTGGAAAGTGTGAGCAATCGTGCCAACAGCGCTCGTCAAGAAATTTTGAGTGGAGGGGGAAATTTAAGACCTCTTATTGGCTGGTATTTTCTTCCCCTCACTCCACGGGTTTAACTGTAGACACGCCTCACCCGCACGAAATGCTGGAATGAACTATAAAGGCTGGTTCACACTGGGGGACGGTCGCGGTTGGGACATTTCAGACCAAATATAAAAATCCTATTTTCAATGGGATTTCTACGGAGAAGTCCTAAAGACGTTTACACATGTAGGGGAGGACGCGGTTATGCCTCAGTACGAACCCCTTGGGTCGCTCGAGGGGGTAACTTTCGTCCCAAGCCCCTTCGAGGCTTAGTCTCTTCGGTTACCGCGACGGAGGTCTAACCTACAAGTGTGATTGGTCTCCGCAAAAATAGTCCTATCCCAAATCAAGTCATCAACGCGACCGTCCCCCGGCAATGCGCTCAGGCTGGTTCACACATCTACATATTACCCTGCAAGTCACCTTGATGGTGGATGGCAGGGGGTGCCGCGCGCCAAGTTCCTAACTAATTATTATTCACTGTTATCTATTGTGGCCACGTATTGTCCTAGGGAAAAATGACTCATACCTCTCTGTCCTACAATCTATTTCGCGAATCTTGTCCTCATTATCTCTACGTCCGATATACGTTGATTGTCGAATAATATCCTTCATTTCATTTACGAATATCTCCGACCTATATTTATCTAGAAGTTTAAGTCTCGCCTCTAATCTACGATCTTTCAACGATGGCCAACTCAATTCTTCAATGAGTAACGTAACGCTCTGTTTTTTATCGTAATTCTTTTTCACGAATCTAGCTGCTCGCCGCTGTATTTTTTCTAAATCCTTTACGAGTCCCCTCTGATATGGATCCCAAACCGCTGCTGCGTATTCCATTTGAGGTCTAACCAAGGATAAATAACAGGATTCTATCAACTTTTCCGTGCTTTTCCTGACTATCCTACGCACAAAAGGCAAATTCTTATTTGCCGCACCTATCACTCGTCTTATGTGGGTGTCCCAAGACAGGTCACGATTCAAGGTTACCCCGAGGTATTTCACGGATTCCGAAACAGGAATGCTCTCACCATCTAGCGAGTAGGTAAACACGGACGATGGGCTTCTAGATTTCCTAAAGTTTAGAACGTTACTCTTTTTCTGATTGATTTCTAGCTGCCATTCCTTGCACCAAACAGATAACGCATCCAGATCATCCTGAAGCTGACAATAGTCGCTAGGACCACTAATTTCTCTATAGACTACGGTGTAAACCGCAAAAAGCCTGAATTACTTTTCACAACTGAGCTGATGTCGTTTATATAAAGCAAGAAAAGCGTAGGTCCGATCACACTACCCTGCGGCACTCCAGATACTACATCTGCCACACTGGAGGAATTACCATAGATCACTACTTTTTGTTTTCTATTTTAAAGGAAAGCGCGAACTCAGTTAATGACTTTAATATTAACGCCAAGATTTCCCAATTTTAATAACAACCTACGGTGGGGAACCTTGTCAAAAGTTTTTCTAAAATCAAGGAACACTGCATCGGCCTGTTTATTATTTTCGCCGCATGATAAAGCATCATTCACACAGACCGAGTTGGGATATACCTTTTCAGAAGCCATGTTGACAGCTGACTAACAGCGATCTACTCTCGAGGTAACGCATCGTGTTGCTAACAATAATGTGCTCCAAAATCTTACATGATAATGATGTTAGAGAAATCGGTCTAAAATTTTCTGGGTATTCTTTGTCACCTCCCTTATGAATGGGTGTGACGTGTGCTAGTCTCCAATCATCAGGAACCTCACAGAGGGTAAGAGATTTCTCGAATTCTATCCGAAGGAAGGGAGCTATTTCTTCTGCTAGTTCTTTTAATACACACGCGGGAATTCCTTCTGGTCCTGGGTTTTTGTTGGGCTTTATCGCACCCAGTTGCTTCGCTATTCCTGCCTCAGAGATTTTAATATTATCCATTCGAGTACGTCCGTCGGAAATAAGATTATCTTCAGGTCTATCTCCACCTGCCGTGAGCGCCTTCGCGAAGTAAACGTTTAGTAGATTAACTATTTCCTCCCCATCGTGAAAGATGTCTCCGGAATCACATCGCAGGGAGGGTATTGAAGAACCCCCTCCCTTGACGTCTCTTACATAGGACCAGAACGCTTTTGGATCCTCCTTCAATTTTGTATTTAATACCTCATTCCGGAAGGTGTTAAATGCGTTACGCATGGTTTTTCTCGCTAATACGCGGGCACTGTTATACTCATGGACTATAGCTGTGCGATACTCATTGGAAGCGGTGGTATGTATGTTTTTCAAGTTTGCATGGCTACGCCTCTGTCGTCTTAAGGCAATCTTGACTTCCTTATTAAACCAACGAGGTTCTTTCTTATCAGATTTTAACTTACTGGGGATAAATCTATTGATACCTTTTCCTAGTATATCCTTAAATAATAACCATGATGGCTCCATACCTAATCGTTCTGTCTTTTAACGATAACTGACAAAGGTACTTTCGAGATGTAAGCTGAAATTTTTAAAGTCGGCCTTGGCGAAAGCGTATACATTCCGAAGAGGCTTAGGATGTCTTTTGGGCTTTAATTCGCACTCCGCATACACAGCTCGATGGTCGCTAAGTCCCTTCTCTGGGGAAACCTTAGTTATCCTATGCGGGATGTTAGAAGGAAGCAAGTCGAGAACATTGCCCGAACGCGTGGCTTTTCGTACCATCTGGATTAAGGAATATTCATGAAACGTGTCAATTAAGGCTTCACACGATTCGCGTTCTTTACCTCCAGTAACGAAACATAGGTTTTCCCAATCAATTGACGGTAAGTTAAAATCGCCTCCAATTATCACATAACCGTCGTTCATAAAAGATCTAAGCTCGGCTAATATCCTCTCTAAACTTAAAATATAATCAACTTTGGCATTAGGTGGTCTGTAAAATGAGCATAAATATATCTTTTTCGAATTATCCTTACCTAGGCGGCACCACACGCTCTCGGTCGTTTCATCGATAATAGGGATCTGACAACTATCGTACTTTTCACTTATTGCCAAAAATACTCCGCCACCTATTCTATTGGCACGGTCTTTTCTGTACACTCTATAGCTTTTCGGAAAAATTTCTTGGCTAGCGATATCTTCGGTGAGCAAACTTTCGGTACCTATAACTACATCAGCATGCAACGTGCGAATTACGTGTTCGAGTTCGGCAGACTTCGTACGAATGCTGCGGCAGTTTAAAACAACAATATTTAATTTATCGTTATCGCCCGAAGCATTAAATGCTCTATTACGGCTTCTGCAGGTGGACTCTCTCACTTCGCGACCAGAAACTGTACCTCACTCGATGCGGCTATGAAATCTCCTATTACGACTACACCATACCCTACACTGGATGGACGATCGCGTTGAGGGCGCGATTAGGGAGAGGACTATTTTGCGGAGACATTCACACTTGTAGGTGGCTGTACGGTCGCATCCCTATCCCCACATACAGCGTGACGTAGTTTATGGATGCTCCTAACTAGCAGAAAGGATAGGACTCGAAGGGGCTTGGGACAAAAGTACCGAGGCCTCCTCGAGCGACCCAAGAGGTTCGTACCGAGGCCGAACCCTGTCCTCCCCTACAAGTGTGAACGCACTTGGGACTTCTCCATAGAAACCCCATTGAAAATAGGAATTTTATATTTGGTCTAAAATGTCGCAACCGCGACCGTTATGCGCCCGTCCCTCCAGTGTGAACCAGCCTTAATCATTCCTACGGTCAGGGGATATCCCGCTGGGAAGGGTGAGTACTGCCGTCGAGGACTTGATGGATTTGCCAAATTAATGGAGGTCCAAGTGACTGACTTAATACAAAACTATCTTAGGATAGCAAGAGAGATTGAGTGCATTGCCTATGCTGTCTATCGAAAAAAAGTCTCAGATTTGGATTACAATGATCTGATGGTAGTTTGCTGTAAAAAAGTCGAGGACGTTGAATTCTTGAAAGTAGGCAGAGCAATAAACAGCGAATTTTTATTCTACTTTCGTATTAAGTTGACCTCACGTATTGTATGTTGCCATTCATTTGAGATTTCTGTATGTTTATATTCATATCCAGATTGCAGGTGTACATACAGTTTTCTAGAACCATTTGCGACAGAATAATGACCGAGATAATTATGAATCAGGTCTAAATGATCAAATTACTGTTGGCTTTCCTAACGAAGGACTTGTTTTTGTTCTTGAACTCCAGAAGCGACTCCTCATTTAAAAAATACAATGAGAAATATATGTACATTTAAAGTCTACAATAAAATATACATATTTAAAAATATACAATATTTTTACAATTATTTTTAGTGCGCGCATTATATCTTGACGTTAGATTGTTAAGAGGACGTCTCACAGCGGCTGCAACGGCTGACTTTAGATGCAATTTCCGAAACAGATATCTCGCTAACGAGTAATAATATCTGAACGCAGTTTTCTGTATATTATTAAACTATCAATCATTAACATATTCCGTTTTTTATATGTACTTTTATTACTTGTAAATCTACAATCAACATGGAAACTATCAATTACGAGTGCTCTATTTTCTCCAAAAGTAGGTAAGCTACCACAATTGTAAGAACTGGGAAGGGAAGTTTAACCCTTTAAGCTTAAAGCTAAATGCAACCTTTTCTCGTATTCTATGGCAAATCTTCAGAATTTGAAACAATAATCACTATTGCTCAGCAGTTTTTGAAATCATGTTTTATCGGATACTGGCAGTAAGTTCAGCCTTTTGCCGCTGGTTGTGAGTCGTTGGCGCTAGCAAAGAAAATGCAAACAGTGGCAACCTTGCAGGTTGTCTGGCTTTGGAGAAGAGTGGGTAGTAGACTTTGGAGAAGAGGTTCCTCGAGGGAAATGGTGGGGGAGAGTGTCACGCTGGAAAGCTGCCGCAGACGATTTTCCATTGCTCTAATGGAGGCGGTAAGACTGACTGCAGTTTAGTGTGTGGCTGTAGGATGTAGTGATGAAAACCTACTTAACCATTCCTTTTTAAAGCAGCTCTCGTCCGAAGATCTATGGTCAGTTTCTTCTAATTTTAATTTGCAAAAGAATGAAAGCCTTCACGCCGAACAATCGGTTTTTACCTGTTATCTTACGGAAAACAGAATATATATCCTGGAGTCGAATCCGAATCCTTTGCGGAGATATTTTTATCGTCATTAACTTATGTTAACTTCTGCTCACGTAATACCTTTGTCGTAAATTACCAATTTCTTTTCACTTACAAACGTTGCGTATACGTAAAGAAAATAGACGTATTCACATGTATTTCTTCGTCGTAGATAATCCATTTCCCGTCATTTTCCAAATTTGCGTGCGCACGAAAAAATTAAACAATCTAGTGGTACCCGCAAAAACTTTCGCGAAGTCAGTTAGAAATCTTCATGTTTAACACAAAATCCGAGATTGATTTATCTTGCAATTACCTACGACTCGTCCGTGAAAATGAGGTTCACTTAATAACAAAGTGAAACGAAATTTTGATGGCTGCAACAACAATTTAACTCAATGAATTATAAAAAAGATATACCGCATTACAATCTCGTGCATTCCGTCAGCTAAACCGACTTCTTACGTCGGTGTTTAACGTGGAATATACGGTGAATGCTACCAAGTAGCAAGTAATGGAAGAAGAAACTGCAAAAGTGTTTTTTTACTCTTTTAAACGCATATATCTCGACTGTTTTTGAGAGTTGTGCCTTGTCACTTTCGCTATTTCCGTTATGTAACAAATACTATCGAACCGGGGAAGTTGATAAAAACCGATGAAATCGTCGATTCGAAATTCGTAAATCCACTCGTACTTCTACTATTAGAACTAATTACGCAGTGAGTTTGCTTCAGCCCTCCTCCAGCAACCCCTAACTTGGACAAAAAAAACAATTCCATGGGACTGCTTACGCTATCATCTCGATGAAAGAATGACTTAGATAACAATGGCGAATTATAATACGTACAAACGATCGCCCAAGATAATCTCTGATACTCCGGCCGATACACAAGAATACGTCGTATTTTATACAATAATAAACCCCGGAGGCTTAGGTGGCGTCACGACAGGAATGCATATTCACCGACTGACATAACATTCACATAGATAGGAAGTTAAAATTCAGTCTGCCGCGAAAGCGACGCCGCTCGAATTGTTGGAATACTTCTGGAAATGAGTGTGCATAGTACATCTCTTGAATACTAAGTCTAATGATGGCGATCGTCTGATAAAACTAATTTCCGCACGAAAATCGCTAAAAGTGAAAAAATCTGCAAATCTACTGTCGAGCATTACCAGTCTTACTATTCTAGGAAGAATTTCGTGCTGAAACTTCAATCATTCAATAGCCTCCCTTGCGTTCATCTGTTTTCATCAAAATTTTCTGTTTTCAGCCATTGGACGTAAACAACTGCATATTTTTATTAAGTGCTCTACGTGTAACACGTCATCTTTCAAAATAATATGCACAAGAAGTTTCTAATTAAGGCTTATATAAATCGCAATAAAGCTAATGATCAATATAAGGAGTAAACTTTACTGTAATAATGATAATTTTAGTCGAGCGCAGTACATTTTTACCGCATTTCAGACAGTCTACAACAAGGGTCCTTCATCTGGCGTTCGCGAGCTCCTGTGCGCTCTTTGACAGAAGCTGGTGCTCATACACAATATTCGTCTCTTCCAGCTGCGTCGCTGCGACGGTAATATAACTTGTTCCTTTTTCTATCTTAACCAATTAAAGAATATTATTAATAATAATCTCGATTCCAATTTATGTATGATCATTCCTATTTTGCAAAAGTATAGCGGTGATCGCTTGATATTCTAGAAAATAACTTAGTACGCATTACGTAAAAAAGATTGGGAATCCTAGGCGGAAAATGCTGCCATATACGTGAGTTATTAACTAATATCCTAATCAAACCGAAGCAAACACACGGCCAAACAAACATGTTGGGCGAATATCAAGAATAAAATTATTGCTTACATACGCAAAAAATATCGCTCAATTCAGGTACATTGTTTTTTATTCCTTATCGATATGGTGCTGAGGTAATTAAAGTAAAACGTTTATCGCAATTTGCTCATTCGTCCACGGAAAAATAACTACGAAAAGGAACTCCAAAAAAAAACTCGGTTGATAAAGGCAAATTGACAGCGACCGACTAAAGTTGCAAAGAAATATCCGAAGTAACCCAACCGATGAAAGCGCAACAAAGAGGTCTCCCACCATTATACTCTCCCTCCTCTTCGCACCCTCTTCCCTACATCATCTTCCCTCCAAACTCTTCCCACCAAACTCTTCCCTCCATCCTCTTCCCTACATCCTCAATCCTCCCTCCTCTTCCCTCCATCCTCATCCCTCCCTCCTCTTCCCTACCACCACTTCCCCTCCTTTGATCACCTACGTACCAGACCAACGACAACAGCACTCAACCCACCACCACCAAGGAAACCGGCCGACTTAACTGCAAGAGGTTAGAGTAGGGGAGTGGAAAGGATAAAGTAAGACAAGTAGAGGGGAAGAGAAGGGATAGAGGGGTGAGGGAGAAAAGGGAAAGAGGGGTGCGGGAGAAAAGGGAAAGACGGGTGAGGGAGAAAAGGGAAAGAGGGGTGAGGGAGAAAAGGGAAAGAGGGGTGAGGGAGAAAAGGGAAAGACGGGTGAGGGAGAGAAGGGAAAGAGGGGTAATGGAGAGAAGGGAAAGAGGGGTGAGGGAGAAAAGGGAAAGAGGGGTGAGGGAGAAAAGGGAAAGAGGGGTGAGGGAGAAAAGGGAAAGAGGGGTGAGGGAGAAAAGGGAAAGAGGGGTGAGGGAGAAAAGGGAAAGAGGGGTGAGGGAGAAAAGGGAAAGAGGGGTGAGGGAGAAAAGGGAAAGAGGGGTGAGGGAGAAAAGGGAAAGAGGGGTGCGGGAGAAAAGGGAAAGACGGGTGAGGGAGAAAAGGGAAAGAGGGGTGAGGGAGAAAAGGGAAAGACGGGTGAGGGAGAAAAGGGAAAGAGGGGTGAGGGAGAAAAGGGAAAGAGGGGTGAGGGAGAAAAGGGAAAGAGGGGTGAGGGAGAAAAGGGAAAGACGGGTGAGGGAGAGAAGGGAAAGAGGGGTAATGGAGAGAAGGGAAAGAGGGGTGAGGGAGAAAAGGGAAAGAGGGGTGAGGGAGAAAAGGGAAAGAGGGGTGAGGGAGAAAAGGGAAAGAGGGGTGAGGGAGAAAAGGGAAAGAGGGGTGAGGGAGAAAAGGGAAAGAGGGGTGAGGGAGAAAAGGGAAAGAGGGGTGCGGGAGAAAAGGGAAAGAGGGGTGAGGGAGAAAAGGGAAAGAGGGGTGAGGGAGAAAAGGGAAAGAGGGGTGAGGGAGAAAAGGGAAAGACGGGTGAGGGAGAGAAGGGAAAGAGGGGTAATGGAGAGAAGGGAAAGAGGGGTAATGGAGAGAAGGGAAAGAGGGGTAATGGGGAGAAGGGAAAGAGGGGTAATGGAGAGAAGGGAAAGAGGGGTGATGGAGAGAAGGGAAAGAGGGGAGAGGGAGAGAAGGGAAAGACGGGTGAGGGAGAGAAGGGAAAGAGGGGTGAGGGAGTGAAGGGAAAGAGGGGTGAGGGAGTGAAGGGAAAGAGGGGTGAGGGAGTGAAGGGAAAGAGGGGTGAGGGAGTGAAGGGAAAGAGGGGTAATGGAGAGAAGGGAAAGAGGGGTGAGGGAGAGAAGGGAAAGAGGGGTGAGGGAGAGAAGGGAAAGAGGGGTGAGGGAGAGAAGGGAAAGACGGGTGAGGGAGAGAAGGGAAAGACGGGTGAGGGAGAGAAGGGAAAGAGGGGTGAGGGAGTGAAGGGAAAGAGGGGTGAGGGAGTGAAGGGAAAGAGGGGTGAGGGAGTGAAGGGAAAGAGGGGTGAGGGAGAGAAGGGAAAGAGGGGTGAGGGAGAGAAGGGAAAGAGGGGTGAGGGAGTGAAGGGAAAGAGGATAAGGGAAAGAGAGAGGGAGGAGCGGGAAGAGGAAGAGGGAAGAAACCGAAAAGGGACCGAGACAAAACACGCGTAAGGAAGCATAAAAGGAGGAGTCTGGAAAACTTGGAGTCTCCAAGAATTGAGGCGAGGAACAAGGGCTGCGAAGGTGGAAAAGGGAACTCCGACGTTCAAATACGCCTCGAAAGGATGCGAGGGAGACGAAGATAGTGGGAAGGAGGGTGTGTCCGACAAAAGGTTTCGAGGGGGTAAGGCAAGATGGCGGGTTAGAGGCGGATATCCAGGTAGAAGGAAGAGAGGCGAAGCGATCGATTAATCGAAAAGAAAGTTTTTGTACGGTTCGATCCAAGGAACGCTGAGATATATCTGTGGGTCGGTGTGGATACGTAAAAACTACTCCAAGAGTCGTTTCGGCTTAGATGGCAGTAAGAGACAATGGAATTTGAAAAGCAGATAAGATATCGTAGAGAATATTTTATTGAGATTAGTCAAAGGAAAAAGAAGAATAATCACTCGAGAGGTGTCAGACGGAGCGAGGAAATGTCGATTATGAATGTTTGTACCGAATATCTTATAGATCAGAGATGCTACGTCCCTTTGGTGCTCCATTGATCTGTTATCAATCTTTGTGTCGAGGAAGAAAGCACGGCAAGCAAAAATGGAATTATTAATAAATCTATCGTTGGAATCGAGATAAAAATATTCCTCGGAGGAAGATCGCCTCCGACCTGAGGCTAGTTCTAGATGCGATTCTGAAAGTTAGTTCTCCGTTGAACATTCTTCTGCGCGTAACTCAGTGCTGATCCGGTATCCTGCCATCTTATTTGCCGTGACGAGAGGGAGTGTCCTCCCCTGCGCGCCACTGTCCATCGCCTCGCCACTGTTTATTGCCTCGCCACTTCCGAGATCGAAGGCAACGTTTCAATTTAGAGAGCACTTCCATCGATGGAATAAACGGCAACATTTTTCGCACCGACGATTTATCTCGCGGATTTCTCTCCGAGTGTTACGCTTCGCGGAAAATATCCTTCGCCGGAAAAATACGGCGGCGCTTGCGAATGGGACAACCGGATTCTTCTTCTGCCTCCGCTGATTCGACAAAGCCCCAATGCCAGGTTTATATCATCGACCGTTAGCGGTGGTGGGGCAGCCGAGGGCGTCTGCATTCGAATTCAGGGTTCGAATACCGGCACGGATCTTTCATTCTTTCGTCGTAATCGTCAGTGATCGACGTAAGCG
Source organism: Tanypteryx hageni (assembly GCA_028673005.1). Taxonomy (NCBI): domain Eukaryota; kingdom Metazoa; phylum Arthropoda; class Insecta; order Odonata; family Petaluridae; genus Tanypteryx; species Tanypteryx hageni. The sequence goes on along the minus strand of CM054113.1, from coordinate 8,176,390 downwards.
CGAGTCGTCCTCCGCCGCCGCGCGCGATACCGTCCGAGTCTTACCAATTCACTCGAATAGCGGAGTATCTAAATTCGCAACATGAAATGCGGCTCACTCCGGTGAAATGCAATGCTTAAATACAGCACGCCACCGAAAGCTATAAGTTGAACCCGAGGGGCAAAGGAAACTGGTGGGATGAAAATGAAAACTGTGGGCGAGATATCTGTAGACGCTAAGGGATAAAATCTGATGTGGCCACCACATGACTTTCTCCATACCTGTAATATTTCTAAAAATTCCAAATAGGTTAAATGATAATGAATATTTTAAGGAACATAAATAGACTCATACAGTAACCTTCTGATAAACAGTTTGAAATCCGTTTTATCGGCATCTCGGCGTCATATTTGTGTCATCATATGTGCTGGAAACTAAGAAACACTGCAGACACAAAATTTCAGAAAACCTCTAATTACACTCTATTCATGGAAATTTGAGGCGATAAAGATATTGTCGCAGAATTTTTATCTTTCGTAACCGTAATAAGGATCACAAACCACAACTTTTGACACCTATTGCAAAGTCGTACCTTAAAAAATGGCTTTTCGGCCCGCCTTACTGGTGAGTAAGGGGGGAGGCAAATCCGGCCGATATGCACCTAACGCGCATCGGGTGCCTCACGACTGTTTCAAACGATAAGTAAACGCAGCGAGAGATATGATATTTATCTTTCCTGGAATATGGGGCATGGGAAGTACCGTGAGCTCTTAAGATAAAATTGCCTGTGATAAAATTTTCTTCATATGCCACAAACAAACTAGAATACTCTCGATTGATACACAACAAAATTAAGAAAAATGTCTCATTCCCACTGAGATTAAGAAAGGGACCGTTAGTAAACTGAAGAGAGGTCGGCGATTAAAGGTCAAAAAAGAATCCCCAAGTAGTCCTACACAACGGTCAATATTTCTCGTAAAGACTTCTCGATTACCTGAATACTTTTCTTCTCTCTCTCTCTCTCTCTTGCTCCCCCCTTTCCCCTTTCAAATTCCCTTCGATAAGCTCTCTAAACCAATTCAGTGTTAAATAGTAAGAGGTAAGATTAGGAGAAAACCAGGATACATCCAACCTCTCGACCACATCGGGCAATCAGATGGACACCGTCTATGCCGAATCGAAAGAGAGGCACTCTCCCGGCAATCCCATAGGAATGACTCGGGAGCGAAGCGTATCTTGATACACAATCGGTGAGAGATAATTGCCGTGGAAGATGAGGGGAGGAAGGGGGGAGGGAGAAGGGGGAAGGAGGAAGCGGGGAAGGAGCGTATCGCAAACCAGGGCGAGTTCGTACGACCGCCGAACTGGAGGTAAAACCGATGAGACAGAGCCGATTACCTGTGAAAATTTCCCATTGAGAAACACTTGTTGCCATATGCTTTTTTGCAGAGAATTCCACGAATATGAACAGAGAAACGCGCAACTCGAATATTAAGTCAGTGTCATGTGTATATTCTATCCTAAAAAGATCAAAGTCGAAGTGAAATCCATTAATGTAATCAGCATATCACGTTATAAAAATGTTCGATGTGAAATTAAAGGAAAATCTTTATCGTACATGCAAAGTACAATTTTATTATTACTTTCTGGACAAAGTGCATACTCACAACGGGCGAGACGAAAAGCAATACAGACTATCAACAAAGTCAACAGAGGGTCCTAAATGTCTAGGGAATTAAGTCAAACCAATCTTTGACACGTTATCGAATTAGAGGAATAATAAATTGACGATTTATTATAAAACGTTACGAAAAGCCACGACATACTTTGCATATAAAAGTTTTGTCGGACATTAATCGCATTAAAATTATTTTCACAAATTACTTTGCAAGTAACCTTATTTTGGCAGAGCAGTTGCATGTAGCAGTTATATGTAAATTAACATGTATCTGATGCAATAAAATATATCGTGGACTAAAAGTTGGAAGGACAGAATATTTTGTAAAAAATAACACGGAGCAATCTCAAGTTTAAATGATAACACTAACATGAACCGGAGGTGTCCCATAGGATCGAAATGTTCGCCGCACTTGTGATTGTGAGAAAATTAATATAATCGCCGCATCATATAAAATATACGCAATATTAATGCGAAATAATTTCAAAGTGCGTTTGAGATTGTATTAGTCTTTATAAACTGTAATTATAATTTCTCATTTATCAATATATTTATCATTTTTATTGCAATAATTTAACTATAACTTTTTCAGAAAAGCATCGACAGTAGTGCGTATGCAACAACAATATCCATATCAGAATTGACGATGCTTAATTTTTTCAACTGCAAATTTTTAATTGTAATTTCTTTCTTTCGACAACGCCAATAAATCGGGCAAGAAAGTATAGACCGATGAAGAGCTTCAATCCGCCAGCGTCCGAAGCATATTCCTTCTTCACATGTGGCGGAGTTCGGTGGCCATATTGGACATCACCCTTTCCATACATATATATGTTACGGTAAAGGTACGTAATCGAAATGTGCACATTTTCGAAAACGAAAGAAGTATACCTGAAATCTTGCAAACTTTGGTAGGAAATAGGTAATTAAAACTTTTTTCCGCACAAACAAACAAAAAAAAATATTTATGAAGAGAAGAAGCAGAGAAGATTGTTTCGTTATAACTGTATACCTTTTTAGATCCCGGAACGGTAAATAATACGTTGCTATTTAAGGCTATTGTTGTTCAACATTTGTTAAGTAATCATTTGGTCATTTGTGATGATAAATCCAGAGCCTCTGCCACTGTTAAATTGGTTATTTTACCGAAGCAAGAATTGAGTTATAACATAGTTATAAAAATGCATTTAAGAGGCTAAGGTTGCTTTCTGTAAAAAGTAGACTAAAACATTAATTTTTATTGCGTCTACACGTGAAATGTTTTTTCAAACAAAAAATTCACGAAGATAAACATTCCTATCATTATATATCACAGGGCATGCTAATCGCCAATGTCATGAAAATCCGTTTGATATAAGCCGAGATAGAATTTAAGTGATAAAATTTAAATGACTTATATTGGTAACACTGATCTTTTTTAATATAAATGTATTTTAATATAAATGCATATATGTAGATGAGTATGAGGCCAAGAATGGAATTCAACTCTCTGGAACTATAACATCTATATATATATATATATATATGTTTTGTATTGTTTTTTTAAATACAAATTATTTTATTCCTATGCTTTTTTATAGACAATATTTCTTGTTTTTCTTTCTTGAGCTAAAACATGAAGATTTTCAGCACTTCCCACCCTTGAGGTCGCGACATATAACTGACCGTGAGTGGAGCAGTCTGATCTTAAATCTATTCCAACTGTTCGAAGCAATTGTCCTTGCCCTTTGTTTATAGTCATCGCATATGCAAGACTGACTGGAAACTGCAGTCGCTTGAATTCAAATGGTGTATCCGTTGGGATCATTGGAATCATTGGGATAAAAACATCTTCGCCTCTAAAACATGCAGTCAGTATTGTAGCTTCTATCGTATTTGGTCTCAAGAATTTTACACATAACCGTGTACCATTACATAATCTTGGAGCATCCAAATTTCTTAATAACATTATGATGATTGAACCAATTTTTAATATTACGTTGTTAAATGGTAATCCACTTGTGTTCAATGAATTTAAGAACTCAACTGAATATTGTACTGCTCAGTCGGTGTTGAGAACAGTGTCAATTAATTTATATGACTTAGTTTCTCCAGGATTTTTTTCTAATACCTATTTTAAAATTGATTCCATTTACACTGTCATTTTTGGTGCAAGAATAACACGTTCACATAACCATTGTGTATTTTAATAATTTTGTAATATATTTGGGAAAACTTTTTGTTGTAGTTGTTCAATTGTTTCCACAAGATTACAAAAAGCTTTAGGAAGTGTGACAATGTCACTGTTTGGCTCATAAGGTAATTTACCATTACCTAATTTAAATGTTGTTCAGCAAATATACCAGCATCACTACTTAGTTGTGAATGAACTCTCATGTAAAATTATACAAAATAAAATACGTAAATAATCACCAGAATGTGTTGAAAAAACGTTAAATTCAAATTTAAATTAAATAATATACTATATTATTACACCACGTTTAAGCACGATTCACTAAATAAAGGCCGATTCACACTATACGTAACGTCTTTGTTTCGACACGGACCGTCTTCGACACGTCATTTTTCATCAGTGTTCACATTGTACGTTGAGGTTTCGACACCGACCGTCACCTATTCAGTAATAATATTAAATGAAATTAGCACAGTCAACCTCGGTTATACCGGCCTCCGTTATTACGGATCTTCAGATATAACGGATTTTTTTTCATTCCCCGACAATTTTAATATGCTATATCACTGTAACTACCTCGGTTATACCGGTCTTCTGTATAACGGATCTTCGGTTATAACGGATTTCTGCGGCATTCCCTAGCATAAATTTTCCTCGGCTATAACGTTTTTGACACAGGAGTCCCTCTTCTCCGGCATGACTCACTGACCTCCTCTCCCCCCCGCTTTCGTGCCGTCTCGCGCCCCGCTACTCCGGCGCCTGCGGAAGATTCCGTAAGGGCCGAAATGAAAACGATGATGCGGGCCCCAACAACCATCGAGAAGTTCTCGGGCTTCATCGAGACGATGCATGGCCTCCAGAACACCTTGGAGGTGCAGGCCCTCGCTTCCCGCACTACGTGCGACGCGGGAGTAAATACGGAAAATATCACGCGAAATAGAGAGAGGAAGTTAGCGGAATGGGTCTGTCGCTTCTCCAGAATGAGCGTGAGGTGTGTCGCCCGGAGAAGAGACAATTAAGCTGTCGGAGTTCGCCGCGCACGTCGCACGTATAGCTACTGTTTACCGATAGTACTTACTTAAACTTAAGTGCAAGATGAGATTTTAATTTAATAGAATAAATGATGAATAGAATGTATGTAATAAAGATACATACGCTCCACTACTTTTTCTTCTGCAACTCCTTTTGTCTCGTACATAACGATTTTGATCGATACAGCAATACCAAACTTCCTCTGTTCTACTATCTATCATTTCCTTCTCTAGTTGTGGCCATTTAAGACCAAGCTTACGAAGAATGTTTCTCTTTTCTCTTCCGCTTCAGTTTTTCCTCGTTTTCTTCATTCACGGATTATTTTTTCTGTGGAAGGTGGACCGAAATGACGTGCTGATGCTCGGTTTCCATGCGTTTTTGCATACTGAATCACCTGAAGCTTATAGGTAATAGTGTAGGCATATCTTTTCATTCTTGTAGCCATTGCAATCTCAATATACGTAACATTATTTATCCTAGATGCGTATAAAATATTTATGACATTACACGAATTCTACTGTTCCGTGGCATTAATCGCGCTATTCAACGGGCTCATATGGAATTAAAGCATCGCAAACGCGCCGAAATTGTAATCACTGTGATCGGACATGTATTAAAGCGTAACAATGAAAATACGTCCTCAGAATTAACGTTCCATAAGATATTACTTTATATATTAACAAAATTTTCATTATTATATATTAATAATGTATATTTTAATAATTTTGCGGCATATGACTGCCAATTATTCCATTTTGGGGATGTGTTCGTTAATGTTAGTACTGAGACCAATAATAATCTTACCTTCGCCGTATAAGACGCTAGTCCAAATTAATGGGAATAAACGTGAAATGCGAGTGATTTCGAGTCAAATACGAAAAAAGACGATAAGATAAGAAACTATGATCATTCTTCTTAAATACTGTGCAGGTACGAAGTTCTTACGTCCGTTTGTCGAATTTATATATGCAAATTAATGAAAGCCCGCACTTATAAAATTCAATTTTTACGTGTTATCTTACGGGAATAAAAAATGCGAATAACTTGTTATGGGAAATCTGTCGGGAATTTAAACTACCCTACGGCCTTTCCCTTGGTGCCCCCAATAATTGTGCCAAGTTTCGTTACGATACCTTTGAAGGTGTAGATTTGTATAGCATAACATACATCCAAACATTTGAAATTATAGTATAGATATGTACAAATTATTATTTTCAATACAGTAGAAGTACAGAAGTGGGACCGGCAGTTAATCGGTTAATCGAAAAGGTCGGTTAAACCGGAGAACCAACAGAAAAGTACACATACCCAGTCTGTATTTTAAATACATAATATATATAAATATCAATATATATATAATTTGGTAAGAAGAAAAAGACACCCTCCGTTGCTTCAATATTCCGGGGGCTGTAGTTGAGCTTGAGAGTTGGAAAAAGTATCTTCTGAAAGCTTATATATTATGTAAAATGTCGCACTTAACTGTGGATTTCAGTTTTCAGATCTAGGGGCATAAAATGTCGGTTAAGTGAAGGTCGGTTAAGAATAATAATAATTATAAAAGTAAAAAATAAAAATAAAATACAGCACTAAAGAACATAATAAAATACAGGGTGTTTCCGAGTTCTATTTACACTTTTAGAGAGGCGCTCAGGTGGAGGGGGTGATGTAGGATAGTGGGGAGGGTCTCATTGTGTCCGCCTGACCTTGCCATTCAGTTGTCACCATGGAACCGTGGAGTGAGGAGCAATGTGCGTTTGCCATAGAGGCATATTTTAAAAGTGGTGATTCTGCTAGTCACGCAAAGAAGATTCCGGACGCACTTCAATGTTGGTCATCACGGTCGTGTTCCTTCAAGGCCCACAATATTGAAATAGGTGAACACCTTCAGAAAAACTGGTCCAGCAATGAAGAAACCGCCAGGACTTCCACGGGCCGTTCGCACCCCAGAAAATGTGGAACGTGTTCGCCAAGCAGTGGAGGCAAGCCCACGGCGATCGTTGAGTAAGCAAGCAGCTGCGCTCAATATGTCGCTATCGTCCGTTCGCAGAATTTTAAACATGGACCTAAGTTTCCACCTCAACAAAATTATGGTCTCTCAACAATTGCTGCCGCATGATTATGCTGCCAGACGAGAGTTTGCCGAACGAATGCTTGAAGTGTTAGCGAAAGATGTGATTATCTTAACAAGCGATGAAGCCCACTTCCACTTGTCTGGTTTTGTTAACAAGCAAAACTTTAGATACTGATCGTCAGAAAATCCATGCCAAATTCATGTGCGACCGTTACATAGTGAGCGGGTGACTGCATGGTGTGCCGTCGGTAACTTCGGAGTTATTAGCCCTTATTTTTTCGAGGACACTTATAGTGTAGCGGTCACTGTTAACTCTGACCGTTATCTTGAAATGGTTCAAAATTTTCTTGTACCCGAGCTACGAAGACGACGCATCAATATTCGTCGCATGTGGTTTCAACAAGATGGGGCAACTGCCCACACATCAAGAGCAGCAATGGCTGAATTACGTCGCTTGTTTCCGGAACACTTTATTTCATTGCGGGGAGACATTTCCTGGCCACCTCGTTCACCTGACCTATCCCCATGTGATTACTTTCTCTGGGGATAATTGAAGGCGAAAGTTTACATAAAATATAGGAGGATACTAATGTTTAAGCCCTTCCAGATGAGATGGAGATTCGAAATTTTTTTCATACGTAGGATTTTGTGCAAAACCGACTAGAAAAAAGAAAAATCTCAAAAAAGTGCAACAATGCGGCCGCTAAAAAGTCGCATTTGTTTAAACAAATTTTCATGGTTTGTATATTTCCGAATGTGCTAGGGAGCTGAAATTTTTTTAGAGGTGGCATTTGTAAAACAACAAAATAGGGATTATACAAATTTTGATATTTTAATTTGTTCGACAGTTAAAAATTCTTAATATTTACAAAAATAGGTAAATGTTTAGGTACTACGGGATGAGCTAAAAAGATGAAATTTTCAAGTTATTTACAGAGTAGTGCTGTTGCACAAATAAACATTTGAATATCTCCATAAATAGATTGCGGCGGCCGTTACAAATATTTAAAATTTAAACAATTGGAAAAATATTATTTCACTTCTAGAAGTGCTACAACTTTAAAATTTGGCAGAAATGTGTAGAATTAGTACCACATAATGGCGTAAGGATAAAATTCTAAAAATTGCAAAGTTTGGGGATTGTTTTAATCTATTATTTTTACATAAGGGAAAAACGAAAATCGCTGCGGAGGTGAAATATTTAGAATTAAAAAATTAATTATAATGATAAAGTACCTGTCTGAAAATTAATATTTTTTCAAGGTGATATGATATGCTTGCAGAATGCAAGCACCAACTACTAGTCATTATATATAGACGTTCCTTACAGAGGAGGAGGAGGAGGATATAACATACTAGTAGGTGGTACTTGCATACTGCAAGCATTTCATATCACCTTGAAAAAACATTCATTTTTCAGACAGACATTTCATCATTATAAATATTTTATAAATTCTAAAAATTTCACCTCCGCAGCGATTCCCGTTTTTCCCACATGTAAAATAATTGATTAAAACAATCCCAAATATTGCAATTTTAAAAGTTTTACACATTCTTCATTATAAGGTAATAATGCTACACATTTTAGCAAAATTTTAAAGTTGTAGCACTTCTAGAAGTAAAATAATATTTTTCTAATTGTTTAAATTTAAATAATTTTTAACGGCCGCCGTAATTCATATATGGTGAAATTGAAATGTTTATTTGTGCAAATTCAGTACTCTGTAAATAATTTGAAAATTTCAGCTTCCTAGCTCATATCGTAGTACCTAAACAGTTATCAATTTGTTTAAACTTTAAGAATTTTTAACTGCCAAACAAATAAAAATATCAAAATTTGTATAATCCCTATTTCGTTTTTTTAAGAATTCTACTTATAAAAAAAATTTCAACTCCGTAGCACATGCGGAAATACATAAACCCTGAAAATTTGTTTAAACAATTGCGAATTTTTAGCGTCCGCATTGTTGCACTTTTTCAAGATTTTCGTTTTTTATAGTCGGTTTTGCACAAAATCCTACCTAATAAAAAAATTTCGAATCTCCAGCACATCTGGAAGTGCCTAAACATTAGTATCCTCCTGTTATATGTATGCTATATCCTCCTCCTCTGTAAGAGTCGTCGATATATAATGATAATGATAGGAGGATACTAATGTTTAGGCACTTTCAGATAAGCTGGAGATTCGAAATTTTTTTCATAGGTAGGATTTTGTGTAAAACCGACTAGAAAAAACGAAAATCTTGAAAAAGTGCAACAATGCGGCCGCAAAAATTCGCAATTGTTTAAACAAAATTTCAAGGTTTATGTATTTTCGAATGTGCTACGGAGCTGAAATTTGTTTTAGAAGTAGGATTTGTAACAAACGAAATAGGGATTATAGAAATTTTGATATTTTTATTTGTTTGGCAGTTAAAAATTCTTCAAGTTTAAAAAAAATAGGTAGATGCTTAGACACTACGCCGCAAGTTGGCAAGCTGAAATTTTTAAATTATTTAGAGGTTAGTCAATGTAAACGAATGAACATTTCAATTTATCCATAAAATTGTTTTTTTGGCCGTTATAAATTATTTAAATTTAAACAATTAGATAAATGTTATTTCACTTTTAATTGTACTATAGATTTAAAATTTGGCAGAAATGTGTGGCATTATTAATTCAATGTGGGAAAAGTATAATATTTCGAAAATTGCGAAAATATTGATTGTTTTACTCCATTTTTGTTCCATAATGAAAAAACAAAAACCCGTCCAGAGGAGAAATATTTAGAATTAAATAAATATTCCTAATGATGAAATATCTCTCTGAAAATTAATGTTTTTTTCAAGGTGCGATTAAATGCTTGCAGTATGCAAGCACCTTCTACTAGTATGTTATATCCTCCTCAGCAAGAAACGTCGATATATAATGATGTATGTTATATCCTCCTCTGTAAGGAACGTCTATATATAATGATGATATATCATGAGGAAAGATTCCGGTTGCTGGCATTTTCCCATTCTTAATGCATTTTTTGTGTTGTTAGTAATGATTAGGTCAAGGAGCATAGCTGAGTGAGAGGTTACGAAAGTAGGTCCAAGGGGAAGAATACATATTCAGATTGAGAGAACTAAAGCTATTTGTTAGTTGTTTGATATCAGAGTTAGCTGCAAGTAGATTAGTATTAAAATCTCCTATGATAATGACATTATCATATGTGGGGTTAAGGTACGTAAGAACATCTTCAAGATCGGAGAGATATCCAATTTTCGAAGGACGGTAGATCACACAGTAGAATGGCTTCTGTGCATTAGAGTTTACTCCTAGCACCAAGTATTTAGGACGTGAGCAGTAATTAGAGGAAGAATGGCAGATTACACAACATTTGAGGTCACTGCGCACGTAAATGCCCCCACCATGTTTACCTATGCGAGAGAGAGAGAGAGATAAAGAACTGTATTAAAGATATACTAATTACTGTTATCGTTGACATTGAAATATTTCCCCAAAAGACGATTACGGATAAAAACAATAAAAACGTTTCAGAAAATCTCGCGATTGCCCTCCACGAGAAGGGTTATAAATCACCTTTTGATTTCATCAAGCAAATCCCAGATCCTCAAATAACCCCGAGCCACAATGACGCAGCTGACCGAAGAACAAAGACGAAAAAGAGAGAGGAGACAAGGGGAATGCGCCGGACGTGACAGGAATGCGGGTGGGGAGGGGGACAGGAGGGGAGGAGGGAGATAGGAGGGGGAGATGGAAGGGGGATGAGGGGGAAGGAGGAACGCGAATGCTGCACACGTTTCGCTCTCAGGACGTACGAGTTAAGCGCCGACATCAATCTAGCGAGATGAAATTGAAAACGAGGATGAAGCCCGAAAAGATAAGACCCGGAGCACTTGGGCCACGAGTGAGGAAAAAAGGAACGATTCTCACTGTTGTCGGCGAAATGAGTGCAGAATCGATAAACTTAAGCGAAGGCTAAGTTCCTCATCGGAAATGACGAACAGCGTGAGATCCAACCGCTTCCAAAATGCTCGGAAGCCTAAAATCGCAACAATGGCACACGCGCCGGAGACGGTGACGCAAGAGGAAGCCAGCGTGTCATCGTATTCATCCGGAATAGAATGATTAAGGAATTCCTCCGAAATGGTACAAAATGAAATTACTTTAAAGATCCTATAAATCCCTCATTGCATTAATGCAACGACACGATAAAATCAGAAATCAGAAAACATGTGTGAAAAAATATGATAAAGGTAGTTTAGGTTCTAAACGTTTAAAATAATCGAGCAAATCCAAATTCTTAACCTCGCAGTTACGCTGCCGATGACACCCATGCCTGCGCGAGTTCACAGGAGAATGCAAGCACGCATTACATCAGGGATCGGCAAACTACGGCTCGCTGTCCAAATGCGGCTTCCGAGAGCGCTTTATGCAGCCCGTTAAGTCGTTTCAAAAGTGATCGTTAAAACTTAACAAGGACATTCACATTTTTCAGAAAAATTATGATCTGAAAACCTTTTCTGGCGAAGTTATAGAGAAGTAAATTATTTAGACTCGATTTCCACTACTATCAGACCACGGGATCTCTCTGGGTAACTTACGATATAAACGATCATCTGGCTCGTCGAAGCTCTCGCGATTTCCAATGCGGCCCCCAAAAAGCATTCGCAACTACGAATGGCCCGCCATGCAGAAGAGGTTGCCGACACCTACTCCGGGTCAGTGGTCAGGAAACTAGGACCCGCAGGTCAATGAGTGACGATTTGGGTGACCCACAAAGGTAAACATTTTTAGAAGGGTTTATGGTTTGATTTTTATTTTCATTCAAAAATTTTTAAACGATGTCGCATTTCCCAAAAACCATTATTTGACCCACCAATTAAAAAGGTTGCCGACCACTGCACTAGGTTAACGGTGCAAAAATAAAACGCATGCGGCGCTAGGGGTGCCTCGTGGAAGGAAGACGAGCTATTACGTCAACGCCCACTAATGCCATAGGAATAAATAAATTCTTTTCTGGTGAGAGCCAAAGGGAACAAGTCATTTAGAAGATTCTCTTTTTCTCCACTAGGAGCGCGCCTCCTTCGAAGGGGTCGCTCTGGCGGCACTCGGAATAAAAACGGATTCCTTCGGGAAATTAAAAAAATGTTGGTGGCCTCCGGATACATGGCTCCCTCGAACCCGCCCGAAACATCCGCCTCCCCTCCCAATTCCGGACGCCGGCCGAGAGGGCCAAGCGCAACTCTTCCTTTTACGCGCGCCTTTTAATGGAGCTGCAACTGAAACGTCAAGGTGGGATTCGCGAAACGCACTTTCCCTCTACAATCCTTTTCGTGGTCGAAAAGAAGGTGACGTCGTCCTTAGCGCATGCGTCACTGCTAACGGGCGCGTTGGCGCCGATGGATCTTCTAACTGCGGACATCCAAAGACGAAGCGAAAATTCGGAAGAAAATACACGCGAGAGGAATAAACCAGAAGAAAGACCAGCTGCGAACGCGTACTGCCACAGAAAGGCGTTTGGACGGAAATACACGAATACGCAAAATTTAAACAAATAATCCATCAGAAAAAATGAAAATATTTCCGAGTTAGACCCAAGAGAGTTTTACATTCCGTTTCTCGAAAGTATTTCTCTCCCGAAGAAGAACACGCCGTATTTACTCGTGTCCGCGCATTCTTTTTTCTAGAAACGCCGGTGAAAAAAGGAAGTGCGCGTCTTGCATGAGAATTTCCGAACAGATTACATAAATTGCTAGCGTCGAAAAATTTCACAGTCAATAAAATTCACGGCCACATGCTCACGTCCACGTTTATACTAGTAAAAGACGAAGAATTCTACGAAGTACACGCGCGGACCTTGTTTCAGAAAATGGAAATCGGCGAAGAGGCAGAATTAAATAAAAATTCCAATATCAACTTATTCCGGTACGAA